>OX439139.1:0-2400000 GCA_949318255.1 Pollenia labialis | reverse complement strand
AAAGATTAAGCACTGAAATAATAATTTTTTCAATGCTTAGTTTTTTTTACTTACTTTATACGCGTAAATCATGTGAGTTTTCAAAGCATGAAATAAGCGTTCTTCAGATCTCTACAGCAGAGCTTCTACGCGAGGAATTCCAAGCAAAAATCATGTAATATTTCATAGAAGTGTAAGCGCTTCACTCCGAATTCTCCCTTACATTATTGCTTCCGAGGAAGCATCAGTTTTTGCTGGGTTATTAACGAACCCACTTTATTGGAAATGGGCTTCGTCGCTTGTAATTAAATTATTAATAACATTATGATTTAATGAAACTCAACAATTTGGGCACGTTGTTCAATTGAGTACTGCTCCATTTTAAATTCCCCAAGTCTTCTTTACAAAATACTGAAAAGAAAAGAAAAAAATGTTATAATAAAAAAGTTATAACCAATTCAAACCCCTTTGGTAATTTTGGGCCACACAATGAAAAAATGTGCCAAGAACAAAATATTATTATTATTACAGCCGTACCTTAACAAGAGCGGAAGGCGTTTTCTTGCTGTCAAAAATTCTCATGCCCATACAATTTGTATGAAGCATCCCTAAATATTCAGAAATAAAACGTGATATTCCATAAAATTATGACCTGGCAGAAAAGTTTTAATTGCTATTGTATACCCAAGAACCTTAACAAAAAATCTTCAAAAGTTACTACGCGAAAGTCTTCTTTTGGTTTATGGAGACAAATACATAACGAGCGGATACCCGGCGTGTGCTACTACGCTCCCCTTTCCTCGTTGTTCTATTTTTGACAAAAAAATGCATGGCTTATGTTGGTAGCTAAATAGCGATCTTTCTGTGTTTAAAATGTCATTACAAAAATTAATGTGAACGTTATAGTAGGGCTCCCATACTCTTAAATCGATCTTACGAGTGGCGTGAATGATCTTTTCGTGATAAAGGGTTTCTTTAATTCTATTGCCCATCGTTTGATGAAAGCCAAGATTTCTCGAGCTTTATTAACAGCCATTGTGTATATAGATTTGCCTTCAACAAAACTCTTTAAATATTTTCAGAAAACATATTAGACTCTTCTACAAATATTGGAATAAATAACAACAACAACTCATCTTTAATGTGCGGCAGTCCAAATGCTGGCAGCAGTTCGTATAATTCAGCCCCATATAAAATACAACGACAGCAAGCAAACGTCCGGGAACGGAAAAGGATCCAGAGGTCGGCACCAACTGGGTACAAACTATGATTTTATTTTTATTTTTTTTATTTAAAGTTACACTACTAAATTAATGCTTATTCAAATCAGTGTTCGAAAATAAACAGTACATTATTTAGCGTTCGGCTCACACACCCAAGAACGATATCTATTTTTTTTTAGTGATTGTGTAGACGAACACCACCCTTAATAGTTCGTTAAAAATCAGAACAATTGTAGTGATACTGTAGACAAACATTATATTTTAATGTTCTAAATATAATTACCGTATTCACAAAAGCCCTTGTATCGTTGTATCAATTGTATGTTGTATAAAAATACATGGTTTACTATTGGTTTTTTTACAACACACAATAGATACAACGATACAAGGGGTTTTGTGAATACGACAAAAGTTTCTTTTTTTACATTGATAAACAAATGAACAAACAAAAAATTTTAGCAACGACCGCACCACGAACAGCGTATGTGTGTATTGTGTTTATGTTTTGTTTGTGTAAAATTATTTTGTTGGCTTTTTGTTTTTTTTTCGTATGTGTATTTTGTTTTTGTAAAAAATGTTAAGTTTTTTTTTTACCAGCCAAAAGAGTCGAACCGAACACAATGAAATTTGTGGATTTTAAAAAAACCGAGTTGAGTTGATAAAAACAGTATTATTTTTGTGTTCGAAAGAGGACTAACAGGGAAACGTTATTTTTTTAATGATTTTCTACACAAACACTATTAGCGTTTGTGTTTTTCACAAATCTACTAACCCTACGTTTACACATGCAAGTAATTACTAGCAATAAAAAATTGTGTGAATGTTAGTAAAAAAGGTGTAAGTGTATTGAGTTTTTCGAACTTGTTCTTGCATGTGAAACGGGGGGTAAGGAGCGAACACTGATTCAAATACATACATACTTAAATAATTTATTTAATTTAATAATTATTTTTTCATTCTAATTTTTTATTTTATTTTCAAATTTGCAGTAGTATTAATTCAGCATTTGATGAATTAAGAGTTCATGTCCCAACATTTCCCTACGAAAAACGTTTAAGTAAAATTGATACTCTACGACTGGCAATTGCATACATCTCGTTGCTTAGAGAAGTATTGCAATCTGACTACGATCCATTGACGTATGTGGAGAAGTGTTTACGAGGCGAAATCAAAGCAGACAAAGCCAATTGGAATACAAGTGGTAAGAAATGTTCAAATAAATTCTTATATACTGATGTACATAAATATAAATGAAATGATGTTCGTTGCTAACTGCATTGCCAGAGAATGACTGGATCGATGTCGGAGATTTGGTTTTTTGATGAAGATGGTTTTTATTGTATTTGTGAATTTTTAAGTGGGCGTGGCACCTCCTTTACAAATACACTATGAACTACTTATATCTGAAAACGATTACCACGAAACAGGCACAATTGGAAATGTTGGCGTGGAACCTCGCATACGTAGATAATATCGTCACCGTAAATGCAAACGGACGTAACTACACGAAAATTCGAAATTGAGTTTTTTGTTATTAATTTTTGTTCGTTTTATTAAACTACATGTTCACGCAAATTTTAATAATTTTTAATGCGACTTTATTTTTATTAATTTTTGTTTTTTGCTTCTCCCGTAAAAAAAAATAAAAATGTAGTTACGTCCATTTGCATTTAAGGGGCCGATATAGTTTTCGGTATATCTGTAGAGCAATTACAGTAAAAGTTTCCAAATTTTAAACAAACAGTTTGATTTTCGAAACAAAACATCTTTCAAAAAGTGGGCTGAATTAAAGAAGTGGGCTTTCCACCCCCCATACAAAGACAATGGGCCTGTTCGGAAATGCATCACTGCGCTGCATCAGAAAAGTAAACTTTTTTTTAATGTCGATACAAAATAATTTCAATTTTTTTTATTGTGTAACTATTATTTATGTGGAGTTTTTGACAATTTTTTGGTTCACATCTACTTCACTGATATATATTTAAGCATTTGAAATCACTGATGCAGCGCAGTGATGCATTTCCGAACAGGCCCAATATTCATTTTTGTATATCTGGAGAATGGTAAAAGTAATAAACTAAAAAAGTTTGAGAATCTTTGACACAACATTTGTCGAAAAGTAAACAAGATTGGAAAAGTCGGAAGGGTACCTCCCATATAATTTTTTACAAACAGTTTAGATATAATTTCACAACATTTGTTAAAACGCAGTCTGAATTCGAAATTCGCCAAATCAAAATTAACTGATTTAATTAATAGAAAATTGTATATCAATTTTAATGGTTTAACTTTTCAGATTTAACAGCACGTTTATCATGGATTAATTGGGAAAATCTTGGAGTTCATCCAGGTCGCCGAACTTTATTAACTTCATTGGCTTTGTCTTCTGAGCCCATGTGCGGAACACACTGTGGAGCTCCTTAAGCAATCTTCTGTATTCATATTAATTAGCACTTAAAATATTTGTATGATACCTTTTGTCTTCCTATTGAGGTATAGCAATATTAGAATTTATTATAGTTTTAATATTTAAGTTAATAAACATGAAAAAATTTATCTCCAGCACATGTTGTTTAGTTTGTAAGACAAAGTTACGATATTAAAGACGATGGAAAAACTTTAAGTTGGTATTTGTATGTTTATGTTAATTTATTTGTTTTTTTCTTACAAGACTACTTAAATACATGTATGTTTACATAACTACGGTTTACATTCAATTAAAATATAACAATTTGATAAATAAAAATACATTTTTGGTTTGATTGAAGCAACAAATTTTTTTATGTCTTTTTTAAACAAAAAAACACAAGTGCACACTTGAATAATGTATTACTATTAAGCTAAAACAGAAGCAGCGAAGAAGCAATATTTTTAGTCTAATCTCATAAAAACGAAAACTTATTTTATTAAATATTTGTATTACTTTCTAATATTGTACTTTAAAAGTCATTTACAGTATCTAAGCCTTTTAAATAAGTTATTTCACTCATAACTTATAAGCAAATAAACAGACTTACCAAAATAGTAAAACACAAAATTAAGTAATTCTCTTTTTGGCCACAAATACTATAAATTTAATTAGTTATTTTTCATTTAAATTTTAATTTGGCTGATATTTTTTAGTGTATTATGTTTTTTATTATAACTTCATTTAAGGCAGTTATAGCATTTTAAGAACACACATACATGGACAAATATGGATGTATGAACTTTGTTCCTCATTGGCTAATAAGTTATTTATGAAAAGAATAAACAGTTTTGCATTATGCATTTAGCAAGTGTATACACTCGTATTATTACATAGCTGTTAGTTAATAATCGATTACGCACCGCTTATTGGTCATGAACAGAAAAGGATTTTTTGAAAAAGAAAATACAAACTTTTTAATAACATTACATTATGGTTTTAAACTGTTTACATGTAAATATTTGTTTAATAGAACAACAAATATTAAATGGCAATTAAGACGAAATTTATCAGACCTGTTCTGAAAATCATTTCTACTCAAATAACGTGATTTTAAATTACATGTGCCTTTTAAAAATCACAAGTGTGATATTTTGTTGCTCCGTTTTGTGTGTTTAATGTGATTTTCTATTGTCGAAAGCACACTGGGAAACAAAAAATGGTACGACTTTCAGAACACCACAAAATTACACGTGTGATTTTAAAAGTACGTGATTTGAAATCAAATGATTTTCAGAACAGACCCGTATGTATGCATTTTATTAATGATTCATAATTTAATGTTTATTTATGGTTTAAAATTTAAACCCAATTTAAATTTTCTTAAATCCTTTTCTTTCTTCTTTCTATTCATGACCAATAAGTAGTCCCAGAATGATTATTATTATCTACTTAATGTTTAGTAATTCTTTGTATCGTTGATTTTAATCGATTTTCAAATGGTTATTTTATATCTCAAAAACAAATTTTGTTTTCTATGCTAACAACACATCAATCTACATTCATAGGTATGTATGTATGTATGTGCATAAGACCGTACGTATCTACCGTTCTTAAAGTATGATATATAAAATTTTTTGCCTCGAGAATGCCAATGTTACAGACCAAATGTTAATATTACAATAGCGTTATTCGTTAGTGTTTAAGACGATCTTAAATGTTTTCCGAGATTGTGCTTCATAAAGGGCCTATAGTACATTTTGGACCAATTTTCACGGAATTTTAGTGTAATTTCTGCTTTTAAAAACCCGTGTCAAACCAATCATCTCAAGACAAATACTTTGATTTTTCATACTTTAAAATTCGATTGAAAATGCCAAAGGCAAATCTAAATGAATAATTTAAAAAAATTACCCTACGTTCGGCATTCATGACCAATAAGTAGTCCCAGAATGATTATTATTATCTACTTAATGTTTAGTAATTCTTTGTATCGTTGATTTTAATCGATTTTCAAATGGTTATTTTATATCTCAAAAACAAATTTTGTTTTCTATGCTAACAACACATCAATCTACATTCATAGGTATGTATGTATGTATGTGCATAAGACCGTACGTATCTACCGTTCTTAAAGTATGATATATAAAATTTTTTGCCTCGAGAATGCCAATGTTACAGACCAAATGTTAATATTACAATAGCGTTATTCGTTAGTGTTTAAGACGATCTTAAATGTTTTCCGAGATTGTGCTTCATAAAGGGCCTATAGTACATTTTGGACCAATTTTCACGGAATTTGAGTGTAATTTCTGCTTTTAAAAACCCGTGTCAAACCAATCATCTCAAGACAAATACTTTGATTTTTCATACTTTAAAATTCGATTGAAAATGCCAAAGGCAAATCTAAATGAATAATTTAAAAAAATTACCCTACGTTCGGCAAAAAAAAAATAAAATTTCGAAACCGCCTTGCAAAAGTACTTTATATTAGGGGGTGTACGGCGCATTTTTTTTCGTGTAAGGTGATACGCTCTCATGTACATACGTATGACACAACAAAGCAATAAAGATTTGTATCATGTTTTAATTAGTATTAAAGTTTAGATTATTTCCCATCGATAAAAATATAATTTGAAGTTTAAGTGTTGTTTCGACCAACGCATATTTTACGTAGGCTTTCGAGTTCACTACGCTTCAAGCGTAAATTGAACATAGCCTGAATAAACCTGTGACAGTCTGTTACAATTTCGTCATGAATTAAAGTCTCCCGAAAGAAATTAGCCAAAGCGCCGATATCATCAGCTGCTAGGATGGCTGCTTTGTGCGTAATAAACATGGTAAGTGCAGCCCGAAACACAATCTACAATAATTGGTTTGTTTAGAAATTGTAATGGATATACATATTTTGTAATTTTTTATTAAAATTCTTACCTTGTATCCCTCGGCGAAAACACAATCCCATATGCGTAAAACTGTCTCTGCAGGAAGAACTTCGGCAAAAATACAAATAAACCACTTACTGGCAATAACAGCATACGGCAGACCTTAAGAAAAGCAAATTCGATTAAATTCATAGACATACTTAAATTCATGTATAGTATATCGGTGACGATAAGGAAAAAGTGCTTTAGTCTATTTTTTATAGTTTTCTATGAGAGCAATTTTGGTGCTTAAGAAAATGACGAAAAAAATTTCGGAATGAAGCCATTTTGCTGTACCTGAAAGGCAAAAAAAACTATCAAAGTACACTTTCAATCAATAAACAAAGATGTTTTCTTCGATTCCGAACGGAACTGTACTCTGTGACATGGCTGATAATCTTCACTACTCTACGACTATAGTTTTTATTCCTAATGTCACAGATCGGAACTAAACTTAATTTTTTGTATGAAATAATATTGCAGATTGCAAAAAAATAAGCAAAAAGTAATTTCGCTATAAGTTCCTGAAAAAATCGTATAAAATAATTTGAACTTTGCCCATATGGTGCCATTAACTTAATATGAGGTTACGTCAACTTAAGCACTTATTCCTTTTTGCCACGGACATATCATGTAACATACCCAATTTTTCTATGTGCTTGTTTACCGTTGGAATACGCCGAATAACCATTTCCTTAAAAACAGCCATGTCTCGCAATAGATTTGCCATATTCTTGGTATGATATTGGGGTACTATACTTTCTATTATGTGCTTAAGTAACCAAAACGACTTTTCCTCATCATCAGTAACAATGAGCAATAGGCCAGCTATATAATTAAGACCCTGGCAGTAGCCAACTTCTCGATTGTGATGAGCATAAGCTATCAATATGTTGTACAAACGCTCTTTTTTTGTTTCGAAAAATATATTGTCGGGGAAAGTGCGAGGTAGATCTATTGAAATGGAATCGCTTATTTCTTTTTCGTAAGTTGTATTTAACAGACATCGATAGAGATCAGGTGAGCGTTGTTGCAATGTGTAAGCACCAGATATTTTCATCCAAACATCGGGACGGTAGGGACCTATAAAAAATGTTTAAATAATAATTACAGCAGTATTTAGATTATTTTAGCAGAATATACCTGGAATTCCCTTTCGTATGTATCGTTTAAGTTTTGGATTAACATTTGTGAGATCATTATTTTGCTGCATTAGAGCCTCCCATTTTATGCGTCTTTTTGCTAGGGTTTTTAAATAAGACGACATAAACAGTTCATATGACTTGTAATCAAAATTTTCAGCACGTTTAAATCCATATTCATCCACATCACTGAAACATAATTTTGTTATTTAAAGTTAACAAATTCTGATTTTCTTGCTAATATAATATGTAAATAAAAAACTTATACAAACATTTCATTCCCATATAAAATTTGTTTTATTAGAAATCCATTAAAAATATACGTACTATTTTTATCTAGAATAACTAAACCTTTAAAACTCTGCATTTTCGGTGTTATTTGTTTAAATTTTAAATGATGTATTAATGAGAAAAATATAATGAGATTGGTATGTGCCAACCCGTTCTTTTTCTGACGATTCGAGTATTCATATAAAATGCTTACAAGCTATAAAAGTTAATATTTATAAATAAAAAGAATTGCGGTTTCGTGAATAAGGTACACTATAATAAAAAAAATGTAATTTTACAGAAAGAAAAATAAAGCATTAAATTGTAGACTGAAAACTATTTGTTAAAATAGTTGAGTTAAATACATTCAATTTATAAAGTATCACTATCCAGTGTGACACAAAGAATGCTGACGAAGGCCGTAGCGGGCCAGAAAATGCATTACATTCTGCTGGTGTCTAATAATTGTAAATTTTTCTGTACATACAATATACCTCATTGCTTTCCAACGGAAAGCTAAGGTAAAATGTAACAAGAAAATACAATATAATATTCTGATAGTGTATAAAGTCATTTCTGAAAAATTTAAGGAATATGACTTTTACAAAAAAAGCTTTATAAAATGCATACCTGAAATTTAGCTCATAGAATAAATTCGAAAAATAAAAAATGTTGAATTTAATATAAAGTAACCTTCAGAAGGAAATAATTCCCAGTTTCTAAAATATTTTTGTTCAAATATTTTTTTGTATCTTTAATTGAAAAAGCTTATTTAAAATGTTAAGGGGTATATGGTTACTTGCCTTCATTTATTTCCACGTATTTTGGTGCTTAACAAGGGAAATGCATCTGTTAAAACTATGTTTATATTATGAATAAAAAATTATATAATAATGTGATGCATATAAGCAGTGTTGGGGGCAAAATACATGGTTTGCGGTATTTAAAATACAAAATACTTGCTGGTCATGTATTTAAAACACAAAATACTTTCAGGTTATGTATTTAAAATACAAAATACTTCACATCTGTATGTATTTAAAATACAAAATACTTTCGTTTATTGTACTTCATATCCAAGGTATATTTACACAAGGTAAACTCGTTGGCCCATATGTTTGTCAGCTGTTTACCTAAGTTGGAACACCAATGTCAAATTCCGTGTATATGAGCCAAATTTTGTACATGTGTGCGTTAAATTTATATGAAGACAATTTTGACAATTCAGTTCCACTCGGTTATTTTTATAGAGCAGCATGTCTACACTCCCAAATGAGTCTACCTTGTGTAAATATACCTTGTTCATATCCATGTAGATAAAACTAATTTACAAAACAATTGTTTCCTATCATAAATATCAGATTTTTGAATGTAGCATCAAACAAACAGTTTCCTGTTGGAGAATAAATAAAACCTGCTGAAAAAATAATCGTTCTACAGGTCCTGATGAGCATAAACTTGTATTTAATTCTATGAATACTCTTTTTATATTTGGATAGCTGTCAAGAGTGATAATGTCTTTGCTCTTGGCACTGAGGAAACTGACAAATTCCAACTCCAAATGACCTAGATTCATCATCATTCCTATCTACGAAAACAACAAAATCGTCGTCTTCTTTACTGGTGCTTCTACTTCTGATATTTCCATATTCCGATAGTTTAGTTTTTTAGCGGTTCTAGTTTTTGGTAGATCAAAATGCAAACAACCATCAATAAACTGACAAAATTTATTTTGTAAACCATGGTCGAATAAGTACAAGGTATAGTCATTAGAAATTTTGTTCTCAATTTCAAAACCCATATAACCTTAAACAAAAGAAAATATGGAAATATTTAAAACAAGCGTCAAAAATCAAATAAATTAATTAATTAATTTTTTTTTCCCTGACGATGATACACATTGCTGGAATTTGTATAAAATAAATATTATCTAATTTTTTATAAAAAAAGAAAAACCTCAAGCTTAATAAATAATATTGAAATTTAATAAATAAAGGTTAAATAAAATAAAATTTATTTAAATAATAAATTACATTAAACTGTTTTTAATTAATTTTTATTTCTAGTTTTCTTCTAAAATCAACTGTCCATACGAAATGCCCATTTTTAAGTTTGTTATGAAAACTGCATAAAGCAATGGAATGGAAAAATGTAGTTGGTCATGCACGACGGCGGGAGGAACGTCGATAGACTTCCTATTATATTCACTTATGATATTAATAAGAAACTATTTGGAGTGTCAAAAATACCATTAGCTATAGGAACAACCAAAATCAAAATTCAATGTAATATCTATGGATTTTGTTGGATTTGAATTGTTTTGTTTGTACTTAATTAAATCTTTTATTTCAATAATTAATTTGATTTTCATGTTATTTTTCAAATAATACTGTAGTAACGGTCTTAGACAATTTGAATAAAACCGGTTTAGCAGCTATTTTTTAAACAATTACCCAAAAACCGGTTCTTTAAAAAAGTCGATTAATCTACATATCTCCCTAGTGTTTTACCATAATTATAAAAAACCTTAAAAAAAGACAAGTTTTCTAAAACGTTGCCTAAAGTAAATATAGCTTTTTTGGCGTTAACCCAGTTATAAAATGTGCTGGTTTTAAGCATTTAAAGCATTACTACAAAGGACAAGCAAAGAATTCAAAGTTCTGCATTTAATGCCAAGAAGCAGCAGTACAAGTAAAGATAATTATTTTATTTATTCTTGTTAACAGGGACGCTGTTAAACATTGGACATTAAATTTGGGTCAGAGTTGGACAGCATCCTAAATGACGAAATTAAATACCTTGTTATTTAAGACATCAATCCAAATAGGTATAAGAAAACTTGTGTATACAATATAACACCAATTTGTGCTAATCAGGTTCGCATAAAGCATTTGTATTCCAAGCCAAATTACAATCCTCAAAAGATTTTATACTTTAATAGTGTTATTCCTTTAATATTTTCCAGGAATATTTTCTATGCACTATCAGAATTTTTTGTTTGTATATTTCTCAGATTCTATTTGTTAAAATAATTAAGTTAAATACATAAAATTTACTATAGGCAGTATCCTGTTAAAATTAATATATATATATATATACCTATGTATTTTTATGTATAACTTACCTAAATTTAGAAGAAGTTGCTGGAGTAGCCATAAGAGTATTTGTTGCGTTTATTCTTCAAAATAAACAACTAAATCGAGATAGACTTTTTTGACAATAAACAGAATAATATTTTAGCCAAAAAATTTAGTTTAAAATATAATACCAGACAACTTTAAAGATAGGTATTTGCAATAATTCGATGAGTTAAGGGCAGCTTTAGACAAATTGTTGCAGTTTTTATTAATGGTCAACAATAGAAAACAGCAGTTTATTTCTGAAAAGAAAATACATACAAGGATATATCAGCAATAACAAAACTTAACTGAAAGAAAAAAAATGAATTACCTAAATTGTTTCCAACAGTTAGGGGTTAGAGGGTACACAAATTCAAGATCGAATATTAAATGTCACGAAATTTTAGCAAATGCTGTATGAATAGTGGACCACTACTTTAAAATTTTGAACGGTGACCAACCGGTTAGTATGGAAAAAAGTATTAACTTTTTTGTTTTCTTGGTGGGAGTATTTCGTTCATTTATTTATTGCTTTTTTATACACTTCTTGGACATCGGTTCATGCAACACTTAGCAATTGTCTTTTTACTGAACGTGCCTTTTTTGACATCTTTTTATATTTGTATAATTATCTAAATTTATCATAATTAATTGCTCTATATCGTTTATATTTTTATTTTAAATTAATTACAGCAGTCTTTTTTTAAAAGGGAGTTAATAGACAAATGATGAAAGTTGTCCAAGTAATAATATATTAGAGCTGCCAAGTTATTGTGCCTTCTGAACAGTGTTGCCAGCTACTTGTAATTACACTTATCTTGTGTAATTTTTGTTTTCATGTGTTGCTCATGTGTAATTTAAATTTTTAACGTTTTGTAGCACTGATTTTTGTTATTATTTGTCACAAGAAGTAAAAAGGTTAAATATTCTTGGCAAAACTTTTAATTGAATTAAAAGAATGGAAGCGTAAAGAGAGATCATTAGCTACTACTACTTAACGCCGTTTTACACTATCCCACAAAGTCTTTAGTAATTAACGAAAATGCAACCCCGTCATGATAAGTTGTTATTGTTTTTTGAAAATGTTCAAAGAATAAACAGATCAGGGAAGCATTTTTGAAAAATACGTAAGACTTTGTGGGATAGTGTGTAACGACGAAATATCCCGAGTCCAGCAAGTATTTTGTATTTTAAATACATAAAAAAATGGGAGGATTTTATAATTTACAAAATATATTTTGCGAGTTTATTGATGGTTGTGTACATTTTGGTCTACCACAAACTAGAATCGCTAAAAAAAACCTTTATAGTAATTTGGAGCCAGAATATTATTGGAAAAGGGGGTTTGAAATAAAAAATTTCTTTGTAAACAGATTATTTCCTACTTTAAAAATAGTTATTTTGTTTTAATCTTTTCAAATGCTGCGTAAAGAATACTGAGCAATTTAAACAATTGAAGCACAGATTTAGAAATGGTGAACCAAAATTTGAACCTACTCCAATCATTACAAATAAAAAATGGAAGCTTTAAATATCTGAAAAAATAAAAAAAAAATGTATCACAATATATGTAAATGTGCTGTATTTTGCTTAGTTTATTTTTAAGTTATAAATAAATGGTATAAATGTTTGGTGTTTAGCCGTTATTTTTATGAAATAAAAAAAAATAATTGTTAAAATAAACTGAAATAATATTAATCGGTAATTTTTTGAAAAAAATACACAAATGTTTTTTTAACTATATGAAAAGTTTATACCTAACGGGGGGTAAAATTTTAAATTTAATGAAATAAAAAAAAAACTTCGGGAAATAAAACATTGCATGCTTAATTTGTATTTTCATATGGAATTTTGCATGATCCATGTGTAATTTACCATTCCGTTGCTGGCAGCACTGCTTCTGAAGCACCCTGTTCTTTTTTAGACATTTAACAGGGCTGTCAGATTTATCATAACCTTTTAAAAAATCTTGTCGAAAATCGCCAAACACTTTATTTTAGTTTCAAGGCAGAATTACGCTAGGTCTTCACGCTGCAATTTTTATTGCTAATTAATAGCAGAAACGTATATTGCTGGAGAAACTTGAAATTGCTTCGCCATAAATTTGGAATTTCCACCGCAAGTAGTTGTATAAAGTTTTGTGGCTGTATTTATAACAAATGTTTTATGTTGTGTCTTGAAGTGGTTGTTAGATTTTCTTTTTTAAATTAATAAATTAAATGAATACAATAATTAATTGTAATTGCTGTAACTGTTTTTTGTACTACTTTTTTGTTTATTTGTGATTGAAAAAAACCTCAAATTGTATTGTTCTATTGAAAAAATAAAAAAATCGCCGTTTGCTTTTCCTGATATCAACGTTTATTTGAAAGTATAACATATATAAATATATATAGCCGTATACATAAAAAATAAAATAAGTTTGAAATCTGTTTTAAGGCAAAATTTTCATACAAATTTTTCTTAAAATGCATTTCAAATCCATTTTAATTAATTATGTTTACGGCAGATATTGTGTACATACATACATATGTATATCAAATTCATCTCATATGTCCGCTTGGTGGTTTTTTCATGATTGTTTTTTTTTAATAAATAAACACACAAAAAAAAAAAAAAACCTACACAGAAATGAATGTCAGATAAATGACAACTGATTTGACAGCAGATTGCTAAGCAATAATTGCTCAAGCAATCAGAAGAGCAATCATTGCGCAATGGATTGCCACTCATGGGAATATGCGGTCTATACGTCGTAAATTTAATGGAGCAATTAAATTTGACGTTTGCCGCAATAAATATTGTTACGTGGAGACCCGGGTGTAGTCATGGAGAAGTATCAGTGGAATTAGTCTTTACTTTCTGTTTCTGGTCCGTGCCGTTCTGTTTCGAAATTGTAATAGTTACTTTTTCTGTGGCAACTTATCAGCCATATATGACAAATTTATTAGTTTTGCACCGTACATTGTTTTATTTCAATAAGATTAATGCTCATAAATATGTCATGCATGCATGCCATTGAAATTAAGCCTGATTGGTCCGCAAATGAATAAGATATGAACAAAAAGCCATGACTGCGTCTAATATATCCCATAAATCCCTTTTTGTTTTTTTTATATTTCTATGCTTTTCTTGAGAACGGCAAGAGCAACTGTTCTACTTGGGTATAAGCATCTTGGTACCATCTTGATTATCAATATAACTACATCATCCGACAAAATGTGGACAGGAGTGAAGAAGCGGGCGTGGTACAAAATGGATTTATTTATATCTAAAGAAAGGTATTTATATAACTTTCTTTTCTTATTGCACAATGGTATAGGATATAAAGGATTCGGCATATCCGAATATAGCACTCTTGCTGTGGTTAGTATTGAAATAAACGATTCTTAAAATAAATCATCATAGCCAACAAATTCGCCAACTATTTTATAAATCGCCATGTCGTTTAAAACTGGCGAGAATATGCCACTAGTGACACATCTTTTATATTGTGTAAAATTTAAAAAAAGTTTAATTTGTCTAATATTTTTTGTCGTGATTTTTTCCAAAATAAACGCATTAAAACTTTGTAAATAAAGTGCGTTTAAATATTTTAATTGGCAATACTGTGGCAGAGAACTGTCATTCGTTATGCAATTCAGGTGAAAATATTTTCAACTTTACAATATTGTAAAGTTTTATTTTTTTAATAAAATATATTTTTTAACGTATATTTAATAATTGGAACGTGTTGTGGCTTGTTAAAATTAGACGAAATTAAATCTCTCGTCCTTTTATCGGATGTTCTTCCTAGTTTGTGTGTAGTTGGAACAAAAACAAATATAAGTAAAAAATAAATCAATACAAAATGATCCGCAAAATTGTTACTTTGCCAACATCAAGTTTATTGGCAGCTGTCGCTATCCAAAATGCCAGCTCTTCTTCCGAGCCTAACAGACAAGAGTCTGTGGTCGACTTGACTCACTATCAATGTAAATCAACTGAATTGCCCTTATATGCCCCATTGCATTCATACAACAAGTTAGACTTTTTTAAACTTGAATTTAGATCCGTGGAAAATAAAAAAAATTTCATTTTTACAGGCCACAGAAGAAAAGTCATAAAACAGTCAGCTCTCCTACTCGTGATGCCATAGAATCGGGTGTTCAAATTGTACGCACCCAAATCCAGACCGGCTATCACTTATTTGCAAAGCAAAAGGAAACTTTGGAGGAGTATGTTCATCAAGCTAAGGAGCAAACACAATCTACAATAGATTACTTGAATCAGCCACATAACATAATGCCCCGAACTGGAGCTATAGCTATTGGTGGTTTGTCTGGTTTTATTTTTGCTGCTCGAGGTGGATTCATCAAAAAGATTCTGTATACCTCAATTGGTGCTGGTGCGGTCGCTTCTCTTTGCTATCCCAGACAAGCCGAACAATTTGCCAAGGAAGCACTTTTTGAAACTCGCAAGGGCTATGCCATAGCATACAATTTTGTTAAAGGTGTTAAACCAGGCGACGAAGTACCAATTGAACCTATTACTAAATTTCCAACTAGTTTGGAGGATATCAAATTCTTGGTTATTGATTTGTATGACGAAGCAAAAGAAGCGTTATTTCCTGGTAAGAAATAAATTTAATCTGCCTTTAAATAAAAACCAAACAGATTTAAAAATGTCATAAATTAAATCGACAAAAATTATAAAGTAAAGCGTTATGACGACTAAAAATCAAAGTGTGTAATTTTATTTAAAAAACTTCGAGGTAAAATTTTAAGTTTACTTTTAAGTGAAAAGTTTCGGGACTGCCTTCTAACCCAATTTGATGGCAATAATATGATATAATTAAAACAAAAAGTATTCTATTAGAAAAACATATGAACTAAATACACTTTATATATATGTATGTATGTTATACAAGTTTTTTTTTTTTGAAATGTGTTAGAGTAGCACTGTTAAATAATGGATTGCCTAGTTCTTTAAAGACGTTTGACATTTCCCCTGATACTTTAAAGAATAATTTCTATCAAGAGTTTTAGAAGACTTTGGGGTGATTTGGAGCTACGTATCGTCACAGTTTGGTGCGCTTTTGTCCATTTGCCCAGTTGTCTTTAAATCTGAAGCCGGTGGCAACATTACAGTGAATGTCGAATGCTACAGGCAAATGATTCGTGCTTTTTATATTTCCAATGGTTCCAACAAGACGGCGCAACATGCCATACAGCTTGTGAAACCGTCACATTGTTGAGCCAAACGTTTGGTGACCGAATTATCTCGAGAAACGGAATTAACCATCTTGTTCGTGTGATTTTGCATCTTTCGAATACTTTTTATGGGGGAACTTAAAATATCTCTTCTGTGCTAACAAACGAGTAACGATTGGTCATTTAGAAGCCAACATTTGACAAAATTAGACATGCATAATGGCGCTCATAAGTAGCGGTATGACAGAATTTATTTTTATACATTTAATGCCATGAAATTTGTGAGCCAATTAAAAATTTAGATAATTCCATTGATTTGTGTTTAATTAAAAAAAATGTATATTCCCCTAAAAACACCCCTTATAACGAGTTTTAAATCTTTTAATAATAGCTGCTTTGAAATTTAAACTAAAAAATTTATAGCAGTTTAAATTAACAATCTATACCAATTATGAAATTATGTATTTAATTAAAATATACATATGTATGTACGTATGTAAATATATTTTTTAACTCGCATTAAAATGTTTTTTAATATGTATTTTATTTTAGGTTGCCGTAGGCAAATTATAATGTTTCCTTAATTTGCTAATGAAAGAGATTTATAAAGAAGAATTGACCTTCAGGCATTAAATAAACATCAAATGTAATTTTTTTATACTGAAAACTTACATGAGCATATTTGTTCATTATAGTTTCACTTTCTAAACGCTCGTGTTATCGATATGGGTTATTTAGTAACCGACTTTTTTGACAAAAAATAATTTTTAGTATCGTTACGATATACAGTTTGCTAAAATGCAAAAAGACTTAACAAAATTGTACACTTCTAAGATCAAAAATTACGTTTTTATTAACAAAAAACAAAGGGACGTAACTACAAGTGTTTTTATTTGACAAATTCAAAACGTCATATGCAATTGCAAAACATTTTTTGTTAACAAAATGTAATCAAATGGTATTCTTTGAATATTGTTTTAAGAATTCCATGGACTACTTATCAACAATTCAGGTTTTTCTGATATGTTTATAGTTTTCATTTTACAAAGTTTGTTGCTTCTTCTGTAAAATTAATTTAACGAAAGCGTTTGATCGAATTAACCACAACGTTCTTGTAAGGAAACTTCAAGAAAATTTTAATGTTTAGAAATCTGCATGCAGATTGATTTACAATTATTTATTGGAACGATCACATTTTGTTTCAATAAATGGGGTAAATTCTTCTATAAGTACAGTAAGTAACCTCTGGTGCACCTCAGTGATCTATACTGGGTCCTATTTTATTTATTACTTATCTGAATGATTGAATCCCTCTTATGAACAACGATTTTTTTCGGTCATATATATTTGCGGATTATATTTTTCTCTTATATGCATCTGATTCTCATCAAACTGACCTTTTTGAGATCTGTTTAAACAACCACCTGGGTGCAATATCTAACTGGATGTCTCTTAACCTTCTTGAGATTAATTCTACTAAGACTAAGGCTATGACTTTTCATTCGCAGAGCCGAAATTGGTTTGGTCCTCGGATTTATGTAATTGGACAAATAGTTGAATATGTTGATGTTCTTAGATGTCTCGGTGTTATTTTGGATTCGGGCCTGAATTTTGATAACCATATTAATTCGCTGTCTAATAGAGTTTGTCGAACCTTGAGAAAGTTATACTCCCTAAAACCATATACACCTAAACATGTAAGATACCGATTAGCTCATTCCCTAATTATGTCTCAGGTTAATTATGGCCTTGAAGTTTTTTCTGGTTCTTGGTTATACAATGTGCATATACTTATGGTGTTTTCTTTTCTACAAAAAAATGTGCCTTTTTTTTAAAAAAAATTCAATTTGGTGTCTTTTTCTTAAAAATTTTGCTCCCGAAAAGGGTGGCTTGTTTTATTCTAAAAAAACTCATGCTTTTCGGGAGCAAAATTTTTAAGAAACAGACACTAAATTGCATTTTTTTAAAAAAGGCACATTTTTTGTAGAAAAGAAACCACCATTAGTGTAATTATAAGAAAGGTTGTTCGTTTTATTTTTGGTGTAAAAGTTAATGAGCGTGAACGTACTAGGAACTTGTTCCACAATTTTTAAAATGTAGTTTTGGTGATTATCTGAAATTACGTATTTTATTTAATTTTTATAATATTCTTAAAACTCAATAACCGGAAATTTTAGTGAATAAATTTTCTTTTAGTAACTCCACAAGTACCGCTCTTTTGTAGTGCGTGTCTATCGAGTTGGAATGTTCTACCTAATAGTCTTGAACTTTTTTCCTATTCATTTTTAACATATAAGCGTAGAATTATTGTGTACTTTAATGGAATTATGACCTAATATATTGGCACTTAACCGTTTTTTTTATTCTGTCTCTTGCCACTTTTTTTAAATTTAAAATTTTTTTTTTCACTTTAATTGGATTTTAATATTCCAATATTTATATAGCTGGGGGCCACTTATATATAACAGCTACCTTGCTATATTCTTTTAAGTTTTTAGTTGAAAGTGGTATCACTTTGCGCTCTCAGCTTGTGTTCTCATTTACTGTATTTTGTGTACGCGAACGCAATTTAGTAAAATGCAGTAAACTCCAGTAAAAAATAGTAAACACTTTTGTGTTCTCGAACGCAGCTAATGTATAACGCTACGGTCACACTTATTAAATATTTGACTATTAAATACTTTTTTTAATAGTTAGTTAGATTTAACATGGTCTTAATATTACAAAATAAAACTAATTATACATACTGCTATAAAAAGCAAAAAACTGTTTTATGTAGATGTAGTATTTTAAATAAAATATATATTAGAATTAAAGGAAATTCTGTTGGTCCCGTTATTTCGTCAAATATTTGACAGGTGTCTTTAAAAAAAAAACAAAATGTTTTATTTTAATTCAAAAACTTTTTATTGATACACATAATTAAATTATGATCCTTGTTTTTGTTTATTTTTTTTCCTTCTTTGGGCAAGACAATATTTATTTTTTTGTGATCCTTTTATAAATTTACTTAATAAGGCTAGAAAACATAAAAATAATTCTTTACAAATGAATTAATTTTAAGCTAAAAATGACTCTGGAGTGTTTTCAATTAATATAATTTATGTAGTATTTACAGCAGAAATTAATCCCTTTAATTTTTATAAATTAATAGAAAATGAAATAAATAGAATTTTAATGATGTTAATTGAATTAATTAAACAATAATAATTGTGTCTAACTACATTTTAATATAATAAAATAAATAAATCACACGTAAATTAAATAAGATAATTAAATGAGAATTTTAGAAAAATAATAAAAATAAAACAATATTTCAACAAATGAGTTTTAGATATTTACACACACGATTCGTAGAAGTAATCATTGATAATAAAATATAAGATTATTTAATATTTGTGGCTAGATAGTGGAAAGCTTATCACGTGACATTTTCAATAATCCAAGGCACAAATTTTGAAATCCTTGTACAAACGCCCGGCAAGTTAGCCTCGGCACAGCCTATTCCCCATGATATAATGCCAGCCAAGAAATAACGGCCATTTTGGGATTTTACCTAAAATTAAAATAAATATATAAAGGCAAATGTGCCCAGTAATTATTAGAAAACTAACCTGCAGAGGGCCGCCCGAATCACCTTGACACGAATCTTGTCCCCCAGTCTCGTAACCAGCACATAAAAATATTTCAGGTATAAATTCTTGTCTTCCAGCTCTTAGGAACATACTTTTGCAATTGTCATTACTAACAATGGGCACCGAAACCTAAGCAAATAAACAAGTAATGTAGATCGATTAAGTTGGTGTTGAAAAAGTAACATTACCTCTTGTAAAACAGAAGGCAGTGTGCCTCCTTCGCTTAGTCTTCCCCAACCAGTGACTGTTGCATTCATTCCAATTAGCAAACTATCGGTTTGCGGAAGGCAAATAGGACTTACATGTGGTGCAAATTCTAGTGGTTGCTCTAACTTTACAAGTGCCAAATCATATTCATATGTAAAAAAATTGTATTGAGGGTGCACAACCTTTTTTGCAACAGCTCGTTCAATATACGGTAATTGTTCCTGGACGTGGGAGAAATCGTACTCGCCAACACGTATACGTATTTGTGAAATTAATAAACTAGAAGGAACAAATAAAATATGTAAGAGAAAAATTTTTTTTTTAAATTCCGTTGTTAGTTGAGTTTACAAGTTTTAAAATAAGATTCCGATTTACAAAGTGTATACTTTATATTTCCTTTTTCTTAACAAAATTACTTTAAAAAAAATGGAAAAATAATCAATTCGATATGTATTTTATTTACTTCCTGTTCGTCTATTTCAAACAAATTTAAAAATCTTGTTTTTGTTTTACAAATTTCAAGTTAAACGAACGAAGTCTTCGTCATAATATCGCTTTTTTGGAGATTTGAGATATTTAAATATTTTGCAATAAAATGTAATTTTTGGTACTTTAAAGAAAAACTTAAATTCAAAACTTCATCGCGTTTGTGGCGGGATTATGGGAGTTTGTAAGGTTTGCATATCCGAATGGTCATTTTAAAAAATGACGTTTTGGGAAGTACACATATTTGCTAAGTTTGCTATTGACTTTCACCAAGCCAGGCTGGGGCTTAGCTGGCACCCCCAGCGCCAACATAGGAGAGCTATATAACTCGTGAAAATCGAGAATGAGTTCAACAACTACAACATGCTTATTATGCGATTGAGCGAGATACGTTGGCCAGATAGCGGTGAACATATAACATCACGTGGTTTAACATTTGTTTATTCTGGTAAAGCAGACGGTCAACCTAAAGCAAGTGGTGTTGGTTTTCTTTTCTCGAAAGAGGCAAAGAACGCTCTCATTGAATGGCAACCACACACAGAGAGAATTATTGTAGCAAGGTTTCGAACACATGTAAAAAACCTAAGCTGCATTCAATGTTATGCTCGAACGGAAAATGAAGAAAAATATAGCTTTTATAGTAAGCTGACAAATTTTATTAACAGTATCAGTCATGGTGATATCAAAATGCTAATGGGTGACTTCAACGCGCAGGTTAACTTGTTTTTGGGCGCTACTTTATTCCCCAACAAGAATATACACTAAGAAAATCAAATCGATAATTTTGCGATAAGCAGGATGTGGAGAAGGTGACTGCAGGACGTGAGGAACAAGAGAGGCGCCGATGTGCTTAGTGATCATCACTTGATGGAAGCTGAAGTCCGATTTAAATTAAAAGCTTTAAAACGTAAACCAGTCGTCAGCAGTAGAAAATTTGAGATACAAAAATTAACCAACCCGGAGGTCTCTCGTCAGTTTTCCAACGTTTTGAAGAATAGATGTACATTGGAAAGATTTAAAATCAACACTTTTTGAGACGGCTAAAAGTGGCAATCTAGAAAGCTAGCCAAGACAAAAGTTAATGATGCTAAAATTTACAATCTAAGCAGGACGAACTACGTAAATACCAAGAGGAGTACCGAAAAGTTAAACGCAGTGCAAGGGAAGATAAGTGTAAGTGGGCTGATATGTTAGCCAAAGACGCACAAACAGCCAGTGAAACGGGGCGATCTAAATACCTGTATCGTATAACGAAGGAGATCGCTGGTCATAGACACAACAATATTAAACCTCTGCGGAATGATAAGGCGAATTAATCTATGCCAAAGTTTAGCAGTTAGAGTTGTGGGAGAACTATAACGTTAAATTGTTATCGGTCAATCCGACTGAATCTTTAAAATATGTGATTGCGAGCCAATGCATCATATAAATACCATAGAACGAGATAATCATCGCAACGTCCTCATTCGAAGAAATAGCAGCTGCAGTTAAACCTTTGAAGTCCAGTAAATCTGCAGGCCCTTGTAGAATACCACCTGGGATTCTAACAGCGACGTTACTAGAACCCTTGATTTGAAATTTTTGGTTAAATGAGAAAATTCCGGATGGTATTAGAGCCATTGTATAGACAACTGTGCCTTAATCAATCTTATTAGCTTCGGTGCAATACTCCTCTGCATTAAGGCAGTCCATATACAGTCTCTGTTAATGCTTTCGAATGCTGTGCTATAATCGATAAATACAAGTTGGATGGCGGTTCTGAACTCCACGGACTGTTCGTTCTGTTACTATCCTCAATAAAGTTTAGAAGACCAATAAAAATTGTTAAAAATAGAGCTTAAGGTTGATAAAGTGACCAGTATCACGTTTTTTTTAATTTGTTTCGTCAAATATTTGCAAGGTCTGAACTTACCTAAAAGGTACTTAAAGGCAAACATGTTCAAACTTTAGCTACCTAATTTTTATTTGTAAGAAGATAATTCAAATAAAATAAGTAAGATGAAGAAACGTACTAACTTTAGTTTTTATCCACTTACTTTTAGTACGAGTCGTACATAAAAATTAAGCATTACATTTTATAGGCGTGCATACGCGTGTTTGTAAAAGTTTCATATAGAAACAACAACAACACTACAGAAGTAGGTAAAAATGATTTGCTTCTTTCGGGTAGAAACAACAACAACACTACAAGAAAATGTACATTGTTTTGATGTTTAAAAAATAAACTATTTTAAATAAAAGTGACCTTAAGCTCAAATATTAATAAGGAATAATGTTATTTTAAAAAAGGTCGAAGAAATTAAAATAAAAGTATTAAAATAAAAATTCCCAAAATCTAATTGTAAAAATTATTTAGTTAAATGGTATAATGGTTACAAAAACTATATCGTCCATTCTGCTGGTATTTTATAATTGAGACTTCTTCTGTAAACAAAGGCGGAGCAAACATGTGTAACGGGTTAGGAAATTAAATAATATTTTCTCTCTCTGTTTCTCTGGGGTAATTCTTTAGGTTCACTTTCAGATTATTTCAAGTACGAATTCGCGATAAAACAAACTCAGAAATTCTTGAATTAATTCACTACTTTTACTTAAGTCAATCCATTTTTCAGTGTATTGTACTTGACTTAAGGAAATCCAAACTTACCATACTATTGACACCGCTTCAGCTTGATTGATTTTTCTTTTCTGTGTTTCAGTCAGTGTGACAAATGGAATCAAATTGCATCAGATTCAGAAAATGATTCTGAGTCTATCGATATATTAAAAGATGGGCGTTAGCACCACTATATTTTTATATGTTACACACATCAGCACAAATGCAACTATTATGGTGTGAAAATAAAAAGTATTTAAAAAATCTGGTTTTGTAAAACAAATTTTTGTGATTTTTAGAATTTGTAACTAAAATTTGACTGTTATTTCACTAACGGACTTAACGAAGTGGTCGAAAACATTGTTGGCATTTTTGTAATCTGTGGAGGTTCAACAAAATGGAATGGAATATTTCTTGTTTAATATTTTATCATAAAGTGAAATGGGGCCCTATGCTCCTTATAGGATCTTCGGGAACATATATATATATACATATGTATATAAAGTGAAAAAACATCAAAAAGGACAGCAATATAGAAGAATCAAAAATCGAATGTTTCAGAAGATCCGAAAACACATTCTAGATCAAGCTTTGTTATCAGGACAGTCCTTTTTTTTGAAACGATGTCCTTTAAGATTTAAAAAAAGGACAGTAGATTGTCCTTTTTTAAACTCAAAAACTATGTTAAAGTTTTATTTTCCCAAAACCCTTAAATTTCAACATTAATACAGCAAAACACTCTTGTTAACATTAATGCCTCCAGCGTTAGATTGAATTCTAAAATTGTTTGTTCCATTGAAAGAATATTTTCTCTCTCAACAAAGGAGCCCGAGCATGTGCTGGATTGTGGTTATTCCAATGCCTGAGGCTGCTCTTACTTTAAAGGACTTTAAATTAAAATGAATTGCAGGCAATTGGTTATTAAAACGATTTTGGCATAGTAAGTTGTCAGGCAGTATTCTGTATTGACGATTTAAATCAATGGGCTGCTTTACATTTCAATTGGTTGAGAAGTGGAGAAAAGATAATGCATCAGTGGATCAAATATATTTAGATGGAATATTTTAGCTATTTTTTAATGAAAAAAAATACTGGAGGTAAAAATATAATAAAGCTTAAAGTATTTTTTATTTTTTATCTGCCGTCCTTTAGTGCGCCAACAAAGAGATTTCTATCAATTGTTAATAATTTTTGGATTATCGAAAAATCTAAATTAAAAATGGTTACTTAAGAATCACTTTAAATAACAGAGTGCAAATTTAAAATGGACTGTACAGAATTTAAATTAGTTTTATGCAAAAACTGTCATATAAAGGGTCCGCCAAATAACTTTTTTTTTTTGAAAATGCTATAAAATAAAACTACTGAATATTTTCTCAAATTTCTTTTTTTTATTTGAAAGTACAATCCTTCCGGTTAATAATGGAAAATAATTTCATTCAAATGGCTGCCTCGGCTGGCCATGCAGCAGCCTACACGATCGGTACAATTTTTAAGCACATTACCGATTGTGCGCAGCTGTATTTCACCAATGGCTTCACGAATATTGCCCTTTAAAGCGTCGATTGTCTCTGGCTTGTCGGCGTAACACTTATCTTTGACGGCACCCCACAAATAATAGTCCAACGGTGTCAAATCGCAGCTCCGAGGTGTCCAAACGACATCATCTCTGCGGCTGATAATGCGATCTTCAAAAAACAGGGCACAAAACATCGAGTGTAGCTTCGGCTGTGTGGCACGTAGCGCCGTCCTGTTGAAATCAAATGTTGCCAATATCCTCCTCTTCAATTTTTGTGAACAAAAATTCGTTCAACATGGCCCGTAAACGATTGCCATTGACTGTACCGGCCACTCTTTGTCCATTTTCGAAGAAAAATGGCCAGATTATGCCTCTGGACCAAAATCCGCACCAAACAGTGACTCGTTTTGGGTGCAACGGCTTTTCAATGGATGCGTGCGGGTTTTCTGTGCCCCAAATGCGAAAATGTTGCTAGTTTACATATCCGCCAAGAACAAAATGAGCTTCATCTGAAAAGATGATTCCCAATAAAAAATTGTGCTTCGAGTGAAGCAGGTTTGTAAGGGAGAAATGCAAGAGTTTCGCTTACCATTGCGCTTACGGAAGACATGAATTTTATATGGCGAGTTCCCACTTTGAAGCAATACATTTTTGATACATAAAGCGCATTATTCAGCGCATGTAAAAATTGTTGGATGTAATGATCAGCTTTACACACTGAATATTTTGATACAGTTATTTTTTAGTATTCTCCCTTACAAACCTGCTTCGTAGTAAGGGAATGCCGTAGCACTTGAAATTTTATTTTTATACCCTCCACCACAATTAGTTGTGATGACGGTATATTAAGTTTGTCATTCCCTGTGAAACTTTTTTATTATTCATCTCAGACCCCATAAAGTATATATATTCTGGGTCCTTGAGTGATTCTAAGTCGATTTAGCCATGTCCGTCTGTTGAAAACACGCTCACTTTCGAACAACTCAAAAGAAATGAACAAACTTGGTGCCAAATTGCTTGTAGTTATCCTAAGCAGTTTGGGATTGAAATTCAGCAAAATCGGCGCAGTTGGACCAGAGCTATGAATCAAAATGTGGAACCACCACCAAAAAATTATAATTTTGTTACAAAAAAATAACATAAATGGTGGAACAAGGCACGGAATGAGATAAGATTTTGCAAAAATTTGTTTTATTCGACTGGAAATCACGCTGTTAAATTTCGTGAAGATCCGTCCATAATTTATTCTAGGCCCCATATAAATACTCCCGGAAAACAGTTTAGCACGCCTAAAACCGTAAAAAATAGTGCTATCATAACAAAATTTGAATTGAAACTGTTACTCAAGCTAGTTTAAATAGCTAAATAATTTAATATAGACCTAAACCTCAAATCAACCAATTTTAATGCTGATGTCTGTTTTTATAAAAATAAATTAATAATAAATAGACATCATATAGATATCCCTCCTGAAATATTCGAACAGTCGGTTTTTATAAAAATTTTTGAGAGTTCTTTCACTTACTTTACTGCATTTCTGTTTGTCTCATTGCGTAGCGCATAATTGTGCGCTAATTTTTTTAAATGTTCCATTAGTGCTTCGCAAAATGATACAATTTTTTATTGGGTTTTTTTTTGGCAAAATCTTCTGTAAGTCGATCGCTGGCCTACTTAGCGAAGCGAAAACGCATATTTCCACGCGTTGTTCAAGCGTATACACAACCATATTCGTTCAGCGGAAGGATAAAACTAATTATCTGTCAAACCAGACATGAGCTAAGTGTTACCATTCACGAAATAAGCACTAGTTGAAAAAAAACGTTAGATGGCGGACCCGTTATATAAAAAATTACGTTTACAGAAATATGTACATATATCAATTATTTTGATTTATACAATTTTTTTGTTTAACCCTTTCAGCGCCGAATTTTTTTGAGCGGTTCAAAAATTTTTTTTTAAGATAGTTAAGTTCGTATATGCCTAGATATGAAATAAAACAAATTTAAATTTCTGCCTATCCCGGTTAAGGATAACAAGATGTTGCCTATAGGCAACATTGGGCATTTGTGGGTTAACTTTAAACACATGCAAAAGAAGACTTATTTAACCATAATATTGTTATCGGTGACAATAATAATAATATGTTTAAACTAAACATAAACTGCCTTATTCCGATTATAAACCCTTTATTAGCCTGTTTTATTTTTTATAAATTAAGCCGAAAATATTTAAAATTTTCTTTAAAAATAATTTTGTTGGAGACACTGTATGGATGAAAAAAGTGACGTAAGAAAAATGTCCGAGTCATTTGCGAGGGCAGCTTTCGAGCAAAGAGAAAGAAAGCGTTTTTTGTGAAGTGAAGTGGCAATGTGTAAAAACAGGCCGCAACAGTCAACACAAATGCAACATAATCAAAACAAAAATGCAAAAAGGGCAGCTTTCGAAGAAAAATATAGAAAAACACAATATTTTCTGCGTCGTGACGCCTCTGTGTGCTCTGTGGTTGGAGGCGACCATATTGCAACATGGTTTTTTCTCTGCGTGTATATAGACATAACAGCATTACACTTTTATTCATACACATGCATTTATCCAGGTAAGAAACCTAAAAATATTTATCTTTAATAGTTAACGTACTCTTGTAATTTTAAAATCAATAAAGCGATTAAAGCGAAATAATACAAAAGGTTTAAAAGAATTAATAAAATTAAGAAAGTTGTGTAAGTCAAAATGTAGAACAGTTATTTTTTTATAATGAACCGATTGTGAGACCATAAAACAAGTTTAACGACAGGATTTTATAAACACATGCATATACAGATCTTTACTCACATGAATAGTTATTCATAAATTGTAAATGGCAAATGAATGTATAGTAACTTACTCATCAACACAGTGACCTGCAGTAGCAATCCAATTTTCATTTATTAGAGCTCCACCACATCTGTGAGTACTCGAGAATCCAAAGAAAGACGTTCGTCTTACAGATACCTGCCACGGCCAACGTCCAAATGGTGCACTTTTACCACCTACGATGCGAGTTTCCGGTCGCGTTAAAATTGGAGTTCCACATTCTGTAAATGTTTTTCATTTATTTTTTTTTTTTAATCAATAAACAGTGATTCTTTTTTTTTATTCTCATTTATGATTTATCATCTACTTAGATAAAATAGTGTAACGATCTGTAATATTAACTTACCACTACGAGCCGCTGATACGGTTTTAATGGTGGCGCTATCATTCTCCAAATGATCCCCAATTTCATTTGATTCGATTGAGCTTAGATTATGAGGTGGTGGTAATGTGTTCAAAGACGATGACGCTGCAGTTGTTGTTGTTGTTGTTGTTGCTGATGTTGTTGTTGAGGGGCGCTTAGAGGATGTTGGGCTAAGTGATGTTTTTGTTGGAATAACCGCTGTTGTTGTTGGCTTGGAAGCCGTCGTTGATGTTGGTTTTTGATTATACACTGAAGATGTAGAAGAAATTGATGCTGGTTTTGTAGGAATGTACATTGATGTTGGTGGTAAAGATGATGCTGTAGTTGTTGTTGTTATTGCTGTACTACTGCTTACGCTCGAGGTAGGCTTAGTAAAGGGTTTGGTTACATTGGGTGATGGCTTTGATGTTGGTTTATTACTTTGTGCAACAACCTTTTAACAAACAAACGAATAAAACAAACAAATATAAATAAAAAATCATTTAGTAATTTTTTGATTTCTGATCGTAATGACGTCGTCTAATGACTCCGCCCATAACGCGAAATGTGTAAACTGAAATGTAAAGCTCATATTTGTTCCTTTCCTTGTATTTCTAATTCTACGTTGCATCTACAAAGCCTGTGGTCACAAAAGCGCAGACGAATTAAATCCACTGACTGTTAGCAAAGAAAAAAACTACATAAAAAATTAGTCTTCACATTGCCATTAAGCCCAGACACATGTATGTGCATAAATAATACGAAATTTTGGGATCTGCTGCATTGTAAATCTGAGTCACATTGTCTATCTGAGCATATGTTCTTATGAAACATAAGATAAACATACACAACAATGTGCACGCGGTAATATGACGGTGGAGCTCTTGTATTGCCACACCCAAAGCCAAGACAATCTTTCATCAGGTATTTTCAAACAATAAAACGTCCCCTAAGGCCATAAATTCATTATCCCTAACGCGAGCTAGCCATCCATCCTGCGCACAGTGGAAAATGATGAAGAATAAGCGAATCAAATTAATTCTAATTAAATCATTAATTAAAAAGTAGGGTTTTGTTTTTTTAAGAAGATATAAAGGAACTCTTTTCATGAGTATTGTGAACATTAATTTTTTTTAAACAAAAATTATTTGTAGTTCTTGGATAAGCAGGCGTTATAATTATTTCAAACAAGTCATAATTTTTCAGGGGTGTGCTGGAAATCGCAAAACTTAAAACGCAAGAATTTGAAACGTCTTTTTTCATAAGATTTCTGTAATAAAAGAATTTTATGACAAATACTAAGCAAATATTTCCCTCTTAAACAGGATTTTAAACCAACAATTATAAGATTTAGATTTAATAAGATTTAAAGTTTCCAGCACACCCCTGATTATCTAAGAATAACACTTAATCTTGGCCCAAATTTTTTAAAATATGTTGAATTTGTTCCAGTAAATCTCCAGTAAAATAAATATTATTAATTTATTTATTTCATTTATGCAATATCAGCTAATGAAGAAAAGTCCCCCACTGTGCAGCGAGTCAGTGAGGAGAAGCTTATGCCAAAAAGTAAAATGCTTAAGTAAAAGTAAATGACCACAATACCTTGAGTTACTAACCTGAGGTTTAGTTTTTGTTGTTGTCGTCATTATTAAAGTCGTCGTAGCTGTTGATGCAGTGGTTGATGAAAATGATTCAGCAGGATTCTTGGAAGGCTTATTTGTGGTCGTCGTAATTGAATGCGTATTTAGCGCTGGTTTTAATGTTAATTGTTGTTGTTGGTGTGTAAACCAATCCAAAGCCGTTGTGGGCTTTTTACTAGGCTTTGGGGGCTTTGGTGGCTTGGGAGGCTTAGGTCTCAATGTCATTGGCTTATCCCATGATGGTGGTCTGGGTTTTGTAACAAAATTAGGTTCAGTCGTTAAGTGCCAATGTTGTTGTTGCTGGTGATTAGCTAGAAAATAAAAAAAAATTCAACACATGTTTATCTTTTTGAATGAAATACCTGTACTAAAATACCGAATGTAGAGTTCGAAGAAATCGTCTTCCAAAAGGAACAAATTTTTCAAAATTGACCATTAAAATTTTCGATGGTCACATTACGATCGATATTTTAGGACAGGGTAAAAACATTTAAGAGATTTTAAGAATATTTTCTCATTTTAAAAATTACTTGTTGTCGCTGAGGCAATACTAGCCGACGATTGAAGGTCGCCTAGAATAATGTTGGATGTCCAAAAGAGGGATGGATCATCTGTTGTAGTGGTAGTGGTCGTACTGGCTGATGAACCCGACAAAGCTGTGCTTACATATGGAGGTTTTGAATGATGTGGTTTCAATAGCGCACCTTGATGATGAGGACCTGAAGGTCTGATAACCAAGGTGCCTGCTCCATGTGGTCTTTCTATCGTAGTCATACCACTGACAAACAAATACAATTAAAATCATATGGAAATTCATAAAACCTTAATAGAATAAGTAATTACCTGATACTAGGCCGATGGGGTTGTTGAGGAGGCCGCGGCCTATGATTCATGCTTCCGATTCCTAGTGGTTTGGTAGGTCTAGTATATGAAAATGTATTTTGTTGCACTATATTGTCGGTATAATTGTGGACGCAACATGAGCCAAACATAAACGAGTCCACACACATGCCGACATGACGACCCTCAGATTTTATACACTCCCACACAAACATGCAGGTGCCTTCGATGCGCCCTGTTGAGCAAGGTTTTGGACTAATTTTAAAATTTTGGCTTCTTAACAAATTATCATCCAGATTGTGCTGGATCTGAAGTCCATTATAGCCAAAGGCGGAACCACCAATATTATGAGGCTGGCGAAAAAATGACTCATCTTCATTTTCGTTCGAGTTTAAATTTGAACTTTCATCACTATGCCGAAAATTACTGCTAAAAACACTCGTTTGGCCTTGGTAATGATATCCCCTGCCCTGCTGTAATTCCCCATAAGCCGCCAAGGCCAATGGCAAATGCGTTAGACTACAAAATAGACAATAGACTAAAACTATCGCTAATAATACTTCTAGTATTTGGTTAAAGCAGGACTTATCAGGACATCGCAAATGTAACTCTAAATGTTTCCTACGTTTAATGAAGGATTCATTTCTACATCTATCACTATGCGGGTGTGCATGAAAATGTGGCTGTTGCTGCAGATTTCTGTCAGTAATTTGAAATTCTATTGTGCCATTTGTAACAGCACTCGTATTCGCTGTTTCTTCCCGAAAAGTGTGAGCGGTGTAATTGTGAGTTGGTAAATTTTCCCTTTGTCCCGTGGCAGTCTGTTTATTAGCACCATCATGTTCATTATCATTGTATTGATTGACTAGCCATTGCCGACTATAGCGATTCCTCCTCATGTTTCAAGTGGATGTTGTGATCTAAAGAAACGAGACAAAGTGACCAGAAAACAAAAAGTTGCAGAGATGAAAATATTTTAATAATAAAAAGGTTTACCACTCATTAAAGAATTTCGAAAGTTGTTAATTTCCTAGACAAATGTGTTTGAATTGTTTTGGTTTCATGTTTTTCTTTTCTTGATATTTTAAGTATCAACTAAACTCATCTACCATCTACCATTCAACAAAGAAACAAGATTGCGTGAGTCTATGGCTTTTAAGCTTAATTATTAATATTTCTAATTGCTATCATCACCGTTATTATAGTCTACCACTAATACAAAAATTACTTACACGTACATACACATCAATCAAATATTGCAGTCATTTATTTACTCACACACACACACACACACACATTCTTACTTACTGCATTTATGCATATATCGACAACTATTTCAAGTCATTGCAGTGGCGGCACTTACTAGTTTGCCTCCCTTCCCTGACGCCGACCAAGTGTCTACAAGCATACATAAGTTGTTTTTCTGAGACTCGAATAAGTAAAGTTTTAACGCATCAAAAAACATTGTATGTGTTCCTTGGTTTGTTTTTTTAACGATTCTTAAAATATTTTGGGTTAAGTGTTGTTGATTCGTTATCTGGATCGTCTTTTAAAAACTTAAATTTTTTATTTTTAGGATTTGTATATTGATTTGAAGATGGCATACATAAAAACATATGTAACGCTTACTTAATTCATATCTACTTAGCTTATTAAAACATATTTGGGGGATTCACAAGGTGTGCTATCCAGTCATATCGTCATAATGTCCTAAATAATATTTTACAATTGTTTAAAATTAATGCTGTGTTTATTGATTCGTCATAACTGTACAGTAGAAATCTTAATTATAAGCGAAGGCCCAAAGCAGTCCTTTATATTTCTTGTAATTATTTTTGGACATATGACTTTACAACTTTATGACTACCTTGTGAATCCCCCAATTATTTTTAACGAGTTTTTTTTTAATGAACATTTTAACACACGACAGCAACAAAGTGCAAACATCTTAAATTTACTATGTTTACGCCATCTACAATATCTACTTTAATTAAAAATTGTTGTTGTCAAGATTTTCCAAACCTACAAGATGTACAAGGTCTACAATAGCAAACCGTCAATACCGCTATTTGTCCTTTTTTTATAATAAGAAATACATATGTATATGAATGTTAAACACTGTCAAAAACAATCCCTATGCGCTCCTTTTTTTTTTGGCGTGAGAAACATTTTTTCATAAATCATATGCTTTTTAAATTCAGGATATTTTTCGGAAGAAAGAGTTGTTATATGAGTAGTCAGTCCACTTGCAAACACCGCTAAGTTAAAAAAACCAAACTCTGAGAAAATCGATTTTGAGTTTTTTACATGTGAAATGCCAAGAAATATATATAGTTTGAATATTTAACCAGGTATTACGCGTAGCATGCCGAGTTATGCACGAGATTGATTATGGCTTAGGGATACATTTTAAAAAACAAATAAAACGGCGGCTGTTACAGAATTTTTATTTTTAACTTAGCGGTGTTTGCAAGTGGACTACTCATATAATCGATCGATTTCAAAACGATCGCTTTTAAAATGTTTGATAAATTTCAAGCGATTTTAAAATATAGTTCTGAATTATAGTCAAAGGCCGGTTTTTCTATAGATTTAGTTTGCTTAACTTGCATTAAAAACAAAAAAAAATCTAAAATATGGTTTTTGGTTTGGAGATAATGCAATCAAATTAGGTACATAGGTTGTAATTGGAACAAGGACTAAGACTATTGAAACTGGGGTGAATCGGTCCATAATTACACATATCCTCCATACAAGCTTTCTTCCGGAACAGGGTCTTTGTGTCCATAAACTATCTTATAATGCCGGTATTACTTACTTACAATCGATATCATGTTACCAAATTTTATTGGAATCGGTCCATATTTGACTAGAGCTTCCATAGAAATACTACTCCCATAAAATAGCTTTTTATGCGATAACTTTCTTATAGTTGTTAGTATTTGCAAAAAAATTGGCCCCATATAAACCTCCCTCCTAAAATCACTTAAAGGGAGACAAATTTCATATTGATGAAGATATCAAAATAATATTCGTCACAAAGAACTTTTATATGTATCTTAAACTTAATTACATAATTTTGTTCTGACGAGTTCACAATTGCCTATGGTTCCCAAATGGGTAACACTTGCAAAAATTTGGTCTTATATACTGTGGTGTAGGGTATCATATTGTCGGGATTGACCGACTTGATTTTCTCCATATTTTTGCTATTTCACATACAACTTTTAGATATTGAGCCAGTGTTATATGTAGATATTTATTAACATCAATTTATTTGTAAACAGTTTTAAGCCAATTAACCTATTTTACGGGATAAATTCCTAAATGCATATTTATAAAAGTAATTAAAAATTAAATTTTTACGTCAAAAAAGTAACTGCATTTCTTACCAAACCTTTAAAAATAAGAAAAAAAATAAAGTGTAAGCAGTCATAGACTTGATTCAAAAATTCAATAACCAATAGGACACATCGGGATACGAATTTGGACGCACCATCACTAAACCAAATAACAAATTGTCAGAAAATATAAAAACTTTTTAAAAATTAAATTTTTTAAATTTGGGCGCTTCGAAAATGATGTCGTAGTGGAATTTTTTTCCTCATTACAAAAGCTATATCTTAAGAGATGTGACAATAGCTGCGTTCGAGAACACAAAAGTTTTTACTAGTTTTACTGAACTTTACTGCATTTTACGAAATTGAGAGCGTAAAGTGACAGTAATTGTCAGACGCCCGTATTTATAAAAAATTTTTAAATTTAATAAAGGTTTACAAAACATATTTTGTATGCAGAAATTTTTGCAGTAAAATTCAGTTTTAAAAATGAAAAGGGCATTAAATATTCTTTAAACTAAAGCATTTGAGAGTTTCCAGATAAAAATAAAATTAATTTCAGGTTGGAATATTGGAATCATTTTTTCCTCCAGGCTAGTTTTTAGTTTGAATAACTTTTTTCAATATGAAAAATTTAAAAAAATTCACATTCAAATTCCTCATAAAGAAAAAAAACGCGATTTGCCCGTCCATTAACAGCGGGAAAATGAAGAAGTAAAGAGGCCTTATAGAATGCCTTATTGGCGATATAAAGTTTTCCAGTCGCATTCCAACTGTATTTACACAGTATGTCATTGGATACCAAAGCCTTGGCTTCTTTCATCTACTTTAAAGGCCTTCTAAAAATAATTAAGAATAAAGCTTTATCCCAGTGTAATTGTCGTTGCTAATAATGTGAAGTGAGTAAATTAATAATTCAACTTGCTACAAATTCCAACATAGCTACTAATAAAACGATTTCGACAGGCCTTATCTTAGAAAAGAAAATCTCAATTTCTAAAATATTTAATAAAAACTATTCTAAAAGAACTTTTAAAATAATGCAGAGTGGAATAAGTAAAAGTTTATTAAAAATACAGTTGTAAAACTTCTTTAAGGCCTGCAAAGTGAAAGCGCTGGCAATTTTTCCCGCTGGGCAACGTGAAAGCATGTGTGTGCGTTTTGTTTTGTAAAATTATTTGTTGGCTGCAGCACCATGGTGAACCAAAATGTATGTGCTGCTTTTTCACAGGCATAAATTATTGGAAAAAAATTAAAAGAACTGCACATATCGTCATCTTAAATGCAGAATAACATAACATTTCATAAGTTTACATGCAAAGCAAAAAACTTTGTAAAATGTTAATTATTTGAGATTTAAAATCAATTTTAAATATTTCAGATAAAAATGCGATAACCCATATATTTTTGAAGAAAAATATCATTTTTATTATTTTTTAAAATGTGTTATTATATATTAATTTGTATTTTTTAGAAACAAAAAGACATATCGTAAAAGAAAGTATATTAGTATTAAGTGAAACAAACATATAAAATATTAAAATATTAAATATTTGTGTTTAATTACCGGAAAAATGGATTATATATATGTAGATATATATATAAATATATGATAATCACACGATCAATATGTAGCCTTATAAGGATTGCGTTGACATGGTAAAATAAGTTTGCTTTTCTGATGCAGCGCAGGCAGTAATGCATTTAACAATGTGGAGAACTTATATTGTTATAGATATTATGACATACCTATTATGTAGTTAACGTAAATATTGGACAAAGTAGTACTTCTCCAAAGAAAGATATTATTAGAATTTAATAAACCTGAAGAATTAACAAAATATAGCTAAACAGTCTATATTCCACTATTTAATAAAAAATTAAAAAATGTGTTTATTCTAAAAATTTATAAAAATTGTCTTTTTTTAAGGATATTGATGAAGGGCCACTTGGAAGAATGCAATTCTAACACAAGAAACCCCGAAAATTTTAAATAAACTAATAAAAAATATTTCTTTTGTATTATAAACTTCATATTTTATGGTCCCATACAGATTTATTAAAGGGAAGTTCGACTACATTTAAATTTATTAAAAACGAAATACATACATACATATATAAACTCAAAAATCTAAGGACCTGCAGATGTTGTAATTTATTCTTGGAAATTCTTAGCGTTTGGGAGTGCAATGGGGTAGGCTACAAAATTTCAAAATTACTAACGGTTCGATTCTTTTAATTTTACAGAACTTTTTTATTTTTTCTTATGCTATACTGAAAATTAATATTATTAATTATTATTTGATCACAAATTTCACTAACACCGTAGTAACAGTTATAAAACAGATCACCCAATTTTGATGGTGTAAAAAAAATGTGTTCATATAAAAAGAATTAAAAACTCTGCTAATTTTTTTTCTTGAGTGTGATTATACATTATGTTGTTAAGAAAAATGATATACATATGTATTTGATAACACTTAATTTTTAGTTTTGTAAATAACTTGGTTATTTTTTAAGATAGAAGTTTAAAATTTTATAAAAATATGTTGTAACGTGAATCGTAATCAACAAAACAAGTCAATTTCAAATTTTCCAATAATATCTTTATTGTTTTGCATTTAAGCTAACGATATGTGTTTTGTTTGTGAAAAATAAAAATTCTTCGATGCCTTTAAAAAGGTCACTTTTTCGTTTCGTTAAAAAGACGTACCTATTTATAAAGGCAGAAATATTAAGAGAAAAAAATAGCCACAAGAATTTGTTGGTATTTTGTGCTTGTAAAAATATTTTGGTTTCTGTACCAATAAAACACATCTTCTTACCCAAATACTTTACCTACTGTTACATTTGCTTTTATGTATTTAGGTTATTTACACATAAATTGTAGCAAAACAAGACCTTTTTAATTTTTTTTTTTTTAATATTTTTACTTGCTTAAGAAAAGTGTTTTCAAAGAAAAAAAAACCACCGACGCGATTGGTACAGAAACCAAAATATTTTTACAAGCACAAAATACCAACAAGTTCTTGTGGCTATTTTTCTCTTAATATTTCTGCCTTTAGGTACGTCTTTTTAACGAAACGTCATCTTTATCCAAATCTAAGAGTCCATCTTGCGACATTCATTATTGAACTTTTGAAAATATACATTTAATGATTAAAGACTTTTCTTAAAAAGACACCGAGACTTTGGTTTAGAAGACTGTGCATTGTTTATCAACAATTTTTAAAAAGGAATAAATGTCATCACTGATATCGAATCTTGATTTTATTTGGATATCTGAAGTAAGAATTTCAAAAAACACCGGAATAACACTTAAGAGAAATTTCTCACGCTCTACCCACGACAGTAAAAACTGTACCAAATTTGGGTAATTACCTACAAAGTGGCAACACTGGATCATATATTCAGTTGAACAATCTAAAATTAAGTAGACAAGTCTATAAGATCGAACACTTTAGCCTAATCGATTTTATTACTAGTGTTTTGATCTCATACATACCATTTAATTAGTAATAATAACTAAAAATGACAAACTGTTAAAAATCGCTGAAATAATATAAATAGTAAAAATAGCCAAGTAAATCGCCAGTTATATCAAAAATCGCAAAAAAAAATCGCCAGTCGCCAAATGGAAAATCCCACCGCCAAAAACGTTTCAAAATCGCCACGTTTGCCGAGAAATCGCCATATCTGACAGCCCTGAGTAAATCAATCATAATAATTCTTTCTTTCTAATTTATTTTTTGGTTTTTTTCAAACACGAATTCGGAATAAAATGAAATTTATAATACTGAATCAAACTTTCTGTACTTGATTCAAGAAAATCCGTATTCACCGCACTATTAATACCGCTTCGGATTGATTTGAGTACGGATGAAATGATTTTTCTTTTTAGTGTACGTACTTACTTTTTTAGAAAACTAATTTATTTACTTGAATCGAGTTATAGCTTCCTAAGTTTTTCAAGAAATATTTTCCGAAAGCAATTTACTTAGGTGTATTATGAGAAACTTTTAATTGAAAATTTATGGCATTAACAAAAAAACTTTATTCAAGAAAATATTTCTGCAAATACAAATAAAATAGCGGTTTCCACCCTTGGTAGTCAAGTCCCTCGTAGACCTTGTTCGTCCTATTAATTTCGTTAAAGTACTAAGATTTACAACACAAAAAGCTGTAGTAATACGTTTGTTAAATATCTGTGAATAACACAGTTGACGAAATACTATCTGTCTCTTGTTCTCACTCAGAAAATTCTTTTATTTACAATACATACGAAAAAGACACTCACGCTTTGTAGAATAAATCGAATTAAATAAAGCAGAGTTGTACACTTAATACAAGGGTGAAAACCGGTAATTTTTTAATTTCGACTGAATTTTTGTTCGCTTTGAGTTATAACTTTTGCAAAGCAATTTGCAATCCTGTATTGAATTTTGGTCTAATTAAGGTTTTTAATAGCAGATATCACTACGCAGAATTTTTTGATAATTGATCCATAACTTACCATTGGTACAATATGAATTCCGTGCTGACAATAACTTTAGAACAAGCTCGATCCTTTTAAAACAGATAATGTTATGCAGACCATAGCTAAGCCAAAAATCTGTTTTATGGGGGTGTGTGGTATGTTCACTTATAAGAATTTACAAAGTTCTTGTTCTTTTAAAAACTGTTTAGGATATTCGTATTTTATAGGCAGGTAATAACATTGTGTAGTGTTAAAAGTAATATGAATAACATTTAAAATCAATAAATCAAAATACACAAATTTTTTGACGACAAAAAGTGCCTGATGAGCAAAAATTGGAAGAAGGTGGAATTTTTAAAATTCATCAAAAATAATGGCGCAATTTTTTTTTGTCTAATAAGATAATTAAAATTGTATTGTGGTATACCACTTTTGAAAACCTTTTTTTTTGCAGAAAAAAATGTATTAAAAAGTATTTAATTATTTTTAAACGAATTTTTTCAACATAAATATTTCTTTTCCTTCTTTCTCTCTTTTTAATATTGAAAATGGCCTTTAATCAATTCTTTCAGCGAAAAAAAAGTCAAAGTGCTTCCTTTATTCATCTAGCCACGAAAAATATCATAACTCCAAAAAAAAAAAAAAAAAACATTGAAAATCGCATGTAGTTTTCTGTAGTTCCCTGACTTTAGCAGTGTCCATAAACTACAAATCTCAACTTAAAGTCTTGAAAACTCGAAATTTGATGTAGAATTTTGTTGTCTATCGAGCTGTGTACTTAGTTCCTAAGATTTTTATTAAATTCAGTTTTGCCTTTCAGGCCAGCTTTTTGACACAAGTACTCACTCCTCTGTGCTTTGTTTTCGCGGAACTTTTTTGAGTGTTTTTGGCATTGAAGTAAAAATTGGGCACAAAAACCTCTTTGCATGAGTGCGAGTATGATGTATTATAAAGTATGCATGTATGTATAACAAATAACTGTCATAATGAAACAAAAGTAATCAAACAATTAAATATCATCTTAGTATTAGGAACCCTATTAAATACCTATTGTTGCACATGAAAACTGAATAAAATGAATGCCCGTATACGTAAATGTAAACGGGTATGTTGGTGTGTAAGTACTACATACATACGTTCATACATACATATTTATTGCACTTTTTGTGGTACATAGTACATACATATGTACATGTTATTGGCAACATTTTTTGTAAGCAACCAGTGACTGGTTTAATTGCAGCTTTTCACTTTTGCTTAAAAATTATTTATTAAGAAAACCAAATAAAAAAAAACAAAACAATACAAAAAAGTAAGTAAACATTTTTTGTCTTGCTCTTCCATGAAATTGCAAGAGAAAAAGGCAACATATATTTTTTTCTCAAATGCAATTAAAAGCTGTGCGTTTGTAATTTGCTAGAGGCTTCAAACTGACTGTTGAATGTCTGCCGTATGATCCACATCGCATATTTTTAGGGATTGGTATTAAAAAGTTACTCTGAAAAATGAAACTTAAGCTAACATTTTTAAATTCTTCGTTTTGGGTTTGGTTTGACATTTGTTCGCCAGAAAAGCGTACGTATGTACAAATGTATGTATGTATGTATGTATATGGTTGCTTATGGTGGTTTGCTACGAGTGTACACAAGTGTTTTTTGGGGACGAAACTTGATTGGGTCGGTTGACAAGTACATTTTCTTTTTATTTTGTTTTCAAATACATACAATCATAAATACACATATGGGCATTTCCATTTTGACGTGTCGTGAAATTTGTACCACAAAATGTAAAAAAATTAAATGAATAAGTCAAATTTGTAAAAATGCAAAGTAATCAAGTAATCGACTCTAAGGATTTGCAGATATAAGCAAAAATCTGCGCTGGCGTGACGTTAAAAAAACGGAACGGGATTTTGACTTGCATTATAAAACTGAATAAGACTGCGAATTGAGCAAGATATTTTGTATAAAACCTTTTTTAGTAAACTTTGGACTAAAACAGATTTATTTTTCAAGCTATCAAATTTATAAATCTTTGCTAGTTTTAATGTAAATTTGGGCATTTTCAGCGAAAAGTCTACTTTTTTTTAATGTAACGCCAGATTGCAAACAAGGTTGTATTTTCGGACCATGTTGTTGAATCGTTATCTCTATTGCTACTTAATGTAGAGCTAGTTGCGCTTTACACCAAAATATTAAAAAGTTTTTGAGAAACAATTTAAAATATTTTTGGCGTTACGTTACAAAAAGTAGACTTTTCGCTGGAAATGCCCATATGGGTAAATGCAAAAAGTGTTTACCAAAGGCAAAATTTTAGAGTCGTCAAAACTTCATATAGGTATTAACTAATGAAATAACAGGCTAAGGTTTTTCGGTGATCCATTTATAAATGACAGGGCTATATCTATACCTACCTCGTAGTTATGTTTCTAACTAGATGTTATGTTTGTCAGATGTTCATAAAATTAAAATTCTATTAGAAACTTAAAATTTATTTAATTGTTAACAATTAAATGTAAAAACCCCTTGGAATGTCATTGACAAGATATGAATAATGTTAAGTAAAAACGGCCCCACGGATTGCAAAGTACGCAACGAAAAGCAATCTTCAATTGGCTCGTAGATAAAGCTAATAATGCACTTTCATTAAAAAAAATATATAAAGTGTATATTTTTTATTAACAGTAAAATATGAATGGCAAAGTGTGTAAAGATGACCAACTTCTATCCAATATTTTTAAGTACTATATTACTGTTATTATTGGCGCGTTGCACTACACTATTCAATAGTGATCAAAATTTATAATAATTTATAAACAAAAAATTTAAGTTAAAAAGGCCAAAATGGTCACACTGTTTAATATACATATACATATATGTCAAGCCAACAAACACGGAGGTTTGATTTCAAATTAAAAATGATTTCAAATCAAACGTTTTATTAAACGAAACTATTTTCAAATTGAAAAATGCCGTTATTTTTAACTTGCTTTCAAACGTTATTCTCAAATGTTTTTCCAATGTGAATTATAATTCAATGTGGAACATAAATAAAAATAGAAACTGGGAATTATTTCCTTCCGACGGTTACTTTATATTATATTCAACATTTTTATTTTTCGAATTTATTCTATGAGCTAAATTTCAGTTATGTATTTTATAAAGCTTTTTTTTTTGTAAAAAACTATTATATTGTATTTTCTTGTTACATTTTACCTTAGGTTTCCTTTGGAAACCAATGAGGTATATTGTATGTACAGAAAAATTTACAATTATTAGACACCAGCAGAATGTAATGCATTTTCTGGCCCTCTACGGCCTTCGTCAGCATTCTTTGTGTCACACTGGATAGTGATACTTTATAAATTGAATGTATTTAGCTCATAGAATAAATTTGAAAAATAAAAATGTTGAATAAATAAAAATATTTTATTTCTTATTTTATTAAATTCATTATTTATTTAAGTACAGCTTGAAGATGAAATAATGCTCTTTCCGTCCTCTAAATCTTGCAAAGACGAATAAATTGGCTTCCTTTTATTTTGAAGAGGAGCACTGCGATCATTTAACAAACTTATAAATTCTTCACTTTCCCGTTTTTTTTTTTTAATTCGTATTCTTAATTGTAATTAACATTGTAATTACTGACAAATAATTAATGTTTTTCGCAAGACATAAATCTTTTACTTGTAAAACAAATATAACCACGAAGTAAAAATTTAACTCTAATCGCCATTTATATTGTATACATTTATTCGCTTTAGTATTGCCAAGTTTAGTTTTGATTTGAATTTAACATTTGATACCAATTTGACATCAAGTTGACAAAACATTGTCATTTCATATCAAAGGTTTGACCTCGTGTATGTTGGGAAAGGAAATAACAATATACAGAGACAGACTACTGGCACAGAAAGCACTTTAAACCGCACGATTGATTTAAGAGCCTTGTTAAAGTGATTTTTTATAAACAAGTATTTTTTAAAGATAGAATGATGAATTTCCCAAAAAATTCACTTTAACATTGTCATCATTTTAAAAAATACATTTCGAAATAAAACTTGTTTTTTGTAAATCTGTTGTAAAGCGAACAGTTTGGCAACTGGTACGTTCACAAAAATCCTATAAAAAAAACTCGAGCCTTTCAAAGCAATAGCAAATAAAAAAGGTATTTGCTTAATTTATGTTTCTAAAAATTACTTTTAGAGCACAACACAAGGAATATTTCAAAACCGGTTAAATGTAAGAAATTTTGCTGCCCATTCTAAAAATCGCACCATTAAAAATGGGATTTTTAAATATAAATTACAAAATTTAAAAAAAATCTTGAAAAAAACGTTGAAGTATAAACATATTGTTGTTTCATTTATATACATAAAAGAGACAGTAGGGACAAGTGTATCGTCCGGAACAGATGAATTTAAAATTTTTGGATGAGCCTAAAAGTTTATAATCCTCGTTTGTAGCTTTAAAGAGGATTATAATTTATTTTATTATCATCAAATATTCTTTTACGTTTTTTTAAGGGTTTTGATTACTATGCAAAATTTGTTAAAAAAAAAGATTCAAATGCACGTTCACTTTCAAACCGACCTCCGGTTTTTTGTAACGACCGTTTCTGAAAAATATTTAAGTAAATAAATATATGTAATTTTAAAGTTTTCCTAAAGAACTATTTTTGCAGAATGTTATATGAAAATATCTCATTCTTTGTCATTGCCCGGCATTCGGAGATCTAAGACTTAGACTGTTTGGTCGAAGAACCCTTGGAGATAAAACAGATTTATTTTTCAAGCTATAAAATTTATAAATCTTTGCTAGTTTTAATGTAAAGAACCTTTGGAGATAAAACTTGTCTCTCTAACACTGATTTAAACGGGATCCACTTCTTTATTACATCGACTGGGTGGCTGAGTGAGAATATTAGCAGCCAGGTAGCATAGGACCCTTGGGAGACGGTGAGACATGGTAACACAACGGGAACTAATTACTGGACCCACGTGAGCTGGGCTTGATAGCGGCTACCAATGGAACCTATCCTAACCTAAAAAAGGCCCCAAATTCAGGTTTTACCCGTTTATTCCCTTAGAGGGCCGGATTTCAAAAAAGTACCAGACACCTGTCCGCTTATTTTTCTGAAGAACAATGATAAGTATTACATATTTTTTTTGTATCTCTTTTAGTTTTGGAGATATAAGGTTAACGAATTTTCGCGGTTATGCCCTTTTTTACCCCCTTAACATTCGAATTTCCAAAAATCCCGTCCTAGTGGATCGATTTGGGGAGTGATTAATCTCTGGTTCAAATTTCAAGTTTTTAGCTTCAGTCGTTTAGGCTGTGCGATGATGAATCAGTCAGTAACGTTCTATATGGATTAACTTCTTTGTATTTTTGTTTAAAGCTCAACTGGCTTTATATTAAGTGAAAGAAGGAAAAACAATTAACAAGACGGCTATAAAATACAAGCTTAATTAATTCTCTGTGGAAGTGCCCATATGCGTACTAATGTATGTATATGTGTTCTTAAAAGAATTCTCATTTTTGGTTCCCAGTTATGTAACAAACTGGAAAATGTGAAGGAAGAGCTTTTTTATGAACTTGTGGGATTCCAAACCTATTCATAAGAGATAATGCTGTCTGACAGTACCGTAATTTTCATAGAAAATAGATTCAAATTAGGTATAAACCTTTCATAAATTTGAAATAGTTTTTACAATTAAAAAAAAATAACCCTGAATGCCTGTTTCACAATTCCGTTAACATAAACGTTCGTATTAAATTTTTTTTAGAGGCATGGAAAAATTTGTAAACCTGCGGCTCGAGTTTATGCGTTAACACATTTTTAAGCCCTGCGTATCGTTCACTAAAACGCAAAAGGCCCTAACTAACTAAGAATTTTAAATCGGCTTTTTCTTTTTCATCAAACGACCCTTTCTACAAAAGATTAAATGATAAACGCTAAAAGACCTACCAAACTAACAGCTTGCTCAACATGCAACATTGTAAACTATTCAAACAACTCGGTAGGTTTTACATGAAAAATAGAAGACAAATAAATTATAAACAGTTTAAGGCAAATTATCCATTTACCATATTTATTAGTTTTTTGCTTTTAATGTAAAATTTTAAAAAATGTCAGATAGGACCTTTTGCGTTTTAGGTAACGATATAGTAGAAGCAAAATAATTAGCAAAACTTAAGCAGAATGAAAGGAATTTTTAATAATAGCAACAAAAAAAATGTCAATTTAGCAGAGGTAGTACTGTATTAATCTATTTCAAGAACTTTTATACAAAGCCAATTAATTCACTTCACTTGTTCCAAAACTTACTACAAAAATTTCCTCAGCATTTTTAGTCTACTATTTAGGATTTTTAAAATTTAATTACCACCACCAAACGGATAATAACTTTTTAAGTGCACACATAAACTTAAACACTACAATGTCGGATTTCAAGAATTCGGTTCTGAACGTGACTTTATTTGCTTTTCTGATCAGAATCATTAAAAATCCGATGTAAGTCAAATCAACCGCATGTGTACGTGGCATTAAACTAAACTAAGAGATATTAAGATAAAAATATACGCAAAACTTGAATTACAAGAACACAATTTATAAATTTTCCCAATTTAAGCCATTAATTTTTTTTTTTTTTTGTTTTTTACTTCTTGTGAGAAATATGGGTCAGTTCCTGGCTAAAAGAATTTATATGTGCATATTTACTGGTTTACTGGCATGTCTTTTTGGTTGGCAGGTTTAACGCCCATTTTATTTATTATTTTTGTATTTTCTTTATTGCTCTTTTTTCATTTTGCTAAATATGTGTGTACATATAAGAAGATCTGGTTTGTGTGCCAATGTTAATGGCCATCTTAAGAAATGTTCATTAATCTAGTTTTGAAAATTTTTATAAACATTTAAATACTAATTGATACACACTGATAAATATCAGTTAATGCACACATTCATGTTTTTATTTTGTTAGTTCAATGACCTCTTGCATTCATACATTTCTGTTTGTGTTAGGGTTTCTAATTTCCTTGGTTTTTTTTCATTCCCGGGAACGCAAAAATATTTCGTTCATTCCTGCAAAAATTTTTTGAAGAATGACATGTAATTATTGGCAATCAATGGCAATTTCTCGTAATTAATCAGTTAAAAAATGGTTTATTTTAAAAATTAAGGGGTCTAAACACGATCAAAATGCTGGATGTCAAGCACGTGTACGTGTGTTTGACGTCATATCTAAACTGGTTTGATTTTCTATCCAGCAATGTCCCAGCGGTAAAACTCAGAAGACCTTCTTACTTCAGGCCTTTTAAAAGGCCTGCTTAAAAATTGTTTTGATTAAATTCCTATTCTTATCTAACTGCTAAAGAATGCCTCAAAGAAGGCCTCGGCTCCTTGGTGTAAAAGATTAGATACACCTTCCACACTCGCTTCTATGAGAAGGGAGTAGAGAAGGAGTAACATTTTTTGTATTGTTTTTTTTTTGCACAAGCAAAAGCAAAACAATTATTTTTTTGATCCCGTTGCCATTCTTATGTACCTGCTAAAGAAGCGAGAGCGGAAGGCCTTCTCCGCAATGACAAAGTGTGTAAAAAAGATATGAGTATGGAATGGAGCGAGCAGGCCTTGTATATCCAAAAGAAGGAGTACAGAGGCCTTCTAATAGGCATCCGTACCCCTTCTTTTTCCCGCTGGGGTTGGTGTCACACATACTAGAAAATTTGTAACTCATACATGCTTGTAAAGCATTTTAATCATACACAGACCCCTTAAGAGTTTAGAAGAAGTGGCTCAATTATCATTTTATTTCAAAATGCCTGCAACTATGTAGCTTTAAATCTCTTTATCGCATCACGAACGATTTAATAAAACAATTCGGGATAACATTATTAAAATAAATTTAAGGAAACACTAGAGCCTTGCAGAATATGCATAAAATCAAAATATTTCGCATTCCTGTTTCATAATGTGAAACATTTGCCAAACATTTTGTCTGTTTAAAGTCGAACCCCGCTCTTGATTCGTTTAAAGAGCTTTTAAATTTTTTTTTATAGAAATACATTTTTAATTTCTTTAACTTATATTGCTGATAAACTATTTAAATTTTGAAAACTCTTTAAGTTGTGTTAAAAACTTGAATACCAAGCAGCGTTGCCACTACCAAAAAAAATTGTGTAACCAAAATGTAAAAAAAAGGTAACCAAAAGGGAAAAAAGTAATTATTTTGTATCAAAAGAACTATTTTATTCGCATTTCAGTTTAAAAATATGTTTTTTTTTATCTTGTAGGCTCATAAGCATCTGGGCTGATTTTTATAAAGTTTTGACAGTATATAACCGATGGTAATATATAATTTTTCGTAATTTTTAGTACAGGTGGCACCTTCTATACAAAGTTAACACTTAAAAGCTTTATGAGCTAGAGCTTTCAACATTTTTATATAAAGAGCTCCTACAAGTACAACTTCAAAGGTCTTGATGTGTGTTATAGTATCAAAGTGCGAAATTGAGCTAAATTATGCGGTAGATCTTTTATACATATAGGATCGCCCGGTGGCCGAAATTCGACCACTTGACATTTACTTTCTAGAGAACCTGTGCGTTATACAATAAAAACGTACACATTTTAAGAGAACGGCAAAATCTTTGTATGGGTTCCAAGGATAATGCACTGGTTCATTTTAAACGAAATATGCAATATTTTAAAATTAGCGTGTCATTGGCGAGAATGGGTTCGCATTAGTTAATCGGCTCGTTATTTAAAGTTCACGGATAAATTAGGATTTTCATTGATCTGAAATATTTATTTTAATGAGTGCGAATTAAGACCAATGAAGTTCAAAGATTCTTATACGTACATATTTTCTTTGGTGCTCAATATTAATTTTAATATGCATTATTGTATTATAAATTAATAAAAAAAAGAAACATAAAAATACTAAAAAATAACGCATTTTGCACATTTTTGAATTTTTTTATTAAAGTTTTTAACTTTCCATTTTCTAAAGGCTCAACAATGTTATTTTTATATATTAAAGAAACAGCTTTAAACATTAAAAGATGTTGAAAATAATTTTTAAATGTGATATTGATATGAAATTATACATAATAAACAAAAAAAAATTGATTGCTTATACAGGTCTTATTTAAATTTCTTCGTATAATTTACAGACAGCAAATGCGTATTCTTATATATACTGAGTTGTCACACCATTTTTTTTTAAAGAAATGTATAAATTAAATAAATCTAACTCATCAGTTTATTTTAATTACATAAAATATTCGACCCTTTTAAATCCTATAAGAATACATACCAAATTATAGTGAACTATTGCAATTCATACATAAGTTAAATGGGAATATTGCATGTAATTTTACATGCGTTCAGTTATGAAAAAATTATTATTTCATTTAAGTAAATGAGTACTAAAGAAATCATGAAAATATTTCCTCTTCTTGAACAAGTTTTTTTGCTGGGAAGAAGTTTTAATTTATATTAAATTAATAATTTTTACTTTTTTGCTATAAACAATTGGATTAAAAAATTTTTGTAGATTTTTCTCTTCAAAATTTGATTTTTTTAAGAAACTTTCTGGCAACGCAGTATATAAATATAGAGTTGCAGCCAACTTCAGGTATAAACTACGAACGAAAAACAAAACGAATTTGCGAGTACAGCAAAGTATGTACTTCCCCGCTATTCTCTTCTACCCTCCCTTTAATAAACTCAAGACTTTGCAAAGTAAACTTTGCCTGTCTAAAAGGGGGCAAAAACACATTTTGGGAGAATAACAAAAAACTCAACCACTATTTATACAAGTATGTATGTGCGTATGTATGCAAGCAAATTTAAAACGCTTTTTAGACCCTGTAATTCTGAAAATTAAGAAGAAAAATGCAATTTGTAAGGATCAAAAATAAAAAAAAAAAAAAAGCGGAGCGTGAAGTTTTTGTTCCAAAATAAAAAATTGGTTATATTGTGTTGAAAAAAGTAACCAAAATTGAAAAAAAATACACAAGTACACATTGGAAAAAAAGTAACCAATTTTGGTTAAAAGTAAAAAAAACAGCAACGCTGACACCAAGTTCAGCCTCTCAAAAATATTCTTTAATTTTTTATCGAAATTGAAAAGCTGACAGTAAGTTACATTAGGTGTCACAAAAACTTAAATTAAAGTCGAAAGTTTATGGACGAATTTCCCGTCTAAACATTTTCGGCAATTTTAACAAAATTTTTTCCCGAATAGAAACCCTATTGTGTATAAACAACTAATCGCATGCAAACAAATTTGATCTGTTTAAATATTCATAAGTTTTAAATTTTTTTATAATTTTTTTTTGAACTAAAACTTCTTACATGGTACATACTCTTTTTGGGAACATCAGGTGAAACAAGTGCAAAAAAATATCGTTTTTATCAGGGCTGTGGAGTCGTCCGAAAAAAGTACTAACTCCGACTCCGACTCCAAATGCTGAAATTTTTTAAGTGCGACTCTGACTCCTACTCCGACTCCTACTATAATCTTGATGCTAAATGTGTATGAGACTCAGTGATGTTAACTTTTATTTTTTCCTTACCGTACGGCCTTCTAAAAATTAAAATTTATGTGCTGTTTCCAAATGGCAGGCGATTGATTATGTAGCAAAATTTATCAGGGGTGTGCTGGAAATCGCAAACGCAAAACGCAAGAATTTGGAAGTTGTTTTTAATAAACTTTAAACCTAATTCTTATAATTATTGGTTTAAAATCCTGTTAATTCTTTTATTACAAAAATCTTATTTAAAAACGACTTTTAAAATTCTTGCGTTTTACGTTTGCAATTTCCAGCGCACCCCTGTATATGAAAAGCACTCAGTCCATCGCCTGTCATTTGGAAACAGCACATAAGAGCAGTATTCATAAACCATTTATTTAAATTTTAAATGTGTTTTAAGAAGATAATTTTTATTTTGGAAATTTTTTTTAAATTTTTAATGCCGAAAAACTTTGGAGTCGGAGTCGCGAGTTTTTATAGGTACTACGACTCCGACTTCACAGCACTGGTGTTTATAAGAATATAACAGATTGACTCAACCGCCTTTAAAAGCCATAAACAACAAGTATGAAAGTATTGTCGGTCAAGCCCGACCATTTTTTGATACACTACACCGCAGAATTTAAAGACGTAATTTCTAGAGCGTTACCTATTTGGAACCGATGGGCAATAATGGATCCGCCTGAACAAAATTCTGTTATGATGGATTTAGGATTAAGTAAAAGTTCTTTGTGCCAAATATTATTTAGATGACTTCATCTATTTCAGATTTTCTTTTTTTCATTAAATACAACATTGGTCAATTTTTTTAATATTTAAATTTATTATTGTTTTTAAATACGCTTTTTTATTGGCATTAAGATTTAATTTTTAATATTAAATACATTTTTTCTTTTAACTCATGTCCTTAACGGAGAAGCCACTTCCGAAAATACTGTAAAGAAAACAGTTTTATACGCTCATTTTGTTAAATATTTTCCAATTGCGATCAAACAATGAAGTCTGCAACAATGTTCGAACTTACAATTCCAGTTATCAATAACATTTTTTAAATATTATTTTTTTTCTGTTAAAAGAAAAATAGAAATAGAAATGATAAATGTTTAAGGCCACCATTCAATCCAATAAATTCATTTATGGTTTTTTGTTTGAAAGACCATGAAATAAGCTGTATACAAATGTTTTTTGTGTGTTTCCATTTAATTCTTTATTGCAATTAACTTTAAATACTTAAATGCAAGTAAGTATTTTATTTTTCTTGATTCAATTTATAATTATGATAAATCATTTATTCGATTAAATGGAATTTGACTAATCAAATTCTTATTTTCGAATCACTTTCTGGTTGTCTGTCCATATAACCTTGTGCGCAAAGTACAGGTCGCAATTTTGGAGATAATTTGTTGAAATCCTGTACAAACGTTTAAATTGTAAAAGAGAGAAAGCCTATTGAAAATGGTGAGAAACGATCTATCATTTCACGTATCCCCAATACAAACTTCTTTCCGAAATAGTCTTTGGGCCCATAAACTATCGAATTATATTGGTATTTAGATAAAATTTGGTTAAAAAATATTAAATTGCAACATAAATGGCCTCACAAAATTATTTTTTAAGTCAGTCCATATTTGACCGTAGCTCCCATAAAAATACCACTTCCGAAAATAGCTTCAAATGCCACAACTTCCTTACAATTGTTAATATGTATTGATAAAAAAAAAAAATAATTCTAAACTTGACCATATGTCGCATAAGACGAACAGGGGGCTAATTCTGGCAGTCGTGATCGAATACTTTTCGATTCTAAATCAATTTTAGTTCCAATTCTTTCAGTTGATACTGAACGAATCAAAATTATTTTTTCAGTGTTGTGATATCTCAAAAAAATGATTTACCACAGTGAAAAAATTAGTTCGATTCCTACAAGAAACAAACGACCATGAATCTCAGATATGGAACACCTTCGAATTTTGTCTTTTTATAACCTGTGGCGTTGGTTATGAAATGGTCGGGATTGACCGACTAAACTTTCATACTTGTTTTTTTTGCATAATTTATATTATTTTGCAAATTTAAAAATTTCTTAATAACCTTATTCGACTTTAAATTATTCAAGTAATCACACTTCCCTAATTGTTGTTTACGAAATACATTCTGTTTGTCCACAGAAAAAAATGAGAAATAAATGAATATTTTAATAGGTAGGACAAGATGTAACAATGAAGTCAATGTTTTATTATACATATAAAGGGTGTTTTTTTAGCTGCGTAAGAACTCGATAACAATGGTTTGACTGCTGAGAATGTCAAACTGTGTTAAAATTTCTGTTCAGTAAGTTTTAACATGTCGTCATGAAGTGTTTAAAGCTAGAACAACGCTTCCAAATTGTGGAAATTTACTTTGAAAATAATAAATCTGTTCGCGAATTTCATAGAGCACTTCTTCCATTATGCGGTGAACATTGTCGGCCTAGTCGGCAAGCCATTTCTGCAGTTATTGATCGTTCTCTCCGTAATTTTACTCTTATCGATTCAAAGTCATCAACAAGACAAAGAATTGTACGCACCGAAGAGGACATGAAAGAAATGAGCAAGAAGCTGCCGTTACGGTGAATGGCGAGCGCTATCGAGCCATGTTGATTGAATGGTTCCAACAAGATGGCTAAGTAAAGTTATTAGCTTATGCCGGCAAGCCAGCAGCTCTTGAAGCGTTGGAAGCCAATATTTAAGCAACCATTTATGTCATATGGGTAGATTTATTGGAAAAAGTAGTCAAAAGTTTTACTTTTTGAATGGACCATGTAACTAGGAGCCGCGGCTAAAATATGCCTAAATTAGATTATATCGAGCCCTAACCGCGAAAATAACGTAACCCACACATTTTCAATTTTCGTTTTTTTTAATAAATGACTTTATTGGCAAAACTTGCATCATCTCCTAAAATGTCATGGTCACATAAGGTACCGTTACGATTTTATAGCAAAAACAATTTTATCGTTAGGGACAAATTTCATACAAAATGTATGTGAAATAAAACAAAAAAACTCTCTCCTGTAAAATTTGATTTTTGGTGCTTACGTTATTTTCGCGGTAAGGGCTCGATATGTCTTATCACTGCGGGAAATTTGTGGCAATTGGCTCAACAGACTGGTCCTGAGATTTGTGAAAATAGAACAAGTTCAAAAAGAAAGAACTCATGACCAGTGAAAAGAGAACCAATCATTTAAGTGGTATATAAATTACATAAAGGTAGAAAAAGTAATGAATTACAGTACAGTCTTCACTGGTGGTGTGACACATAGTTTTGGGACTTTCTTAAATTTGGTTCTTAAATTTAGTTCTAGAACTTGTTTTATTGAAACAATACTACATTGTATTGAAATAATACTGCATTGTAATAACTAACACTTAACAAGTTCATTGAGAAAAGGCGTGTGACTGGTCAAATGGTGTCAATTGCCCCCTCCAATGACAACCCCAGTAAAAGTGATAGGTGTTATTCATATAAAGTGTTAGAACTAGAACCGGTCTCTACCACCAAAGACCTATCACGGGACTACTTTGGTGTCAGTTCTCTTCCCTCTTGGGATATTATCATTATAAGTTCTCATGCGGCTTAAAAAACGCACCTTAAACAAACGCATAAAACCTGCTCAAATCTTGAAAAGGCAACAGCAGCAGATTATCAATTGTTTTTCCGTCCTTGCACTTTGCTTACAAAAAACAATAGCGGAGCTCATTGTTTGGTGCAAATGGTCTTGCAAATAAACAAATCTTAGCACCAAAAACAAAAGAGACGGAGTAAGATTTCATAAAAAATTTACGATTTATCTCATGTGATCTTTCGCAAGACCAATTCCGCTAATAAAAAAATTTTAGAAAGTTTCTAAAGCTTTTCTTCAAGCCTCCTAGATTTTGCTTAAATTTAAAAAAAAATAAAAATTTTCAAACCACTTAAAATTTATAAAATAGATGATTTATAAATCTGGGGAAATAAAAAAAAATGCTTAAGTCTATTTTTTCAAGTCCTGAAAAAGAGAAATTTTGAACTTTAAATGTTATTTTTGAAAATTTATATTTATTCTAATAATATCATCACTTTCTTTGCTTATAATTTTTTAGTTTTTATTCCGAAATATTCCTAATGTCACAGATCGAAATTAAATTTAACTTTTTAATCCAAAATTTATTGCTGATAAAAAAAAAGCTATTGAAACTTTCGCATGTGTACTTTTTCTCCCAACTACTCTCAAAGGTGCAAAAAACTTAAATTCAACTTAAGTCAACTTAAGCACTTAATCGTTTTTGCAACAGAAATATTATAAATTAATATCTATTTTAAAATATATTTATGTTAAAACTTTTTTCTGTTTATAGAATAATTAAAACCCCCAAATAATTTAAATAAAATCAATAACAATTTGGAACTCGAGTATAAAATCCAAAGAATAAACTTTAAATTTACATTGGATTTATTAATTGCACAAAAATAAAATTTTATTTAATGGGATTTATTTTGATATTTCACTCATTCATTGTCTATGTCTGTCTGCCACGCGTTTATGTTATTTTATTTTATTTTTTTTTTTGTTCGTTTGATCAGTCAAAAAGCCACCCGCCATTCATCGTTTGACGTGGATTTGGTAGAGTCTTGGTGAGTCTGGCTATTTCCATTCAAAAGTTAACAAAGTGTTTTCATTGTCTGGAACTTAATTGTTCAAATTTTGAATGTTGTTGGGAATTTTATCTTCTTTATTGTGATCATTATTGATCACGTGTGGCGTGACGAATCAAATTGATTGATAAAGAAAAGTGTGTTGTGTTACTTCACTTGGACAAACACACAGAAATGTAAGCCGTTTATGATGTTTCATTGGTGGCAAGTGTTTGTCAAAAATGTGTGTGTTCACATAAGTGATTTTAAAGAAACAAAAATAAATAAATAAAAGAAACATAGATCTACACACACATGCACACGCACACACATATTCAGCAGATGGCACTTACTTAAGGTGAGAGCTGTTAGTTATAAAGAAATTTATGTATATTTTGAGATTTAATTGAAATTTTTCAGTTTTCACAAAAATTTTATTTTGTCAATTTTTTTGTAGAATATAAAATTTCACTTTAAAAATAAAATTAGCAGAGTTTAACATCGGGATGATCTCTGTTTTCTGAAAATGGGTATTTAAAAAATAAAAATTTCTTACTTCAGACTATGAACCGATTTTCCGACTTTTTAGGGATATATTTTCTGTTAAAAGAATACACACTTTAAAAACTGTGTTAAAAACTTAATTAAAAAAGTATAAATCCACCCACCATTTTCTAGAAATTATCGTAGTTTTTCAAAGTAATTTTTGGGAATACAAAATAGTTTTTTATTGTTTTAATTGTAGCTCTGACGAAGATAAGAAAATATTTTCTTATTAAATTGGCTTATTGGAAGAATTTCTACCCTTAGTTTAGACTTTAAACTGGTGCTACGGTATTTAGATATGAGGCACCAAAGCAAAGTCTTCGAATCATCACATCCGCACCCTGGTACGTAGAAACCTCAGACATTCACAAAGACCTTTAGGTGATCACAAAAAATTCAATAAAATATCTAAAAAGGTTTAAACTGCACCCAAGTCCAATAACTCTTAATATTTTAAAAATAAGAGACACTGCAGAACTTATACAATCAGAAGTGTGCTAAACATCTAGGATAACTTTCTTTAGGCCTTGATAGGACGTAAATTTATGAATTAGAGTAATATTTGATTAATTATTGTTAGTTCATATTAAATTTATGAATATTCAATAAATAAATTTTGATAAAAATTTATCTGCAATTTTATCTGCCGTAAATTTCTAAAGTCACACTCGTAACAAATGAATTTTTTTTTATTTAATCCTTAAATAAATTTATGATTTCTTGACTTTTAGGCAAAAAGGATTGAATTATTTATTTAACAATTAAACGGGGTTCATCTCATGTAAAAGTTTCAATTAAAAATGATAGCAAAATTTACAACAGTCTACACGAAGAGTAAATTTTTTATAATACGCATTCATGTTAATTAATTAGAAAAATAAAATTTTAATTATACTTATAATTTATACGCGTTTAAAAAAGTGTGTGTGCATAAATTGTCTACAGTTAAATCTCTTTGCGTGAAATTTAAATTATTTTCGAAAATTACTTTCTGTTTCTTCTACTTTTTTAAATGATAAGCGATTAAACGCAGTTTTATGTAGCTCTTAATTGTAAAACAAAGTAGTCCAATATCTAATTATACGAGGGCGGTCCCCAAAAGTAGCCGACCTAAGAAAAAGTACACAACAAATTTGGAAACATTTTTCTTTACTTCTCGACATAATCTGCTTTTAGCTCGATACACTTTTCCCAGTGATATTTAATAGCTTCGATACCCTGTTTCTAATAAGAACTACCTTGTTCTTTAAAATAGCGATCAACTGCACACTCTTCCTCTACATTATTAGCAAATCTTTTACCACTATGATCAAAAGGGAGCAAAATTTTGCAAAAAAAGATGCGTCAAGAATCAGTTCGAATCACAATAGTGGATGTGTAAAGTGGTGCCGAGGATTGTTTTTAAATTTTTTAAGAAAATCCAGAAAACAATTTATTTTACGAGTTCTCAAAAACGCCCAGTATAATCGTACCTGTATACTGCAGTCCACCGACTTGCCTGTTCCTTTGTCTCGGGTGTGAAGTTGGGATTCATCAATCGATCCTAAAATTCACCAAGTACTCTGTTGAAACATATTGGAGCAAGCGCAGCACCTTTACTGCACACAGCGATATATTCACGCACCTTTAGCCGCGTATCTTACAATATCACATTGTTGATTTTCTTAACAGTTTCTGACGTGGCCTTCTCCATTGGCTGACTACTACGGTGTCTGTCTTGGGAGCTCGTACGGTATCGTTTAAACTCTGCTACCAAATATTTAATAGTCGTAAACGAAGGATCAGAGACCCATAGATAAGAACCATTTTTTTCGCCAAAGCCCCCTTTGGGAGCATATGGCTTCTAAAAAGCATCTCCATCTTACACGATTCGTTGTAGTTGTTTTCACGTTCAAGGTTTCTCTGTCCTTGGTCTTGGAGTGTCGATCCATTTAATACTGTCATTTTGCCTTGTATCTGTTTCGTTAATCGGTTGTTGTTCCATCTAACGCCCGTAATTTCTACAAACAGATACCTGATCGTGTTCGTGTCTAACAGGTATGTGTACCTATTCGGTAACACTTTTGTGGTAATTTCAACTTTAATTTTACCTACGTAAATTAACTATCGAAAATCGATGGTCTCAAATGCGTTACACTCGATATCTATTTGTAGAAATTACGGTCATAAGTTGATGATTGGTCTGCTGTGGCAGGTCCTAGTTTAATGGAGCTGTCATTCGTTGTTTTCTAGAAACTACGACCTCCGTGTATTTGGTGTAGAGGTTGGGAACGTTGCTTATCTTTGATTCCCACCTTTTTCCCAAGGGGGTGGCAGCTACCTTACCTTTGCCATGATGTTATCTTCTTTTCCAGAGGGAGGGGTGCTCTTGGATAAATTGTTTGACCACTTAATTTTAAAAATCGAAAATCATAATGAAAATTGTATCAGTTCTCTGACAGGGATCGAACCACAGGTAGGCAACCACCACACAGCTCCGCCATCAGAGAGAGGAATAACGGTAACCAAATTTGACCTTAAACTTAACACTTATGTTTTATTAACAAATGTTTTAAAACTACTTCCTCCATTAGGTTGGCTGATTCTCGTAAAATTGTTTCTTTTTTACTTTCCTATTGCTTACACTTTGGAACACAAAATTAACAAAGAAATGATTTCTTTTTGTTATTTTTTTTGTTTTAAATTACCAAAAATGGTTGTGTACGAGAAGTTTATAATGAGATATACAAAAATGTTAATTGCCATAAATGGTTTTAATTTAATCTACTTGTCTTCTAATGTAGTTTAATTTAAAATTTACATTCACCCATTCACTCTGTGTTTTGTTGGAGTCTTCCTTCATTCCTTATTTCTTTCGTTTAAGTGGAAATATTCACATAAATCATGTAAAATCAAAAATTTAAGAAAGAACTTCGTTACATGAACTAATTTGTTTAACTAAAGTTATTAAGTGATAACTTTAAATGGGGCTACAAGAAAGTAAAATGTTAAGACTTGTAAATTATTTATTAAAGAACTCAGCAATTTGCAAATTAAATGCCAGAACTATGAAGCAACTAAAAACCACAAAAATATTTAATTTTGCCTTAACAACTTAATTAAATGAAGAAAATATTTAAAAATCTAAATAAAAGCCACCGTAACCTACATTAACAAAATAGTTTTAAGTTAAATGTTTATAAAAGTTAAAATCTAAGTATGTGTATGTATGTATGTATGTATGTATTAACTTACACTTTTTTATTTCTTCTTATGTGTTTGAATGTGTGTTCATTTTCAAATAAATTTTATGTACATTTTAAAGAGTTTATATTGCATAATTTATTTTTCTTCTTTATATTTTTGAACAAAATGACACAAATAAGTCACGCATGCGTACAAATTTACATTGCACAGACATAAAGTTGATTAAATAAACAGAAATAAAAATAAAAAAATACTTTTATTTTAAGTTAAATCAACAAGCAAAAACAAAACGAGAGCATGATCAAACAGTTTGTTAACACCAAAATAATTGCGTTGTATACACTGAGCAAAACAATTTATGAATAAATGAAAATTTCATCATTTTGCGTACACTGTCATAAACTAACAGCCGTATTCATAAAAACCTATTTATGATTAGTTAACCATTTTAAGGCACAAATTGCTAAAGTTGTATTCATAAACGAAAAACATGCCATTAATCCTTTAATAAACCATTCATAAAGTAAGAAAATTTATTGTTGGATTTGCCCTTCTTTAAACCAAAAACAAAATGACACTGATAAGTTTTTGCATATCATGATTTTATTTTTGTGAAAGATGTTGAAAAATAATGAAAATAACCAATATGGATATGTTTTACTAAATTTTTTTATTTTAGACAACCAATTGAAAGTTATATTGTTAACTATTTAAAAAATGAATATGGTCAGGGGCAAATGCAGCTATTCTCTTTGATTATTTTTTAAATTATTGCAATTAATTGTTTTTTTGTTTAAAACAAAAAATTATTGTTCAAAAATATTAAAAAAAAAATAAAATAAACGAATCATAATAACAGTGATGTTAATTAAAAGTAAGCAAACTTTTTATTCGAATACTTTCTTATCATATCGTCGAAAGAATTAAAGAACGCTGTAACTGACACAACATAAAATGTTCAGCAGAGCCAAAAAACCTGTATGAAAGGAAAAAAGTTCTTATGAAAATATGTTTTTTTTATTTGTGAAGAATAATTTTTAAGGTCTACCATTAAAAACAAAATTAAATATAGAATATCATGTGAACCGAATAGAAGTGTCATGCATCACTAGCCAGAAAATGGCAGCAAAATATAAAGAAAGTTGCCATTCTTAAACACAAAATCGCTACAAACAGTTAATAGTAAAAAAGCTGTTAATGTACGTTTATGAATTCAAATTTTTATAAGAGGTTTTTAAGACAAAAAGCGTTTGATAGTTATTACATACAAAATATAAGCTTAAAATAAGAACTTTTTATGAATATGGCTGCAAAACTTTAACTTAAGAATTTTATTTTTCTTATTTACAATGATCATCATTTAAAAGAAAGCTAGTGTTTGTGTCTCAAGTCTTTTGTTTTATAGTGCATGTGTTGACTTCACACAAACTGAAACTTAATACATGTGTATGTTTACATGTATGCACACGTACTTTCATTTTTTTTCGATTCAAATAAACGTTGAAACATTTATTATGTGGAATGTTGGAATATGCCTTAAAAAAATATAAATCTTATAGTATTTTTTTCTAACTTAAATGTTTAAAATGTTAAAATGTTAAACAAAAAACTTATATTGGAAAAAGTCGGCTACAAATTCAAACTAGAATGAGTATTGAAAATCGTTATCTGGTTGAAATAAAAGTAATCCCGCAGTTACGGGTGTGGCATTGTTAGTACATCAAAATTTCTTTAAATTTTTTTGTTAAATTTCTAATTACAATCAATAGTATTACTTTGTTGTATTCATACAATTCTTTGCTTGTTATAGGTTTTTCTATCATATTTTTTTTGGTTTAATGTTCATTTTAAAAAAACATTTAAATTTGTTACGGGTGTGACAGTATCTAAATGTACAGATTATGTATTGTCATCATTACTAATTTCAAAAAGGAGCTAATTGCAGACTCTGGTTTCTTTCCTGCAGACAAGCATAAAGCTTCGCGGGATAAGCTAGGAAATTATAAAAAAAAAAAAAAAAATAGAGTTTAAATTGCTGGTAAATGCCACACAGTATGAAAACAAAGTTAATATAATTTTTACCTTGTCTTAACAAAATTGTAACCATGAATTAGAAGTAAAGCTGCAATTACTGTAAGAGGCTTTTCAGGAAGGATTTCAATTAGTCAAAATTGGCATATTTTGCAACCGAACTTGCCATAAGGATAGAAGGCACCAAGTTACACGACATTTTATTCAATTCATTCTGTGAATTCTACGAATAAAATAGGCCATATGAAAATCGGTCAACAAATTTTAATTATATTTACGAAGACACAAAACAAAGCGTTAAGAAATTTTTGACACAAAAAGAGAGTTCGTTTGCTTGTATTTGTTGCGTTTAACTAATTTTAACAACTGTTTTGTTTTTTGATTGTCAAGAATTTTAAAATTTCAATATTCTGTTTCGTAACCTTTTTTTGCATGTTCAAACATATTTGTTTCACTAAACACGAATAAAAAGTACATTGAAAAGGTGAAAAAACTTTTTATTACACTGCATTTAATAGAATAGATAATACAAATGAATTCCTAATTTATCTGACTTGTCTCATTACTGAAACCTTGTAAAAATGTTCCTTCTTTCTAGAAAAGTTTCGAAAATAAGAACTTGAAAAAGTGTTACTGATCGTATTTTATGCTTAACTTATTTCGATGACTCTCCAGACTCGAGAGCACAATTGAATGCAGTTGCTTGTGTATAATTGTAAACAAATGCCAATTTTTTACAGTGCTGCCAGAAGCTTTTTAGTGTTGCCAGAATACATTTTTAGAAAAATAGCATATTTGCACAAAAAATAAAAGTGGTATGCTCACGATGAATCATAATATGCACTTCAAATTGCAAATTTGCACAATGGCCATCGTGATTACCCTTAAAAATTTTCATATTAATTCGAATGTGTATTCTAGATCAAATTACAATTTTTTAAAAGCTTTTATACTTTAATAGTCGTATTCCTTCAAAATTTTCCAGGAATATTTTATATGCACTATCAGAATTTTCGTTTGTATATTTGAATAACGTATTGCAACATCTTTACTTTTTATTGCCAGTGTTGCTTAGTTTTTAAAATTTTTTACCAAGTTGGCATTTAGCTTTTGCATCGAAATTGTATTCTCATCGCAAAAGAGAGCCGCCTCCAGAATCGAAATCTTCGTTTTGTACAAATTCAACTCCTTTCTCTAGAAATAAAGCTGACTCTGATAGTTTTGAATTGCCAATAATGTAAATGTTTATATTATTTTGTTAGACTTTGGTTCGAATCGAAATAATTGCAATTAACTTTTTTGTATTCAATGATTTCTAAAAAGAATGATTTATAATCAACCTGTTGTTGATTCCATTTTTGTCAAGCTCTAGGAAGAAAGATTTAACAAAATCTCGAATTTCAACATTCTGAATCTCGAAATCCACAACTTTATTTTCCCAAATTTTGAAATCCTTAATTTAAAAATCCCAAATTAAGAAACTTAAGTTTGCGAAGCCGGTGTTTGTCATACAAAGAATTTGTCCTTTATGGTATAAAAACGCCGACTTTGCAAACTTAAGCTTTCCTAATTTAAATTAATTTTTCCCTTTTAAAATGGTTATACCCCTAATTCAATCACATAAAATTGTAAGTATTTAGTGTGCATAATAAAAATAAATACAAGTACTCGTGTGTTTGTTTGTATGTTGATTGTGTATGTGCGTTTTTTTTTCTTTCTTTCCTTTTGTTTAGTTAGATTACTGTTATGTCATTTTAGTCAAATGAAACTGTTACGTGTTATTCTGTCATTATTCTGCTTGATGGCTTAAGGTAATTTTGGCAATTTTTTTTTCTTTTTTTAATTCAACGAATTAGTTAACAACAATAAAAACAAGGAATTTCATGGATCTAAGTATTTTTAGTTTTTCTTTTTGTTTTTGTTTTTGTAAGGTTTTGTTGCCGGGGTTAAAAACTTTAACTACTGTAATTTATTCACTTACCAATTTTTTTGTTTTTCCAATTATAAAATTATACCCAATCACAAACATCAAGTCATCGAGCTGTACATGAAAAAGGAAGTAGACGTATGATGCTTGAGAGCTGAAGATGATCGATCAGTATCAATAGTTTTATTTTATTATTTTTTCTTTTCTTTAAATACTGCCAAAGTTATTTAATAGATTCAATGTAGTGAGTTATTTTCTGTTGTTTTTTTTTAATTTATTATTATTCGTTAAGACATAAATGGGAAAGAAAAAAAGAAAATAAGTTAATAATGATGCCTTTATTGACTTTCGTAGTTTAAAGTATTTTTGATTAAGGCAGGTAATTTATTTTTCTTTTTGCTTTATTAATTTATTTTTTCAAAATTTCTCCAGTTGACTTTTATTAGTTTTTTTTTGTTTTTAAATGAATGCAGTTTTTCTCTCACACTCTACGGATTCGGTGCATTACACTTGAGTTATTTTATTACAATATTTTATGAATTGATTACGTTTTCATGCCACTTTGCTGGCATGGAACAGCAGGCATTAAACACTTTTAATAAAAGTGAAAAACAAATACAAATATGCGGTATGCTAAATATTTTCATTTCATTTTTAATTCGCTGTTGTTGTTAAGAAAAAACTCCATTGTACTTCTTTTTTATGTTGCCAATAAAATAATGATGGTTAGAAGTTGTGTTTATATTTTTCTGTTACAATTAATAAATTATATAATTTTCTCTTTTATTTTTCATTAGATTAATTTATTTACAGTTTAACAATTTAAATGGCTTAAAATGGTTTATTTAAAACAAATTTTTTCTTTTTTACACTCTTTCCACTTTGACTTGATTTTTTTATTTCTTGTTTTATTATGTGATCGCCATTTTTGTTTTTTCTTATTATAAAATTGTTTTTTGATTGCAAAACATTTTTTATATTAAATTTTTCGATTTTAATTTTGGGTAAATGATTGTGGCCTTGGGTGCTCTACTTCCCTCAAAAAGACATTTTTGACAATGACTGCAAAAAAATAAAAACAACAAGTAAAGTAAAAGTTTTCTGGTTAGTAAAATTACGATAAAAATTTAGTTACCCTCAATATACTCGTAAGTTAACGGTGACTAATCTTTAAAAACATTTAAATATGTTTTATGTAAATTTGTTAAAAAAATCCCGATTAATCAGTTAATACCAACGTGCGTTTTAAACTAATTATGTAAATTTAAATAACATCTTTTTTATTTACTTCTGGTCTGATTAAATTTTAAGACAGGCTATAAATTTTGTTCGGTGATTTTAAGCAAATTTTGTTGTTTATTTTGGATTTTGGTGCCCGATTTTTTAAAAAAAAAAGATAATTTTTATATTTAAACGTATATATGTATAAGAAACATGTTAACAAGATTGCAAAAATTGTCTTTGTAACTTCACTTAGAGCCGGTTCAAATACGTCAAGTTATACTCGTCAAGTCTTGAGCTGTTAGGCGTGTGAACCGACACTTATATTGACTTTTTTATTCTACCAGACATTTTTTTACGCGCCTTTTCTTTGCTTAGATTATCTCTCAACTGTTATCGTTTTTTTTAAGTTTTTAATACAATTTTTTTTGACAAAATATTTAAATATTAACGTACTTAAGTTTAAAACATTTTTTAATTCAGTGACAAAAAGCAGAACAAAATATTCTGTTTGATATCAAAAGACTTAGAACAGAAACTTACAATATTGAAATAAAAATCCAAGTTTCTGTTCAAAGTCTTTAGATTTGAGAGAGTATACATATTTTGAATTTTAATTCATTATTGGTTTTCCGAAAATATTTTAAATACTTTTTCTTGTGTTTTGGTAACTCCAATTAAATAAGATATTGTTCTCGTAAATGTTGAAAGAAGAAGATAAATACTTCTAATTTCATTTTACAGAAAAATTAGAATAAAAAATTGCATTAATTAAATCTTATTTCAAATTTGTTTAGCAATGCCACACACACACACACACATAAGCACATTAAAATACCGTCAGCGCAAGAAAATTTGTTTGTTTCATATGTATCTGTCTGTATATGTTTATAGAATGTATATGTATTTATGTATGTATTAATGCCTGTTTTCATCTAAACTCAAACACTCGTGCTTAACATTCACTAGCGACACATTAGTAAACAATTTTCCAACAATTTCCGCATTTGTTGCAGCAAAGAAAAAAATTAAATGAAATACTTGACTACTTTTTTTATTGTTGTTGTTGTTGTTGTTTTAATTTTTGTTTTTTGTGCTTTTATAATAGTTTTTCACATCAGTTTGTAAACCGCTTCAGCCATTAGAAAAGATGGAGAGGTTGCAAATGAACATACCAAAAACAATCCCGATTCAATTGAACCGAAAAACTGATTCTTAAAGTTTTTTTTGTCTTATTTTTTTTTAAACATATAGTAAGAATGCATAACAGCAGATGATAACTGTAACAAAACACGTACACTAATTAGTCGACTTTAAAAACATGTTCGTTTGATACTCTCATACTTTTGTGGTAAAATTCAATAAAAATAAGAACAGCAAAAGCAACAGCAGCAGCAGCAGCAGCAGCTGAATCGAAGAATAGACAAAGTTCAATGCTTTAGCAATAAGTAATTTTCACAAGTAGAAAAAAATGCTTAGAAAATATTTAACTATGGCAAAAAACAAAGAGAATAAAAAAAGAGAAGCTTTTCTTTCTTCAAACTTAGCCATTACAATTTGCTTCTGCGGATTTTTCATTTTCTTTTTCTGTTGGCTCAAACAGGGACATATAGTTCGTTTCGCCTTCTTTAGTTTTATACATACATACAAACATACATACATGAGTGACTAAATAAATAAATAACTTTTTGTAAGTATGTACGAGCAAATTTCTCTTTTTTTCATATTCCGAGATGCGATAATACCTTTCAAGTTGTCTAGTCTGAAATGGTGGTTGATTGCACTTATGTCTGTATCTTTATCTTTGTTTATGTAAGTGTGTGCCTATCGCATTATATTCTATGTTTCGAACTCTATGTGCAGTTAATTAATTTTTGTTTTCTTTAAATACTTCTATTTTGTACTGTAAATCATTCTGTCTATTGTGTGCTTAAGCGTCGAGAATTTTCGAGAATATTTACTACACTCACACATTGATGAATTCTAAAATCTGAATCAGGGCTGCCAGACTTGGGGATTTCACGCGAGCAATAAGAACAAAGAAAGTAATTTGGGATTGGAGATTTTTTTGGGGATTTAAAAAATTATTAGGGGATTTTTTTAGGGACTTTACACATTTTAAGGCACGTTTTCAAAACTTACCGATAGCTTAAAGTAGACTTTAATAAAAAGTGTTTCATTATTAAAACTTTACTTTTACCTAAAGTGAGCGGTAAAGTAAATTAAATCCTACATGATAGTTTAAAGTAAAGTAGTTAAAGTGTTCCATACTTTTTATACGGCCGCTAAAATCCTAACCTACGCTATCAGTAAGTTCTGAAAACGGGCCTTAATATATATTTTCCCTTTTTTTATTGTCGATTTTAAGGATGGCTAAAACCGATTGGGCAAGCTCCAAATTCTTATTAATTGGCTCAATCGTCTTCAAAACAGCATATTGTTCTGCTTGTAATTCCTCACTGAAATCGCGTAAAAAGAATTTTTAAAAACATGCCGAAACCAGTCGCACAAAACAAAATAATTTTTTTTACTAAACATTTTTATTTGGGGATTTTTTATCATAATTTTTGTTGTTTTTAAAAAAATTTTAAATTTGGTCAGAAAAAAACACAAAAAATGTTTAACATTTTAAGGTTTTGTTTTTTAATTTGAGGATTTTTTGGAGATTTTATTTTTATTTTTGGGGACAAGGAAAAGTACCTGGCAGCCATGACCTGAACATACATATGTATATGCACATGTATGTATGAATGTAGGGGAATGTGGTATATCGAAGATGTACCCATAACGATGCTGGGCACTAACGCAATTTATTGATTCTAATGCAACCGTTTCTTATTACTTATAATCAATAAACATGTACAATATGTGTATGTATGTATGTTTGTAAGTATTAACTCTATGGGATACCTGTCAAAAACGTTTACGTCAACTCAGCAGAAATTAGAAACTTGTTATTTACAGTAGTTAACAGTGGGGAAATTTTTAGCTTTTTGTCGTACATGTCTTATACAGAGGTGTAGGAGAGGTTTAATGGTTTTAAATAGGAACACAGTCAAGTTTTAAAGGTATCTAAGAGTTTTCAATATAATGGTCAGTCGGAAGTATACTTAAGTTCTTATTTCAAATTTTGCTTTATCTTCCAGAAAAAATTAACAGAATAATTGAAACGTAGCCCGTGTGAACTTTGAAACGTGCATATCTCAAAGGTGTCATTATCATTAGTTTAGCTAAAGTCAACTTTTTCTTTTTTGCCACAATTGATTGATTGATTGATTGATTTTATTTCCCAAAAATTTTTTCACAAAGTTTAGTTATTAATTAAAACTAAGGCTTACAAAAAACTTCTTACATACTAATGTATTTATCAAGAACTTACATATTAATAACAAAAATGTACATTTCATATACAACATTTAAAAATAATAATTCTTTTAATCAAAATTCCATAAAAAAGGGTTTAAAAATTGGAGACATTTAAAATTATTTTTATATAAAAAAAAACTTAAAACGAAAACAAAAAACTTAAACTTAAACTAGATACTTAAAAATAAAATGGAAAAAATATAACAATAAGAAATTATTGGGCAGTATTATAAACTGTGTTGTTTATATCCATTGTATGGATGCGGCGGTGGTAAAACAAAAGATTTGCACCTTCATGGAGGAGGCCAGCTTCCCTGAGGGTCAGTAAATCAACCGGCGAGAGATACTTTGCTAAACCAATTCTTTCCAAGCTTCTACTATTTGAAAAACAATTTTTGACTAAATCATTTTCCAAATTTTGTGCACTCTCCAGAAACTTTATAGTCTTTTCCACCATAAAATTATCAATCCTTCCAAAATCTACTTGACTATACGTTAGCTTGCAGGACGGTCTACGTAAGACACCATCAGGTCCTAAACGAGGTCTCAAGCCGAGACAAGCAACAAGAATCCTTCTCTCCCATCTCCTAAGCCTTTCCATCTGGGCGGAAGATATTCCAAACCAAGCTGTAAAGGCATAGGAAATGAGAGGCCGAATTATTTGCCTATAAACTAAAAGTCTTACTTTTCTACCTAAGCCACCTTTGCGCCTTAAAATACTCTGATACAAATTGTATACCTTCTTTGACCTTTCTAGAACATTATCAATATGACGATAAAACTCAAAATTTTCATGGAAAGTAACACCTAGATACCTCACTCTATCAGAAATGTTGACCAATTCACCTCCTATTTTTAAACACGGAACATATTTCCTGCAGTTGGGATAAATATGTTTACGTTTGCCCTTGATGAACACAGCCACAGTCTTAGACATGTTTAGATTAAGTCTCCATTTTCCGAAATAGTCATTTAGTCTAGTCAGGTATGTATTGAGTCCATTGTTAATTCTCCTAGCATTTGCCCCCTTAGAAGCAACAAGAATATCGTCCGCGTAAGTCAGTAAAAGATTTCCATCAGTTGGCTGAGGTAAGTCAGAAACATACAAATTATAAAGCACCGGACCCAACAAAGAGCCCTGCGGTACACCCGCTTGAACCAGTCTAATGTCCGAAAAGATTGTCCCCACTCGCACCTTAAATGTCCGTCCACTTAGGAAGCTGGCAGCCAGTCGACAAATATTCCTACCAAAACCAAAATTTAACATTTTATACAAAAGACCATCATGCCAAACTGTATCAAACGCCTTGGCAAAGTCTAAACTTGCGACCATAGTAGGACATCTCCTATTAAGACCTTCAGCAACATAATCAGAGAATACCAATAGGGCATGGGAAGTAGAGTGTCCATTCCTAAACCCAAATTGGAAGTCCTTCAGAATTTCGCAATCAAAAATTACTTCGTTTATCATACCAAGGATAAAAAATTCAAACAATTTTCCGAACGCCGAGAGTAAGGATATTGGTCTATAGTTGCCAGCTTCAGTAGCATCTGATCTTGGCTTTAAAATCGGTACCACGAGAGCTGCCTTCCATGCCTGGGGAAAGTAGCCAATATTTATGCAATGATTGAACAAAATTGCCAAAAATGTCCAAACTACATTATCCGATTTTCTAAGAACAAAATCAGGCACGCCATCAAAACCACTGGATCTTTTGTTTGCCCTTCTCTTTAAAGCAGACCCGACGGATGGGGCATCAATAAAGCCAAAATCAGAAAGTCTTCTGTCCGTGTGAACAGTCCTTCCGTCTGCAGTCGAAAAATTGTCAAACACCATCAAAGGCGTTGTCCTGTCCAATGTCTCTAGTTCCCTTCTCACGGTATCATCAGTCGAACCCTGAGCGCCCAATTGACCCGTCTGCTGAACACGAAAAAAACTATCTGCAAGCAAATTAGCCTTTCCATTATCATCAGAGACAATTAAACCCCCAGGGCCTTTTAAACTTTGTACTGCAGGACGAACATTCAATCCGACCGCAGATTTCACCTTCCTAAACGTTGTGTTATTTAGTCGCACATTGCTGAGGTAATCAGACAAATGCTCCCGCTCAAAAACAGAAATGGCCCCTTGTACGATTTTATCCAAATTTTTAATTTCGGCCTTCATAATACTCGCCCTGCCAGGCTCACTACACCTATGCAAAGCTCGTCTAAGTCTTTTTTTGTGAGTAATGAAATTAATAATGTGTAATGGGAGTTTCAACACTCCCCTGCCTTTAACCAAAATTTTCGGAATAGAATATTCCATAGCATCCACAAAGGCACAATTTAAATTTGTGACACATTCATCAATTTCAGACTCAGTAACGTTCCTATCAACAGGGAGACCACAATCTGCCAAATTTTCAGACAGCTTACTCCTAAAACGACGAATATTAAGCCCATCGAAATCAAATCTCGAAGGCACTTCTCGCGACATGCAGTTGCCTGCGTTAAGAGAAATCTCCACAGCTTTATGGTCAGATTCATAATCAATTGTTCGAAGCAAAATACCAGAAGAAGGTCCTAAATCCACAGTCGTAATAAAGAAATCAATAAATGAAGATAACACAACATTCTTTCTTGTCGGTCCATCAGTTTGTCTTACTTCCAAGTCAGGGTTGGCCAGTAAAAAATCTCGAAGATTGCGCCCACTAACATTAGTGTAAGGATCACCCCAATACGGATGCCTCGCATTAAGGTCACAACCAATAACAACATTGTTATTGACAGCCAAATTTTGTATTGAGTCAAACGAATCAATAGCAAAAGTATTGTTGGGCCTTAAATACATTGCAACAAAAACAATATCGCGACCATTCGAACAACGAATACGTGCAGCAGTGTTCTCAATCACACCCGTATCGAGAACAATCTCCTCACATTGAAAATTTTGCCTTATTAAAACAGCCGTCCCCCCACCACGTCCGCTTTGCCGATCTCGTCTAAATAACGTATATCCCTCTATGCCAAATCTATGCCTTGAACTGAGACAATGTTCAGCCAAAAGCATAACATCGGGCTTGTGTTCAATAATAAATAAATGTAAATAATGCCTTTTGTGCCTAGAAACTATAGAGTTGACGTTAATAAATATTGCTTTAATAGAGTTATCCATTTTGACGAAGAGTGAGAAGCATACCAAGCAAGGCGGCAGATTTGTCCCCATCGTTACTTAATCCACGATAATCTTTCGCAAAGTTCCCTATCCTATCTAAACAATGGATTAATCCGCCCCCAAAGAAGCGCCTACAATCACGGTCAATAAAATCATACTGATTCATTGCGTCCTTAATAGTAACCTCAGCCTTACGATAACCAGGCTGATATAAATTGGTTGCAACATTCTTGCCAGAAGAGGACCCAGCTACGGAAGCATAGGAAACCCCAGGCTTTACCTCCTTATAAGGAGTAGACAAAGCTCTAGGCTGTACGTTATTCCTAGAAACAACTCGCGCCTCAAGTTTACGAACAAGCTCAATTCTACGAGGACATTCCCTAGAACTAGCCACATGACCTTCACCATTACAATTTACACATTTTACTGGTAAACCTACCCTTTTAGAAACCTGACCAGTAATGGGGTCAGTAATCAAAGATTCCTGTACATTCTCCCCCTTTGGAGGCACACTACATTTACCTGGTCCATGAGACCCACCACATTTGACACACCTATACGACATCCTACAATTAGACGATACATGCCCAAAACGCTGGCAATTGAAGCACTGTGTAACACCTTTCCTGACAAATTTCCTAATGTGAACCTTACATCGCAAAACGTATCTAATTTCATAGAATTTACCTATATCAGAATCCTTTGAGATTCTAACAACCCATTTGTCAACACCTAATTTCACAAGACTAACAACATTAATCTTCATGTTAAGACCTTCAAAGTAGCTAAGTATCTCCTGCGGCTCAAAGGAATGAGATAGCCCCTCAATAACAACAGTAAAAGGACGTAGGCCCTTAGGGGTGTACGTGTAAAACTCAACTTTTTTTCGCTCAAGCATAGACTTCACCTTATCGAAGTCATCAAGCGTGCAAACCCCTATATTTACCACGCCCTTGCCCAAAATCCTCAAATTAAAATTTTTATGACCTAACAATTCGTCAATACTCTCTACAATGTCCTTAATATTTACATTATATGTAGTGATTACAGGAACAGACTTACTCCTCTTTTTCCCCTCATCAACATTTGCTTTTGCATTCGGTACTTTGCGGTTACTTGATGCGCCCTCTTCCGAACTTTTTTGGCTTTCTTGATTTAATTTAGCTTTTTGACTTTCTTGCCGAAAATTGCTACCCTCAATCTTTTCATTCTCCGAAAGCATTTCATCTTCACTGGAAAAATTTTCTATATCATTTTTCTTTTGAACCTTATCCATAAGAACTTCAACCGCTTTTGTTAATTTTTCATTCTCCACAGTAATGTAATTAAATTTCTGATTAAGAAAATCAATTTCCTTATCTTTCTTCGAAATTATCCGCTGAAGTTCTTCAACTGAGACCCCCACACGGGCACGTTTACTTGGATTAACGTTTTCTTCATCCATCTTACAACTACCAATGGTCAAGGGGCAGTATCTATCTGCATTGGTCAACAGAATTATCGAAATTTACCCCCAAACAAACTTGTATACGATATGTTGTTATTTAATTTCAATTTGATTTGTTTTGAATTGCTTTTCAAAAAACTTGTTTTAAAAAAACACTGTAGCTCAAAACTACTGTGCAGTATTGCCTCCTACAGACTTCTCACACAAACAAGTGATCAAAAAATTTTATTTTCAATTTCGGTTTTATTTTCCAATAATACACTTTTGTTTACGTTTTTATTTTTTATTTTTCAAAAATTTACTTTTTTCCCCGCTATAGGTCTTGACTCGACCACTGCCTAAAGCAAACTCTTTTTTTGCCACAAAAATATTCCCAGTATTTATAGAAAAGAGAATTTTTTTAACTATTGATACGATTGTAAAATATTGTTTGAGTTGATTTAAACGCCAAAAATCTATTTAATGACTGCAAAATCTCCTCAAATCTACTGAGCACCAAGAGATGCAATTGTGGATTTCTTAATAATGGATATGGAAATATATAAATTGCAAAACAAAAAAATTGCCACGCCATACAATTTGCATGAAACATCCCTAAATAGCGCGGCGTCAACGCTTTCAAATTGGAAACTTCGATTTCACAGCGCGTTTAATAGTGAAGCTTTTTTTCGGTCAATCTAGCGGTTTTATCTTTATTTTTTATTTCGATTAAGAAAGTTAACACGCTTTTTTAGGTATTGTATAACAGCGTTGAAGCTAAGCGAAAAAAACGTTCTGCCTTTCGCTCTTGGTTAGATACGGCTGTAAGTGTCAAAAAACAATGGTGTTAACAAAAGTTTATATACTTTAGTGTAAACGATATAGATTTTGAGGAAGATTTCAAATTAAATCTCATGATTTCGGTGCAATTTAAATGCGCTTTTACAGTTCAAATCTCTAACATATGGCGGTACGTTTGTGTTCTCCCCTCTTTGAGATTTTGCTGTTTTCAATCCTTCTCTCATTATTTCAAGGAGTGAAATGTACATTAATACATACTCACTACTCAAAAAATATTCATGACTGAATGAAGCATGTACGATTTAAGAAAAAATCCACAGCTCAATTTCCCAAAAATTGTATCCATTAACTTCTGTAAAGATGTTAATAAGACCAGATCGAGAGTCAACGCTGTTAGAAGAGAGAACAACTTGTAAAGGTTTTTTAAATTTTTTATTTCTAATTATTTTATAATTATTATTTTAAATCTCAACACTTTTTTCTTTATTTTTTTTACTTTAACTTTATCTAGTTTTGAGTAACAAACGGAGTTTTTTTCCTGGAACTTTGCACATCAAGGGAAATACATATTGAATTTCTCGGGATCTTGGGACTTCCCGCTTTAAAAAAAAAATAGCAAAATAATTGAATCATTTATGAAAAATGTTCAAGATTTTGAAAGCTTTTGTTAAGTGAAACATTTATAATCATAGAATTTAAACTCTTCATTGATTTTGGTTTAACTACACCTTTTAATGATGTTATCGCTATCGAGTTATATATATTTGATATTTATGTGTGGTGTGCAGCTAAAAATAAGTCGGAATATTGCAATTTTTTTTTATAGAAAATGATTTGAAATGTAGTTATAATTTTTTATTTGTTCATAAGCGAAGTTTAGTATTTGTGAAAGTGCATATGCAAAATATTTAAGCTTTTATTTGCAATCCGAAATTTTCACATTACATATTGCTTTTGTGGAATACTATGATAGTACAGCTTTTTTTGTTATTTTTATTCCATTTGTACTCAAACAGCTGACAACTGTAAACAATAATTTAGAATCGTCGAATAAAATTAAAGCTATGGAGCCGGAAAGCATTGCAAAGTCACTTAAAATACCGCTCGCCGCCAATGACAAAATAATTGCAATAACAAACAGTTGCACACAAAATATTTTCTCGCCAATTTTGTTTTCAATTAAACCGTTAATCAAGCATGAAATCAGTTTTAATAAAAAATATAATCAAGTAAAGTTTCAGTAATAAGAGTTTTTTTCCCTGCTTGATTTTACCATAACGAATGGAGCCTTTACGGCACCCAGAACTTAAAGTCACACGTTGCCAGGCGTTCCCATCTGAGACCCTCTTCTCCAATCCGCTGAGTTGTCCGCCACTGCTTATTTAATTCGCAGTTACCCTCCCTACTACATGGTAGGGTTCTCCGCTAACCGCAACTTGCCTTGGCGTCACTTAGCACCTCAGCTTCCCAAAAGGTTATTTTCTATTTATATTTGCGTGGGAAGAAATCCCGACGAAGAAGAAATATAAAAAAACCCTGGACTTAAGCGATATGTACAATATCAATTCATTTATATAAATTAAAGGATATATATATATATACATATACATATATATCAGCAACAATACTGCAGAAAATGTTGTTAATATCGAAAAATATGTAATTGATCCTATTAATTTGTTCACTTGTGCAAATTTAATTAATGTTTTAATTAATATCACAATATATTTAAATGAAATCAATTTTTTATTTTTTCTGTGCATCCTAAAACGCACCAAACACTGAATACCGTACAATGTTTTGGAGTTTATTTGTCGAAGTAAGAACACGGTTCACAAAATAGAGCTGACTCGAAAAAGAGCTTAGAAAAACAAATTTGCTCTTTGCCTGAACATAAATAAAGTTTAAAACTCTTAGTACAGAAAAAGTTTGCAGTAGTTTTTTGAAAAGAATTTCAATTTTGTTAGTGTGATAATTGAATCAATTATTTTTTTAAGCTAATTAAGGCGCCCGTACACGGCATGTTTTTGTCATCTGTCAAATGTCAAATTTCCCACTGCAAAATACATGCATGTCGTGTGTTACCTTTTAAACTTTGCTTCTGTAAATGTCAGATGCAAAGTCATCCGACATAATTTCAATTAGAGCGTGCTCTATTTTATTCTGACAAACCATCTGACTTCAGAAATCTATGCCGGCGTCCACTATTGACGATTTCATTAGCCGGCTGAGGTTGTTTTTTTACAATTCCGATAAATGTATGTTCTTTTAACCTTTTAATAGAAATAACATACATACATATATAAAAAACGTTTCATTATTGGCAACTTCGAATTTAAAGAAAACAATTTTAAGATGGCTGAACTCTTTTACGGCGCAAATAAAAATGTTTGTGGCAGCAGCACGATATTTTCAAACCAAAACTACTTTGGTTTCTGCAATTACTGTGAAAAAAAAAACAGAAACGATGTCAGAAGCAAATTACATGTACGTTTGTGACCGAATATTATAAACCTTATGTAAACCCGCAATTTTGACAGCCATGCAAAATAACATGTGACTTTAAAATTTGACATGTCAGATGACAAAAACATGTCGTGTACATTAAAATTTTGATTTAATTAACATTTTAGCTGTTTTGAAATAAATTTTTAATTAAAATATTAATTAAATAACATAAAGTCTTAATTAATTTTTTCGCTTAAAACAAAATAATTTAAACTTGTATAATCGTTGTTGGGAATTGTCAAAACCTGAGCTTTATCTTATATATACATATGTATGTATATGCATATGTATGTATATGTATATGTAAATACGGGAACAATATTTTTATGGTGGATTTTTAAGGATCTTATCGTCCACTGATTTTAAGGAAACATACATATATCGTTTCAAAGGTATTTTTGTGTTTATATGCACAACATAAATATTTTTTCTAAATTTTCAGGATTAAAGGGTTTAAAATAAAAAGCTTTTTTAATTTACTTGAAAACACACGCACAGACATGGACAAAGAGTGGTTGAGTTTTTTGTTATTCTCCCAAAATATTTTTTTCTTGCATTATACTTGCAAACACACATGTATAAACCAGGGCTGTGGAGTCGGAGTTAAAGAGTCGGAGTTGAGGTTTTTGTGCCGGAGTCGGAGTCGTAGTCGTAGTCGTAGTACCCACAAAAACTCGCGACTCCGACTCCATAGTTTTTCGGCATAGAAAATTTAAAAAAAAATTTTAAAAATAAAAATTATCTTCTTAAATCACATTTAATATTTAAATAAATGGTTTATGAATACTGCTCTTATGTGCTGTTTCCAAATGACAGGCGACGGACAGAGTGCTTTTAATATAAATTTTACAACATAATCAATCGCCTAAAACTCTAATTTTTAGAAGGCCGTACGGTAATGAAAAAATAAATGTTAACATCACTGAGAAGATTATAGTTGGAGTTAGAGTCGTCAGTCGGAGTCGTGAGTCGGAGTCGCACTTAAAAAATTTCAGCGTTTGGAGTCGGAGTCGGAGTTAATCCTTTTTTCGGACGACTCCACAGCCCCGGTATAAACGACGGTTATGCTCAATGCTGTTCTCCTAAAATGTTTTTGTTTTAATTTTGCACTTGCAAACACACATGTTTAAACATATTAGGATAGGGTTACCGTTAGACATTTGGAAAAAAAGTCGGAAGCCTATTTTAATGACTTTTAATAAAGATCTGTGTTTCTATTTTTTACTTTGATAACAATTAATGAAAATCTTATAAATTAAATACTGGGATAAGCACAATATATTTTTTCTAAATTTTTGGAATTAAAGTGTTTGAAAAACGTTTTAATATAACTGGCAGCCACAAGATGGGTGAATAGTGCATTTTGCCGTTCTCTTAACCATTAGCGCTATTTTCGAAAAATACAATTTTATTTATTCCATTTTTTTTAATTATTATTTATTTAATTGGGCGCTAATGAACTAACATACGTACGTTTTTAGTGTAGAACGCACAGGTTCTCTCGAAAGTAGAAGTCAAGTGGTCGAATTTCGGCCACCGGGCGATCCTAGTTTAATTAAATCAATTAACACATTGTTTCAAATGGCAAAGTTTCTTGAATATTTTTTAATCAAAAATATCATTTATTGAAAAAAATCACAATTTTCAATTCCTACAATTTTTAGTAACCAATATAATCATTTTGGAAATAGTTGCAAAATAACAAATTGCGAGCTTGGTTTAAGGAATTTGGTGATAAATTAATTTTTTCTAGTTATGAATTGCAAATGTTGCTAAAATGTGGACTTAATAAGTTTTTTCTATGTGTTTAATGCACATTTTTTTGTAGAAAAGAAAACACCATAAGAGGGATAAAGTATTTTTTCCTTCAAATTCTTAGTTTTATTTTTAAAAATTTTCCTGGGAATTCCTCATTAAATTCTCGGGAAAGCAAGAATTACCAACAATTTAATTCGCCGGGAAATCTTGGAACGGTTATACCATGAGAAAAAACAAAACGTTATAAAATCCATTTAAGAACCGAGTTAACAGCAAAATAACGCCTGTCTAGCTGCACTTTAGCAAAAGAAACAAATTTACAAAACCGAAACGCACGTTAAACTACTAAATAATTAAATTAAAAAAAAAAATAACTAGATGTAGCTGACTAGCTGACTGACTGGTTGGCTGATAATACTCGTATTTAAAGAAGCAAAAAGAGAGCGAATTAGTGAGTAAAGTCTATTTAGTATTTTGCAATCATGCGTGCGTTTTTTTAATAAACTGAAGATGCTCCTTATTTTTATCGAATCGAGTCAACAAATATCTCTAGTCTTGGTCTAGCGGTTTACAAGAGGTTGGTTGTCTGTCTGTCTGTATGTTTGTCCGCAAAACAATATGACCGCATTGCGTTTTATGCTGACAGTAAATGCAATTTGAACTTGATACACAGCAACGTGACACGCATATAATAAATTTATTTTTTCTTTTATTTTTATTAGTTTGCTTTTTCATAGAAAAAAAAATTTAGAGACAACTGGCTGGCTTCTTGCGATTAGACGTGTGCTTTGGTAGATACAACTGCATTGTTAAATGGCCTGACTCTGGATCTACTTAAATTGATTGTTTAGTTGACTGGTCGTTTTGTTACTTCATTTCTGAGCAGTTGGTTTTGTTCAAAACAAAATATGTACATACGTATGTATGTAATTAAGTTAACAATTGTTCTTGTAAATATAAAGCAGATTTATTTGTATGTACCTCAAATTATTTATTACATACAGTGACTGCAATAATTTGCAAACTAAAATATTAAAACATTATTAGCTGTTTGCAAAAGTGGACTTAAGGCGATAAAACATGGCAGGAGTATTCCTTAAGGGCTGATAAAAAAAGTTTTGCAGGATTCGGTAAATATTTAGTCATAGCTCTTATTTAGATGAGGAAAGCCTTTTATGTAATTTTTTCGTTTTCATCATAATAAATCAATAAACGGTTCACATACAAAGATGTTTGCCCAGATATGAACAAAATTACAAATCAAACCAAAAATCATTTTGTGCTTAAAATTGTTCACTCTAATGTTTGTTTTCGGAATGAAATTCACTACAATAACACTTTTTGATAAAGGTTGTGAGTGAAACGGTAGCAAAGTTCTATGGCGAATTAAAATTTGTCAAAAATTAACTTCCATGAGTACTTTGCTACCGTTTCACACACCCATTTTAATACACAAAATTGCTGTTGAAGTTAAAAATCTTAGGGAAAAATGTTAGAAAATGTATACATAGTTAGTAAGCTTAACTTTTCGGCTTTCCAAGCCCGGTCCTTAATTTAAAATTGGAGTACAAGCGACTTAGTAAAAAATGTTTTTTGTTGATGAATTCCTACAAAATAATGAACAAGGCCTACTTTCAGCGCCCTGTCATTTTGAAGTTGTAAATTCACTGTCGAAGGTATGTAGGGAGATATCGTAGGGCAATTTTACATTTGGGTTTAACATTATTTAGGGAATTCACCTGAGATACTTTCTGGTACCACGGGAGTCATTAGACCCTGGCACTTTGGTCCCAATCCGACTATTAGTTGAAAACCCTTCGGGAACATGTGGTAGTTGTAGTTTGGACCCAACGCCACGGGAAAATATATCTTACGAAATTGGCTTCAAGGGCTAATTTTTCTACCACTTGTGAAGAAGTTGGTCTGTTGTCGGATCTCCGTAGGTGCTTTTGGTATTCACGAGATGCAGCTTTCTTTAAAAATGCAGTGAAAACCAGAAGCGAATTTGTAATTTGGCTGAATTATACACTATAATTGCTACCAGTGCGTGTTGGTGGCTCTCACACACAGGGGGGTTGTTAAACGCATTGTTTGCCACCCGTTGCTAAAGTTAACATGGGGTTAGGCCAATAGGGCAGGTCAATGTCACACTGTGGTATAATTCCACAAAACGTTTAACAAATCTAGATGGGATAAATCCATATTTAATCCGTATAAACTGGCAACCAATGATTTTACTTAAAATGGCTTTGTTTTTTTTATTTTATTTGGTTTCGAAATATGTATTTGCAAATACGTACATTTTTTCAATTTCAAATTTAGGTCAGATACTCGTGGTTTTATAATGATCTTTTGTTGGCGGCCTATTCGATCTTGACCGACTTAATAATTTTCTTGTGACATTTTGTAATAAATTTTACGTGCCTCTGTTAGCAATGAACACTTTTCGCCATTCACTTATTATTATTGTTTTGCTGGCAGCCACTCATATAAATACAACAAATCCATACTTACATACCGACAATATGTAAAATATGCTCTTTATTTTCCGCTTCTTAATATTTCAAAAGCATGCGCACCACTTTTTGCGACTATTGCATAAACAATTATTAAATAAAAATAAAAAAAAACTCGTACTTTTCATCAACAATTTACTTACAACAAATGCAACAATACTGCGTGGTTGTAAGTAAAAAAAAGTTATATTTTTAAAACACAAAGTAATTCATCATAAAACTCTCACTTTAAAAATAAATTCAAGGGCCGAAAACAATTAATTACCAAATAATGAAATAATGACTGTTTTAAATGTTAATTAAGTCTTCTTCTTCTGAGAGTGTGTTGGGCTGGCGTTTTAGGAAGTTTATTTTATTTCATTTTAATTTTTTGTTCAATGAGGGTGTTTTATTTGTTGATGTTATTAAAAATAATATTTATACAACAATGTAAACATATTTATTTTTTTAATACTTTGTATCATTAATTTAATTTTTGCACAATTGTGTAGGTTTTTAAAAGAATTACCTATTAATTTATTTTTATTACAATAATTTTTATAAGTGAAACACCTTCCATTTATGATTATTATAATTTTCTCTTCTATTTTATAGTGGGTTTCTTTTTTATTATTATTTTTTTTTTAAATATTGTTATTATTACGAATACTTTTAGTGATTGATTGAGACATGGAGGTAAAAGTAATTTCCTTTTAAAAATGGCATTTATCATTAATATCGAAATGATCTTTAACTTGTATTTCATTCAGGTTGAAATTGCAATTTATTTATGTACACAAACATATACATACATATGTATGGATATCCATGTATATTTGTGTATGTATATAATAAGGAGTATATTTGTATTTTATATATGGATATGAAAGTATGTAATACTACAACATGTTTTGATTTTTTTTCTTCTTTTTTACTTTTTTAAGACTACATTTGCTTTTCGTCTTATTTTTCAAAGATTTTTTTTTCTCTGAACTTCTTGGTATTATTTTATCTTTTTAAAAGCACTTTGTAACAACTATTTGGCCATCCGTACCAAACGAACCGCTCTGGTGGAAGCTTGTGACGGAACTGTGCAGTAATTGTGTTAAACTTTAAAATAAAACCTCTAAATGGCGGGGAAAAAGACTTAAGCCGACAACCAATTCGTAACGTACATAAATACGTTTAGAGTAATGGAAACATTTACATGAGGAGAGTTTTATTGTTTAAGCCAAGCCACACGTCAAGCAAATAAGAGAGAGAGCTTTCTTTCTTCGCAAAGATGCTGTAGCAAGTAGTGTTACCTTCACAAGTACTCATAAATTTAAGCGTTTTTGCTTTAGTTTATATTTAAGCCAGTCAATGTAATTTGTTTGATAAATATATGAAAATTCTATTAACAAAACTATAATTTTTTTAAAACTTTGTACGAAAAGAAAAAATGGTTTTCTATTGACTTTGAATAAAAGATAGATGCGTTACTTGTAAATAAATAATATTGAAAAATTATTATTAAAAAGTACTTTTCAAATCATAAATGTGTTAAAAACATTTAATTCCATGTATGATTGTAATTTCGTATAAAAAATTCCTAATTTTATTTTAATGGGGGGGGGGGGGGGGGTAGCATAGCACACTGGTTTAAGGTGGGGTTACTTATGTTATGTGTGTTATAAGGAAGCCTCCTTGAAACTCTCGTAAGGTTTGTTCGGCAATCTCTTTAATTATATTTATAAAGTTCTTTAAAACCCATAAAATTATATAATTTTTTCTGTTAGCAAAATATGATATTTTTTAAACGGGGACGTAGTCGATCTGGAATGAATGAAACTTGGTCTTTGGATTGGGCTACACAAAAATGTCATGTATGTACATATGTAAGATATATGTATGTCCGAAGAATAGTTTATACTAAAAGTTCTAAGTCTTGCACTACAGGTGAACACAAATCCGTCTCTGCACTTAAGATACAACGACGAATTCTCTCCAACAAATGGCATTTTGCTTTAAATAAAATATTGCAGATATAAATATAAAATACACTATAAATAGGTTCGGATGTCGTGTTAAAATTTATAAAAAAAAAATCACTTCAACTAAAATAAAATCGCTTAATTTGGCTAAAAAATTTAGAACAAGTAGGTACTAAGTTGAAAGAGTATTGTACAGGTGTCGGTGAACTTAATTGGCGTTTCTTAAAAAAATTGGAGTTGTTGTTTGTGTATTTAACTGGTTGTTTTCAACAGCTTAAACAAATCAGCTGTTTTTAAAACAATTTACAATTTCTTCTTAAACACCAAGTTTTTAGATTGTTTTTTTTTAATTTATTTTTTTTTGCAGCACATCTAAAGAGTATTAAGTTAGAGAGTAAGTGCAGATGGAGAAATATTTATGCACACTAACTTGTGCTCTTTGCAAAACAAATATGTACTGCAGTTGAAAATAGTATGTTCACATATATATTTTTTTATTATTGAATCTTAACGGTATTTCAAAGCAAAATTGAAATATTCAGAGGATTCATATCATAAGACTTTTACTTATGTATATCTTATCAATTGTGTATCAGTGACAAGAGAAACTGAAAAGAAATATTTGTTTTTATTGTATTTTACGGATTTGTTTTTTTTTATTGTTTATTGTGTTTATAATACCTACAAGATATTAATTTAGAGTTGTTAAGCCCTTAGACCTTGTATCAGTTTGTTATTTGGTTAACGTTAACAATTTTTTTTTTTTGCTATTGTATTTATCTCTGTCAAATGAGTCACATATTTATTTATTGTCTGCTTAAACAAATTTGAGGTCAACTTAATTGACGCTTAAACTGATTTTCCATTAACTGTTGCATAAATATTTATCATTATAAATAAGTCCGATTCCATTTGTACACTTTAATTTTGAAACTCTACGGGTCATTTTAGTGAATCACAGCAAATCCAAACAAAAATAATCTTTGTCAATCAATAATTTATTTTTAAAATTAAGCGCACGTTATTTATTCAGTTAAGTGTTTTAATAAAAAATTTTCATAAGTTGGCAATTAAAAATTGCAAATAATTTTTTTTATATAAGAAAATATTTATTAAATTTACTATACTTAAGTTCATACTCATATACTTCTTACATACTTCTTGGTTTTTTTATTAAAATGCTGGGCTTATTTAAATTTTATAAAAAAAATGCATAATATTATATGTATATTTTTAGTTTTCTCAAAGCAGCAAAACAGCATTAGGGAGAATTTTAATAGTAAATTAAAGTGACTTGACATTTGAATAGTTACAATAAGCTGGCAAATTGTTTAAAATGGAGATTTAAAAGTTGCCAGTAAACAAAATACCAATTACAAACAAACAAATAAACATCTTTATATAACTAACTGGTACTTAAGTACTTTCAACCCAAATGATGAACCTGTCCACTTTGTTAATGGGTTTTTCTTTTAGTTTTATTTTTATTTAAATTACTGTAGGTATGTAAAATAACTAGACAACCACACAGGCATTTAAACTACAATTTCTGTCAGCATTTAAAAGATAATTAATGCAGATTGTCCTCTAGAAGTCACCTTTTAGACACTTTTGCAAAACAATTGTAAAAAATTATTAAACTTAAAAATTTAGAATTGAACTTTTGGATACCATATCATCCAGAAGTTCTTGATTTTAGTAAGATGAAACTTTATATTGAAGTAAAAACAAACAATTTTTACTGCGTTTTTATCTTCCGAAAGCAAATTGCAAAGTTTTATTTGTAGTGTTTTTGCTGTGGCTTAGAAAAGTTACGCTTAAGAAAGGGCTTAGACGAGATTTCATTATTGACGTCTGGAATGCAGAATGTTTGCCGGGTCTGAGCATTAGTGTAGAGAGGCCATGCGCCACCTTGAAGGCCATAATAGTCACACAATGACGGTATGACAAACTTACCAACACACACAAGCATTATTATTTTTCTATTTTATTTAGTTCTCGTGTTTGTCTTAAAGCCGACCTACCAACCGACCATTAATTTATTTAAATTATTTTTTTCTACAAACTTCGTCTTCTGTAAAATCAAAAGTAAAGAGTTAGAAAAGGTTGAAAAGAACTTTCAAAAAGTCAGTATGTACTTATTAGTCAACAGTGAAATTCTCTCTTTAAACACTGAAGTGGCCGTATAAATAAAACAAACGACATTCAAACACTTCTACAGTAGAAACCCCTTGAGCCTCTTTCTTCTGTTTTAACTTTTAGCTAAAAAAAAAAAGTGGAAGATTTAAAGCAAATATTTATAGTAATTTGAACCTTGCAATGTGTGGCATTGAAGCACTTTGCTCTATTCCATCGATTTAGGCAGGTTTGTCTCTTTGATGACTTGACAATTTTTTAGAATCTTTAAAAAAAAAAATTTTGGAATGTGTGCGTTTGCGAGTGTGTGTGTTTTTTTAATTGTATTTGTGTTTATGCATGGTGCAGATTAAGGCAATTTAATTTGTTCTTTATTAGACATGCTGTTATTGTCATTATATGATTTAAGTGGCTGTTTCGTTGTTTGTTTTCGTCTGTTGGATGGTTGACTGGATCAGTGGTTGTTAATGTTGTAGGTTCTTTATTCTGGTTTTGGCTTTTCTTTTTAACAGGTTCGCAGCAGCGTTCATTGGATTTATCCAACATGTACTTCGAGTTTTCGGTTCATGTAATGTAATTGCTCTTGTTTATAAACAGACATGTGTATGTACTAGAGTATTCAATTATTTAATTTTTGGTCTTGTTCAAGTAAGGAATAAGTCAATTTTAAAATTTTAATATTGATCGATTAATCGAATAAGACTTTTGATTTATTCGAATAACTCGAATTCTTCAAGTTATTTTATTCAATGGCAAAAAACCAAACTAAATATGAAAATTGTGCTATTTTAGTGCGAAAATTCTTACGTATGGAATTTGACATTTATCGTGATTTACACAATTTGTCACACGTACACCCACATCTAAAAAATATGTTCAAAAGTATGTGTTAAGAAAAAAAAAATGCTGAATTAAGTTAAGTTAAGAATATGTTTTTGACAGTTTTAACCAGGGAAACCATAAATATGCAATTGCATGTTTTTCCTTGTGCGACCAATGAAGGCAGAAACAACATATTTATCCGTTTTAGAGCATTTTATGAATTCTGGCATCGATTTGTTAGTGCATATTTTTGCATATTTTACCGTTTGCAGCATTTTTTTTTTGCATAATTTAATTAAAAGAACGTTTTAGCAGCAGTTTTTAAGTTTATAGCGCATATTTTGCCTTTATGGGGCATATTTTGATGCATTTTAAATATTTTTAAATGCCTACAAGAGCTTTCGAAGCAATAAAAAAAAAAAATTATCAAAGTTATTTTGGGGAATACAAAATTTATCATAAAAAGATTTTTATATGACGTGCTAAATTCCCAATTTTCTATATTTGATAAATTTTTATGCGCATTTCACTGGTTGCTTAGGCCGGATCATCAGGCAACCTTTTCCAAAGATTTAAGAAAAGCTGAAAATATTATATGAAATTTAACCTCTTAATATAAGTTTGTTTTTGTGAGCCGATGCCCATTGTTTCCAAATAGAGTAAAACCTGGAAAATTCGCCTGTAAATACTATGGTGTTTAAGCTTTACCGATTATAATTTTAGGATTGTTTTTATTAAATGAAACTGTTATTAAAGTGTTGAATATTTTGCTTTCAAATTATCAATTTTTGAATTTTTTGGGGCATATTTTTAACAATTTTCAGGGCATATCTTCATGTTTTTACTGCATATTTAATGCGCATAAAACGTGTTTTTAGAGCATATTTCTGGTTTCCCTTGTTATAACTGAGAGTTATTTGAAACTAAACTTGGTGATATTGTCTGTAAACCAGTAAGAGATCTAAAAAAAATATAATTTTATATTAAAAAAGGAGAATCTTCTGAGAAATACATTTTAATCGATTAATTGACATAATATATTCGAGTTGTTCGTTTTTCGAAATTGGCTGTTTCAATTAATCAATTAAATAATGGCGAAAAGTTGCTCGATTAATCGAACAACCATCGACTGGAGTAATATGTACTACGGTTTTTCATTAGGGAAACAAATATCCGGAAATTCGGAAATTTCTTTACACAGTTTACGACAAAAAAAATTCAAGTTCCTGTGACATTAAAATTTGCTAACTACAAGTTTCTAGTTTTTCGACCGTAACAAAGGATTACGCTTTTTAGCGCAACTGGAGAAGATTATGTTTGTATTACAATTTAAACTCTTTGTAAAATATTTGACAAAATCATCTAAATTAAAAGTGAACAGTTTTTCTCTCAAAATTTTACTTTTTCGCATACATTTTTTAGGAAAAAGAAAACAAGTTCGAGGGATATTTTACTCACGATAGGGATGAATAACACAGAAATGTAAACCTGAAAATTGTTATCTCGAGTGTTTCTTTAAATTTATTCCCCTCATATCAACCACGATTTATGTTGGATTCTTAAATCAGAAACATTTTCCTAAAAAACAAATGATGTTTTGTTTTTTGCTTAAGCACGTTTAAAAGAAACCCTCTTTTTCGTACGTACTTATATTTATATGTGTTATGTGTTATGGCATTTATTTTTGGATGTGTATTGTAAGTAAGATTTTCTTGTATAAAAAAGCTCTTGTTTATAACAAGGTGCTTTAAGTATTTAAATTTTTGTTTTTAGGTGACTGACCCACCAGGTTCTTTCATATTTGCACCATTTTTTTTTAATGTTGTTAGTTAGAATTTTTGAAGTTTAGAGTTCAAAAACTTAAAAGAGATTCATAATACTTTTACACGCATACGGCATGAAATATGCCAAAAAAATATCTATTATTTTGCAATTTAATTTAATGCGGTGAAAATAAAGCCAGTTTGTGTCTTCAGTCTTTTGTTTTAAAAATACTATTACCGACAGTTGCATGGAATTCATGCAACTGAAAGTATAACTGCTGCAGATAATTGATTAAAAACAGAACAAAAGTTGTAATATACGAAATTATTTTAATTTTTTGGACAAATTACAAAAATCTGAAGACAGTAAAACAGATAGAGTACGAATTGCTGCTAATGAGTGTAATTGTTTCCACATTTTTACACGAAATACTTTTTCTTGTAGTTTTTTTTTATTAAAATTTACAAATTAAACACATTTATTGCATTAAAAATCTACTAAAATTAAAATGATGATTCCCATAAAATATCGAGATGCCAATTTAAATTATTGAAAACAGAATATTTTAAACAAAAGATTAATGCAGTTATAATAACCACATATGACGCCGCTTTTTAATAGATTTTACTGTATTTGTTGTACTAATGAAAATAATTGATTCAACATTTTTACACGAAATATTAATTTTGTTGCAATTTAAGTTAAAACACAATTTTCATAAACATGATGCTAAATTAGTTAAAACACACAACTTGTTTTGCCCATAAATAAATTGATATGTAGTTCGTCTAAATTGGACCGAAGCAAAAGCTTAAACAAACGTCAATATTCATGTATTTTCTATGTTTTTAATAATTTAATATTTCTTTATATACATACATACATACATAAATGTTTTAATTAAGCAAAATACACTAGTACGTGTGTATTTTGTGAAATTTTAGTTGGAGCTGTTTCACAAACATATTTTCCAAAGACGAAAAAAATAGAAAAAAAATATATCGCATGATGGCAAAATTTGTATGGCATTTAAAAAAAAAGACAAGTTTGCCGTTGCTGGCAGACAGATTTTAATGCTGATGACAACAATATTAATTGTGCTACTAAGTGCCGTTTTCACAACTAACCGATAGCTAAAGGTAGGATTTTATCGGCCGAATAAAAAGAGTTCCATTATTACAACTTTACTTAAACCTTCCGGGTAAGATGAACCTCAATTTACTTTATTGCTTACAGGTTAAAGCAAAGTTTTAAAAATGGAACACTTTTTATAAGGCCGGTTAAAGTCTGCTTTTAGCTAACGGTAAGTTGTGAAAACGGGCCTTAGTAATTTATGTTTAAAGAAATTTATTTCACATAAAAAATTGATTTTTTTCCCATTATTAATAAATAAAATTTGATTTATAAAAGGTTTATTCAACAAATTTCATAGAAAATTCCTTTTATACATCGTTTGTCAACCTGAAATATTTTTTTGTTAATTAAGCTCAAATAAGACGTCACTTAAACATAACCATACAAAACAGATGTTTGAATCAACTTTATGGGCAACACTGCATTTGATTATAGTTGAGTGACCATACAAACCAATTGAATTTTAGTTTCTATGGTCGTAGTTAAGAATATGACTATATGTCTAAGTCGTGTCTAATTGAAAATGTAGTACCTTTAAAAGTATTTGAATCATTTACCGCCGTATTCATAAACGATTATTAAATTTAGCAATCGTTTATTATGGATAATTTTCATAGTAAATTTGTTATTTAAACCTTTATTAAATTTAAAAAATTTTTAGGAATCCAGGCATTATAATATCTGATTAGTAAAAAATGGGGCAAGGCGAATTCATCCCAGGTAATCTCGGTACTACAACAAGTACAACTCGTACAAAAACCCCAAGCAATTTGTTTTTGTAAAATCATTGTACAATGTCAAAAACAGAAACAAAACAAAACAGAAACAATTTTGACATCCAACAATGATAAAAAAAGTTATCAGCAGGGCTTTTAAGACCACCTGTAATTAATTCGCCTTGAACTGGGGCAACAAAACGAATAAAGATTATATCATGAGAATTTTATTGTTTAAAAAAAAACAATAGAATTTTATATACATACATACATATATGTATATACTAGGTAAAGGGTGCTTTTTTAAGCCCGATAGAGTTTATGAAAAAGAAAGCTGCAAAACGAACTGTCATACTGCGCTCAATTTTTGACAATTATGATGACTTCACTCTAGCAAATCATCATAAATGAATTAACGCTTATTAACGCAACTAAATTGTTTAAACTTCACCTAAAAATAAGTCATCGATTTACGCAACTTATAGACGACTTTGTGAATTTGATGGCACACATAGCAATGAGGACCAGTATTGCCCTAACGGGTTTGTTGTTAAGCAAAATTGCCGCATTAGGAAGAAGACTAATTTTTTTCAATTCAATATTCATAATATTGAAATCGTTTTTTCACTGTTCATAATTGTTTTATTTTATTTTCTTTTCTTTAATAAATTTAAAATTAGCTTAATATTTTAAACACGAATTTTTCAATACGATTTTGTTATTTTTTGCATTTATTTTTAGCACCCTCAAGGGTCTTCGAGAGGCCGTACAACTAAACTAATTGTGATAAATGCAGGGGGACACATCACGCTTCAAAGAAATCAATAATGATTATGAATTTGTTTTTTTTATGATTTATGAAACCATCTCTTTCTCAAACAATATTTTCCAATAGAAACAAGGTGCACTTGCTTAATTTTGATACACAAAAGTATGGATATGGGCATTTATCAAAAAATTTTAACATTAGGCAACAACAGTTGAAAGAAATGAAGAAAAGTGGAATAATTTTAAAATATTTTTTACTTTTATGGTTAATAAGAGAATTAGATCCCAGCAAAAACTTTTCCCACCAAGACTCGTAGTAAAGTTTTACAAGCGATAACTCTATGTGAACATTTATTATTGAACTTTCTAAGAGCATTATCTTGTATACCTAATCGCCACTCGAAGCATTTCATAAATAACTCTCTCGTAATTCACAGAGTAATTCGCACATGCACGTAGTTCAGTTGACTAGAGCACAAAACCGCAAAAAAAGCAATAAAAAAACAGCTTAAATCTTAACCAGGGCAGTCATATTTTTTCATGTGCATATCGTGCCTTTGCTGCAATAGAGTCATAACTCAAAAACCCTAATCTTTGAGCTAATTTATTTAATTCTTTAATTCCCAATGGAACATATGGCCGCCTACTAGCTAATAATGGGGAGTTAATCGCCATATCGTTTCTTCATCTTATATGCTCTACTCTAGAGAGAAAACTTCAATTTTGGGTTATGACTTTATGCAGCAAAGGCTCGATATTATAATTAATTTGTTAAAACTGACTATTAAATAAATAGTAGTGAGTAAGAAACAAGACCGAAAAGTATATACGATGTTTGTTGTAGCAAAAAAGGTTCAAATTTCAGCTGAGCCAAATTGTTTTATCTTCACGTGAGTTCTTCTACTTACAAAATAAGATATTTAAAGTAAAATTAAATTACGTTTAAATAAGGACATGATCCTTGTAAAAGTTATTGGATTTTAAAGCCAAGTTAGGTTAGGTTCAATGGGCAGCCGACACCAGACACCATCCAGTGACCAGAGTCAGACAGTGTTCACCAGTTTATTCCCCATACATCACTGCAGCCTCGACTATTTTGACTCACTGAAAAATAGAGAGATCGATCTTAGTGTCACATTGGATTTATCATCCAAGCACGGCAAATCTGGCCTCACAATTTGCCTCATCCTAAAAGCCCCGAGACCGGGGCATTGGCAGAGAAAGTGAATTATCGTTTCCTCTTCCTCCTCATCATAACAACCTTTACAGTAGTCATTATAACCTACAGCCATCCCCATCGCATGGGTCCCAACACTGATAGAAAAGGCGTCATAACGCTGATGTATTTTGACATCAGTTCTATGAAAAGTGTCTTCGTTTTTGACCCCATGACACTTTTCATCATTGTGATGTCAACCTTAACATCACTTAGCCAAAGTGTCATCAGGGTCAAAATGAAATTATGTCATCAATGGGATGACATATCGGCATCACAGAAATGACGAACATGTGCTCAGTGCGATGCCGCAGTAACATCGGAGAAAGGACACATTAGCATCAATTTAATAACAGTTTGTCATTATGTCAAAGTCATTGGAATTGACTTAAGTCAAAGTGTGAGAATATTATTATTTACTTACCCATTGCAGATGTTTGTTTCACGTTTGCTGAATTACCAGCACCATGCCCCATATGGTTTTCGTAATCATTCTACCCTAGGATATCATCAATATGAAGATGAATTTTTCTATCAGTGTATCACTCAGTGACCCGTAATGCCCTATATCACCGCCTTAATCTGAGCAGCGCAGTTTTCACCGTGTCATAGCTAGAAAATAGAACCCTGACCAAAAATCTAGCATTATCACTCGCCCCCTACTCCCCGGGGATGTTCTGCGCCACTTAGGGGACGAAGTTAAACGTAGTTAAAAAGTTGAGGAGTCAGACCGCTTTGTGTTACAGCCACTGGTGAAAATTGGTGATGCATACGAAGATTACGGTGAGCAATCGAATGCTTGGGCGCTTTTTCGGATTTCAAGAGTCTGGGCTACTCACCAGTGAACACGCGGTTATCTGGTACCACGAGAATCAGTAGCTCCCGGTGGCGGTGGTTAAGGTCCCCTTATTCATACTCTCTTTTGTTAAGAGAATGCTTTTCGCTACGAAAATATGACTTTTTATGCAGTGAGTATTTTCTTGAGATAAGGTATCTTTGGCTTTAAGATAAGTTCTTTGACAAATGCATTCTTTGTGGTGTTGTGCGTTGGTGTTGAAGTGAGGACCTTGTAGTCTTCTTAGTATCGTCTTGAAATCGGAAATTTGGCGAAGTCTTATCTACTGGATGTGAGTTGGTGTTGCTGATGTGATGCAGAAGATTAAGTCTTCTGTCTTAGTAGCAAGTAAAGTCGAAACTGTCGGTCTCGGTCTGGAAAGGGTATGAAAGGATTGAGGTAACTAAGGTGAAGACTAATAAGCCTATGAGTGCATAGTAAGGCCGTTAATTGGAGGTCTGTGCCTGAGGAATGACCGGTAGATGGTTGTAAAATTCAAGGCAGACAAAAGGTTGAGGTATCAGAGTGTGTGGAGTGGTGGTACGCAATTTTGCTACTCAAATAGAGTAAGTTTTGAATAGAATAAGGCTTATTGACAAAGATTGCTTATCCCAAAAGAATTGGCAGAGAATTAGCTGGTAGAATATTTCTGAACTACAATGAGAATCTGTTGAGTGGTTTGTTTTGTGAGGATGGTTCATCTGTGTGCTGTTGTTATTCAACAGAAGCTGCTGGTTATTCCTTAAGCAGCGGATCTTAGATAGCTCCAGCTTCTAAGCAAGGGGCTAAGTGTATAGTTTTTACCGGTATATACACTTAATTGCGACTTGTGTATATGTGGCCGTGCACAGACGTGGTCATTTGGTAAGTGCTGCAACACACCATGTTGTTGAGATCTACCATGAGATTGGGCCATTGTGTAGGTGCTGATGTAAAACCATGTCACAGTTGTACGACTGAAGTTTGATGACTGTACTACAGCAAGCCATCGAAAAAAAGTTAGGAACGTGTGTTCAGAGAAATTTCTAATTATAATATTCGTTACTTGGCTAGAAAATTTTTGCTGGGTCTTGAATTCACGTCCGCGCACTACAAACGAGTCCAGTCACAAAAGGTTTTCAGTCCTATTTACAGGCATAGATCATAGAACTTTTTCCCTTTTTTTTTTATTTGATTTCTTTATCTAAACACTCTACCCAACTGATCTACGTGTATATGCGAGCTACTTTGTCAATGCCAAGAAAATACTTTATGAATTGGTGTAAGGTAATGGTGCAGGTATGAAAGACGTTTATTAAATGTAAGTAAAGTTTTTGCTCGGATATTGTGCATTCAATTGGCTTGATTGGAAAAGTGATCATAAACTGAAGTCAACTTCAAAGCAATACAAAAACGTTTTTGAAAAAGCCCATATGTACATATGTTCGCATGTACATTCTTACAGACTTGTAAATATTCGCTTCATCCTTTTTACAATTTACTTTAAAATCGGCGTGTTCGTTACTCACTTACATACATACAAACGAACATACATTTTTATTTTGAAGACTGGAAGTTGAGGCTGTGAAAATCAAGATAAACTTACTGATGTATGGCAAAGGATAGCTTGTAGCAGCCACATGAGAAAATTAAGATTAATATTGTACCATTAACTTAGAAGTGAGAAATAACAACAGCTTCATCGAACTTACAATGTTTGTATATTTAATTCACATACGCTCGGACACATGCATGAATATATACAAACAATTTCAATTTATCTTTATGACCAGAAGAGCCAAGTTAAAATATCTCCAAAATATCAACGATAAAAACAAGCACACCAACACACTTTGTACCACACGAGCCCAACTAAAAGGCAAAAAGGTACACAGACTACAAAAAACACGGTGCAAATTATTAACCTCATGTAAATAGTGAACACACAGACAAATTTACTAGAATACATCCACATTTGTACATATGAAAGTATATACATACATAGTCAAATCCAATGTGGAAAAAGTGAACAAAAGTTAAAAAAAAAAAATTGCGGGTGGCGACGTTGGTAGCTTGTCAGATTGGCCTAATGCCTTGAGGCTTTATTTTGTTGGTCTGCATGGCAGCAGATACTGAATTGATACTTGTTGCTTGCTCCAAGTACTGTCTGTAAATGCAAAAGGTACAAGTGTAGATTTTTGAGCTGCCTAGGTCACGTTTTCGGCACGAGTGTTGAATCAACTTCATAAAACAACTGCAGAAGCAAATAAAAAACATAGATGACCAAGTTAACTAAACATAGAGCAAGTATCACCAGTCAGTCCGCCAGGCAAGCAGCCAATTCAACAGCGAACGAACATGGCAGAAAAGGCAGCCTGCCGCCGATTCATTTTGGCAACCATGCACTTTAAGATAAAACGAAAAAAAAATCATGATTTGTAATGCAAGGTAGTGCAACAAACATGGTACGTTACTCCTCTCCAAAAGACGGAAGCAAATTACAACAATTTGCATGCAACTATAGTAGCAGAATTACAAGATCCATTAACACTTTAAATGAAATTGAAATTTTGATGGCAACTTTTGTACAATTTACTTAGGTACTTCTACTTTACACCGTTGTTCGTTTGTAAAAAATTTAACTTCGATATGTATTGATTCCGAGTTCGTTCTTTAAAAACAAAAATATAAACATATCTTAAGTAAGAAATGGGAAAGTGTTGGCAAGATGGACATATGATAAATACCCTACATCTATTATTAATCAATAAATGCTCGTTAGTATCGAATATAATTTTTTATTAATGGCGCAAAACGACTAAGAAATCGAATTTCACAAAACTTTTGTGGGTAGTTCAAATGCTAGAGACATAAAATTTTAACGGAACTTCGTTTCATATTTAATATGAAAAGACTTTATCATTTGATATCAAGCGCAATTCTCAAGCCATTTTCATATTAATAATAATGATTTGAGTACAAACATTTGACACGCAATATTTGATTAATTGGATGTCTAAAATAAATAAACTTGGCAACACTAAAGCGAATAAATAAATATAGGTTAACATTAAAAAATGGGGACTAAATTTTAATGTGTTTTACAATTAAAGGAAAATTGCGTATTAAATGAATTCGCCTTCAGAATACATTAATTTCTAGTGAAAAAATATAAATTATTTGTCAGTAAAAAATTAATTACAAAATGTGAGAATTCGAATAAAATAAAACGGGAAAGTGAAGAAACTATAAGTTTGTTGTACGATGCTATGCAGAGCCATGCAGTCCTGATATTTGAACCCAAGTATTTGAAGAAGGTTAGAAAGATGTTTCTTCATTCAGCAGCAGCTTTGATGCCGAATGTTTAATTTTTTTTTTAAAAAAATATAACTTTCATTTTATAACAATTCACATTTTTAAAACATTTGAGATTAACGTTTAAATGCAAATTGAATATACATAAATGCATTTCCCTATTTTAAAATAATTTCCCTTTTTTTGTTGAGAATGCTATGATTTTAAAATGATTTTGAAAGCATTGTCAAACGTTTGTCATTTGAGAAAAAGTTTGAATTCAAATCATTTTCAATATGAAATCAAAACAAAAGTGTTTTATTAATTTTATTGGAGCTACTATAACATATACATATGTATGTTTGTATGTATATAGTATGTACATTAGGGCGGGTCGATTTTTTTTTAAATCGTATAGCAAAAACGTAATCTACATAAAATTCTAAGAAAATTCTCCGAAGAAACCATGGGTCTAAATCAAAATCCTAATCCGCGCCTCTCGACTTGAAAATTTGGCTGCTCGCCTTGGAAAAAAAATTTTATTTTGAAAAAATAGCTTTTTCCAAACAGAAATCGAATTTTTTTAATAAAATGGTTTAGTAAGGTTATTCTTTTGCACTTTTTATTTTTTTACAATCAAAATTTTTTTTAAATTGAAAAAATTTTCACCCAAGTAAAAAAATGGTTAAGTCGAGAGGCGCGGACTAGGATTTTGTTTTAGACCCATGGTTTCTTCGGAGAATTTTCGTAGAATTTTATGTAGATTACGTTTTTGCTATACGATTTTTAATTTTTTTTTCATCCATACAAATCGAACCGCCCTAATGTACATACATATCATTAAAACCGGTAATGCAAAGCTTTAACTACACTTAGGTCTGTTTTTATGCGGATTTGAAGTTACGCTGGTTTTATCGACTTTTTTATTCTTTTTTTTGAGTTTTCATAATTAGTTTGACGTTTTAAACGTTGACATCACTACAACATAGTAACTTTCAAAATTAAACAAGGTATATTATGCACTAGAGCAGCCTTTGCTTGCTGTCTCTTTATTTGTTGGTAGTTTTATATGTCTTCTAGATGGCAAATTGACATTACGAAGTTATGCATATCTGTGGCATTTTGAAAAAACATCTTAAGTCGAGATAAGATAGCAAAATAGTTGAAAAAACTAGGTGAAGATATCATTTTTTCAAATAATAAAATAAACCAAAATTAAAGAAAATTTCGTTTATAATACAAAATTTTAAAAACGAAAACAAAAATGTTTTTTGAATGTAAATTCGTATGATTAACAACATTTTTTCAACTTTTTAAATTCGACTTAAGATGTTTTGTCAAAATGCCACAGATTAATTTTTTTTAACTTTTATGAAACTGGTTTCATGTGTTTTTATATTAATGAACTGAATTGTTTTTGGTTAATTTTTTTGTTTTATGATTCTTTTATGCGATTTTGGTCTAGTTATTACACCAAGATTTGAAGTTACGCGGTTTTTTTAATTGTTCCTTTATGCGGGTTTCTTTGGAACGCATCTACCGTATATAAACAGAAATAACTGTAGCACCGTGTTCGTCTATTTTCGTAGAATAAGGAAATTTGATCAAACATTTGCCAATAATTTAGCCCGCAAAAAGTATTTTTTGGATCACTCTGCCCGTAAATTTTGTTACTTCATGTATGGGTTAATTTTTTTTAAATTTTATAGGACATGTAATTTAGTGCATCGTAATCAATCAAAAACTCGATTTTAAATTTATTTGTTGTTACGCCCTTTTGCATTTTAGGTGACGATATAAAGTTCATTAATATCTAAAATTCAGAGGTGTAAAATTTTAAGTCAATCAAATAACGGAACCCGTGCAAGAAATCGATTAATAATCGCAAAATCATGTAAAGAATTACACTATTTTCGGATCACCTACATATAAATATATGTACACATGTATGTATGTTGGAATGTCCCCACCACAAACACATTGGAATTGACAGGTTTTTTCTTATTTTGCAGAAGCAACACAGTCAGCGTCACGATTGTTTTCGTTCTCACAAGAAACTTTAAAACAAAAAACAACAATAAGAAAATCGCTACAACAAACAGGCTTTTATTTTTTCCGTTATTTGTTACATCACGTAACTGGGCCTCAAAACACACGAAATCATCTTCTCTGCAATAGCACATACTATTTCTTATTAACTATTTATTTGTGTATTATCGTAAACAACAAATAGAAACGAGCCATCTTGAGGATATGGATCAGCAAACAAAAAGGGTTTATGTAAATTTCGTTTATCCAGTCAAGGATACTTAGCACATATAAGTATGTACATGATATGAACATGTTGCTTAAATACATACTTTACACAAACACTCACTTCTCTAAACAATAAAATATATATTAAAATATATTATTTTACATAAATATTTAAAAAAAATATTTTAAAATTGAAAAAGATTCTTATGTAGATACTCAAGAAAAAGTCTTGAAAAAAGTAAGAAAAGACAAAAGTGAGGAAGAAATACATATGTAAAAATAAAAACTACTTTAACTATGTGCCGATTCACACATGTCAAGTTTGACTCATCGAGTCTTGACCTTTTAAATGAGATTTTAGATTTTCCCCACTCTCCTCAAGACTTGAAGAGTCAAACTAAACGTGTGTGAACCGGCACTTTCTATTAATTACAGCAAATTTCGATCCCCCAAAAACAACATTGTTTAAAGATTGATGTTTGTCTATAGACTAACAGCCGTCGCTTTATCGGAAAGGTGAAACATGCAAAGGACTCTGATGAGAAACGTGGTTGTTCTTAAAACAGCGCTGTAAGTTTGACCCCAGTTACAGTCAGGAATACAAATTATTAATAAATTATAATTTATTTCATGTGTAAAATTCCTATTTTCATTTAAATAATTTAATGAAAATTTAAAAATAAATTAAATTTGGACTTGGAAAAATTTTATTTCATATTTTATGAGGTTTCTTAAAATTAAATATAAATTAAACGTTAAAAAGTGTTCATTATCAGCAGGAATATTTACTTGAACATAATGACACTGAAATGAACTGAAGGTAGTTAAGCAATCGAACTTATAACTAATGTTGGCAACACTTACTCCAGAATCGATTACCTGTTTCCAACAATGGCCCAACTAATTGAGCCATTCAAAAGTCTATACATATTTACATATTTACAAGAAAACTCAAAAAGTTTTAAAAATTATAATTAACGAAAATGAGCATTCAAATATTTATGTTACAATTTAAATCACTATCTGTATTTCTTCGGTTATGTATATTTCCTTTTTTCCAAAAGCGTTAAGCCTTAAGTTGTTCACAAAAGTATGAATCTCTTAACACAAGAAGCAAAATAAAATTGTAAAGTACGAGTAGATGGGTAAATAGCGTTGATAGCATGTTATTAGAGAAATTGCAACAGAAGAAATATAATCAACTAATACACTTGGTCTACCAATATTACGTTCGCAAATACATTTAAGCTCAAAAATATAGTTTTTTATAAAACCTACGTTTTAAATAAGTACGTATTTAAATAATTTGTGTTTTATTTTAAGTTGTATTTTTATATAATTTCTGTTTCTTATGTGCTACTTAAACGAGCATATAGACGACATGTTTTTTACATCTGACTTGTCAACTTCGCAAGTCACGTGTAATTGTGCATGTCTGTCAAAATTACTGTTTTACAAAAGGTTTTCTTAATATTTGGTCACAAACGTACATGTAATTAACTTCTGACATTGGTGGCTATTCTGAAATACTCCTCGAAGAAGTGAACATTTATATGAAAACAAAACAAAACCAAATTGACAAATATTGTTTTTGTTTATCCTACAAAACTTACAGTTTTTAAAAGAGAAAGAAACGCGTTATAGCACTCGCGTTAATTTGATTTAAGAAGTGTATAGATAACAAAAACAATTTTTGTAAATTTTGTTTTTGTTTTCATGTAAATGTTCACTTCTTCTACGCGTATTTCAGAATAGCCACCATTGTCTCTGTTTTTTTTCGCATAGTTATTGCAGAAACCAAAGTTGTTTTCGGTTTCAAAATAGCGTGCGGCCGCCACAAAAATTTCTATTTGCGCTGTAAATGAGTTCAGCCATCTTAAATTTTTTTTTTAAAGGTTTAAAGAGCATATCGGCATTGTAAAAAAACAACCTAAGCCGGCTAATGATTCCGTCAATAGTGCACCGCCGCTGCCGGCTTCCTTGCGGCATAGATTTCTAACAGCACTTTTTTTCAAAATAGCAACAGTGATGTCAGATGGTTTGTCAGAAGAAAATAGAGCACGCTCTAATTGAAATTTTGTCAGATACCTTTGCGTCTGACTTTTACAGAAGCAAAATTAAAAAGGTAACGCACGACATGTATGTATTTTGCAGTGAGAAATTTGACATGTCATATGACAAAAACATGTCGTGTACGGGCGCCTTAAGGGAACTTTACACTTTCAAGGAAAATACAACCCTGTCATGAATGGTTTTAATTCCTTTTTTTTCAAAAACTGCGAACAATAATTAGATCAGTGAAGAGTTATTTAAATAGACTTTAAATGTTTTTATACGTACATATATGTATTACTAAAAACCACTTCCCTATACAAGAAAAAAATTACATTTAAATAATTAACTAAACATAAACAAAACTGAAACAAAAAAGTAACATTGATAAAATAAATGAAGTTGAATATAAATAAAAGGTAATGTTAAATTGTTAATGCCTATTTTTTTATATGTATCGATGTGTTACACAAAAAACTTTCAGTCAGCTGTTTTGTCTGACAACAAAATGTCGCTAATGCCAATCAAAGTTCAATGTAAACGCAGTAGATTTTAAGAAAGATTTTACATTAAATCTACTAGATTTCGTTGTTATTTAAACGACCTATTTGAAAAAAAAAATACATAAATAAAATAAAGCAATTTTATTATGGAGCTGCGATTGAAATGTGCACTACTGTAGCAGAAAAATTCTCATTCATTTTAAAATTTGAGGGCGTTCCTACTAACATGTAACAGAAGCACAATCTAACTAACAACAGGTGCATCAAAAACTAACTAATTTTAAAAGTACGTATGTATGTAGTTGGTGTCATTTACCATGTGTAAATAAAGTACTCGTACATACTCTTTAGTATCTGCATATGTACTTGTATTATGTGATGAATTCATTGCAGAGCGTGTTTAAATTCACTAAATGCTAACAATTACAAGAAAATTACATGCATTTTTGTATCTACATGCTTATATAGAATTTTTGTCTCCATACAATAAAGTGTTGCAGGCACATCACATGCAACATAATATGTACATATGTAGTTTGAATGTATTTATAACAATAGACGTTATTTCTTAAGATAATTTTTAAAAGAAAACTTCCTGTTTCTTGTTCTCGCGTGTTGACAATTACTTTTTTAAATTTTGTGGAACCGAATGATAACATTAACAATTCAACTTAAAACATTATAAAGATAACGCCAGCTTCATATTTTCTATCATAACATTGTAATTATTATACATTTTTCTAAGGTGCTGAACCATATTTCTTTTAAGGAGAAATCGTTTAAGTTGTTGGCTAAACATTTAAAATTACTCCTCTTAACTTGGTACAACGTTGTCGAAACTGTCAAAATTTTGTATGAAAAACAAATGTTTTTTGCTTTTGCTAACAATTGTTTTATACATATGCCGTTTTTTGTTTATCAAGAATTGAATTTCAATAGTTGTTCGGGTTTTTTTTAGAAAAATTTCAATCGAATTGCGATATGCATTCCCTGCAGAACATTTTTTATAAGCCTTTTACAAGATTTAGTTTTATATGTACATATCACCAAAGGTGTAAAGGGTAAACACATATGTACATACATATGTATAAGATTTTCATTTTGCTTGTAACTTCTACATCATTGACCTGAACAGGATGGAATGCTTGAAAACTCTGTTAACACATGAGAAACCCCTCTAACATGATCAGTCTATACTTAACATCATGTTAGTGTTTATGTTATGCATTTTATGTCAGTTGTAGACTGGTTGTTAAGTAAGGAAATTCTAGAAATGTAAGGGAGTGGATGAAACGATAACTGTCTGTCCGTCTCAAGTTTGTGCAAAAAAACACCCACATATGCATACATATAAAAAGCAATTGATAGGTATGTGTATATGCCAAAAGTTGGTGACCAAAATTGGCTAAATTTACGGAAAAAATGGCTAAAAAATTACTAAAATTTTGTTTGAAGTAAAACCACATTAAAATTCAGTAACAGAACAGAAATAGTGCATTACAATAAAATTGTAAGTTGAGATAAATTTTTAACATAAGAATAAACGTTAATTAATTTTTCAGCATTTAAAAATCAATAAATTAAATGACATTATTGATCATCTCATAGGAATCACTCGTGCCTATTAGTTTTAAATATTTTGAAAGTAAATCATAATCATTACAATATTTACCAAACCTTTTGAGACAAAATCTACAATAAAAAACAAAAAGAAAAGTATAGTCGGTCAAACCCGACTTTATATTACCCTACACCACATTATAAATTTTATCAAATTATCTCCAAAATTGCGACCTGTACTTTGCGCACAAGGTTTTCATGGACAGCCAGCCAAACGAACAGCTATAATTAGACTCAGAAAGTGATTATGAGTCGATTGTTATACTTTATTTTAAGGTATTACAAACATCAGCACAAATGCACACATGCATTTCATTTGTCTTTCGCAAAAAAAAAAAATACTGTTGCTTTTACTTCTGATTCATTAAATGCGAACATTCGCTGTCAAACCAATTAAAAAAGCGAAAAGTTGTACACAAATTTTCATTTTTTGTTCAACAGTTTTTGGTTTCGACAGCAGTTTTTTAAAGCCTGGCTGTTGGTATAAATATTTTATTATTATCGTAAAAATATTTTCCTAATCGAATTAACGGTTGCTAAATGTAATCAAATTCTCAAATTTCGTTCGACGACGATTACTGGGCTAAACAACTTCTCTACTTCAGCATTTTACCATGGAAGTGAGAGCAACTTTATAGTCAATTCTGTGTTGATCCATTTTATAAATTTAATATTGGCATACTGTTCCTTTATTTTGAAAGATGTTTCGTCGTGATTTAAGCTAAATGCGTTTTAATTGTTAAAAAGGTTTATTCTACTTTTAAGAAATTCTTTAAGAAAATAAAAGTTTTTAATTATAAAGAAAAAACGGCAAAAAAAATTGTATGGCAAAACAAGTGGAAAAATGGCTAATGGCTTAATTAATTTTTTAATGGCTAAATCTAGCCACTAATTGGCTAAATTGGCAACACTGGTGTATATGTATTTACAATATAAAACCTTATTTTTCTTTACAAAATTATTATGACAAAGGAGCCAGATTACCTTTACAAACGTTTACGGTTTACAAGATCATGCAGAGGAAAAGGTATACTTCAATTTCGTCACCAGGACCATACTTCTGAATGTCAATTCTTCATATTAACCATACGTCTCTGGAATCAACTTCCAAATAATTTGCAAACCACTAGCAACGCAATAAGGTTTAGAAAATTACTATTAGAATATTTTTCGTAATACTTGTTTGTTTAAATTCTAACGCAAAATTATTTTATTTATGTTATTATTTTTTTTTTTATTTATGTTTGTTATTATTTTAATTGATTATTTTCTGTAGCTAAAATTTATATGCACTGTTTTTGCAGTTTTATTTTTAAATATTCAACTAAATTTGTTTAACTTAACGTGTCTGATTCTAATACTATAATTTATAAGATATTGTGTTAGAAAATCTAATTAATAAATACAAAATACAAAAAAATACACCCCTTCATAATTCGGACAAATTTTATAAATTTCTTATCAACGTTCCAAACTTGTTTAGAAAGATGTATGGCAAGAAAATTTTAATTTATTTCGCAGTGTTATTTGTTAAAAATATTTTGTACTAATTTTTTCCACTACTATTCTTTTACAATAAAACTCTAATTCGATGGAAGTTGCCTTTAATCTTGTTTCAACTTCCAAAAATGAGACCACATTCTTGACATTGAATAAATACAATTGGTTGACAATTGTTCCCACTTAAATCGAAATGACTCAATATATGTATGTATATTCTGTGAAAACTCGAATCCGTTTTTCAAATTATTTATAATGTATGTATGTTTGTATTTGTGCAAAAGTATGTGCATAACAAATTACAACTGTATGTTTGTATGTTCGAGGTTACAACATTTCAAACAAACTAGAAGAAAGGTGTTTACTGATGATGATGATGATCATGATAATGAAGTTGAAAGAAGTACATTACCAATATTTACTTGAATTGATCAAATGTAAACATGCTAGTAGACTAAACGGCCAACATTGTTAAGTCAATGCAATGCAATTTTTCTCATTACAAAACAAGTAACACCACATCTGTAGATTATGCAAAATAACAAAAATATAGAATTTTAAACTTGTCTACCACTAAGAGAAAACGCTCTCGAAAATAAATTAGTTAAATAGGCTTTATAAATTGAATTAGTTTCCTTTTTCCACAACGATAAATTTTTATGGAATAAAATATGAAGTAACTAGAGTTTTTCTTTTTCCGGACTTTTCATTTCTCGGGAAAGCGGGATTATTTTTGAATTGGCCGGAAAATCATGGGAATTTCCACCCATAAAAAAATTATGCAAAATATAATTTAATATGATTTATTTGAACAAAAAACAAATAATAATTCATGAAAAAAGTTCATGTTAAACCAAAAAAGTTAAATTATTAAAGCAAAATATTTCTTTAAAAATAGGATTTTAGTACAGAATAAACATTTGCAGACTAGTTTGACAGCTTTTTTTTAATTTCAATTAAGATGAGTCCTGTAATTGAAAACACGTTCCCTTTCTACGGATGTTTGCCTTTTTAATCACCCTTAATTTTCTCGTCACTTCCTACAAAAACATGTAATTCCGTTTTAAAGAATCTAATTTTCTTTGAATCGATTAAGCTTTTACTTTACTTATTTCTGTATTCAAAATTTCCTTAAATGTGCATTCTTTTTATTTTTTTAATTCGTATTTATTTCGAATATGAGTTGTACATTGCCTTTCTTATCGGATTTGAATTGGCATCGATGCTTTGAAATAACTTACTTAGAATTATATCTGCAGTAAAGTTACTATAATAAAATGAAAAAATTCCTGCAATTCCCGCATAAATTTCCCGGAATTTTTTTCCGCGAAATTACAGGATTTTAGCCCAGGGAAATTACGTATGAAAAACACTAGTAGTAACCCGGTAAACATAAGAATAAATCAAGTCCCAACAGTTGTTTTGTTCTCTATCCTATATTTTTATAAAAAAAAATTAAAGCTAATTTCAAGTATAAAGGCCCAACCACAATGTGCTTAAGTTGGATTAAGGAAATGTGCGAATACATGTTAATTATATGAGGCAAGCCATATTGAACTTAAGGAAACTTTTTGCTAAGTTTAATGAAACTGTCATTTGCTTAAGCAAGGTGAGAATCTAATCGCACATTCCGTACGGAATCAAATGTTTTTTTATTTTTTTTTTGTTTTTTTAAATTCATTTGAGAGACTTTTTGTTAATTTTTGACAGTAGGTTAAGCAAGGCTATGCATATTATGGTTAGGCCTTAAGACAGATGCGCTAAATTTGTCGTCAATCGCGAACCAGTAAAGTGGTTTATAACACAATTTGTGTACATGTACATGTACATACATACATATTTTTTTTAGTGTAACATCTCGACCACAACATCTTCAGCAGTATTTGGTGGCAAACAATTCAATCAGGAAATTTAACAAATCTGGTAAAAACATAAAAAATTTTAATATTGTGATGAGAAAAAAACTATTTGCGAATGTCTTTTATTATATTATTTTTCTTTTTTTTTACAAACTCGTCTTCTACTACCGTGATCATTGAAACACTATGTAGAGTAGGTAGCAGTAAGATGAATTTCAGAAGTAAGAAACAACTGCATGTATGTTTGTTTTTTTTTTTTTTTTAAATACATGCGTTTGTAAAAATATTCGTTTATTCGATTGACTCTAAGAACTGGTGCCGCGTTGTACACATTTAATATGTGACCACATAGTGAAATGAGATAACTGCACTTTGAGTTTAACGCACTTGACTAAAAAATTTTTGTAACCCCTTTAATGTTCGCAAAAAGTAACCAGACCAAGTTTTTACAAATTTTGAAAGATTTAAATATGGAAAAATACATGTTTTGAAATTTAGCAATCAATTCCTTTGGATTTTGATTAATTACTAACATTAAGTGGTTGTTTAGGGTTGGTTTTAGGTTTTGAGTTCTAATAATATTAAAAACGTAAAAGTTTTTTTGTTTGTAGGGCGATCACGCGAAAACCTCTTAGTTTTGGAACTTTTTTTTTTTTGATAAATTTTATATACATTTAAATTATAGGCCACATTAGCGTACGTTGGGGCCTGAAATGATTTAAGCTGGTACTCTTTTGCCATTTTAAGATCTAGGGTACTTTTAAAGACGTAACAACGGGAAAATCATTTTTTGAACCAGCATATGACGCAATAGAACTCATTGTGAATTGGCTAAATGTAAAAAATATTCAAACATACAGAGACTACTTTATTTATACGTATGTAAGTATATATGTTTGCTTGTATATAATTTATCATTGTTGTATTCCTTAGCGATGTTGTCCAAGTTTATATTATGACTGTGCCTTAGTGTCTGTATGTCTTACTATCTCTCTGTCTGTCTTTCATCATGTTTCTTTATCTTACGAATACAATATGTGATGTGAACTAAACTTTTTTATACGCAAAGTACATACATGCATGTATATAACACGCTAAAGATGCGTTCCTTTGTAAAAATATGTTGGTTGACAACATGACACAAATACATTAGTGTAACGGTATGTGTACGAGCTTTTACATACCCTGCAAATATTATTGGACCACCTGATGCATTTTGATTAAATGGACTATTCCATGGACTGGTCCGATGTAATGCAAGCATGCACCATGTCATTGTTAAAAAGTGTTTCTAGTGAGACGACATGTCTTCGTTTGTTAAAGACATGTTTTCGTTTTCAAACGAAGTTAAAACTAGTCCTCTTGTGTATACAATGGAGTAGTTTTAAGGCTACTCCTTTGTAATCCAAAGCTGGGTTATATGGTCCTGCCCAAGGACATCTTAATGTTAAATATATCATATTTTTCCATACGTTTGGGTGACTTTTGGACAAGTCCTAGTCCCTTGTGGGCTACGTTTTACACGCGTGGTTGGACTAGTCATATTATTTGCAGGGTACTAACAGTCAAACTTGAACGCATTCACATTTTTATTCTGGAACAAGATTTGCTTGGGTACAAAACCTTGTTGACTGTCCTTTACACGGATTTTTATAGAGTTCATTTTTTTAATCCAAAATGTATTTTTAATAGAATGAATTTCTCGTTACTATAAAGCCCTATAAAGTATATTTTAAAAATAAATATATTTATATATATTCTGTATCCTTATGAGTAGCGAAGTGAATTTACCCATGTTTGTCTAACCGTGTGTTAATTAAACTGGATTTTCCGAAGGCCCCAGACATGATGGGAACAAGGTTGCTTTATATTTCTATCACATATAATTTAAAAAAGTGTCTTTCCCGATCAGCCAGATCGGGTTAGGAATGGCTGAGGTATGAGCAAAAGAACGACTTCCTTTTTAACCATAAACTTTTACTTGTAAAAGTCTCCTTAAAATAAATAAGCTTGATTTGTTACTTAGATCTTAAATAAGTACAGTAAAATATTGGTGGTGAAATTTAGCTAAATCAGTTCATAAATGACCAAGTATAATAATGATTTGCTACACTTAAAAGAAAAATCAATACATCTGTACTTAAATCAATCCGAAGCGGTATTAATAGTACGGTGAGTACGGATTTTCTTGAAACAGGTACAGAAAGATTCAGGGGTGTGCTGGAAATCGCAAACGTAAAACGCAAGAATTTAAAACGTTGTTTTTTAATAAGATTTCTGTAATAAAAGAATTTTATGAAAAATATTAAACAGGATTTTAAACCAAAATTTATAAGAATTAGGTTTAAAGTTTATTAAAAATAACTTCCAAATTCTTGCGTTTTGCGTATGCGATCTCCAGCACACCCCAGATTGATTCAAGTACGAATTTTCAATCGCAAAATACTTAATTATCCATATTCAATCTCGATTTCGTACTTGAAATAATCCGAAAATAAGATTGATTTAAGGAAAACTAAGATTGAATCAATCTCAAAATCCGCCGGATTCAACAATTATAAAGTTGATTTTATCCTGAATTCGTGCTTAAAAAGAAAAAGTTATTATGATTAATTTACTTACCCGTATTACACATTACAGAATGATAAAACACCAACATTATGCCCGATATGGTTTTTACCTTAGAAATCTTATGTACATATTTAACCAAAAAGATAAGCTAAATGAGAATCAAGAGTTCAAATTTACTTTTTAACCCTTCGTGGTACGCATGAGTCTGGCCAGATCTTTTTTCAATGTGTATAGAAAATCAAAACATGCGTAAGCCGGAGGGTTAAACACAACGAAAAGTTTAATTTTTTTTTCTTGATTTAAGAATTTTATACTTATTTCAAGAAATTCCGGGATTAATTTTCCAAAATAACCCCATTTAGGATTGTTTTGAGTACGTTTTAGTGTTATTCGTACTGTTTTTTTTTACAGGTAAAACTACAGTTGATTTTTGGGTTCTAATAAATGTTTCTGCGAACATACTGCTTTATTCTGCCCTCAAATATCTGTTCAATACTTCCTTATGGCCAACGTAGTCAACAAGTATCGAAAGTGAAATCTTCAAAACAGAATGGCAATGTTAAATGTAACCTATTGCCACCTTTTTGCTTAAATGTAGTGCAAAAAGTCAACTTTTAAAATTTTAAAAGTCCGTGAAATTGCGTTCTTAAATTTTTATAAAACTTAAGTTAGCAAATTGATAAAAGAAATAATAAGTCAGAAGCTTAACAATTAATTATTAATACAAAACAGCGGATTGAGATTTCGATCCCAAGTGCTGCCATTAAAATCATAAATAAAAAAGAGAAAAAATTAAAAAAAGAACTAGTTTCTTCTTAATATTGTTATTACAACAATAAACACAACTATTGGCGACCAAATTATGTTTAAATTAGTCCTTCACCAAGAAGCGACAACCATATTATAGTTGCTTCCGAACATGTTATTGTTTACAATAGCAAAAATATGTTCAATGCTTCTAATAGCGTGATTGTCTTTCAACCATAGCAGCCATGCTCTTGGAAAAGAGAAAAATACTATGGTTAATTTAAACCCAAACAACTAATAGTGGCCCACAAATTATTGCCATCTTTAAGCATAGCATGTTTAGAGCCAACTACAATATGTTTGTGGCTTCTTGATGGAGGACTTATTTTAACCGTAATATACATATGTAATTGCCGTTGGCAATAACATGGTTAAAAAACAATATTATCTTTAAAAATGTTCATTAAAAAAGTTTTATTGGACCATTTAAAAAAATGTTTTTTCTCTACGTGTACTACTTACTAGGTTTTCAACAAGTTGGGAGTACTTTTTTATTTGTTTTAACCAAAGAGCCACATGGAGCGTTGGTCTATAGAACAAATAACACATTGTTACATAAGTTTAAAACGGATCTTTAAGTAGAGTCATTTATTTTTTGTTTCTTAGTAGGGAGTAAACAAACCATTTCTACATTCATAAATATACAAATTCACATGTACATTGATCGTAAAAAAAGTCATCCATACATCTTATGCAGTTGTATACACATACATACATATATTTATGTTGTTTATACAAATGTGATATACATGTATGTACATATTTTCTTTTGCTGTGTTCCTTGTTGCCCAATAAGCAATCAATCTATTTTTACAGCCATTTGAGCAGACATAAAGCGAACAATCCTTTAAATGCGCAGAAGGAAATAAATCTTGTTGAAGAACTTAAGAGCGCATGATCATAAGACACATGCTGATACATACTCGTAATAATGATTCTAAAAGCTGAAACACACGCACAAAAATCGATTAAATTAATCTCCTGATATTCGATTTGCCACTAAAAAAAAAGAACACTACATACATATTTCGAGTGGTGTAAGTTTGTCTTAGATTTTGTGTGTTTTTCTTTATATCGGTGTGTTTATTTGTGATTGTGCGTTTTTATTAATTTCTTAACTATTGTAAAATTCAATTAAGAAATAGAAAACAGACATTCAGTCAGTCAGTCGGTCGGTCGGTCGGTCGGCTAGCCAGCAAGTTAAGTAACCTATGCACAACGCTAGACAAGCTAAAAAAATACAAACTTATGTATAAATATTGTATTTTCATTTTTAATTTCCCCAAGCTCTTTAAAGAACAACAACAAACCTCAGAAAAGAAAAACTAAAGAGTTGAAATATTAAGTTAGATACAAATAACAAGCATGTATCTTCCATCATCATCAATCCATATCGACTGTTTGTCTGTTTATATTGCATATAAAGGGTACTTCTTTAATACCATTGAACTTTACGAATGGGTTAGCTATCAAACGAACTTTCATACTTCCCTAACTTTTTGACATTTATGATAGAAATATACTCAGGCAAATCGTCATGAATAGATTTATGCTTGGCCAACGCTACCAAATTGTCCAAATTAACCTAAGAAATCAGTAATCGATTTGAGCAACATGCTGATTTTTATGGCGCCCATGGCGACGAAACATATTTTTGGCTTTAAAGGTTTGTTAATAAGCAAAAGTGCAGCAATTGGAGCTAATCCAAAACAGACCACACACGCTGACGACAGCGTCGGATGCGCTTCCTCAGGAACAGTCGCGTAGCCCATATAACCGAAATCATGTTAATGCCATTTTGATATTTTTAAAAAATTTAATTTTTTTTGATTGAACTTATTTTTCTGTTAGTTTTTAAAATGTCAAGTTCTATCAGGCTTAAAAGGATACCCTTTACATATGTATGAACATATATTGCGTTGCACTAAGTATTTTTCATTTTCTCTCATCTAAACGCAATTATTTTGTATCGTCTTTATATTTGACGAAACATAGAGTGGCTTTTATGGTTAAAATATATCAAAGTAAAATGACTAAGAGGTTGCTTCAGATTCTTTTTTTTGTCTAATACTTCCGTGTCGTTATAAGTTACAGAACGAAGGAGTACGAGTACGAATAGAATGGAATGTAATGGGATTTCAAATATGGATTGATGGATTTTTGAATTCCATGAATTTGTCTTTAGCCAAACTAGACTTATTGATCGTTATCATGTCAAAAATGTTGCGAGTATGACAAACTATAGTGAATAGGCAGGCAAGTGAAACTTCAAACAATTTAAATCAATCAATTTTTATTTTGGCTAGAGAAAATTAAAACTTTAGATTGCAAAGAATTCCTTAAATTATTTTCAATCCAACTCAGGCAATAAAATCGCGAAATTTTAAAAGAGCAAATTAATAGCCTCCGGTAAAATGTAAGTATATGTACATTTTTATAAGTTCAAGCAAAAATACATTCTTACCATTCTTAACTTTACAAAACTCCTTATATGTATTATTATAATTACTATTATTATTATTTTAATTTTTTAAAACAATCTGATGTATTTATTTAAGTTATCATGAAATGAACTTTTACTTTATGTAAAAATTATTATTACATTCGAAAAAAAATCATTAATTATTGATGCGTGTATTTTGTAGATGAATGTTGAAAGATTCAGTATTTCATATTTCTTATTTAAGTATTTTTTTTTTTTTTTGTAATATTTTAAGATATTTTATAATTGAGTCTTTTAAAATACTTTTTTATTAATCGATCGCTTTGAATTTTGTGCAAAAATAATCTTGTATGTATATGCGAGTACAATATTTGTTGTATAATTGCACTTTTCTTAAACGCGTTCTCTACCAAACTGACTTGATTAGCAGCATTCGCGAGCATTTCAAGTGAATACCGGACCACAGCCGCTCTGCCACATCTTGCATTTGGATTGCATGCATGCCACAGTATGTTGAAGAAGTTAACATGTATTCCTTTACCATCCAGCCAGTCAGCCAGCCAGCCAGCCAGCCATCCAGCCACCACATACTTACTTCTCATAAATGAACTTCATTATCATCTTCAGACCCGTTTCATGCTACGAGTACAATATGAACGCAATCCAACGAAACGTAAAACAAAAAATAATAAAAATGCTACAAAAATATAAATAAAATTAACTTAACATCAGCAACAACAAAAATGTGCTGCAACAGGTTGCAACTTAACTGCAACTTTGATCAACCACTAAAACAACTATGGAGGAGATTGTATCTGCAGAAGGCTGCAGCAACAGCACAAAACAACATCGCTTGCTAGCACCAGCAACAAAAAAAAACACAATAAATATCATTTTGCAGCAGCATAACAAGATCATACTCTGAAAAATCAAATCAAAGAGATCCACGGAGAGAAAAACGCAGAAAGAAGTAATGAATAAAAATGTAATAAATGTTGCCTCAAAATAGAAACTCGATTTCTTCAATATACTCGTGCATAGGTACGTGCATACACTTACATACGTGTATGTTCATATCCCAGCGGTAAATATTGAAAGGATCGCATGTGGCAGGCCTATTTGAAGGCCCCTATACTCCGTTCTAAAAGATTTGTTTCTTGGTATATCCTGCCTTCAGACATATGCCTTCTGGAAGGTATAAATTTCATTTAGAAAGACTTTTCAAGATATTTATTACACATTCGCTACTCCCTTTTTTAAGAAGATTTTTGTGTTTGTTTATGTTTATTGATAAAGGGAACATACACGACGTTTTTTAAATTTGTATACAAAACGCACGAATAACAAAAGCTAAAAGATATTTTTTATAATCCCATTTTAAAGTCCTTCATCTGAAAGCCTTAAAGAATGCCTGTAAAACGAAGGGAGTGTCGAAGCGCTTGCTCCAAATAACAGCCTGTGTAAAAATAAATACATATTTAAGAAAGAATGCGGCGAGGAATGCTTATGTCTGCTAAATAAGGCCTTCTACTAGGCCTCATTCTTTTTACCACCCATACTTACATACTTACTTACATAGAAACTTTTAAGCAGTTAAAATTTTGTTGCTGTTTTATTTATATCTATCAAACGATGAGTTTTCTAGTCCAAACTATTGCATTATCGGGCACACATTGTAGTATTATGTATGAATGTTTACACTAGAGCTGTGCAAGTGCTTGGGTTTTCACTCACGATAACACATGCTGACAAAGAAACAAACAGGCTCCCTCACATATCATTTTCATAAGCTCACAATTACGTACACTCGAAATATTTTATTAAAGAAAAATGAAACGCGCAGTAAAAATTAGTTAAATTTAATTTTAATAAATAACTACATGTTTAACTATCGTCCAGTCTTGCAATTTTTTTTTTTGCAGCAGTTCTGAAGTTTATTGGTGAGAAGGTTGGAAGGTTAATTTTTATTTTTATGTATTTTCAACTTGTAGGTGTATTTGTTTATACATATGTATAAAACAAAAACAGGAGAAGAGGAAAGACAGGATAAAAATACAAAAATCGCAAGACTAGAAATTTATAGTCTGGACATAATGCAATTTCAAAGCAGAATTCAAAATAATTGCAAGTCTGGAATATGTCATAATTGTAACTTAACGCTAGGTCTCCACGTAGCAATATTTTTTGCTAAGCACAAGCAATAACGTCGGCAGAACCATGGCGCAATAATTGCTGACTATATTGCTGGAGAACACGTGAAATTGCTTTGCCATATAAAAACGTATAGAGAAATTAAATGTCAGATAAATAACAGCTGATTTTACAGCAGATTGCTAAGCAATAATTGCTCAAGCAATAAGAAGAGCAATCATTGCGCAATGGATTGCCATTCATGGCAATATGCGGTCTATACGTCGCAAATTTTATGGAGCAATCAAATTTGACGTTTGCCGCAATAAATATTGCTACGTGGAGACCCGGGGTAAGAGTATTTAAATTTTGTAGTCTGTATGTATTCGTTGGTTTCTTAAGAAAATCTTTGAAATTGTGCTTGACTTCAAAATTCACATCACGCGCACATCACTAGTTTAAATGCAGCAGTCCTTAAAACTACTGCAAACGCAATAAATGAAGCCATCGAAATCTTTGAAATGTTACTCGCTTGAAAATTCGCGACAGATTTTAAAAAGCCTTCGATTTTTTGTCTTACACATTATTAGTAATATTTTATTAATTCAGGATTTTGTTTATGTCAAATAATGTAATGATCATAAAAAGGATTTATCTATGTCACATAATAAATGTAGCTACTTTTGTAACTACTGGGTACACGGTACACGTACGACAGATCTTGTTTTTTCTTTTCCCGGGAAAGCGGGATTTATTTTTCAATTTCCCGCAAAATATTATTTAATGTAATTTATTTGAACAAAAACTATTTCCTGAGATCAATTCAACCTGTGGCAAAAAGAAAAAAGTACTTATGGCACTTTAAAATCTTCATGATCAATTATTTTGTAGGATTTTTGAGGAACTTATTATTAAATTACTTTTTGGTTATCTTTTTTCAATGTGCAATAACATTTGGAATTATAAAAATTTCCGATCTGTGACGTAAATAAAAACTTAATAAACGCAAAGAACTGATGATTGTATTAAATTCGAAGAGAATTTCCAAAAGCCACCTTTAACGTTTTAAATTGTTATCCTTTAAAACTAAACAAATAGCCTTAAGAGCAGATGATAACGACTAAAGTGATTTAAACCAGGGTTTAAAAAAACTGCAGTCGAAACCTAAAACTGTCAAACAAAAAACGAAAGTGTGTGTACAACTTTTTGAGTGGGTTTGACAGCGACTGTTTACACTTACTGAATCAGAAGTAAAACCAACATTCTTTTAGGCCAATGACAAATGAAGAAGTGGAAGAAATTGCAGTTTTTCTACTTTGACTACAGTTTTTAAAACGCTGATTTTAAACCAAACAAAAGAGAAACAAAAATTTAATTAAATCCAATCAAAGACTTAAAATGAATCCCTTTTTGCCTTACGGCTATGATCTATTTCATGGCACAACATTTTTATAATAATACATATCAGCAGTAAAGTTGCCATAATTAAATAAAATAAAACAATCCCGGGAAATCCCGTATGAAATACACTGCTTATATATGAGCATATCCGTCTGTCAAACATCTACGAACAAATTTTTACCTTTCGAGGACTTACATAGATTTAGTGGTGCGGCAAATGTGAAATCTCATAATTAAAATTTTGCGAATGCGAACACTTAAAATTTGTTCAAAATACAAATACATTTGTAGTGCATATAAGTACATGTGTATGTAAGTATGAATATTCAAAGGATATATTTGCCATATAATCATATGCACTTAGTAGGAGACGAGATACGGCGCTAAATTGCTATGTGTACGGTTATCGTAACAAAAAGAATTTTCGTCCGGCATTGGCAGGACGTTAACTTAAGAATTAGAACAAAAGTTGACCAATCATCATACTGTGCGCGAGTGTGACACTCTTCTTTATTGTATAAGATGCTTGTCTATCAATTAAGGGATCGTTGGTTCTTTGCCATTTATTACTTTTAATTTAATAGTTCGACAAATAAACATTTTAATTCGACTTCGAATGTAATAATTAACCGAAACCAAAACCACACATAAGCTTCACATGCAATTTTGCAATTAATTAACTTCAATAACAATAAACCAAAGAAAAAATTAATAGATTATTTCATTCATTCATATGGCTTTTGCTAATGCAACTCCTGCTGTTTGCATCAAATAAGTTAAAAATTTCTTCAACTTTGAATTAGTTATTATGTACATATATGGGCATTTCCATAAGAGAAAATAAAAACCCTTAAAACTTTTTATAATAGAAAGGCAAAACACACTCAATCTTTACAAATTTTAAAGAGCAACAAGTAAAAGATTAAACTTACTATTTCGGAAAGCGGTATATTTTTTGGTTTGTTTTGGATAATATTCTAATGTTACGTACGTGGTTCAAAAACATATGTAATTTGTCTACGTTATTTGTATTTGATCAGTCGCAAGTGTTTAAAAATAAAAGTTCAAAGCAAGACATTTGTCGCAAACAAAAACTAGGTGTATTTATGCAAGTCTATGATTAACCAAATAAGGGTACAATCACAAAAATTTGTTTTTGCATAAACATATTTACATAGCCTGTATTTCATTTCTTAAAAATACTACACTGAAATAAAAATGCTGCATATACTTAATAAATCATATTCATAAGAAAATGTTCAATGGTCAAATGAAAATTTGCATTATCTAAATGGTATTTCATAGTTATAATGAAGTATTTTTATTAAAATCGCCTCATTGGATGTCGTAATCACATACTTCAAACATTTTCATTGGATATATGAAAACTTAAGTTTGTCCAAGTTAATCAAAAATTTTTTATTGAAAATAATATACAAACATAACTATATTCATAAATGAATACAAAATTATAGTTTCCTTAAAAAATGTTTAATTGTTAATTAAAAAATGTAAGATTTGACTATTTCATACATCTAATGTAATATGCCTTTAAATTTATGAAATCAAAAATTTTTTATAAAAGCGACATATTTCAAAAATTGAAAAAAAAAATATTTTTAACATTCAAATAACTCTATAGTCTCAATAATTGAAAGTATCAAAAATCAAAAATTAAAATTTTCAATATGACAATGAAAAATGTCATTATAGTAATGAAACTAAAACGTTCAATCCATAAATATGTATGTTTTTAGTTTTCTTTAATATGTACATACCTACCTACACATAGTATGTAATAAGTAATGAACAGACAAATGTTCTCCGTTGTAATGGTCAATAAAATCTCATATTTACGCTCTTAATTGAGTAATGGCAAAAAAATATAGTTTTTTTATTCAAAAACTACACTGTCCCGGTAGGCTAGCTGGTAGTGAGCTAGTCTATAACCGCCGGGGTTGCGGGTTTCGATTCCCGCCAGAGGCTCACTCTGGTTCCTGCAGACAAGCGTAAAGCTTCGCTGGATTAGCTTAGGGAATTAATAAAAAAAAAAATTAAAAATAAAAAAAACTTGAAAGTCTTCATTAAAATAGTGATAAAAAATATTATTTTCAATGAAATTGTGTCACTAAAATCTAGTGTATTTATCATCAAATTAATGAATATATTCAAGAATATTATGAAATAAAATTATTGAATCTAATAAAAATATATTTATTCATCCAATGAATAATATTCATAGATCTAATGTAATGTTTCATTAAAGACATTTTAATGAAACAGGTTTCAGTGATCCAACGAAGCGCTGCATAGGTTCCTTTTTAATGCAATTTTTCATTGGATTAATGTCAAAATTCATTGGTATTATGAAGAAAATTCTTTCAGTGTTTAAGAATAAAATCTTTCACGGTACGGTATGAATGAAATTTAGTTTGTTTCCAACAAAATTTTTTTCAAATTACGGACTAACTATTAAGGAATAATATTTGGTTTAAAGTAAGAAAAAAAAATTCATGGATTTTCGCATATTTTTACAATCACTTTCGTTTCATGTCACGTACGATATGCACCTATTTCGATATTTTTTTTTCAAATATATGTAGTTCCCTCTAAACGAAACATAGTTTAAAAATTATTTTCCAGTTAGTACTTTTTCTGCAAAATTTCTACCTCTCGGAGGACGTGAAAATGTTACGTACAATGGCACGGAAATGCCTATATGTATGTACTTATATGTTTGTATGTAAGAGTATATCTACTTAATCCAAATACCTGATGGATTATGCATGCAATATGAGAGTGAATGGATACTGATTATATTTTTATCATAATCTTAAAAATAATTTACCTAACGAAGTGTAAAGTCTATAGATTTTTGTTTTATATTTTAAAAAGCTTGTTAATTACATCAAATCCACTTTATGCAGTCATTCAAAAATTCAACCAAATGAAAAATAAAAATAAATTATTAATTATTTTTCTCAAATACATACAAACACACATGCATACATATGTACATACAACCGTATGTATTTTATTTGTAAAATGTTTTAAGTGGTTAAATTTAGAACGCACAATATGTGGTTAGTATTTGAAATTCATTTTGTGTGTTTGTGCAATTAGATTCCTTCAGTGGTTTAATAACAACTTCTTTCTGTTAATGGCTGGCCATTGGATAATTTTCTTAGTTGTTTTATGAAGTTCTTGCTCATTAGACCAAAATGTGCCACTGAATATATTTGTAATAATTAACTGTAGTTCTGCACTTGAACCACCAACTGCCAAAAAATTAAAAAAAAACAGGCCAAAAGGAACATTAAACCGTATTGTTAGTGAAGAAACTAGTTTCTTATATTTAAAATTAATCTGCTTGGGTGTTGCACAGTGAGTTTAATTGAATAAAAAAAATACAGTTTACTTTGGAACAAAAACTAGTTCGTACCATGCAATCCAAATCATTCGATTTTCAAAACCATATTTTATAATTTAAAATTTCAAGTCGTTGTTTTAATAGAAGTACCCTTAAAAAGTCATATATGTACATACATATGTATTAAAATGATTGAATTTAAGCCACAAACAACGTTGTAAGTGGAAATACATATGTATGTATGTACAATAAAAATTTTTCAGGAGAGCAAAACAACATGTTTTAAGTAGTGCTGGCAAAGTATTGAGTAGTGGGTACCGAGTATTTGCACTTATTTTTGTTGTACTTTTTGAATAAATTTTTCATTCAAAATATAACTCCGTTTGAAAATACATCTAGGGCCTAATTCTGGCAGACGTAATCGAGTACTTTCTCGATTCGAAAGCAATCTTATTACTTATTCTTTCAGTCGATAATGAACGAATCAAAAAATTTGTTTGTATCGTGAAACTCAAATTAATGCTTTACAATACTAAAAAAATAATTTCGATTCGTTCATTATTGACCGAAATAATTACATATTAAACTAGCTTAACCCGGTGCGCTTCGCTACACTGTTAAAAAAAATAGATATATGCATCCTATGGGAGGTATTTCCCCCCCCTGCGCCTACCCGCTTTATTTTTATTTTCAAAAGTGTAGTATACCATAAAAGTGACTTCTACAAAGTTTGAACATTCTCACTATAACGTTTCTTAAGATATGCGATATTAAACATTGGCGTCCTATGGGGGGTACCACTTCCCCCGCTGTAATTTTATTTCAATTTTGGGGCTCAGATGATCCTTCTGCCAAAAGTTCAACAAAATGCGTGCAGCGGCTCTTATTAATATTTCTATTATTTCTTCATCAATTTTGGTGCTCAGAAGATCCTACTACCAAAAGTTCAACAAAATGCGTGCAGCGGCTCTTAAGATATGCGATGTTTAATATAAGCATCCTATGGCGGTACCAATTCCCCTGCCCCTATCGAAAAAAGTAGCCTATTTTATTTTTAGGGCTTACGTGGTGTTACTGTAAAAATTTCAGGAAAATCTGTTCAGTAGTTTAGGAGTCTATAAGGCAACATACAAACAAACAAACAAACACACAAACATTTTTCATTTTTATATATATATAGATTGCTTTCGAACCGAGAAAGTACTCTATCACGACTGCCAGAATCTAGCCCCTGATAAAATTAACAAACAAGCTACCAATAAAAAAAAACGAGGCTAAACTATACATTTAAGCGAATTATACTGCTTGTAAGCATATTTAACACAGAAAATATAAAAAACAGTTGCTTAAAACCTTAAAAAACCGTTAAAAGTGTAGAGTAAGTGAAAAGTAGTAGAATTTCCCAGAACTAGATTAACGGTACACATTTGTGCATTAAAATTACGTGGGTGGGTGTGTATATATAATACGACTAGTCCATACACGCATGTCAAATACAGCCCATAATGGACTTAGTCTAGTACAAAGGTAGCCAAAATGTATTGAAAAAACATGGTCTATTTAACATTGCGATGTCCTAGGCCTGGACCACATAACCCAGTTTTGAAACTATTCCATGGTAAGACAAGTGTTCAAACTACATATTTTCTGCATATTGTATGTTTATTTTATTACTTGGAAATTTTAATTGTAGTTAAGAAAATGTTTGTTTTTTAAATTTATTGCTTAAAACTGTTTTTTAAAACAGTGTTGGTTTGAACTTTTCTGGTTGTAAAGAGTTGACGACAACAGTGCTTCTTATTGTTTGTAGTCCACATTATAGGTAAAATGTTTTCCTTATAACACTGTGCAAAATCATTGCGTGTGCAGCAAAAGATTACAGTGTACATTGAAAAACGAAGATATATGGAACTTTATGCAGTTAAAAATGTTTTGCTTTAAAGCACATTTTGGTCAATTATCATTTATAAAAATAGTAAATAAATAATTAAAAAACTAATTATGTACATTAAAATTATACAAATAAAATTTTCAATAAAACCATTAATTAAATCAAATCCCTTAATTTATCTACATACATATGTATGTATCAGGGCTGTGGAGTCGGAGTCGGAGTTGAACAGTCGGAGTTGAGATTTTTGTGCCGGAGTCGGAGTCGTAGTACCCACAAAAACTCGCGACTTCCGAAATAAAAATTATCTTCTTAAAACACATTTAAAATTTAAATAAATGGTTTATGAATACTGCTCTTATGTGCTGTTTCCAAATGACAGGCGATTGACTGAGTGCTTGTCATATAAATTTTACTACATAATCAATCGCCTGTAGCCTGTTTGCGTACGATAATTTCTAATGAAAAAATAAAAGTTAACATCACTGAGTCTCATCAGGGTTGTTAGACTTTTTTTCCTCAAAAATCGTCAAAAGTTTTAACAAAATTCGTCAAAATCGTCACGAAAATTTAACAAAATCGTCAACAAAACGTCAAATATATAAATTTTACAAATTAAAGACAATTTATTGCATGGATTGGTTAGAAAATATAAACTTTTAGCAAGAAATTCTATTTATGATGTTGAGAAAGTGATATGGTTAAGTTTTATTCTATTTATTTCAGCAAGTGAGCTGAATATATTTATCATTTAAAAAGAAAACATAAGAAAAAATATATTTGCATAAATGCATAACAAAATTTTTTTTATTTCATTTATCCATATTCAGAAAATTATTAAATAATAAATAAAATCTCATTTGCTTTTAACTCGAGCTATTTTTAAATGATTAACCTTTAGCGCTGTCAAGGATTCTGTCTATATCAACAGTCCTTTTACCCGACTTGAAACGTTTTATAACGTCGAAAATTAGTTCCAAATTAATACATTTTCTTCTCATTGCACTCATTTTTCTACACAACTTCTTATTAAAAAGTAACTTCCTAACACGTAATTTTACTAAGAATAACTTACATAACAGAAATTAATGGGATTTTCCTTTTTACACACAAATAGAAAAATTCTTCACATGTGATTATGATTTCATCGAAAAATGCATTCGTATATAGCGACGCAAATCGAAATCATAAAAACGCAAAGCGGATTTAACCAATTTTTAAAACGCGGACCAAATAGAACAGACGCAAATTAGGGCTCTATTGTGTATTTTTTGCAGTATCGATGGCATTTCTATAATTGTAGAATTTGAATTACTAATGCTTCTAATGAAATCCACCTGGTTTGTGATGGGGGAGGAATTTTTTGTTTAATTTCCAAAAATTTTTGTATTTCGAAAAATTGATTTTTAAGTTTTGGACTTTTTTCAATATAATTGTAAATATTTCTTGTGTTTTATCGATGCCAGATAACACTATTACTTTTATTAGTTTAAAGTAAATTTATTGACGGGATTAAATCGTCAAAACATAAGTGACTCTACCTCAAAAATCGTCAATCGTCATTTTGGTAAATTCATCGAAAAAAAAACCGTCAAAATGACGTAAAATCGTCACATCTAACATCCCTGAGTCTCATATACATTTAGCATCAAGATTATAGTAGGATTCGGAGTCGGAGTCGTGAGTCGGAGTCGCACTTAAACAATTTTAGCGTTTAAGGTAGAAGTACATACCACGCGTTAGTGCGCGCACCCCCTGTAGACTTCTGTCAAAAAAAAGTTAAACTAGTGTTTTTTAATAGAACAAGCTACATGCAAAATATTTTGACGCGTTAACGCCAGAAAGTTGGTTAACTTTGAACTTTTTAACGCGTTGTGTATTTTTGACAAGTAATCAGTTGACAATAAAAACAAAAATTTAACAAATTTGCGAATCGTGAAAGAAAAATTTATTGAAGAGCTTTAAAAACTTACAATATTTATATAAAAAGAATAAATTAAATAAAATAAATAAATCTTGATATACTTTCGAATCCGTTTTCAATGCACAAATAAGTAAACAAATAAAAAACAGCTGACAGGAACGGCTTTTGTAACGCGTGTTGTGTAACTTGCAATTTTTCATGCGCTAAAGTTGTTAAACGCTCGAAAACGTCGACGAATGAACGCGTGTTATGTACTTCTACCTTTAGAATCGGAGTTAGTACTTTTTTCGGACGACTCCACAGCCCTGGTATGTATGTATGTATGTATGTATGTATGTATGAACATATGTATGTATGTATCTTATTTCTTTAGACTACCAAAGTGTAGAGAACTTATTTAAATTTATAAAAAAAACACAAATAATATTTTAGGGAAGTTGACAATTTAAAATTCAAGGTACATACATACATTAAAAAGCAGAAGTAGGGAAAGGGAAATTAATTCGATGCACAGCAAGTTAAATGTTTTCTTTATTTTGAAATGTCACCATTTTGACTCATATGATGTAACAGTTAAACACTTGGAGCTGTGTGTAGACAAGTAATGAAAAGAGTTGTTTGTATGTTTAATTTTTTGGCAAACTATAATTTGTTAATTTGATTTTAACAACTCAATTTACAAAAATTGTTTCTGTTATTACATAATATGTGTAAAAGGCCATTAAATAAAATCTCTGGTCTGATATTTGTTTGTATTTTTTTTCTATTGAAAGGTGTTAACATGTTGTAAATTTTTTCATGTTACGCGTGAATCACTCTTGATTGTGATTTCTTTAAATATTAATCACGCGTAAGGGAGTGACCGTGATTACAATATAAAATTACGATTTCATAAAATTACGCACTCATAAAGACTGTCTTTCTTAAGAAACCCCATCGAAGGTTAGACAGAGGATCATCTTTCTCGAAATTTTCTTTTTTTCTTTTAAGATTTTCACAAACGCTCCGGAGGTCAGTTGTTGTAGACTTATCAGAACTCTTAATAGGTGTAGAGGGGTCCGTGCCTTCAACACTTTCGGAATACAGAGTCATGTTAAGTAGCTCAATAAGACGTTTTATCGATCTATTGTCGTCGATATTCTCGAGCTTTGTATGGATGGTCAATAATTTTAGATAAACAGTAGATTTCATTATTCCCTCAAATCTTTCATACAGAGCTAATATATATATATTTGTTCCTTTTACTCCTGCAAGGAGCATAGGGCCGACAGAGCTAATGCTAACTAAGTAAGTCGCAAATTCTTGGGACTCTGAACTATTCTGCATCTCAGTTTATTTATTCATTGTATTTTTTAATAATGTTCGAAGTCTGTAAGACAGCAAAATAGCGTCAGACCCCAGCAAAAACTTTACTTACCTGGTAAGTTAGCAAGTAATGTTGGAGAAAATAAACACTACTTATTCTTCGTCTGAATAACTGCTTATTGTTGTTCGAGGTGTCCACAGAAATCCGTACTTACAATACACTTACTAGAAATCAAAAAATATCAAATTACACTGTGCGACAAATGGTAGGGGTCATTGATCGGGAAGGGTTCAAACTACCGGGGAAAGTTATATCGGTAAAAAAGAAGTTTACGTGTCCCGGCGTTTCGCTGGGTCACGTCTAGGAATCAAGATATATCGATTTGAAAAATGGGCTAAAAAACATCAAAAAATGAATCTCCAAATTTACCTTCGGTGAAGGGTATAAAAAGAGTAATTTTTGGGGATTCAGTATTTCGGTTATAACTCAGCCATTTTTAACCGATTTGAAAGATTTATATACCGACGTGCTTAAGAAGAAATTTACCATTTACTTGAGTTATAAAGCTTGGACTCGGGGAGATCTATGGTTCCCCAAAGTGTTTATTTAAAAAAAAAAAATTTGGTCATAACTTTTTTGTATCTGAACTGATTTTTCCGAGTTTTTATAAAATATGTACTAATAAGTTCTTGAAGTTTTCAGAATAATGGCAATTGTAATGACAACTACTAACGTATGAATTAACGTATGAATTAATTGCCACCTATTACCAAAATGCGAAAAGTTATTCCTGGGACACTGTAGCAGTGCCTTTGCTTATGGATTTTGTGGTCTCTTTAAAGGAAATCAAAATATAAAGCAAAATAATTTTTATTTTTACAAAATCTATAGAAATTAAGTAGAAAAATCTTAAAACGTAGATATACATACAAGATTTATCAATGGGAGAACGTTTCACTATTACGGTGCAAAGCAAAACAGCTAATGCTGCAGGGCCACACCATGCGGGCTTGATTGACTATACTTTCTTACAAGTTTTTAAATGTAAAACATATTAAATATTGAAAATCAACCAAATCCATACAAGTGTCAAACCGAGTATAGGGTTTAAGGGTGCGATAGGATCCACACAAAACCAGTAAGGTGTATAAAACGGAGCTTAAATGAACCTTTCTGTTCTTCTTCAACCATTGTGAAGGGTATTTCAGATTCGGCATTATATAAGAGCACTTTTATTGTTTTTTTATTCATTTATTTTAAGGTTTAAATGGTTTTTTTGTTATTTATTTATGCCTGTATTCATAAAAATGTTTTAATTTAATAAAGGTTTACAAAACAAATTTTCTTTGAAAATTTTCCTCAAACAAGCTGTGGTTAAATTTAATAATCGTTTAAGCCGGCAATACACTATCCTATTCAGTCGTACGACGTGTCAAAAAAATCGTGTGTGCTCATAAAGTAGGATAGTGTGTCTTAAAAATAAATTAACTGACAGATTTTTGTGAAAAGTCTGTCCGAATTTCAAATGTTTATCAAGGTATATTTATAGCAGGTAGTCTCGGAAAGCCAGCTGTTTATTTTTTATTTGCTTGTTTTGTGATACAAACTGTCAAATGTTGTTTAAGGCCTTTTCACACTATCCCACAAAGTCTTACGTATTTTTCAAAAATGATTCCCTGATCTAATTATTCTTTGAACATTTTCAAAAAACAATAACAACTTATCGTGGTTGCATTTTCGTAAATTACTAAAGACTTTGTGGGATAGTGTAAAACGGATTTTAGCAAACAAGTAAACAAGTTTTTTGTCTCTTATCAACAATTTTGCTGTTTGACAGTTCGTATCACACACACAACAACAATAAAAAGCCCTGTTGTTTGTTTTATTGTACAATTGTTGTAATCTCGCGGCTTCCTGTTATATATGTATATATACTAGGGTGGGTCACTGATGTATGAGAAAAAATAAAAGTTCTCGAATCATATTCTAATAGAAATATTTTTTTGTATTAGGTTAAAACAAATAAAAATTGCAAAAAAAAAAAGGTCAAAAAAGTGACATCTTGAGCCCGCGCAAGAGCTCCTAAGAATTTAGAATATTTGAAAAAAGTCCATTTTTTAAATTTTAATATTTTATTTACTATCAATTATTATTAATTAAAACTAAAAATATTTTGAAATAAACTTAAAAAAAATAAAAATTTGGTTCTTATACAACATAAAACAATAAAATCCTTTTTGGTCACAAAATCTTGTTTACTGTCAAATCAGGGCATCTCTCGTCTTGATTCAAGTTTCGTCTTTATTAAACCATCGCTTTACTTTTTTAGCGCAAAGAGTCATGAATGCTTCTGACGCTGTTTTCACGAACCTAAACGTCGTTAAAATACAGTAATATGCTTTTCTGCAATACAATGCTATTGTTGCTATATTCCAAATTTAACAAAATTGAAGGTCAATGCGCGGGCTCTTACACTAAAAATAAATTAATAATATTTTACAGGGATCTAATTCAGACAAAAATACAACATATTTACGCTATTAGAAGTCGATAAGAGAAAAAATATTTTTTTGACCCAGCCTAATATATACCTTGATGTTAAAAATATATATGTATACCTGTTATAAATATATCATAAAATGATAGTTTGCTTCTATGCGATCACAGTTGCATTTTCTTGTAAAGTAGCTGAGTCATTTGAGTTGGCATCATTTTTGTGGGATAGTGTGGCATTGCCAACAGATTTTGAAGAAATTTTTTATGTCGGATAGAATTCCATCAGATTTTCGTGTGAATGAATCGTACGATTGTGTAGGATATTGAATCCCGGCCTTTATGAGTACGGGCGTTTTAGTTTCTAAATATATATATATGTATATATACGAATGTTGTATGGCCATTTTTAATCTCTTTAAATGAATTATTTGTGTTTTTCTTTGTTCTAAAAGTTTTTTATAAATTACCACGTTAATTTGGTGTCATGTGTAATATCATTAAAATCGGGTAGTTTTGCTTCATTCAAACGCCAATAGGGTCATGTTTGCTTAAACAAAAACAATGATGATTAATTGCATCTTAGTTGGACGGACGACACTCTTTTGTGTGTGTGTGTGTGTGTGTGATTTAGGGTAGCCAGATTTTACATTCGGAAAAACAGTACATTGAGCACAAAAAAACAGTACAATCAAGAAAAAAACACAACTATTTATTTAAATTATTAAATATTTAAAACTTTTGATTGAATATGCAACAATTATGTATATAACGAAAAACACTTGAAATGTGTATCGTCAAAGGAATGATTTTGGTTTTATGGCATTTTATACTTATACGAAATTACTCCATTTGCGTTTAAAAAAAACACTAAATAAAAGCATTTGGCCCAAATGTTTTTTTTTTTAATTTAAGAGAGCAAAACCATATAAGATAGGAGAAAAGCCTAACTTAGCTTAAATCAACTAACTTATTGATTGTGAAAATAGGACTTTCTTTAAGCATACTGGTAGTTAAAGCAATTTTCACCACACACATAGTTGCACAAATCATATAGAATTTGAGGAAATGTATGTGTCCTAAGTAAATTTTCCAATTTCAAAAAATTTTTAAACTATTTACGGACAATTTTACCAAGTTCCGCTGTAATCTTTAAAATCCAAAAAATATAGTTTGGTGTATTTTTATTTAACAAAATCTGAAAATATTAAAATAGTAAAAAACAAGTTTCAATAAAAATTAACGTAGCTTTTCTTTATTTCAAAAGTAGTTTAGGTAGAGAAAAGTGGCCCTGAAAGGAATTAGGTATTTTTATAAATTTTGAGCCCGGAGCCCGAATATTAAAAACAAATTCTAGGAATTAAAGATAATTGTGTTGGAATAAGTATTTATTTAGTATTTAAAAAATATAATATTTTTAACAAAATTTCGATTTTGTTTGTGTCTTTCTCAGGTGTTTAAAGAAAAATACTATTGGAAGAGGTAGCCATAAAATCATATGTCTTAAAAATAATAACATGACAATATACAACTGCTGCGAGTCACCCATTATAATTAAGATTTCTACTGCGTATTTATGAGAAAACAATAACCACAGCGTAAAAAGTCCTATTATTATTTCAGAGCTTTTGTTGTTATGCTATGTACTGTTAAATATTAGTATATTTTAAAAATATGACTTAAACAGGGGTTTTCTTAATATCTTGGTTTTTTGTAGACTGAACCAACAGTACAAAAAGCAGTACAAAGTGTAAAAAACAGTACATTTGCGTACTGTTTGGGGCATTATGTATAAAACAGTACAATTGCAAAAAATCAGTACATGTAGGGTAGCTGGGGGAACATTCGTCACTTTTTTTAAAAATTGCTCTTTTCTCAAAACTGCAAATGATATTTGGAAACTTGTTTTGTTTTTAAAGCCTTACATATGTTGACTTTAATTTGAGTCCATTTTGTCCTCGCTGTACCTCCTCTTATATGTTCTTTTTATCAATTTATGAAGTGACCAAAAACGGCGATGCCACCCCACCTATGGGGTGAATTCGCCATGGGGGTGGGGCAGAAACGACAGAAATAAAATAAAACAAACATTTATCGTTATATGACTGTTTTTTTTATTGTTATACTGTAATTCTGGAAACAAACAAAAAATAAGGCAAATAAATTTAGTTCTACGTAAAGTAAATACAAATTTGTTAAAATACTTGAGGTCAAAAGCCAGTAACTTTACACAAAATTAAAAAATATTTTTTTCTTAAATTTAATAACACTACAAAGTTACTTTACGTTTTACTGCGACATACCAACATCAAATAAATATCTTGTTACAGATCCGGAAGTACCTTGAGGATGAGTTGGGTCCGGTAGTCGTAAAACAATATCAGTTTTTAGAACGTAGCAAATGTCAGGAATATCGGGTTCGATGAAAGTCCACAAATTACTTTTTTTTCGACCTTTACAGAAGTTGGACTGTTTGATATTATTTTGCCAACATAAAACTTATCTGTTTCTCCAGAAAATCGAACTAGTACGAAGTTTCCTTCCGTATAGCTATCATCTTTAGCAGAAGAACCAACAGATTTATCAGATTCGGCGTAACTTATATCCGATATATCAGACGAGGAAGATGTTACAGCATAGTATTTAGGATTTTTTTTAAGGGACTGTTTTTTTGCGCAAATTCTCTTTTTTTCGGCTTTGTGTGCTTCTGAGTTCTATTGTTTTTTTCCTTCTCTTCTTTAGATGGAGTGGATGTTAATATTTTTGATTTTCACTTTCTGTTATTCGAATTTGACTTTTTAATCTTGGGAAGGGGACGAACTTGTTCTGGTGTTTTCAGTAGAGCTGGTGGTGTGACAGCTCGTTCAATGATTTGATGGTCAATAAATATAAAGAAAAATTGTATGTTATTTTTAAGCATATCAGGTGCATTCACAAGTGGTTAATCAGCCCCTAGGGGTACATTCCACACGCTAATCGACCCCTAGGGGTACATTTGCCACTGGCTAAGCTACCCCAGGGGGGACATTCGCCGGCGAAATAACCCCACCAGAGGTCTGGCGAATGTGCCCCAGGAGGAGTCTTATGCATAAATGTTTATTTTTGTCACACTTTTAATGAATTTATTAAAAGAACAGTTTTCAATTCTTTTTCACTAATATCAAGTTTATAACACTAAACAATATCTCTATTCAATCGCAAATATTAAGGATTTTGTCACAAAAATACTTACATCAAAAATTTTTTCGCGGGTTTCAAAAAAACAAATAATTACGTCTGTCTTCGATCATAAGTAAACTGAAACATTCAATGTTTGAGGGATGAGAGATCATCGATAAAGGAAAATAATAACGATTAAAGTAACAAAAACGATAACTTCGTTTTTAAGATAATCGTTGATGGCAGATGTGCCCCTATGGCGAATGGTCCCCCTTCTACCCTACTGTTAAAAACAGTACGTATGGCAACCCTAGTGTGATTCGTCAGAGACATTTGTTTCAAAGTCGATTCACGTTTATAAAGGGTGTCCAAAATGTAAGTATCATTTTAATTTTAATAAAAAAAAACTTAGTATACCCTCTTCTCAACTAATTTTGGTGAGGGTATAAAAAGAGTTTTTTTAAATGTTAAAAATATTTTTTTTAGTTTATAGCCCCCCCCCCCACGCTATGGCTCGAGGGGGAGGATACGGATACAAAATTTGACAAGCGATCGATTTATTTTCTAAACATAACAGTTCATATTGAAAGTGTTATGCTGGGTCTCAACGTAGCAATTTTTTTGCTAGGCACAAGCAAAAACGTCGGCGGAACAATGGCGCAATAATTGCTGATTAGACGAACGTGCAGAGAAATTAAATGTCAGATAAATGACAAGCAATCAGAAGAGCACTCATCGTGCAATGGATTGCTACTCATGCAATTAAATTTGACGTTTGCCGCAATATATGTTGCTACGTGGTGACCCGGGGTTAAGGAAATCAGGAAATGTTTATGTTGTTCTTGTAAATATGGTAGAATTGTAACCAGGGCTGTGGAGTCGGAGTTGAGGTTTTTGCACTGGAGTCGGAGTCGAAGTACCTACAAAACTCGCTACTCCATAATTTTTCGGCATAAAAAATTTTCTAATATTTAGCAATATAAAAAAATTTCAAGTGGATCTGCTTCAGATCTTTTGAAGTCAGAAAATACGGACGAATCAACTTTACATAAGTAAATAACTATATTAAAGCTCAATACTGCACCAGTAAGAATAAAAAATATCGATTTGAAATTTTTATAGAATCATTTTCTTGTTATATTTAACCATTTGAAACGTCCCGCATTATAAAAACAGAATATGTATAAAGTCAAATAAGGAAAAGTCTCATATACATTTAGCATCAAGGTTAGAGTAGGAGTCGGAGTCGTACTTAAATAACTTCAGCGGCTGCAGTCGGAGTAGGATAAAGAACTTTTTTTTGACAACACCACAGCCCAGATTGTAACCATCAGCTTTTTTGTTATTAACTCGGCTGTTTAATATATTTTCTTTGATTTTACTTATACCACCCGTGTGTACATGAAAAATACTTACAACAGACTTTTTTTAACACGGAGAGAATTTCATGTTTACCATGTAAACATGCCTTAAGTTGTAGTTATCATTACGATCTTAAACAAAAGTAAATGAATGAATAAACGAGTGTTTCAGGCTCTTATAAGTCTTATAAGACTTCACATAAATAATTATTGTCATGATTTTTTTTTTTATTTGTTTACGTTGGTCATTTTTCATTATTATTATTGTTTTATTGTTGTAAAATTTCTCTTTAGCTGCACTTTATAACAAATTTAAACGAAAAAAATCCTAATGACAATGAAAAAACTGTCACATTGATGTGACATTTTTGAAAGTGCTAAATTAGTAAATAATGATTACCTTTTAAGAAAACTATTTACCAGGGCTGCCAACAACTAAATGGTAAATTACACATGGGTCATGCCAAAATTACACATGAAAATACAAATTACACATGCTATCTTTTATTCGCAAACTCACGAGTTTTGTTTTGAATTTCATTATATGTACATATGTATAAACTTTTCACTTAGTCAAAAAAAAAAAAAAAAAATATTGCGTTTTTTTCAAATAATTAACTAGTCATCATTTTTATTTCATAAAAATAACGGTTCAAAACAAAAAATTCATGCTATTTTTTACACCTAGTAATTAAATACATCACATTTACATTGAGATAAATTTTTTTTGATTTTTCCAGGTATTTAAAGCTTCCACTTTTTGTTTTTGATGATTCGAATAGGTTCAAAGTTTTTCCAATATTCTGGCTCCAAATTACTACTAAGCTATGTAAGAGTGCACGTTGTCGCGAAAATATTCTTGAAACTCCTAAGTGTGCCGAGCATTGCTTTAAATAAAACAAGATCGAATATTACGAAGTAAATTTTCCAAATATGTTGGAAGGTTCAGGCAGGCCTTTGACACTACCAATTAGGCGTATCTGGCGTATCCAACTAGATTTTCAAAATAAATCCCTTTTTCTATTATTGTGCTTTTGAAAAGCTCCAACATTTCTTTTGAAGTCAATGATACACTCTTTTGAAATAAAAAAAGAATAATATCCGGGATGTTTCGTCGTGAATGGTAATAAATTGCGACAAAAGCTATCTAAATTCCAAATGGTTAGTAAAGGGTGTTTTTTTTTTTGGAGTGATACAACTTTAAGTTGGCATCACTGCTTTATTTGACCACCCATTTAACAGCTGATAGTTGCTTTTTGTTTAGTTTACTTTGACCAAGGTATATTTATAGCAGGTAGTCTCGGAAAACCAGCTGCTTATTTTTTATTTGTTTGTTTTGTAATACGATTTGTCAAATGTTGTATAGTAAACCAGTTTTTTGTCTTTATCTTTTGTCGTTTTTGTCTCTTATCAACCCCTTTGCTTTTTGACAGTTCGTATCACATACCAACAATAAAAAGCCCTGTTGTTTGTTTTATTGTACAATTGTTGTAATCTCGAGGCTACCTGCTATAAATATACCTTGGCTTTGACATTTCATTATGGATCGACTTTAGGGTTTTTCCCGGGATTTTTCTCAAACCATATTGAACTTAAGGAAATTTTTCGTTAAGTTTTATGAAACTGTTATTTGCTTAAGCAAAGTAAGAAACTGTTCGCACATTCCGTACGTAATCAAATGGTTTTTATTTTGACAGTAGTTTAAGTTTGTTTATATGTTATTCTGGTTGGACCTGAAGGCTTTTGACAACGGCGAGGAATTTTAAGTATACAAAATGCCTGTTGTTTTTTTGTATTGTTGTAGAGGTAAGCAGGCCTGTTGGATTACAACCCATAAATTTATTGTAAAAACTGTTTTATTTATTTTGAAATATAAAATTATTACTTTAAAGCCCGTTTATTCTAAAACGAAATCAAGCACTATGAGATTTCGAGCAAAATCTAGTTGTTTTTGACGTGATGTCCTATACAAAACAAAATATACTTCGTGACTAGATTATGACGGCATCTACTAACTGCCGTATTTGTAAAAAATAAAATATATTTGAAATGTGTTTTAAGGCAAAATTTTCATACATATTTTTCTTAAAATGCATTTCAAATCTATTTTAATTTTTTATGAATACGGCAGTTAAAGCAGGGCTGTGGAGTCGTCCGAAAAAAGTACTAACTCATACTCCGAACTTCTTGCTATTGAAATTTAGCAAGATCGGTCCACAAATGGCTGAGATATGACCAAAAAACCACGACTGCCTCTAATTTTTTCCAAAAATCCCTTTTTGTTGTATTTTTATTACTTTTTCTGTATATCTGGAGAACGGCAAGAGCCAAAGTTTCCAAATTAGGTACAAACATTAAGGTTATAAATGCACACCATCCAACAAAATGCGGGCAGGATTGAAGAAGTGGGCGTGGTACCTCCCATACAAAAAATATAAAAATTTTAAAAAAACCTAAAAAAATCGGAAAAATCGGTTCAGATACAAAAAAGTTATGAACAAAATTGAATTTTTTTTTAAAAATACCCATTTTCGGTAACGATGGATCTTCCCGAGTCCAAGTTTCATAACACAAGTAAATGGTAAATTTCTTCTTAAACACGTCGGTATATAAATCTGTCAAATCGGTTAAAAAATTACTGAGTTATAATCAAAATACTGAAATCCCAAAAATTACTCTTTTTATAATTAAGTTTGTAGGTATATGTATGTATATATATATATATATGCCTATAAGCCAATTTAATGGAAATATTATTTTTAAGCACGTTGGTATATAAATCTGCCAAATCGGTTAAAAATGGTTAAGTTATGTGCAAAATACTCCAAAAAAGGATTGAAAAACATTAACTAAAATTCTATAGCTGTATTATGACCTATTCATACGTTTTAGATATCAAAATATCGGAAATGTTTAGAAGAACACAATATCGGAAATCTTTAGAAAAACTCGGAATATCGGTAAAAAAAAGTAATGTCAAAATATAGTTTTTTTTTAATACCTATTTTCGGGAACCATAGAACTTCCCGACTACAAGTTTTATCACCAAAGTAAATGGTAATTTTATACTTTAAGATGTCGGTATGACCAAATACTGAAATTCGATCAAAACTAAACGTGGTATATATTAATTAAACTTTTAATATATTTAATAGCACGCAATCATGTGCAAATAATTAAATAAAACTAAACGATATATATTTTATAAATATACATGTATATATACATATATTTAAATATATACACATAAACTTCTGTTCTTTCCATGGTGAAGGGTATATAAGATTCGGCATAGCCGAATATAGCACTCTTACTTGTTTATATGAAGTTTGACGTTTATTACTACAAAAATTGTCAGGTGAAGATCCCATGTAATGTATTGTTGCAAACAAGGTACATTTACACAGGATAGACCCATTTGGGGCGCATTACATGCAGTCTACAACTAACATGAAATTCTTTATATTAACACTAATGTGATGTAAGTGTTAGGTATAGACTCATCATGTAAGAAGTTTTCTCATGCTATAACAACAACGTTTTAAAAACGTTTTTATAACATCATGTTATATACGCATATCATGTCAGTTGTAGGCGGGGAGTTGCAAAAATACCTGACTTATAAAATTTGTCCCAAACAAAACAAAAACAATTTAACGTACACATGTACATATTTTGGCTCATACATCTGAAATTAGACAATAAGATTTTATGTCTGTCCACTTATGAGTCTACCTTGTGTTAATATACCTTGGTTGCAAAAAGCTAAATAAAATACATATGTATTTCAAATGAAACATGAAAAATAATCTCATATATATTAATTCGAAAAAAGCTGATATGGCCACACTTATCATCCCTGACAATGTGATACTAAAGTATCAATTTGACCCTTTTCGACGGTCTTGATACCTTTTATGCCCCTTTTTTTAAATTAAACTTTTGTATTATTTTCACCCATTTTGTGACACTTGATTTAGAACAGACTCAAAGTAGAAATTTACAATACCATGCTTTCTTCTCCTAATTTGTTCGAAATGGAGATGGAGGAATGGACTTCAAGTGAAGATTTAATAACAAAATATAAAACGCACATTCCTGAAAAGTAGTAAGTATTCCTAAAAAGTTTGTGTTAAAAGATTTTTTACGACTTATAAATAAAGTTTTCGATAGTAAAGTACAAGTTAAAGTATTTGTTTTTTTTTTGATGGTGTTTTCTTTAAAAAAAAAAACAAAAAAGGGGACCACTTATTTAAAAATGCAATTTCGTGTTCGTTTCTTAAAATTATTTTGCTCTCTTAAATGTTTTATTTTAAAAAATTCAACCTTTATAATGACATACGGTATTGAACTTTTCGCACCCTTTTGTATCGACAAAAAATGTGACTTCGGTTTATGTATGGGGCTATTTTTAAAACGGCGACGTTTTCCTCAAAGAAAAACAAAGCTACGGTAAAATTTAAAACTTGGTAAAGTTTGCAAAAAAGCGCCATAAAATTGAATTTGGTAAAAATTGCTAAATTGGCGGAAATTCCCAAATATTTGGTTACAGCGGTATGATAGAAAGTCTAATATTTATTTAAAATTGTAAAAGCTTTAAAGAATCAGAAAACATTCAAGAAAAATCGCTTCAATCGCGAACATGGCTACAATTCGCGAACGATTGCAAAATTTAAAACAAGCCCTAAAATTTATTTGAAATCAGTTAAAAAAAGGAAAATAACATAAAAATCATTAAAAATTATATATAATGATAAAGAACACATTTTTGCCAGGTGTTAAAAACAGGTCCTGTTCCATAAAAAAAATAAAGTTTTTTAAAAGTGCATAGAAAATATTCCTAAAAAATATTGAAGGAATAAGACTATTAAAGGATAAAAGCTTTCAAAAATTGTAATTCGGCTTAGAGTACACATTCGAATAATATGAAAATGTATATACAAGGGTATGCTAGAAATCGCAAAAGTAAAAAGCAAGAATTTTAAAAGTCGTTTTTAAGTAAGATTTCTGTAATAAAAGAATTTTATGACAAATATTAAACAAATATTTCCCTATTAATCAGGATTTTAAGCAAAAAATTATAAGAATTAGGTTTAAAGTTTACTAAAAACAACTCCCAAAATCTTGCGGTTTGTGTTTGCGATTTCCAGCACACCCCTGATAATAAATGTTACTCATCATGAGAAATAAATTCCCAGATTCTATTTTTTGTTTGTTTATAAAAAAACTTGTTCTTATTATGTAATGTTATTATGTTCTTATTATCGAAATACTTCTTATAAAAAACGACCCTTTTCTGGAAAATCCCCTTTTTGTGACCCGTTTTGAAAATTCCAACGGTAAGCCTGCTTACAATTGTTGTCATGGTGAAATTTAAAATTTCACCATGATTATGGTCAAGGTGGAATAAGCAGGTGGCATCGTTACGGCAACAAATAAAACATTACCCCAGGTCTACACTAACTGCCCGTCTATACAAGAGATAATTATTGCGACATATATTGCAGTAAATGTCAAAATTATGTTATCTTTAATGTAGACAGCAATTTTTTGTACATATTTATTGCCAGCAATTTATGTTGCAATAATTGTTAGTCCATTTTTGTTGACAATTATTGCTAAAATAAAACGTCAAATTTGGTTGTCAATTGAAAAAAAGAAGCAAAAAAGAAAAAAAATAGAAGCAAATTGTGTGGGAAAGAAAATAATTATGTGATATTGTAGCAAATTATTGTAATAAAATAATTAAATTAAAGAATTAAATAAACACTAATATAAAATTGCAAAAATTATTTTTAATATAATTTTTTGCTTATTCGATCTTTATTATTTAAATTTATATTAATTTGTTCAATTTTAAGAATTTTTTTAAGAATTTATATTAATAAAAATAATTTTTGCAAGATGGCGGGAGTTTTTACACTGCACCTTCTTCCTTGATTTTTTTCATATTATGAGTTGACAAAAATACGTTTTCCCATGCCTTTAACATAAGCTGAGCAATAAGAAATATTGCTCTGTTATTCTGCCGACGTTATTGCCAACTTGCTGAGATAATTATCTTTAGTGTAGACCTAGGGTAAAGATAAATATCTCAACAAGTTGGCAATAAAGTCGACAGAATAACAGAGCAATATTTCTTATGCTGGGTACACACCATGCAATGCATTTACGCAATCTAGCAAATTATATTCATTCTCATTCATTTTGCATTCATTCCAGATTGCATCAACATCAAAACGCTTTGATATTTTGATGTTGCATTGACACAGATTGCATGTAGATTGCACTGTCTGTACCCAGCATTACTGCTCAGGTTATGTTAAAGGCATGGGAAATCGCATTTATGTTAACTCAGAATTTGAAAAAAATCAAGGAAGAAGGTGCAGTGTAAAACTACATATTATTACATATTAATATAAGTTCTTTCTTATTCAACCTTATTATTTAAATGTATGTTTATTAATTTGTTAAAGCTTTAGGTCTTTTTATACCCTCCACCACAATTAGTTGTGAAGAGGGTATATTAAGTTTTTCATTCCTTGTGAAACTTTTTTATTTGATTTTGCAAAATTTTGTTTTATTCGACTGGAAATCATTTCATGAAGATCGGTCCATAATTTACTTTAGGTCCCATATAAGTCCTACTACCGGAAAACAGTTTAGTACGCCTAAAACCGTAAAAAATAATGCTATCATAACAAAATTTGAATTGAAACTGTTACTCAAGCTTGTTTAAATTGCTAAATAATTTAATATAGATCTAAACCTCAAACCAACCAATTTTAATGCTGATGTCTGTTTTTATAAAGATAAATTAATAATAAATAGACATCATATAGATACCCCTCCTGAAATATTCGAACAGTCGGTGGAGGGTATTAAAGATTCGGCACAGCCGAATATAGCACTCTAACTTGTTTTATATAAAAATATTAATTTAATTAATTTTTTTTTTTTTTTTGTTAAAGTAAAATTAATATCTTTACATATAAAAGAAATTAAACTTAAACAAATTAATATTAATTTAAATAATAAAGATCAAATATGAAAAACATTATATTAATAAAATTAATTTTTGTAATATTATTTTAGTGTTTATTAAAAACTTTAATTTATTTATTTTACTACAATTATAATTTGCTACTATTTCAAAAATTTAATTTTTTTCTCACACAATTTGCTTCTATTTTTTTTCTTTTTTGCATCTTTTTTCAATTGACAAGAAAATTTGACGTTTTATGTTAGCAATAATTGTCAACGAAAATGGATTAACAATTATTGCAACATCAATTTCCGGCAATAAGTCCCAATTTCCACAATGCAAGTCTTATTGATAAACTTATCACATTTTCTTCTTTGAATCAGCTACGGCGTTTTCACGTGTCAAGTCTTATTATTTATCTGTTATTCCATTTGTATGTGCGTTTTGACATTTCGTTTAAAACATATTTCTTATTAAAATGTATTTAAATTCAAATTCGTGTTGAATATTTTAACAATTGTTTAATTTTAAATTAAAGTGGTGTAAAATATACTTTTAATTATAAATTTCTTTTGTAAAATAACAATATTTAAAAAAATTCACACACGCTACGAAGTTAACTTTGTACAACGAAATTAAATATGAAAGATAATTGTCAAAATCGACTTGCTGAAAATTACGAATGAGAAAACAAAACGCATATGACGAGTACAGCAAGCTGAGTAATCGTTTCTTTTCCCCTCGTCCCTCTCGCCAACAAATTATCAAGCTGATCAATAAGACTTGCATTGTGGAAATTGGGACTAAATACTTATGTACAAAATATTGCTGCCTACATTAATGATAATGCCGGTCTATACCAGAGATAATTATTGCGACATATATTGCAGTAATTGTCAAAATTATATTATCTTTAATGTAGACAGCAATTTTTTGTACATATTTATTGCTAACAATTTATATTGCAATAATTGTTAGTCCATTTTCGTTGACAATTATTGCTTACAAAAAACGTCAATTTGGTTGTCAGTTGAAAAAAAGAAGCAAAAAAGAAGAAAATATAGAAGCAAATTGTGTGAGAAAGAAATTAAGTTTTTGAAATTGCAGCAAATTACAATTGTAATAAAAAAATTAAATTAAAAAATTAAATAAACACTAAAATAAAATTGCAAAAATTATAATTTTTTCCTTATTCGATCTTTATTGTTAAAATTAATATTAATTTGTTTAAGTTCGAGTTCTTTTTTATTTAAAAATAATAATTTTACATTAACAAAAATAAAAAAGTTAATAAAATTAATATTTTTGTATTAAAAATGACCTCAATCTTAAACAAATTAATATAAATTTAAATAATAAAGTCGAATAAGAAAGAATTTATATTAATAATAATAATTCTTGTAAGATACCGCCATTTTTTACACTGCACCTTCTTTCTTGATTTTTTTTTAAACTATGAGTTAACATAAATACGTTTTCCCATGCCTTTAACATAAGCTGAGCAATAAGAAATATTGCTCTGTTATTCTGCCGACGTTATTGCCAACTTGCTGAGATAATTATCTTTAGTGTAGACCTAGGGTAACATAATTTTTACATTTACTGCAATATATGTCGGGCAGACGGGCAGTTACAACAAAAATGGAAATTATATCACCGTTTACGTCAAAAAATATTTTAAACAAAAATCAAAGCGTGCTGCTGAACGTGATGAAATAAATGAATTTTTTGCCAATTTTTATTTAATTATGGTCAATATCTTATTTATTTTAATTTAAAATTATCTAAAACTTTAATATAATACAATAATTACAGCGCAAAACGAGGACTTTTTGTAAACATAAACAAAACTTTGGCATAAGACTAGACAAACAATGCAAGAGCAAAAAATCGACATCTGGCGTAGTGGTGCTACCTTTATTATTTCACCATGGTTATGGAATAGAATACTAACAGTAGTGTTACGCACAGAATACACAGAACTGTAAAAAGTGACGTGTGAAAAAGGCCCAAATCAGTTGCGAGGGCAGCTTTCGAAGAAAGAGAAAGAAAATGTTTTTTGGTAGTAAAGTGGCAATGTGTAAAAACAGGCCGCTACTATCAACACGAATTGCGTAATCAAAACAAAAAATGCAAAAGGGCAGCTTTCTTAGAAAGAGACAAAAAAAAAGGCAAAATCTTCCGTCTCGTGTCAGTTCTGTATATTCTGTGGTGTTACGAGACGGAAGTTTTTGCGTTTTTGTGTGTCTCTTTCTAAGAAAGCTGCCCTTTTGCATTTCTCTTTGCATCATATTTTATGCCGCAATACAATGAACACAAATTTATTAAGTTGAGATTTATTTGCGAAACTGTTGTATAAATTAACTTTTAAGTTTACCACAAAACGAGTAAATAATATTTAAGTAAGTAAAACGTTTGTTGAATTAAAGACAAGATAAAACTTCATCGCTTTGTCCCAATTTACACTAGGGATATTTTTGCCGGACAGAAGAAGTTTGACGGCGAGGGGTCGAAAAGGTAGAGTGTGTAGTACATGACTATCTGTACTGGAAATTTTTTCATTTCTCTTTCTAACTTTTCGTAGTTTACATACAAGTATTAATTCCTGTCTGACTTCTAATGTTTCATATGTAAACGCTTCAGGTAAGATTAAACGAGAATTCAAGAAATGTCCGACAAGGAATGTCCCTAGTGTAAATTGGGACTTTGCGTGACGTTTCTAACTTTGACAAGAAAGCGTAATGCAAAAGGTGTGTCACAATAAACACTTTGACAACACACACGATTTGTTTGTTAAAAATAAATAAATAAAAAAAAAATTATACTAGCAGACTGTCAAAGCGCACAAAATGATGAGAGTTGCCCAACTTTTTGCTTCGCTCTGCGTTAAAAGTACTTTATGACATATTTCGTATATGTATGAATATTTCATCTTTGATGTCAAAGCGAATCTCTAACGCAACGCGAAGCAAAAGTTTTATCTGACATGGTCTTATGCATTTGTTTAACGTGGTTTGTGTTTTGTTATTTTTGTTTTGATCACGCATGTTTGTCTTTATAAATTGTTTTCTTGATGACATCTTGAAATTAAATTGCCTACAAATTGAGTGCAGCCTTCGTCACAGCCACAGAATATTCTGTGGACACAGCTTTCAATTTATGTACATTTTCACAAACAGTATATGTAAAAGACTAAAAACTAAAATTCGTTTACAGCAGATACGTAAAAACGAAGAGAAATTTTAATTTCATCAGGTTCATCCGCAGCGCAACGTTACGTTTACGTGTGAGTACATATTTAACATAAGCTTGGTAAGGAAAACGGAACAGTTGATCCGCAACGCTTACGTTTACGTAAGAGTAACCCTGCCATGGTGAAATTTTAAATTTCACCATGGTTATGGTAATGTCAAAAAAATAAATTAGCTAGACGAATGCTCAATGCTCTTTTTTCAAAGGTCATTGATAAATTTTAGCCGGCATTGTTTGCATCCGGTGCACTTGAGTAAGTTTCGGTATCGTAACCTAAGCAGCAAACTTGTAGAAAGAATGTCGAAAACAGCTTTAATTATTTTGGCACCAGGTGCTGAAGAAATGGAATTTGTTATATCGGCTGACGTTTTGCGCAGAGCAGGGGTATGTTAAATGCTAAGAAATATGTATGTATGTAAAACCATTCCTATTTATGCATAAATGTACTGTCAGCGTCAAAATAAAGTGTACAACTGGTTTTCCAATATAAAAAGTGTTATTACAATTTCAAATAAAGATTTAAAATACATCAATACATAACAACAAAAACAGTACAATAAAAAAAACAAATTTAGTCAGTTTTTAACGCTTCAAAACCGTGTACAGTTTTAAAATATGTACATACTAAGAAAAGTGAAGTGGCTAATACTTTGTTTGATTTCTTTTTGGCTTTAGGGCATCGATTCCACCCATTTTAAAGTTACCACAGTAGACAATCTTGGCTACTCTTCCTGCAAAACTTTCTTCAGAGAGTGCTTGCTGCTTATGTGGTTCTTAATTTGTCTTTCCAGATGTTTAGTTGAGTTGATATCCAGCGACTATTTGGCTGATCCACCTGTTTTAAGACGTATTACAAAAGCCAACGCTTCACTATACCTAGATACTGTATTTTTTCCGATGAATTTTTTTTTCTCCAACTTGCTTTCGTCAATTTTTTTGAGCAACGTATTTTTCACAGATGACAGCAAGCTTGAAGTCTGATAAAATTTGGCAAAGTAGAAATTTAAATTTTTATAACTAACATAACACTTTTTATATTGGGAAACAAGCTGTACACTTTATTTTTACGCTCACAGTATATTCATATATACAAATCGTCACCTTAAATACAAACGGACGTAACTACGCTTTAATTTTTTTTTATCGGATAAGCAAAAAAGCAACACGAAAAAAATAACCATATACGGACGATAAATAACCATAAAGGGCAAAAAAAAAAAAAGACCCGTGTCTCCCAGTTTTGCCCAAAGTCATGCACTTTTTTTATGCGCCCTTAAAGATTTAGGGCCTCGGTGTCATTTTTGCAAAAAAGTGATCATTTTCTCAGGCTCATATCTTGCAAACCAAACCGTTCGTAATTTTGATTAACCCTCTGATACAAAGTTGTAGCTCTTGCCATAAAGATTGGATGAATGATTCCTAGGAAGTTCATATATTCTAGAAAGTTGCTTACTTGGATCCTAGGTATATTTATGTAATTGATTGTTTCCTTGAATTTTGAACGGTTTGCTACCTATGGACCTGAACAGGGGGAGAAAGGTAAAAAAAAATCGAATTTTCGGGAAATTTTTCACTATTGGTGCTACCTAAACGGTGTTAAGAAACATTCCTAGAAAGTTCATATCCTCTAAAAAGTTGTTTATTGAGATCTTAGGTACATTTTTGTAGTTGATTGTTTCCTTGAATTTTGAACGGTTTACTACCTATGGAAATAAACGGGGGGAAAAGGTAAAAAAAATCGAATTTTTTAAAGTTTTTTGCGATTTTGATCTGGAAGATGATTTTTTTTAGATTTTATATGTTCACATTTTTTGTTTTTTATGGCAACAGCTACAACTTTGTCTCAAAGTGTAAACCAAAATTCCGAACGATTTGCAAGATATGAGCCTGAAAAAATTATCACTTTTTTGCAAAAATAACACCGAGGCCCCAAATCTTTAAGGGCCCATAAATTAAAAAGTACATGACTTTGGGCAAAACTGGGAGACACGTGTCTATTTTTTTTTGTCCTTTATGGCTATTTTTTATCCGTATATGGTTATTTTTCCATGACTTAAAAAATTACACACAGTGTAACTAAAGTTATTTTTTATATTATATGTATTTTATTCGACCTTTATTATTATATGAGGAGGTCCATAACAAAACGCAATGATTACATTTTTCAAGTTTTTTGATTTTTTGATTGAATCCTATTTTACACATTGAAATCTATATTACCTTTATTATAAAGCATTCCAAAACTCAATAACTACACTGCAATTCAATATCAAATATAATGGTTCAGAGCAAAATGCAATAATTACACATCTTTGCAACAAATCGCTACAAGAAATTTTAAAAAAGTCAACTTTATAAATAAATTATGCTCTGGTGGTAACTCTTAGATAACTGTAAGACGTAAGGAATTTTTGTTTAGTTAATACATTTTGCTTTTGTTAAGTTAATTTTCATACATATTTTCATACAGTTCAAAGCGAAATGAAATAAATACTATGATTCGGACCAAAACGCAATAATTCCAAAGTTGTTATCTAAATAACTTTAAAACAAACTGTAAGATAAAATAATTAATTTGTGATTAATATAATTTTTTGTAGACAATAATACCTCAATAATTGTTTTTTAAAAAAATTATGTGCTACTAACTTAAATTACATTTTGTCGTTTATCCAAAAAAATGTTATGGTGTAATTATTGCGTTTTGTTATGGACCTCCTCATATGTAATACAACTAAATTTTCAAGCTTGAAAATTTGGTTGTATTACATAAAGTTATTTTTATTCGACCTTTTCATGTACATATGTATAAATAAAAATGCTTCTATTTCAAGCTCGAGGCCAGTATTGAAAATAAATATTTTTTAAATATTTGCCGATATTTCGATACTCTGAGTATCATCATCTTTGCTTGTAAATAGATAACAATTTATATTGAAAACGGACTTTAAAAATTACTTTTTCTTTCTTTGCATCGTCTCCGTTGAATAATCCTTAGCATGTAGTTTGATAAAACGAACTACAATCAATTAAAAACTACATTTTGAATTTGTGCGAAGTTACGTCCGTTTGCATTTAAAGTGATTGTATGTACATATGTATGTATGTGTGAATAAGCCGTTTACATATATATGAACATATATCTAAAAATTATGATTTAACTAACAAAATCCGTATAATTATACATATGTATCACACACCAAGCATTAAAAACAACTCAAAATTTATCAAAATCGTTTATTTTCAAAAAGTAATTTCAATTTTTGGGAATACAAAATTTTTAATTTCAAAAGTTTTTGTTATTCGTGCTCAATTCCCAGTTTTTATTCTTGATAAAAACACTTGAAAATTATTGTTGATGGGATAAGCTATTCCTATGCGCATTTCACTGGTTGCTTAGGCCAGATCATCAGGAAACTTCATCCATAAAGATTTTAGAAAAACTAAAGATATTAAACCAAATAAAAATGTTAAACGTATAAGACTAATAGCAACAGTTCTACTTGTAATAATATCAAAGCTTAAACAAAACAACATCAACAATAAACAGTGGCTTTACCTCATCTTACATTGATGATCTGGCCTAAGCAACCAGTGAAATGCGCATAGGAATAGCTTATCCCATCAACAATAAATTTCAAGTGTTTTTATCAAGAATAAAAACTGGGAATTGAGCACGAATAACAAAAACTTTTGAAATCGTTTATTTTTTCATAAACCAGTTCACAATTTAGTGTGCGACACATTGACCCAAAAATATGATTTAATATTCAGTTATGCCAAAACAACGTTTTTGGATAATTATAATTTTAGTACATTTCTTATTGGTTTTGTTTTAAATATCTTAGGTAAAAGTAACAGTAGCTGGATTAAGTGGCACTGAACCAGTAAAGTGTTCAAGGGATGTTGTGATAGTACCAGATACATCATTGGATGCTTCAAAGTCAAATAAGTATGACATTGTTATTTTACCTGGTGGGTTAGGCGGATCAAAAGCTATGTCGGAATCATCGGCTTTAGGGCAAATATTAAAACAACAAGAAAATGAAGGTCGTATTGTGGCTGCTATATGTGCCGCACCAACAGCATTAGCAGCTCACAACATTTGCCTGGGAAAATCCTTAACTTCATACCCGTCCGTAAAGTCTCAATTGGAATCAATTTACAAGTAATTTAAATCGCGTTTGTTTTATTTAAATTTATTGTTATTTTATTTTAGATATGTGGATGACCAGACAGTTGTTCAAGATGGAAATTTGATTACTAGTCGTGGACCCGGGACAGCTTTTGAATTCGGTCTTAAAATTGCTGAAGTTCTAGCTGGACCCGAAAAAGCAGCAGAAGTAGCCAAAGGAATGTTGTTAAAATAAATCTACGCTGCCTACTACATATTAAGTAATTTTAATATAAACTTTAATATGTACATTAGCGTGGCCGTTATTTTTTTTTTAATTTCTTATATTCTCTCCCCACCCCCACATCGGTTCAGTTTTATGTAAAAAAAAATACAAAAAATTTCATAGCGATAAGTTTTGTTTTAGGGGTGCAACCACTATGCTTCGACCCATAGACAAAAATAAAAAAAAATTTTTTTGTCTCAAATTGTTTTTAAATACAGATATTTTGAAAGATAATAAGGTATCTCAAATAAATGTTAACAAAAAAATTTTTCTGATTGCTTTTGCCACAACGAGAGGGCGTTAAAATCAGATAATTTCATGCAAAAATGATTTTTTTAAAAAGTCGCTGGAAATTTGGTTTTCAAGTACTTTGATATATTTGCAGTTAAATTAAAATTTAGAATTTATTCACCCATATCGTGGTTGGAGAATTTACAATACGCCTGCGACTGTTTGGTAATAGATTAAAGGAAACAATTTCATGTTATCTTTAATCTATTACCAAACAGTCGCAGGCGTATTTAAAATTCGCCAACCACGATAAGGGTGATTATTTATTTACAAAATAACTTTATTTATTGCTCTGAAAAACACATTTTTTTTGTTGAAAATGCAAAAATTATTTAGGCCACTATTGCGGTTTACAACTTAACCCAGTTGAGTTGTAATTTCTGTATTTTTGTATTATGGTTTACAACTTTGCTATGTATATTGCGGTAAACAAAAACATAACAAAAATTACAACTGCTCACAACCAGTTGTCTTAATTACAACTCAACTGAGTTGAGTTGTAAACCGGAATAGGGGTCTTAAGTTTGATGGAGTATAAAAAAAAATGATATGAAATTATATATTTTTATAAATTTTATTTTATTTAACCTTTATTTATTAAATTCCAATATTATTTATTATTATTTTTTTGTGAACGTTATTTTTATTGTTTTATTATTTCCCTGACGATGATACACATTGCTGTATCGAAATATTGGAACTTTTATAAAATAAATGTTATCTAATTTTTTATATAAAAAAGAAAAACTTAAAGCTTAATAAATAATATTGGAATTATATATTTTTTTTTCTGTTTTCGTAAGTTTATGCTCATATGCGGCTCATACACGTTTCAATTCAATTGTCAACTGAATTTAGGCTTGGCCACACACTTCATCAACTGAATTGAAAGATTTTAAATAAATTTTAAAATTTAATGAAATAAAAGACAATTTTTAAAATACTTAACTTTTTTTTGCAAAAGAAAACTACAAACATTAATTTTGACAGATGATCAAGAGACTCGAGCACACACAGTACAATCGAATTGAAAGACTTAGTAGTCAACTTGAAAAAAACAAAATCTTTTGATTTTTCTTCAACCAACTCGACAACCGTCAAACTAATCAATTGACAAAGCCATACACGCTTTGATTTGAACCAAGGCCCATTGAAAAGGTCTGCGCAAGAAGCCTGATGATCATTGTTTATGTTCTTTTTAGTTGTCAAAAGTTGTTTACATGTGCATGTGTACGTTTATGGTATGCGACACATACACGTTTTTTCTTTTTGCTTTGTATATGTGGTAGTAAATTTTTGACAACTAAAAAGAATCGTTTTTTGTTTTTGTACAAGTAAGCAGACCTGATAGATGGGCCTTGATTTGAACAACAACCGACTCAGTTGACAACTGAATTGAATCGTGTATGGTCTGCTTTAACTAACAGGGTATTCAGAAATTAGTTCCTATTTTTGAACACAACTTAAAAAAATGGGTTTTTGAAATGCTAATTTTATGATTTTTACTCAAATATCGGGCATTTAAGAGTATTTAATATCATTGCTAGGGTTTTTTCCCGGGAATTTCCGAGAATTTCAATTATTTTATTTCACCGGCACCAAGTATCATACAAAATAAATTAAACTTTGTTCATTTGTACTTTTAAACATAGTGCCATAAACTCAAATTTTGCTCAAGTTGGCTTAAGTACATTTTCCTTTTTGCCACAGATTTATTTCTTTAAGAAATTATACAAAACTAGAGTTCTTTATAAAAAAATTATAAATTAAATGGATACTGGAAAATGTTTTCAAATTACATAGTTAAACTTCAGGCTGTTAAACAATATTAAAACACGATTAAGGTTTAAAAAAAATTTACATATTTTTGCATATTAAGGGCACAACCAGAACATGAATGAGGTCGCTTAAGTCAACTTAAGTAGCTGTGCGAATACATATAAAACATAGATGGCAAGCTACAATGTATTTAATGATGCTTTTCGTCAAATGTCATATGCTTAAGCAAAGTGCCAAACTGAACGCACATTCCGTACGAAAACAGCTGTGTATGTATAACAATAAAAAATAAAATAAATGAAAATAGACAAAGAAGACGAATTAACATATTTTAATTTATTTTCCATTTTTTTTAAGACACTCACAAATTATCTATTTTTAAATTCTTTACAAATTAAATAGCATAAAATAAACAAATACACGCAAAAAAACAAAATATTGCACAAATATGCAACAATGGTTAAATAGATATTAAGTACATTATGGCCACCTAAAAGTCTTTTTTTATTTGCTTATGCATTTGACAGATTTTTCGTTAATTTTTGACAGTTGCTTAAGCTAATACATGCATGTTCTGGTTGGGCCTTAAGAAATTATTTTTAAAATGTACATACCTTTTTTGGAAAAATGTGAATATTTATTTTAAAACTCTCATTTTTAAATGCACAATTATAACAAAAAAGAATTTTATAAAAAAAGCTTTTTAAACGAACAATTACAAATTTTTTTCAACCAAAATAAAATTACAAATTAACTTTCGTTTAGTTGTTTTTAAAATTTTATTAATTAAAAACATTTGTATCATAAATTAAAAAAAAAGTTGATTTTTTCAAATCACTTTTGCTTAATTTTACTAATAGTTTTATATTTTTAAACGATTTTTACTTTTCGTTTACTCGGAATTTTTTTTATATATGTATATTATTTTCACTAAACTCTACCAAGGCGAATTCATCCCAGGTAATCTCGGTACTACAACAAGTACAACTGGTACAAAAACCACAAGCAATTTGTTTTTGTAAAATCATTGCGAATTCAACTACAGATGGTGTCGGAACTGCAACAATCCAACAACAACAGAAACAACATAGGGTTTTTTGCATTGCATTGTTAGTGTTTACAAGTGTTCTCCAGCAATATAATTAGCAATTATTGCTACATTGTACTGTCCAAGGCGAATTCAAACAGGTAAACTCATCTCTACAACTACAAAAAGCCCCATGTATTTTGTTTATACAATTTTCTGGTTGGTTGTCAAAATTTTTTTATTGCAAATTAAAATTATCATTTTTTTATAAAAGAAATTAATAAATTCACTTCAATCATTCGCAGTTTTGAAATTAGTTTATTATAAAAATAATATTTTTAACACTTCATTCAACTTCTTCTCAAAACAAAATCATATTTTGACGTTTGACCATATTATTTAATTCGCCGTGGAAACAGCTGATGAACGGCTGACGAGATGAGTTTACCTGTTTGAATTCGCCTTGGTACTGTCATTGTTTTGCCGACGTTTTTGCTTGTACTTGGCAATAAAAATTGCTACGTGGAGACCCAGCGTTACGGCTCGAAATGTCAACCAGTGTTAGCACAACACTAACCTATCAAAACAAATAGGTTCAAACTGTCAAAATCAGATGACGTTTCGACACAACCTGTAGTTGAATTCGCCTTGAACTAAACAAAACAGAAACAAAGATAAAAAAACACAATTTTGACATCCAACAATGATTTTAGCTAAAAAAGTTATAAGCAGGGCTTTTAAGACCACTTGTAATAAATTCGCCTTGAACTCTACTCAACCAATTTTTTAAACTATTTTATTCATATTTTCACTTTTTTATTCGATTTCAAAATGCCCGATGCTTCCGTATGTTGGAAAAAATGTCTAAAGAAACTAATGTGATTACACAACAAAATAATAGCAGCAGCAGAGACATTTTTACAATTTGGCGCCAAAGCGAATTCATTACCGGTGGTCTGAAAAGCCCTGCTGAAAACTTTTTTTTAGGTTAATCAAAGATGGATATCAAAATTTTGTTTTTTATATCTGTTTCTGTTTTTGAAAATGTACAATGATTTTACAAAAACCAAATTGCTTGTGGTTTCTGTACGAGTTGTACTTGTTGTAGTACCGAGATAACCTGTAATCAATTGATTTGGCGCTGTACGAACGAATTTAATTGAAAGGAAATGGCAAAATAACGTTTGTATTCTGGAAAACATTTCAATTGAATTCTTTTTAATTTATAATATGAAAGCTATATTAAACAATGTTTTCTATGGCCATTATAAACAACAATTTTCTATTATTTTTAGAAATCTTTACTATTTTTTTGGAGACGAAAAAGAATCAACCGTATCGCGCACTTCTTCCTGTCACTAAATTTTAAGAGATACTAATAAGAAAAAGAAAAGGAAGTAAAAGAAGAGTAAAGCAGGGTTGAAAAAGTTCATATGATTACCAGCGATGCCAGAAGTGCAGATTTATCTGCATTTTGAAGATTTTTTCCCCAAAATTGTCAAAATTCAGATTTGCAGATTTTTGGTTTAACATTGCAGATTTTTTAGCACGGTGGAAACTTCTTTACATTGTCATGATTGTACTATTTCCACTTCTTGCATTGATAATTAAATATAGTATTTTAACCATTCATTAAAGAACCGTGTGGAAATAGATTCATTAGTAGAACAATTATTCACAAAAGATAACTTAAAAATTCGCATTGTTTTGACACATTAATTTTGCGGGACTTATGTTATGCCATCCCGCAATTAACTTTTAATTTGTTGTTTAAATTAACAAAGATGTGACTAATCCTTACTCAGCCTGAGTAATAAAATTTGGATAGATAATTTTAATGTAATAATATCCATAAATTATTAGCCATGTTCAAAAAATCGAACAAATATTTATAAGTTTTCTGTGTTGAAAGTTCAGAAATAATATTTCCTTTTTTAGACCTCATACTTCGAGGACCACTCATATTTACCAGAATGACATTTAAAACTACCATCGATTTGAAATTCGGGAACATATTTTGATATTAATTGTAATACAGTCAAATCCCGATAATTCGTACCCCGATAAATCGTAATTCCCGATAATTCGTAATAAACTGTCGGTCCCTTGAAAAAATTTCCTTAACTCGTAAAATTTCCATACCTTTTGGTCCCCTTGCTAATTCGTAATTTTTTTTTCAAATAGAATCTTCTTAACCTCTTATAAATCGTAATTTTTTGCTAACTACCACTTATAATTCGTAATAAAAACAGAAACATTGAAAGAATGATTTTTTTTTGATTTTGCCTCTAAAAGTTCTGGGAACACTGATGATTACAGTTCAGTGATGTTAACCGTACGGTAATTACCCTTTTTCAGGGTAATTTTGGGCCGCAAAAGGTAGCAAGGTAATCAAATTTAATTTTCATTAAATTATTTTTATGAAGAAAGCAATTTTACAACATGAAAATTAATTAAAATTGTTATTGATAATTATTCATTCTTGACTGACCTGAGATTCGAACCCAGGCGGCTGGTTACCCTGACATGTTTCGATCTCAAGTCAGTCAAGAATGAATGATTATCAATAACAGTTCTCACATTTTAATCGAAAAGTTTCTCAACGCGAGAGTTACAGAACATGGGCACAGAATACCAAAGTTGCCAAAACCGGAGAAAATTTCGATCCGAATTGAAACGCAGAATAGGGGTCAATAACTATTAAATTATTTGCCATCTTTCTCCCTTTGTGTGTATGTTTTACCCGTTGGTTATAAATGTTGTGTTTGTTTTTGTTATTGTTTCAATCCCTAATTACATATATTTTGTATCGGACCTCATCCAACAAAAGGGTTAAGAACTGATCCCCTGGATCATTCCAATTTCAAATATTTTTACAAAATTTGGCATTTTATTACTAAAAATCCGCGCCATCTTTTAGTTTTATTGCCACTATTCAGCTTCATTTTCAGAGATAGAGAGTGCGAAGTTGGCTTTAGCTTTCGCATCGAAATTGTTTTCGCATCGCAACAGAGAGTAGACCCCCTGTACACGTTGAATGATCGAATTTGTAAACAGTGATATTTTGCAGCAATATGCATAACAAGATGTATTTTACAAATAAGTTCAAATTATGTTATTTGGTTTTGCGTGTGATCTGAACAGTCATCCATACAAGCCTTAATTGTCCAAATGCGCGTCTTGTTTTCATTATCCTGTTGACATTAAGAGACCAAATTTTTTTAGCTTTTCCACACTAGCAATTTTCACTCTTATTTGTGATAAGTTTGCTATGTTATATTTACTACTATTTTTCTTTTTCGCAAGTATTGTACATTAAATAACACTGTGATACAAAAAAAAACCAGCCTCAATACTTGCAACGTTTTTAAATTTTTTGAAAAGGCGTTGGGTATAAGTAAAAAAAAATATACTAAATGTACTTCTGAGCTAAAATACTATTTCAGATGTCTTCAGTAGAATTGTATGGCGATATTCATAGAACCCTTTAACCCTCTAAGTGCGTTTTAGTATACTTTTGTGTGGATGTTAATAAAGGACAGAAATTATCCTTTTGAATGAATGTTAGAGGGTTAATATATTCTAAGCAAATAATTGACATACAATTATACTGAAGACATCTTAAATAGTGTTTTAGCTCAGAAGTACATTAAGTATATTTTTTTTTTTGACTTATACCCAACGCAATTTCAAAAAATTAAAAAACTATAGCGGCCGATATTTCGGGAACCCGAGCTAACTTTTCAAAAACCTTTGGCAAATTTGCTCTACCAATAGTCTTGGTTCATTTTGCGTTGCTAGTATTGAGGCTGGCGGCGATGACCCGAATATTGTTGCACTGTGTAATAAGAAACAATTAATTTTTATTTTTGTTTTTATTATTTTTAAATCTTATATTTTATTTGTATAAAGTATATAATATGTATAAATTATTACATAGATAAAAGGTTATCTATATATTTAATGTTTTTTTCGATCTGTATTTATCATCTCCAAAATTTTTAGTTTTTTTTTCGAAATATTAACTTGTATGTTTTTCATGTATAAACAAGTACATATATTTTATTTATTAAAATTAGTACAAAAGGTAAAAAAAAAAAAATTAATATTTATGGAGCCTGTTTGTAAACGTATGATTATTCATTTATCTTTTTAATTGATATTTTAATTGAAAAAAAAATTTAATGCGAAAAAAACAAAACGAATAACATTGGAATTTTTATAAATAATACCTTTACGAACAGGCTTTAAAATCAATAAATCATTAATACAAAAAACTTTAGATTTTTATAAAACAGCATTTTCATTTAATAATAAAAAAAATTATAAAGTTGTTATTTTATTACTTGTTTTTTGTTTTTTTTTTTTAATATGACTTACATTACTAAAACTGCAAAACTTCTTATTAAAAAGGAAGTCTGTAACTATTGTTGCTGAATTAAATTGTTTTTTCATTACTTTCATTAATTATTAGTTAAAAAAGATTTACTTCTATTATTAAACTATTTTTTGTTTGAAGTTTTTTATACTTTATTATTATTTTAAAACTATTTTCATGTATCGTTTTGTTTTTTACTTGCGATTATGTAAATTTTTGCTATAAAAACCTATGAAAATCTTTACAATGTCAAATAAAAATGTTCAGGATTGTTTTAAATAACAAAAAGGGGAAGGTAAACATTCTGCAATTAAAAGAAAATAAAAATAATTATTGTTAAAACTAAAAAAGTTCAAAAGAAAACATCACACTTTTTATTGTAAAAGTTGGTTGGTTGTACAGTTTCTTGCAATTAATTAAACAAGAGGATTTTGCTTTTTCTTAGATTATAATATTTTCTATTTATTATGTATGCATAATGGGTGATATTGATTCAAATTTTGAGTTGTTTAGCAATAAAATACATATGTATTTATGTAAAACTGAGCTTAAAACTATATATTGGTTTTTGTATTTTAAAGGATTGGGCGAGGAGATATTTTGTGGCGTGTTGTTTATAAAAAAAGTCTTCCGAAATATTTAAAGAATATGGATGATTACTATAGTTTATTACTGTATTTTTTATGGATCATTAGAAGGTAATTCAACTGTTAATATAACAGCTATTGTAAACATATTTTGTTTATTAACTCTATAGTGGAACATTGTTTCGTTGTTAAATTAATTGAAAGTAAAAGCAAAATCCTTTTAATTAATTTTATTTCTTTTTTATAGGCATATTCATAGATAACGGTTAAGACGATTCAGTTCAGTTAATTTAAAATATTTGAAAAAATTAATATGTTTGTTAAACTTACTGATTTTGATTTCATCATCTTAAATGCTGTGACATAACAAGTAATTTGTATATGCTGAATTCTTTGTTAATGACAATTTCCTTTGCGTAATATGTTTGTACAAATAACAATCAGAAAACAAAATTATACTAAAGAAAACAAAGCAAAATACATAACGTACCTAAACTTCGACGGCATTTGTTTGCTTGTTTTTTAAAAAGTAAGTTTGATTATTGTAGTTTTCATAAAACTTTCAAGATTTCAAATCAATCTAAATTCGTTTAATATGCATGATTAACTATCAATTAATCGAATCCAATTAAGATATAAAAAAATCATTATATGAATATAAAAAAGGAGAAACCCAAACAAGCCTTGAAGAAGCAGGCTACTTACTGCCTTCTTGTCTAGTCGCCGGCAAAGCGATGAATATAATTTAAGAAATTCATGATCATCTTTTAATTTATTTTTTTGTATTCGTTTTGAAAATTTGTGTAAAGAACATGGTGTTTTACAAATTTTGAATTCATTAAATTGTCTCTTCATTGTTGTTTTTTTCGAAATAATTTTGAAAAAAAATTACATTCCTTGGTTGGTTAGTTAGTTTATTCTTGCTCTTTAAAGCGCCATTGTATGTGGTATTAATTTATGTAATATTTACTATATGTATATAATGCAACTGTCAGATATATGTACGTATTATTATGCTTGTTTATAATATAAATTTTATTAAATTTTTATAGTATTTCTTTTAAGGTTTGTTGTTTTAAATATATTTATATTAATTTTTTCAAATGTTTCGATTTAAATACATCATGTTATTATCATATACATATGTATGTTTATTTGTAGTTTGTTTGTATGTATAATTAATTTTATTTGGATTATTATTATTATTATATTTTTTGTATAAACAATAAATAGATTTTTTTTTAAATAACCGCCTCAACGAAGGTCATACACTCCAAAGGTTTTTTTTGAAGCATTCATCGATTTGTTGAATTTTTTTGTGTTAAGGAGCCTAATGCTATGGTCACACTCAACAAACATTTGACGCCCCGAACGTAACCACTATATTTTTATTAATAACTTGTTTGCTATTGTAGAACGTTTGCTTGATCAAACCGCGATTAACAATTTATTTGTTACGTTCTACCACGATTCTGAAATAAACTTTAGTGATAAAACAAATATTTGAAAAGGAGAGTTAAAGGTTAATCCATTTAGTGGTCACACTTTTTCCCGATTTGTTCGTCAAATATTTTTTCAATGTGAACATACCTTAAGAAATAAAATACCTGGTAACATGTATTAATTTATTCCTTGTTTTATGCTAAGAGATTTGGCCTTTATGACTTTTTTTAGAGCGAACGAACGAATTTTCTGAAACTATTGTTTTTTTTATATTTTAAGTAGCAGTGTTTGTTTACTTTCATTAAATCAAATATGTATTTATTTTGTTTTTTTTTTCGTTTAATTAATGGTAGTGGTTGCTTTTTAGTTTTTGTTTTGTATGCTTGTCATAATTAATATTTAGGATATTATTTCGTTCCAACGTTTGCGAAAGGAAATAGGATTGTTGAAAACGTTGAATGATTAATGTTTCACGTGAACACGGCTAGTATTGTTTGCTGTTGTTGTGGTTGCTGGCATAGGCAATATGTGTTGTTTTTGTTCAAATTATAATCAAATGCTTTGCACTCTTTTCTATTGCATTGATGCCAAACTAGCTGAGTTGCTGATGTGTGATGAAGTACCTAATGTAGAAGCCATATCCTGATAACTAAACTGTAAATTATATTTGAATTAAATTAAAAGTTAACACTTCCATATAATACATTGGGTGAGTTCCAAAACCTCCGATGCAGAGACTCGCTTTTTTAATTCAACAATACAAGTGAGTACATTTTACAATGTTATCTGTCGCAAAGTGCACCAAAAAGTTATCGATGCGTACACAATAATCAGACTGTGCATCGTTAAACTTTATGATACATTTCGGACTTTGACTGCAAAGTAGTATGAGGTTTTGAAACTCAGTCATTCAGACGGTAGCTTACTTGTGGGAAATGTGGTTCTTCGGCTATTGAACCAAGAGGACCTGTAGGATCAGGAGGTGTCAGTTCAACACTCTCACCGGTGAATTCTTTGTCAAAGTAACGCGTGTCAGTATCTGACGTTACTTGAGGTTTAAATGGCGGTTCGATCTATGAAAGAAACATTACAATTGCTTTAAGCATAATTAATACATTAAAAATTTTACTGGTACTGTACCTTTTTTTGCACCAAATCAGTCCAATTAATGCTGGCGAAGAAAGGATGTACTTGAATTTCTTTTACATCGCCTGGTCCGCCACCCAAACGTTTTTTAGGATCTTTTGCCAAAAGACCGGCCAGCAGACTTTTGGCCTCATCTGAAATCATACGAGGAAATTTAACTTCTTCCATAAGAATTAACGTAAAAAGGACGTCGTGATCACGATTATAAAATGGAAGACGTCCGCAAATCTGAAATGGTAATTATATAACTAAAAGTTGTGGATTAGTTTTAAGTGGTTAAATATTATTCTTACCATTTCATACATAACAACACCAGTGCCCCACCAATCAACAGCACGACCGTAATCGTTATCTTCTAATACTTCTGGCGCCAAATATTCTGGTGTGCCACAGAAAGTTTTCGTCGTGCGTCCATAGGTAATATCTTCCTTACATAGTCCGAAATCTGCTATTTTTATGTGGCCATCTTTGTCTAACAAAAGATTTTCGAGTTTAAGATCACGATAAATAATGCCCTGAGAGTGTAAATAGCCTAGAGCTGATATTATCTCAGCTCCGTAAAATCGTGTTCTTTCCTCAGGGAAAATACGATCACGACTTAAATGAAAGAATAATTCTCCGCCATTCACATACTGCATTACGAAGCAAAGTCGATCGTTAGTTTGGAAGGAATATTTTAAAGACTGCAAAATTAAATAAATTTATCATGAACATAAACGTAACGCTACTGCAATTGGTTGAAAGAAACATACTATTAAAAATGGATGATTTGTTGTTTGTAAAACTCGACTTTCCGTTATTGTATGTGCTACTTCATCCTTTTGTATTATAACTTCTTTTTTAAGAATTTTAATGGCATACAATTTGGCTGTTGCTTTTTCACGGCACAAAATAACTTTGCCAAATGTTCCTTTTCCCAAAACTTTTAAAAATTCAAAATTCTCCAGAGTCTTAAATGAAATAAATAAGAAATAGAGAAGAAACAAATATGTATTTAATACTAAAAAAAAACATACAACTTTTTTTATTCCGCCACTACTACGTGTGGATGTGCCCTGTACTGAGAATTTTTCACACAACTCATTTTCGGCAATAGAAGCCATATCAACATCTGTCATGTCTGTATTATCTGAAGTACACATCGCCGTCTCTCCCAGTTCACTTAAGCTGCTTGCCACAGTTCTGTAACACAACACATAAAAAGTTATCTTGACTCAAAGATTTTTGTTTGATTTAATTTTACCTTATGGCGTCGGTCCATTCCTGCCTCTCCCTTTCAGTGTCGACAGAAAATGTTCGTTCAACGACCGTGGTCCATTGTAGACCGCGTATGACAAATGTAAATGGCCTTGGACGATCATATGTCATTATTTGGCAACCTTTAATCGTAAAATCATTAAGAGGCCTCTCGGGCGGAGCGTTCTCATTAGGTTTGGAACGCCAACCGTGAAGTGTGCCATCACTTCGCAATATAAAATAGCGTGAACGCCACGTTCTGATGTGTTCACCACGTTTTTGTACCCAACCTTCTTTGACTATTGTTGCATTCGAATGACTGCCACTGGCTTCATTTGATGCTGACAAAGATCCAATATTTGACATGACGACTTTTGGAAATATTTGTGAATTACTGGAGGTAATAGATGATACCTGTTCTTGCTGTTGCGAGCTACTGTTATTTAGAGTATTTTGACAGTTCGGATTGCTGCTATTGCTGCTGCTACTGCCAAAACTACTAAACGGACTGGTGAATGAAAAAGCTACAAAATTTGAACCGAACAACCCAGTAGAGGCAGATCCGGCACCAGCAGCTGATGCGGTTGTTTTACCACCGGCTGTTGCAACCACTGTTGATCTCCTCGGCGCTGCAAACGGTAAGTAATTCGTGATGAAGCCGTAAATTTATCTTTCGATAACTTATTTAATTAGTTTTCAAACACACGTGGTTTAAGTTGACAATTTCTAAAAATATTCATTAATAAATTAAATTAAAAACTAACGTTAAATAAAGTAAATAGCTAGTTGTTCGTATTCAGTGTAAGTTCTCTCTTAGAATTGCTAATAAAATGTTTTTTGTTAGCAAATCTATTCATTCAGTTAACCTGTGGTGGTGAAACTTACAACAATAATTTTCACTTTCAACAAAATGCTTTTAACTTCTATGTTCGTTAATAACGTTCAAAACATACATATGCCAGAAGCAGTAGTGAAGAGTTATAAGTCTTATAAGATACTTCTTAAAAAGTAACTATTACAGTTCATCTTTAATTTTTTTATCCATAACTATTTTAACAGTTATTGACAACAAAAAAAATATTTCATTACATACAAAATTTTTATATTTCAATTGATATTTTAATTGTTTTTATGTAAAAAACAGTTAGGCTATTTGTTGGGTGTAACCCTTACATACAGCATACTAAAATAGTTTATGTTTTTTATTTATAAAAATATTTATTGCAAATAATCGAAACAATGTCCGACGACAAAGTTTTACAACTGTTGGAAGATCAGCAGAACACAATGCACCAACAAACACTCTTGCTACAACAAATGGCGCAGTTACTACAAGCTCAAGGAATAGTTTCAACAAGCACTTCACAAACAACGAGCACATCAAAAGCTGCACTAAAGGAATCATAGTCTCCCTTAATGACAAACTTTGCGTATGAACCAGAAAGTGGTCTAATTTTCCAAGCTTGGTACAATAGATATATACACGTTTTCGAGAAGGAGGCGAATGCTCTCGAAGATCATGACAAAGTTGCCCTACTTTGGCGGAAAATGTCTAACCAAGTCCACGAAAGATTTTTAAACTACGTGCTGCCAACAAAACCAGTTGACATGACTCTCAAAGACACTGTTGACAAATTAAATAAACTTTTTGGCAAAGCAGAAACACAGGTGTCTCAACGCTACAAATATCTGCAACTTGCAAAAACAGATGGTGAAGATTTTAAAGAGTACGCCAATCGTGTGAATCTACAATGTGAACTTTTTAGAATGACGGATCTCAGAATTGACCAATTAAAATGTCTAATCTTTGTATTAGGACTTAGATCAACAATAGATACGGACATTCGAGTCCGATTGCTGAAAATTTTGGATGAATTTTCTGACGCCACAAACTTAGATAAGTTGGTTGACGAAACACACCAATCACAAGCAGTACGTTCTGTTAACAAAATGGAAAGCAACAACCAGATACGCAAACTTCCAAAGACACCATGCTGGATATTTACACTATGTAAAATTCTGCACGTATTTTAAACACAAATGCAGCAAATGTCATCAAATTGGACACAAGGACAACTATTGCTCCAGCGAAAAACCCGTAAAAATAACAAAACCACAACACGGTGAAAACAAAAATAAATTCGGAAAAAAATCGAATTTTCGAACAAATGTCCTTTTAACAACAAAGAAGCTTCAATTTCAAGATCTTCGCAAGTACACATCCGTTGCAATCAGGGCTGCCAGAAATTTTCAGCAAAAAATCTTAATTTCACCAAAAAAAATCTTATTTTTGAAGAAAAAATCTTATTTTTGAAAAAACAATCTTATTTTTGAAAAAAGTAGTTTTTTTTATTATAAATAATAAAAACAATTCATATTTTAATTAATACATAAAATAAACAAAAAAAAAAAAACATTACAAAAAATTTAATTTCTTATACTAAATGGTATACAAAGGAAGGTTTTTTTTTATTGAACCTAACCTTCGTCTAGACATAACAAAAAGTCTTGTTTTTGGGGAAAAAATCTTAAAATATTTTTTCGGTTAAAAAATCTTAAAAAATAAGGTAAAATCTTACTTCTGGCAGCGCTGGTTGCAATCAATAACTGCTCTATTAAACTCCAGATAGACACCGCATCATCGGATATATCAATTGTTTCTGTTCAAACATGGGAAACCATTGGAAAACCAACGGCATATACAACAAAAGACAGCGCAAGCAACGCCAATACAAATAAAATAAATCTGCTAGCAATGTTCACATGTGACGTTACCATGAATAATTATTCATAATAATAATTATTTTAGATTTACCTAAAATCAGAATACGGCTCCATCGATTTGACTAATTTTTCTTTCAAATGTTTTTAAGTTTTCATCGAAAAAAAAATTTACCACGCCTACTTTTACACCCACTTTTTCTATTTATCTAAAATCGGAAAACTGTTGCCCCGTTTTTCGATGCCTTAAGGGAACCAGTTCGAACAAATGTTCCACTGCTGAATTGACAACAAAAATATGCATACGACACCCTCATGAAAGCTGCGAAAAATTAAGCTGGAGCGATTTTTTTCCCCTGTGGAACTGGGAAAACTTTTTTAATCGCGTTAATTTTGGCAACGATACTCTCGCAGAATGATATTGTATTTACACTCGCATCGTCAGGAATTGCATCTAAATTTTTGGAAGGCGGTCGAACCAATGAAAATCCAATATAACATATCTAAGAACAGTGCGATAGCCAAAGTACCATGGCGCATAAAAAATCTTTGGAGGCATTAGACAAAACATTGCAAAATTTACGAAACAATCAAAGCCAATTTGGAGGCACGATGATTTGTTGGCAGGTGATTTGTGGCAAACACTGCCAGTGATACCACGGTCAACGCCCACCGACATGTTTGAAGTCGTCTGCTTTGTGGATACACGTTAGGAGCTCAAATAGACCGCATGTGTCGAGCAGAGAACTGCAACGAATACTAAAATTTGGAGTATATTCCATCATTTACTCTGAATTGTTATAATTCAAACCGTTTTTGTTCAACAACAAAAATGATTTTGGAGTAACGAGCAGCGATGCCAGAAGTGCAGATTTATCTGCATTTTGAAGATTTTTTCCCCAAAATTGTCAAAATTCAGATTTGCAGATTTTTGGTTTAACATTGCAGATTTTTTAGCACGGTGGAAACTTCTTTACATTGTCATGATTGTACTATTTCCACTTCTTGCATTGATAATTAAATATAGTATTTTAACCATTCATTAAAGAACCGTGTGGAAAAAGATTCATTAGTAGAACAATTATTCACAAAAGATAACTTAAAAATTCGCATTGTTTTGACACATTAATTTTGCGGGACTTGTGTTATGCCATCCCGCAATTAACTTTTAATTTGTTGTTTAAATTAACAAAGATGTGACTAATCCTTACTCAGCCTGAGTAAAAAAATTTGGATAGATAATTTTAATGTAATAATATCCATAAATTATTAGCCATGTTCAAAAAATCGAACAAATATTTATAAGTTTTCTGTGTTGAAAGTTCAGAAATAATATTTCCTTTTTTAGACCTCATACTTCGAGGACCACTCATATTTACCAGAATGACATTTAAAACTACCATCGATTTGAAATTCGGGAACATATTTTGATATTAATTGTAATACAGTCAAATCCCGATAATTCGTACCCCGATAAATCGTAATTCCCGATAATTCGTAATAAACTCTCGGTCCCTTGAAAAAATTTCCTTAACTCGTAAAATTTCCATACCTTTTGGTCCCCTTGCTAATTCGTAATTTTTTTTTCAAATAAAATCTTCTTAACCTCTTATAAATCGTAATTTTTTGCTAACTACCACTTATAATTCGTAATAAAAACAGAAACATTGAAAGAATGATTTTTTGTTTACCGCTATTGTTTTGCGTGGGTTTTTGCTTCTAAAAAAAATAATTTTTATATATTTTATTTTTAACAATTGTTTTCTAAGTTTTTATTTTATTTATCTTTACGAATTATCAAGATTTTACTGTATCTTTTTCTAAATAAACTACATACAAAATGTAATAAATGTGTTTTGAAGGTTTATTGAAGATTTTTAAAACCTTGACGCAGATTTTGCAGATTTTTTGATAAAAAATTATGGTTTTTTGCTGATTTTGCCTCTAAAAGTTCTGGCAACACTGGTAACGAGCTCATTTCAAACAATCAGTTTGAATTCTTGTACTCGCATCGAACATGAACGTTTGTAAATTTTTTTTTGGTATGACTGCAGATCACTGCAAGGAAACGAAGCGGTGTTCGCATCATTCTTGCAATATTCGTTTTCAAATGCAATAATATGTTCATTTAGCTGCAACATGTATGATGGAGTCGTTTCAATCATTAACGCGAAAATTTAAGTACAAACCATTCATGTACAGGGTTGTCAGATTTTTTTGAGCTCCATCGCCAAACCTGATGTCAGAAATCGCCAAAAATCGCCAAACCTCAATTTTGTTCAGTTTTTGTAACAATTTTTTTTATCAAATTTATTTTTCTTTTTTTTTTAATTAAATTTTGCATACAAAAAAAGCAAGTATAATGTTGCAGCCAAAAATCGCCAAAAACTAAGAAAAAATACAAAAAAGTCGCCGAAAGTCAATTTAGTTTTGTTACTGTTTTTTTTTTAAATAACATAAAATGAAGATCATATATCCGTTAAAAAAACAAAAATTAAAAACACAAGTCTATAAGATCGTTCACTTCAGCCTCACCGATTTTTGGCCTATTAGAATTAAATAGTGAATGAATATAAAATTCACTTCAAATGATAACAAAACAAAAATCATGTGACAAAAAGTTGCAATTTTTTTTATATTAGTAATGATAACAAAAAATGACAAACTGTTAAAAAAATTGCTGAAATAATCACCCTTATTGTGTTTGGCTTATTTAAAATACGCCTACGACTGTTTGGTAATAGATTGAAGGAAATAAGTTCACGTTCTCTTTAATCTTTTACCAAACAGTCGTAGGCGTATTTAAAATACTCCAAACACAATAAGGATGAATATAAATGGTAAAAATAGCCAAGTAAATCGCCAGTTATATCAAAAGTCGCCAGTCGCCAAATGGAAAATCCCGCCGCCAAACACATTTCAAAATCGCCACGTTTGGCGAGAAATCGCCATATCTGACAGCCCTGTTCATGTATTCTACAGTTTCGTTCTCGTTTGAGCATTATACATATGTATGTATCAGTCGCAACATTATTGGTTCAAAAAATACAAATGTTTGAATGAATGTATGTAAGCCCATATCGAGCCTTTGGTGCAATACCGTAGTAATTCAAAAAATCGTGAACTGAGAAAAATGCATTTGAAGTTGTCAGCCATATTTTTGATAGCATTTTTGTTTACTAAAGTTATGTTTTTACAAGTTTTTAAATAAAGAGGAATGTTTTGTAATTAAAAAAAGGTGAACAATTATTAATAATATTAAATATTTTTTTTATATTAATATCAATATCGTTGGAAATAGCTAGAGGCAACAAAGACATTTTTAGCTGTAAAATCTGAACAGTTAGAGATGGAATCATAATCTTTTTTTCTTTAGATAGATATTTCCCCAAAGATCATTTCTGCATACCCAGCTCAAAAAATTCAAATTTTGAGTTACTACGATATTGCACCAAAGGCTCGATATTGTTTTTTCATATTGTGTGCATACATTTTTAGGAAATTTGAATATAGTGAAAAAAATGTTAAAAAATCGTAACCCAAGCTAAATTTATTTGAAAATTAAATTTGCGAAAAAGTTGTCTGTATGTATTTACATACATGTATTATTATTTTTTAGGCATATAATCAAATTCAAAGAAATTTTTGGAGATATTAAAAAAAATTAATAATAAAAAAACATTTTTTTAAACATGTTTTTATATCAAAATGTAAAAAGGAACATGGGTAGTAGTATTATATAACAAAATATAATTTATAAATATAAAAGGAACAGTACTACTAAGAACAACACGCAACGCTCACAATAACATGAGCTTTATATTGCTTATATAAATAAATCACAATGTGTATTTAAACAAGTGGCTCGAGCTTATAACATGAATTTTACTACTATCATACCAAAGAAATATATACATTTATGTTCGTTGCGAGCACAAGAATTCAAACTGACTGTTTGAAACGAGCTTTTTGCATTTAAGTAATTTCTTGTTGTTGAACAAAAACGATTGAATCATAAAGTTCGAGTGGTGGTTGCAACTGATTACAATAAAATCATGTTCGAATCACCGAGCCGAAACCCGAGTACAAGTAAGCTGTTGTTCATAAACAGATGCATCGCTTTAAAATAAACAAATACAAGCATAACTTTGCTATCTATTCATACATCTTACTGAATTTTTTGGTTCGTTTGAACAAGAACAAAACTGTAGAATACTTTTTTGGTTTATACTGAATTTTTAGCTGATGTGATTGAGTCGGCTCGATCATACTCCTTGCAGCTCTCTGGTGTCGAGCTGCAGAACAATCAACCTCGAGCCATATTTTCCTACAATTTTTGGGCATATGAAATTGCAAAATCTCGGTGGATATTTAAATTTCGGCCAGTTCACCGAATCAAAGTTCGAATTCATCCGAAAGGCGTTTCCAAACATTACACAAAATTACAGAAATCATGATTGGTTGAGCGAACGTGCTATATTAGCTGCGAAAAACGTTGATGTCGACGAACTGAATTTTAAGATTCAAAGTGAAATCGCTGGCGAATTGAAGACGTATTAATCGGCAGATTCCGTTACTTCTCAGAACGATGTCGTTAACTATCCAACCGAATTTTTAAACTCCCTGGAACTACCCGGATTACCGCCTCATAATCTCAAACTTAAAGTTGGATCGTAAATCATAATGTTACGCAATATAAGCCAACAACGTCTTTGTAATGGCATCCGACTTACGGTAAAATAAAAACGAAGCAACAATGCTTAAAGGAAAGTACAAGGGAGAAATTGTTTCAATACCTCGGATCCCAATGATTCCAACCGACATGGCATTCGATTTAAACGCTTGCAGTTTCAAGTAAGGCTCGCATATGCAATGACAATCAACAAATCTCAAGGGCAGTCACTGCGTGTTTGTAGCATTAACCTTGAGAATCCATGCTTCTCGCATGGTCAATTATGTGTCTTTTGTTCCCGTGTCGGAAGTCCATTAGCATTATTTTGTTTATGCGCCAGCCAACCAAACAAAAAATATCGTATATCACAAAGCATTGCAATGAACAAAATTATGATATCCTAGCAAAGCAATCGAATAAGTTTTACTTTTTTACTAGCTACCTGAATATTGATCTTATAAGATTCACAGCATATATATTTTCAAACCAAATGTAAATCAAACATATGTATATGAACTACATTTTAATTTAAAAATACTTTTTTCCTCTTTTTAACGAAGTTTAAAGATCGAACGCAAACATTTTATTCTAATTTGGACAGGACAACGTCTGTCGGGTCAGCTATTTTATATATAAAATATAAAATTCTCGTGTCACGATTCTTGTAATTGAACTCCTCCGAAACGGCTTGACAGGATAGTGTCAATCATGCGTAATGTGTTAACGATATTAACCAGAAACTCCCTTTGTTATAATAATAATAGCTGCCTTTTTATTAAGTTTTTATCTCCCCTAAATTTTTTTTAAATGAAAATAGATGACGATATGTATGTATGTATACGTATTTTTGATATAAAGTATAATTTTTATAGGATTAATCTACATACATATATTTTTTTAATATGCAATTAATAGTAAAAATAAAAAAGTAAAGCTATGTTTACAGTGTGAACTTCACAGCTATTAAATATTTGGCATCCTACACGTAACCCCAAGTTTTATTAAAAATTTATTTGCTGATCACTAGGGACCGGATTTTTATGCAGTTAAAATCGAGTTTTATGCGCATAAAACATACAATTAAAATAGAAAAATATGCGCTTTAAATTGAAAAAATATGCACTTTAAATTTTTCCTAACACATTTTTTAATCATAAACAAATCATTAAAATAACATAAAACCCCTAAAAATTCAGTCTCGTTAACGAAAATAAGGTACACCAAAAAAGCAAAAGTAAAAATATAGTAAAACACAAAATATAAAGTAAAACAATAATGTAAATTAAGTCACTTGTTAGATAAATATGTGAACCTTCATATAAAATTAATTAAAAACAATACTCATTTTCCACTACGCTGTTTTCTTAAAAATTTAAATTAAATATGGCATCAGTTTGTGTTATTGTTTTGTGTCCTTCTTATTTCTTAAAATTTAACCAAGTTTGATACGAATTTGTTTACTTAAGTTTCCCTTAACTGCATACATTCTATTTTTGACATTATCAGTTAATTTAATTTGCATTCTTAATGGATTTGATTTCTCTAATTTTACAATAGTCTCAGAGATAAATCCGTAATTTGAAGACTTAAAAATTATCCGAAATTTTATATTTTGTATATTTGTTATTATTTTTTTTTTTTGGTACTGCATTACCATCGTTCCATGACCATGACATCCTTGAATTGTTAAAAATTTTCAGCATAATACATAACTGATTTGAACCACTTTCCCCGCATTGTTGTTATGGGATACTTCTCCTAATATGCGACAAAACGCGATGTGCTTTGCAAAATATTTTTTCCCCATTTTTTCCCAAAAATGCACCAAAAATATGCAATGTCAGCAATATATGCAAACATATGCATTTAAAGCATATTATGCAAAAATATGCACTAACAAAACGATGCCATTTTTTTAAAAATTTCTTGATTCGAAAAGATATTAAGTTTATGTTTATCTCAGACTGACGACAACAAATATGCATTTGCATAAAAATCCGGTCCTTGCTGATCACTTTTAACGAACTGTACATAAAAATTCATTTAATAACGATTATAAACTAGAATAATTCATTGAACGTATGCAATATCACATATAGACCACTAATAAAATATGAATCAAAATTTATTTACTTAAGTTTGTACAATTTTTAAAAAGTACATATTAAACTTTATAAGACATAGGCTGAGCTCCAATACATCCTAATACTTTGCAGACAACGATAAAAATGTATCAAAGAGTTTAACAATGCTTAAGAGTTGGCTTATTGTTTACGCATTGATAACTTGCTCTGCAACCGACGTTTTGAAACTCATCCATACTTTCTGCAAGTTCTGCATCTCTTATACCATTGACTTTATAAAAACATGATTCAAAATACAGTATTTAAGCATCCTTACAAAATCTTCCTTTAAGAAGTCCATCTTGTATAAGAAACACCTAATACAGAACAGAATTCCTGAAATTCGTTTATTTATGTTATTTTTTAAGACTATGTGATAAAACTTTAAAAATTACCACAAAGAACCTTGATACTTTTTGCATTGCTAAATAAGATTAACTGCCTGTTCGTCTATTTCTGACCGAAGATTTCGTTCGCTTAACTTACATTTAAAACCAAAATAAATTATACAATATTGTTTTTGTTTTACATGTAATTTAAGCGAACGAAGTGTTCGTTCGATATCGATGAACAGGCTTACAAACAGTTCCAGTCATGGCGTAAGCGCCGTTTGTTGCCAATCCGATCAAATTTTTTATAGGAATATTGTTTGTTAATCAAAAGTTTTTTATAAGAAAAAAAACTTAAGCGGCATCTGACTTAGTAAGCTCGAATAAGACTATCCATTATTAAGCTAACACCGTCAAAGTAGCTTGCTACTAACATAAAACATTTCAATGCCACATCCATAGTTTCATCAACAATCAAAAAACAATTTTTCTGTTTGGTAAAAAAACTGTGAGACTTGCAATTGTCTTCTTTCCGTCCAATGTTCTTAATTTTTTAAAATAAGTATATGTTGCACATTTACTAAAACCGGCCAATATTAGGTTTGGCCTACTATCCGACCAAACCACATATATCCGACCATATTTGGTCGGAAAAGACCATATTCGGCAATCCTGGTTCTCATCATACACCAACAATAAAAAGCTCTGCTGTATTGTACATTTGTTGTAATCTCGCGGCTACCTTCTATTATTGTACCATGATCGGACTGTAAGATTTTTTTTCTTTTTGCTTTTTTTTAACACAAGAGAAATTCAGCAAGAAACAGAATGTAAACATAAAAGATCTACATCACAAACGATAAAAATAAATTTTTAAGAAACAAAATTTTAAAATGATAGCAAAAAATTAAAAAAAGAGAAGTGATTCTATTTCACAAATCTGTGAAAGAATTTACTTTGTCTAGACGAAAGACGACAAGAGTGTATGCCATCATATATCTGCGAACTTTTTTAGATTTTTGTCTTTAACTGTGTGAAAAATTTAACGCTAAAAACGTTTGATGTTGGTTTGCTGATGATGAATTAGTATAAATGTATTGTATATGAACGCTAATAGTGGAAGTAAACTGCCCTCAAAATAGTGAAAATTAAAAGTACACAATGCTCTTTTACTTCAAAAATGAAATTTTGAAGTTAGTAATGCAGAATTTATCGCTTTGTTTTTCTCTATACAGTATAACCCGGTTAATTAAACCACAATTATATGCCTTTCACGGTTATTTACCTTGAGTTTTAAATCCCCGTTCTTTTCCCTCCATGTTTCAAACAAATATCCACGTTTACTTGTCATACGCTTAATTACCCAATTCGTATAAATGCCTCAAAAATTAAACTCCCAAAACAAAATTAGACCTAAATTTCATTCGTTTAATTGCCTCAGTACTATTTGACAACAACACAGCAATCAATGCAACAAGATTGTTAATAAAAAAAATAAAATATGCACTAAGAATTTTTAACAAAAATATGCACAAAAAAAAAACAAAATATGGCTTATTTGTAAGCAAAATATTCCACAATCTAAAATTTAAATTAAATTTAAAATAAACTTTAGGGATCACCAGAATAAAGTTATATTATGAAGTTAAGATTCATAAAGGAGTTATTTGTTCTGAATATTAAATAGATTCACTAAATATATGAGATATTTTGTTTTAAAGGGATTAAAGGAAATGTCACTAAATTTTAAATTAAATAATCATTTAAAAGAATAAAATAGCTTGAGTATTTTAGGGATTGGTATTTGAAAAGAAGCTGTATGTTTAAATGTAAAACGATGCAATCATATTTAATTTGCAGTAGGATACTTTGGGTCAAATTTTATCTTAATACGAACATGCTTAAATGGTTTATGAACATAAAGAAAGAAATTTGCATGGGGACTATGTGATATTATAGACCGATTCTCACAATTTACATAGGTTTCGTTCTTATGACAATTAAAACCTGATTACTAAATTTTATCAAATTATCTAAAACTGATACTTTTACTGTACGCACAAGGTTTACATGGACAGGCAACCAGCCAGATGGACGGACGGACACGAAAAGATCATTTTAAAAAGTGTTTCTGATTCGATCGGTTTACTAAACGATGCGTCCAGATTTCAATGTATTAGCACAAAACTTTATATAATTGCTTTTTTCTTAATTTTTGCATATACAGTGGAATCTCCCATGAGCGGACACCGAAGGGACCGTTGAAATGTGTCCGCACAAGGGGGCTGTCCGGCTAAGAGAAAACTACAAATTTAAATCAACAAAACTTTGCCTTATATTGTTTGTTTTTATTTAAAGATACATACTTTTATTAAAAAAAATATAAAAGCTTAATAAAATAATAATAATAATAAATTTTATAAAGGTCGAAAAAAAGTCAATTTATAAAAAATATAAAAAATAAACAATTCAATTGGGTTTAATAACAAAAAATCATTAAATGTAGTTCTATATGTAATAAAAGTTTAAAATGTTTTATGAGTACTATACCTATTTAACATACCCACATTTAACTATGTTATGTGATGTATTAAATATGATAAACCGTGCCCTGTTGTTAAAGCGAACAAATTAAAAGAGTCTTGGCAGGCTTATTTGTAAATTATGCTATGAAAAATTCGGAAAAAATAAGCTAAGTGTCCGTCCAAGAGAATTTTTTTTATCTAGCGGATGTCCGCGTCCGCTCATGAGAAGCGTCCGTTCAAGGGAAAGCGACTGCAATGCTTTTCTTATGGAGCGCTGCCGGGACCTAGCAACAATGTCCGTTTAATGGGGGTGTCCGCTTATGGGAAGTGTCCGTTAAGGGAGATTGCACTGTACACATATAAAACCTTATATGTAGTTTGGAATAACATTTATCTTCAACGAAAACTTGCTTTGGCATAAAATGGGAGAGTGAAAATTAAATGTAGATGGGGAAATTGAAGCAACAGAAAATTTTATCTTTTAACCAGAATTTTAAGCAATTTTTTTAATTCGCTGAACATGTATTAAAATATGCTTTAAAAACGTGAAATATGTGTGCAATAAAAATGCAGCAATCGCTAAAATATGCAAATTAGTCACAAACAAATCGATACCAAAATTCACAAAAAGCTCTAAAACGGATAAATATATTTTTTCTGCCTTCATTGGTCGCACAAGAAACACCATACAATTGCATATTTAGGGTTTCCCTGATCACATAAGTTTGTATACATGAGTACGCTTTTGTTAGTAGGATATGACAGAATATCTCAAAAGCATCACAGATAAAATTAAAGACAACAAACCCATTGTTTTTTATTGCTATATCTTTAGATTTAGCTGATAGGTACATGTACAAATTCTTAACTTTTTTCCATACATCAAAGTTTTAGTATCTTGTAAATAAATGCGTTTAATTACCTCACTGAGTTATTTAAACGTATTCGCTTAATAACCTCAACGAGGTAGTTAGGCGTATTCGTTTAAATGCTTACACCGCATAGTTACCCAAAAATATTGGAATTTTTGGCGAGGAAATTTTTACGTGGAATACGTATTTTGTATGAAATTCTTCTTTTTATCTTTTATACTTTCCCCGTTTGAAGAGATTGAAATTAATTTTTTTGAGTTATGTAACTATTAAAGTAAAGAGCGATATATACATTAAAAGAGGATCTATTTTAGTTCTAAAAATGTTTAGTATTGTTCTAGGGTGTTCTTTTATTATTAACCTGTGTTGTTGTGATTATTTATATATTTCGAATAAAAGTCTTCCAATTTATAAAATTAAAATTAAATAATCTGTTATTTTAATAATTTATAAATTTCGATATTTCGGTTAACTTTGAAATCGATTTTTAAAAAACATAAATGTTGAATTTTTTTCAACGCTTCTTTTTTCGCACAAATTGTTTGTAACTAAAACAATGTTGTTTTTTATTATTATTTTATAAAATCGCAGCGGTAATTAGAATGAGTAAAGAGGCCTAATAGAAGGCCTTATTTAGCAGACATAAGCCCTTCTCGCCGTATTCCATACATATGTATTTATATTTTACACAGGTTGTCATTGGGAGCAAGCCCTTTCACACTTCCTTTAATAACAACTTATTTCCCTTCCCAAAGAAGGGAGTAAGGATGGTCTCTAAAAAAAATAAAAATAAAAAAAACTGAATAACTTCCTTTCTCCAAGTAGCGAATGTGTACTGTATATTTTGGAAGGTGTTTAAAAAGAAATTTATACCTTCTAAAAGGCATTCTTCTGAAGGCAAGATATCATACGAAGCGAATCCTGCAGAAAGGTGTACTTATGTATATTTTATCTAAAAAAAAATGATATGAATACCAAGAACTTTTAAAGACAATTTAAACAGATTTTTATAGGAATTCCGTTATGTATGGAGTCTCACAGATCTTTTTGGGTCAATTACGGATGCCAACTTAACCGAAGTTGAGTTGCCAGCAGCGAAATCAGGCAACGCTCATGTTAAAATATAAAATAAAAAAAATTTTGATTTAGACCAAAAATAAATAAAAATGGTAAATCAGAATAATTAATCAAGCATATATATTTTATTTAAACAATTTCGGACCGAAAATTAAAAAATGCTATTTATTAGTTATCTTGTGTTTATAAGTAATTTTATCAGTTTACATTGTTATTGAAAAATTGTTATATGTACACCATTATATTTCAACCCAAATGTGCAGAATGCTCTAGTATAAAAGTAATTTAACGTTAAAAAGTTCGTTAAAAAAGCTTTATATAAAATTTCGAATTTAGCAGCAGTTAAAATACACACATTTGTACACACACACATTTATTTTATGAAATCAATTCAGAAATTGGGGATCCACCTGGATGTTTCTAATTCGTGTGAAATTGAGGAGTTGGAAGTGATCGATGATGAGGAGAACGATTTAGATACAAATGTGCAGACAATAAAACCAAGCGAAGCCGTCGAAATATTTAACAGGGCTTTGGATTGGGCTCAATGCGAGAATGTTGAGCAAAATGACTTAAATGTATTAAGACGTTTAAGAGAGAAGGTTATCTTCCAAGTGTTGGATAGAAAAAAACAGCAGAAAAAAATAACAGATTTTTTTTAAATGCATATGTGTGCATGTAAAATTAAAAATATGATCTCATTTAAAATGTATTCTTTTAGTTCCAGTTGTCTTCTATGGTTTTAGTCAGGTTGAATGCCTTTTTTATTTCCTTTTTGAATTTGTTTATGTTTGGATTTAGTTTATAATTAATAAAAACGTTTAAAAGCACATTATCGATATGTTTTTTATTTAAAAATTTTACATTCGTAAACGTCAACAATTTGTTAAACGTCAACACCCGCGGTTTTAATTAGTTGACGTTTTCCAGAGTGCACTGTAAACCAAAACGTTTTTTGAAAGGCAGTAACGTAACAGTATTTATTTTTGGCAAAAAACATCCATTCTATTTTTTAACATTCTTTGAGTGAGAACTATGTTAACACAAGTTGCTTGTGTGCTGGAAACTTGGTAGTCAACCAAACGAAGCTAACTGACGGAGCTAACTTCAAACACATAAATTCGACTTGTCACAAATCAATATTTATAATAATCGTTAATTGTCTCATAAACTAGTCACAAATTAAATCAAAGCTAGTTTTAAGCCTGTCCTCAAATTTTAAAATTTTGAGCTGTGATTGTTTATGATTTAGTGTGTGATATATATTTTATTCAAATGAAAGTTTAATAAAAATTTAATTGTCAGGGGTGTGCTGGAAATCGAAAAAGTTGTTTTTAATATACTTTTAATTTAATTTTTGTTCTAAAATTCTTTTATTACAGAAGTCTTATTAAAAAACGATTGTTAAAATTCTTGCACTTTACGTTTTCGAATTCCAGCACGTTCCTGTATGTAAAAACCAAACAACGAGATCCCTTACCTAAACATATCTGCGTAAGGTTTCCTCCTATATGGTAGGTAAAACAAACACTGGCTTCGCTAACCTAAGATTCTCTTAATAACAGGCCTGTGGCCGGACGCAAGGATTTTCTCACCTAAGGTATAACAAACACCACGACCTTCTTCCTCTATTAAATAATTATTTTTTATTTATTTCTCATATAACATATATCCTAGCATACAAAGACCATAATCGGTTACAAATTTCTACTGACATTTGTAAATAAATTTCAATAAACTAAACCGTTTTTCAGTTACGCAAATATATGTATGTTGTGCACGGCATATGTATCTTGAAAATAAGAGCTAACATAAAAAAACGGTTAGCACCATTGGATTCAGCGTAAACGAATTATGTTAAAACGCTATGTGCCCGGCTTGTCTAATTTTGCAATTAGCACAGTGTAATTGTTTGATTATAAATTAACAAAAGTATTTTCCAAGAGCAACATGCTATGGTTTAAGATCAACCATATAAGTGTTCAATATATTTTTGTTATTATTACCCAAAACGCAACCATAATGTGGTTGTGGCTTCTTGATGGAGGACTATTTTAACCAAAGTCATATGTTTAAAATTTTTCGTAAAAATTGGTTTTGTTGGAGACAAAGCTGTAAAAACTGCAATAAATTTTTTTTTATATATCATTGAATGCAATCAATTCGATTGCAATCAAGTTTTAATTGAATTCATGCGATTGCAATCCATTTCACAGAAATCACAACAACTAGTGAAAGTCCAACGAAACAATATACACTTGGAATAAATCGGTCGTAAACAAAAATGGACATTCAGGTCTGTCACAGAAATCAATTCTGATCGAAAATTATTTAGTTTAATGTGAAGCAAGATACGAAATCACTTCTACTTTTGATCGGAATTGATATCTGTGACAGGCCTGAATGTTTGCATTCCAAAATTATAAGTCAGGTTTATTTCTAGAAGGAAGAGTTGGTTTCATTTGAAGTAGGGAATAGTAAATGGATTCCAAAATCGATTTTCGATTTTTCTATCGACTTTTTATTTCGGTTTTTGAAATCGATTAATCGTTCAAAGGATTATGGGAATTGTTCCTGATCGGTGGCGACTGTTTTTTTGCTAAATTACTATTAAGTTAGTTTTAGAAAACAAACGTTTGCATAAAATCAACGGCAAGACATTAAATAATATAGATGATATAATATTAAAAAATTTCAAGAATCAAGATATTGATAACATATTAGCAAATTTTGCAATTAATTTTAATCACGCATGTGACATAAAAACAATCAACCACCCAAAAATAACAGTGCCAAATTCGATGTACATTGAGCAAAAAAAAAATTAAGAAGAAGTATTCAATATTCTGATAAATCTAAATAAAAACAAAGGCCCAGGTATTGATGGAATCAGACCCAAAGATGTAAGACATAACGCTTTAAAATTTACAACAATAATAACAAATATGATAAATCAAAGTATCAAATTTACAACCATACCAAAATTATTAAAAACATCAGTGGTTAGGCACGTGTACAAGAGCGGAAAAAATATATTGTTAACAATAATAGACCAATATTTATATTATCCGTGATAGAAAAAGTGTTAGAGGAAATTGTTGTGAAGACATGATATTTTTGAAAAAGTATAAAATAATACACCCAAGCCGATTCTCATTTCAAAAAGAAAAAACATAAATCAGCTACTTGGTAAATTTTCTGATGAAATCAATGGAGCTCTCAGTAACGGCGAACAATGTCTAGTTCTATTTATCGATTTTAGTAAGGATTTTGACACCGTTTCACATGTAAAACTTCTATCGATATTGGAAAGAAATGGAATAAGAGGAAATGTTTTGTCCTGGTTTGTAGACTACCTCAAACTCCGAACATATTGTGTTTAAATTATGAAAAAAATATAATGACGAAGTTGAATCAAAACACGGAGTTCCAGTTCCACAAGGATCCAAACTAGGTCCTCTATTATATCTAATATACGCAAACGATTTGCACCCTCAAAAACAGCAAAACAAAAACAAAGATATTGAAACGGCCACAAAAATCATGCAAAATCAACTGGATAACGCATCGAAATGGTGCCAAGATAACGGTCTAGCCATCAACGCATCAAAAACAAAACTAATGAACATTAGGCAACCACATCTTAAGCAAATTAGCAATAAAATCAAATACCACGACATAAATTGCATACACCACAAAATTAACAATAATAACGACAAATGCAACACAGCTATTGAATTAGTAAACACGTATAAATACTTAGGTGTTCATGTGGATAGCACGTTTAAATGGAAAGTCCATATACAAGAGCTACGAATGAAGCTTCGGAAAGCTGCTTACTTTTTATACCACTTAAGCTACGCGGCAACAAGCACGGTACTCCGCCAAGTCTACTTCTCACTTGCTGAATCTTACATACGGCACGGAATAGCGGCCTGGGATATTCGGCCTTATTGTGGTTGTCGTTGTCGTATACGACTGTGTAATAGATTAAAGTAATACACAACATGTGTTCTTTAATCTACTACAAAGAAACTACACGTTTGTTTGCGAAAACGACAACCACAATAAGGCTGATTATTCCCACTGTAAGAGTCTCCATCAGTCTCAAAACAAATTGCTAAAAATACTATACAAAAACCAAGAAAATACAATCAGCAACCCCAACCACACTGTCAACAGCTATAGCAACTTCAACGATCAGCATCAATTAAATCTATTGTAATTAACCTCACAAGTACTTACAACATTCAAAACTGATACACACACAATAATAATAATAACAACTCGGCAAACAGAAGCAACAATATATCAAAAAACCTACCACGCCAACTTAATGTGCTTAATGTCAAAAATATATATCGACTAACTATACTGACTGATCTAAATGACTCCCGGCTTCTACAACCTATAAACCATCGATACAATACTCGACTTCGTTCTGAGAATCGATTTAAAAGTAAAAAAAACGAGAAACAGCTATGGTGACAGAACCTTGAAAGCTATACTTCTTTCCATCTATAATGAAATGCCAACACAACAATTAAATACAACGGAAAAGTCCAACGCCAAAAAACTGTACAAAAACTTTTTATAACGTCTCAATAATCAAATAATATTATTTATTATTATTTAATTAATTATTATTCAATCTATTTAAATGCATATAGGTATTAACATTAATATGAAAATGAAATAAGCTCTCTTAGAATATTATCTACATTATCTACATACAATATGAAAATGAAATAAGCTCTCTTAGAATATTATCTACATGCAGACAAACCACAAGGCTTCGCGGGAGTTTAGTTAAATTAAGGATGAATGTTTCTAACTTTAAGAATGAATATATGTAAAAATAATAAAAAAAAAACAAAAAAAAATGTCAGATTAAAATTAAAAATTGCCAAAATGTTGATAAAAATAAAAAATCGATTTTAAAAGCCCAATAATCGATTTCAGTATAAAATCGCATACGTAAATTCGATTGCAAAAAAAAAACGATTTTAAGTTTCCACAAAATCGATTTTCGATTGGAATCAAAATCCCTAATTTGAAGGAAACGAAAATTTACTGCATTGGAAAATTAAAAAAAATTTGTTGTGTAAGTGTATTTAGCAAAAACTATAAATAAAGCCGGTGTCGACTTTAGGACAAAACTTATCCTATAGCCGGCAGGTTATAACCCAGTAAAAAAAATTTGGGGTTTTTAAAGCACTTAAGAGAAAAAGCGCATAGAGAGCTCTTATACAGCAGTAAACGATAAAGAATAAAATATAGAAAAAGCTGCTATTTAAGTGCTGACAACGAAGGAGGTTTTAAAGCGCAAATAATAAAAATATATTATGGTTTAGGAAAATGATTAAAAAAATGCATTTAAACAAGAAAAAGCAAAACATAAATGAATATGTTAATATTGTTAGCCCTTAAAAAAGCGCTTTAGGAGTGCTTTGTTTGCATGTTAAAAAAAAGCGCTTAATGTCAGCAGTAAAAAGTCCTCCAAACCGGGAACACTCCATACAAAAATCAGGCATCCCATCAGCAGGTTTGAAGCGATTTGAGGTATGAATTCATACTAAAAACCTGCCTACAGGGTAAACTCGTTTTTAACTCATTTTCTGATATCCCATAAGGAAAGAAAAACGATTAATGAGCAATTAACTCAAATTTGAGTTTAATTAGAGAAAAATACTGATTTGCCAGCAGTCGGCACCCAATGCCGACCATAGGAAATTTTATAAATTTTTGTTCCTAATCTCGGCACACTACAAAATTAAAAAAATTTTTATTTTTTGGAATTTTTTTACAAAATTTAAAAGATTTTCTACCTTTACAAACCTTGTTAATAAAGTAATTTCCAACACTTGGCATCACTGTCATGAAAACATAAAGCGCAAAATTGTGTTATTAAGGACCATTATTATAACTTGACGTTAGCTGTTACCCGGCAGATAACAGACGCTTTTTGACAGATAACACATTATTATCTGTCAACTTAATCTTAACTTTAGCTAACTTTAAGTTGTAATAATGTCCCTAAGAAAATAATAAAAATAATAATCTTAACCTACTTACAACTACAATTAATGTTGAGAGAATTTCAACTAATTGTAGTGGGGAATGTAAGATGAGATGAATCCACTGTTTATTGTTGATGTTGTTTTGTTTAAGCTTTGATATTGTTACAAGTAGAACTGTTGCTATAATTCTTATACGTTTAACAGTTTTATTTGGTTTAATATCTTTAGTTTTTCTAAAATCTTTATGGATGAAGTTTCCTGATGATCTGGCCTAAGCAACCAGTGAAATGCGCATAGGAATAGCTTATCCCATCAACAATAAATTTCAAGTGTTTTTATCAATAATAAAAATTGGGAATTAAGCACGAATAACAAAATCTTTTGAAAATATAAAAATAAATTTTAAAAAAGCAAATCGTTAGTAATACTTGTTTTCAAATACTGTTGAATAAAAGCCTAAATAAATGAAAACAGTAATAAATCTTTTTTTATATGAGAATTTTTGCTTCTTATTGCGATTTAAGCTATTTGTTCCAACTTGAATTTGCTGAAGAATTTTATTTAATACATGCTGATTTTTTTTTAATTCTTTCTACATACTTTAAAAAAAATAATAGATTAAAGAGAAGGTGAACCTATTTTCTTTAATCTATTACCAAACAGTCGTTGGCGTATTTTAAATACGCCAACCACGATAAGGGCGATTGAGTTTATTCTGCTCCTGAGTTGTTGTTTAATTATTTGTTTACTTGTGGCAGAGCTGGGATTTATTAATAGTTTACGATGTGGCCCCACATAAAGAAATTTATAAATGCCTTGATTGAAATAAAAATTTTACAAAAACACAAAGGAATGTTGGGTGCGCTTATTTCCATATTGAATGTGAAAATATTTCAGTTTAACAACATACATTTTTAACCAAAAAAAGAGTATTGAAGTTTATTTGTAAACAATGTTTCTTAAAGCCGAAATTTTGCAATAGGTATTCAGAAAGAATTAAGAAATGGATTTGCATCACTTACTGCACTGTTTGAGAAAGTGTTGGATGTTAAATGTTGAAGAAAATAAACGTTAACTTGATGAACAATTGGAAAATGGACTTGAATTAATTCAGACTAAAATAGGTGTGAAATGAATAAAATTAATAATAATGTACCATCTAACAATGCTGAAGATTTAAAGTCTGAAATCAAAAACTGCTTAGATATAATTAAAGTAGTGGATAATGTTGCTGATGGAAAAATGGCTAATTTGGAATTGGAAAACAGTATTCTCCAAAAACGTCTCAACAGATCGAATATTATAATACGTGGCCTACCAAATAAAATTAAGAATTTACGTAAGCCTATTAAAAGTATTTGTTCGCAATGTAATGTTCAGATATATATATGACTACTATATTCAGCACTTTACTTATTTTGCTGGTGGAAAATCTGTCTTTGTAAAATTTAATTCTGTGCAAATTCGTGGTCAAATTATGATCAACTACAATAGGATTCGTAATTTCTTGTTAAAAATATTGTTCGCCTTGGTAAAAAAATCTAGTTAATCTGTGTCGTAAGCTCAAAACAGATGGCAATTACGATATAAATTTATAAATTATGACATACCTACCTAAAGCGAAAGTAGGAAAGTCGGGTCAAACTGAGGTGCTCTTATCTTTGTTGATTTCAATTTGTTTTAATGGAATATTTGTAATATTCGTTGTTTAACTTGAGGGTTACACGATCAAGTTTTGCCTATCCAGTTTTAATACACTCACACTTTTTACCAATACACTCATACTTATAAAAATTAATAAGAAATTGCCTTTAAAATTCTCTTTCCAGTGAGTGTTTCAATTAACATTCAATAAATCAGCTGATTTCAAGGTTAGTGAGCAAAATGTTCGTTTGCCTTTATAAATTGTTTTCTTGATGACATCTTGAAAGTAAATTGCTCAAAAATTGAATGCAGCCTACGTCACAACTTTAAATTTATGGAAATTTTGACAAACTGTATATGTAAAAGACTATCAAGAAAATCTTGATCGTGTGGCTGCACTGTAAAGTACTTAATATTTTTATATAATTATAAAAATATAGAGATGTGTGTATTAGTAAAATGTTGGTTTGAGTTGGCCTAATAAAGATTTGTTTAACTGATATTTTCACAAAAATTTTTTTCTGTTTATAGGTATGTAGATTCTTCTAAAATTTGCTTTTTGTTAATTATATGATTTTGAATTATCTTAATAATAGTATTTTTAATTTTGTAATTGCTATAAATTTAAGGCAAAATATAGGAAATGTTGTAAGTGATAATAGTTATTTAAAATCCCAATTGATTCAATTTAATCAAAATATTAACATCGGTCATTTAAATAGTAGGTACAAGTTTTAATTTAAGACCGAACTCACGAAGTGAAGGTGTTGGTGGGCATTGTATATTTACCTCATGGTAATTTTGATGCATTTGAAGTGGAGATATCTGAGGTGCGTAACTACAATAGTTATTATGGGTGATTTCAACAATAATCTTTTTTATGTTGATAAAGGTTTGAATGATAGAAATATTTGCAGTAGATTGAATCTTTTTTTAATACATAATTCTATGCCAACGTACATATGTTACTAGTAATACCACTTGTGTTCTTGATTATTTTTTGGTGTCTTCTACTAACTTAGTGAAATCTACTTTTTGTAGATCAACGAGGAATAGACAGTTAAAGACACTGCTATTATCTGCCGTATTGGAAAGAGGTATATTAATTCTTGACATTTTGGAGAAATTGTATAGGTATATGTTCATATATATGTTTGTATAGGTACATGTATTTACATATAACTTTCTGAATCGTTCGTTTAGGGATTTTTCATATCTGGAACTCTTAAATTTTAATTGAGCTCTTCTGTTATTATATTTCAACTTTAGTATAGGTAGAAACTGGGAATTATTTCCTTCCGAAGGTCACTTTATATTATATTCAACATTTTTTATTTTTCGAATTTATTCTATGAGCTAAATTTCAGTTATGTATTTTATAAAGCTTTTTTGTAATAGGTAGTCATATTCCTTCAATTTTTCAGAAATTACTTTATACACTAACTTTCTTGTTACATACATTTTACCTTAGCTTTCCGTTGGAAAGCAATGAGGTATATTGTATGGCCGTAGCGGGCCAGAAAATGCATTACATTCTGCTGGTGTCTAATAATTGTACATTTTTCTGTACATACAATATACCTCATTGCTTTCCAACGGAAAGCTAAGGTTTAAACACTAGTCACTGAAGCCTTAAAAAATTTGCCAAAAAAAATGTAAATTTTACTCGAATTAAATTAATACAAAAAGAAAGATAAGTACATAACTACATTTTCTCGGCAAACTTGAAATGCTAAAAAGAGCATTTCTTACTTTTTAAAATGCCGACTAGAAAACATACCCTATATACTAAAAATTAAAATATAATTACAAAAGGCATAATAAATTTTATATGTAAAGAAAGATCAATTCAAAAGCTTTCAAATGATACCAATATTTACTCGAAAGCTATGCGTTTGCATATTTTATTTTTTAATATTTTATTAATCTTCATAGTACATATGTATGTATGTACTTTTGAATTGCAACGCAGCTTCCGTAAACTAGATTTAAGACAATTATGTGAAATATGCAGTCAAAATGACATCGAATGACTTACTTAAGTATATATGTGCATATGTATCTCTCCATACCTTTATACATATGTATATGTATGTACATACATATATCATGCATATGCATGTTATTAAATATAATGTAAATATTCTGTTTTCATGAGTTGCCATAATAATTAATTTTACCCACTGCTAGACACGATGGTACAACCATTTTGAGGGCAACTCAAATTTATTTACATTTATTCTAATTTTTATTCTTTTATAATTAACATACCTTTATTTTGTTGCAATAATTAATTTTTTTAAAAACGCATTTTCTTAAAAATGCAGAATGTTACAGATATAACACGTTTTTTAAAATATTTTTAGGCAGTCTTTTGAATTCTCATTAAAAAATCTCCCTTGAATTTTTTGTTTTTTTGTCTCTCTTTTCTTTCAATTGTGATTGCATTTGCAAAAAATACACAGGGGTCACACCTGTGAGACGTTTTATAGCAAAAAACAATTAATCATTTCCGAAATTAATTCATTGCTTTTCTTTAGAACGTTTTTATTTACACAATACTAATAAAATTGCATTTTTCTCCATTTTTTTAATTTTTCTTCGGTTTTTACGCACAATGTCGTATGAGACAGGGCCGTTTTTTCTACGCCTTCGTTTTTTCACTTTTTAATATTTAGAATTATATCGAAATTATTTTCTTTTTTGACTTATTTTAATAAAAAAACAAACATTGATTATATTCGAATATATATGTATTATTTGTTTAATTATTTTAGGTTTAAATTGTTTTCTTTTCACAATCTATTATCTGAACAAACACGGCGGCTATAAAAAAATATTATGTCGCCATTTTTTTCACCGTACTTATAAAATAGTGCTACCAAGCTTATAAAAGTGCACGGTTGTATTAAACAGAACAAGCAATTAAAAAAAATTACGGCACGTCTTCACGTGCAAATTTATTTCTGTACAAAATGCAGTCCAAAAAAAGGGAACACTAGTAGAAACATGTGTTTCTATCTACACACGATACAACCAAAATAATATAAATAATAAGCAATTATAATTAAAAAAAAAATTATTTTTTGGAACATAAAATGGTATAGGTATAAAATTTGTAAAAGAATATTCAAAAAACACATAATACTGATGTTTCGTTTTTAGTGTCATCGTTTGGTTAAAAATTAAACATAAAGGCCCAAATACATTGATCAAAATACTCATCAAGCATTGTGGTAGTATTAGTGAAAATGTGTTTGGATGTGTGACACCGACAACGCTTGATGAAAAATCAAAAAATTTAGATATGACGGCGAATATTACGTCCAGCACACGTACACGTTGAATTCGCCGGCTGGACAAGCATTTGACAAGTGTATTTGGCCCTTACTGCCCGTCTATACCAGAGATAATTATTTCGACATATATTGCAGTAAATGTCAAAATTATGTTATCTTTAATGTAGATAACAATTTTTTGTACATATTTATTGCCGCAAATTTATGTTGCAATAATTGTTAGTCCATTTTCGTTGACAATTATTGCTAACATAAAAGGACTAAGTCCACCAAAGACTTTGGCTGGAAATACCCCTGGGCTTAAAAAAAAAATTAATAGTTTTTTTTGTATATATTTCTTATTATTTAAAAAAAAACTATTAATTTTTTTTTTAAGCCCAGGGGTAATTATATATTTATTATATTATCTTTCTAGAAAATTTTGAATTTAATTAGGCTTTTTAAAATTACTAATTCAGTTTCGTTTTTCTTTACAGGTTTAGACACGAGCTTCAAGGCAACCTGAAGAAAAGTGGCTTAGCCATTGCCAGCCTTTGACAGGTAAGTGAAAAAGTCAACAAAGAGACAAAAAACATGAAATCAATTAAATTACAATTTATTGATAGTTTTTTTATCTTTGACTGACCTGAAGCACCCAGGCGTTTTTTACGGACAGGTTAAATTTAAATTTCATAATTTTAAGCGAAAATTATAAAAATTTTCAAGTTTCCTTTAAATTTGCTAAATTCCCATTTCATACTATTGAGAAACTGAAATTTATTGTTGAAGGGATAAGCTGGTTGCGAAAATTCTGAAAGTGCATATTTTTTATAGGTTTCTAATATTAACTTCTATTTATTTCGATACTTTTCATAGATTAACTGCCTATTTTTAGAAAATGAAAACAAGTGTTGAAAACAAAAAAAAATTTTCGCTTTTTATTGTTGTTTTCAATATAATTTCTCACTCACTCATTTGTTTTCAGTTTCTAAAAACAGGCAGTAAATATTGCTTATGTAGGAATATATTGTATAAGAATATATTTTTGGTAGCTATGCGGCGAATATAGGTTTTGCGAATAAGAGTACTTATAATCAAATTCAATTTTGGCGAATGCGAATACTTAGAATATGTTCAAAAGTCATCAACTGTATGTAAACTAAATACATATATACAAAGGATATATTAAATATGGACATATGTTACATACATTTGTATATCGATGCCTTACTTTCTCAACCTGGTATCTTAAAAAAAATACAATTTTTCAGGAGAGAAAAAAAAACGTTTCATCTTTGTATACTTCGGTGTTAAAGTTAAAATGGAATTATTAAAGAATTGATTACATCTATGTATATTGTATCGAAATAATAAGTTGTTGCAGTATTAGAACAAAATAGAAGTCGTTTGATATGAAAAAGTCAAACCGTATTTTTTAAGTTACGAGGTTGAGGAAGTAAGGCATCGATATGTTGGGCATTTGCTGCAACATCATCATAACTCAAAAAAAATGCATCAGGAAATAAGCGTGTTCTAAGTTTTTGATTTGCTAGCAAAAAGTGTATGAAAACGCTCTCTGGCGGCAATCAAAAATAAAAATTAATGGAATTCTCTACCCTAAAAACCGCATGATACAGGTCTGGCTGGATCAAATACAATTTGTTTGCCTCTATTCTTGAATATTTTGGAATTCTAACTGCCCGTCTACAACTGACATGACTTGCAGTTATAACTTGAAGTTATAAAAGCGTTGTAAAAACATTTGCATTAACAACCGTGTTATAACATGAGAAAACTTCTAACATGATGAGTCTATACTGCACGTCTACAACTGACATGACTTGCTGTTATAACTTGAAGCTATAAAAGCGTTGTTAAAACATTTGCATTAACAACCGTGTTATAACATAAGAAAACTTCTAACATGATGGGTCTATACTTAACACTAACATCATATTAGTGTTAAAGTTAAGCATTTTATGTCAGTTGTATACTGCATGATACTTAACACTAGCATCATACTAGTGTTAAGTTAAGCATTTTATGTCAGTTGTAGACTGCATGTAACAATTTTGAAAAATCCGGGGCTGGAAATTCATTTTTGACCTATGGTTTCTTTGGCAAAATTTCTTGGAATAGAAAAAGCATCGCGGTGTGCTTTTGACGCCAAAAAATGTTACCCACCCTATTATTATGTATAATTACCTTTTGTTTTTGTTGTGTTAACTTTTTTTTTTTAAATAAAATTAAAAAAAAATTTATAAAAAAATGGCAGTACTATTGAGGCCTAAAAAGTACAATTTTGAAAGTTCGTTGGTACGATATTGGTTTTCTCATTTACCATCCCTGATATATAATATTAAATTGAAAAATTAGGTTCTTCAAAAGTTTTTATAGAAAAAATTGCCATAGAAATTCGGTTCCATATTCGGCCTCTAATACTTAAAGTTTAATTAATAAGCAAAGTTATATTTCATAAGCATAAGTTTTGATGCTCTAGCAGTCTTATAAGTAGTGCGTGAAGAATATGAAATAAAACTAGCTTTTTTAAGCTTAGTTACATGTATTTATTTATATTCTTAAAAACTTTTGAGATGTTGCTATAATGCGCTGACATTCTATATTTTTTAAGTACTATATACATAAATTTATTCTGATAAAAGGTTTTATTTAATTTTAAATATAAATTAATAACACATAATTCAAATTGAAGAAAAAGCTAAACGCATTTTTGAAAAAAGGTGGAAAAAAGCTAAATTAAATAATTCAATTTAAACGTAAAAAATAAAGCTAAATTTACCTCGAAAAAAGCTAAATTATCACACTGGTTTTGGTTATGCATTTCTTGTAGGGCAGTATTAATAGAATCTGTCATCATTGATGTTAACCATTCATTGTGAATTTTAAGAAACAGGGACAAAGCAACTGAAAAAATTATTTGGCTCTGGTATTGCTGAAAATATGGACGTTTAGTCCAGTTATTCTGATATAGAAAATATTCGTGCGAAAAGTTTTTTGTAGAGTTAAGAAGTTTTATCGTTTGAAAAACTTTTGTTCACAGAATATCTTTTGTTAACGCGAAGAGTGTTTGTTATTTTTTATATTTTTAGAAAAACTATTTTCGTCGGTTTTTTTTGTTTCAATTTGCTTCATTTCCCTTTTAATTTTGTTGTGTGTGTGAATATGTAAGTAACATTTTTGTCTGCTTTGTGGAAAATCGAAGTTTATTTCGCGTCTGCTTTAAAAGCGTAAAATATTTTAAATAGCAGCATAGGTACTATAAAAATATAAGTGAAAATAAAATCAATAAAGTAAATAAAAACAATTAAAAACCAAAACGAGTTTATGCCAAAATTAAAAGTGGGCGTTGTAAAATCTGCTTATTTTAAATAAAAAAAAGTTCACATAGACGTGAGTTTTCTTTATTTTGCTTAATAAAAAACTACAAACTTAACAATACAGAAAAAGCAAGAGGAAACGGTAAGTCGTCGTCATTTTGTTTTTGTTACAAAAATTTGAATTCTTTTATCTTTATTATGTACATAAATTCCATTACTCTTGTGCTAAATTAAGTCGTATTGCAACGTGAGGTTGATGACTATATTTGGCGAAAATATTGTTTTTAATGTATAAAAAACTTTACACATATAAATATAAAGTAATTAGTATTGCACATAAGTATTTTATATGTATTATTCATCTACATATGCCTGCATGTAAAAAAATTAAACTATTTAGAAGGGTCATTGATTATTGTGTTTACTACATGTAAATTTGTTTTGGATAGTAAAAGTTGTAATATTCAAATTGGTAAAAACCAAATATTTTATATTGATTTAATTTGTTTCTTTGTGTAGATGCATTACAGCCAGTGATGCCAGAAGTGCAGATTGGGGTATAAAGTCTGCAAAATGGAGATTTGAAGTTTTTTGGTTTAAAATTGCAGATTTTTTAGCTCGGTGGAAACTTCTCTACAATGTCACTTATGATTGTAATATTTTCACTTCTTGCATTGATAAACGAAATATAGCACCCATAAATGGAAGAACCGTGTAGAAATAGATTCATTGGTAGGAATTTTATTTACAAAAGATTACTTAAAAAATAAAAATTCGCATTGTCTTGACACATTTATATTGCCGGTCTTATGTTTGTGCGTATGTATTCATATGTAATTATGTATAAATATCTAATAATTACAACATTTGATCTCTTGTAAATTTTCAATAAGTTAGTTTAAATAACATGTCAAGCAATTAACTTTGTTTAAAATAACAAAGACGTTATAAATAATTATTCAGCCCGAGTAATTAAATTTGGATAAATATTTTTAGGGCCATTATTACAACTTGCCAATAGTTAAAAGTCGGATTTTGTTGGACCGATAAATAGCTTTGCAGGTTTTGAAGGTTTTATAATCCAAAGCTATTTATGGGGCCGACAAAATCCGACTTTAACCTATTGGCAATTTGTAATAATGGCCCTTAATGTAAAAACATTAAAAAATTATCATCCATGTTCTGAAAATCGCATTCGAGAGAAATTAAAATCGAACAAATTTTTAAAACTTATCTGTGTTGACAGTTCAAAAAAATATTTACTTTTGTAGAACTCGTACTTCAAGGACCACTTACAGACATTTAGCAGAACTAATTTTAAAACTACATCGGTTTGAAATTTCAGAACATGACCCTATATTTTGAAATTAATTGTTATATATTTTTCTACATAAACTACATAAAAAATGTGTTTTGAAGATTTACTAAAGATTATTCAAACCTTGACGCAGATTTTTTGATGAAAAATTATGAGTTTTTGCTAGTTTTACATCTAAAAGTTCTGGCAACTCTGATTACATCTATTTATTCCGTTAAATTTAATTTAGCTTGAAAAGAATAAGAGAAAATTAACATGAAAAAATGAGTAATAAGCAGCGTTGCCGTTGTGACATGCCAAAGACACTTTTTGAGACCCTTTTTTTAATTTATCCGTTTGAGTTTTGTGAGCATGCACTTAAACTTGGTAGTTCAGTGACATCGCGTCCACGGACACTTATTACAAACAAACTCAAAAACTTGTGAGTCCATGCTTTCCTCTCTCAATTTGCTCGAATCGGAGCTGGAAGAATGGACTCCAAGTAAAGTAATAATTACAAAATATAAAATACCTAAGTATTTCTAAAAAACTGATAAACATCATCAATTGTTTTTGAAATATGACTAATATTGGAATGTACCTGTGAATTGTTTCTTAGTTTTAACATTGATTTATAATTTAAGTATGTATGCACATATTATGACTTTTATTTAAGTCTAATGTGTTAAATTAATACATACTAATAAACTTGACCCTAATTTACTTTAAAATACCCATTTTTAACCTTTTTTCTTAAATACGCTTTTTATGACACTTTCGAAATTTTCGCCGACAACCCTGGTAATAAGTAGTAACTTACCCTACGTTTCCACATGCAAGTAATTACTTGCAAGTAGAGTATACGTATTATCAACGAAAATCGAGGAAACAGCCGATTAGCTGAAAGTACAAAAATTGTGTTAATGGTAGCGAAAAAGTGTGAGTGTTCGAGTTTTTCGAACTTGCACTTTCATGTGGAAATGGGAGGTTATGCAGGCCCGACGTAACATGTATAATTTTGTTATACATATACATATGTATGTGTGTCCAAATTTTCGTAACTTTTGAGACATGAACGGAAAGAAAAATACATACCTACTTAAGTAATTTTTTATAACGTACTTGGCCATGGACATAGTGTTTATAGATTATAGTAGCCTTGTCCATAGTCTTAATTTTATATTAGGTTTGCTTTCCTGAGATCGAGGGATTTGTGCACTGTTTCCAGCCATATACCTCATGGAACGCATTCATAAAAGTCTAAGTCATGTTGTTTTAAAAATAATATATTTCAATATTAAAAGACTAACAACACTTAATTTTCATTCGGATTTTTCCGAATTTCAAATCATGTCCTTTTAGTTTGAATAGCGAGCGGGGTACTTCTCTACCCCAACAGGGTAGAAAAAAAGACATCAATCGTATTTTCTGTGTTTCTTTTTTGACATTCCTCTTTGCACTTAATTTTATTTTTTAATTTATATGTTTTTTATTTTAAAGTGTCAATTGCTTATTAAAACACTGCAAATAATAGGACCAGTCCAAACACGCGTGTAAAGAGTAGCCCACAAGGGACTAGGACTAGTCCAAAAGTAACCCAAACGTATGGAAAAAACATGGTCTATTTAACATTACGATGTCCTAGGGCAGGACCATATAACCCATCTTTGGACTACAAAGCAGTAGTTTTAAAACTACTCTATTGTGTACACAAGAGGATTAGTTGTAACTTCGTATAAAAACGAAAACATGACGTTAAAAAACGTAGAAATGTCGTCTCACTACAAACACTTTTTAACAATGACATGGTCCATGCTTGCATTACATCGGACCAGTCCATGGAGTAGTCCATTTCATGAAATTGGATCAGGTGGCCCAATAATATTTGCAGGGAATATACAAAAATAAAAAAGTTTAATTTGAAAAAATTCAATACATACCAAGGCGAATTCATACAAGGTGGTCTTATTTTGAAAACGTTTACAACATTGTAAAATATTTTAACGTTGTGTCAAAAATAATACAACACTGCAGTAAAAATTTAAACAAATTTCATTTTCATTTTAATTTTAAATTGTTTGTTTTGAAATGTTATAATTCAAAAAAATTTTAAATTTCATAATTTTATGTATGTCATGATATAATTATCTCTTAAGGGTTAACTTTTGTATTTATCTTCACACACATTACATACATATCTGAAAACATATCGCTCCTTTATTGCAACATTGTCATATCTAAAAAAATTAAAACTGTTAAGTTACTTAATTAATCTTTCTTTAGTTCTATTTTCATCCATACATGGTCTAGGAACTAAATCCGCTGTCATCATATTAGAGTTACTGCAAAATTCCATTTATATATGTATGTACATATGTATGTATATTCCAGAGCACCGTGTAAAATGCATCTAATTTGCAAAAATCTAAATTATTTACATACAAAGATGATGTACTTGGCAAAAGAAAAAATTTGATACCCATATTGCTCTATTTAAAACGAAGGGTTGCCATCCCATTGAATTTTTTTCAAAACGCGAACTAGCACGAATTTCAAAAAAAGCGAAAACACGTATTTAATTAAATCGACTAAAGATTAAAATTTGTTAATTTGGCAGATTTATTACAAACAACCCCGAACAAAAAATTCAAAAACCGTTTTTTTTACAGAAAATCCTTTGAAAAAGTACATGGATGATCGTCCTTGGACAAATTGTATATACAGTTGGACGCGCCTTAAAAACCCCTTTCTTACGATACCCAATTTGTATATGTTGGTAAGGAAACAGATTCTCAAATTAACAAAACATGCAAAAATATACCCTTTTTCAAAATGTTCCAGCTCACGAGAGGTCAAAGCTGGAGCCGAAATATTTAAAATGGTATCTTAAAATAGTCCAATGTTCATTTTTAGGAGGGTACATCGAGCACGAATTTTGCTTCCATACAACTTGAGTCGCTCTAATGTATATGTTATGTCCATGATTTATAATTACCAGAGACAGCTTTATTTCTAGTAGAACGATTGTCATTTGACGAGATCGAAGATTTTTATTTTGATGCCATTTTGCTTGCAATAACTGGATTTGTTTGCTGTTGTACTTTTAAGGTTAAATAAAAGACACTTTAAATAATTACTAAAACTATTTATTATAAAAAAAAACACGAGATCGCTTGCTTACAGGATGAACGGTTAACTATAGAATGCTCTAGAAAAAGCAGTTAGAATAATGGCATATAATAATAAAAGGATGCCAGATTATACGGTCGTTGGTAGGGTTACCCTAACATCTCCCTTCCTTAAGTTGCTTAAGGTGATCTGGACATTGGTTCCACTGGTTGTCTCCGAGAGGTTATACGTCCAGGAGCCCCTGTGGGTGAAGTAGGAGGTGTAACGAAATTATCTTGTGAGGCTGATGTTTCCATTTGAGACTCATTCAATAATATATCCAAAGGCAGTTTGGAGTTGGATGTTTGAGACGTATCCTCAGCTAAAGTTCTTGGACGTAGTTGGTTAGTATGAGCTCTCACGAGAGTATTACGATCACCAACTTCTATCAAAGTGTTGTAAATCACATTGCCGATTTTCTCGACAATTTCGACTGGTACCCAATAACTTTTGTTACCTTTGAAATTTTTTGCGTAAACTAGATCCCCGGCTACAAAGCTTCTTTTCCTGGTACCGTGCTTGTTGTTGTATTGTTCTTCCATCTTCGCATTACGTGACTGAGATATTGTTTGAGGTTTCAGTATAGCATCCAAAACGATTCTCATTTTGCGTCCTAAGAAGATTTCTGAAGGTGAACGTTTATTTGGTGAATTTGGGTTGTGAGTTGAACGATAAACCTCTAAAAAGGTTTGTAGTGCTTCGGCCGACGTTCCTTCCCCATCAGATTTTGCTAATGCTCGTTTCAGTGTGTCTACAAATCGTTCTGCTTGGCCATTTGATCTGGGATGAAACCTTACCGTTTTGATATGTTGAATGGCTCTTTCAGTGCACCACGATTCGAATTTTTCTGAACAGAATTGTGTTCCATTATCAGAAACTAGTTGTTCTGGGTTACTAAATTGTGAACAAAATTCATTAAGCATTTTTATTGTAGCGAATGCTGTTGTTGAATTTGTTTCGTATATGACTGGATACTTTGAGTATGAATCAACAATTACTAGATAATATTTACCTTTTGTAGGTCCAGCATAATCTATATGGACACGTTCAAGAGGTCTTGAAGTTAGAGGCCAAGAACACAAGTCTGTCTTTACTGGACTTTTGGCAGCAAGTTGGCATTTTTGACATTTTTTGTTATAGTCCTCAATATCTTTATCGATATTAGGCCAGTAGACATAACTTCGAGCAACTGATTTACTCCTTTCGGCAGCGATATGCCCTCTGTGTAGTTGTTTTAAAATTTTCTGTCGAAAATTTTCTGGAATTACGATGCGAGAGTTGAATAATATTACGTTATCAACTTGCGACAGACTTTCCCGTCGATTGTAGAATGGGAGTAGTATAGAATCTAATTTGTTACTGTCTTGGGGCCAGCCTTGATTCATGTTTTTCAATACGTTCTGAAGGATATCATCATTTTTGGTAGCTTGTAAGGCTTCAGTGAGATTATTGTTAAGATCGTTCTCGAGTGAAATTGATGCTACGATACAATCATCATCGGGTTTCTCGTGACCGCCGATGAGACGTGACAGTACATCCGCATGACCGAAATCCAGTGTGTTGGTGTATTTTATATCAAAATCATACGCGAGCAAAACCAGTGCCCATCGTTGTAACCGATTAGCAGTATAAACCGGTATTCCCTTTTTGGAACCAAAAATACTCAATAACGGCTTATGGTCCGTGTGTAGGGTAAACTTTCTCCCATATATCATCTTGTGAAAACGTTGTACAGCAAATATGATAGCTAAGCCCTCTTTTTCGATTTGGCTGTAATTTTTCTCAGCAGGTGTCAAAGATCTGGATACGTGTTCTTTTTTGAGTAGATCATCAAGGGGTTTGCGTAAACATCTCATATTAGGCACGTATTTGCCATAATGATTTATTGAACCCAGCAGAGATCGCACTTCGGTTATATTTTCTGGGATTTTCAGGTTCTTAATTGCCTTGATCTTATCCGAATCTGGTCTTATACCCTCCTGGTCAATGACTTGACCCAAGTATTTTATTTGTGGTTTAAAAAATTGGCATTTTTCAAATTTTAAACGAAATCCAAATTCTTGAAGTCTCTGTAATAATCGATTTAGATTAGTCTTTTGTTCAGAAATAGACTTACTTGATAACATAATATCGTCTATGTACGATTTAGCGCCATCAATGCCAGCACAGAGTTGATCCATTATGCGCTGGAATGCTCCTGGAGCAGATTTAATACCTGGTGTAAGGCGATTAAATCTGTATATGCCCTTATGTGTGTTGACAGTAAGTAAATCCTTACTTTCATCGTTAACCTCGACTTGCAAGTAAGCGTCTGATAAATCCAAGTGACTAAATATTGTGCTGTCGTGACAGTCTGCAAGGATTTCTTCAGGAGTCGGAAGCGGATACTGGTTTGATTCAATCACGTTGTTGAGACCAGTAGAGTAGTCTCCGCAAATTATTTTACCGTTTCTTCTGCTTACTACGATTGGTGCAGCCCATTTTGATGTGTCAATAGGAGTTATAATGCCTGCATCTTCAAGTCTTAAAAGTTCCGTTTCAATATCGATTCTGGCTACGTAAGGAACAGGACGTTTTGGTATGAAAACTTCTTTGGCATTTGGTAGAAGTTGTATGTGAACCTGGGCTTTTGTACAAAGTCCCAACGATGAAGTGTCAAATACGTTTTGATATTTGGCTTTGAGGTTAGAAATATCATCATCAAATTTTACTTGTCGGCACCAGGCTGAAATTGGTTTGTTCCAGAGTTGAAATGCTTCAATCCAGTCTATACCCATTATATTAAGTTCATCAATGTCCGTTAGGGAAATTGTTGTGGTACCAATAGTAATTTTACTTTCGAATTTAGCAAGAAGATTAATTGTGTTTGTATTTACGTCATTGGCACTATCGTTGGTTGTGAAAGCGTCGGGTTTACCGATAGCCTCCCAAGTTGCTGTTGATATTATGGATATATCGGATGCTGTATCAATCTGCAGACGAACAGGCTTGTTGTTAATTTCCAAGTTTATAAACTTACGAAGTTCTTGAAAATTTAAACGTTTTGTGGAATACACAGCATTGGTGCGGTAATTTGATCTTGTGTTATTGAACTTTTTTGTAACACTATTATTGTTGTTTTCCGAGTGTGTAGGTTTAGGCGAGTACCCATTTTTAACACTGACGCAATAATTGTTCTTGTGTCCGATTTGATGACACTTGGAACATTTATGTTTGTTGAAGGGGCAAAATTTCACATAATGCAAGTCCCCGCAGAGCCAGCAAGGCATTTTTGGAATTTTGTTAGTAGGCTTTGACTTTTTTGCTGTTTTGTCGATGGCACATACGATGTTTGTTTTTTGTTCAATCAAGGTGTTGTCGGTTTTAAGTTCGAGAATTTTCTGTGTCTCATCTACTAGCTTATCGAGATTCATGGAGTCCTTCGAGTCATCCAGCATCTTCAATAAACGTATACGAATATCACTGTCTTTAGTCGATTTGAGACCCAACACGAATATAAGACATTTAAATTGGTCGATTTTCATCGTACTCAATTTAAAATGTTCACATTGCAAATTTACTTTACTTGCGTATTCTCGAAACTCCTCATTTTCCTTTTTTGTAAGCTGTAGACATCTATAGCGTTGGCTGACTTCAGTTTCGACTTTTCCAAAAAGCTTATTCAATTTGTCCACCGTATCTTCGAGAGTCATCTCAGAAGGTTTCTTCGGTAAAACGTAGTTTTGGAAGCGTTCATGTACTTGGTTAGACATTTTTCTCCACAAAAGTGCTACTTTGTCCGGTTCCTCAAGAGTGTTGGCTTCTCTTTCGAATATGTGTGAAAAACGATTATACCATGCTTGAAAAACAAGACCACTTTCAGGTTCATAGACGAAATCCGTTATGGAATGTGCCAGCGACTCTATTAGGGCAGCCTTGGATGTGCTTCTATGTTGACCAGTTGGTAAAGATTCCGTTGCCTCCTGCTTTTGTACAAGTGTAGTGAGATATTGCAGCATCTGCGTCTGCTGCTCCATTAATTTTACAATTTTATCGTCGGACATAATTACGTTTTTCTATTTCTTTTTTGTTAAAGAAAGTATAATGAATTTTCTCCGAAAAATTATATGTAATTTTTTTTCAAATCCTCGTCGCCACGTTTGTTGTACTTTTAAGGTTAAATAAAAGACACTTTAAATAATTACTAAAACTATTTATTATAAAAAAAAAAACACGAGATCGCTTGCTTACAGGATGAACGGTTAACTATAGAATGCTCTAGAAAAAGCAGTTAGAATAATGGCATATAATAATAAAAGGATGCCAGATTATACAGTTACCCTAACATTTGCAATTTAAGTATTTAATTCAAATCAATGCAATTAAATTTTATTGCAATCAATTATTTATTATATTAACTGATTTCAAAAAATCAGAATATTTATTATATGATTTGATATTGAATTCATAAAATCAATTAAATCGATTGCAATCGTTTACAACTCTGATTGTAAACATACCTACAAGAACAGTGACAGTCATTTGACCTGTCATATTACTGGCATTGCTGATGCAAATATCCATCATCGCGTAGAACAAAGTTTCTATAATTTTCTTAAGGCAAAAGTGAAAAAACTGATGGAAACTTTTGTGTACGTGTGATTTTGCATCCTTCTTTAACCTATTAATTTTGTGGTTAATAAAACATGTTTCTGAGCAGTTTACTCTTATACTCTTTACATATCAGTACTGATGTATAAACCGGACACAGCTGACTAGTCAGTACTGATATATAGACCTTTAAAAAATAATAATTTTTTTTTTTAAATTTTCATTTGAAATTAAAGATTGTATTAAATAAATTCTTATCAAGTACAAATTTGTATGGCTCATATCAACTGCGAAATCTAGCCAGTTCTACTCCACTTTCTAAATTATTGCGTACATACACATTGGAACCAAGATCATCTGCGTTTTTTTTTATCTGTTGAGCCAATTCTCTGCATGGGTGGATCTCGTTTTAGGATCTTCTCTAAAAAAGTCCATTTCATGGGGGTGAACCTATTTGTGACCAATTAATTTCTCGTAGATCTTAAAAAGCCAATTTATTTTGTTAACATTTTGTGGCCAAAAACCCAAATACATACATACCTACTTGAAAAGTCATCAGGTGTTTCATTATCAGGTATTATTTTCTCCTTTATTGCCACAACCAAATCTTAAACGAATATCCTGGCCAAAGCTACCACCCGAATGACCACAATCTGTTGCGAAACCACCACCCTGTTCTCTGGATTATTTTTCTTTACACCAATAGCAAATAATATTTTGCAGAATTAAATTTAAACAATTAACTAATTTTCACAAACATTAGCCAGTAAAGCGTATGATAAAAATTTATTAAAAAATTGGCATTTTTTGTGAAGTGTTTTTATGTTAGTGCCCATTCACATTATACGATTTTTGTCGTTGCGATTCTTACTTTATAGGCAAGAGGGGTGAGAGGAATTAAAAGGGGTACACAAGCGAGTGTACTCTTCGATTCGTTTTGATCGCTCATTCGTTCTCTAAATGTTCTCTCATTTGACGAAAAATGTATTGAAGTTCGGTTACACAGAAAAAGTCGTAACGACAAAAATAGTACAATGTAAACATCAGACCGACTTCAAAGAGGAAACGACAATAATCGCAACGACAAAAATCGTATAATGTGAATTGGGACTTAGAGTGGTACAACTAATGTAAAATTGTTGCAAGTGTGTTAGTAAAAATTTTTTTTTAGTTTCAGTCACCGGTGAATACATATCGCTCATTTGCTGCAATGTCATCATAATTCAAAAAATTAAATTTTGGAGTAAGTGATGCAGAATTGTTCGCTATGTATTTGCTTATATTGGCTTATAATCATAGTCCAAAATCGTCTTTTACTGAATTATAGGTGAAGGTGGTCTTAAAAGACCTGCTGATAACTTTTTTAGCTTTATCATTGTTGGATGTCAAAATTTTGTTTATTATCTTTGTTTCTGTTTTGTTTCATTTCTGTTTTTGACATTGTACAATGATTTTACAAAAACAAATTGCTTGTGGTTTTTGTATGAGTTGTACTTGTTGTTGTACCGAGATTACCTGGGATCAATTCGCCTTGCAAACTTATGAATATTATAATAACTTTTGTAATCTATAATTATGTACTTTACTCAATCAAAATGTCATTAATTTTCTTTTTTTTTCCATGTTTGTCATTTTCCCTGTACATATGTCGAAAATAAAATAAAAGAAATCGAACAATATACATACATAAACTTATATTGAAAAACAAGATTTTTTTTGGAAATAAAAAAAATTAAAGCTAACTAAGGTTTAGACGGCAAATAAATATGGCAGAGGATACAGAGTATAAGAAATTGCCGGTCGATGAAAGATGTGTTCATAAGCTATGGAAAGCTCGGGTAGATGGGTACGAGGAAGCTGCAAAAATCTTTCGTGAAATAGACGATGAAAAATCTCCCGAATGGATGAAATTTTTGGGTCTAATCAAGAAAATGGTGATTGATTCAAATGCCATGGCTCAAGAAAAAGGTCTTGAAGCTGCTTTAATTTTTGTTGAAAATTGTGGTCATGCTGGTAAAACGGTAGGAGATGTAATGTCTGGAATAGTGCAAAAATGCATCGCTGCTCCGAAAACTAAAACTAAAGAACTTTCTGTTCAAGTAGCTCTCATGTATATTGAAATAGAAAAACATGATGCTGTTCTAGAAGAGCTGATAAAAGGTATAGAACACAAGAATCCTAAAATTGTATCTGCCTGTGTTGCGGCCATTACATTAGCATTAAAGGAGTTTGGCAGTAAAGTCATTAATGTTAAGCCGCTGATTAAAAAACTAGCACCTCTGATGAGCGAGAGAGATAAGTCTGTAAGAGATGAAGGAAAGCAGTTGGCAATTGAACTGTATAGGTAAGTTTAGAAGTGAAATAGAACATTAAATATTTTAATAAAATATAACTTTAAGATGGATTGGTCCAGCAATGAAACAACAGCTTTCTTCCCTTCCTCAAGTAACTGTAAAAGAACTTGAAGATGAATTTGACAAACTCAAAGGTGAAAAAGCGGAACCATTAAGATATCTTAAATCACAGCAAGAGAAACAACAACAAATGTCTGCAGCAGCTGCTGAAAATGAAGATGGAGGCAATGGTAATTATAATTAATTAAATATAGTAAAAATACCTAATAATAATACTGTGCAATGAACGGTATAATTAATATATGCATAAATATGTATACATTTCGCATACTAAATCATAAACAATCACAACTCAAAATTCTTAAATGTTCCCTAGAGCCACTGAGTTCCTTAAATGTTAAAGAAGACAGTGACACAAACGAAATTTTCGTGGTTGATTTGTGATTTTGACAAATTTTGAGTTGTGTCTGTTTATAATTTACTGTCTTATGCAAAAAAGTTCAAGTTCACGTAAGTTAACCGATACATCAAAAAGTGTTCTTTTGCATTTTGTGAAATAAGCAGTAGCCTATACAAAGTGTACCAAAAGTGTATATATTAGGGCAGGTCGATTTGTACGGATGAAAAAAAAAATTAAAAATCGTATAGCAAAAACGTAATCTACATAAAATTCTACGAAAATTCTCCGAAGAAACCATGGGTCTAAAACAAAATCCTAGTCCGCGCCTCTCGACTTGAAAATTGTTTTACTTGGGTGAAAATTTTTTCCATGTAAAAAAAATTTTGATTGTAAAAAAATATAAAGTGCAAAAGAATAACCTTACTAAACCATTTTATTAAAAAAATTCGATTTCTTTTTGGAAAAAGTTATTTTTTAAAAAAATTTTTTTTTTCCAAGGCGGGCAGCCAAATTTTCAAGTCGAGAGGCGCGGATTAGGATTTTGTTTTAGACCCATGGTTTCTTCAGAGAATTTTCTTAGAATTTTATGTAGATTACGTTTTTGCTATACGATTTAAAAAAAAAAAAAAATCGACCCGCCCTAGTATATATATATAGGTTTATAGCTAGTTTTTGACTTAAAGATCAGCGATTAAATAAGTCTTTGAAATTCGTGGTCGATTATTTCATTTCGTTTTTTAGTTTAACGTTTAACAAGTTTATTTAAATCTTCCACCTCGTTATATAAAATATTGCTTGATCGTTTGTTTCTTTTTTAATTTTATTTATTTATTTTACTGCCAATTTCACCAAGTTCAGTTTAAACTAATTATTACTTTAACTTCAAGTTAACAGTATGTTTTGACAGTTATAACTGGTAGTTAATTATAACTGAACTTGGTGAAATTGGCAGTAAATATAATACTTTTAAACAATAGTAATTTTTAGTTTTTTTTTTCTTAATTTTCAGTTTATGAACAATCATTTGATGACAATTTTCGACATTTGCTTAAAACTGCCATTATCGGGCCTGTTCTGAAAATCACGTGATTTCAAATCACGTGTTATTGAAAGCACACTTGTGCTTTTGTGGTGTTCTGAAAGTCATATCGTTTTTGTGTTTCTCGGTGAGCTTTTGGCAATTGAAGATCACACCAAAACGCACAAAAAATGGGACACTAAAATATCACATGTGCGATTTTAGTAGGCACTCGTGATTTGAGTAAAAGTGATTTGCAGAACAGGCGTGATACAGGCCTTTAAAAAATTGACAATTTATATGGCAATGCCAAAAGCTTTACCGTATTCATAAACCATTGTTAAATTTTATACAAAATTGGTTTTGTATACCTTTATCAAATTAAAAAAAAATTAATCTTTCACCTAAAAATGTGAAAGAGGATTCAAGGAATATTAAATATATTATTAAATTAACTTATCAAACTCTAAAACCTAGCTTAATATCTAAGTCAAAAACTCACTCATATTCCTGTTTTCAAAACTTGCCGATAACTTAGGTAGGTAGGTAGAAAGGCTGGTGTGAAGTCTCCATCACACCTTCACCCAGCGACCAGTATGGTCCATTGTGACGCCTCAATTAGAGATAGATGTATAAAGATAGAATAGAGGTGAAATAAACAGCGAAAGCACAAGTCAGAATTAAAAGATAGATAGAAAAGAAGGTTTCGGACCAACCCTGAGAGAAATCCTACTCAACCAAATTCGCCCTACGTGCGGTCAGCACCCAGTCTCCTCCGGCGCAGCCAGGCCATCCCCATTGCGAATCCTATCAGATTCTCGAGTCCGCAACCCGAGACATCCCCTAATTCGCCCATTCGAATCTACTGCCCAGCCACCTCAGCCTGCTGCTCTGCAACCTGGGACATTGGCATAAAAAGTGCTCAACTGTCTTCAACTCCTCAGGGTCCTCACACAACCTGCACATATCCGACAAGTCCTCACCACCATCCTGCCTATCATACAGTGGCCCGTGATCATTCCTGTCATGGTCCTAACGCAGACCCTACTTCTGCCCTGCAGCAACCCCGAATCGGACTTCCTAAGCACCGGCCATAGCGTCCGTGATACCCGGCAGTCCGATCGGTTCCCCCAGGCCCGATTGGTTGTGCCCAGAATTCACTCCCTGATTCTTCCAAAATAGAAGCCAACTCTGAGCCCTATCTCGCCAACTCATCAGCAACTTCAGCAAATACTCCCCCAAGACTCACTCGAGAGCCCTCTTACAATCATCAACAAACTTGGAGTTCACATAACAGCCCCTTACTGCCATAAGAGCCGCCTGGCTGTCCACATATATAGTGACCTCCGAGCCCCTATCGATGTTGTCCCTCATCAGTTCCACGGCCCTCAAGACCCACAGAACCTCCGCCTGAAAAACACTGCAGTCGTCAGGAAGCCTATATGACCTAATGTTCAGACCATCAATGTAGACCCCCACACACGTGCCCCTCATCTTCGAGCCATCAGTGAAAATAGCAAATTCACCAAATAATCTGTCTCTACCTGACCAGCTCTCCCTAGAACCGCCAAAAATCCACCCTGGTTCCCACATAATCAGTGGAGTCGGGTGGTCCCAGGTAATAGCCACCAGCCTCAATCTCACTCAGGATCCGTGAGTGACATTCCTCATCAATCCTAACTCCCTTAGTCTAAGAATGCTCCTGGCCGCCATTCCCATCACATACTGCTCAATAGGCATGTAGAATGACATCTAGGGCAGCCTGAGAAGTACTTCTAATGGCACCTGTAATCCCAATTGAAGCACTCCTCTGAGCCTTAGAAAGAAGGTTCCTACGACTAGCCAATCACAATGACTCCCACCAAACACAGCATCCATACGTAAGAATGGGTCTAACCACCGGCGTGTACAGCCAACCCATGATGATCTGTAAGCATAGTAGGCATTGAGACCCCTCTTAAGGCTCTCCTGAGTATTCCTTCCCCATAACAGCTTGCTGTCCAGGAAAACCACCAGATACTTAGCACTATCAGACAGTCTAAGCTCCACTCCTCCCAGTACCGGTAGCCTAAAATCCTCCACCTTGTACCTCCTAGTGAAAAGAACCAACTGTCTTCTCCGGATTAACTTCCAGTCCCTTATCACTCGCGCATGCCGACAGTTCGCCCAGCGCTCCTTGCATGATGTCGCTAATTATCGGCAGAAACTTGCCCGACACCAATATAACTACATCATCCGCGTAGGCCACGACCTTCTGACCCATTCTGTCAAAACGTCTCAGAACGACATTGACGGCCAAGAGCCACAATAAGAGAGAGTGAACTCCCCCCTGTTCGCTCCCCGTAGTCACCGATTTCCTTAAGCTTTCGTTTCCCCAGTCCGAGTGAATAACTGCTGCTACGCATCATAGTTTTCCATTCTACCAAGAACAACGGAACCCCTAGGTCAACCAGTGCCTGCCTGATAGCCTCTATCCTCAAATTGTTAAAGGCGTCCTCTATATCCAGGAATGTCGCCAAGGTGTATTCCTTGTTTCGCAAACCCCACTCCACATGACCAACCACATCATGCAACGCACTCTCAACAGATCTACCCCTAAGATAGGCGTGTTGAGCGCCGTTGAAGATGCCGGCGTCAATCTTCGTCCTCAGATGTAGATCAATCAGTCTTTCCAACGTCTTCAAGAGAAAAGACGACAAGCTGATTGGTCTTGGTTAAGAGTCACCGGTTCTACCCGCCTTGGGAATAAAAACTACCCTAACCTCCCTCCACCTTCTAGAAATGAACCCGTTCAGCACACACCCTAAACAGTTTCACCAACAACAGGAGTGATGATTTCCCGATATTCTGTACCATCGCCGGAAAGATACCATCTGGTCCCGCCGATTTGTAGGACCCAAAGGTATTTACCGCCCATGTTACCTTATCCAAGGTAATCATATCCCCCACCGTCTCCCTTTCCTCACCGTCTGAGCATGAGCCCTACCCAGAGAAGGGGTCACCACATACAGCCTGTTCCTCCGACCCAGGATCCACACACCCCGGAAAGTCTCCATAAGCAAACAGAGAGATTCAGAGCCAGATTCCGTCCATGAGCCGTCCGGTCTCTGAATAAATCCAGGTACTACCGGGTACTTAGATAAAATTCTCCTGAACCTAGACATCTCATTCACGGATTCAACTGACTCGGTAAACTTAATCCACGAGTCCCTTTTCGCCCTTCTAATATCTCCCTTATACCTCCCATAACTCAACCTGAAGTTACTCAAATCTTCCTCCCCGTATACTTCGCTCTATTGAACAGCCTTCTGACAGTGGACCTTTGAGTCCTCAACTCGTCTGTCCACCATCTTGGCTGTGTACGCCTGCCCAGAAAATTTAACGGACAGAATCGCTAATAGCTACTGGTCAATACCCCCGTGAAGGTGTTCACCAGTTACTCCACACCGGTCGGAGTCTACCACCAGTCCCGTGTAACCCTAAGGTTACTTTGCACCAGCCTCGAAAAAGAATCTCAATCCGTCCTTTTCGAATTCCTATTCGGACACTTTTTCGACCTCTCAAACATTAGACTAAAGGACAAGCGACTATGGTCAGAGAAGGAAAAGTCCAAAGCCACCCTCCAGTCCTCCACTAATTCCCTACAGTTCGGCAATGTTATATCTATCACTCAGTGATGTCAGATGAAATTTAAATAGTTCCCTACGTTTGCATAAAAAAATCCCCACATTTCCCTACAACAGCAATATGTTTCCCCTACAATTTTCCCTACCTTATATTAGGTACATATTAGTAAAACTCAAATATTATTACTAATTCAATATAGTAAATTTTAATTACTATAATCAAAAAACAATAACATACATCAAATAAATTTCAATTAGTTTGAGCAAAAAACAAAAAATAAAATAAAAATCTACATATGTGACGCGCAAAATAGAAAGGGACCTAAGGGTAAACCCCGGTTTTTTTTGGGGCATGAGATCTGTCTCATTCGATGCTCAGATGTTGTCCACATCAAAAAAAAAATTGATTTTTTTTACCCTTAGGTCCCTTTCTCTATGCGCTGTCACATATGTTGGTATGTGTACGTATAAAAAATCAGTTGTAAAGCACTTACGATATCATATTCTTAAAATGACTTTCTGTACAACGGAAGCTTGTACAATTTAACATTTTTGATTGTAAGTATGATCTAAGAATACATATGGAATTTTAAGCCTCGTGACTCAGTTTTTGAAGTTCTCGGACTTTAATATTTATAACCAAAATGGTTCCAAATCCATCTTTGAAAGAGAATTAATTTCTTCTTCTGAAAAACTATATTCCAGGGTTAGCCATTCTTAAGTAAGAAGATTAGCATCAACATTAAACTTTTCACATTTTGAATATTTAAATTTTTTTTTTTACTACTACGTAAAAAATTTAGTCATTCTTCTGTGATACCACAGAGGTTTTCTTATAAGTCAGTTAGATTATATTTTAATTTACATGCAAGGGAAAAATTCCCTACATTTTTACGAAAATAATATATCTTTCTTTTTTCCCTACAGTCTGATTTTTGGAGAAAAATTCCCTACAAGTAGGGAATTTTCCCTACATCTGACATCACTGCTATCACTGCCTCTCTATCCCTAGTTCTGAACGTTGGCGTATTCCCCCTGTTACAGATAAAAAGATTGCTGGCAATAATAAAATGAAACATAGACTTACCTCTTTTGTTGATGTCGGCAATTCCCCATTGGGTATGGTGTGCATTGGCGTCACAACCTAGTACCAGTCTCGAGCCGCTTCTGCCCGAGTGCTCCACTAACTCCCGTACTTTCTCACCAGGTGGATCGGTAGCCTCGTATGGCAAGTATACCATACCATGACGATAGCTTAAGATAGGAATTTTTTTAATTGTTATATTGGGCTTCTTTTTTTAATACATCTCATTTGGGAATTTCTTTCTAAAGGTCCACCGTAACTGAAAATTTAAAAGTTATTGAAAGCATATTCTTTTTTGAATTTGTTATAGAGAAATATTAAGATTCTACTAATTTTATTAATTCCCCCATAAATTCGTTCACTTCGACGAACATACAGACTGCAAAGTTGCACAAACGTAATTTCTTATTTATGAGAATGTTTTATGGTATGATAACAATTATTACAAAAAGATGCTCTTACATGGTCTGTAATCTAAGGAAGAGTTCGAAGAGAAATATGTTATTCCGATTATTGTTACTTTTTTATTTTGTTTTAATCATTTTTCAGTTAAATTATTATGGACAAAATTTCACGTTCGAAATGTCACGTATCGAACCAGATTTCGGCTTAAAATATAAAAAAGACATTTTAATGTTACATTGTTACGTAAAATTCTGAAAGTAGTTTGACTAAAAAATTGTGCCAGGTATCACTGAATTGCGCATTTTTATACATGGTTACAAAAACTACTTCTATTTTTTTCACGTTCGAACCGCTACTTTTTTTGCCAGTATCTTTGACCTTTGACGTTAAAATATTGGTTGTTTAAAATGTTATTGCATTCTTGATGCGTACGACTGTTAGGTTCAACACTATGGAGTTACCCATATACATATCGCACCTCCAATGCAATACTAGCAGTGCTGCCACAAGCAATACAATTTTTACAACCAAAATTTTTGAAAAAGTTACAGAGAATAAATTTTAAAGCAGACACAGAACATATAGCGAATAAAAAACTTCTTGTCCTTAGGTCACGATATACACATTAGTTTTGTAATAATGAAAATATGTTTAATTATGTATGTAAGATAAGTTCATGGTGAAATTACTACAAGGTGGCATCACTAGGGCATCTGGTAATTTTTTGCTTAACTGTGGTGAGAACCCAAAGATGTCATTTTTTTTTGTTTATGTTTACATTATTGAAAAAAATGTTTTTGCGTTAAAAAAAATAATTTGTGTGCGGTTTTTAAATGAAAATTGATCATTAAAGCTAAAATATCTGCAAAAAATAAATCGTATATGGGTTTTATATGTGCATCTTTAGTTGTGCTTATAGCTTTTTTTTTAAATATTAAATAAAAAGAAAAATAATTCTGTATGTGACAACGTCGTACATACGTTTGAAAAATGCGTTTATTATTGATACGCACTTGTGCGCCACTTTCTTTAAACCTCCAAAGAACACTCCAAAGGACTTGTAATGAAGAAAAAGTAGAATAACAATTGTTTTAATTCAAAAAACATTAAAATTTTAAGTATGCATCTTTTAGTAATTTTTCCATAATATTTTTTGTTTTATTTATTGCAGATCAGCGTTGCCACTGAACATTTTCTATTCGACCAAACTTGTTAACCAAAATATTTGGGCTCGACCAGTTTCTTATTTTTGATATATTTAACTGCTAATTTCAGCAAGTTCAGTTATAATTAACTATAGTTATAGCTGTTAGTTTAAAATTTATTTTTCTTATACCTTTAATATAAAATTAAAAATTGTTTTGATTCTACTAAATATTTTTAAATTTTGAGTTAACATGGGGACGTAGGTAAATTATGGACCTACCTTCGCCATATTTGGTGACATGAAACGGTTTTTGTTGAAATTTAATGACAATCAATGCATTCCGCTACAAATTTATGTAAGTTTTTAGGGAGGTAGTTTCACATTTGGAAACATAACTCTTTTTCTAATAAAAACATCTTTGAAGAACTAGAAACAATTTGAAAACCAATCGGCTAAATCGACTTAGAATAAGACACAGAATATACATATCGTCGCAAGAATTAAAGAACGCTGTAACTGAAAAAACATAAAATGTTCACCAGAGCAAAAAAACCTGTATGAAAGTAGAAAAAATGCATATCACAAAAACTAAAGAACTTAGGAACACGAATTTAAAAACGTATATTTATTTTTTCTGGCTTTATATATTGACTGTAAACATTTCCTCTCAAGTCAATAGTTCCCGGTGATTCTGCAGCTTACAGCAAACGATTTTTCTTCCACACACCTATAAAATGCTGTAACTACAATTATTTTTTTATGGAAACAAAAAATGAATTTTTTTCGTCATACAAATATGGGACTGGGACCAATCGACGCAGTATTTTTTTCTGATAAAAATGATGCAACAAAATGTATTTTCGATTTTTTGTCAGTTACAGCGTTCTTAAATTCTTGCGACGATATATACATTATGGAAAAAAAAGATTCGCATAGAATAATAAACGTAGTATCCCTTCATACACCACGACTGATTAAGGGTATAAAACTGTAAAAAAATCTTATTTATTATGATAAATTTAATTTCTCCTTAATGCAAAATTTTTATAATAACGAAATTGTTTCAGAATTATTACTTTGTAATGTTTAGTTTTCTGTTCCTATTCGCCCTTCCCGAAATAACATTCCCCTTAGACTACAATATTTTCATTCTCATTTAGCAAATGAGCTATGAATTTGACAATGTTTATACGTATATTGATTTCTATAACCCTATTAGCATCAAAAATAACCCCTTTAATATCTTTTAATCTTAATTTTGTTTTCGTTGTTGTTTTATATGTATGTATTTATTAAACGTGTCATATTGCCCTACGGTTTAGATTTCCATCCGACTAAGCGAAAATGATCCGACCAAATTTTGTCGGAAAATACAAACAATGGCAACGTTGTTGAACAAAATTTTTGACAGCACGGAGTTTATTACACAAACAAATTTGCCTGTTTTTGTTGTATTGTTGTACAACAACACCTAGCGCTGCCACCTTGTAGTAATTTCACCATGGATAAGTTAAAAATAAGTTTAGTTTTTAAAAAATCTTTATTTTATAGCAATTAAAAATAAGCATTTTTTATTTTTCGAATTTATTCCATGAGCTAAATTTCAGTTATGTATTTTATAAAGCTTTTTTGTAATATTCATATTCCTTCAATTTTTCAGAAATGACTTTGTACACTATCAGACTATTATATTGTATTTTCTTGTTACATTTTACCTTAGCTTTCCATTGCAAAGCAATGAGGTATATTGTATGTACAGAAAAATTTACAATTATTAGACACCAGCAGAATGTAATGCATTTGCATTGATTATCAATAACAATTTTAATTAATTTTCATGTTGTAAAATTCCTTTCTTCATAAAAATAATTTAATGAAAATTAAATTTGATGAACTTAAGCCTGATTAAAAATATTAAAAATTTGGATTAAAATTCAAAATACTTTAAAAAAAGGTCAGCTTAAAAAGTAATTAGCAATTTGACAGTATTCTAAATACTATATAAATGTATCTTTATAAATATGTCATCTCTGGTGATAGTATCGAACTGAATTAAAAGGCAATGGTGCTTAAACGGCCCTAAAATGATAAGTTACAAAGGTTCTTCAACGTCACCACTTATTAATAACTTTTAATTAGTCCACAAGCTTGACATAAATATACGCCAAGTAAAACTTGACTCTGTTCCAATAATTTTTAAGAGACTGCAAATAATACTTTACTAAAATATGCTGCCAATAATTAATGAAAAACTCTTAAGTAGTTCTAGCAAACCTTCATCCTTATAGAAATATTCTTCAGTTTTTTTTTTAAATTACCAAGAACTTAATACAAAATTGAAGGAATCAAACAATCTCATGGAAGGGTTTAAATTGTGGTCGGCTAATTGACAGATATTTCATACAAAAAGCATATTAATATATATTTAAAATCCTGGATTAGAGGTTTTGTTTGCAACTTTTCTAAAATATGGCTGAAGTTTACTGATTCATATAGACATGCTTAGCTCATTTAAAATAATTTTGGGAGAATATCTCAAATAATAAATTTATTAAATTCCTATAATTTTTTAAAACCAAAGTTTTTCCAAATTTCTACAGCTATGTTCACACCTATTAAATATTTGACGTCCTACACGTTACCCCTATTATTCTTAAAGAATTGTTTGCTTTTGCAAAACGTTTGGCTAGAGCAAACATTATTTAACGGTTTCTTAACTACATTATATGTACATAAATACAATTATCATCTTAGACATAAAGTTTAGCAAATAAATAGAAATTGTTAAAAATAAAGCTTGAGTTTAATCAATTTACTGGTCACGCTTTTTTTATTTTATCGTCAAATATTTGTTAGAGTGGCCGCTTATTTGCGAGCCGAGCCGACTGACGCTTATTTCGAGAACCAATGCGAGAAAACTGGTACTTATATAAATAAGCGCGAACAGATCATAAAACATGCAATTAAAAAATTAAAAAATAATAAAAATTAAAAAGAAAATAAAAATTAAAAAATAAAATAAAAATTTAACTAAAAATTAAAAATTCAAATAAATAATAAAAATTAAATAAAATGTTAACAAAATAAAAAGGTCGAAAAAATAATAAGATTTAATTTAAAATTATAACAATTATAAAAAATTAAAAAAAACTTATAAACAAAATTCATACAAACATACATAAAACACAAATAATATATGAAATATCAGTGCTGATTATCGCATCTACTTTGCACACTCAAACTTGTTTCGCTCATGAACACGTTCTCGCAATAAGCGTCAGCCGGCTCGGCAACAAGCACCCACTCTGTACACACCCTTAGGTCTGAACATACCTTAAGTTATATCTATGTATTTTGTTGGTGCCTTACCTTCGTGAATTGTTTTGTTTTTATTCTAATTAGTTTTTTATTACAGTTGTCTTACAATTCAAAATTTCATCTGAACTAAAGTTGAGTTGTAAACATCGATTGATACATACATTTTTTAAATTTTATTAAGATAAAGGGACGTTTTACAAATCGCACATTAAGGAAAGAACTGTAAAATGTTTTTCAATGTTTTAATCGGCTTTTTTGATGTGTGAAATTGGCGATTGACTGAATTCTGAAGCTCCTAATAGTTGTATTTTAAGAGTTTTTTTTACTGTACAGCTTTGCATTATTGTGCAGAATACAATCATGTTTGCATACAATTTCACAAGATTAGGTTAACAGCATTTCCATTTTAATGGAATTAATGGGATAGGTGCACTAAAATATTTTAGATACCATTGAAGCCAAAAAAAAAATTTACTATTCGTTTTGAAAAATTCCATGTAAGTAACTGTTACTTTATTAGTTCTTTTAAAATTGATGTCAGAATTAAAAATATACAGTCAAAATTGATTGTATGTATGTATATGAATTTGTTTTTAAAATAATAAATGCATTTTTTAATTTTTTTGTCACATTTTTTTAGATGAAGGAGATGACGTTGGTGGGGAAGAAATTGATCCCATTGATCTACTCGACCCCGTAGACATTCTTTCAAAAATGCCAAAAGATTTTTACGAAAAACTTGAAGAAAAAAAGTGGACTTTACGAAAGGAGTCGTTAGAAGCGTTAGAGAAACTTTTAACGGAAAATCCAAAACTTGAGAGCGGTGAATATGGGGCAGTGGTTACTGCTCTAAAGAAAGTAATAACCAAGGATTCTAATGTAGTGTTAGTGGGTATGGCAGGCAAATGCCTTGCGATGTTGGCAAAAGGTTTAGGAAAACGATTTTCTCCATATGCTATGGTGAGTAAAGCCTGTCATATTTGTATACCCACACCACCACGGTAAAGAAGGTTTTATGCATTTGTGCTGATGTGTGTAACAATTAAGCATTTTGGTCCTAGACCACATTTAAGTATACCGATCGACTTAGAATCATTTTCCAAGTCGATCTAACGACATCCGCGCTTTCGGCTGTCGGGTTGGCAGGCTGGTTGTCTGTCCATGTAAACTTTGAGCAGAAAAAAGGGTAATTTTGAGATTTAATTGAATTTGGATTTTTTGTGTGTTTCTTTTGACGAAATTTTTATACAGACACTAAAAGCAAATATATATCGGTACAGCACAAATTATGGTGATGAACTCCGTATTTAATGTGCAGAGTCGAATAAACAAAGTTCAGAGATAAGTTTATGATTTTGGATTAACACAAATTAATTGAAGTAAACATTAGTTCCACATCCGCGTTTGAGTACGGTAAACGAAAAATTTTTAGTATGCAATTTTTGCACTTGTCCCAAATTTAATAAATATACATGAACAGTTTTTGTTGTCATTGTACTTTTTCTTAAGAAGTAAAGAAACATACCCTTTATCGCCAATGGGGTTTCAGTTCCAGCCACACTTAGTATACTCCTAACCAGCGTTCGAAAATAAACAGAACATTATTTAGTGATCGGCTCACACGGTATCTATTTTTTAGTGTTTGTGTAGACGAAAACAAAACTTTTCGCAACTTTTTTCAAGAAAGGGCCGAACATTATGTAGTGTTCTGTTCTTCGTTAAAAAACAGAACAATTGTAGTGGTTCTGTGTAGACAAACATTATATTTTAATGTTCTATAATGTTACTTTTTTATATTGATAAAGAAATTAACAAACAAAAAACTTTAGCAACGACCACAGCACGATTAGCTTGTGTGTGTATTGTGTATGTGTTTTGTTTGTGTAAATTTTTTTTCCTGGCTTTTTGTTTTTTTTTTTCGTACATATGTTTAGTGAAATTTATATGAAAAGCACTCAGTTTTTTGAGTGTTTCCCATATAAATTTACCTACACGTTCAGTCACTTGTGTTGTGAAAACAGCACATTAGTTTTTGTCCCAAAAAATTGTCTGTTTATACTGTGGTGTAGGGTAACAAATGGTCAGGCTTGACCGACTATACTTTCTGATTTGTTTTAATATGGTGTATTTAAGAAATACAAATTTTCTCTGATAAGGCATGTATTCCATCACTGTTGGAGAAGTTTAAGGAAAAAAAAGCGAATGTCGTATCGGCATTACGAGATGCAATGGACGCAATTTACCCATCAACAAATTTGGAAGCGATGCAAGAACATATTGTTGAGTCTTTAGGTAATAAAAATCCAAGCGTGAAGTCTGAGACAGCATCATTCTTAGCAAGGTCTTTTTCGCGCACTCAACCAGCATCAATAAATAAAAAGTTATTAAAACTTTTGGTAACTACTCTTATAAAAACTTTGAACGAACCCGATCCCACAGTTAGAGATTGTTCGGCGGATGCTATTGGTACTCTTGTAAAATTAATGGGAGAAAAACAAGTAGGACCATTTCTGGCTGACATCGATGCTTTGAAGATGGCAAAAATCAAAGAGTGCCAAGAAAAGGCTGAAATAAAGGTTAAAATAGCAGGAGCCAAAAAGGAAAGACCTGTCACGGCACCGTCTAGCAAACCAGCAGTTTCAATACCACCGAAAGCTGGTTCTTACGATCCAAAACCGGTATCACGACCCGCAACAGCAGGTGCTAAGAAAGCTACCGCAAAAAAAGTGACAACAGCTAGCGGTGGTAGTAGTTCTGGAGCACCACTGTCAAAGAGTGCCAGTGCAACAAAAGTCTTAGCTGCTGAACGAGAAATGTCAGCCGAAGAGGTGCAATCAAAAGCAGAAGAAATAATAGATCCAACTATACTCGCTGGCTTAGGAGATTCTAATTGGAAAAATCGTTTGGCTGCAGTTGAAAATGTTCAGCAACAAATTATAGACCTCGACACAAAAATGCCTGGAATTTCACAAGTGTTGGTTAAAACAATTAGTGGCCGCAAACCTGGTTTAAAAGAAATGAACTTCCAAGTATTAAAAATCAAGCTGGACATTATACGTGCGATTGCCGAAACGTTTCCAATATCATCCACAACCATTGATGTTGTCATTAATGAAATAACAGAAAAACTAGCAGACGTAAAAAATGGAGTTACTGCTGGTGAAGTTTTGACAGCCTTTGCAGAAGGAACTAAACTGGAATATATAGTTGGAAAAGTATTCTCATTTGCTTTTGAACAAAAGTCACCTAAAGTACAATCGGAAGCATTGAATTGGGTTAATAAAGCGATATTGGAATTTGGTTTCCAAATTCAACCAAAAATACTGATAGAGGATGTGCGAAAAGCTGTACAAAGCACTAATCCATTAGTTCGCGTAGCTGCTATAGGCTTAGTCGGTACAATGTCTATGTACATGGGAAATACTTTAATGATGTTTTTTGACAGTGAAAAACCAGCAATAAAGTCTCAAATACAAGCAGAATTCGATAAGAACGCTGGTGAAAAGCCTCCTAAACCAATAAGAGGAGTTAAAAAATCTGCATCTTCGTCGAAATCTGGAGAGGGAGAAGCTGATGCTGATTCTGAAGCAGTAGACGACGCTGACGAAGTAGAAACAATGAACTTGGCCGACATGTTGCCAAGGGTTGATATTTCTGGTCATATTACTGAGTCTTTGCTAAAGGAAATGTCTGATAAAGATTGGAAAGCCAGAAATGAAGGTTTAAACAAACTGCAATCCATTATCAATGATGCCAAGCTTATTAAACCCACAATTGGAGACTTATCGCCAGCGTTAGCATTAAGATTAGTGGATTCAAATGCAAAAATTGCACAAACCACCATGTCGATTTGCGAACAATTGGCAAATGCCATGGGACCAGGCTGTAAGAACCATGTAAGAGTTCTCTTTCCAGGCTTTCTGCACGCTTTAGGTGATAGCAAAAGCTTTGTAAGGGCAGCGGCCTTAAACTGCATTAATACTTTTGGTGAAAAAGGAGGTTACAAGGAATTTTTTGAAAATGAAATGATTGCCGATGCGCTAAAATCTGGACCTCCGGCATTAAAATCGGAAATTTGGGCTTGGTTGGCCGAAAGATTACCACAGATGCCACCCAAAAGTATTCCAAAAGAGGAATTAACATCAATGGTTCCTCATTTATACGCTCATATTTGCGACCGTAATGCTGATGTACGTAAAAACTCAAATGAAGCTGTTTTGGGAATCATGATTCATTTGAGTTTCGAGGCTATGGTAAAAGCTTTAGACAAACAAAAACCAGCCTCCAAAAAGGATATACAAGCGGCACTTGACAAAGCTCGCCCAAACTTACCAGTTAAACCTTTACCAAAAGGAAAACAACAGGCACCCATTTTAGAAGAGCCCAAAAAGTCAATAAGGGGCGGCGGAGCCAGCGGAGGTTCTGCCATTCAAAAACCAGGTGCGAACAGAAGTTCTGGTGGTGCTAGAAATACAAATACATCTTCCTCGCGTAAGAAGGAGGAAGATGTAGATACATCTCCTTTGTTAGCTATTAATAACACAAAGAATCAAAGATTAATAGATGAACAAAAAATGCGCGTCTTGAAGTGGACCTTCACCACACCTAGAGAAGAATTTATTGATTTACTTAGGGAGCAAATGACGACTGCTAATGTCAACAAGGGCTTAATGGCAAATATGTTTCACGATGACTTTAGGTACTACCTTGCAAAATTTATATACATAAAAATTTTTGTGTTTTTACATTTTTCTTTACATTTGTATTTTTTTCGACGTAGGTATCACTTAAAAGTGATCGAATCATTGATGGAAGATTTGCCCCAAAATCCGAAAGCTTTAGTATGCAATTTGGATCTAATTTTAAAGTGGCTTTCACTGCGTTTTTATGATACCAACCCTTCTGTTTTAATCAAGGGTCTTGAGTATCTTCAACAAGTGTTTGTAACGTTAGTTGAACATGAATACATTTTAGCAGAAAACGAAGGTAGTGCATTCATACCTCATTTGTTATTGAAGGTGGGTTGGTTGTAGTTATAGCTATTGCCACTTCCAAGAATTGTGTATTGATGTAAACTTCTTATGTGCTTGTATATTTTGTATTTCAGTTGGGTGATCCCAAAGATGCTGTACGTAATGGTGTCCGCTCACTGCTGAGACAAATTCTTTTAGTTTATCCTTATACAAAAGTTTTTGCTTATGTTATGGAAGGATTAAAGTCTAAAAATGCACGCCAACGTACCGAATGCTTGGATGAATTGGGTTATTTGGTTGAAAATTATGGACTTACGGTCTGTCAGCCGTCTCAACAGGTTGCACTGAAAGAAATCGCTCGTCACATTTCTGATCGTGACAACAGCGTACGTAATGCTGCTCTTAATTGCGTAGTGCAAGCTTATTTCCTTGCTGGAGAAAAGATATACAAACTTATTGGCCAAATGAATGATAAAGATTTATCCATGTTGGATGAGCGCATTAAACGCGCTAAAAAACCACAAAGAAAACCAGCAGAAACAAACAATTTAAGCGCAAAGTCATCTGCTCAAATTGTTCAACAAGACAGTATAGAAATTGACGAACCATCTACAAATGGATGCGATGAATTACCATTACCCGAGGAACACGACCAAAGGTACTTTTTAATTGTTTAAGCATTTGAATTGAAATTTCAAATTTTTAATATATTTAGCATAAAATAGTTTTCTTTTTTATTGCTCTTTAAGTTTATTTGATACATATGTAAATTTTTCATTTTTTTGCTTTAGTTCTGAATATGAAACAAACGAAGCTAATTCCTCAATGACTGAAAAAGATGTTCGCGCTACATCGCTCATAAGACAAGCGTAAATTTTTTTTAATATTTTTGTTTTGTTTCGTTTTGAGTATAATGCTGCATTATTTGTTTGTTATTAGCGGTTTTCACTCTTGGTAGTAAAGTACCCTTGTAGATCTTGTTAATGTAGTTAAAGTACAGTAGACGCTCACAAATTAGAGCTTTCAGTAATTCGAACATCCAGAAATTAGAATCAGTGTTTGCAATGTACATTAAAAGCTTTAAAATTCGAATTTAAAATTCTAATTTCAGAGCGTTTTTTTCTGTTATTTGAAAACAAAAAATCCCCAATTTATTTTTATTCTGCTTAACCCTTTTGTGAATGGCAAGGTACCCGGGTACCTTTGGCATTTTCCACTTATTTTTTTTTAAATAAGCAGATGCTCCACATATTTTAAACTTCTTGAGAACTCTAACTTTTAAAACAATTTTAAATTATAATTATTTTCAAGCTTAAAAATGATTTTGAAAAGGCGTTGTGAACCAGTTATCATCTTACACCCTTAAAGGTATGGCAAGGTACCCGGGCACCTTCATACTTTTTATATTACATTTGATGAAATAAATAAATAAATAAAATAAATAAATGTTACCTTCACTCGGTCAAAATCTAAGATAGATTAAAACAATACGCTTAAAAAAATACAACTACTGCATCTGTGCTGTAAGGGATATCTTCAGAGTAATATTTATAAGTTTTTTGCTTCACATTTGCTAACTTTGATATCCATAAAGAAAAATTTACGTTAAATTTCAAACTTGCATATCTTTTTAACACGTTGCGTAACCCAGTGCGTATACAAAAAAATTTTATTGCAAATTAATATCTTATTTAAGTCTCAAAGTTATTTTCCATGTAGACTAGCTGGTAGCGAGCTAGTCTATCATCGCCGGGGTTGCGGGTTCGATTCCCGCCTGAGACTCTGGTTTCTTTCCTGCAGACAAGCATAAAGCTTCGCGGGATAAGCTTAGGAAATTAAAATAAAATAAAAAAAAAAAAAATATTTTGACAAAAAATTTCAGTTTCCAATTCAAATTCCATATAGGTACCCGGGTACCTTGCAATGCTGTTAAATATGTTTTTTGTGTTCCCTATTTGTTGTTTTTTTTTGTCGCATTTGTGTATACTTCTAGCTAGTTTACTTGTGAAATTTGATGCGCGTGTACATTTTTTAGCAGTCTCTATTAAAAAGTGAAGATTTATCATTAGAAATGTTAAATAAACGTAAAAAACACTTTATCATTGGAAAGTCAAAATATAAGAAAAGCTTGACAAAGGCATTCAAGTTAACCGGTTAGCCCAAGATTTTAATGTCACAACATCTTCAATCAGCTACATCAAATCACATAGAACAGCAATATTAAATGCTGTTTCCAACACATTTTTAAAATTAAAAAAAAAATTTAGTTTTGGGAAGTAAATTTACTCAATTTTTTATTCGAAAAAAAACGTCCAGAAATTAGAATAATTCAGAAATTAGAATTGCCTTAAAAACAAAGCGGTTCTAATTTGCGAGCGTCTACGTATAAGTATTTACAACACCGAAACAACAAAATGTATTAAACAAAAAAAAAAACCGATCGTTTTGCCGTTTCTTTGTTCTGTCTTGTGAGAAAAATTTCATTAATATAAAAATAAATATTTATAAAAAGCAAAATTTGCTTAAAAAAATAAAATTATTTTAGCCATAAATTAAAAATAAATATGAAAATAATTGGTTAAAAAAAACAAAACTAAAATAAGATTTTTCGAAAAAGATGCTCACACTTTGTAGTTAAATATCCTAGTATATATAAAACGGTTTTAAATAAACTTATATCAAGCGTGAATTCCGCTATTGTTTTGAAATGCGTGTTCATACACATCTAAAGCTCTATCTATTGGATATCATATAAAACACAGATAATACAAATAAATCGGTAGTTCATGTTTGCGACCTAACTCAATTGACAAAAATAAAAACATTAGTAAAAAAAACAAAATTTTTTAAGGATTTATTAAGAACTTAAATGCTGTCAGTTGTGAACTTTAAAATCTATGTACGTCCTCTTTTAATGAAAATTACTGTTTATAATAAGAAACAAAATTTTCCAAAATTTGTCTTGTTGTTGAATTTTATGTGTGTGTAATCGTTAAAAAATTAGTTTTAAATATACTCTGATGGGTTATTTTGAAATTCGAATACAGAATCGAAATTTAGAATCAAAAAATTCTGCATATAAAGACCTACATAATTATGTATACATTAAATTTTAAAATTAAAACATAAAACGAGGAAGAAAAAATGCCTAATAGACGTTAACGGAAATATAATCAAGTAGCGCATCTCCAAACAACAACTTAAATATGAAATGATTAAACCAAGATATACTACATATTGCATGCCAATTAAGTGAATAATTATGTACGCCTCTGTATGTATGTATATTCTGTGAGAAATTAATTTCAAAGTTACCTTGTTCTTATCAGAATATTTCAGAATGTTATACAGATACATATTGCTCATTAATGAAAAGATTATTATAATTAAAAACTTGCAACTGAATTTATTTATTAAACAAATTTTAAATTTGTCCCGTTTGTTGTGTTATACGGCATTTAATAATGTGTCAATGAAAGATTTATCATAAATGGGCGATATATAGATTTTTTTTATTTTCTTGCTAGTTTAAATGTTGTATTTCTCATTATAAATAGCGGAATTCATCGTTAGCTTTTGTTTATCTAGTAAATCTTGATATAAAACACGACAACAACAAAATGCATACATTTTAAATCATTTTAAATCTACTATGTTTATGCTATATATAATACTTACATTTAAAATGTTTGCATTTTGTTGTTGTATTTTAAATCAAGATTTACAAGACCTTCAAGATGTACAAGATCTTCAAAAGCAAACCGTGAATTCCGCTAATGTAATACTTGTAATAGTAATAAAAACTTGGAAGCAAACAAACACAGAAGTATAAAATATATAGTTTATTTTTTTCTTTAACAAAAGCCACTTTACATATCGAACTTGATCATAAAGAACGTATTAACTCAAACTTGAAAAATTTTCAGTAGAAGCAAAATAGTTTTTAATTGTTTCATTACCAAAAAGAAGACGAAATATCACGATATTTTTACAGTTGGTAGATTATGAATTTTACGTGCCGATTTTTTCCCAAAAAGTTAAATAATAAAAACTTCAAGTAAATACCCTCTTAATGATCAAGTGCGATAAATGCATTAAACTTATTTTCGTTTTTAAATATATTAATCCAAAATTTTAATTTTTTTTGTCTTATATTACTAAAGAACATTCGATCAACCTTCGGCACCTGTGATTAACATTATGCCTCAGCATATACAACACACAAAAACTACTGGGCCATTTGGTTTAGATCCTAACAAAATAGCTGAAATTGAGAAAGATTGGATACGAGTTGATCAATTGGAACGTGTTGAAGTTCCAAAGGTAGACATTTCTTTACTCTTCGAACCAATTAAAATAATTGCAACAAAAGATGGTGTCAAATATCCACAAGAAAAATTCGAGCAATTGCTTTCTCGCTCACGATACATGCAACAAACTCATACAACACCACCTCCTCTCTCCGCTGTAGGTGGAATGGTTGGTAATAAGGGTTCTCCATATTTAAGTCCTCAACAACAACAACAGCAGTTTAATGCTGCTCTTTATCAGCAAACCATGGGAATTAACTCACCAAAGTAAATATTAATTTATATGTGTAAATATGACCAGTTATATGTATGTAAAAAATTTTCAGTTTGGCTGATGACTTACCTAAACATGATCCTCATTTAATAAAAATTATAAAAGCAACCAGCAGTACAGATACTGTTAAAGCTCGAGCGGCTATTAATGAGTTAATTGAAATTATTGATTCACCAGAGAAACAAGCTGTTCTAAAGGATTATGAAGAGATTTTCATTCAAAACGTGCTGGCACAGTTGAAGGTAACATGATTTGACTGATAAAAGCATCTGAAGTTTTTAATAAGACTATTTTTGTAGCAGCAACACAAAATTGTACTAAGGATAATTTTATTTTTTTTCCTATTTTAGAATCTCTCACAAATACCTATTACTGAATCTTTAGTAGTTTATCAGCCATTGTTATCTATTTTATATTCATTTTTCCACTCAAAAATGTTGGGGAAAACTTTGAGTATTGCCTGCATTAAAAATTTAATGTCTGCATTACTACATTTGTTGGCAGATCAAAAATTGAATACAGGCGATGATGGCCAATACAACAAAGTAATAAACGGAATATGCTTAAAAGTGTTGGATAAATCCAATTTTACAAATATGAATTGGTAAGTTACCTTATAGTTCTAAAATGTTATTAATATAAACTTGTAAACAACAAATTAGCGCTTTAATACGTCTACTACGCGAGACGTGTCCTGAGGCTGGACTACCGAAATTTACGGATCTTTTAATGAAATGCATATGGCGCAATGTCAAAACGTTGCCTGAACGAAGCAACGAACTAAACTATGATGCAGTCATTCTTGAAGTTCACGAATTTATGTTGGCACTACCAAGTTCTTGGTGGCAAACACGTCCCTCTGATACACCTTTAAGAACAGTGAAAACCATTATACATAACATGGCAAAAGTTAAAGGAAATGCCATATTGCAACACTTGAATCAAATTCCAACACATTCAGAACTTCATGCCTATTTAATAAAAATATTAAAGGTTGGTATTCACTTTTAACGATGGCATTTTTTAATTATTGCATAATTTTCAAATGTTACATTTTTAGAACCTACAAAAAGAGGGTAATTTACCCAGTTCTTCCCCACAGCGTTCAGCATCTTCGAGAGATCTGCAGTCTAAACAACGGATTTCAAATCAAGCTCATGAAACCATGTCCCAAATATTTAAATTAATTTCAGACAAAGAAACCAAGCAGCAAGGCCTGCAGAATTTATATGAATTTAAGGTTTGCTTAAAAATATTTTTATGCTGTAATATCTACTTAAAATTTTTTATTTTTTTATATTAGACAAAAAATCCTGAAATTGATGTTTCGGCTTTTTTAAAGGGCGCAAGTCCTAGCTTTCAAAAGTACATCGATGAAGGTTTGGCCGAAATACAGCGTGCAAATGCAATTACTGGTGATGGTAATCCAATACAAATGACTCAACAATTAATTGATAATCGTTTGGGTGAGTTATAAAAAGTATAGTTAATTAGTTAAATATTGTTAATACCCCAAAATCGATAATTACTAATAAAACACTTTTTTTATTGTTATTTATGCCCCTATTACAATTTGCCATTCAACTCAGTTGAGTTGAAATAACAACAACTGCTAGTGATGAGTTGTAAATTTTTGCAACCGTATTCATAATTAAAATTTGGCATGACTTTAGCACAAAGTTTATTCATAATACAATTACCAAACTCTGGATAACGATTTGCTAAACTCTGGTTAACGAGTTGCGAAACGTTTGCCAATTTTTGAAAACCAGCCGTTTGATGTACAACAATTTTGCTTGTTTTTTTTTAATTTTATATGTGGAGAAAAAAAAATGACAAAACCAGCGATGATTAACCCAAAACGTGTTGCATTATTGAGTAATCACCCTTATTGTGTTTGGCGTATTTAAAATACGCCTATGACTGTTTGGTAATAGATTAAAGAGAACGTGAACTTATTTCCTTTAATCTATTACCAAACAGTCGTAGGCGTATTTTAAATACGCCAAACACAATAAGGGTGAATATAATGTGGCATCAATAAAATTCAGATTTGATTTATTAAAAGTTTGTTATGAATTAACGCTGTGCTAACAAACTGCTAAGCTTGATCGGCGCTTTAGTTAGCAGCACCTTGTTCGTAGTGTACAAACTGTGACTACCTTTTTTATGAATACGGCTGTTGATGCTTTTGTTAACCGCACTATAACGAGTTGTAATCCAAATTACAAAAACTGTGAAATTTTAACTGAACTAAAGTTGAGTTGCAAACCGTAATAGGAAACTACAATCGAATAATAATAATAATATTCATATACATACATAAATCTATATACACACATACAATACATATAAACGACTATTTTTTATTAAAAATGTGTATAAAGTCGCACGGTCTTCGTATCTAACAGATGCAAATTATCAAAACCAACACGCTTCCGCAAATGCGGAAAATGTTGGCGTTAAGCCAGATCCAGATTTTTGGATGGATCGTTTAAATCAACTAAGAGCCAAAGCAAATCTAGCTCCTCATCGTAATGCAGATGGTAGCATTTTAACCAATTCACATTTAATGATGATGGATAACAAAGTTATGGATGAGAACGTTAGTTTAAATACAATGAATGCCCAAAAAGTGTCTTTAATACGTAGAGATGTAAGTACACAATCTCATATATTTATTTATATAAACTTTACATGAACGTGCAATTTTCTTTTGCTAATACAGAAGCCAGAAATGTCGCCCAATCGTCTACAACATATTCAAGCCAAGTTGGCCCAGATAAAGAAGGAAAATCATACTTAGATCTTAGATTTATTTGTAAAACCTCTTTAAAGTGTCTCAGTTTGGACACAGTGACTCGGTTTATTTTATAAGGCTTTTACCATAAAATATGAACTTTTGCTTCTTTTTCACCCGAATTAAACCTTATTAAGTAGTACCTACCCCTTCCATTCTAAAACCCATCAATAATCAAATAAGGATTTGTGCGGGTTTAAAATATCAAAAATGAGTTTTAAGCAAATATTTGCATTTTTACATATGTATTTGCAATAGCATCAAGCACTTGTCTCACAAAAAATAAATCTAAAATACAAAATAAAATTTAACATTCAATACGTATAACAATACGGCGTATACTTGAATACAATAAGAATATTCTTATAACCCTTGCATGGGGTGTAGTATTATAAATAACAGGAGTAATTATTAATATTTTAAAATTTTTATTTTGAGTGCGAATTATTCTTTATAAATCGAACTTAATAATTAATATAAACAACAAACATTAAGGGTATTCAATTCAAAAATGGAAAAATGTAACTTTTTATTACAACAAAAACAAGGATAAAGTTTTACACTTAAAGTTGCAATTCAAACAACCTTATACCAAGTGCAACATTTCAAATTTTAAAGCGTTTTTCCATTTACCATTATTTTCATATATGTTCGTATCGTTAGGTATCTTGAAGAACATAAATATTTGGCTTTTTTTTTCTTACGAGTTTTTCTTTTTTTTCACATGTCAAATATGTACAACTTTACACTTTCAAATGATATTTAAGAACGTCCCCTTTAACGATTTTCAATTTTTTTGCCTTTTTTGCATAAAAACATCTGAACTGAATACCTTTATTAAACAATAATATTCCTAAACAAAAAATAACTTTTTCACTTATTCAAAAAAAAAAAAAAAAAAAATTAAATAGTTAAACCGTTTATGTTAAACATTCATATTTTAAAATTATGTAATCAGAGTGTTGTGGGTTTGGAATATGGGAGAGTACCAAAGTAATCTATTAAACTACAATCGAGTGATTATACAACTCCTAAACCATGATTTTGCATTAAACTATATATTGTTATATGCATAAAATATAATAAAATTTAAAACAATACATATTTAATTAAAGTTTTAAAAATATTCATATTATCAACACAAGGAATTTGGCCTGTTATTCTCAATAGTTTCCCATTGTAGAAATTATAAATACTCACAGCATTTTTCATTTTTCTTCACCAAAATAATTTGTTAATGCTTTTCTCCGTTTTTTATGTTTTTGTTTTTTTAAATTATTTTCATGTCATTCTAAGTTATCTATTTATATATATTTTTCAATAGAGTGTAGTACATCCTTTTTTTCTTGTAGATGTAAGTTATCATTTTTTAATACTTTTTTTACTTAATATCAATGATAAACCATTTAATTTAATCTAATATAATAAATTTTCGAAAAAAAATCAAATAAAACATATTACATAATACAAATATTTAAATTAAATGTTTTTTTTTTGCAATTTTAACATTAGTAGGAAAGTATGTATGCATGTACATTCGCGTTTTGGGATATGCCAATTGAAAAAATATATAAAGAGTATCGAAATTTATTAATTAAAAATTTCGATATTTCGATATACTACATGTAATTCCATTGTAGGTTAGGTTAGGTTAAGTTTCCATTGTTTTGTTTAATTAAAAAAAACAGGCAAGAATACAAAAACACGGGCCCTATTTCTAAAAACTACAAGTAAAATATATTTGAAACAAAAATTGAAAAATTGTTGCTTTTTTTAATGTATTTTACTTGTAGAGTTGTTACTTGTTGTTTTGAGAAACATGGTCAAGTAGTGCAATTCACTAACTTTTAACACTTTAAAAAGTGTGAACTGTAATCACACATTTTGATGTTTGCACTAACCACTATGTGCTTCACTAACTTATTTATAATCACTGTAAACAGTTTTATATTTCTCTCTATTCAAATTGACATATCGTGGCAACTCTGCCAAGAGAAACATCACAATAGGATAAAATAACAAAGAAGAATAAAAAAAAAACAAAACAAAAACCTTTTAATATATAGATTTTAAATGATATTGTGCAGAGTGCGAATTCTGTATCTTTAGTTCAACTAAAGTTTTTTTCAAACAAAAACTTTGTATACGCAAAACATGCGGATTTAAGAACAATGTTCAAAAAAAAATTTCGTTTCAATTCTGATTTTTGATTTTCGGTCTGCGGGCGGAGGGGCGTGGCAACATCCAATTTCCATATTGCACCACCAATGACATACATATACATATGAGCAACTTCAAAAATTTACGACACCTTGACATTTTTTTTTTTTGTCTGACATCGGGCCTGTTCGGAAATGCATCAAAAGCAAACTTTTTTTAATGCTGATAAAAAATAATTTAATTATTTTTTTATTGTGTGACTATTATTTTTGTGGAGTATTTGACAATTTTTTGGTCCACATCTACTTCACAGATATAAATTTAAGCATTTGAAATCACTGATGCAGCGCAATGATGCATTTCCGAACAGGCCCATCAATGTTGATTTGCGTGTGTATAAACCGATATTTGAGCATGTGAAATCCGTTCGCGTTAATCATTTTTATTACACGGCGCAAATTTTACTGCGGTTTAAAGTTACAAATTAAAAAAAAAGTATAAAAATTACAGTTTTTGTTAAAATTGAAAAAGGATAACGCGTGTGGATAATACCCCTTAAGGGCTTTCTTAGCACACTAAAATATTTGTAAAAGCTTGAATACTGTTTAAAATACACTGGGAAAAAAAATATAAAAAAATGTTTTTGATCGTGTATGCATATAAAAATTTATTTAAAATTGTTAAACATTTTCCAAAATTACGGCTAGTATAAGACATAATTTGCAATATTTTGGAAAAAAAACTATTTGGCTGAAACCAAATCAAATATTTCATACAAGGATGCTTTTTGAGGTTAGAAACGTTTTGTTTCCTCCATAAAATTTTAAATCCTTAAAATTTTTTGGTGTGTTTTCAATTTTAGTATCAAGCTAAGTAAAGTCTTCTATTCGATGTACGTTTGAGCGGAATTGATACAGCGCTTCAGTTGTCACAAAGCGAAATGTGTTTGGAAAAAACTGCCGCTGCACGCGCCAGGGTTGAAAAAAATTATTTTTTTTTGCACTTTATCAGTTTAGTCCGTCGCGAAGAATCTATTTAGATACCTAAACATGTTCCCATGACATGTTTTGATATAAAAAAAAGCTTAAAAATAAATTGTTTTTTTGCAAAAATTTTCAAAAGTTCATAACATTTTTGCGTTTAAAAATTTTAAAGTGCGTTTTCGCCTTGGAGGTGCCCTTTACGAAGTTACTCACATCACGCAATACACTAGCCAACTTAAAAGGCAATTCAGATTGTCAGACGCAAAAAAGATACATTTTTAAAAAATTTACGCTAATTTCTTTTAAGTTTGTGATGTCCGTGATACGTTATTGGTGCGCTGACACCAACTTGATACACCTAGGGGTTTTTCCCGAGATTTCCCGTCCCGGGAATTCCCGGGAATTTCAATTATTTTCTTTCCCGTTTTCCCGGGATTTTTGTTGCGGGATCCCGGGAAATAAAAGTCCTCATAGTTTCAGAAAAAAGCTATTTATACTTTGAAATTTAGTTTTATATTCTCTAAAAATTAGCATCTGTTGATGGGTTGTCGATTAGATCAATAACAAGAAGTGAGTACGTTCGTAAATCAATGTCTTCTGACGCAATAAATCTACCAAAAGCAGAATGTGCCGTGCAACAGTTGATTATTAATAAATTTAATGAAGTGAAGAGTTTATAAAGAACATAAGATGCAGGCAGTAAATTTTAATTGTCCATAGACAAGTTTTAAAAATAGGAGATATCCTAAAATATCGCTCCTTTATTGCAGCAAAGTCATATCTACAAAATGGCAAAATTCGATTAAAGTTAAAATGTACCGATTTAAAGATACATATATTTTGCTATAACTTCGGTTTAGTTTGAGATAAAAACCGATGTTTTGTAACGAGAAAGTAGAAGGAACACTTTGCTTAATTAACTTAAAATAAAAAAAAATGTTGAGATATGACGATATGTTTATAAATTAATAAATATAAATTTGTTTCAATTTGTGACGGCTTATATAACCGGGAAGTGCTGGAAAACATAAATAAAAAAAAACTATGGAAACTCGTGTAAGATACTACAACATACAATTTTAAAAAGTCATTGCCCTAAAGATTACAGGAGGATCTTGTAAGAAGAAGTCCGTTTGATGCTATTTTTTGCATCAACCTTGACATACATTTGACTGATATAGACGTTGTTTATAAAAAAGAAAAATTACTTCGGATTGTGAATTAGAAATATGCAACAACTTTCAACTTTTGCACTTTAAACTATTTGTCCAATCTCGGTAAAAAAGTGAACGAAATTTTTCGGAAACATGGTAATAAGTAAATAAAATAAGAAATATAATATACTCTTTGCCGACTTTCTAAACTCTAGATACACCTCAAACTTTATAAAATTACGCAGTTTTTTTAATTCTGCGCTTAAAACTCATTTTTATTAAACGGCGCAAAAACTCTATGTAAAATCTTCAAAAATTTCAAAATTCGGAAAATTTTGGTTTCACTTTAAAATACCATGCAACTTTTCACCCAGCAGCGATATCAAACTTTTTTTTTAGTGATTATATCCTTCAAGTCTAGTGACTATATTTTGTATGGGTTTGGATCTGATGAAGACGTACTTATTCCACTAATTCCGAAGATTTCCAACGATTTACCATTCCGATTCCAGCGGCTCCAATCCCCTTTGCGTCTTGGCTTTCCTATTACCATCAACAAAGCACAAGGCCAATCATTGACTATTGCTGGCTTAATTTCGGAAAATCCATGTTTTTCACACGGCCAGTTGTATGTGGCTTGATCCCGAGTAGGCACGCCAAAAAATTTATACGTTTTTACTCCAAATAAAAAAACAAAAAACATTGTCTATCCGATGGCCTTAAGATGAAATAAATATTATTTTCAATTTGCCTTAAATACATGCGTTTCTTTTTTGATTGAGCCAATATCTACACCATATGTACATAGTTATTTTGTAAAAAAAACTTTATGATAGGTATTCCATGGATTTTAATTTAAAGACCGTAAATTTCGTTAAAAACTCAATCTAAATCGTGTGGTAATACAACACTAATGTTTGCTTAGGGCCAGCAACGCGGACCGGGTCAGCTAGTATTTTATAAAAATGCTTAATAAAATGCCAAAAGCTAAATGAAAATTTTGGAGCTAAATAAAAATGTCTGTAATGCTTAAACTAGCCATAAAAATGGCAAAATGGACACACTATGACGAAGTTAATAAAATTTATCTAAGTCACGGGATTCAAATAAAAATTTCACAAAATAAGCTACGCAATGAAATGATGTGTGCAAAATGATCTATGAACGAGTCGTAGAGAAGGACACAGGCTTTAAGAAAATGGTGTTAGTGACCACCCTGTAAGAATAAAAGTAGTGTTTCAGAGTGTCAAAGTTGACCAACCCGGGTCATGTAAACTTTGTAAAGCTTGAAGCATGTGATAGGGCTTCCAGTTTTGGGGTATTCTTGGGACATACAATGTTATTTGGGGTTTGTATTGGGGATATTTAAAGAAAAAAATTAGGATTTTTAGGGGAAATAATATTTTTTTTTATTGAATCGAAATCGAAAATTACAATATATATTCAAAGCCTAATCCTAATTGTTATTTTTTTAGCCATTTCAAATGTAACCGCTTATTAACTGCATTGAAGTTTCAAAAAAAAAAACCTACTAGGCTCAAAGTGTTGGTCTTCGAACTGTATCAAATCCCGGGCGAGGTAGTTGGGATGGACCATTAGTTTATCTACATAGTTACATAGGAAAATTAAGATCTGTGTATACTGTCATTACGCATATACCATGGGGCGCGGACGATTTGTCGTAATGTCATAGACTGCCTTCTTTGTTTCTTTTGGATGTTTGGTGCGCATGCAGTACTGCCAATTTTGTTTAATTATTGCCGCTTAAGCTCCTTTCTTGTAGACCGGTTCCTTTTTTTAACAGTATTGCAAGGATATTTACTTTTTTAAAATTTTTTGACGATACTTTTTACTGTTGATTCGGAAAAATAATTTTAGTCGATATATCGCCATAAATCGATTTTCGATTTCCAGCACACCCCTGTATATAGCTGCGTTCGAGAAGACAAAAGTTTTTACTATTTTTTACTGAACTTTACTTCGTTTTACTAAATTGCGTTCGCGTTCACAAAATACTGTAAATGACAACACAAATTGAGGGCGTAAAGTGATAGTTCTTGACTGAGGACTTACAAATTTTTACTGCGGAAATTTTTGCAGTAAAATTTAGTAAAACAAGAAAACATATGTTTCAAAAGGTAAACAAACAAAAGTAACAAACAAAAAGCTAACAAATTGTGAAACAATTGTTTAATAAAAGAAAAAATGAAATAAAAATTAAACCCAAACAAAAATTGAATAGATATTAATTTATTACTCTTGTTTGTGAAGCATTTATGTTGCTAAATACCAACTTTTGAAAATTTTTTTTAACCATGGAGTAGTCCATTTAATCAGAATGGATCAGGTGGTCCAATATTATTTGCAGGGATTTTATAAACAACTACAAGTAATGTTTAATAAAAACAACAAGTGAGAGTGCTATATTCGGATGTGCCGAATCTCTGATACCCTCCACCGACAGTTCAATTATTCCTGGAGTGATATCGACATGATATCTATGTACATATTTATTATTAATTAATCTTTATAAAAATAGACATCAGCATCAAAATTGGTTGCGGTTTAAACATATATTCACCCTTATTGTGTTTGTCTTATTTAAAATACGCCAAACACAATAAGGGTGATTTAGTTATTGTCCGACAATCAAAGGTATATCACAAAATTGCATGACATTTTTTCTGGCCATATGAAGCTAAGTTGGGAGAAATTTTACCGCAATATCTATATCTGCTACGGTTTAAGGGGTATTTAATTAATTTACCAGAGTGGGCTTTTTTATGAGGCCTAGGGTAAATTATGGACCAATCTTCACGAAATTTCACAGTGTCATTTCTAGTCCTATAAAACTGTGACGTGCCAAATTTTTTTATGATAGCATTACTAATTATGGTTTTATGCGTATTAAACTGTTTTCCGGGAGTAGGGATCTTCACGAAATTTTACAGTGTGATTTCTAGTCGAATAAAAGGAATTTTTCCAACATTAATGTTAGTTTTTGTAACAAAATTTTAAATTTGTTAGGGTGGTGGTTCCACATTTTGATTCATAGCTCTGATGCTACTGAACCGATTTTGCTGGATTTCAATCCCAAACTGCTTAGGATAACTACAAGCAATTTGACAAGAAGTTTGTTCATTTCTTTTGAGTTTTTCGAAAGTGAGCGTGTTTTCAACAGACGGACAGACATGGCTAACTCGACTTGGAAGTTCTCAAGGAGCCGGAATATACATATATAATTTATGGGGTCTGAGATGAATAGTAAAAAAGATTTACACGGAATGACAAACTTAGTATACCCTCTTCACAACTAATTGTATGTAAAAATGAATATTTGTGTGAAAATATGTCGTTACTTAAAACATAAGGTAACGACATTTTAGTTTTATTATTGCAAACAACAAACAATATTTGAACAATTTCTATTTTTCACTTGTGGCCAAAATTTTTCTGGAATTGTCCATATGTATACTTACATATACATATAAAGTTGTCTTAAATTTTTTAAAAATTGTTGAAAAAAAACTCATGTTTCCATTTTGTTTTTTTCATTGAAATTTTTTTTTAAATTGTGCTTGCTTTTGCATTTGTTGGTTCAATAAATCAAAACGTTTAATTGTGTATGTACTAATATTCTGCGCAAAACTAAGAAGCTGTTTTATTTCTACATCTGGAGAAGGTGTTTTTTATTCTACTTAAGAGCTTAGCAATATTCAACAATTAACTATTAATCTGCAGTTTCTGCATTATTGAGATTCGTTTTATCTTCGGTTTTTTGTTTAATTTTTTGATGATCAAACCTAGATGATATTGTAGCAACGCGAATGGCTGCTTTAAAGCCTACCTTGGCCTTCATTTTGGCCAGCTTAGCCTTCCAATTTTCATCTCTTGATGGAAGTGCATTTAGCCAATCAATCATTACATCATTTTTAGGATCTACAATGGCTAAAGAAGACATGCAGCCATCTACTGTGCCCAAAACAATACATCGCCCGTCTTTTGTACTTTTAATTGCTGTTAATTCCGCCTGCAAGCGATAATTAGCGATCATTTCAGTGTCGGAAGTTCGAAAGACCCGAATGGTTTTTCGACCACTGTGATAATAGCAAACGTATTCATCGTTTTCGGTAAAAATACAAATTACTGAGAATACCCCTTCGGCTACTTTTGGTATGAAGGTTTTAACTGTTGTACCTTTTCGTAGCTCCAGCATCTCCAAACCTCCTCTTGTGGGAGCATAAATCCCGTACTTTCCGTCTTTTGTAATACTGCCACCCCATTTTGGAATAGAACGAACATGTTTTTTCGTTTTGATATCCAAAACACTGCCCTTTTCACTATTAATGACTGCTACTTGACTGGACTTGTGGGGCATGGGCACCAATGAAATAACTTCCTTAATAGAACAGCCTTTTAAAAGTACTTTTGATATAAAGTTTCCATTTGTAGCACTATAGACTGCAAGACAGTCCTTGTTGTTCTTGTCTACAGAACATACAATAATGTAGGCGGAATCAGCAGATATTACAGCTTGACGAAAAGGTAAACCGGGAACCATACGAATGGGATATTCAAATCGAAATAAAACTGCACCTTCTGTTATGGATAAATAAATATATATAATCTTAATGTACTAATAGAGGATTGTTGTGAAAATTGTACCTGGAACCGTTCTTACTGTTGTATTAGCCATTATTCTGTTTGTATCTTCTCCTTCTTTCGACTCTTTTTGATTTATATTTGGGCATGAAACGATCATTGCTTTATATCCATAGTCCATAAAAGTAATTTGTTGTATTCCAGGATGATCATCGCGGTATACAACTTGCTCGGAGACCCTGTTCCAAATAAGAAATTTTCCCGTTTCGGAGGAAACTATATATCGACCATCGGGAGTTATTTCTGCATGTGTTACAATGGCCCCTAAAGGACTATCTGCTAATTTAGTTATAAGTCTGCCAGTTCGAGTCTCCCAAACTCCCACACAGTTACGAGTAACGGTCGCAGCAAAATCAACTTCAGATAAGCTGAAAATATATTATAATTTACATATGTACAGTTACTCCCACTTTTAATGGGACACCTCATAAAAATTCTTAGTTTTCATATTTATGTTAATTTATTTGATTTTTGATGGGTTTTGAAATTGAGTACAAAATTTCTAATGACTATACCAAGGCGAATTCATGTTAACGGTGGTGTCGATACTACAACAAGTAACAACACCAAAAACACAACAATGTAACTTTTGACGTTCCCTTTCTAATTAAGAAAAAAAAGTAGCACAGCTGTGTTTTCAAAGCCACCTGAAAGTCAATTCGCCTTGGACTATACCTTGTACTTATTCTACCATGGTCGAGTCTACTTCAAATTCGGCAACAATTTGTATGAAATTGAAACTGACGTTTATATGTAATTATTTTATTTATGCAGTTTTGAACGAAAATTTCAACAAATTGTTTTAGAAATAATATTAAATACATACATACATCATTTTGTTGTGGGAAAATTTTTCAAAAGGTTTATATATTGTTAATGTGCGTTGTTGCGAAAAAAATCGTTTAGGCTGGCCATTACAATTTAAAATTATTTTTTAAAAACATTTTTTTAATTTGTATGTATGTATTCAATACTCTCCCTGCAAATAATAGGACTAGCCCAAACACGCGTGTAAAATGTAGCCCACAAGGGACTAGGAATAGTCCCAAAGTAACTCAAACGTATGGAAAAAACATGGACTATTTAACATTACGATGCCCTAGGGCAGGACCATATAACCCAGCTTTGGATTACAAAGGAGTAGTCTTAAAACTACTCCATGATATACTCAAGAGAATTAGTTTTGGAGTCATTTTAAAAAGAAAACATGTCGTCAAAAAACGAAGACATGTCGTCTCACTACAAACACTTTAACAATGACATGGTCCATGCTTGCATTACATTGGACCAGTCCATGGAGTAGTCCATTTGATTAAAATGAATCAGGTAGTCCAATATTATTTGCTGGGCTCTTAAGAAAATCTTTGAAAGTGCGTAAGATATCGTAGGTGATTTTAAAACATACAAATTTTATATTGCAATTACGTTCATTATCTCGATAGTGATTAATATTTTAAGTAATCACAAACATGCATGACACGAACAAGTCACGTCACGTTAACGCCTCTAATTAAAAGTATATGTGTTGTATATGTCTGTACATACTATTGTTATAAGAAAGCCTTATAAGAAATATGTAACTTTCCTATAAACTGCATTAGAGAAAAACAAGCTTATAATAAAAAATTTCCATGAATTTTATGATTTTCCTTTATCTGTTATGTACTGTAGTATTTAAAATGGTCACGAATTACCTGATATTGTCAATTTGTAGTTCATGTCTATCAATTACATGTACTTTTTCGAAAATATTATTAATATTCCAAACTTTTACGGAACGGTCAATAGATGAAGTTACCACATTATTCCAGTTTCCTATAGTAAGTGCCTCTAACTGTATAATGCGACCAAAATGGGCATCCAAAACTTTAACCAATTGGAGTGTTCTCAAACACCATACATAAAGATTTTTTCGGACTCCGGCAACAGCATAATCCAATTTAGAACTGGTCATTATCGAGTTTGATTCCATTATTTTAGTGGTGATATTTCTCACTCCATGTGGCAATGTTAAATACATGGAACTATCACTTAATCTGTTTCCATCCAAATCTCCGAAATCCCAAATGACAAACCCCTTTCCGGCTGTACCCAAAAGCATACGATCTTGCTGGTCCAAACGCAACTGCAATAACATTTCCTTTTCATCGTTTTCAAAGCGCGGTAGTGTTTTCTCGAACTTCCATTCAAATAATGAATTATCAAATGATTCCTCAATTCTGTATTCACTAACTTCATAATTATTCTCATCCGCACACCCGTATATTTTTGTTCGCATTTTATTAAGTGATAATGCACTGAAAAAATATAGAGATGGAGTACAAAGCTTGTCGTTATACGAATCAAAACGCAAACGTGATTCATTTATTGAACCAGACCAAAAAATTAGATTATATTCATTAGAAGTGAAAAACTCGATATTTAAAAGCTCCCATCCATCACAATTTCCAGATGATAAAAATATTTCGATAAGATTCCCACGCATGTCGAATTGGGCCCATTTCAATTTGCAACTTATGAACAAGCTTTATATTCCAAATCATATTTAAATTATTATTAGCTAAGTTTCGTCGTCAATACTTTGTACATATGTATATGAATTACCTTTGATTTAGCAAATAGAGACTACTGATTGGTCCATCGCATTCTTCGAATGGCGAATTAATAATAACAAATTCACTGGATAGCATGTTTAACAAAACTGTTTGATTGTTGTTTGAATATGCGGCGGCCCATTTATTATCAGGACTCAACACTAGTTGTTGCATAATGCCCTCGATTCCAGGGTTAACATCTCGAGTAAGATCTGACGTTGACAAATCAAATGTTATGAAATGAGTTGATATGGAGACCATGTAGCGCATGTCACTAGTTAAACGAAAAGCGAACACTGCAAATTGATGCCCTTCGAGAGAATACTAATTATATCCAATAATATTTATTTAATTATCGTTATTATTAATTAAGAAAAAAAAACATGACAATTTACCTTAAGAGGACCTCCTGGAGTATGGAGGCAGTGGTTGACTGGTATAAGCGCACAATCTTTGGGACCACATCGATCACATGCCCTTAACAACATTTTTATATTTGCATTTCCTCCAATTTCTGGTAAGAGTCGTCCGACTAACTGGGGAGCCAACATATTTGGATATATTGCTAAAATAGCTCCTCCTAAACGTAAAGCATCTGCTACTAACATTAACTCTCGTTTTGCTTCTTTGTCTTCTGTATTTGATGATGCATCTTCAAAATCGGCTAAAACCGCTTGAAGTGGACAACTAGAAAGCTTTGCATGCAACCACTCATAATTGAAAAGTACGTGCTCAAATAGATCTTTAAAGCGCCGAGATCGAACGAAATGAAACGGCAATTCACCGAACTATTGAAAATAATAGTTTTTTGAATAGATAAAACAAAATAAATTGGGTGTATTAAAACTAGATTTTACCTTTCTTAGATTGTATCTTTTGGAGCTACCGTCTTTACTTGTAAACACTAATGGTTGTATGGGCACTTTACGGTCTGCAGAACCTTCCTTTTCCGTTAGTCCGAAGCGATGCCTTTGTATTTCAGTAAATTTGAACGGTTTTGGCACTCCTCCGCCCCATATACCCAAGTAGTAATCGGCTATCATAGAATGAAAATACATAGCCATGTTCATATTTTTAAAATAACGCTCCTTAGCAGTGTCTCGGAACTGTCTGTGATACCAATTCATTACATTAACACCATCAGCCTCACGTTCACTGAGGTAATTGGGTAAGTCATTGCGTATACGTGTCCATAACAATGGAGGAATGCGTCTAACGGGCGGTAAATGATATTGGTAAACATCGTCTAAAACTTTATCATCTAACGATATTAGATCTTCAAGTTCACTTTCCGATAAACCTGACTTTGACGCCGTTATGTAAGCTAACGCATGAAATACCAAAATGCGACCATGCTGCTTTTCAATTCTTTCAAATAACATCATAATTGAATCCATAACATTATTGGCCAAGTGGGTTTCCTGTGGCCGCGTATAACTACGCCATCGACATATTTCCGCAAACACCAGTTTAACGAAAATTGGCAAAGAACATTTGCTAATAGCATTAGCTACCAAACGCCACTGGTAGTTATTAAGATCTCGACACGCAGTTTTCATCCACATTTTAATAACATTCATTGCCAAATCTTCACCCAAAGCAGTGACTTCGATAAAATTTTCCTCTACATCTATCATTTTTCGCAAGACATGATATTCCTGAGACACAACCGGATTGTTTTCTTCTTTTGCACATGATATTATTATCTAATAAAAACTTATGGATAAATAAGACGCACAGTATGTTTTGACAAGAGAAAATTTTTTGGTTTTGACTTTCATCATTAAAAAATTACGACTGTACATATTAATTTTTACTATTTTTATTTTTGCATTCATACATACTACATACATAAGTACATATTAACAAGGAGAAGAAACCAAAAATTAAGATAACGAAATATGTATGTAGATCAAATAGCAAAAGAAATTCCAGAATTAAGTTGTCAAGAATATGTTCTTACCTACTAATACAATATGTATCAAGTTAGAAAGTATAGTCGTTCCAGCCCGACCATTTGATACCCTAGACCACAGTATATAAAAACAATTTTTGGTCGTGCAGCGAATTTGGGACCCATGGGCAATCATGGACCCACCTATACAAAATTATGTTATGACGTGGAGATTCATGTATAAGTTTTTTGTAACGAATATATATTATTTAGATATCTTCACCAATATTTGTTTTTAGGATGGGGGTTTATATGGGATCTGTGGTTAATTTTGATTTGTCATGACATAGTAGCTATCGTAAAAGTTATTATCGTCAATTTTTATGTTAATACCAACATTTATAAGAGAGTTATAGCATTAAAAGCTGTTTCCGGGAGTATGGACCGATTCCAATTAAATTTCGTATAACATAATAAGATGGTTTATGGCAGAGAAAGCCAACAAGTTATATTTTTAATACATACTCATAACATATTCATACGCCACCGAGCCCGCAAAACAGACAGGTACGACTACCAATAATTATGAACATAAATAAGTTTGTATAGCTTTCGGTATGAATATGAACAAACAGGCATGCGTATGGATATTCGTATGCATGCATATGAGTATAGGCATGCATCGATGAGTATCGACAAGTAACTTCAACAATTCGTATGGTTAGTCTGCTTTCACACGTTTCATCTTTTGATGCTCAACTCTTATGTTTTTAGGTGATAGAAGAAACAAGAAAGTGGGTTAGTACATACGGAGATGCCTGTACTCGGTCAGTACGCTTTGTGTTTTTATTCGTTGGTATATGCACAACGATGGATGCATGTAATTTTTTTTCTTTTCTTTTTCTCTTTGATTCGCTATAAATAAAATTGTTGTTGTTTTGTACCGAAAAAAGTTGAAACCGATTGCTGCGTGTGAATATATTGGCATCTTTAAAAGGGAATTGAAAAGAAGTTGAGCATCAAAAGATGAAACGTGTAAATTCAGACTTATTGTAAAGCAAGAAGTGTTGCCACGACCTACAAATTTTTTTCCAAAGCCAAAAAGAAACAACTATAGCACTGATTCAATAAGAATTTTATTAAGTTTTGTATGTAAAAGTTATATTAAAATATAAATATTTTCTATTATTGTATCATTATGCTTCTATTTACAATAATAAAATATAATCTCTTTTACGAAATAGGTTTTTTATAAAAAGATTTAAAAAACGAAGGCTATCAACTGTTTTGAGCTCTATTCTTTTTTCATGTTTCCAACTAAAGAGAAAACTCGCTCTGATGCTGGAATAGATAAAATTCTTGATTCTTATATTGACAACCGTGGATGACTTAAGGAGTGGTTTTTCTACCATTCCATGATGTGGAAGTTTTCTGTAAGGCTTACAATTTGGTTGTCATACTGATCGACTTAAGCTCTTAAATTTTAAACGTCTTAAAAATGCAACTGCCAACATACATATAAACTTCTCAGTCATAAAATCTGATTTCTAAACCTGCGAATATTCGATTAATTTATTTTCTGGTATTCAGGGACTTTTTGTGTGTCGATTAACATAAGTAACACGACGTATTTTAATATGCATCCATTTTTTCATATTTTTCAGATTTTCTTAAAAATAGTTTTTTTATTTAGATAAAAACTCAGATCTTTATATTCCAGAGGTTTGTGTAAAGTCAACAATCCTTTTTCAAAAAATTTTGTTGATATTTACTCAAATGATTTAAGAAAAAAAAAAGAATTTATTAGTGATTCCGAGATTACGAGAATAAACAGATACGAGTACGCACACGTATTGAAAAATGTCCGTATGTGCTAGAGGGGTAATTTTGTTGTTCACTTCACCTTTGCATTTTCAAAAATTCAAAAAATTTTATATGAAAATTTTCTCAACGCAAGGTGAAGTGAACAACAAAATTACCCCCTTAATTTTTTCTACCCATTGACTTCCGATATTTTGGTATATAAGTCATATCCATAGGACGTATGGCAGCCCTTAAATTTAGGTTTTATAAAAATTTCGATGTGTTTTAGCCCATTTTTCAAATCGATATATCTCGATTCCTAGACGTGACCCAGCGAAACGCCGGGACACGCATAACTTCTTTTTTGCCGATATAACTTTCCCCGGTAGTTTGAACCCTTCCCGATCACTGACCCCTACCATTTGTCGCACAGTGTTATTATTCATTTCATTTTATATTTTTTTCTATGAAAATACGGCCGTAACCGGCGCATAATACAGAATTAAGGCCTAGCTATAATATACATAAGATTGCTTAACCTGTTATTGAACATATTTAAGATAATTCTTGCACCATTTTTTCGATCTGATGGTTATTAAGTAACTGAATCACATTTTTAGATGCTATTTTTTGCCAGACATTTCAAAATGATGCAAATTGATCCTTTAACGTAGTGATAACCAAGCCCCGAACGCACGCACGCAAAGATATTATGTGCTTGTGTGCGTGGTGTTGCTTTCACAAAGCTTGAGCAGAGACTGATGATAGACTGATGTTTTGAAACGCACAAAGTTGTTGTATATTGACTGCCTCGCGAGGCTATGGAGTGGCTATCACAAATAAAATAAAACTTTGAGAAAACCAATATCAATGGTCAATTGACTTAAAAATAAAAAAAAAGTTTCTTGAAAATTAAGTTTTGGTACATCTTAAATTTTTATATTTTTACCCTCGATTTCCTCCCTTTCTTTCTGCTGTTTGTTAATTAATTTATAGATAAATCAATCAAGTTACTAAAAAATGTATTAAAAAAAGAAAAATAGTATTTTTGTTATGATTAAAGCCAAAACAACTATTTCCACCATGTCAAAAATTTTTTTGACATACTGTATGTATAGGCATACATACATACATACATACTAGAGACCTGCAACAAGCCCGCTTACAACTCATTTATGGTGTTTTCTTTTCTAACAATAATATTCCATATATGCTACCATTCTCGCGGGGTTTTGTTCTATTCTAAAAATATATGCAAAAATGTGAGAAGTTGTCGTTTTCCTTTCTAAATATGTTGCAAAAATAAATAGCAAATTTGTCCCATTTGCTATCCCCAGCTATAACTAATGGTGTTTTTATTTCTACAAAAAAATGTGACATTTTATTTAAAAAAAATGCAATTTGGTGTTTTTTTCTTAAAAATTGCATTTTTTTTTAATAAAATGTCACATTTTTTGTAGAAAAGAAAACACCATACGAGTGACATAATACCCTTTTTTGCATCTGCGGTAAGTAGCTTTTTATGCAAGGAAGTATTTTTTTATTAACTTTTTCGCAAGGTGTGCTATCATGTTATATTTTCATAATGTTCTAACTTTTTACAATGACTTAAAAATATTGTTGTTAATTTGTTAACAAAAAGTGTCTACATAAATAGAACTTTGCTTGCTATATTTATTGTGCTGTCCTAATTAATCCGAAGAGACCTGCGCTGAAATGCTGACCCGAGCCGCATTAGTTTTTGTAAGCCGTCGCCGTTGATGGTAATATTTTTAAAAATCACTTGCGGCGTCAAATTAAATCGGCTTAGGACTCTGCTGTTTGGTAGGCAAACAAAATAAAATTTATTTCTGATTTCCGTTTGAAAAATGGAAAATATTCGGTAAGAATATAATTTAATTTATTAATTCATGGATTGGAACTAAACAATATTTTTATTTCTGGTAAATATTTATTTTTTATATTTGTTTCAAATCAGCTGATTAAAATTCAAAATAGCACACTGAACTATGAGGGGTTGTTCGCAACAGTCGTATTTTTTCATGTTATTATTTTAAAATACATATATGACTTTTTGACACCTTGTGAATCCCCCAATTGTGATTTTTAGTTATATTGTGATGGATATAAAACTAAGGGGGTAATTTTGTTGTTCACTTCACCTTGCGTTGAGAAAATGTTCATATAAAATTTTTTCAATTTTCAAAAATTCAAAAAATTTTATATGAAAATTTTCTCAACGCAAGGTGAAGTGAACAACAAAATTACCCCCTTAATGTTTTTCGTTTGTTTTACTTTTATTTAATAAATTTTTTTTTGGCGCAAAATTTTCAACAACAGCTGACTTTTATAATTGAAAATCAGTGATGTTAACGCTTATTGGAATTCAAACAACCCCTTGTTTTAAAAATTAATATTCAAAAACAAACTACGTATAAAATATTCAAACATGACATTAATTTATTTTTACACAAATATATTGAAAAGACTTATAAGTGGGCTAGTTGCAGGGCTCTAATACATACTTACATGCGTGCGTTTGTTTTAAAAAGAAAACAGTAAAGTAAACAAAATAACGAAGGTCTTAACTTTTCAATACCACGACCTTCATTATTTTTTTCCATCCACCCACCAATTATCAACGCAAATCAATTCGTAATAAAATGCTGATTTTTTTATTTTGATTTAAGTGCAACATTTAAAAGTGAAGCAATTTGGAAAAACTTATGTTTTAATTTAATATTCCTATCCACACAGGATAATGGGAGGATGTCATAATTCGATCGTGTTTAATTATAGTGCACTTACCTTACAGTGTATTGGCAACCGGGTAGGTATCCAGGAAACACTATTTGAATCTTGTGTGCCAGTTAGTTGGTCAACAGAGTCAAGGTATAACGTCAAAGGCTGATTCGCGTTAGCATAAGTTAATAATTGCTTAAAATGTGCTGTTAAAGGTACCAAGTCATCAGGAATATTTTCGAAGGGCAACATATAATTATAGGAAATCTATAACATTGAGAAATATATATATATATATATATATATATATGTTCGTGCATAGACAATATCAAAATATTTATAATATTTTTTATTCTTATGATTTACACTGCCTGAGATTTTAACCCACCTGTTGGCATATCGATATTAGAGTAGGTGTTAATGCACTAGAGTCTGGCGTGGTGCCTAAAAATCGTATGATATTAATTGGTCTTTTATCCGGAAACCATTCTGTTGCGACTAGTGAAGCACTTTTAGCTAAAAGCGATGTCTTTCCACAACCTCCTTCGCCATAAAGGACAAGTGGTTTATCTGAATCCCCCAGCATATAACGCTTGATGTGTTCTAGACTTTCTTCTCGCCCATAAAAAACCTTCACAGAATTGTTGCAAGCGTGCAAATGCTGAAGGATTTCAGTGACTATCTGTCCCTGTGCACTGGAGTCTTCTTTGCGCATAGCTCTATCAACTAACTTGATAATATTTTTATAAAAGTGTGATATAAAATGGTTAAGATACTCCTCATGTGTTTCAATGTCAAGGCCTTCACGACCGATCCACTCCACTGTGTACTTTTGAGAATTACTAGTTTCGATTTTGGCGGGCAATCGATTGTCTCGTAAATCACCTAAAAGTTTTGCCGATTCAGTATCCAAACTTCGATTTATAATATCGACAAAAAGAGAGGCCTTCTTAAGATTTTGAAGGTTAATATTATTAATATAGCGCACATATGAAAGACAATGGTTTTTTGTATTTTTCACATTTAAAATGCCATTTATGACCTCACGTTCAGTAACTAACCCAAGCATAAAAATAATTCACAAAAGCAATAAAATGTTATTATTTTTTATTTTTGAATTAAATCGAAATAATGTATGTACATAAATAAGCACTTAAGAGCTGCATAAGCACAAGAATAAAAATGTCTTACAAGGAATCCCATTAAATTTAAAATAGTGTGTGTATTAGGGCGGGTCGATTTGTATGGATGAAAAAAAAATTAAAAATCGTATAGCAAAAACGTAATTTACATAAAATTCTACGAAAATTCTCCGAAGAAACCATGAGTCTAAAACAAAATCCTAGTCCGCGCCTCTCGACTTTTTTTTACTTGGGTGAAAATTTTTTCAATGTAAAAAAAATTTTGATTGTAAAAAATATAAAGTGCAAAAGAATAACCTTACTAAACCATTTTATTAAAAAAATTCGATTTCTTTTTGGAAAAAGCTATTTTTTCAAAAAAAATTTTTTTTCCAAGGCGGGCAGCCAAATTTTCAAGTCGAGAGGCACGGATTAGGATTTTGTTTTAGACCCATGGTTTCTTCGGAGAATTTTATGTAGATTACGTTTTTGCTATACGATTTAAAAAAAAAATCGACCCGCCCTAGTGTGTATATTACTCTCTCCCCTGAAGGAAACCAGGGCGCAAGTGTCTTCATGTCAGTGATGTTAACTTTTATTTTTTCATTACTTTACGGCCCTCTAAAAATGAGCGTTTTTGAGAAGAAATTACTCTACGCAAAGATTTTTAATCAAAACATTAATGTGCTGTTTCCAAATGACAGGTAATTGATTATTTCAACGTAACTTCCAAATATTTTTCAAATGTGGATTATAATACAATGTGGAACATAAATAAAAATATTTTATTGTTGATGGGATAAGCTATTCCTATCAAATAATAAAAATTGGGAATTAAGCACGAATAACAAAATCATTAAAATTAAATTTTGTATTCCCACGAAAATTATTTTAATAATATTTTATTTTTTTAATTTAAATTCGTTATTTATTTAAATAAATTGTGAGAATAACATTCGGCACCATAGCTAAAAGAGGAAATAATGTTTTGCCTCTCTGTTTAAATATTTATCTGTATACCCCAAGGCCCCTTGAAAAGGTCTGCGCAAGAAGCCTGATTATCATTGTTTATGTTCTTTTTAGTTGTCAAAAGTTGTTTACATTTTGCTTACATGTGCATGTATACGTTTGTTTACATTTATAGTATGCCACACATACACGGTTTTTCCTTTGTTTTGTATATGTGGTAGTAAGTTTTTGACAGCTTAAAAGAATCGTTTCTTGTTTTTGTATAAGTAAGCAGACCTGATAGATGGGCCTTGTGCTTGATTTATTTTAGTGAGAATCAGTTTTGTTGTTATGTTTACACTGAAATACGGTAATTGAAAGTAGTGTGATATACATACATAGGTACATAGTAGTTAGAACCAACGGGTAGAACACATTCCTTTTAAAACATTTTGCGCAGCTCTCTAGTATGTACTTACATTAGTTCATAAATAAGAATATTGGTTACTGTTACCTGACATAAAATAGTTGTGTACTGCGTCCTTACTCATTTTACCACTGGCCCCAAGTGATGCAGCCGACTTTCTTAGCAATTTCTGCATTTTTCCCAACGTATCCCACCAAATTGCCTGATCTTCAGCCTGTAACTTTGGTACTCGTTTATTATTAAAATTTATTAATATCGATGAAATTGGCTGAAGCACAGAAATGGGTGGAACTGCGTTACTGTCCTTTTTGTACCATAAATCCAACAGGGCACGGTCCACACCCATCGATGTTAATTCTTCGCAAATAATTTGTAATTCCGATGAAACGATATACGTAGGTATGGGGCGGTATCCATATTTTTGACCCAAAAACACCACAAAATTCGGACCCATTGATAATCTTTGACAATTTTTTATTTCTCTCATACACAGTTCTGTGGTCATGTGATCATCTGTAGCTTCGTCACGAACTCCCCAACGCATGTCTACCACCTGTACATGTATGAATATCAGGTGATATTTTTTTTAATGATACATATTACGTAATTTTTTATCATACCTGAAACTCCAAGCCATGCTTTTCGCGACAATAATCTTTAATGCGCGGATAACATTTTGCCATTAGCGAATTTCGTTCCATTGTTGTATCTGCATATAAATTATTGAGAATTCCGGAAATGCTTCTCTGTTTATATCCTTTTCGATTTTTTAAAACTGTACGTACCTGTAAACGTAGAACTTGTAAAAATACGAACAATTTTAGAACTGACTGGTGGCAGCGACTCTAACGATCCAGCAAATATCGAGTCTATGGTCCGATCATCCATTGTGCAAGTATAAAGGAAGTATTTAACCTATAAATTTTTTTTCGTTTGTTCTGCGGAATTAAAATGAACCTCTTTCAAAGAACTTCATTTTAAATTTAACTTAATCTGAAGTCACACAAATAACTAAAAGTTTTCTGTTTGTTTGATCGATATTGTGGCAATCAAATAACCAAAACACGAATTAAATATAGAATAATCAAGATGTGAGTGATGGAAAACAGGAGAAAGTATTTGCATGCATTTTATTTACACTTAATACAAAATGCTTTACAGTCTACACATACTTACATACATACATACATACATACATATGTATTTATTTACAAAAAGAGTCGAACATTGCTTTAATGAAATATAAGCCTTATTACGAGAGTCGTAGTCGTTTGAAATTGTTTCTCGATATTATTTCATTTTACGAAAACTACAATATAAAACACAATCATAATACTAATTTTTCGACTATCACAACGTCCGTCATTAAAAGGTCGATTTTTTCAGATCTTACGCTTAAATTTTTTTAAAATTATTGAAACTAATGTTCGCCTTATGGTCAAAATTCGACCATAAATTTTCGATCGATCGATTTGGCGAGAGAGCAACCTCCGGTTCATATACATACATATTATCTTCTACGTTAGTTAATTTAATTTTGTATTTTCAATATAAAAAACACAAAAGAGCAATTGAAAAACAAAAAAGTATCAAAAAGTCTCCTTTATAGATTGTCATCCACTCAGGACATTGCATGTTTAATTTTATGCTTCTACGTCTAATGTTTACGAAAATAAATTAAAATACAGTAGACGCTCGCAAATTAGAACCGCTTTGTTTTTAAGGCAATTCTAATTTCTGGACGTTTTTTTTTCAAATAAAAAATTGAGTAAATTTACTTCCAAAAACTAAATACCTTTAACAGCATTGCAAAGTACCCGGGTACCTATATGGAATTTGTATTGGAAACTGAAATTTTTTGTCGAAATATATGTGCATTATCATGGAAAATAACTGAGATATGAGCTAAGATATGCAAGTTTGAAATTTAATGTAAATTTTTCTTTATGCATATCAAAGTTAGCAAAAAACTTATAATTATAAATACAGTGCACTCGGGAAAACGTCAACACTCGTTTACGTCAACATCCCAAAACGTCAACCCTTTTTTTTTTACATTGCCTACTCTAAAACGTCAACCCAACCATAAAGCTCTAAAACGTCAACTCTGAATAAAATAAAATTTCGAATTTAGCAGCAGTTAAAATACACACATTTGTACACACACACATTTATTTTATGAAATCAATTCAGAAATTGGGGATCCGCCTGGATAATGTTTCTAATTCGTGTAAAATTGAGGAGTTGGAAGTGATCGATGATGAGGAGAACGATTTAGATACAAATGTGCAGACAATAAAACATAGCGAAGCCGTCGAAATATTTAACAGGGCTTTGGATTGGGTTCAATGCGAGAATGTTGAGCAAAATGACTTAAATGTATTAGGACGTTTAAGAGAGAAGGCTCTCTTCCAAGTGTTGGATAGAAAAAAACAGCAGAAAAAAATAACAGATTTTTTTTAAATTCATATGTGTGCATGTAAAATTAAAAATATGATCTCATTTAAAATGTATTCTTTTAGTTCCAGTTGTCTTCTATGGTTTTAGTCAGGTTGAATGCCTTTTTTATTTCCTTTTTGAATTTGTTTATGTTTGGATTTAGTTTATAATTAATAAAAACGTTTAAAAGCACATTATCGATATGTTTTTTATTTACAAATTTTACATTTGTAAACGTCAACAATTTGTTAAACGTCAACACCCGCGGTTTTAATTAGTTGACGTTTTCCAGAGTGCACTGTATTACTCCGCAGATTTCCCTTATTGCAAAGATGCAGTAGTTGAATTTCTTTATGTGTATTATATAAGTCTAACTTAGATTTTGTCCGAGTGAAGGTAACATATAAGATGAAAACTGGTTCACAACGCCTTTTCAAAATAATTTTTAAGCTTAAAAATAATTATAATTTAAAATTTTTTAAAATTTTCATAGATTTGCATTGAAAAATCCCGCTTTTCCGGGAAATAAAAAAAAACTCTGCAACGAACTGAAACAAGTGGCTTTGAGTTCGTTATAATTGTGTTCGACTGAAGAATGTACGTAGTAAATTTATTTTTTGAATTAGGAACATACATATGTATGTATGTATGTATATATGCATGAATATTTTGTTCATTTTCGGTGGAAAATTCTTATATCCTGAGAAATTTTTTATAACCTACTTTTACGATACAGCAACAGGTTGACAAATACAAATCAAGGGGTTGCTCTCTTACAAATTTCAAAAGTGTTGCGTGTTGACTCCGATTTCAGTCCTGTGTCAGACGCATTCAATACAATGAATATTTATTTAACTGTTTTATAGGTATTAAATAAGCAGGGCAAGTTTTTCAATCTGTTTTGTTTATGCACAATTTCCAGGATTAAAAAAAAAATTTTTTACATCTAATTCTATACTTTGCCATTAAGCAAACTGTTTATTAAAATGTTTTTTTATTTTTGCCATTAACGACTAAATTGGGATCTGGTAATTAATCTATGATAAACGAAATGCATTGCCGAATTTGGAATTATAACTTAATTATGGTCATATAAAAAATTAAAGAAAAAAGCATTTAATTAGTGGTTTTGGACCTCATTTTCAAGATTTTTAAATATTTTTAGTATACATATTGTTAAATTGTTATGCATATAAAAATTTGGCTTGGCAACAGGAAGCGTTTGATTTTGATTGCTTGAACAAAGATACTATAATGTGTTTGCACCTTGTGCAGTGTGCATATACTTTACAATAATTTGCCCACTGTTTTAAAAATAAATTTAAGTGGCAGTTAATTAAATTTCCCTACTTCCAACACATCAAGTTTTTTTTTTTTTTTTTGGTACAAAGGTTACAGAACATTTAGCAAGGTTATTGAATTGCTTTTGCTATTCAAAAAGTTTCGACCTACTTGTCCGATTACAGAATTTAACACAAAAAAAAAAAAGTTGAAGCATACAAAATATACATGTGAACCGGTATTTTGAAAACTTTTACGTTAGAAGGTAATATTAGGGTGAATTAAAGTTCCCACGTTTTGACGCATTCACTTTTTTGAATTGACATAGAGGCCTGTTCTGAAAATCACATTTTTTGAAAGTGAATTCAAATCACAAGAAAGGTGTTCTGGGTATATGATTTTGTGATTTCAAAACGTTCAGCTACGTTAACAACTTTTTGAAATCACTTTGTTATTTTTGCGACTATTGTAAGTTGACCGTTACAATAAATTTCTTAAATGAAATATTCCATGTGTTATTTATTAATTTTTTGTGAAATCACAAAATAATATGCCCAGAACACCTTTCTTGGGATTTCAAATAACTTTCATAAAATGTGATTTTCAGAACAGGCCTGTATGAAACATTTTAACCTTCTCATTCAACACTTGGGTATTCATTTGATCGGGCTTCTGCTTTAATCGGTTAATCGCTTGATATATTAACCGAGGTTAATTTTGTTATTGATCGGTTAACCGATTAATAAATTTTTTATATACATTAAGGAGGTAATTTTGTTGTTCACTTTACCTTGCGTTGAGAAAATTTTCATATAAAATTTTCAAAAATTCAAATTTCAGTTTTCGTTTTTTTTAATAAATGACTTTATTGGCAACACTTGCACCATCTTCTAAAATGTCATGGTCAAATAAGGTACCGTTACGATTTTATAGCAATAACAATTTTATTGTAAGCGACAAATTTCATACAAAATTTATATGAAATAAAATAAAAAAGCTCTCTCCTGTAAAATTTGATTTTTGGCGCTTACACTATTTTCGCGGTTAGGGCTCGATATTTAGCCCAATTATTTCGCAGTTTTACAATTGAATTTACATAGGAAAAATGGGAGAAGGGAGAAAACTCCCGGGGATTTTTTTTTAATTGGGCTGATTATGTTTTTAGTGCCTGCCTGGTGCCGTAGCTACCAACCCTACCAACAGACTAGGATGCTTTAGCCCAATGCGGTAATCATCCGAAGTTTAAATTATTAATGAAAACGGTTTGAATGATACGGCCCTATGCTCCTTATAGGAACAACAGAAATTAATATTTATCACACTTGTTCAACAATAGTAAAAAATGTCTACTTTTCGGTAATAAAACAGTTGGTTCAAAAATTCTCATATGCTCTCAAATGTAAAATTAAAAATTGTTTGGCTTCTACTAAAAAATTTTAAATTTTGAGTTAATACAGTATTGTTGAACAAGTGTGATATACATATGTACTTCTGGACATATGGACTGGACTTCTTTAAACATACAAAATCTTCCATTAGACTCCTGTTTTCATTTTTAAAAGCTTTTAACACTTCTAATTGTTTTGGTTAATTATGTTTAAAGATTGTTTGTCTTACTAACGAGAGTTTCTTCAGTTGTCACCATCTGACTCATCCTGGCAAAGCTTAGCACCAAACATTCTGCAAAAAAGTTTATTTCCGAATTTCTGTACCGTATTTTAAAAATGTATGGTAGAAGAAACTTTATTGTATGAAAATATTTTCCAAGCACATACCTTTTGTAAATGAGACGAAACAAATAGTTAATTAAAAACACAAAAAAATAAATTTTATTTAATATTAATTAAATTATTTAAATTAAAAATTTCGTTGCATCTGTTAATCGGTTAATTGACTAAAATTAACCGGTTTAATCGTTCCAGAAAATTTTTCTCATACAATTTTACTAGATATACCTACATACATAAGTCTCTAAACACAACTAAGCTCAAAATTTAATTGAATCCCAGAAATAAGCACTATAAGAAATTTTTAAGGTTATTTTATAAAGAAATGTACTGCGTACAATTTTTATTTAAGTCACTGGCGCAGATAAATCAGGGCAGTTCCAAAGAAAATCTCTCTCAAAATTCTCTTTTATACAAAAATATCACATTGACCTTTTGGCAAGATTCACAACGAGAGCAACATTTTCACTTGGTGGTCATTGCATGCATGTAGTTCGATTAAACGACCCATAATCAATCAAAGGCCCCTATTACGGTTTACAACTCAACTCGGTTTTTGTTCACCACAATATAGCAAAGTTGTAAACCATAATACAAAAATTAAGAAACTCAGTTGAGTTGTAAACCGTAATAGGGGCCAAAAACACGATTAAAAATATTGGTATTCGTTTGCGATTCCCAGCACACCCCTGATCCGTAATCGACCCATAAAATTCCTTTTTTACCCACTAAAATAAATATTTTCGACAGGTACTTTTATGTGACATCCCGATGTAGCTATAGAAATTCGTAAAAAAAATGTTGAATTTAAGATGAAGGGCTACTTTCAAAAAAGCGGTTTCAGTTTTTCCAATTTCGAAAATTTTATCCCACTCTGGTCAAAAATTCCTTGAAAAATTAAGCATATAGTAATTTCGCTACAACGTTAAATCTTCCTACCAAGTTTTATCAAAATCGGTTCAGCCGTTAGAGCCGGGTTGCAGAACAAAATAGAAACTAAAATAACAGAACAAATTTAAGAGTCAACAAAACAATGAATTTAAGGTATCTTAAAATCTTTTTATCGCTCAGATGCCAAACTGAACATATGTACATATGAAGGTCTCAATACCTACCTTGTGTACGAGTTTGGTTGAAACCGGTGCACGCGTTTGTGCGTGACGTAAGCCCAAAACGGTCTCTATTTTTATATATATATGTATATTGATATGTTAATTGAATTAAATATCTACCAAAAGATTTAGACCTTTAGTCAGAAATGGACTTTAGAATCGCTCGTTTTGAATCAATCGATTATCATTCCTAAGTTTTTCATAGAAAATCAAAGAATTTGGTTTAATATGCACTTACCACTACGACGTTTGTGTTTTAATTAAAAAAAAAAAATAAAAAAAAAATACGTATATTAAAGCAAATAAAATTCATTTTAATTTTTTAAGATTTAAAAAACAAAAGGTGATTGCATTGTTGTTAAAATGTTTATTTTCATTTAGTATTTTTTGATACGATTATTAATGAGGTTTTAGCTATTTTTTTTTTATTAAATTTAATATAAAACTTCTAATGACAAGTAATTTTTGAGTTTGTAAAAGATTTTAAATCAAAAAAGATTTATTGGAACTTTAGGATTTTCACGATGTAGGATGTGTGATTGGTTAATTGTTATTGCTTTATATGACTTAAATAATATTTTCCTATAATTTCAAAGTTTCTGTTATTTTTCATATATTTTATGTATTCATTCATTTATAAATGTATAAATTTTTTTTTGTCGATTTTTTTGAATAATATATAATATGTATGTATGGATTTGTGTGTATATTAAACGAATTTTTTTATTTTATTAATAAAAATAATTAATAAATTAACCATAGCTATTTTAATGAATAAATTTATTAATATAAATAGATCAATAATAACAAAAATAATTAAATAAATCTAAGTTTTAATATGTATATGTTTGTAATTAATTTCATTTTAGATTATTTTTTTGCTTATATATTAAGTTCGGTTATTAAATTTCTTTAAAGGGAAGATTTTTAATACAAATAATTGAAATAGATATTTATAAATAACAAAGAAAAGAAACTATACATTCATAAATACAAGATGAAGTAAAATAATACATAATAAAAACAATCAATTCAACTAAAGAAAAATAAAATTAATAATAAATTAAAATAAACTAAATTTTATAACTGTAATAATAAAGTACATAAGAACATTCTTTTTCTTATTTTTTTAATTCATATTCTTCAAGTTTTCTTTTATATGCTTGATTTCAATACAAATTTTCAATTCGATCTGATTCTTCGTAAACAAAAGTTTGAATTTCAAACGTGTTATAAAAAAATAATGCTCTTTCTGTGAACATTTATATAATAATTTATGTTAAAAATTAATCTTAGGTGGTGTTTTTTTCTTTTTTTGCATATGTATGTAAAAATGTATAAATATGTATTTATATATATGTATATTATAATTTTATTGTTAAAAATATAATCTTCAATGCATTCCACTTTAGCAATCGCAAACACGTAGAGCTTCAAATCTTAATTTTTTTTTGTTTTATTTCAAATACTAAAGCCTGGAGTTTTTTCTTTCAAATAGAAATACAACCAATTTGTTTATGTACTTTGATGCATAGTACTCCATAGAAGACTTAAACATCGTCCCTATTAATAAAATAATTTTTATTTCTGATGTTGTCAATACAGATGTTATGCGGTCATCTTCATTTAATTTTAGGCACTCAGTGCCACTTTGTGTATGTGTGGGGAGGATGGTGAGGTCAATATGATGCTATAATAAGAAAATGCTTTTTTGTTGGTATACATAATAAAACGGATGGCGGAAAATAAGCAAGGGATTAGTTTGCAAAAAACAAAGCAAAAAAGCAAAGTTCTTTTGAAGTTTTCGAATAGTAGAGAAATAAGCAGTCTAACGTAATTCATAAAAGTAATACGTATTAACAAATAATAGCATTTGAATGCTGTTGGTAGAATTTAATTACATCTTTTAAATTGTGTTTATTATTCAATGACCTCTAAGTGCTGGCAACTTGCTGCTTTTAATAAATTCCAAATAAAGTTGCCCAACACCTACCTTGGACTATTATCGGCTTTCTCGCGGACTAAAGTTGTTGTGGTACTGACTGTGCCACCGTTATGCTTCTGAAGTGATGATCTTCGTACTTGAATAGGTTTAAGGCGATCTTCGAGATCGCTTAAAGAACCCTCTGAAGTCTGCGAATCCTCGCTAAAATATTTAAGTTATTTTTTAATGCAAAAATAATAATAAAAAAAAAACATTTTTTATTAACCTTTCTGTCAAATCGTCGTCACCCTCTTCCATGGCTTGTTGTAAATCAGCAATACGTTGCAAAGCTAATCTTAAATCATTTTTCAGGGCAGATGCTTCAGATTCTACTTGTTCAATTTTCTTTTCCAAATCTTTGCGTTTTGTTACAGACTCTTGTTCTCTACCGGAGGCCACATGGAATTCTTCTCGTAATTCTCTTAGGTTCTTTTGAGACTTTTTGAGGGCTTCTTGCGCTTGTAACTCTCGGACTTTTGCTTGTGAAACCTCATTTTGCAAGCGTTCTAAAGCTTCTTTGTGACGATTTACTTGAACTTCTAAGCGAGACCTAGTAGCCTGCTCCAATTCTAGTCGAGATTCCAATTCTTTGGTACGTAACTCCAAACTTAATAAAATAAATACAAAAGAAAACACAAATTTGTTATACAAGAAAATAATTAAAATAAATAAAAGGTTTTATTAACCGTTTAGACATCATAGCGGCTGACGGATCCGTCAAATTTTCAATATTATCAAGTCTGTGTTGTAGTTCTGTTATTTGCTCTTTAAGATTATTACGTTCTGCTTCTAATTCCGATAGTTTAAATTCATATTCGGAAGATGCGATTTGTTCCGTGTTAAGCTGTTTGACGGTTGCACTATACTTTTTCATTAGTTCTGCTAATTCTTCCTCATTTTCTTCTATTTGAGCTTGTAGTTCTGTACGATCGCGCTGAGCGGCGTTTGCTCGATCCTCTGCTTCGTTACGGGCTCTGTTAGACTCTTCATACATTGCCTGCATTTCTGTCAAATCGGCTTCAGCTGTTTGACGTGCTTTCATGGCTAAAGTGCGGGCTGACTCGGCGTCTTCAAGTTGGTTACGAAGCTGACGTATTAAAGTCTTGCCAGGTGTGTCGGCCTTTAATCTTTCTAACTGAGCGTGAGCATCTTTTAATAACGCCTTGTATTTACGCAGATCTCTTCGCATCTTCTGGTTAGATGCTTCTTCAGCCTGACGATCAACGCGATCTTGGTCTTCCATTGACGATAGGCGGCGCTCCAATTCATGTTTTTCTCGCAATAATAGAGTTCTTTCCTCGTGTTCCGTCTCTAGCTGGCATTCAAGAGCTATAATTCAACAAATCAAGTACTTAGCCAATCTTTCTTAATCAAACATAATTACGTATTGTAAGATAAAACAAACCTTTGATTTTCTTATATGCACTACCACGAGCTTCTTCTAGTTCTTCGTCCCTTTGTTGAGCTTCTCTTCGCGCTTCTTTGCGCATTGTTTCCAATGTCATCTCCAAACGCAATTTCGCCTGCTCCAATAACTGCACTTGACCTGCCATTTCATCCAATTCCTCTTCTTGTTCTTTAACTCGTCTGTCTAATTCATTTTTGGACCTTCTTAACTGCGCAATCTCTTCTTCCGTACCGCCACCAAATGTCATTTCTTCCAATTCCCGTTGTAAGGATGCCAACTTCTCCTCCTTGAGATCAAGCTCAAGACGAGTGTCCTATCAAATGAACAGTACAAAATAAATTAATTTTATGCCAAGTTTTAATACAACTACAGTAGGTATGTAATTCTTAATCTATTCTATATATGTATATAAAAATGAAAAATGTTTGTATGTTTGTTTGTTTGTTTGTTTGTGTGTTTGTTTGTTGGCTTATAGACTCCGAAACTACTGAACCGATTTTCCTGAAATTTTTACAGTTACATCACGTGAGCCCTAAAAATAAAATAGGCTACTTATTTTTGCGATAGGGGCAGGGGAATTGGTATCCCCATAGGATGCCAATATTAATTATCGCATATCTTAAGAGCCGCTGGACGCATTTTGCTGAACTTTTTGTAGTAGGATCTTCTGAGCCCCAAAATTGAAATAAAATAGCAGCGGGGGAAGTGGTTCCCCCCATAGGACGCCAATGCTTAATATCGCATATCTTATGAACTGTTATAGTGAGCATGTTCAAACTTTGTGGAAGTCACTCTTATGGTATACTACACTTTTGAAAATAAAAATAAAGCGGGTAGGGGAGGGGGGGGGGGAAACCTCCCATAGGATGCATATATTAAATATCGCTTAAATGAAGAACTATTAAAGGGGGAGTCTTCAAACGTGGTTAAAGCTACTACTATGGCAAACTATAAATTTCAATATAAAAATGGGCGGGGTAAACAGGGGAGGAGCAGAACCCCTCATAGATAGAAATATAAATAAGAGCCACTGCACGCATTTTGTTGAACTTTTGGTAGTAGGATCTTCTGAGCCCCGAAATTGAAATAAAGTAGCAGCGGGGGAAGTGGTTTTCCCCATAGGACGCCAATGTTTACCATCGCATATCTTAAGAACTATAATAGTGAGAATGTTCAAACTTTCTAGAAGTCACTCTTATGGTATACTTCACTTTTGAAAATAAAAATAAGCGGATAGGCGCAGGGGGGGAAATACCTCCCATAGGATGCATACATTAAATATCGCTCAACTGAAGAACTATTAAAGGGAGAGTCTTCAAACGTGGTTAAAGCCACTATTATAGTAAACTATAAATTTCAATATAAAAATGTGCGGGGTAGACACGGGAGCAGCAGTACCCCTCATAGAAGACATATAAATAAGAGCAACTGCACGCATTTTGTTGAACTTTTGGTAGTAGGATCTTCTGAGCCCCAAAATTGGAATAAAATAGCAGCGGAGGAAGTGATGCCCATCATAGGACGCCAATGTTTAATATCGCATATCTTAAGAACTGTAATAGTGAGAATGTTTAAACTTTCTAGAAGTCACTCTTATGGTATACTCCACTTTTGAAAATAAAAATAAAGCGGATAGGCGCAGGGGGGGAAATACCTCCCATAGGATGCATACATTAAATATCGCTCAACTGAAGAACTATTAAAGGGAGAGTCTTCAAACGTAGTTAAAGCTACTATTATGGTGAACTATAAATTTCAATATAGAAATGGGCGGGGTAGTCAGAGGAGGAGCAGTACCCCTCATAGATAGAAATATTAATAAGAGCCACTGCAAGCAATTTGTTGAACTTTTGGTAGTAGGATTTTCTGAGCCCCAAAATTGAAATAAAATAGCAGCGGGGGAAGTGTTACCCATCATAGGACGCCAATGTTTAATATCAGATATCTTACAAACTGTTATAGTGAGAAAGTTCAAACTTTGTGGAAGTCACTCTTATGGTATACTTCACTTTGAAAATAAAAATAAAGCGGGTAGGCGCAGGGGGGAACTACCTTCCATAGGATGCATATATTAAGTATCTCTCAACTGATAAAGTGGTTAAAGCAGTGTAGCGAAGCGCACCGGGTTAAGCTAGTAATACATAAGTATGTATGTACATACATACATACATACATATGTATATAATATTAATTTAATTTAACAAGTTCTTTGAATTCTGAAAATATGCCATGTTACACATTTCATAAAGTATAAAGGTTCTACATGTCAATAACAAGATGCTTGTTTAGAAAATAAAGTAACTTTATTTTAATGGCTGACAGTTTATTAAGTTCATTTAAAGGTCTTTGTGCATACTTGAATATTTTTTATTATCTTTTACCATATACAAATATAGCAACACACATTTGTACATTTCTATGTTTGTGTGTTTTTTCATATACATACATAATTTCCCAGTTGGCCAGATTACCGTTGAAGACATTGTCGTCAATGATGTGTGCACTACTTGTCACTTATCGTTTAGGTTTTCTAGAAAACAATTAAGAGGAAATCGTCGTGTTCGACAGAACGAACGACATTGTCTTCTATTAAATTATATGTGGGACAGTATGAGCGACATTGTGTTATAAGTTGTCTTTTATCAATTTCTATGTGGGACGGTATAAGTGACATTGTCTTATAAGTTGTGTTGTCTTTAAAAAAAGCCATTGAAGACAATAGCTTTTTTCAATATCTTGGGTTGCTTAATATTCTCACATTCTTTTTTATTATTGTTGATTTAAATACACGCTGTAAAAAATTAATGTAAAATCGTCGAAAACAAGGTTGATTTTACATCTTATGATAGTGATTTTGCTTCATAGTTATGTACTTGTCGTGGACGATAAAATAGACGATATTATCATTGTAAGTATGAGATATTGTCTTGTTTGTATGTATATAGTCGTCGAGGATTTGTATTGAGGTGTCCTCAGTATGTCTTCTACGACTTACTGTCGTATTGTAGCCGTCGTTAAATATGTCTTCAAGACGTGGCCTACTGGGTTTTTTAATATTGTTGAATTAAATAGTTAGTTTAAAAAAAAGAAGAAGCTAAAAACTTTGTTTATAAAGGGGTTTTCAACAAGAACTTTGTTTTTTACAACAAAATAAAACAAGGGATTTAGATTAAACTTACTAATAAGGCTTGGCAATTATAAACAATAAACAATATCATACAGATGTACGTCATAAACCTACACAGATTCGTTTATCTATTCTATTTCGTTAACACGTCACAAAGTTTGTGTTTTAAGCTTGAAATTAATTAGATTGACTCTTTATAGGTTAAGTGTATCGGTTAACTAGTATGAACTTTAACATTTTTTGCAAAAGAGAAAGGGTCAGTACAGAGTCGATCTAATTTATTTCCAGCTTAAAACAAAAACTGTCTAACTTTAACATAACCCCACAACGAATAATCCAGTGGGTTTAAATGGCATGATAGCGGCGTCCGATTTAAGACTACCGTATACCGTAAAATTTTCTTTGCAATAAATAAATGTTTCGGTGGCATGTCTGTTTATTCATATCATTAATAATAGGCCATGTGGTCGTTTTGGATGGCTCCAATTCTTGAGAATGTCAAGGAATGCAGCAAGCCAGACTCCAAATGCTTGATAGCAGCCTCAGAAGGACAATTTCGTTGGCCAAAATATAAAGAACTTTACGAAATGAAGATTATAATTATTTAGTGTAAGTTTCGATCAAAACTGAAATCCAACAACATGCAAACAAGTAAAATGTCAAAATCAAGGCTCATAAAATAGGTCTATGCAATACTCCAGCTGCTTATTTTTTGCAGTGTAGTGTTTTCATTTTGAAGCTGTGAAAAGTTGTTTATATTTTGGGCTCCATTGCTTTCATGTGTATATTTGCTTCCCTTTACCACAGGTAGAATATATATTTGTAATTATTTTTAAAATATCTAAAATATTGATATTTAACCATTTATATTCAAGGTATTTATGAGAAGAAAAGTTGATTTAACGATATCCGTCAGTTCGTGTGTAATAAAAGTTTGTCGTTAAGAAGTCAAACTTCGATAGTTGACGATAATTGTCGTTAATAGCTATTTTGTAATTGTATTTTAACAAATTTTATCCAAAAACAATATCGGTAGCTACCCTGAAGGAAACCTGAGTGCAAGTGTCTCCAAGTCACCAGTTATGTAGACTATTTTAGAGACATTGTCAGCGAAGTGTCTATACTACACTACATTTGCCACTATATTTGGCTTCAATACGAAAAAATAATGTTATCAATAACAACTGAGAAGTATAATTCCTATAAAAGTTGAACAAATAATAAAAGGAGATTGTAATGAATTCGTATTCGTACTTAAAGTGTAGACTAGATTTACTAAAATGTACTAGTGATTCTTTGGTTCAAATGTCTACATATGTTCCCAAAATAACCACCTAGTCAATAGAACCAACGTCAGTAGTAGATTTCCAATGACATGCACATGTTAAATGTCTTTACTAAATAACATTGTCTGGGGTATAATAAGTCTCTAGTACTGGTGACTGTGTCAATAGCGAATCAGTACAGATTCACTAGTCAGTTACTATGAAAATTATGAACTACTTCTCACCATTGAATAGGCTTCGGCATTGTAACAACAAACATATACATACATTTGTGCCAAATTTGGTTAAATTTATCCAAAAATTGTGATCTGTACTTTGCGCACAAGGTTAGCTCAGACACACACCCAGCAATCCGGAAGGAAGGACGTACCCCGTTAGATCCATTCCTTGTCAATCGGTATACTAAAAGGTGGGGTAAAAACTATAATTAAGTGTGTTACCCACATTAGCAAATTCGTTAAAGTAACCGAGATTTTTTCGTTAATTAACGATATCAGTAGTTAAATGAAAAAAGTTACAGAATTGCGGTACAGCTGTAGTTAAGCAGAAAGGTACACAAATGGATAACATGTGAGCGACAAACGACTGCCTCAAACTTTCTGATATGACCCACCGCTGACAGATATTAACACACTAACGTTATGTTCAAAAAAGTATGGATTATTATTTTAGATGATACACTGCACCATAGATGGGGGTAGTGCACTTATTTTGCAGTTTTAACGCACGCTGATGTTGATTGATAAATTAAAATTAGCAGCATTGCTAAAGGTCGTGATACACTATCCTACACAATCGTACGATTCATTGACTGGAAAATCTGACAAATTTCTATCACACTCAAAAAAATCGCAACAAAAGTCTGTTACAGGTGCCACACTATTACACAAAAAAGATGCTTTAAATCAATGAAGCCGACATTGTTGTTTTCTTATCAGCTGTATTAGAAAATACAACTCTTATCGCATAGAAACTATCATTTTATGAAAATTTTTAAAAACTTTTGCAAGTCGGTCAGACTTGTCAAAAAAATCTGTCATTTAGTTAAATTTTTAGGCCACACTATCATACTTTATGACACACACGATTTTTTTGACATATCGTACGACTAAATAGGATAGTGTGTAGTGACCTTAAACATGAGTGATGTGATGTTAAAAAATTTTGTAGGTACTCAAAAAAAAAAATTATTGATTTAAAAAAAAGCCATCTCCAGTTTATTGCAACTGTTTTGTTCTTAACTAATTTAAATGAAACTAAAAGTTTGGTTCTTAATTTAAAAACCAAAGTTGTTCTTATTCGACCTTTCGATATTTAAAGTGTTTTTTTTTTTTGGTAAATACAAACTACTTTTTATTTGCTTCTTTGAAGATCATCATCAGGGATTTCTTTTCAGTTACTCATTTTTTTATTTAAAAACAAAAATTTTTTTTTTCAAAAATTATTGTGTTATTGAAAAAATGTTATTCTTATTCATTTCATTCATGTCGAGTTATGGGGTGTTTGAAAAATTGTTTTTTTTTTTAATTATTGTTTTGAACTAGAAGCAAAAAAATTAAAAAGGAAATGGTTTGATTTTTAAAAAAAATTAAGAAATAAAAGTGGTTTTCATCTGCATAACCGGAAATTACCATTTTAAATTTATTCCATAAGTTTAAAAGTAAAGCGAATTTCTTTACACGCGAAACGCACTTCAAACCCGAAAGTGATCATTTTGAAATAAAATTGACTCAGTCCGTTTTTGTTCATTATACACACGTGATTTGCTGTTATAACATGATGATATAAAAGCACTGTTAAAACATAAAACCCTAAAATCGGAAAATTGTGAAGAATGTTGGTACGAACTCTGACTAAAGTCGCCAAAAAAGTTAATGTTCCAGAAAACTTTCGGCTAATTGCCGAAAATTTAAAAAAAATTTGACACAAAAATTAATCAAATTATTCAATTTATAATTTTTTAAATTAAACTGTTTTATTTAAAATATTGATATTGTCGTTTTTTTAAATAAATCATAAATTGATGTCCTAAACATTATTTTCTGAAAAAAAAAATCAAAACTTGTTGTAAACAAAAATTTATCACAATTTTCTAACCTTTTCGTTTAAGATTTCCAGTTTACAAGACAAGATTTTAAGCAGAAAATGAATTTTTGAGAAGAAAATCAAATTTTACAAGTGACAAAAGAGTTATCAAATTTGCATCCGTTTCACATCATAAAGCTTTTGGAAAAATGGGGTTTAACAAGGATATTGTATCTGTTTAAAAAATTATTGAAGAAGTTTTTTAAAATATTTTCAAAGTTCACGTATTAAATTCGTTTGCCAAAAATAGTTTTAGTAGTCGAGCATAATTTAGAAATATTGTATAAAACTTAAGCAAAAAATAATCACTAAATTTTAAAAAGAAAATAATAATAAAAAGTACTAAAAAACGAAGATTGAAATTCAAGTTCAGTTATAATTACATAACAATCAGTTATAGCTGTCCAAACATATTGTTAACTGAAAGTTAAAATAAAAGTAAGTTTTAACTGAAGATGGTGAAATTGGCCATAAGACGATTTAACACAATTTCAATTCTACAAAATCCTCTTACAAAACATGACTAAAACCTTTCTTTATGCTTAATTTCTTATTTTTAAAAATAATTTTACTAAAATTTCTTCATTTCTCAAAAATTCCCCACTTTTGAAAATCTCTTCTTAAACAAAAGTTGAAATAACCAATCTTCCTATCTGGCAACACTGATAAAAGTATACAAATAAATAAAAGCGGAAAAACAGCAGCACATACTTGTAACAGCGCAGCACATGAAGTGAAGCGTATAGCCATGTTTAGATACATATGTAAGTATGTAGATCAGCATGGATAACAATTGTTGTTTAAACAACGTTGACTAAATAAACTCGATCTTAATAATTATTAATTTACCATAATGAACTCACACACACACTTCGAGATTTATTGTTATCAAACAGTTTTATTAAATAAAAAAAATTCACAACACTTTTTTATATTTTGTAAAAAATCTTGAACATTTTTAATTTATTTTTTAATATTTACATACATAATGTAAATAGGATTTATTTTTTAGTGATTGATAATTAAATTGAAAAAAAAAACTATTTATGCAGTACTGCGAGGCGTAAGCGTCAACATAAGCGTAAAGAGGGTTTACAGAATAATGAGAATTTAAGAACGCAGAACAGAATTCCCTGTCTACAGTAAAGAAAAGAAGAAAATAAAAACAACAGCCAGACGACAAAAAACCAATCACAAGATATCGGCATACATACTTTTCTACATATGTACATACATACAACATACTACTATTATATACGGCATAGGGATGCCAAACAAAAAAATCCCGTTCCCAAAAATCGGGATTGAAAAATTCTGATTATCGGAATATTTAAATAAAACAGAGACAGCAAATAAAAAGAATTTTTGTAATGTTAATAAAAAAAATCATAGTTAAACAAAACTAATATTAATTGAATTAGGGTCAACTTTATGTCTGGAGGTCGTTTGTAAACTATTGTTATCTGAGTAAAAAATAAAACTCAAAAAATAATTATTATTTTTTATATTGCTTGTTTTTTGATGGAATTTTTTTAAGTTAATACAAAAAAAAAACACTACTCTAGTAGCAAATTTTAAAAAGCTAGGCACCCTACTATTGGTAAAGCTAACAATAGTTTCGCGATTAAAATTTTTAACACTAATGTACCAACGATATTTTTTATACTTTGCGAAAAAAAAATTACATTAAACAAAAATTATAGCTTCTTTTAAAATTTTTAATCGCGAATACGAGCGCTAACTTTGAATCCTTCGTAGACGAACTAGCTTTACCAGTAGGTTGTCCAGCCTAATACAATTTGCCACACACAAAATGTATTCAATAAATTGAAATCGCCGGTGCTTAAGATACCAATAAAAGTTCTTATTATTCCCATACGGTAAATAGTTTTTTCCCTCGTAATTTGTTCACTTTTCCCTTTGATTTTCTCACATTCTTTTTGCTGGGGAACAGAAAATGTATGTAAGTAGCTCTTCTTTTAAGTCGAATATTAAGGGAAAGATCCGTCAATAAGGAACAACCTGATAATAAACTGACGTGGTGGCAGAATTTTCGAAAATATTTTACAACATGAAATTTAGAAAGTGCAAAAATCTAACGTTGTAATAAAACTATCCCTCCAATACTAAATATTTTGCTTTATTATTTAAATTTTCTTTAAAGTATATATTTTTGAACAATATTTTCGTTCTTTTTTTACATTCACTCGAACTGATAGCGTGAACAAATTTTCACGATTGCTTTTTCCCCCTCGAGAGGAATGAACATTTCATGGGAACAAAAATTCACGATAGGGGTGAATGAAATTAACTAGAGAATATGTTATGTAATATAAGCTAAATGGCCTAAAGAGACTTATTGTATTACTCTGGCTTGATTTGGCTTGATTGTCAAGCATTTGTAGTATGTGTCAAGAATCAATAACAAATGTAATTTTCCAAGCTAAATCGGAATTTAAAAAAAATTCCATTCAATTGTCATGAAACGTCAAGAAAAAGTAACCATTATAGATCGTGCTATTTATATTTGGCCTGCAGTTAAAATGAATTGTCGGAAAGAACTATGGGAATTTGTTTCCCAAAGAATAGTTGAAGAATTTATGTCAAAGTCTGTTTTTCATTTCTTACATAATCCATTAGTTTCATGTTTCAATTTTAGCTTTAAAAAAACAATTTCGGATTTAATTATTTTATACGAAATATCTGAACAAAATAAAGTTCTCCTATCTGATATGGAATGGGCGTTATGCACCCCATACACTTTTCAATTCAATTGTCAACTGAGTCTTTCAACTGAAAATGCTTGGATACACACTTCATCAACTGAATTAAAAGATTTTAAATTAATTTTAAAATTTAATGAAATAAAAGTCAATTTTTAAAATACTTAACTCCTTTTTTGCAAAAGAACACTACAAACATTAATTTTGACAGCTGATCAAGAGACTCGAGCACAAACAGTACAATCGAATTGAAAGACTTAGTAGTTAAGGTAAAAAAATAAAAATCTTTTGATTTTTCTTCAACCAACTCGACAACTGTCAAACTAATCAATTGACAAAGCCATACACGCTTTGATTTGGACATCAACCGACTCAGTTGACAATTGAATTGAATCGTGTATGGGCTGCTTTACTGTACCAAAACCATGCTTTCTGGTAAAATAAGGTAGTTATTTGTCTATAACCAGTTTAAATAAAATAAATTTCTTAAAAGTAACGATTTATGTGTATAAATAAGAGGCATTCATAATTTATTGCAGATATCTCAGATATTTGTGTACCGATCTGGCCGAATTTCAATTTCGGACTTTACGGTCTCTATTCGCCTGACGAGCCTGCCAGCTAACTCGGCACTTCCCAGGAGGTCCCAACCCTCTCGTCAGTTTGACAATAGCAACACAAAAAAAAAACTGAAAACTCAAACTAAACTACCAACACTAACTATACCACACTCGAATCCTGAGACAGATGTTGGTCTCATATATTGCCCACCCAACCATGTCATAGTAAGTATTCCCATTAATTTTCCATCCTATGACCCTATTCCCGCACAAACGAACTCACACACTCACCAGCTCATCATTGCCCAGACCTTTAAAGAATTACTCAGTCATTTCCATATTTTCTTTTCTCTATTTCAACATACATACGTACAGACAAACCAACGGACGAATAGACGGACATCAAGCCTATATGCGAGTGATTTCTGTGAAGCGAAGCTGCTGTTACGTTTTAAAACATTTTAATAGGAGTATTTAGCACTACTTTTTTGTTATCAATATTTTTTGGTTTACGGATATTTTACAAAACAAAAAACCACAAAATTTTTGATCAATTTTTTAATTTCGCGAATTAGGATCCTGAGATTTTCTGCAGATCCATATTCCCGATATTTTTAAAACCCAGTTGATATTAGCATTCCTAATACAGTACACACATAACACAATTATTTCTATGCAGGTCAAAAAAAATATGAAAACATACTATAATGAACGAGTTAATACGTTTTCGGTAAAGTTAAAAATTTCATTGTGAAAATTTGATTTTGTTTGCTGGGCTCAAAGCCAGCTGCTTTTTTTATTTGTTTATTTGTGATACAAACTATCAAATGTTGTTTAGCAAACAAATAAACAAGCTTTCTGTCTTTATGTTTTTTCATTTTTGTCTCTTATCAACCTCTTTGCTGATTGACAGTTCGTATCACATAACAACAATAAAATGCCCTGTTGTTTGTTTTATTCAGGGATGTCAGCAGGGTTGTTAGACTTTTTTCCTCAAAAATCATCAAAAGTTTAAACAAAATTCGTCAAAATCGTCACGAAAATTGAACAAAATCGTCAACAAAACGTCAAATATATAAATTTTACAAATTAAAGACAATTTATTGCATGGATTGGTTCGAAAATATAAATTTTTAGCAAGAAATTCTAATTATGATGAAGAAAGTGATATGGTTAAGTTTTATTCTATTTATTTCAGCAAGTGAGCTGAATATATTTATCATTTAAAAAGAAAACATAAGAAAAAATATATTTGCATAAATGCATAGCAAAAATATTTCTTATTTGATTTATCCATTTTCAGAAAAATAATAAATAAAATCTCATTTGCTTTTAACTCGAGCTATTTTTAAATGATTAGCTTTTTGCGCTTTCTCTATTGCAAATTGTTTTTATTGTTAAAGGTACTAAAAACCAAGGATTCTGTCTATATCAACCGACTTGAAACGTTTTATTACGTCCAATATTAGTTCCAAACTAATACATTTTTTTCTCATTGCACTCATTTTTCTACACAACTTCTTATTAAAAAGCAACTTCTTACTTCCTAACACGCAATTTTACTAAGAATAACTAACACACAAATAGAAAAATTCTTCACATGTTATTATGACTTCATCGAAAAATGCATTTGTATGTGGCGACACAAATCGAAATCATAAAAACGCAAAGCGGTATTAACCAATTTTTGAAAAGCGGACCAGATAGGATTGACGCAAATCGGGGCTCTAGTGTATATTTTTTGCAGTACTGATGGCATTTCTTTAATTGTAGAATTTGAATTACTATTGCCTCTAATGAAATCCACCAGGCTTGTGTTTGTTTGTTTAATTTCCAAAAATATTTGTATTTCGAAAAATTGATTTTTAAGTTTTGGACTGTTTTCAATATAATTGTAAATATTTCTTGTGTGTTTTATCGATGCCAGAAAATCGTCATAACACTATTACTTTAAGTCAAAAAATCGTCAATCGTCATATTATTGTATTTTCTCAAAAAAATCGTTAAAATTACGAAAAATCGTCAAACCTGCTTGCCAGATTAAAGTGTTATAAAATTAATGCCAGATTAAAGTTTAAAGTAAATTTATTGACGGGATTAAATCGTCAAAACATTAGTGACTCTACATCAAAAATCGTCAATCGTCATTTTGGTAAATTCATCGAAAAAAATCGTCAAAATGACGTAAAATCGTCACATCTAACATCCCTGGATGTCAGCGCCTTGCACAATTGTGCAAATTAATTCACACACATTCTTCACACGCATTCTTACGCTCTTTCATTTAGTCCACGAGAGTACACAATTCAGTCGTCGATTATCAAGCGACGAGTGCACATGCGGCGGATGCTTACGCATTTTTTAATTTTTTTAAGAATATTTGTCTCTTTTTTCACTAATACTTATATAAAGCAATACAACCACAATTGACACCACTGGTTTTATTGTACAATTGTTGTAATCTCGCGGCTAGCTGCTATAAATATACCTTGGCTGGGCTTCTTCATACTGTTTACATTATTTAAATAAAAAATTTTTTTGACTAATTTTCAAACCGTAGAATTGTATAAATTAAGAAATGTTTAAAATCTCTTTCTTTATTTCTATCACCACCACACAGTGTTGCAAATTTTAACATTTAGTGGCTAGATTTAGCCATTTTATAGAATGGATAAACACAAACATCACTGTTTCTTTTTGGTCGGAAGTATTTCAATACAGAGATGCTTGCGGCAACATTTTTTAGACATTTCAGAATTCACTATAAAGTTGCTCTTATTTCCGTTGTCTAATGCTGAACTAGAGAGGATATTTAGCCAAGTAAACATCGTTAAAAGTTATTTGAGAAAAAGGTTACATTTAAATATATACATATTTATAGACTTTGATACAATCTTTACAATATTTCATAAAAAAATTTTGATAATTGCCACCATGTAAAAAATGTGACCCCTATTATGAGCTGACGATTTGACAAACGATTTTCGTGGGACTTATATTTGTAATGATTACCATTTAAATAAATTTTTTTCCAGCTTCTCCCCAACATTTTGAAAATTTTGTATGGGAGCCCCTTTAAGGAATAAAGATAGCGGGTATGTATGTTACTGCCTGTTTGTGGAACGCGAGCGCAAAAGTGACTCGTTAACATTCAAAACAACAACACATTTTGAATTTTTGTTTTTGTTTTAAATGTTAATTAAACGAATCACTTTTGCACTCGCGCTCTACAAACAGGCAGTTAAACACAAATGTTGAGGATGAAAATAAAGTGGGATCGCTAAAACATTTGACCCGTCTAAACTTTATTAGTTTACAGGATAAAGAGATTTAAGGTTTAATACTTTGTATGGGAGCCCCTTCAAGGAAAGGAGATGGGGGTATGTTGAGGAAAAATATCGAGAAGGAATAATTAAGGAGGTCGGTATTTCTACATTTTGCCGTTCTAAAGGTGACTCTGGTGGTTATGGAGTTTTTTTGTTTAAGAATGTTGCTTTCAGATTTGTAAATTAATTTAGCTTTGCTTTAAGTTTTTTTTTCGTATTTTCGGCGTTTGGTGCAATCTATTTCCTTAAAAAGTTTTCATTAGATATTCGCTTTAAAAAAGCAAAAATAGGTCACTAAATCGCAAATTCAAATGTAAAAACGCCACATTCCTAGTATATATACATACATATTAACAGTTAACACAAAAAAAAAAAAAATTAATACTAATGCTTACCGCTAGTGACTGTTCCAGTGTAAATTTTTCAGCAATTAGTATATCGTTTTCTCTGGATAAACGCTCTTTTGATTGACGTTCTTGACGAGCAGTATCCTGAAATAAAACCATTAAATATATTTAAATAATTACTGCCTTATTTATAAAAAATAAAACATGTTAATTAAGGGTTTATGAAACAGATTTTGTATGAAAATCCAATTTATAAACTCTTTATTAACCTGTTTTATTTTTTATAAATTAGGCCGTTAATATATAATAAGTCTTATAGTACTGATTAACGTACATATTTTAAAAATGGATTTTTTCTAGGGATAATCGATTAATCAAATATCTTGTTTACTCAAAATTTGTTAAATAAGAAATTTGATTAATTTATTCCTTAACCATTTAATTAAACAAAACCATTATTATTAAATAAATCAGAAGTATCAGTTTTTTCGTACGGGATTTTTCGCAAAAAATAGTCCCGCAATCCTGCACATTACACGGGAAAAAAATCCCGGGAAATTGGTGCAGGAAGTCCCGGGTTTTTTTTTTAAATTTAATTATTGCATCTTTTTTAAGGCACACATTCCTTAATGTTTAATTGGTTTAAAAAGAGCCGAACTTTGGAATGAAGACAATAAATATTAAATAAATATAATTTTAAATCAGTGTTTAAAAAGCTGCAGTTGAGTAGTAAAAGTCATAAGATTGTGCTGTAACTTCGACCTCAACATTTGTCATTGGACAAAAATAAACTGTTGCCTTTACTTCTGATTCATTAAATGAAAACAGTCGCAGTAAACGCAAAAGCAAAAAACGAAAAGTTGTACAAAACAAAGAACATCGGCAGTCGACATGTTCGAAAGTGTTTGGTTTGATAGACTGAAACTTTTAAAAGAGGTCAGTTTACACGGTAATACAATGTATTACGACTTTGTAGAATCAAGAAAGTATGAAATTATCTCCGTGTTTAAAAGAAAAAGAAAAGTATATTTCATTTTTACACGGATGGTATAAGTAAAATTAAAAATAATAACAAAAAAGTAGATGGTTACAGTTTTACAATTTTTACAAAAACAACATGAACATTTCTTGAGTTCTTTTTGTAATTGTAATTATTTTTTTGATGTTGAGTGATGAATTGGAAATTTGCAGCCTCACTAAACATGAGTGATAGTGATGTTAAAAAATTTTGCACTCAAAAAAATAGTTTAAATTAAAAAAATAGCAATCATCAGTTTATTGCAACTTTTTTTCTTCACTCATTTGAGTGCAACTAAAATTGTTGCACTAAATTTAAAATCAAAAACTTGTTTTTTCATGATTAAAGCCAATAATTATACCGTTATTGACAAAAATTTCATTTTGTTTAATGTTCTTTTCTTATGCACATCCTTAAAAGAAATCAAAAACCATGCACATAAAAAGTTAAATTTTTTAAATTTTAGTGATACAATATTTGTATGCCGAGGTGGCAAAACGACATCAGCTCTGCGGCTGATAATGCGATTATGAAAAACAGGGCGCAAAACATCGAGTGTAGCTTCGGCTGTGTGGCACGTAGCGCCGTCCTGTTGAAACCAAATGTTGCCAATACCTCCGAACAAAAATTCGTTCAACATGGGCCAATAACGATCGCCATTGACTGTAACGGCCACTCATTGCCTCTGGACCAAAATCCGCACCAAACAGTGACTCGTTTTGGGTGCAACGGCTTTTCAATGTATGCGTGCGGGTTTTCTGTGCCCCAAATGCGACAATTTTGCTTGTTTACATATCCGCCAAGATTAAAATGAGCTTCATCTGAAAAGATGATTTTTTTTTGGCAAAATCGGCATCTTCTGTAAGTCGAACGCAGGCCCACTTAGCGAAGCGAAAACGCATATTTCCCAGCGTTGTTCAAGCGTATTTGTTCATATTTGTTCAGCTGAAGGATAAAACTAATCATCTGTCAAATCAGACATGAGCTAAGTGTTACCATTCACGAAATAAGCACTAGTTGAAAAAAAACATTAGATGACGGACCCGTTATATTAAACATAATTGTCTTACAAACAGTCTATGCTAGCTGGTTATGTTCAGAACTAATAAATATTTGACGAAAAAATCCAGTAAATTAATCAAGAAGATAATTGTATAAAGTAATTAAGAAACTGTTCAATGATGTTTGATCTAGTCAAACAATTTGCAGAAGCAAAAAGTTATTAATAAAACTAGTGTTTAGTTATAGGACGTCAAAAAAAAAAAATATAAATAAAACTTACTTGTAATGCCTGGCATTCAGAATCAAATTTTCGTTGTTTCTTCTCCAACAAATTATTTCGGCCGCTTTGTTCTTCCAACAGCATTCTCAGGTCGTTCATTTCAGTTGTCATTTTCTGAGCCTTGCGCTTCCACTGGCCAACAACCTGACGTTGTTCTTCGACCTCTTCATAAGCATCAGATAACTAAATAATAAGGGGTAAATTTGAATAAAGTGTAAATTTAAATTTTTAGTTTATTATTTTCAATTACATAAGTTTTCAAGTGAAAAATTACATTTGCTGTGACATCCATTAGTAAGGGGAATCACGATGGGTTGTGCAAAGTGTGCAAACGATGCAAATGTGTGCAAAAAAAAAACACATTTGCACAACACAATAAGAAAATGTACGTTTTTTGCAACTATTAAAAAAAAAGCTTGAGCAAAAGTAGAAGTGCATGTTGCAAACAAATGTAAATAATACCTAACATTTAACACATTTATCGCCGTTTTGTTTGTAAAGGAAACGTTCACTCATAACTAATATTGTTATGTAATTAGATTTTTTGTCAGTTCAAATATATTTTTCAAAAGAAACAACTATTAAATTTTACGGAATATGCCAAGTAGAGTAAGTACTTTTTGCAATTTTTGCGAATGTCAAATTCTTCACCGCACAGCCGTATATATTAAGATATTAAGAAATGTTGTATTACTTTTTAGCGATCGCGAAAAAGTTTCAGCACCAAACGCGATAAAGTTTTGAATTTCAATTTTTCTCCTTAGTATAAAAAGTTAACATTTAATAACAAAATTTTACGTATTTTCTAATAATTTCATGAATATAACAAGATCTTACTATTTGTACAGAAGACACGCACAAAAAATCGCGATATTATGACTCTATTTGGCGGAAAATAATTTTTCAGTTTTAAACAACTCTCTAGTAAAATACAAAAAAGCCATAAGTGTTTTCTTAAACACTTATTGAGTGAATCGTCTACAATTACAAATCAGCAGCGTAGTAACCCAACGTTTCCACATGCAAGTTATTACTTGCAAGTAGTTTATACGTATTATCAACGAAAAATCGTGGAAACAGCCGATTGGCTGAAAGTACAAAAATGTCAGTGAAAAAGTGTGAGTGTATTGCGTTTTTCGAACTTGAACTTGCATGTGGAAACGGGGGGTTATATATGCGCGGACCGAGCCATTAAAGTTGCACTAGATATTTTTCCATTATGTAAATTAACTCGCACTTTAAACTAAAAATATTTTTTTATTAAACCCAAAAAATAGCTTTACATAATGCGCATGGAAATTAAAAAAAAAAAAATTTTTTTGAGGAGGTTTAGAAATTGCATTAGCTGCGGAAACTTTTTTGGCCAAAATGGCAAAAAAAAAAATTAATTTTCACTATCAATACTAAATTGCCCATAAAAGTCAACACCCTAATGCCAAGGTACATTAATTAATACAAGGTAGACTTATTTGGGAGTGTAGACATGCTGCTCTATAAAAATACCCGACTTGTCAAAATTAGCTCATACACACGAATTTGTCTGTCCGCTAATGAGTCCACCTTGTGTAAATATACATTGGTATATGCTGTTTAATAAATAAAAATTTAAAAATATTAATGTTAACTTCATTTCTTTTCAATGAAATGTAAATGATTTTTAAATAAATTTTTAGTTGTTTAAAATGAATTTTCTTTGGAATTTAGCTACATAATATTTTGAGTGTATAAATTAAAGTTTTTCGTGGGCCTTAAAATTAAATAGAAATTAATAGAATTGAAGGAAAAAGCGAGAAATTTTAATATGCTTGTGAATAATTGTAAACAAATGCAGATTCTTGACAACATATGCTTGAGCTGCCAGAAATTGTTTGTGCTGCCAAAATAAATTTTTAGAAAAAAAGCACATTTGCACAAAAAACAACCGGTATGCTCACGATCAATCATAATATGCACTGCACTGGAAATGTGAACATTGACCATCATGAAAACCTATAATATTCACCCTTATTGTTTGGCATATTTAAAATACGCCTACGACTGTTTGGTAATAGATTAAAGAGAACGTGAACTTTTTTCCTTTAATCTATTATGTACCAAACAGTCGTAGGCGTATTTTAAATACGCCAAACACAATAAGGGTGATTACCTGTCCTAAATTGCACTAAAAACGTTAACGATGCGAACGCAATAAGCAAACTCTGCATTGTTAAACTTGATAATACATTTCTGACTTTGACTGACTGCAAAGTATTGTAATGTTTTGGAGCTCAGCCGTTCGAAATGTTAAGACTATACCAATAGATTTATCGGTATTGTACTTACCTTTTTCTCCAACTGTTTTTTCAGACCAATTAATTGCTCCAGGTCATGTTCGTGTTGGGTTTGCAAACGTCTTTTGGTAAATTCTAGTTCTTTAGCCACCCGTTCATATTTAAGTTTGTATATTCCACCTGTTGAACCATTGTCCTCGTTCTCTAGGTCTTCTTCCTCTTCCGAAATGCCATTTAAATCGGATTTAGCACAAATTAATTCCATTTCAAGTTTTTCTGTCGACTCTTGCAGACCCTTTACTTTGTTTTCCTTTTCCGACAACTCCTTTTCTAGTCGTAGTCGTTCGACAGTTTCAGCTTCTAAACGTTCTGTTGCCATATTAGCAGTAGATCGTTCCTCTGCTAGATCTACTGTCATTTCGGATAGCTGTAAAATAAAAACAGACAGCAATTTAAACGTTTTTTTCTTCTTCCAAACGACTAAAATTTAATTTGAATAAACATTGGAATAACTTGATTATTAATAAACACAGACCATGAATCATATACATACATATGTACACATGTAGAAATGTTTTTTATTTGATTTACTATATACTTATTTTTTTTAATTTTAATTTTTATTTTTAAACATTCCATAGAGAACTGTGTTTGTTGTTTTTCTTTTCAAGTTAAAACAAATAAATTTTCTTCATCCAATGTCGTATGTTACATACATACATTAAACGAAAATATAAGTATACCCAAATAGATATCTAGATCACTTTTTGTAGTACCGTGAACTTGACATATATTTCTTTGAATCGCACAACATGGAGTGACAATGTGTGTATTTTACAGAAATACACTATCTGCCTGTTTAACGATTTCGAACGTCAACGATCGCATAGAAAATTATATTTAAAACAAAAACAAAATTCTTAAATTTGTTATTATTTTAAATGTAATTTTCTATGCGAACGTTAACGTTCGAAATCGATGAACAGACTGTATAAATATTTCATTAAAACTAAAAATACATTTTACACGGATCAAAACAATTTTGTGACAGTGGGGAAATTAAAAAAAAAAACTGCAGTTTTGCAAAATACTTTTTGCCTATTGGAATTTTCAATTAAGATTTGCTGCTAATTTGTATCTAATAACAATTCTAATAAAAATTTATTTACTGTAGGATTTGTCAGTATATAATCGACTTAATAAAAATTCCAAAGACATTGTCGATTTTACATTGAACCTATAAATGCATATATTTTCTATCATTTAAATTTTAAATATTTTTAGCTGCATCCACAATTATAGCAACAATAATTTTTTATTTACTTAAGGTGGCCTCGGTATTAGAATAAAAACATTTTGTGTATTTCTTTTTTAACATGCAGTTTGACAATCATAATATACCATATTGACGTGCATAATTGCCAACTTCAATACACTGTATACATAAAGTATGCAAGCAAACAATAAACAACTGGCTTATCGAGGCCACCTTCTAATAATTACACCATGGCAATCTAGTATATCTATTTTAGTGTCTCATTTTTCCCAAAGTTGGTGCCTATTTCATAAATTTTCCTTTAATTTTTTTTCATTGAGCCTACTTCTTCTTCAGCAACAACTTGCATGTCATTGGAAATGATGTAACCCATGTAAATGTTGCTGTCATTATGAGTGTGGCTTTATTATTTACATGAACATGTTGCTATGTATGTAGATAAGATATTCGGCCTTATTGTGTGAGGCGTTGTCGTTTTTACGTCTAAGTCATTTTTGTAATAGATTAAAGAAAATATGTTGAACTTTAATTTTTATAGAAAAGGCATTAACAACAACGCTTTAAAAAATAAGGCCGATTATAAAAAACCGTTTTGTAAGTAGGCAGTCGTTAATAGAAAAGTTTAATCACAAAATATAATTTTTAAAGTCGCAAAGATTGACACTTTATTTTTTAAATAAAAATTAAAATTGATATATTTTTTTTCATTAAAAAAAACGAGGGAACGTAACAATACAAATTCAAGTTCACGTCATATTTCATATCGTCACCAACAATCAAAAAGGGTACAAGTAACAAAAAAGGTCAAACTCTAAATTTTTTGCGAAATAATTGTAGGCGCAAAAACACGAATTTTACTGGAGAAGATTTTTTATAACTATTTTAATATCCATTCGAAAACCCAAAAGTATTTGTGCACGATTTTAGATCTATATCGAATACGTGAAGAAATAGAACAGTGCATTCTACTGATAAAATTTCTAAAATCGGGCTAAAATTAATGGTGTTTTCTTTTCTACAAAAAAATACCACATTTTAAAAGGTGCATGTATAAAATGTCTTGCCAAACATGTAATACTGCAATTTTTTATTTGACGAGAACAAAACACAAAATTGGATCGCCCTGTTTTTAACAGCTGACAAAAAGTTTGTTCTTCAATATATAAAAAAATATGTACATACATAAATCAAAGTGTGTTCGTCAAAATATAAAAAAAATATACATAAACCTTAATTTGTTAATAGATTGATATTAAATAAATAAATAAATGAACAAAATGAATGACGAAATTGCAATTTCTTTAGTTTGTTTCTCATAAAATATGTAAACAAGAAATTACCTTTGCCAGATTGCCAATTGATTAACACCAAGTTTTTACGATTTCTTGATTTGACATCAAAAATAAATTTTATACCACTGACAACCTACCATTATCAATGAATTGCTTTCTTTTGTTTTTACTTTAAAATAATAGAAAAAATAACTTTTAAAACTTAAAATTTTTACTGTCCTGAAAAGAGGCGATTTTTTCCCAACTTCGTCTGATAACCCCATATATAAACATAAGCCATCTCTTTACAGGGCATTATCAACACTCTCTTTTTATACGGGGCGTAAAGTGCAATGCCTTATGACATTTAAGGGTGATTTTTTTAGATAAAACACGCTGCCCTTTTAGAGAGCAAATCATTTTTAAGAAAAGAACACCAAATTGCATTTTTTAAAATAAAATGTCACAGTTTTTGTAGAAATGAAAACACCATGAGAGTTCTGGATTGTTTTTAATTTTTGTCATACTTCAGGTGTACTCCGGCCAAGTATTTGGGGTTTAAAAAATTCCACCATCAAGTGACAATTTTAGTGAGTCAGTTGAACTAATAATCCAACCAGCAGATTGGCCTACAGCTACCCCAACAAGAAGAAGAACTCATCAGGCTCAAGAAAGTTTCGTTACTTATTAGAAGTTTTTACTTGGCACTGGGAAGTTCAAGAGGGTTGGAATCATCTCGAATTTGTCTTCTTGTACTTAGCACATCTATACAAGAGTTTTCCTTTTCATCATCATAAAACAAATACTTTTTAGTCAACACAACAATTAAAAATACTTTTAGTTTAAAAAATTATTTAATTTAATAAAATTTTCACTTTTTAAACGTTATATTTAAAGTTGGCAAATCGATATTTAAAGTTGGCAACTTTATAGCAAACGCAATTAAAAACAGTTGGGTATTACAATACCTAAAATGAGTTTGGTTGTGCATAAGTTGGGTTGACTCTCACACGACCAAACTCAGTTGAGTGGAGAACCGCAATAGTAAAAAAATATTTTTTAATATTAAAGAAATTCTATTTTAACTGGACAAATTGTACTTTAGATGGTATCTGGACCAGACCAAAAAAAAAATGGACATTCCAGACCGTCAGGCAATCCTAAGTACGACCCATATCTGTAATAGCACATGGTTGTCAAAATTAACAACAACAGACGGTTTAAAATTTTCACACACACGTTTTTAGTTTCATCTGATATATCCTCTAATTGGGATATGTATTCATAAATTGATTTAATCAAAAACAAATTACTTGTTAATCAGCTGATGTCAGTCCGAACACGCTCTAGTTGAAAATTTTAACACTGTAAATACAGGCTGACTTTTTTTTAAAATTTTTTACACTGCATGTATGCATTTTGTAGTGGGAAATCTGACAAACACACTGTAAAATACATATCCTGTAAAACCACCTTAAGTTATTTCTTTTAACCAATGAGCCATCACACACGAAAACAATTATGCTGGCGTAAAATGGCAGTTTGTTGGCAAGCGAGGTGAAGGGAATGGGTTTTCGTAAAGTTTCAACAGGCTTCAACCCCGCACAAGCAGCAACAGACCAAAACATACATAATTTCAAATACTATACTATACTATGGTTTAAGCGAAGTTTTGGAAAAGAAGTGAGGTCAGTTTTTATAAAGATTGGCTGATAATTCATTGATCCCTTAAACAGCACACTCCTGAAATATTCCAACTGTCGGTGGAGAAATATAGCACTCCTACATGTTTTTTACTAAAAATACATACATATAAGACAATCTTTCAAATTAGTTGATTTTGGCGAGTTGCCGTTTTATAACTGAAGATTTTTTTCCTTTTCTCAAAAACTATACAGTTCAGCAAAAAAAAAAAAAAGCAAAAAGAATCTTTGCAGAATTATAAATGGTATTGCACGAACTTCCTTAATATACTAGATTTATACATAAATAACTAATGATAGTTTCATACCTCGTCCGAATCGTTGTCATACCCATCTCGAATTGTGCGATCATCGTCGGCATCATCGAAGCACGAAATATCTCTGGCCAAAGAATTTGATCGTGATGTGGGAGTTTTTGGCAAAGTTTTTGAAAGTTGAAAAGCTTTAGTTAAAATGTTTTGCGACGATTTTGAGCGTCCCATAGTGGGGCATCGTTCCATACTATTGCGCTCTCGTTGCCTTTCTATAAGACTTATTGTCTCTGATAATGGGTTATTGTCGTTGAAAATGGAGTTAGTAGGTGTCGTTCTTCCACTGTTGGATACAGATACCGTAGAACGATTGCGACTGCGTCTTCCCATAGCAGTCCACTCTTCCTGGACGTGATCGGTTCTTTTCAGAAAGTTTTGTATTTTTTCGCTTAGAAATGCCGATGCAGTACGAGGATCTTCGAACGATGGCGAAGGTCGAAACGATTGGTGCACAGGTTGTTTACGGCAACCCAACACAAACGATAGATTTGCATCAAAAACTACTGGAGATTGTTCCAGGTTTCTCATTTCATAAGCATCAAATTGGTCGCCTTGAGCGTATGTTTGTGGAAAGACGCGTCTCGGAGGAGTTTGCAATCGGGAAAATGAAGAACCCGTTGTACTTGTAGCTGCACTGGAGCTTATAGAAGAGGCCCTCGACGAAGTACTTTTCACCGAAAAAGCTGGACTTGGAGAGCGTGTTACCAATCTGAAACGCTCAGAAGAAGAGCGCGTGTAGTTCCCATTGGTTAAATATGGCGAAGATGGGCTCGTTGTTGGATCTAATCTAGGAAGAGGTAGTTTTAATTTTACTTCCACAGGGACTGTTGATGAATCGCCGTTAGTGCTATCAACAACAGTCTCTGTTTGGTTTGATATTCCATTACATGATTCTTTGGATACATTACGAGTAGAACTAAAACCATTATCAGAATTGTAGTTCGAGGACCGCTTTGAAAAATTGACGGGCTTGTTCAAAGTTTGAGCTGGACTTCGTTCGCGTTGTTTTGTTATCAGTTTGACTTGTTTACGTAAACGATTGGGATCTTTTGGTGGTATAGGAGGACGCGGTAAGGGAGTGGAAGGAGGCGATGTACAAGACGAGACATTTGTTGCATTTGATGCTAAAGATGAGTTACTTCCATCTTTACATAATGGAACAGACACAGAAGTATTCAGTTTGGAATTCAATTGAATCGATGGTTTGGAACTACGCATCGCTAAGCGGACACGTTCTAAAAATGTTAAATTTGATATTTCGTGTTCATTGTTGTGTGTATCATTGTTAGTATGTTTGTTGCTACTGTTATTATTTGTGTTTGTTTTATTTGTAACATCTACAGATCCGTGGATACTGGTGTTAGGTTGTGAGTTTGTTTCAGGTGTTTGAGAAGCGGTCACTTGTGAAGACCTCTCACTTTCCTGTGTCACCACCGAATCTTTCTGAAGTGGTGACATAGGAACAGATGTTTAATTTCCAACTTTGATACAGTATAAAAAAGGATTAATTGGATTTCAGCCAATCTAGTCGATTTTAAAAGTTCGTTATTCGTTCAATCGTAAATTTTGAATTTTGATTCGTTTATATTATATTTTTTTTGATATTCAATATGTATTTAATTTTTGTGTAGGAAAAACAAATCCGTTTCATTTTCGTATTTCTATAATTTTTTGTCACGCATTTAATTCTTTTTTTTGTCACACGATCGATCTACTTCTAGTTGCAAATATATATACATATATATTTTTTTTTTATTTTTTTCTCTAATTTAACAGAAATTCTGTGGTTTTCAGATAAAATTAAATGGCGCTCACGATGGCACTTAGAGGTTTTTCTTCCTCTACTGCTTTACGATGACTGAGTGCGCTGATTTGAATTTGCCAATTGAAAATTGAAACACCATTGTGGATGAATTCAGCAAATCCGAATGAGATTTTGTGCGTATCTTTACACTTTTCTTATGTTCTACATACATACACATGTACATACATACATACTTATAAAAACAAAAGTAAAAGCATCCACATATGTAGATATGTATATTAACAAAATGAGAAGAGCAAGTGTTTCATTTGTTGATTGAAAGAAAAGCGAAAAAAATAAACATACTTTTAACTTGTTCAATTGCCAAAAATAATCATTATTAAGTATTTGTTACAACACTCAGAACTAATTAAACATATCGTCGTTGCTCCAACAAAATCAGCTATGTGCAAAATTTAAATTTCAAAAGATTTTATTATTCGTGCTAAATTCCCAGTTTTTATTATTGATAAAAAACACTTGAAATTTATTGTTGATGGGATAAGCTATTCCTATGCGCATTTCACTGGTTACTTAGGCCAGATCATCAGGAAACTTCACCCATAAAGATTTTAGAAAAACTAAAGATATTAAACCAAATAAAAATGTTGAACGTATAAGACTTATAGCAACAGTTCTACTTGTAATAATATCAAAGTTTTAACAAAACAACATCAACAATAAACAGTGCGTTCATCTCATCTTACATTCCCCGCTACAATTAGTTGAAATTCTCTCAACATTAATTGTAGTTGTAAGTAGGTTAAGAAAAACAAAATAAAAAACAGCAACAACTTACAAAAGATGTTGTCAACTAAGTGTTTTTTAGGCCGTGCACCTGCCTGTTTATTATCAAAAAGTAATTTCAATTTTTGGGAATACAAAATTTAAATTTCAAAAGATTTTATTATTCGTGCTAAATTCCCAGTTTTTATTATTGATAAAAACACTTGAAATTTATTGTTGATGGGATAAGCTATTCCTATGCGCATTTCACTGGTTGCTTAGGCCAGATCATCAGGAAACTTCATCCATAAAGATTTTAGAAAAACTAAAGATATTAAACCAAATAAAAATGTTAAATGTATAAGACTTACAGCAACAGTTCTACTTGTAATAATATCAAAGTTTAAACAAAACAACATCAACAATAAACAGTGCGTTCATCTCATCTTACATTCCCCGCTACAATTAGTTGAAATTCTCTCAACATTAATTGTAGTTGTAAGTAGGTTAAGAAAAACAAAATAAAAAACAACAACAACTTACAAAAGATGTTGTCAATTAAGTGTTTTTTAGGCCGTGCACCTGCCTGTTTATTATCAAAAAAAAATTTTGAAATTTTTTATTACACCCTTGAAACCAGCTAATGTTAATGATACATCTGCCCACCAAACCGTTAAATGATATCATTACTGGTTCAAAAGTTAACAAAAGTAGCTATGTGTAACCCATATACAGGATGTTGGTATGTGTAAAAAGTGTAAAAATTTACTTAACCGTTTTTCACAACATATAGATTTTACCTAGTATTTCAGTTATTTTATGTCAAAAAAGGGTGCCCCGGTATGCTTGTTGGTAGTAAGCTGTTCTATCTGTGCGATGACTTCGGTTTCGATGCCCACCAGAGTATCTGGTCTGTTTTGCAACAACGTGCTGAAGGTCTTTGCTACTATTGCTCGACTAATTAAGTTTGAACATTATTTGCAATTGTATTAGTAACTCTAAATAATTAATTAATATATCAACAATCTATCGACCAACCTGTTTGTGTACGCTTCTTAAGCATCCCATGTGGATAAAAGCCAAAAATAATGAAAAACTATTTTCCGTTATTCTTTACTTACAACACCACATAACAAACTTCAATCAGTGTTTTTTTTTCGGAGGGAACCATATGGTTGTGGCTTCTAGATGGATAGCTACTTAAACCACAGTATGGTTGCCGGTAACTATATTATGGTTAATAGTCCACAATATGTTTAAACATTTTCGTTAGTAATAATTTTGTTGGAGGTGACCATATTGTAAAATATATTTGCTCTGGGTGCACTAAGAAACTGTTAATAGAAGGATCAAAATATATGAGTATGCAATAACTCAAAAAATATATGCACAAAGATTACCACGCATTTTATGATAATTTAAATCATTTTCTCTCAATTTACTATTTTATAAAAGTTTAAATGTTCTGTTTTTGAAATACTAACTACATTCCCTTTGGCTCTTTTCCCAAAATTAATTAGCATTAACCCATTATTAGCCAGAACTTTTTTTGGAATTGTTGAATGAAGCATATTGTCTGTTTTGTCCAAAATACATACTTTGTTCAGCGACTTCGCGGATACAACCGGCAACTTAAGATGCCAGTGGGCATTCAGCTATCAAATTTGCAAATCAACTGTGGTTTACTTCTTAACTTCAATTCCTTGGAAACACGATTTTCATATAACGCTTTAGTAGCTCTTTTAGTAAGCTAACGCTCGTGAAAGAATGATTGCAGTAAAAAAATGATGTCTAAAATTCTAAAGTCATCTGAAAGATACAAAAGGGGTGTATCAAAGGGGCTGTCAGCATGTAAGATTTTGGCGGCGTTTTGCATAATATTTGTCATGATTGGAAGAGGCATTCTCCCTTAGTCTCCATTCATTCATTTATATGTCCGATTTATCAGATTCAACATGTTTGTCTTATCTTTTATTATTCCTTATTAAGCTTTACAAATAAAAATAACACAGATTTTGCTTAAAATATGCTAAGTTTTAATTAAAATATTTATTGTTTCTTCAAAATAAAACAGCTGTGTAAAAAAAAATTAAAAATGCTCCAACAAAATGAGTTATGTGTAGTTTTACGAATAAATTTGTTATAGATGCCCAATGGCCAATAAGTCGAGTTTAATTTCACGAAATACTTAAAACAATGTTACCATTTGTTCAATTAAACGTTTCACTTTAAAAATATATGCTTAGGTTACTTCAGGGTGGCCCAAAATTACCGAAGGGGTTTGAATTGCTTATAACTTTTTTCTTATAATTTTTTCTCTCTTTTCTTTTCAGTATTTTGTAAAGAAGACTTGGGGAATTTAAAATGGAGCAGTACTCAATTGAACAACGTGCCCAAATTGTCGAGCTTTATTAGTGATTTTAATTGGCCTCCGCGTTCACCGGATTAATAAGCCTAGAACCATCCAGCAATTAAAAAGCAATATAGGCGACGAAATAAACAACATAACACCTGAAGTTTTGCGAAAGGTTATGGAAAATGTGTTGGAAAGAGCACGAAATTGCGAAGCAGAAAATGCCCACCACTTGCGAGATATTATTTTTCATAGCTTAACTAAAAATATTCCCTATTTATAAACTGTATTAAAAAAAATTAATAATTATTTCTTAAATAAAAAGTTATAACGAACTCAAACCCCTTCGTTAATTTTGGGCCACACTGTACAATACTGAAACGGTTTTTTTGCTCTCCTGAAAAACCAGGAAAAAACACATAGCAGATTTTGTCGGAGCAACGACGATATGTACATACATATTTACGTACATATGTATATATATTATTAACATTGTAAATTTGCAACATGAATAGAGTATACGAATATTGATTAATTATAATCAACTAAACTTAGAATTAAAAATGACATAATTAAAAAAGTCAGTCAAAATGTACTAATAAAGTTACCTCAGTAGGACAACAATGCAACAACAACAGGCATTTTGCTAGAGTTAAGACAACAAACAACAGCGAACAGCTGCGTTACTAACATCACTTTATAAGAACATTCTGGTCACAGTAAATATCCTAGCTTTTCGGCAATGACCCACTTTTTTTGGAGGTAGGAGAAACAATTCTCATGTAAGTCGAACCAATTTATTGTGAACCAATTTTATTGTTTAATTAATGCAAATTTGACAAAACCATTAAACAGAAATTTGTTTTCAAACGTTAACAAAATATTTACATATTTTTTCGTTTGTTTTTTTATTCAACTGTAAATACAAACACTTTAATTTAGAACGAGTATAATTTAGTTTTGCATTAGTTTGCAGCTGTGATTTTTTTTGCACGTATGCTCATATAACAAGAGTGCTAAATTTGGCTGTTCCGAATCTTTGATACCTTCCACCGACAGTTACAATATTTAAGGAGTGAGCTCTAAATGGAGTATATAAGTTACGATTCTATAGTTATATGAAACAATACTTTGGATTTAATATATGAAGATTCAATAAATAAACTATGAAAAAAAAATAAATCATCGGTTCTTAAACTCAGCTATTGGATCAAGCAATAATCTTAATCAGAAAATTTATAAATCGAATATTTGTCAAAATAATTTTATTATTTTTTGTTGGAACTTTTTTCTTAAGTCATATATGTATGTACTGTTCGCAGCTACTTTACAAACTGTTTGCTTACTTTAATCTATTACAAAAAACGACACAGACAAATACGACGACGACAATTGTAATAAGGCCGCTTATTTAATATTTATGATTAAATTATATTTTTTGCATTTAGTTTTATTTCACCCAACAATAATAATATAATAAAAAAAAATATAAATAAAAAGTGTGCACTTTTTCAGAAAGTGCTGAAAAAATTTACAATTCAGGAATAAATTCGTAGACTACGTAAAAAAACCAATTTAAAAAATTTACGTAATAGTTTTGCGTATATATTTTGAGAAAAGTTGTATGTAGACTTTTGGCAACAATATATGTTTAAGGGTTAAATTGCCACGAATTTTCATTAAAAAAATAATAATCAGAGACAATTTCAAATGCTCAAATAATTTTAAAATATGCAAGCAAAAAAACTAAAAAAAATACAAAGAAATATGCTAAATAATATGCAAAAATAATGTGCATACTAAAAAGTTTATTTGGTTAAGAAAATTGTTGCAAGAATGGGGTTTAGAATTTTTAGAATTTAGAATTTTAAGTCGTTTTTAATAAGATTTCCGCAATAAAAGAATATTATGACAAATATTTCTCTATTAAACAGAATTTAAAAACAGAAATTAAAAAAATTAGATAAAAAGTTTATTAAAAACAACTTTCAAATTCTTGCGTTTTACGTTATAGATGCACTCCCATCCACTTCAATAGGACAACCTAAAACAAAATTTTTTTTTAAAGGTTATAGCTTCTACAAACAAAATGTTACGATTTTTATTTATTTCGATTTAAAAGTAATTTAGATGTTATTGAACACTACAAAAAATTGGTTTTGTTTTTATAAAAAGATTTTGTTAACCAAGTAAAAAAATACCAAATTTGCGTTACATGAAAAGGAACCTTTGATAAAAACAGTTTATATATACATAGTTTGCAATGAAATGTTTTCTATTCTATTTACATTTAGTGAAAATTTGTACATTTGAAAGCGTTTTCAATAATGCGTAGAGCCTCCATTTTTACAGATTGTTTCGTAAATTCGATCAAGCCACTTTTATGCCTTCAATAAGTTCCTTTTTTGGTAGTACCTATGCTATTTACCAGAACTAGCCATTCCCAAAAATTGAGCACATTAACATTTTGATCACATATGAATTAACTACTCGGGCAGTATGAATTGTTGCATTGTCGTACTGAAATGCCCACTGTAAGCTTCCAGAAATATTATGAAAGTGAGGAAACGCTTTTTGTGGGACTCCAATATAGCATTTAGTGTTAAGTGCTGGACAAAAATTTCAGCTCGCAGGTGCCAAAATATGATTTGGCTTCCAACACCTAACCCCTCCCACTCTGCCATGCAAGCGATAGAATTGATGCTCCTCTGCTCAGAGATCGTAAAAATAATAATTGAAGCCATCACGGAGGCACTCCTTATTTCACGTTATGTGAGTTCGACAAAAACCAAAGCCCATATTTTACGAGCATCGTTAGGTGGTGATTTTCTTAAGTTTTAATCCCTTCAAATGTTTAGCCTTCGAAGTTACACGCTGCACTGCATTTTATATTTCTTTCGTAATTTGACTCATTCCTTAAAAAATTATATTCCACATTTCGCCTTCTTTTGATTCGTTCAGCAATTTTCTGGATCGATTATCCAGATTCCTTATAAAGTTTAATTTTTATTTTTTCAGCTTCTGTTAAGATGTTTCATCGAACCATTTCAAAAAAAAGTTTCAATAAAATAACTCAATTTGCATTAAAACAAATTTTTTCTATTCCACTTGTTCCATTGCTTGAAAAAAGTTAAATTATTTCGGGGTGTACTAATAAAGTGACGCAAAAAAAAAACACCTTTAAAATACAAAAGAAACCACCAATAATTGTTTGCAAATATCGGAGAGAATTACAGTTGTACAAAGTACAAAGGGGGTCCTATTCATGTGGCGGGGAGTGTATGTACGTGCATACATACATACAATATACATACATAATAATATAACCACTTATGTGTCGATTATGTAGGGAAGACAAACTTCCGTTGCATTGTAAAATGGCAACATCGCTAAAAAACTTATGGGTAAATTGCGGATAGCAACACAACTGAAGTTGAGTTGCCAGCAGCTAAATTTTACAACACCGCTTATGTTAAAATATACAAATTTTTTTTTTATTATATATTTCATCATGAGCGGCGGTACCTGATTTCGCTGCTGGCAACTCAACTTTAGTTCAGTTGTCATCCGTAATTGACCCATTAAATAAGGTAAGGCACTTTTGTCAGTTGCTTTTTTAACAGATCACCAACCAAATAAATGTAAAGAATTAACACAAAACTATTTCTTTCCCAAAAATAAGTAAATCGTTACCTGAAACGCAAAAGGCCATAACTAACGAAAAATTTAAAATCAACGTTTTCATTGCTTCTGATGTATTGCATCAACACAAAGGTCCACAAAAATATTTATGAATCTTTCGACTAAAATTTGCGATTTTATTATCAAAAAACAAAAGGCCCTATCTACAAAAGTTACAATGGTAATCGCTAAAAGGCCTAACCGACAGTTTGCGTAATATGCAACATTGTCAATTATCAAAACAACAGGAAGGCCTTACAAGAAAAGTAGAAGAACGTTTTATTATAAACATTTTAAGGCGATTTATTAATTTATCATTTTGTTGAATGGTTTTTGCTTCTGCTGTGCAATTTTCAAAATGTTATATAAGGCCTTTAGCGCTTTAGGTAACGAAATATGAAAGACAATAAAATAAAGTTTTGGAAAAAGAATGCTGGGCTATTGTTAAGTACTTATTATGCATCGAAGTATTAAATAAATGACGGATTGTATATGTATTTTTATTGTTGATTTTAAGGATGGCTTAAGTCGACTGAGCAATCTCCAAATTCTTATAAAATGGCTCATATATCTTGAAAAACAGCATATTGTTCTGCTTGTAATTCCTCACTGGAATCACATAAAAAGGATTTAAAAAACATGCCGAAACCTGTCGGTACAAGCAAAATAAAATAATTTTTTACTAAAAATATTTATTTGGGAATTTTTTGGAATTTCTTATTAAAATTTTTTTTAACTATAATTTGTACTGTGGTAATTTTGTTGAACTATTTATGGTTTTTAATCCATATTTTCAATATTCTTAACCAGGCTTAAGTTCATCAAATTTAATTTTCATTCAATTATTTTTATGAAGAAAGAAATTTTACAACATGAAAATTAATTAAAATTGTTATTGATAATCATTCATTCTTGACTGACCTGAGATTCGAACCCAGGCGGCTGGTTACCCTGGCATGTTTCGATCTAACTAGTATTTTTAAAAAAATTTAAAATTTTTAATTAACAAGTTTTTAAATTTGGTCAGAAAAAAAACAAAAAAAAAATATTAACTTTTAAAGGTTTTGATTTTTAGTTTGAGGATTTTTGGGGATTTTTTTTAAATTTTTTGGGGACAAGGAAAAAAGTACCTGTCAGCCCTGACAACAAGGGATTTATTGGTAAAATTAGAGGCTGGCGTGGTTTTATATATGTATGTGACAATAATTTCAATTTAATTTCAACATCACGCTGACAATCGGACATCATAAAATCAACCTTGCTAATCATAAGAACCCAGAATATATATATCGTTAGCTAAAATACAAAAAGGGTCTTAGAATAATATTGTAGAAATTACAAACGGGATGACAAACTTGTATATCGACGACTTATTATAAAAAGGCGTAACTCTATTTTTGTTTGTTTACAAAGGAACAAAAAAAAAAAATAAAATCCGTAAAATTTTAGATATAAAAAAGTTGTATTGCAATTTTCAATAAAACGATGCTAATAATTTTATATTATAGCCCCCTAAAATTTTATATCAAAATGTATTCGGCATTTGACTACCAAAATAAACAAAAAATTTAAAAAAAATTTAAACAATTGAGTTATACCTTTTTTATATTAATCCATCGATATACCCTTTTACCTTCGGTGTATAAGAGTATAATATGCAATAAACTAATTCTTCAAGCAAAAAACTAATAAAAACTTGCCCTAATAATTAAAATAAAATGAGGTTTCTAATAAATTCGTAACGAATTGTTTACAAATAAATTGCCTGTTGCAAAAAAAATTATTTATAAACTTATTTCTTGTATTATGCAAATTTCCATTCAACAAAATATCTTGAAATGTTTATATTTCAAAACAGAAATATTATTTTCATTTTTATTTAAGTTATAAATAAATAACTTGATAAATATTTGGAAAAAAGTAACTACTCAATTTGGTAACTTTCTTAAAAACAAATTTTATTGATTTGACAAATTTATTTCTAAAAAATCGAAGCAACATGTGATTAATACAGTTAAGGCCTTACGACACTACATTTTTAATGCATTGTTCAAGTTTTGGTGAACAGTGCAAACATAATGTAATAGATAAACTTAATAATTGCAAAGAGTTCAGCTGTATTTAGATAAATGACATACTGTCAAAAATTTAAAAAACATTATCGATAAAAAATGAAGTTATGTCAAAAAAATTTAAATTGTTCAACTTAAAATTGACATTTCAAGCTTGAAACTTTAAAAGTACTGCTGATTTAGCAAATTCAACGATTAATTGCTTTATGTTTGTTTTGTTTTTATGTCTCTCATAAACCAAAAGTTGACAACATATAATAAAATAAACAAAAAGAAAAAAAAAATGTTGTTTACACTTTTTATAGTTTGCTCTTTCCAACATTTACTGTTTCTTTCTATCAATTCAAAGAATATCAAAATCGACTATTCCCGAAAACGAATTTTTTAATTGTTGAAAATGGTTGTTCAAAAACTGTTTTATATCCAAAAATTTCAACGCGTTAAAAAAATCTGTACTCTCTTGTAGTCCAGACCCTAACCTACATTTCAATACAACATTGTATATGCAATTGGATACGATCTTGCGACCTACAGCAATTTCTGTGACCCAAGCTAAATTATTTGGTTCAAAAAACCAGTCCTGCGAGGAAACATTCCTGAAATTAAAGAAGGTGAATCTTAAAGAATTTTCGACGATTAAAGCAGTTCCGGTCACATAAATTACCTACCACGACAGATTAATTTGGAATTAATTTTAAAAGGTTAAGGTATTGCCAATGTTATAAACTTATTGAGGGTTAACGGGTGCTGCAAAATGAATAGGCGACATAAATTGAATAACACGTTAGATTTCTGAGTAATTTAAAGTTAAAAGGTCAAACATTAGTAAAAAACCGCAACATAAACTACATATTTTAATTACCTGAAAATTGCAACTTAATTCTAAAAAATGGAAGTAGCTGGTAAATGGTAAAAAAAACTAGCGCGCAGTTATATTTTACGTCAAAATTAGATAATTTGTTAATTTGTTGCCGGTATGTTATCCTTTTAAATAGTGTGAAAACAGGGGTTTTTATGCTTCAAAGTAATGCTAATAAAAGATTAAATTTGTATTTAAAAAGGGATTTTTATTTTTCAAAGAAGTGTTAATAAAAGTTTATTTAAGAAACTTCTATCAAGAGTATAAAAATTATCGATGGAAAAATAATTGTTCCCAAAACCTCGTTTTGCTGCCTTTTGTTTAGAATTTGTCTTGAAAATATCGAGGTCAGCTGTCTTATCCAAAGTGAGAAAGAAAAAATTAATTTTCATATTTGAATACGAAAATCGCATATTTGATAAAAAAAAATTTTTAATTTTCTGCGATAACGATTTTTGCGGTATGATAAAAAAAAAATTGTAGGTATTGGTATTGAATTTTTAGTCAACAACCAAGTTTATTGAGTCAATAAAACAAAAATTGTTGCCCAAAATAAAACGTGATTTGTTAAAATAAATTGTTTTAAATGTTGAATAAATCAAACAAAATGTTTATGGAATCTTTATTTTTTATTTATTAATGATGATGTGCTAAATAAATACCCAATTTTTATTTTTTGACAAATACACTAACATTTTTTATGGGGGGATAAGCAAGTGCCCATGTAAAGCGAATGAGAATTATGAGCTATTAACAAATGGACAAGAGTTGTAAAAATACTGTCTTTACTTTGATTCAAATATGTTTTTTATTAAATATGTTTTAATGAGTGCTGTTTTGTAAAGTGTAAATTTGATAAATTTTTTCATTGACAAGTTTTTTGACCTAAAATTAGATTTTTAACAAACTGTGTTGTAAACAATTTTCTTGAGATATTTTTTCTGTGTACCCGTTATCACCTTTATATTCCCAAGCTATAAAACTTCTACCACCATGTTTGACTGTGGCACACAGATTGGCTTGATCCAGTGCTGGACCATATTTTCTCGATACAAAAAAGCCTTATTTTCTCTCATCCGAGAAATATAACCTATCCAAAACTCTAAAGGTTTATTTGAGCGCTCTTAAGCGAATAAAATTATTTTTGTCTATTTTAAAATTAAATAAAGGATTTCCTACGTGATTTACGAACATAAATCGCACTGCATTTCTAGATTTTCCTGAGTGTATCATCGCTTTTACTTTTTTAAACATTACTTTAATTTTTTCAGACGCTTTTGAAGCAGGATTTTTAGGATCTTACTATACAGAGTAGATGAATTATATTTTTATAGTCAATAGTTTATTTTTAGGGACCTCCAGAACGTTGTTAAAATATGAAAACTCCAGTTTCTTTATGATTTTTGGTTACTCCCTGGTTAGCAGAATGGGTTCTCCATCATTTCTCTTAAGGGGATTCCTTGCTTCCGGAGATAAACAAATACTCCGGATTAATTTTTTTATTTCTTGGACTCCCTTATAAATAAAATTCATATTTTTTGCGAAATTAAATATTTCCATACAGCAAACAAACATAGTTAATAATGTTACGTAATTGAAAGCTACGTATTTAAAAACACGATTATTAGATCAACATTTATCTTTTGTACGCAAACTTTTTCTGTGTGAATAAACCCACTTTTTTTAAAATGCGATGCCAAATTTTAAAAATTTGTTTAAATATAAGTTTCATGCAGTTCTATAAAATTCTACTTAAATATTTTAATGGGTTTGATTCGTGACCCACCTAATTATTTTAACAAGATCTACTATGAACAATTATTTGTAATTGTAATTTACCCGCACATTTTTTGATCATCTTAAAATATTTTAATGTCACTTTCACATTTCGAAACGTAAATCACATTAAACACTTGCATCTTTATAAAAAAGCAACAGTCGTTTAACTTACAAAATATTTATTCATACGAGATTTATTAGTGCATATGATGGTATAAAACTATACATACCTTGGATTCTAGTTTTTGATTTTCAGTCTTCAGATCACTACGATCATTTTCAATTCTCTCCAATTTAGCTCGTAGAGTTAACAGTTCCTCATTTGCAATTTTAAGTTGTTCCTCAGTGCGATGAACATTTAATAAGGGCATGACCCGCACTAAAAGTCGCCACCATGGCCAATCTCTAACAACTAGGAATGCTTTTACATTTCGTTGTATACAGCGCACCGCAAGTTCCTGAAAGAAATTTTACGTATTTTTATTTAACTTTTTTATGACAAAGCCCTCATATTATAAGTATATTTATTCACATATTAATGCAGACATGCACATAGATAAAAACAAATAATTAAACAAATCATAATTAAACAAAGTTTTTTAAGCTTTTGTAATAAAAGCTTGATTTTTTAATATTTTCTGCAAATCGTTGTTTTATGATGAAAAGGGGAGCGAAACTCCTAAGCACTTCTGCTTTTACAAACCAGATTTTGACTAAAAAATTAAATAAAAAAAAAAATTGGTCTTTAATAGCTGTTTTTATTAGCCGATTATCTTTTTTGTTTTTAATTATATTAAAAGGGCCAACGCTGGCAGTTTAAACTTGTGAGGCAACTTGTAAAAGTTTAGACTGCTGACAATAAAAAACAGAGTTCAGAATAATTCATATGTGATCGCTCATATTTTACCATTCATGTCATAGTGGAGTGGCGAATTTAACATAGTTTTAAAAAATGTTGTTACTCTGGTATAAACTACAAAAAGTACATTTATGTTCTTGAAAATCGAACTATTCGCAAACCCGGTTTTTATTTATTTCTCGTGTTTTCTTATTTGATTAAAACATTTTTTACATAACATCTTACGTACTTTATAAGACTAATATTAAGAATAACACAGTAAAACATTTTTCAGGCGATTGATTCGGGACTAAATTCTGATAATTGCTTATGAAAGTATACCCAAAAAGAAGAACTTCTGCATCATTAGTTTGGTCATGGTACCTCAAAAATAATTTAAAAATTATTTTGAAGTTAGTAAGTATCGTATAGGGGCATTTGTCATGTTTTAGCCTCTTTTGTTTATCATAACTCGAGAACCACTAGTCTGAATAAGCTGAAAAAATTAAGAATTACAATTCCTTTAATCGGTTCATACAATGTTTCGCTACATAAGCAAAAGTTTTGCAGTTATAAATAAATGTAAAAAATACTTTTTGCCCAAAAAATTTAAATTTTTTATTTTTAATTCATAAAAAATGCAAAACGGTAAAAAAAGTGTCAAGTCCTATTTCTTTCAAAGTCGCATAACCTATGACTCATAAATCATGAAAATCGATGAACGCGTTTCGCTTTAATTCACAATTAATTAAGGGAATGAATTTCAAAAATTTGGTCGAGATATTCACAAAATTCTTTGGAAAAAACATTGATGACTTTTTTTGTAATTCTTAATTTTTTTAAATTTTTTTCAGCTTATTTGGACTAGTGGTTCTCGAGTTACGACAAACAAAAGAGCCTAAAACGTGACAAATTCCCCTTTGAATTTGAAACATATGTTTTTTTGTTTTACTAAATTTTACTGCAAACATTTTGTTAATACTCAGAGAAGAACTGTCACTTTACGCTCTCAATTTGTGTTCTCATTTACTGTATTTTGTGTACGCGAACGCAATTTAGTAAAATGCAGTAAACTTCAGTAAAAAATAGTAAAAACTTTTGTGTTCTCGAACGCAGCTAATGAAAGAAACACCATTTTGTAAATTTTCTCAAAGTTTTTTTTTTCAAAAATCAATTTTATCGATAATTTAAGCTTTTTGTTATTCAAAGATTTTTCTGGTGTTTAGTTTTTTGTTACTAAAAATGTTTTTATTTATACACAAATATGTAATCTCTAATGTGCAATTTCAGTGTACTAATTAAACTTCGTAAGTTTTTTTTATTAATATTGATGCGTTTTTTAAAAATCTTGTTTAGACATTTTAACAAAAAATTTAGCCATTTTTAGTAGTGAAGAGTTGGCAGCACTGTTTTTAATTTACATTAACATGAATAATAATCAACTATACTCACTTGTACCCTTCTTTGTGCCATTGCCTTACGTGCTATGTAGCCACGACAAAACGCCTGCATTTGAATAATTCGATCCGATAATAGTTCATCTCGTTTTGCTTCCAATTCACTCAATACACCTGAACGAAATAGAATCTGTAAATATGGAGGTGAATAAAATATTTGTTTTTATTAAGTTTCCATAAACATGTGTTTTCATATGTATTTTATGTTTATTCCGATAGGAGGAACTGTACATCTCCACGCGAAAAATGTACCTTTTTTAAATGTACATTCAAAACATACTGAACTATATTTTTAAATACCATATATCGCCCATTTGTAGCAACATCGTCAATTCTCATAAATATAAGTTATATGTACATAAAACAACTTTAAAGTTTTAAATGTACTCACAACAAAATCGAAAAAGAAAATTTCATTATTTTCTTAAGAGTTGAGTTTACAATATTTTAAATATCTTCATAAGAATTATTTACTATGATGCATAAGTGATATTAAGTAAAAATTTGCGACTTTTGACGTATGACGTCGTTGCAGCAAATGAGCGAAATGTACATATGTATGTATGTAACCATTGTAAATAAACAAACAAACAGTTTTAAAATAAATTTTTACTATTTGGACCTTTGCCATACGTCTTTTTTTGGTATTTTAGGTACACAAATTCGTTAATTAAAAATAAATTTAATAACTTTAAGCTATGGTCGGTCTCACTCAACAAACATATGACGCTTATTAATGAATTGAGACACAATTGTTGACGTGGACGCATACTCTACTTTCTGCAAATGAATTTTTGTTTTAATAAGAACTATTAACATAAAACTTTTAAAGTTTTTGATTTTTATCAAAATAATTTTCGTGGGGAAAAAAAAGTTTTTGATTTTTTTTTTAAACCTGATAGGACCTCAAAGTGGAATCGAACCTAAATTTCGGCCACGGTAAACACGTTTTTAAGCTACTAATTGATTTCTTGTTATCCGACTGCCTAAAAGTTTTACACAATTTAGCTTACGATACAAATGAAAAAAATTAGACGCATCCAAGAAAATTTTGTTTTTTTTTAGAAACGGGTTATACATTTTTTGGCTTAAAAGTATAGTTAAATAAAACACACAAAAAGCTATGATGAAATTTTATTTCATTATAATGCTAAGACCTTGCCATTACTTACGAAATACAATGGCATTTAAATGACCGTCTCTAGATTGGTTGTCACAGTTGAGTTTTTAGTACACTTCGGGCGGTGTTTTGGCTATAACTTCACGATTGTTGGTTTTCGAGTGCTCCAACGTTGGGGGATTATCCGCGTCTTTGGTCTTTGACTTAGTGGCCAATTGACGGCGACAAAACGAAAATTACGTGCTCTGGAAGCTTCCCATCACCCCGAATAATGCTTGATATGTGGCCACGTTTGAACCACTACTTTTGTAGTAAGTTTTAAACTATTTTCACACGTTCTTCGGTTGTTTAACGATCCGTATTCGTAAATGGTAAACCTTTGCATCTGATCTTTGTCAGATTGGCGGTGAATGGATAACCCTATATTATTAGCGATCTAATTAAAAATGTATATTTACATAGATAATATACATACATATGGGGGATTTCATGTCAATTTTCTGAGATAGAGGGGATCAAAGTTTGACCTTTTGGCCATACAGGTGTTCTTTCTCATCCATGTAACTTTGGACACATCGTAAAAATTATTTCCCTTGTCATCAGCGTTGAAATTTTTTTTTTGTACAGACAATTTCACATACATACTTATAAATAAAATGTTTCCCATCCTTAAAAATAATTATTTTTGTTTTTTAGGGGCAAGTCTAATGTGCTGGCATAAAAATACTTTTAATATACAAACTAGGACATTTCCGCATTTTGCTACATGTTGATGTTTAAAAGTCTAAACTCGCTAAAAGGTGAAATTAAATTAAAACATATGTGTGTATATGCTTGTAAGCAAAATCTTAATTCATTTGCATGATTTGTTCTTATAAATATACAGCAACAAAATTTTATTTTTATAACCGCATCACAATAGTGGAGAGAGTATTATGCTTTTGTGTTGATGTGTGTAACACCTTAAAATATGGGTCCTACAATCTCATTAAAGTATACCGATCGACTCAGAATCACTTTTTGAGTCAAACCGATTTAAATGAAATTTAAAACATAGATAAATTCATATTTTTATGGACAAACAAGCATGATTCTCTTTGGGTGCACTCTCGAAAATGTGTTTTTAAATACTGTGGTATAGGGTATCATATGGTCGGACTTGACCGGCTATACTTTCTTACTTGTTTTTTATACATACATAGATATGTTTATATAAATAAAACAAAAACAAAGCATTCTGCATACAGGATCGCTACTTTAAACGACTTTTTTATTCATATCTTAAAGTAGAAGTACAAATCACGCTCTAGCGCGTGGTTATCGAATGTGAGTCATTATAATCAAAATTCGTTCGTATAGCTAATTCGACTGCTGTCAAAAATCGAATTTCGTTCATAATAGTCACCTTACCTTCTACTAATGATAACTTAATTTCTAATTTTTTCCATAATTGATTATCACAACCATTAAATATTTCCCGAAAATTTTGAGAAAGTAATCAAAATCAAGGAATATCAAATGTTGCATAAATTTATCAAATTGCTTATGTGTACAAATAACCGCATGTATATCTAATATAAATAAATGAGTATTTTAAATCTTATACATAAAATTAAATATTGCCAATTTTCAGAAAGTTTTTTTTTGTACAGTTTTACCTTCATTACAAAATATTGTATACAAGTTATCATTAATGCAGACGCTCACAAATAAGAACTCTTCGTAATTCGAATTTCAAGAAATTTAGAAAAAAAATTTGAATTTGCGAGATTTTTTTTAATTCTATCTCTGTAAAAAGATGTGTTTGAGGATAAATCTACACATCATCACTTTAATTTAGCAAAGGCTTCTTCTTAAATATAAAATTTGAGTTAGTTTGAGACATAAAACTTGATAAAGCATAATTGTCCAATTCACAAGCTCGTAATATCGTCGTATTCTATAATTGTTTTCGGTAATAATTAGTATTGTGGTTATTTTGTTGAACTGTTTGTGGGTTTTAATGCAAATTTTGATATTTTAATTAGGCTACAGTTCATCAAATTAAATTTTCATTAAATTATTTTTATGAAGAATGGGATTTCACAATATGAAATTAATTAAAAACATTTTTTTTAATTAAAGTAATTTTCATACAAAAGTGTTGTCTCATTATACGATGGATTTTTATGTGTTTTGTAAAATGTTGTATTTATGCCAGGCCTGGACCTGGTGAATTTGTAAAAATCTTTTTAGAATGTGATAACTAACACCATAACCACCATAAATTTAATTCTACTGAACGACTTACATATGTTTGCTTCATTTATTTATTTATTTCATTCACAGTAATATATAAAAGCCTCCTAGGCCAATTAACATATATTACAAAGATATATTCCTGAATACAAATACAACTTAATTTTAATACATATGTAAGCTTCGTACAGACGATGGCCAGATCTTACAATATTGTTAAGCAGCGTTGCTTAAACTGCATTAAAATTGGCTAAAATATCTTACAGCTGTGTGAACATTGTAAGCTCATTTGTATTTGCAGAAGTGCAAAATTAATGCATCTGGCAATTGCACCATTGTCAGAAAAATATTGCTTTTGGCAACGCCTGCTTACAAGATTGTCAGATCTGACCATCGTCTGTACGAAGCTATAATTTTAAACATACTTTCACTTATAACTAATAAAAAACTCATTCAAAGGCTCCCCAGCCAAAAATCAAAAAAATGATAAAAAAAGATCATATGTTTTATTTTAATATATCAAAGTAAGTAAGAAGTATTCTATAAAAATGACATTTAAATTTATTTTTTTAAGCTATTTGAATTAAAATTGCTTAGCAATTAATACTTATTATAATTTCAACTTAAATAAAAACTCCCATACCTGGTTTAATTTCATGATATCAATGTGAATGGCAAAAAGAAGAAAAAAGAAATAAAAACCAAGAGCAAAGTAAAAAATTATAACTTTAATTAAATAACATTTTTTATTTTTTTCGAATTTATTCTATGAGCTAAATTTCAGTTATGTATTTTATAAAGCTTTTTTTTAATAGTCATATTACTACAATTTTTCAGAAATGACTTTATACACTACCAGACTATTATATTGTTATAATTCCCAGTTTCTATTTAATTAAATAATTTACTTTTTTTAGTTTTATTTTTTTTTTTTTTTTTGGTAAGAAAAATTTGTTAATCTTTTTAAATTGTTTACTCAAAGTCAATTGACAATGTACATTGAATTGATATTTTCATTTTTGGCCTTTAGCAATTCGACAAAATAACGACACAACAAATTTGTCTATTCATAAGTGCATAAAAAATGACGGCTACACTCGCTTAAGGAGACAGGACAACTTAAGAATTAAAATAAGATTTAAATTATTATTATTTGATAAGATTTCGATTAAATATTAAATAAAATAAATAAAAGTATATGTCAATATCGATTTTTGTTTTTTGATAAAAATCTATCATTTTTGATCACTTACAAATCTCTCTTCAAACCTCATATCTCTGGGAAGTACCGTTACGAAGTAAGAGAAAAAGCAATTTGAAACGACACCCTAGACTTGAAGCATAAATATTTCAAAAAGACCTTCTCCTGTAAAATTTTATTTTTGTTGATTACATAATTTTTGCTATAAGGGCTCGATATGAAGATTCAATAAATAAACATGAAAAGAAAATAAATATGGGCATTTCCATTTTGACGTGTCGTGATATTTGTACCACAAAATGTAAAAAAATTAAATGAAGAAGTCAAATTTTTAAAAAGGGTTTTTATATATACATATGTATGTATGTATGTATACAAAGTAATGATGTAGCACTATATTCAGAAAAAAAATTACAGTAATCGGCGCTAAGGAATTGCAGATATAAACAAAAATCTGCGCTGGCGTGACGTTAAAAAACGGAAGTTGATTTTGACTTGCATTACAAAACTGAATAAGACTGCAAATTGAGCAAGATGTTTTGTATAAAACCTTTTTTAGAAAACTTTGGACTAATACAGATTTATTTTTCAAGTTTTAAAATTTATAAATCTTTGCTTGTTTTATGGTAAGTATGGGCATTTTCAGCGAAAAGTCTACTTTTTTATTGTAACGCCAGATTGCAAATAAGGTTGTATTTTCGGACCAAACAAAATACTTCTGGCGTTACGTTACAAAAAGTAGACTTTTCGCTGAAAATGCCCATACTTACCATAAAACAAGCAAAGATTAATAAATTAACAACTTTTTGAATATTAAACCGAATTTAAACTGTATACATACATATTTACATATATTAAATTGTTTACGTTTGTCCCTTTACTTATACATGTATGTAAAAATATTTTTTCAAAAAATTATTTACGTAAATTTCATATTTTGTCGTAGGTCTTAATAAATAAATCCCGCACCCACAAATAGTTTCACTTTCGTTCATTAATTCTCCTAAATTGTGCACGAGGAAAGTCTTTCGCCGCCATAAACTAAAGAAATACGTGTATGTCATGCAAATATTTTTAATAATTTCTAGAAAATAAAAACCGCCCAAACATTCATTTATGTATTATTACATTTGGGGAACTGCAATGAACTCTTATACCACCATACCTTTATTACCTGCATAATAAACACTTATTTGACCGAATTATTTGTTGTTATTGGATGTACATACATATTGACTTACAAGTAAGTTTTTGCATGAGCACGTATTTTTTACTCGTTAATTTAAATAAGTTTTCATTTGCTTCTTATTAATGGAGGCTTATGAACTAAAACGCCAAGCAGTAAGGCGACAGACAGTATTCCTAGGATGGTAATCAATCTCGAATAAAATTGATTAAAATTTTACACTTGTATTTCAATGAGTAAGGAGCGTACAATATTTTGCAATATCACGTACATATGTATGTATATATTAATTTCTATTTGCTACGTGAAGGGTTTGCAGGTGTTCACAAAAACAAAACAAAAAATATTTACAATACTTTGTCAAACAAATAACCCCAACCATTTGAAGCGAAATTAAAAAAAGTAAGCCTCTCTTTTTTAATTTCGCTTCTAAAATGTATGTATTTCAAATTGTGCACATAAAAATATGTTTAAAATACGATAGAAATGTTGTGTTTATTACAAATTGTGCACTGCCGAATTGGTATTAAGGTGATTTTAAAATAAAGATGATATTAATTGGACAAAACCCATATCGACCCCTTTGCGCGAAATAATCGTATGTTACAAAAACCGAATTTTACAGGACAGCCATTTTTCTACTTTTCTCTGCGTTCGCTTGCATATAAAAATGAAAATAAACATTCAATTTTTGGCGCAACGAAGTGGAATTCGCCTACAATATTATGTCAGGTGACGTCTCTTTGAATGTAGAACAAGATTGCATCAAAAACTCAATTTCAAAAAAATTGGCATATACGATAATTTCGCGCAATATGACGATATATAAGATTGTCATTCCATTTTGTATTTTCTGCAATATTTACCTTAAACCCTTTTAAAGTCAATACTTATACACATTTATTCTGAGTCCTTATGAGTAGCAAAGTTGATTTAACAATGTCCGTCTGTCTGTTGAAATGTTTTTCCCGAAGGTCCCAGAAATTGTTGATATTTCTGTAACATAAGTTCCGCTTTTGGCACAAAATCCCTTTTTTTCTCTTGTTTTCACATAATATATACATGACTTGTATTTTAACAAAAAATATATTAAAAAGATTTTTTTAATCTGCTTGATAATGTGTGTTAGTGAGTGAGTGGTATGGTGAAGAGTATTAAAGATTTGGCACAGCCAAATATTTTATTTTTATGTGCTTTCCACACATTGAAGTTTGTACTTAAAATTTTGGCCTAACTTGGTTATTAAACTCAATGTACTTACTTGTAAGCCTTTATACTACTCTGTGGTAAGGCGCTTTAACCTCTAAAAACACCTAAAAAATCCGCAGCTTATCAAACTTTGTTCTTTTGTATTGTTTCTATATTTTTTTTTTTTAGAAAATTTTATAAAAACGAAACGGTCAAAATAATCAAAAATAATGTCAGTTTTCAAACACAGAAGAAAAAATCGAATTTATATGGCAAATATAAAAAAATTAGTCCACCTCGATATTGATGTTCAAAAAGCCCAGTAATTGTTCGGGTGTTTTTCTTAGCTGCATGAAACTCTCTATATCGATAACTATGGTTTTACAGCTTAGAATGTCAAACTGTGTTGACATACATATCTGTTCAGTAAGGTTTGACAAGTAATCATGAAGCGTTTAATTTAACGCTAGAACAACGCTCCCAGATTGTGGAAATTTACTTTGAAAAAAATAAATCGGTGCGCAAAGTTTATTGAGTACATATGTACTTCGTCAATTTTACGGTCAATTCGTGTAGATATTGATCGTTTTCGCACTTATTTTACTCTGCTCGATTCAAAACCATCAACAAGACCAGTGTTACCGTTCGCCCGACTAAAGTCGCAATTTGACCCTTTTTCAGCGGTCTGCGACTTTTTGTGAGACTTTTTTTTATCACCGACTTTTACGACTATTTCAATTTTGTTGCTACTTTTTACCCTTTTTGTTAAAATTCTTACAAAACATTCAATTTGCAGTATATTATAATTTTTCTTATTATTTGTATAAAAAAAAAGATACAAAAAAGACAAAGATATAGAAGACTGGATTCCCTGTGATGAACTTATTTCTAAATATAGAAATACAATTTCAAAAAAGTAGTATTTATGTAGGTATGCTTAGAAAAAGAAATATTGCGCCAAGATCAAACGAACGGAATTAAAGTAAAATTTTCAAGGGGCTTTAGTTGGACAAGTTTAAATTTTGTCAAAAATATATTAACCTTAACTTTTTTGGCTTGTTTTTAAACAGAAATTCTACTCCTTTGACCTTGGCAGCATACGACAAATTTATTAAACTTAAGTAAATGTTTTCACTATACATGAAAACATGGACAAACATGTACATTGTTATGAAATATGATAAAAATGAATTCTGCAATAAGCTTTTTGTTTCAATTGTTTTGTTGTTTTGTTATGCTTTTTATTAATAAAAAAACGTTAAAAAAGATGTGCGACTTTTATTTTCTGAAACGACTTTTTTGTGCGACTTTATTTTTATAAAACAACCTTTTGTGCGACTTTTCAAAAATTCCTAACGGTAACCCTGAACAAGACAAAGAAATGTGCGAACCGAAGAGAATATTGCAGCGGCAACGCGAAGCCTGTTCGGTTGACTACGCGGAAAATCTTACGAAAGGATCTTGGCTTACGTGCCTTTAAGTAAAGTAAATGCAAAAGCTGAAGCCAAACGACCTTCGTTTGCGTTGCATTTTTGCTGATTGGGCTCATTTGAAAGTGACCGAAGATGAGCATTTGAATCGAAGAACTGTGTTTGGTGATGAGTTCATTTCTGGTTAAAGGGCTACGTCAAAAAGCAAAATTACCGAATTTACAGAGCAGATTCTTATCACGCTTATCACCATTACATCCATTAAAATTGACTGTATGGTACGGTTTACACGTTGGCGACATCATCGTTTCTTATTTCTTTCGAAATGAGCAAGGAGCTACCGTTACGGTGTATGACGAGCGCTACCGAGCCATGCTGACTGAATTTTTGCTTCCAAAAATTAATCAGCTAAATATAAACGATATTTGTTTCTAACAAGACGGTGACACTTGCCATACACCGCGCTTAGCAATCGATTTATTGCAAAATCAATTTATTGACAACTTTATTTCCAGCAGTGGTCCTATTTACTGGCCCCCGCATTCGAGCATTTTAACGCCACTGAATTACTTTTTTGGGGCTTTGTTAGTGTATGGCGACAAGCCAGCAACTCCTAAAGCATTGTAAGCGAATATCCATGCCACCATTGACGTCATACGGTCAGAGTTTTTGAAAAATTTAGTCAAAAATTGGACTGATCGAATGGACCATGTAACTCGTATTCGCGGTGAAGATATGCCGGAAATGATATTTGACAAATAAATACCATAAAATTATGTACGAGATCTTGTTAAAAAAATTTAATTTTAACAATATTTCTGGCACTCATGCGTCAAAGTAGCCTGTATATTGCATCAATATTTTGTTTTAAATCCACAAAATGTTCTCTGAGAATTTGACCGAAATATGCAATGCGCAATGACATAATTTCATAGTATATTTTTAAAAAACCAAAAAAATGTGTAAATTTTAAGAAGACTCCTTTAGGAGGAAGAAGGTTAAAGTTTTTTTCCAATATGGTACAAAATTCGGTAATTGACATTCGAAATGATATGGGTAATTCCAAAGTGTTGAACTTGACAGTCGTACGCATCAAAAATGCAATAACATTTTAAACAACAAATATTTTTACGTTCTTTTAACCACTAAATTATAGCACTAAGAAAGCATTGTTATCTATGCTAAAGTTTATGGAGAGCTCGATTCTAGGTCAAAGATAATGGCAAAATAAGTAGCGATTTGAACGTGAAAAAAATAGAAGTAGTTATTGTGGCCATACATATATAAAAAGGCGAAACTCAGCAAAACCTGTCACAATTTTTTTAAGTCAAACTGCTTTCAGAATTTTACGTAGCAATGTAACATTAAAATGTCTTTGGTTTGATTCCAAAATCTTCTGATTTTTGTTGTTGTTTTATGCCAAAATCTGGGTCGATACGTGACATTTCGAACGTGAAATTTTTTCCATAATAATTTAACTGAAAAATGATTTAAACAAAATAAAAATATACAGCTAATCCGAATAACATATTTCTCTTCGAACTCTTCCTAAGATTACAGACCATGTAAGATAAATATTTTGGAATAATTTTTATCAAATATCACCTCTTTTAAGGAAGATTATATTAAAGAAAACATACAAGAAATTACGTTTGCAGTCTGATTGTTCATCTAAGTGAACAAATTTATGGGTCAATTTATAAAATTAATAACAATAATAATAAAATCTATAACATTATTGTAAAACAATTAGCGTTTAATAACTTTTAAATTTTCGGTCACGGTGGACCTTTTAACGGAAATGCCCATACTTAGTTAAAGGAGCAGCTCACATAAATTTTTTATTTAGCATAAGTTAATTGGTTATTAATTATATCTTATAAATGAAAGTAAATACTATAGAGGAAAAATAAAATTAAATAAAGCCAATACCAACGGATCCATTAAATTAGATTTAATATGAATTTTACATTCAATATGAAGTTTAAAAAAAAAGCAAAAGAAAGGCAAACCAGTAAAGACACCATTGTTTGTTTATGTTTAAAATAAAATATTTTTTTTTTATTTAAAATGTACATAAATTAAAAAGATAAATATCATAAACATATGTACATAGATAATTAAATAAGAAATAAATTTGAAAAGAACTACATTACAATTGTACAACACCAGCAAACTGTTAAATGCTTTCTAATTCTCCACTCAATCGCTCATTTGAAATAATTTCGTTTAATTAAAATATCAATGAAGCCTTATAGTTACCTCTTTGGTGTAATTTGGAAAAAATTCAACATGTGTCCTAATCACACTGACCGATTCAACTTCCGCTACCTTATATGAAGTGAAAAATCGAGAATCATTTGATTGCCGACAAATCTCTTCAGATTTTGGTTGTAGAGAAGAAGAGTTTGTTGTTGCTTTTAGAAGATTGGTACTGGATGTATTAGTGATGCTATAATTTTTTTCTGACTTTAGTTCAGGTCGTTGCGAAACTTTACTTTCGAATTTCTTCAAGACATCAGACATTTTAAGAGATTTGGTAACAACGTTGTTGCTAGAAGAATTATTCCATACAGAAGATGCAGATGCCGAGGCTTGAGAGGAGGATGTAGATGGGGTTTCACATAAACTAGTTGATGATGATGTTGATGATTGCGATTTATGATTGATGGAGATTTCCATATTTTCATTCGAAATATGGCCAGAATCATCGGAATCTGATTCATGATGTTTTAAAACCGAACCGTAATCGGAAGTCGTGTTATTTGCAATAGCCAACTGCCTTCCTTCAGAGACTATACTTTTTTTATTGCTCGTTAAATGTGCAGCATTTATAACTTGTACCAAGAGTTCTGCATGTTTATCCGAAGTTTCTCCCAGCACGGGTGGTATAATTTTGCATGATTCTAATGGTGGTGTTGCTATTTTTTCTAGGTTTGCATAGTTCAGCTTATGCAGCCGATTTTTACGTTTAACCGTTAAAGTATCTTTGTTCACTTTATTACTCGAACTAGATTTTGTTCGTGCCACGGATTTTCTGCTATTAGAAGTGATTTGAGTTCGCTGTGTATTCAACGATTCAACTTTCCTTAGAATTTGTTGTCCTTTCTGAAGACATTTATCTAATAATTCATCACTTGCTTTACTTCGGAGGGCCACAGATGTCGGTGTTAAGTTTAAATTAGCGACGCACGTTATTCTTTCATTCTTAGTAGATACACTTTTCGCCTGAGCTGATTTACCATTTAAAATTATTTTATTTTGTGATTTGGTAGCATTTGTAATTTGTGTCGAAGGTGTTGAATTCAGTTTTTTTACATTATTTTCAGGTTTCGGTTTCTGTTTCTCATTCTTTAGGGGCAATGACGATAAACATTCCGATTCATTATAGTTTATTGGTTTTGATGTCTTTGATAGTCTTTGAGTTTGCGGTAATTTTAAATTAGTTAAGGATTCTCCAGAATTGCTATAAGAAAAACTTTTACTTCGTGTTTTTAAAGGAAGTGCTTTGAGTATTGGTATTTTGGTGACATTCGAAAGTTCCCAAACAGATTTAGATTTTTGTTGCTTGGTGAAGGCATGACGCATTTGCTTAAGACAAGGAGAATTTGGGGATTGATAACATTTCCGACGAGTTAGAGAGAGAGTTGATGACGATTTCTCCAATTTTTTGTGCTCATTGGTGTTAAAATCCAAATTAAGAGATTGACCGGCCTGTTCCGATTTTAAACAACAATTTATTGAAGTATAAGTGTTGGTTTCTTCTGCCGTTGCATTTTCATCACTTTTTGACTTAGACGTTTCCGCTGTATTTATAACTGTTAGACACAAATCTTGTTCTGCCTCAGGCTCACTAATAGTTGTACTATTTTTGTCCTGAATATTTTCTGATTTCACTTTAATACAGTGATCATCAATATTTGTCATGGCTTTCATTTTAATTTGAGGATCGTTGTATTCAAATATTATTTTATCAAAAGTTTTCAAAACAGCATTCAATTTACTTTCATCGTGAGCCACCTTTTCCAATTCCTCAAATATCTCATCTTCTAACGAAGTTTTTGCTATATTTAAACTTAATTGAGCTTCATCTTCATCGCTGTCCACATAAGAATTTAATGATGATTTTTCAAAATACGATGTTTTCTTTGAAGTGTTATAACATTCTGAGTAAGGATTTTTCTTCTCATTAATACAAGATCTGTTGTTGGAACTAGGATTTGACTTTGGCTTGACTTTTTTAAACTCAGCGAACTTTGTTTCTGACTCTGCAAAAGTTTTATTGTTAAGTGTATATTTTCCAGTAGATGTTCCGATAACACTTAATGCTGTCAAGGATTTTGAGTGTTTGCCAGTTTTATATAGTTTGCCGCCGCCTATTTTTGGTGTCAAATTATCTTCAATCTTGTGGCGAATTTTTGAACAAATATTTCCAACTGCTAAACGTCTGCCATTTGAGAATGTTTGAAAAATCTCCGCTGACGTTCTGGAACTGGAGGCATCACGACTTGTGGAGGGATTGCTTGATATGAAATTCCTTTTGGGTTTAACATAAAACTTATCCATTGTTCAAACTAATAATTCAAATAATTGCATATTTTAAAGCCGAAAAGAGAAAAAAGAAATCAACTTTGATTCGTTTTGAACATAAGTATGTATGTATGTATTTATATGTTTTCTTCGACTCACAAATCACTCATCCAAAACACATTTTCTTCAAGGGAAATAAAATTGTTTTAAACTGTTTTTAAAAGCGTTTCAAATGCTCCGTAATTTGTTAATCGTTTGTATTAGTATCGCGTCTTGTGTCCGACTGAGTTAAAGATTTTTCAATGTTTAATGCATTTGTCCAATAATTTTTTTACTATTAACAAACATAAACGGCTAAATACAGTGTTGTGTTTATTGACACATTGTAACTGCTAGAGTTTTAAAAGCGCGCACACACACACACAAGAGCACAAAATACAGAAGAGGCCTACCTGCATTCGATTAAAGAAATCAAAGCCAAACAAACTAAACAACCCAGCAACTAGCGTTTAGTTTTCTTATTTTTTTTTGTTTACTATTTTTTGTACAAATTCGAATACATTCACCAACAAGCAGTGTGGATCAAATTATTTCTTATTCAATGTTTAATGTTATGATGCATATACTTTCATGATTTCCAAGGTACACTGTCTTCTTCTATCGTTTTAAAGATCTTCTATCAGTTAGATTTTACGTATCAATATATAAAAAAAGAGGGATAAGGTGCGTGCACTTTGAATCCGAGAGAGTTATACTGGCTGTCAGTTGTTATATTTGGAATTTTAATATTTAGAGTAACCAAGTGTATCCTACTTTGAAAACATGCGATTACGATTGAAGATCGTAGCTTTGTTTTCTTGTTACAAGTAAAATTTTTATTCCAATCATGTTAGAAATGTGGCCTAACGCTCCGATTATAAAATAACCTACAACAGTTAAAGCAATTTAGTTAATATGATAGCAATAATTTATTATAGACCGATCATTTTTAAAATGTTGTGGTGGTGTAAGTTTTGTTAAATTTTTTCTTATTTTCAACGACTTCGTCACAGATTAATATTTGTAACACTAAAATGCTGAGTCGGGATAACTGTAGAAGTTGCAGTGAATTTTAATTTTTCTTTTATTATTGATATTTTGTTCGCCTTTTATGTAAGATTTTCTAAAGCTACACACAAAACAAATATTGTGAGGGCAAATAATTTTAGCATTTGACGATTATGCTGTTGGGGCAAACAAAAACTTGTTGGCGAAAATAAAAACCTTTTGTTGCAAGAAATTTTCCAACGATCTTTTTTTTACCGAAACAACATGAAAGTATTTGAAGTTTTTAAACAGCAAAATTAATTGTTACAAATAAAATCACTTTTGCCGTTTAAGGTTTTCCTCTGAAATAACGGTACATTGAAATTTGCTGTTGACGTAAATGATTTGCATTTGCTGGAAATAAAAATTTTTGTTGCCATAAAATATTTATTTTTTTTAATCAAATAATATAAAATCTTGGAAAGTTGGACGGCGCTACGTGCCACACAGCCGAAGCTACACTCGATGTTTTGCGCCCTGTTTTTCAAGATCGCATTATCAGCCGCAGAGCTGATGTCGTTTTGCCACCTCGGAGCTGCGATTTGACACCGTTGGACTATTATTTGTGGGGTGCCGTCAAAGATAAGTGTTACGCCGACAAGCCAGAGACAATCGACGCTCTAAAGGACAATATTGTGAAGCCATTGGTGAAATACAGCTGCACACAATCGATAATGTGCCTAAAAATTGGATCGATCGTGTAGGGTACTGCATGGCCAGCCGAGGCAGCCATTTAAATGAAATTATTTTCCATTATTAACCGGAAGGATTGTACTTTCAAATAAAAAAAGAAATTTGAGAAAATATTCAGTAGTTTTTTTATAGCATTTTCAAAAAAAAAGTTATTTGGCGGACCCTTTACAAGGACCAAGCCTATTGAAAATAAGCCGAATCGTAGGACCACGTTAGAAACATATTTATATGGACACATAAGCTATGCAGTTTTTCAAAAATAGAACCACAAGGGGAGGTAGGGATAATTTTTGCCTCTCACAAACTTTTAACCCGATTTTAATGAAGTTTATAAACATAGATAATTCCATATTAATATGGACACAAGCATGATGCGTTTTTAAATACTGCGGTGTAGGGTATCATATGGTCTGGCTTGACCGACTATTCTTTTTACTGGTTTTTGTGTGTAGAATTTTTTTTTTTCATTATTTATTTATTGAATCTTCATATAGTAAATATGAACTCTTTGAATTGATGTTACTTAAACTAGCTTTGTATACACAACACCATCATAGATAAGCAATCGGTCAACATTTGCCAATAGCTCCTACATGAATGTTGGTAATGTGATAAAGCTTTGCAAAAATTTCTTTTATTGTAATGCTTGTAATGCTTGATCCCCTACCAAAAATCACTTTAAAACGCATCAACCTTGTATAGATGTTCGTATCTAGATATTACAAAAATTTGTCTTGGCTTCATGTCTCACATAAAATCACTTTGGAATACTTACAAGTGATGCGGGATATCTTGTTAAAAATTTTTCTTACTGATCCTTATAAATGCTTTATTTTTTGGCAACTTCTATTAGGTTTAAATGTTACTCCTTAAAGTTTTAATCGTAATTTAAAATTCAATTGCAAAATCACTAAAAGTGTGAGTAATCGGTTACTAGACCTATTTGTTCCCCATATCTTAAACAATATATGTACATCATGAAGTTTTCTCAAGTTCGAAGTTTCACCAAAGTACTCAGTGCTGCTGGATTTTAATAAAGCAATGAAGGTTATATAGCTTCGGTTTCTAAAAAGTCGGTTTATGCACTCATACATACCCCGTGTGTTAACGTTTACCAACCATCCCGGTTGATAAACACAATATTTAAAACCGTTGTGAATTGGAATAACAATGGGTTAAGGCCGTACAAGGAAAGTACTTATTTATGTTAATCCTTTTCCTATCTGTGTACCACACTTGGATTTAATACAATTTACTTTTATACCGATTTTAATATCGTGCAAAATGTTTAATAGATGCCTCGTTTCGGTGATTATTTATATTTATCAGAAATAACCACGTGACAGTTTAAACGATATGAGTAGTTCCATGTCAAATCGTCCGAGTGTGGGACCCGACCCCTTTCGATTTTAATGAAATTTGGTGAGAAGGTTCCTTTTATCCCATAAGAAACATTTATGAACGAAAAAAATTTTGACATTTTTTTTTCCAAAAGTTATGTCGTAATCAAAATTATTTCTTCTTATTTATTCAATATCGCGAAAACTACTTTACATACGAAGATGATTTTAATGTCATTTTAAAGAGAATACTTGTGGCTAAATACCATTTATTGATATCTGCAAAATATTAAATTTTAAAAACGGGTTAAGTAAAAATCCTATTTTTTATTTGGTTGACTTTTTTTATATAATATGTAGCTGAAACATTGAAGGGAAGTTTCTTCTTTTTTAAGATATGATTTTTTTCTTCCGCAACCTTTAAAAAATTATCTTAAAATAGCATTTTAATATTGTGATTTTGAACAATAAGTACACTGTACTAGTTGTAAAAAACAGACAAGCCGGGCACCTGGTATTTTCACCTAATTGGGGCACGATGAATCCAGTGGTGCTAACCGTTTTCAAGATATACCGTTATTTCGAAAATGTAGGAGGTTGCACAACTTATATTCGCGTAACTCAAAAACGGTTCAATATATGGTTTGTAGCCCCAAGTATTCTCTTTAAAATGCCATTAAAATCATCTTCGTGTGTAAAGTAGTTTTCGAGATATTGAAGAAAGAAGCTAAACACATTCGGCTAATTCGGCGAAATTATGACATTTTTAATATGACATAACTTTTGATATATGTTTATGTTCCTTTTAGGATAAAAGGAACCTTCTCGCCAAATTTCATTTAGATCGAAAGGGGTCGGGTCCCACTCTTGGTCGATTTGACATGGAATTACCCAAATGATATAAAAAATTAAATTAATTTTAGTTTTTATTTACAAAACATTCGTGTTTATAATTTTTAATGTGTTTGAGTGTGTGATTTTATTTTAAATCAGCTATTTTATCCGACACTGTTGTAAATGCATTAATATTGACTATGGTAGGTTGCATGGTATCCAAAAATACTATCTGTTTTCAAAACAATTCATTTATATGCAATTTCACGGCTTTAAACGAAAGTTTACCTTTTAATTCCATAATGATTATACGTGTACATATGTATGTATATTTATACGTATGTACAAGCTTGTTGGTAAATGTGTCTTGTTTTCCGCAAATGTACAGGGGTACACAGCTTATTTAAACCGTTGTCTATTAAACATAAAATAGAAAACATTTGGAAACGACTTTTTTCGTTCGAAAAAGGTACATTTTAGCACATTTTTTACAACATTTTAAAACCCCTACTAAATAAGATTTAAAAAAAAAGTGTAAAAGTTAATGGTATCAGCATATTTCAACTAGCTAAGTACAAGTTTACACAATGCAAGTCTTGCTTTGTTATCCGAAAGATAAGACGTCGAAGCAAGAGACAGTTTTGGCCGCTCGGGACGTTAGTTCTTGAATAAACTTATTATTAACTCCTTCTCGGAAAGAAAGTTTCCCAACATGAGCCTACTCTATGATAATGAACCTCTTTCAACTTGTAACTTCTTCACAATTGTTGTTATTTGTAACATTCTAAACTCAAGTTAAATAGATCCACATAAATTACTCACTTTTTTTTTTCTTTCGATTAAGTTTAATCAACTTGTTAAAGAAATATTTTCGTGTAATAAAATAAACTATTTCGTGAAATTCAAAATTTGTAAAACTCATACATACACACTTGCTCACAAGAAAAACACTTGACAATCCATACAGTAACACAAATAAGCGCCACATTTCTTGTGCAGCATTACGTTTTGAGCATATTTGCAGCAACATGTTGATATAATCGTTATGCAAAGGAGGCACACTTATTGTTATATTCCAATATTGTTCATGTACTACATTCAATGCTGCCGATGATGGATAACCCGTTGAACATCTTTTTTCATCACTGTCTATGTCTATGGCTTTGTTATCCATAAGATAGATTAAACATGTACAAAAATATTGTATGAAATACGCAAACTACACACATTATATGACACACAAACACATTCTAATGTTCATGCGTATCTACGCATATATAACTAATTAGGCATGTATGTATGTGTATAAATAAATAAATTACTTAAGACTGACAGATGTACATAGACACATCTTCACGGTGGAAAAAATTCTACTTGACTGATCCAGCATTGAAAGAAGTACCTAAAGCGCAGCTCATCTGAATGCGATGCATACATAAAAATGTATAGTAAAGCTGGAATTAGCAGGTTAACTTTTATATTCTTATGATTGTACATTAGACCTGCTCTTAAAAATTATTTTTTGTTTGAAAGTATCTAAAACTAACAGGTGCCAATATTTTATAAATAAAATAATAGGAACCTGTTCGATTCCAAAAACACTAAATTTTTACTTCAAACACTGTAATTGGGTCAATTTGTTCGCAATTTTCCCGAGAATTTCTAAAGAAAAAGTGCTAAATATGAATTGTTTAAGCAAATTTTCTAAAGAAGTTTTCTTAATACATACTTTGTCAGTTTTCTAGTTTTCTTTTTCTAATACATCTCATACACTATACATACATTATGGTATAAGCTTGTTACAATGAAAATACCTAAACATGGTATTCTTTAGACAAACTTTAAATCGATTTCCATCATGAATTCCAATTATTTTTTCAATGAACAAACAAATTAAAAATTTTTTTTTTTGAGAGCAGATCTAATTAATGTACATATTATGTTCGTTATTATGTATAGGTAAAAAGAAACGAACAGTGGAACAAGACATAATTAAAAATTAATTTTTTTATACATGAAATTTTGTAAATTTAAATTATTAATGCACAAAATATCTACATTGTTTACTGAAGTAGTCCAGAAACACTTTTTAAATCCTTCACTACTATTGTTAAATAAGTTTGTCATTCCGTGTGAAACTTATTAATATTCATTTAGGATTCCATAAAGTACATATATGTATTTTGGGTAATGGAGTAAGTTAAGGTCGGTCAATTAGCCATGTCCATCTGTTGAAAACACGCTCACTTTCGAACAACTCAAAGAAAAGAGCAAAATTGGTATCAAATTGTTTCTAGTTCTCCTAAGCAGTTTGTGATTGAAATCCAGCAAAATCGGTTTAGTCTAATAATTTTGTAACAAAAACTTACATAAATGGTAGCTAAACACTAGGATTGATACAAGACTTAGCACAAATCCGTTTTATATCACAAGAAATCACACTGTTAAGTTTCGTGCAGATCGGTTTAAAATTTAAAACATTCCCCATATAAAGCCCACTCTCGGAAAAAACTTCCCTATGCAGCCCACTGCTGAAATACGCACTTTACTGTTATATAAACCAACACAAATTGAAAAAATTTGTGTTTATCACCTAATAAACATATCGCTCCTTCATTGCATCATAGTCATATCTCAAAAAATCAAACATTTTAAGCAACTTTAGCAAAGTTTTCCTTCACACCTTCTCGTATTATATTTCAAACTGAACCGAAGTTATAGCAAAATATATCTTTAAATCGGTACATTTTGAAAACTTTAATCGCATTTTGCCAAGATCGTTTGTTTTTGTAGATATGACTATGTTGCAGAAAAGGAGCGATATGTTTAGGTATCTTCTATTTTTAGACTTGTTCATGGACACTGAAACTTTACTGCCTGCATCTTATTTTGAATTAATGTACTTTATTAACTCTTCACTTCACTAAATGTAATAATTAAGGCTGTTTTCTGAAATTATGAAAAAATCCCGGGAAAACGGGAAATAAAATAATTGAATAATTGACGTGTGTGAACCGGCACTTTGGTAAGTGAACAAATTTAAAAAAAAACTATAAAACATTTAAAAAATTTTACAGGAGAGCACTTTTAATGTTGTTTGTCTTTAACGTAGTCATTTCCTACCCAAAATACGAACGAAATTGGGTTTATGCATTTTTTGTTATGTAGTATAACTAACATCTTTTGTTCTGTGTTAAATAGAGAAAAAGCTAAATATTTTTATTTTAAATGCTTAACTCAATTTTCAAAAAATTTCAGTGATCGTTACATTTACCAATTTTTATATGCGCTGAATAACGCGCTTTTTGGATCAAAAATGTATCACTTCAAAGTGGGAACTCGCCATATTAAAATCATGTCTGTAAGCGGTATTGTAAGCGAAACTCTTAAGTTTTTTCCTTACAAACCTGCTTCGTTGGAAGCTCTTTTTTTTTAGTGGGATGCACTGGCTTAAAAAAGTCAAATACTTTAAATTATCCTTTTTTTGAAATGTACGATATCCCAGCAGTTTTATGTATTTCCGGTTTCCAGGAATGGTTATATCTTTTAAAAGTTCTTCTATAGAATATTCCACAGTTTCTATATCTGATATCCATTAATCGCAGGAAGTATACATGTTATTCTATAATGTAAAGAGATGTATCTAATTTTGATGAATTTGCTGTTCTCGAATTCCGTATTGCAAGCCATTGTATGTATCAAACATAAATGCGGTGCGCACTAGTGGCAACAACTCATTCGTACAAAATTTTAAAATAAAAAAATATTGGTGGGTTCGAGTTTCGAGCACGATTCAACACATGATTGCGCCAGAATGCTGGAGTAATGTATGCCCTGCTTGAGCTGTTGTAAAGTTAGTCCACTATTACGGTTCACAACTCAACTGAGTGGACTTGTAATTTCTTAATTTTTTTATTATGGTTTACAACTTTGCTATATTGCGGTGAACAAAAACATAACAAAAATTACAACTGATCACAACCAGTCGTCGTAATTACAACTCCACTGAGTTGAGTTGTGAACCGTAATAGGGGCCTTAAGTTGTCAGTTGAGTTTTAAACCGTAATAGGGGCACAAAGGTATAAAATAATTACTTTCGTTTCCGGCTACAAAATGATAATTTTGTTATTTGCCACACAATTTTTGTTTGTTTTTATGTATTTTTGCCCACAGTAACTGCAATATTTGCTTCTAGTGCATAAGTATTTTTCATAATACGAATTTAACATCTGCGATATCATATTGTAGTCAATATCTGTATGAATATGAACTTGACCATGAAAAGAAGCTGGAAAACTTCCACAATTTAGTAAGTGACGTCAAAAATAATATAAAAAAAAATTATATTGTGCAATGCACACAACTGCTTAAAGATGAAATTCTACTTTTTTAATGTTAAAATGTAAAAAGGTATAAATGATATAATTGCTGTTTATTTATATGTATAGTACAAGTACAGTTAAGCATCGATTATCCCGGATAGTCGGGATCGGAAGTGTTCTGGATAATCGATTTTACCGGTTAGTACAGGTAAAATATTGTACTCGTTTTTACATTTATGTTTGTTCATATTTATTCAATACACGCTCTTACAAGATTCATATAACACTAATACATTTTAAATTATTACTTATGTTATGATTAAAAAAAATCACTTGTTTCTAATTCTTAACCTGCATATTTTCGACAGATTTTAATTTTATTTAGGTTATCAGGGTTAATCGGTTGGAATAAAATATCTTCCATTCGTTATCGATCCTGGATAATTAATTTTTTAAGGTTAATTGAATAACGGATAATCGAGGCTCAACTGTATATATGTACATATGTATATATAGCTAAGTATATACATACATATGCGTATTTTATTGAGTTGGTGACTTTATAATTAGATAGGTTTTTATTATTACTGTTTCATAGTCCGTAGACAAAAATTACTCTTGTTACATATGTATATGGGCTCTTTCAAAATGTTTGAGCACCTGCTGAAACCGACATACTATGACTCTTATTCGTTAAGTTTTATGAATTGAAAAAAACGGTGTACAGGGTTTGGATGACTATACTTGAAGGATATGACGTGCAAAGTTTTACGTTGAAAAGTCCTCACCTTAAGAATTCGTAGTCATCTAAAATTCGAAAAATTAAAAAAACGACTTGAAACTTGCAAGAGTTTTTCATTCATTCCGTTTTCTTTGTAATAGTTTTAAGCTTTCAGATCCAAACCCATACAAAATATAGTCACTAGACTTGGAGGATATAACCACTAAAAAAAAGTATTTTAAAGTGAAACCAAAATTTTCCGAATTTTGAACTTTAAGAAGATTTTACATAGGGTTTTTGCCCCGTTTAATAAAAATGAGTTTTAAGCGCAGAATTAAAAAAACTGCGTAATTTTATAAAGTTTGAGGTATATCAAGTTGGTGTCAGTGCACCAATAACGTATCACGGACATCACAAACTTAAAAGAAATTTTTGCGTCTGACAATCTGAATTGTCTTTTAAGTTGGCTAGTGTATTGCGTGATGGGAATAACTTCGTAAAGGGCACCTCCGAAGCGAAAACGTACTTTAAAATTTTTGCGTTGAAAAATTTTATGAACTATTCAAAAATTTTTGCAAAAACAATTTTTTTTTAACCATTTTTTTTATATTAAAACATGGCATGGAAACATGTTTAGGTATCCAAATAAATTATTCGCGACGAACTAAACTGATAAAGTGCAAAAAAAAAATAATTTTTTTCAAGACTGGCGCCATTTTTTTTCAGTGTATTTTAAAAAGTATTTAAGCTTTTACAAATATTTTAGTGTGCTAAGAAAGCCCTTTAGGGGTATTATCCACACGCGTTATCCTTTTTCCATTTTAACAAAAACTGTTATTATTATATTTTTTTTTTAGTTTTTAACTTTAAACCGCAGTAAAATTTGCGCCGTTTATAAAAAATGATTAACGCGTTAATTCAGTTGATGAAAAGCAGTGCACAGAAAAAATTATTTTTCGAATTCAAACAAAAAATTTGTAGTATCAAAACATTTTTTGTCTGAAATCGATCCTACAAACAAATTCGCATATTCAAACAATTTATTTGCATTTTGTTTACTAAAAAAAAACACTGATTTTTTCAAACAAATAATTTACAGAATCAAACAAAAAGTTTACTGAAATTCATATAAATTTCAAACAAATAATTTTGCTGAATCAAACAAAAATTTTTTGCACGAGCAATGACGCGCACCCAAGCTATCACTGAAGGAGAAGATGAAGGCAGAAGCAGAGCGGCGGCTGGCTTTAAGACACATGTTTTGTTGAAATAATTTTTGAACGAAGTCTTGTTTATACACACAATGTTTTTCTTCATCACTCACTGTTGCTGTATCCTTTCCTTGGCTAAAGAAGAAGAAATGTAACAAACAACGGCAGCAGACCGACTCGATATGTTTTTCGTCATCATTTTATTTTTGTATTTGACGTATTTAAGTAAACAGTTTTCAAAAATTGAATACGGGATTTTGTTTTTCATTCTTTTTTTCCAACTTTGAAACCAACCAAAAATTTATTTTGTTTCTTATAATGTTGTTGTTGTTTAAAAAAGAATGAAACCTTTTTTTACCTGCTATTTTTTTGTTTTTTTACTAATAACCTCGTCGCGCTATTTTATCATCTTTCTTCTTGTTGTACTTTTTTAAAGCGTCCAAAAATAAACTGTATGTGTTTTGTGTTGTTGTTCTTATATTTCACATAAAGAAGTGTTGCTTACGATCAAATAAAAAATGCAAAAAACGACAACATTAAAGAGCGTTAAATATTTCATACAAAATTATGAAAAATTGAAACCAATAGCGCGTATATTATATTATTGAAAAGTTGTCAACATTTTTGTTGGTTAAATAAAAATCAAACAAAAATATTAATTGAATCAGTAAAAAAATTTGTAGAAATTAAAAAAAATTTCAAACAATCGTTTGTTTGAAAATAATTCGGCAATAATTTTTTCTGTGTGAGGACGTATCAACTTTTTTGTAGTTTTTTTTGACAGTGTTTTAAATCCCCTGAAGATGACCATCGATGTATGGTCGAAATATCGGATTAAAAATAAAAAACAAAATTAAAAATACAAAAATTTGTGGATTTTTTATTTAAAATTTTAATATATCGCTGGCTTAACATGTAAAGGCTCTAAGTCCATATTTGAAAATTTTACAAGAGAGATAAAAAACAATCAAAATACATGTGATGAAACAATTTGAGAGAAATGGTTAAACTGTACTTTTAATTGGGACTTAGAGCTTTTTCTTGTGATAAATTGGACTTAGCGCTTTTGCTCATCATTACAAAACAACAACAAAAAATGAGACAACTGTAATTTTTTCTTTGTAAACAATGTATTTTTACTTATTGCACATTACTGCTTTAAAATCTCAATTTCTTAAAAAAGTGGACTTAGAGCCTTTACATGTTAAGCCAGCGATATGACCTTAAGCCAAACAAAAAACAACAACATTTGTATATTTTATAATAATGTTAAAAGCAAAACAATTAAACCATAAAAAATTGTACCAAGAACGAAAATTATTATTAGTATTTTGCATTTTTAATTGTTTTTTAGTGTTGAAATTTTTTCTCGCCCCATTTTTATTCGTGAGTTTATTTGACAGTTCAAAACGGGAACTTTTCTCACAAAAATGTAACAGACACAATTTGTCTGTAAATTGGCGAGCGATTTGCTTTTCAGCTATTACTCGCCAAAAAAAAGTTACAGACACAGTTTAGTGAGAAAAACACTTGTTTGTTTCAATATATGGCATTTTTGTTTCATATCAGACATTTCAAAGTTTCTCGACGCGAGAGTTCACAAATCTAATCTAAAGCGACCACAAAAATTTCGTTCGCTTCACCGTCTTCTTTAACTTTTCTTCTTAAACATTTGTGCAACTCAGATTTAAAAATTGCAGCCAGTTTTCTGCCAGAATCTTAAGTTGTGCCTGTTTATGATTTAGTGTGCGATATGTGTACGTATTAATATTAAATACATTTAAGTAAAAATTATTACGAATTCTACGTACATATGTAGTTTAATACGTCGGTATGTACATTGAAATTTTGTTAATAAAAGTTGTTGCTCAAATATTTGGTTTATGTTGTGCTTCATTTTTTTTTTTTTTAAAGAAAAACAAATGATTACAATCGGCAATTGAGTTTTACAGTGGCTATTTTTTATTTTATTGTAAATTGGATAAGTGAAAGTGGAAATACAACAACTAAATATGTTTAGTCACAGACAGTGGAAGATGAGCAGAATTTATTTATGTGTGTGTGAAAAATGTATGATTATCGTCATCATTCATTTTATGAAAGAGGTTAAATGCGGTCATTCTGTTTTTAAAATATTTATTTAATCTTCCTTTAAAGGACGTGTAAACAGTCAACATATAAAATATAAGCACAGTTGGGACGAACGACAAACTTTGCACAGTACGACGAACTTGTCGTTGAGAATTCGATGCGTCGTCGAATAAGATAGAATTAGTGCGGGAAAAACATCTTTTAATGTGAATTGAAATTTGGAATTTATAAAAATAAAATTTTGTGAGAAAGCGTTTAAAAAGGAGATGATGGGTAAGGACTGCAAGCATGGGACGAAAAGCATTAATTTGTTTAGTTTTTCGATGATCATTTCGCTGATATCCATATTTTTTTTTAAATTGTTTTATTGAATAAGTATGTACATTACGCCATTAACTTTTTCACACTTTTTGCGAATATCAAAAACGGCATAGTATAGTCGTGTAGAACATTAAAAGTTGTTAATAAAAAATATGATAATTTTTTCGGATTGTTAAAAATGTTCACGCAGGGATCGGGTTGAAGATTGAAAACAACAATTTTTATCTTCCGGAAATTTTTAAAACATGCACCTGATATGTTTACATATTCCTATACGTATCACTTAGACGCAATTTTGAAATTTTTCCACTGCTTTAGATTTAAAAATTTATCTACGGTTTACAATTCATCGCTGTTAAAATTTTTTTGGAAGGTTTTAGAAATTTGCTTCCCTGCGTGACGTTTTTTTCGCAAAACGACGGTAGACAGGTATTTTTATTACTAAAACAGTCTTAGCCACTCCGTGGTACTATGCCAAAAATTTGGTTAAAGCCCTAATGTACCTATGAATATTGTATAAATAAAACAATTAAATAGAATCTGGGAATTTATTTCTCATGGTGAGTAACATTTATTATATAAATTTTCATATTATTTGAATCTTTTTCATATTTTGACAGCTTTTGAGGATTGTCGTGGGTCCACGTCAGAAATAGAACTAAACATATCACAGAGTTCATTGTGCACCTCATATATCGTCAGACGCGTCGCGACGCGCGGATTGTATATATTTTCATATGTATGTATGTATTTTGATTCTGACAACAAGTATTCTTTTCTGTTTGACACTTAACAGCCCGTTTTTACGATTAGTATCGTTGGCAAGAGTTTGCTAGCCAGCATTTAGCATATGTGTTATGCATACAATATATACTAACTTTTTTGTTATGCATGATGGCCGTTAAAGCTTATGAGGTCTATTAGACATTTAGCAACTGAAAAGAGGACCCCTACTTTTGTTGTTTTTATTTGATTATTTCCCAATTGGAAAATACACGTTCGCTAAAGGCTGATGTTAGACAAATTGTCAAAAGGCAATTGTAAAAATTAACTAACTTACAGTTAAAATAGCCGTTGAAGCAATTGGAAAGCAATTTATTAACTTCTAAATTTATGAAGATGCCAAAATGCGAAATACGCATATAAAGGAAGTGCTTATCCACAAAATAATTTAGACTATTTAAATACATACATACATAAATGCCAAACTATGATTGCACAAGTTGGAATACATAAAAGCATTAAGTACTAAACACACTTTTGTTAAAAATGTAACAAACGAGGTTTAGAACTTAGTTTAAACTTTTATATCGTAATCATAAAATAAAATAAAATTGTTTTACGACTTTCTTTCTGTACCTGTCAGTAAATTTACATAATTTATGTAAAAAAAATGCGAAACAACTTTATAGAGTTCAAAGTAAAAAAAGAAAAATACTAAGCGGGAAGCAATAAATAGAGTATAATTTTATTTTTATTTAACGATAGCAGGTTTTATTTCATTTGTTTATTTCCTTATTAACACCTTTCAATAGTTGAGTTCACATGATCTCGGTATTTGTAAAATTCATAGTTTTCTAAAGCTTGTTATTGTGAACGTCTATCAAAGTTGTTCTGCTTTATTTGGCAAATTGGTAAGAAGAGCGACTAATTATTATTTTCAGTTTGAAACAACGATTTTCGGTATTACTAAATGTCAACAAAATTTTATAAATTTAAAAATATTGTAGCTTTACCAAAAATCAACAAACTGCCAAATTTGTTCCTTTGTAAATGTGTTTAAGTGTAAAGCTTAATTTAATAATTTAAAACAACAAAACGTTATTGCGTCTAACTAACAAGCAAAAAGTTACCCAGTGATGAGTGAATCTAAATAAAGTCTTAATCATAAAAAATATTAAATCGTTTTCTAAAGAATTTAAACAAATAGAAAAGAGGGACAACTTTAATTGGAATCCTTTGCATTTTACTATATATTTAAAAAATAATAAAAACAAATCAAATCTCAAAATTTGTTTAACTAAGGTTGAACGATGCTGTATTAATACTTTTAGGCTGGGTTTCTGAGATCTCAGTTGAACAGCCGGAACAGCTTAGTTTTATTTAAAATGTTGGCCTTCAATGATTTAATATATGTATATTCAATGAAATAATGAAAACAAATCACATTTCGCCGGAAAATCCGTTTCAGACTACGTATAACTAAGTTTAAGCTTAATGCACATCCTCAAATACCGGCCCTAATATAAATATTTTAAATCATTTAATTTAATAAATAATGATTGATTTAGGGTTAAACATTTTTTATAAAGCTCTAGACAGAACGTGAAATATACATACATATGTATATGTACATATCGTCACCTTAAATCCAAACGTAACTACATTTTTATTTTTTTTTACAGGAGAAGCAAGAAACTTTATAAAATCAATAACAACAAGGTGTTTCTGGCGTTTGAATTTCTTTAACAAAGTCTTCGTTTTTGATCGCAAAAATTTTAAAATTTTCGTAAACATGTATTTTAAAAAAAAACTAACAAAAATAAATGCATTTACGTTCGTTTGCATTTAAGGTGACGATATGTATGTGTAAAAAATAGTTTAAAAAAATATTAAATTAAAAACTTGTTAAAATAAAACCAATCACCCACCATTGATTGCAATTTGATTTAAACATAATAAATATGTATACAAGTAAATATGAAATTGTTTTTTCTTTACGGCAAAAATTGAATGATTGAAGATATTTTTTACATTACAAACTACTGTCACATCCATTAACATTATTTTTTACATTGTCAACTGTAATTTACTACATTACGAAACAAATAAGTAAACAACTTTTGCCTAGAATCTCAAGTATAAACGTTAACGAAAATACAATTAAAAAAAATAATAATAAAAAATAACATTAAAATTCTTAATGCATAGAACTTGTACTGGTTTAAGGAAAGCTTTAATTATTAATTACATTCAAATATACACATGTACGTTCATTTTTATTAACGTTTATAAACAATAAATTTTAAAATTTGTTGTTGAATTTTCGATAAAATTTAAAATTAACGGTCTTTCTGTGGTAATCGTCCAAATATTTTAAACAGAGTAATAAGTTAAAAAAAACACTTTAATGCATTTTGAATGAATATAAATATGACTAAAAATTCTTGTTGTTTTGTGTCTTTGAAATATTAAAAGAATATACTTAAACATGAACGTTAAACTTGTTTAAAAGCCACAAAAAATCAATTGAGTTTTGGTGCATAAATCATGAAAAGAATCTTATGTTAGTGTGGTAAATAAAGTTCAAAGTTATTTGAAAGATTTTGCAACCAAAATTACTCAACGTGATATGTATTTATATGTATACACCATTACAGTAGTCAGTTTTTTTTTGGTTGTATTAATTTTTAATTGCTTAAAATGACCTTAGCTGAATGCAAGTGGCTATTGACTTAACTGACTCGATGCCTCACTGGTCGCTTGCAATGACCACCAAATTATCAAATGCAGCAGCATTTTAGGTAACCGCAATGATATTTTTTGATTTTCAGACAAATCTTTAAAATATTGGCTTATATGTATTGTTATGTATGTATGTTTGTGTGTACAGAACATACATATGTACATATTTAGTATAAATAGTAAAATTACAGTTGATAGATTGTTATTTTTTTTGTTAATAAAATGCATCTGTTATACTACGATCAATATTCTGCATAGATAAGAAAAAGTATTTAATACCAGGTTCGTAAACAAGTTGCTAAATTGGTATCATATACATACATACATGTGTTTATAACAGTGTGCCTTTTTGTGAGTCTGCAAGTTTTTTATATTTTTCAAATTTTTATTATTTTTTTTTTTAGAATTTAACCAAAATTCACGTTTAAAATGTTTTTTCTTTTTATTTTTTTTGCCATAAAACTGTAGTTTTATTTGCTAAGAAGTCTCCACAATATTCTTTTAACTAATGGAGCCTTTAGAATTCAACGCATTTGTTGTCAGAACGCCTAGCGTGAAGGTTGTTTAATGTGTCGTTTTAAATTGTTGTGATTTACCGTATAAGAGTGTAAGCGTTGAATTATTCAAGTTGGTTGGATTTGTGTTGCCTTGCTACTATTATATTGCATTTGAAATCAAGTCAAAGCCATGAAATTGCTATTTGCCTATGTATTTTTATTAGGGGCGTGTGTCAGTGGTACGTTAGAAATGTGATTAAAAATGGCAAAAAGCCAACACTAAAATCATATTATAATACATCAAGTTCCAATTATTTTTTTTTTATATAAATCAACATATTCATAAAATTAATAGAAAATTTTCGCTTCTCAATTTATTGAAATTAGCTACCGATTTATCGTATACACAAGGACACTGTGATACCTCAATATTTAGTGTAATACAAGAAATGTTGCGAAAGGAAGTAAAAATTCTTCTTAATCCACGTTTGCGGTTCTTGGGGAGCCAACGCATTCATTATGATCTCTATACTCCGAACAACATCATTGATCGGCAAATATTGCGTACGGGAGATATACGTGCTTTACGGGGGTCCAATTTTAATCCCAATTGGCCTGTGAGGTAAAGTATATGTACATGTTATATCTTTACCCAACTTACTAGATAATTAAAATTTAGATTCTCTATTCACGGTTGGGCTGGAAAAAGTACATCGTGTTCAAATGCCGCCATTAAGGATGCATATTTGAGTCAGGGAGAATTTAATGTCATTTTAGTGGATTGGAGTGATATTGCTATTGATATTAGCTATCCGAGAATATCGCAACAGTTTTCGGAAATTGCTGCTCAAATAGCAAAGTTTATACGTTTTTTACAAAAGGAAACTAATGTCGAGATGAGCAACATTTATTTAATAGGACATAGCGCTGGCAGCCACATTTCTGGATTAACCGGAAAACTTTTAAAACCGCAAACATTAGGTGCCATAGTCGCATTAGATCCAGCAGGCTTGGCACAGCTAGGATTGTCTGCGGATTTTCGTTTAGCACCCAATGATGCATCTTATGTCGAGTCCATACATACTGATACTTCGCATTTGGGCAATCCCAGTGTTGAACTAAGTCACGCGTCATTTTTTCCCAATTGGGGTCAAGGTCAACCACATTGCCCAAATGCCACAGCAGCAGAATTTGATTTTGCTTGTGATCATTTTGCGGCTTTGTATTATTTTGCAGAATCCATACGCAAACCTAACTTATTTGGCGCTATTAAATGTCCAAATGCATCTAGCTTAAAAAACTTTAATTGTAAATGCAGTTCGGGGACAGACGAATGTCATGCTGATCGTTATATGGGTGGAGAACCAGTAGTGCCTAAAACTGGATTTTTCTATTTAAGCACTAAACGTGATTTGCCGTATGGTTTAGAAAATGTAGTACGAATACGCAAAGTAGCAACACCAAATTTCTTAGAAAGCAGTTATTTATCGCCCCAACTTTTAGGTGGTTTATATCAGGGCTCCAGGCGTTTACTATAATTGTTGTATATGTTATTAAGTATGTATGTACATATTTTTAAAATCATCGTAGAAATAAATAAATACTTGTGTATATAATGTATATTAAATTCAGATTTGTTAATACAGATACTCCAATGAAAACACGAAAAGGTAAGAAAGAAACTACTCAAATTTAACGTTTGACTCACTTGACTTGGTCCAATACGATATGTGGCTGGATCAACTTCGTTGGAAGACAATATAAGCTCAACTGTAATATCCTTATTTGATTCGACCACCAACAAACCAAAACGCCTTACAAATTCTGTAAGCGGTACGGATTCTGGAAAGCCTAAACGATGCAATCTAGCAGCGTCCAACACTTGTGATCCTCGCAACTAAAAGAAACCAAGAAGAGTAAAGATTATTGCAATTGAATAAAATATGTTCTTAACATTATCACGTACCTGACTTCGCAATAACGGTATGTTGACCAAATCATCTTTCGAATTTTGGACGCCTAATGCATTTGGGGAACCGTTAGATGAGAATGTCGCATGTTGTCCAGCATTATGTTGCAGGAGATAACAGTGAACAAAATGTGTTCCTGTCCTCCTTAAAGTATCGATTATGCCATCAACTGTAAACTTAACTTGTAACATAACGGAATTTCGTTTTACTCCTGCCGAAGTAAAAGATCTTCTAATACTTGATACTCTTCTTAATGATTGGGTGCCTTCTAGACCAGCAAATGAACCACAGAATACAATACCACCAGAACTGCGAGTAAGAGATCCTATGTAAAGGCGGTTAATTTCATCTCTGGATGAATCTTGCAGCAATGATCCGGCATTGCGAATAGCTGGATGTTCGCGACTATTACGTACCCAACCATTAACACTGTACAATACGGGATTGGTCCCTTGTAAGTGCTGAAGAACGAATTGCTTTGGACCCGTACATTTGCGTAATAGGGTTTGGTGTTCTCTATCGCCATAATGGGAAAATAAACGCTCAAGGAATGTATCGTCATTTGAATTTGGATATATGGATTCTTCATCCAATAGCCACAACAAACCACGCCGATCTTGCTCGCGTAGGTCTCTTTGTGACGAGCGCACTACATGATTTTGAGGTGCTTTATCGATTAGTGATACCAAGGGTCCCGGATTCGAGTCACCCACACATTCAGATTCAATTTCAACCAATTCTTGGGCATACCGGTCTCTGGGTGCAACCAAAGTGTTATGATGAAATAATAGTTGTAACCGCTCCTGTAGGTAATTGTGTTTCAAATCTGATAGAGTTGCGCCAATTTGAGAACCACAACTTGCAGGATTTTGAAACCCTGGAGTATCTACTAAAACTATAGATGCTATTGTGTGTGCTGAAGTACATATAGATTTGTTTATAAGAGCCACTACAGCCGCCAAGGCTTCGGAATATAAACCGATAACCAGAGCATCTAAACTTTCCCATGCATACTCAATACAATCCCCGGATGCCTTAGATGGACTTGTACTGCCAGATGTGTTGACATTAAAAGCAGCACCCGATAAATCTTCTAAAGACACTCCTAGCAATGTAGCTGCCTTTCTGGCGGCAGATGGATTCGAAAATTGAGTTCTTGCGGTAGGTCCTGCACCAACAACAGTCACACCAGCCAATCCTAAATGATATATTGAAGCTAAAATACTCCAAATACCCTTAACAGCTTTTGAATCTATATTTAATGTTTCAAATGCCTGAGCGGTCCTCATGAATTCCGCAGCAGCACGCTGTCGATCTTCAAGTTTTTGTGACAACGACACGAACGGATGATTATCTTCGGCGGGTAAGCAGTCAATATGCAACTCTTTTTGCAACGCCCCGGCAGCACCAGCTAACAATCGAGACATAATGTGAAAACAGTGTTCATTATTTAGTCGTCTTCCAGCCCTTTGCCTTTCCGGCAATAAAACCTATTCCCCAAAATTATATTGCTGTTGTTTATATTTACATATGTTAAATCATTCAAATTTTTAACTCACCTGTAATGACGCTGATGCTATTTGTCCAGATTGATCAAAATCTAAACTCAATAGTTGTGTTAATCGCGTAGCATTTGCATTCAGACAGGTTTTTGCATTTCCAAAAGCCTCCAGAATAATGTTAACCGAATTCACCTTTTCAGCATTTAAGAAATTGTTAACGGAACCTTAAAAAAATATATCAGCAGTTTAATACATCAAAAATACATTTTAAGCAATATTTTTTAGTTGCATTTAGTTATTATATTTATTTAAAGATGACAAAAAAGCTGCAGATATTGGTGCTGTGTAGGTGATTCTGATGTGCTCTTAGGATAGATGTCTTGATAAAAAGGCAAAGATCATACAAAATTGCTTTGCATTTTGCATTGCACTTTCATTTAAAATTTTTAGAAAAACAAATTTTTCCGTTTTCATTCCATCCATAATTTTTCAATTTAATTGAAAAACAAAAAAGTATCAAAAAGTCTCCTCTTATAGATTTTTTTAACTTCCCTGCAGGAAAAAAAACCAGATTCTCTGTCGGTAATCGAACCCGCAACCCCGGCGAAGATAGACTAGCTCACTACCAGCTAGCCTACCGGGGCACTCATCCACTTAATTTTATGTTTATATGTCTAATATGAACGAAAATTAATCAAAGTACTATGTGTAGAACGAAAATGTACCAAAAAGCTCCCCCTTACATATTCTTATTCACAGAGGACCATGCCTGTTTAATTTTTTACAGATCGAATATTTACAAAAATTTACTAAGTTTAATGTTATAGAAAATTCAAAAATAATCACATGCAGCACGGAAAAGTAAAAGAAATTTAATATCCCGTATTTTCTCCATTTTGATACTTTTTTCTCTCCATTGAGGTTCGTTTGACAAAAAAAGGAAGATAGCGTTTGTAACTGGTTTGCCTGTGCCGAATTATATATTAGATTTTATAGTCAAAATATTCGAAATAATCGAGGGTGGTCGGAAAAACTTTGTGCAAATGGAAAAAAACTAATTGTTTACTTGTGTTCTGCATATGTGTTAGTAGCAAATTTGAACGCTTATAACTTCGAAACTGTTGAACAGATTTTAATAAAATATATGTATATTGTGCACTTCTGTGAATGAATGAAAATTGTGTTTTTTTGTATAAGATTTACTGTGAGCGTCAAAATAAAGCGTACAACTGGTTTTCCAACAGTTTATTGTGATTTACAGAACTTTGGACAATAAAAGAGTCAAAATTTAAAATACTTCAAAAACAACAATAACAGTACAATAAAACACAAATTTACTCCGTTTTTCACGCGTCAAAAAGAGTGTACAGTTTTAAAATACTAAGAAAAGTGTAGTGGTTGTACTTTGTTTGATTTCTTTTTACTTAGATAACGGCTTACAATGTCTTGGGCATCGATTCCACCCATTTCAAAGTTAGCTCAGTAGACATTTTTGGCCACTCTTCCTGCAGAATTTTCTTCAGAGACCGCTTGCTGCATATGTTTTTTAAAAATTTGTCTGTCTAAATGGTCCTAGATATTTAGTTGGTGGGTTGATATCGAGCGACAATTTTGCTGATCCAGCTGTTTTAGGACGTAGTAAGACATATTGTTTCCGTTGAATTTCGTATATTTAGAACATTATATACATACATATATTATTATATATGCACTAGCATTTAACCCGCTACTTCTTTAGCGTCTTCTTATTCATCGTAGACAGGGTTTAACTTGTTTAAATTCAAGCATTTAACCCGCTACTTTGTTATTGGGTCTTTTCTTTCATAAACATGTTTATATGCTCAGGACATTTCTTCTTAAATTTTTTGTTTCTAGGTCCAATATGTACTTGCGAAAATTCAAAAAGTACCAGTTAAAGAACAAAAAAGTACCAAGAAGTTCCCTCATAGATTCGAATCCACTCAGGACAGCCATGTTGAATTTTATGTTTTAAGGTCCGATATTAACGATAATTAAAAAAAATACCAGTTGTAGAACCAAAAAGCTTAAGAAAGATATTAATATTCCCGTATTTCCCATTTTGGTGCTATTTGTGCCCCCCATTAAAGTATCAAAAATTGCATTAATATGCCAAGGTTTTAGGCGAATTTACTTAATTTACCAGAATGGGCTTTATATGGGGCATATAATAAACTATGGACCGATTATCACGATAATTATTAGTGTGATTTCTAGTCCTATTTATTCTGATAGCATTATTAATTACGGTTTTAGACCTTCTAAACAGTTTTCCGGGAGTAGGATTTATATGGGGCCTAGGGTAAATTATGGACGGATCTTCACGAAATTGTATAGCTCGATTTCCAGTCGAATAAAACTAATTTTTGCATCTACAATTTATGTTAATTTTTGTAGGAATGTTCATAAAGTAAAGAAATAAAACTTTTATGCCGCTTTAAACAATCTAAAATCCTACATTCTGAACATAGTTTGAAGCACTTTATTAAGCTAAATCTAATATGTAATAAAATGGCTATTTAAGTTTATTTTAACAAAAATTTTTTATTCGTTTTAAAAAATTAAAGAAATTTTGAAAATTATTCAATCACTTAAACAATTAAAACTGAAAAATTTTGCCAACTCTAAATGATAGTTGCAAAGCAAAATCTTTCCATACAACAAAAACCTTATCGATCTTTTTCTTTGCTAATTAAATTATATCCATTCAATTTTAGCCTAAACTGAGAAATACTACATTTAAGCTTAAACCTACTTCATATGTATATACATACATACATATGTATGTACGTATTTAAAATGAAACACTTATTTTTGTTACAGACAAACTAATATCAAAAAAAAAATTGTATGACTACTTACCAGCTGCCAACGCCAAATAATAAAGTGCGTGTTTAAAACTTGTTGTTTTGCCAGAACCAGAACGACCCATGAATATTAGACTTTGATCGCGACGAGATTCTAACATTGCCCTGTAGGCTGTTTGAGCCAATGAATATATATGTGGAGGCATATCTTCAGTCTTACATCCACGAAACATTGATACCACCTATAGATAGGAATGAGTAGAACAAATTTAAATAGACACCTAACAACAACTGTGTAAATATTTAAAGTACCTTTTCGGAATACAATGATAAAGGTGCCATTGGATTGACCACTAATAACGTCGGCCCTGCTTTGGTATGAATAAGATTGCTAGCGAAACGTTGGCGTAAGCAATGTAAGACTGACGCCTCATTTAAATGTTTCAATTCACAGATGTCTTCCACCATGTCTAATAATGGACCATTTTGTTTTTCCACATCATCCTCGTCGACGGTCATCTCTTCACCATTGTGCAAGAGTTGTATGACAACCTTGTGATTATCCAAATGAGCTTTGGTCTGCGGCAAACGTAACGCAGCACAAAATCCGCCACGATGTACCAACCACACACGTTCACCATTGCTGTTTCCATCATTTGTAACACAATTATAGTTTTCTTCTTGTGAATTTTGTTGTTGCAATTCATTTGCATTGCGAGACTGAAATAAAAAAAAAAACAACAAAATCAAACGTAAATAAGTAATTTAACAAATTTTACAACATTATTTGTGGGAAAATTGTGGGACCCGAGTATCTTTTAAAACTAAAAAAATAACCGCATTTCTTTAATTACAAAGATTTAATTATGAAACTCCAGATCATTGAACAAATGCCTTAAATGCTTAAAAAAGCATTTTTGGCTTAATCCTTATAAAATGGATTAGGAGAGTTGATACGTACGAAGGTCAATAACCGGGTTTCGCGTACACATTCAATTCGTTTTGCATTTTGCGTTTTGCTATCTTTCATTTACTGATGAGTTGCGGTTGTAGTTTGGCTCAATTATTCTTTGTTCATATGTTTTTTTTTTTTTTTGTATGAAAATAACCCAAATCGGTTCATTATTTTATGAAGACTTGTCATAATAACGGCAACAGTAATTGACGTACATAAATAAATGTTGTTAACGGCCAAAAACGTAAAGTTAGAGGTACACATTTTTTAACTTGATTGGAAAACTATCACAAATATTATAATAAAGGGTGTTCCAACCAAAACGCACGATGTTATTTGTAAATAAAACAAAAAGTTTTCAGAAAATTATTTTGATATTTTTTTATTATAATTGTTAAGGCCCGATGTTGATTTTGAATAAAATACAAATTATTTAGGAAATTACTGTCATTTCTTTTTATTATGATAATATTGGTATGGTTCAATTATGTATGGAACAAAATATCGGCCAAATGGCCACCATGACCTCGTCGGCACACCTCCATCTGATAGTCAAAATTTTCGATGACGCTGAGACATAACTGAGGTTCTATGCCGTTAATGTGCCGAATTATCTCATCCTTTAGCTCTTGAATTGTTGCTGGCTTATCGACGTACACCAGAAAGAAGTCCAACGGTGTCAAATCACATGATCTTGGCGGATAATTGACATCGCCACCACGTGAGATAACACGGCCATTGAATTTGTCGCGAAAAAAGAGCCATTGTTTCGTTAGTTGTGTGGCAAGTGGCACCGTCCTGTTGAAACAACGTATGGTCCACATCCATATCTTCCAATTCGGGCCATAAAAAGTTCTTTATCATCTCACGATAGCGAACACCATTCACAGATTATGCCGCCAGCCCATAAACCGCACCAAACAGTGACTCTTTGTGAGTGCATTGGTTTTTCGGCAATCACTCTTGGATTATCATTCGCCCATTTCTGCTTATTGACGAATCCACTGTGGTGAAAATGTGCCTCATCACTGAATCACGAAGTGCACGATATGCATTTTGATTTGAACGCCCATTTTCATATTAAGCCTGAATAACTTTAACGCGTTGCTCGATTGTGTATCTTTCCGTGGTTAAAATTAAGTAAGTCTGAAATTGAGAAGTGTCAAATGAAATGCAGAAAAAACTGGACGTTTAGGTATAGTTCACATTCAACATCGGCCCTTAAAATTAAACCACACTTTAGAAGGATCTAAGACAATGATGTGTGAAACAAAATATCGGCCAAATTCACGCCACGGCTTCAGTGGCGTACCTTTATCGGATGGTCCATATTTTCAATGACTCGAAGACCTATATGGGATTCAATGTCGTTTATGTGCTGAAACATTTCTAACCACATATCGTCCAGGTACATATCCTAAATTTCTGGCCACAAGAAGTTCGTTATCATCTCACGTTAGCAAACACCATTCACGGTAACAACTTGGTCGACCTTTCGAAGAAGTACGACCCGATGACGCCAACAGAACATAAACAGACTGGGCGAGCATGCATAGGTGTTTTCACATTTCCTACAGACCCGGTTTGCTGAAATTTTCGCACAATTCTCCCGATTGTGGACACATTTGGTCGATTATGCTCACCAAAAAAATCACGAAGTGGACGAAATGCATTTTGAATTGAATAGTAAAAGGTTTCAACAATCTTAACGCGCTGCTAAATTGTGTACCTCTCTATGGTTGAATTTGTCAAACATTTAAACAAAGAAATGTCAAATTAATTATGGTTGGATCCCCTTTTACAAATGGTTTATTGAAAAACAATAAAAGAAACTGGGAATTATTTCCTTTCATAGGTTACTTTATTATTTTCAACATTTTTTATTTTTTCGAATTTATTCTATGAGCTAAATTTCAGTTATGTATTTTATAAAGCTTTTTTGTACTATTCCGTCCTATTCCTTTTTTTTTTTTTTTTTTTTTAATTTTTAGGAATGACTTTATACACTACCAGGCTATTATATTGTATCTTCTTGTTACATTTTACCTTAGCGGTTATTTGGATAGCAATGAAGTATATTGTATGAACAGAAAAATTTACAATTATTAGACACCAGCAGAATGTAATGCATTTTTTGGCCCGCTACATAACTGAAATTTAGCTCATAGAATAAATTCGAAAAAATAAAAAATGTTGAAAAACAATAATTTTAACCATCTTTTTAGAGGAACATTTCTCAGTTCTTTTAAGATGCTCCAATAAATTGATATTTGAAAAATCGAAAATTTCAAAACAAGAATCATAAGATGATTATTTCAATCTTGTGACATCATTCGCCATTTATTATCGTCTAAAAACTTGTCTTTTTAAAATTTAATATTTTCAAATTAAAAATTTCTTAAACGTCCTCGTGCATTTTTGCGGACAGTCACAAAAGTTACACATGTAGTATTGAGTGCCAAAGTAAATACAGATTTTTATCCATCAACAACTCTGCTACAACTGCCTCAAAATACTTTTTTATATATGTATGTATTTGTGCATTAGACCTAGTGCGTTTAACTTTAAACGATGGAAAAACAAATATTTTTTCTATTTTTAAATTAAACTTCCAATTTCCCTACCACAACAATATGCATGTACAGTGAGTGTGTCTTATAAGTTTATGAAATTGTGTGGGCAATTTGTACTACTTTTGCATATCATTAAATTGCTCCAAAAGTATTTAAGTGCAGAATCATTGCGTTACCACTAACTTTAATGCTTTGAATGCACTACATTGTTTCCCTACCAAAGTAGTGCATTAATATTTAAATACCAGTAAAGTCTATGGCAATTGAAGCAAAGCCGCGAATAACGCTGTAAGTGACAAAAAAATAATTTTTCAGAATAGCAAAAAATCGTTTTTAAATTCAGATTATCCAATCTAGAAATTTAAATTGCAAATAACATGCCAATTTAGTATCTTTCTTTTAGTGGAAAAACGATTCATATTCAAAAACGCGAAGTGAGTTAAAACGATTTTCCACTACGAAAAGCATCATGACAAGTGGCTTTGAAAAGGTTATTCCACGTTTTACAACAAAAATTTTATATGTTTTAAACGTGTTTCCACATTTCCTGTTTTGAGCGATTTTTGGATGTGCTCCAATTTTTTGTTGTATGTAATATGTTTTTTTAAGCATTTCCCCTATTTCCCAACATTAGTGCATGTTAAAATTTTTAATCGCGAATACGAGCGCTAACTTTGAAAACGACTATCACCATTGCATTCAACGTTCTCGAATTAGCTTTACCAGTAGTGCCCAGCTTATTAAAATGTGCAGCTAGAACAGTGTAATTAAATAACTCCTGCATACTAAGCGGATTTTAATTCTGCAAAAAAAATAGTTCTGTTTGCAGAAGTTGTAGCTTAAGCAATAAAATTTGGTAGTAAATATAGCATTTAAAACCTTAAGGCGTTTTTAAACAATTTTTGTAGAATCCTACAATTTCTGTATACATATTTCGACTTTTCATAAAATACGATCAAATTTATAAACATCTGTAAGATACTGAACTTTTTTATTAATGCCCACAGATACACAAATGTCACCACGTACACTTGTTTTTAATTCAATATTCTAATTAACCGAATAAAATATAAAAAATTGTTTATTTTTTAGAAATTACTATAAAACCTGTATATTTTCTAAAGAAATAACATATTTTTTGATTGTTCAGATGTGATGAATAATGGCGAGTTCTTTGCTGCCATACATGCTATGTTTATTTTGCCTTTTACCCTTTTTTGGTGTTTTGATTTTTTTTCTTAACAAAATGTAATATTGTAAGCGCATAACAAAGACAAAAATATGTAAAATACTCAATTTTATCAAAGGGTTAGAAATGCAACATTATTAAAACAGCTCTGGTAAAAAACACATTATGAGGGTGTAAGTAACCCTTGATAAGTGGCAACCTTTTTGTGTCAGAAAAGAAAACGCTATAAATTATCAAATTTTAAAATATCAAAAATATTAAAATAAAGTGAAATAATCCGTTTATATTTGAGCATCAATAAAAAACGGTCATATTTTGTTATCTATATAAAAAAGAAATATGTTTGTTTATACAGTTGAACCGGGATAATTTGTGATTTGATTAACCGGCAATATCAATTATCCAGGAAAGAAAAAATTGTTTTGCATCGATTAACCGTGATTTACTTTATTATCCGGGATTTTAAGCATATATTTTATTTTATCATTTTTTAACAATCAAGCACAATGTGCATAAAACGAAAAAGGGGAATTCCCTTGTGTGCACATGATGTGCTCTTGCATTTGTACAGATATTTGACTTAGAAATTTGAGAAGTATAGATAAGTGTGTTTATTTTCACATTGGTATCAGTATCAGCGGTAAAAACACAAAGAAAAGTCTAAAAAATTGAATACAAAGTTGGTTCTCAATTAACCGGGAAAATTTAAAATCCAGAATGCTTCCGGTCCCGACCATTACAAATAATCGAGGTTCAACTGTATATTAGGGCATGCATTGTTATTAGTATTCATTGTGAATGTTTATCTATGTAAAGCTACTAGCGGCTGTCTTTCAAGAAATTTATTAGTTGTTGTGTCTATTTTTACCACAAACAATTCAATTATTTATTTGATCACTTTATTTATTTGAAATGTGGAGTATTAACCGAAAGAAGTTGTGTTAGGCTAAAGTCATTCAGCCCAATTATGTATAAAAATTCTCCAGGAGTTTATTCCGTTCTCCCATTTTTTCAATTAATTTTAAATAGGAAAAATGGGAAAAGGGAAAGAACTCCCGGGGAATTTTTATTTATCATTGGCTGAATATGTTTTCTATGTACAGAAAATAGAGTTATTAACTGATTCATTAAATAAATATGTAAAACAAAATAAATACCTGACCTAACTAACATACACAAACATGCATGCATACAAACACTTAATACGAACAAATACTCTGTTATTATACCTTTAAAAAATTTCTTATGCAAAAATATTTCGAAGTTTTAATGGCATACGGTGTAAGTTTACAGTAAATTTAATTGTTTAACTATTCCGATAAAATATTTCTGGTAACTGGTATCACACCTTTAGGGGAGTATGATCACCATACTAAACAAACTTATTAATGGGGAAAAAGAAGAGTTCATTGACCATAAGTAAATCAAATATAGCATTATATGACAAAAACGGCAGACACAAAATAAACTAACGAATGAAACAAAACAATCATTACGATAGTGATCATCATCATATTGATGATGATTAAAAAAGCACATAATTTTTATGAACGGCACAAGAAATGCCGCGTTCATTGCAAACATACATATATTTATTAGGGTGGTTCCAGTTGTGTTGAATTAAAAAAAATATGTTGCAAAATAAAAATTCTTTTTATTTGGTTAATGGTTCAGCAATTAATTTTACTCCGGGAATATCTCTAGCTGAATTTAACGTTAAAAAAACCGTAACAACCAGGGAAACCGTAAATATGCAATTGCATGATTCTCATTGTGCGACCAATAAAGGCTGAAACAATATATGTATCCAGGGCTGCCAGGTACTTTTTTTGCTTGACCCCAAAAAATTAAAAGAAAATTCTCCAAAAATCCCCAATACCCAAATTCCTTTCTTTGTGCTCTTTGCTTGCATGAAATCCCCAACTTTTGGGATAAATCCCAAAGTCTGGCAGCCCTTTATTTATTTTACTCTTTACAGCGTATTTATTTATTTATTCCATTTCTTCAATACAAAGAAAGCCTATAAGGCCAATTATACATGTATTGCTGTTACCATCTATCCGTGTTTTACAAAAATAATTTTAAATAAATATTTATAAATATGTAATAAGTTATTTCTAATTTAATGGCTCCCCAACAACATACATATGTATGTAAGTATGCATTACAAAATAGAAATTTACATAGTAAAATTTTATTATTTTCCCTTATGCCAGAAATTTATCTTTCATAGTTATTTCCACTATAAAATTGTAAAAGCTCCTTTTTAAAAGTATTATATGAGTACGTTAACCGTCTAAAAGTTAAAGACAAATTATGTATTCCAGATTCGGCATATCCTAATTTGAAAAGAGCATTCAAAAACGGAAAGATGTATTTGTGGTATTTCTAGTTGCACATTACGAGTTGAGTGCATAAAAGTGAATTCATCCACTACCTGAATAGGTAGTCCAAATTCAATTCATAATCCTACCGCCTGGTAATTGTGGGACAAGTTCAGTTGTTTAGTCAAAAGAGCATTTTTAAGTTTCACACTCGGCAAGTTACTTGCGCAAGTCTCTTGCAAGGATTGTCAACACTGCAACACCTGTTCTTCAGGTCTCGCAGCTACAACAACAACAACAACAACAACACGATATTGCTGTATGAGAGCCCCTGTATATTTCTTGTGTAGCACAGTGTAATTTACTCATAAATATTTATGTACTATACACATAATACCGCGTTTATTGTTAGATAGTAGGATCGTATAGCAACGTAACAATAAAATATCATACAACTGCACTGGGCACAGCGCCAACGCATTTTTAACCCATTTAAAAATACAAAAGACTAAAATATGTTGTGCCATAGTGTGTGTACACATATTTTTTAACCTGTTTTTTTTTCTTTTCTTTTCCTTTTTTTTTTTTTTTGTTTTAAAAATAGTTACCAATAGTTTGTTTAAGGAAAATTTTAATAATAAAAATGCATATTTTTCTACATAACCGTTGTATAATTAAAACGTAAATTTTCCATCATTCGAGTGGATTTGGAATAGGTATATTTGCATGTTCATATTCACTTGTCTAATCACAGGTAGTATTCGGGTGATAATTTTTTGTAAAAATCACCTACATAATGGTATAAACACAACTGGGACGAACGACGAACTTCGCATAGTACGACGAATTCGTCATTTTTGCGAATTTCCGCTAAATTTGCAATTATTTAAAAATGTTTGCCATTCCTAACAGTCTTTTTTTTTGTTATTATCGAATATTTTGATATTTTTAACTGATTCAGCGATTTCAAATAAATTTTTGGGTTTGTTAAAAATTTTGCAATTTTTCGCGAATTTTAGCCATGTTCGCGATATAAGCGATTTTTATCTGTAAGGGTTGTCATTCTTTAAAACTTTAACGATTTTGAAAAAATATTAGACATTGCTATTATTCCGCTGTTAGCAAATTTTTGCGAATTTCCGCTAATTAAGCAAATTTACCGAATTTTTGCCATTCCTTATAGTTTTAGAGACTTTGTATCAATTTTTTGGCTTGTTTGATATATTAAAAATTTTCGCGAATTTTCGATATTTTTGCATATTTTAGCCAAGTTCGCAATAGAATCGATTCACATTAGGGAATAGTAGGTAAATGGATTCCAAAATTGAGTTTCGATTTTTCAATCGACTTTTTTTATATCGTTTTTTGAAATCGATTAATTGCACTCAAAACCGATTTTAAAATCGTTAAAGATAAATTTTCAAATACTGGATTTTTTTTGTCAAAATACTAAGATCTTCAATGGGTATATATGACCACTGTTTATCGTTTAAATGCAAATAGTACAAATGTGTAAATTTTAAGTTTAGAGAAACCAGTACGATATTTATGAACATATTACATATAAGAATTGTGTTTTTAATTAAAATTACAAAAAAAAATTCTCAATTTCAACCCATAATTTTATGATAAATTACATAATTTTTAAAATATTGCAAATTAGTCAATGTATGGGTAGTATTTTAAAGAATTATGACAATAGATCTTGTTCGTTGAAGAGTGTTTCTTTGCTAATTTACTATTAAGCTTTCGAAGACACACGTATTCTCGTGCAAATTCCTGTTTGTGTGGATAAATAACTCTTTGTTATATATTTTACAAAGCTCACTTTCAGTGCTTTGTTCGGTACGATACGTTTAGGACTGTTTTGTTCGCTACCAATTGATGACTTTAATTTCTGAAGACAGGAGGACAAGAAAAACATACCTAAAATTTTAGTTGTTTTGTGCATGCACATATTTTATCATTTTAAAGAGATTAAATTTAAGAATTGCAAAAATTTTGATAAAAATAAAAAATCGATTTTAAAAGGCCCACAATCGATTTCATATCGCATAAGTAAATTTTTTAGCACAAATCGTTTTTCGATTGGAATGTGCTCATATTTGGTTACTTTGATCTTAAGCTGATTCCTAAAAGATTTGATTACGATACAAAGTTCTAGCTATTTTTAACTATTTCTAACTATTTTGCAATGATCATAAAAAAAGACAAGCCTAACAGAAAATCAAGAAAAACAAACACCGGGGTTAATTTAACAATTCGGTTGAAATGTATCTATTTATATCGAGCCCTAACCGCGACAATAACGTAAGCGACATCATTTCCAATTTTCGTTTTTTTTTAATAAATGACTTTATTGGCATCACTTGCATCATCTCCTTAAATGGCATGGTCACATAAGGTATCGTTACGATTTTATAGCAAAAACAATTTTATCGTAAGCGACAAATTTAATACAAAATTTATATGAAATAAAATAAAAAAAACTCTCTCCTGTAAAATTTGAATTTTGGCGCTTACGTTATTTTCGCGGTTAGGGCTCGATATATTTATCTATTTTGTTTGTAATACATGTGTACATGTATTTTCTTTAAACTTTTAAGGTGAAATATAAGAAATAATCACGTTAAAAATATTTTCAATTTATTAAAAGCTAAGTTATAAACTTGAAATATTTTTTTCTAAATCTATGTATATACATATCAAGTCATTAGCGCAAAAAAGAAGCTTAAGCGACATCGTTTTCAATTTGTGTTTTTTTTAATAAATGACTTTATTGGCAGCACTTGCATCATCTCCTTAAATTTCATGGTCACATAAGTTACCGTTACGATTTTAAAGCAAACATTATTTAATCTTTATCGTCATACAAATTTTTTATGAAACAAAATATAAATAAAAAAATCTTCTCCTGAAAAATGTTGTGTTTGTCGCTTAAGCTTTTTTTGCGTTAATGACTCGATATATAAATAAAAACATATGAGTAAAAAAAAAATGTTTAAATCAAACCTTTTTCTTGATAATTTCATCGAAATTCTTAAAATAGCCGCTATTCATAGATGAACCCGAGCCGCGCATATGAAGAGAACGTTCCCAAATTGTTTGCCATGACACTGTGTCGTTGCGACGACGAAACGATGAACGATATCCTCGATTACTTGTAATGGAGTTTGTAGAAGTAGAGGACGACTTAAGTCCTGCAGCTGCACTATTCCAGGGGGGTCTGATGTTAGTTGCTGTAGAAGGAGCACTTTTACAATGTCCATTTGATTTGCTGTTTATTCTAAAGCTTCGATATTTTTGTGTACGTTCAAACGTGGATAGATTTGAAGGGGTAGGAGAATGACAGTCACACTCGAAATTTTGTTCTCCTTCACTATGTAAGCGGATTCTAGTACTGGATATGCTAGATGATCTTTTCAGAACCTGCGACGGTTGAATTTTGTATGTCCTTCGGGAAGGTAATGGGGAACTTTTTTTTGAAAAGTTGTTGAAAACCTGGACTGCGGTTTCCTTAGAACTTTTCCTTAAAATACTGTTATTATCATCGTTGGAATATTCTGTTGAATCAACAACATTCCATATTAATGAATTATGATGTTCAGATCCACTATCACTTATATTTTCCGAACTAATACTGCTTTTTCTTTGAGATTTTTCAACACGAGGGGGGGGAATTGGTTTATGAAGTTTTGATTTGATTGTGCCGCATGCGTGAGCTTTTCCCGTACAACCTTTATGAAATGCCGGATTAAGTCCTGAACCCGGCTGAGCAGGTGTCGCTGGAATAATGGCCGACCGTAGAGTGTGTTCAAAACTTTTTGGCAATATGAACATTTTGTTAAACGATTAGAAAATTTTGAGTCTTTAATATTTTCGTTTGTATTTTTTTAGGTCACATTTATGTTTTTCATTTCAATGTTCTTAAATGAATTAAATTGTATCGATTTGAAAAAGTTTTAGTTCGTTATAAAATATAATAATACAAATATGTAGGTATATGTTTTTAATTCGCAGAGTACATCACCGCAAATTGTTGGTTTATATATAGTTTAATTATTAACAAAAAAAATCGCTTATTACCTAAAACAACATTTGAGCTTATTAATAAACAACTAATGAACTTCCCCAACCCAAACTAAAAGATCCAATATCAACTTTAACGCCAACAGCAATTTACCACTATAAAGCAAGTACAGCAGCGTAAATAGTCTTAAAATAACAAATACATTAGCCATAGCAATTCATTATACCTACATAGTATGTATTTACTTATTCGGTTATTCGGTGTGCGAACTATATATTAATGTGTGCTGTTTTCACAACACAAGTGATTGAAAATTCTTACAATATTCAATATGAAAACACTATTTCTGTGAACTTTTTACAATATTTAAAATATGATAACTTTATCTTGATAAAGAACTATTGGCATTAAACTGAGATGAAAGTAAATTTAATTAAACAAAAACAAAAATGTTCGATTATTCGAATATTTTAAGAAAAAACCAAGATATCCGTTTCAACGCAAGAACATAACTTTAAGTACAACATTGCAATGATCGTAACCTTGAGTAGATTGAGTTAAACAACTGTATAATATTAAAAACAGCAACTGTAATAAGACTTTCAAGCAAAACCTACTTGGTTAAGATGTTGATTGTTGGTTGGCTGTCTGGTAGATTGTTGTTCATTCGGCTAGATTTACGTATGAATACGAGAACAGGCATTCATATGTATAAATGTATGTACATATCGTCACTTAAAATACAAAACAACGTACATATCATCAAAAATCAATTGATTTTTTTATTTTTTATTTTATTTCAGTCAAATGCTTTGCTTCAGGATAAATAAATAAGAAGCTCCACGTAAAATTGGTGAGTGATAAGAAGTGGATAAATTGTAGGCTAAATATCTCAAAGCCATATCATTTATCGACTATATAAGTACAACGATAAATAAACACTTTTCCTATCGGATTTAACCACACCAAAAATTTTGGTGTTAATAAACCACAATTTGTTTTGTTAAAAATAACAGCTGACTGAAACAGCTGACTTTTAACACCAGCAGATGTCGTTAAATGTTAGTGAATAGCAAAATGGTTAATTTTGTGGTTAACATTTTTAAACGAAACAATTGTGGTTTAAAAAGCATAGTGAATCGCACTATTCTTTTCGAGGATAGTGTTCGTGTCGCGCTCGGCTGTCCCATTTGCACAAAAAAAAACAGTAATATTTTGCGTATGTAGCATTGTTGCAAACCAGTCACCATGGCAACAACTTTTAAATCCATCAGACCCAGTAATTTAGACATGAACTCATACAATTCTTTAACTAAAACTGCGTATGCACTGGAATTGAGCTTTTAAAATGATTTCTTTTACAAAATTCAATGGTTCTAATATTTACAGCGTTCGCTTTTCAAATTCTGCGTATTTACTTCCTTTGGATTTTTCAGTAAATCTGCTGTAGCTTTTTTATTTTTGCACCAATCAGGGTCTTGTTGGGCTAAAAATGTTCGTGTTGAAATAATCTAGTGTCATATTTAATAAAACATTAAAATTTTTATTGTTTGGTTTACAAAAAATAACTTGAAAAGAGCAAAATTATAAGATTTTTCATGAAGTTTAAAATTTTTTCCACTGTAACTGTGTCACTTTTTGACCAATTTTTACAAGCTACCCATGATTATTTTAGTTATTTTATTTACTTTCAGTTAAAAAAAAATACATAATCCGTCTAATATTTTTGAAGATATTTGCATTTAAGTGATATCATCTTTATTAAAAACACAAATAACAGTTATTTTGGAATACCTCCTTTTGACCATTCTGACGTCGTATTCGAATTCAGCGGACAAATTTACATTAGATACATTTGGTCAAAAAACTGTCACGTAATGTAATAACTTTTATTATAGCTGATATGTCATGACAAAGTGTTATTTTGGTAGTTCAAAATTAACCACAGATCCCATATAAACCACCTATCCAACATCTCATGTATGTATGTATATGACGATATCTAAATAATATTCGGCACAAAGAACTTTTACATGAATCTTAACCTCATAACAAAAAATCTACATGATTTCAACACTGTTAAAAACATACAAACATACATATCGCTGGCTTAACATGTAAAAGTCCACTTTTTTAAAAAATTGAGATTTTAATGCAGTAATGTGCAATAAGTAAAAATACATTGTTTACAAAGAAAAAATTACAGTTATCTCATTTTTTGTTTTGTAGTGATGAGCAAAAGCGCTAAGTCCAATTTATCACAAGAAAAAGCTCTAAGTCCCAATTAAAAGTACAGTTTAACCATTTCTCTCAAATTGTTCCATCACATGTATTTTGATTGTTTTTTGTTACTTCTGTAAAATTTTCATATATGGACTTAGAGTAGAAGTGGGCACAACTAAAACTGTGCTTGTATTAATGCTTGTTAGTATAAGTTAGACGGCAGAAGTACCCACCAAACACAAAGCCATGCTTTTGAAATATAATGGTGCATTTTATTTCCTTATTTAATATTTTACGCATTTAAGTAAAATAAAACATTTTTTCACATTGCATGTTATCAAACGCATTATTTACAGTAAAATATTTTTCCCATAACATCATTTATTTTAAATGAAACACGTGTGTTTGCTGGGTAAATTCTCTTAAAAAACTAAAAGAAAATATGTAAGTATCCGCTTCATGTGCATTCGACGCTGTCTCATCGAAAACTAAATGAAAGAGACTAAGAATACGTGTGAAATCTGTCAGCACAATTGTGCTATGGAGGGCCCACCATTGACTTAGAGCTTTTACATGTTAAGCCAGCGATACGTATGTTTGAAATTAGCTAATGGTCAAGAACTACACAAATAAAATATTTTCTAGTCTACTATTTCACAAAATATGGAGGTTCCAATACACAATATCTTAAAAACCTATGTAGGGTGGGTTACAGTTTGTTCCTGTTCTTTATATTTTTAAAATAGTTCTGTAGTTGTTTTTAAAATTTTTGAAAATTGCATTATAAAAAATACACAAGCATGCATGAAGGTAGCATGTAGTAGCGGATGCATTACAATTCCTAATTATGTATTTACATATGTTTTATGTTTTTCACTGCATTCCCTACATCTTATTTACTATGCCCAAATGTTATTTTTTTAATAATCTTCGCATTTGTGTTATTAGAGTAAGCACATCAAAAATTTCAAAATGTTTTTCATGTTTTCAAATTTACAAAAATTAATTTTGCAAGATGCTGCAACAGAATATCAAGCAAAATATAAATATACATACTTATGTATGTATGTTTGTACATAAATATGCAAATTAACTCTAATAAGATTACTTTATTCTTTGTGCAGAGTGCAGAGTGAAAGAAAAATTAATTAGCTTAATAAATAACAAATATTTATTTGACACGTGATCTGAATACAAAAAGGTTTTTCAATTTCCGATATACATTGGTACATATGTAAGTAAGTATTTTCCAGTAACATCTTTGTAAATATTTTTAGACCAATAGGTATGCACTAAGTTTATGTAATATTTTATAAATTGTATTATGGTACATCAGTATTTAAGTACATATTTTAATTGCAAGCTCTTTTACTGTTATTTACTGTTTTTATTTAATTAATTCACTTATTAATGCCATTAATTTTAGTTACAACATAAACAACAATATATTGAGTGTTTGACAGCGCGGAAGAAACTATTAGAAATTAGAATTAAAATACTTTGGATCACAGCTAACTATCAATATAATTACACACATACATACATATGAACATATGTATGTTTGTATACGATCAATCAATAGTTATAGATCTAATAAATTATTTATATTAGAAGTTTATATTTGCGTTTTGAGCGCCGAAATATCGTTCGTGTATAGAGGCGGTTTGAAACATACTGATGAGGTCTAGACAAACATATTCCCCACAAACGACCAAATGACTTCACTTGTAACAACAGAAACAACAACAAAACCTAAACAACTACAACAACACACGTAACAACAATATTTTATGGGGGATTTTAGAAAAGATTTGTTCGTTTGCCTATTTGTGTGTAGTAGGTTAAGTTAGCTCCGTCTGATGTAGGGAAGAATATTTATATGTGTGTACTTATGTATGTATGCATGCATGTCAGTGATGGAAAATTATCGAGGGCACTATCGATAATAATATCGATTAAGACATATCAAAAATATTAAATACCATTTGAACTATCGATAGCGATAGTATAAAAAAAATGTGTAAAAATTACACGTGAATAGCAGCACAGCGATCTTTAAATCATCAAGAAAATGTTTGCTTAGTTTGAGGATTATCGTTTATATAAAAATAAAAAAACAACAAAAGCCTATTATTGGCACATCTACGACAGATGCAATTAGAAGCGTAACCTGGAGTCTACATATGCAATTGCAAGTTCGAAACCCTCAATACACTCGCACTTTTTCACTAACACCATCACTTTTTTCGTGCTTACAAGTAGTGTAACAATTAAGTAGGTGAGTTCCAAAAATCGTTCGTTACAAAATTAAAAATTCAAGACGACAATTGATTCTAACAGTTCTTTTGCCGCTTTATGGGAAGAAATATACAAATTTTATCGATGCGTGACTTCTTCCATGTTTTTCCAAAGACATGCATTGAAACAATCAGTATATTTCCTCTCATAAAGCGCCAAATGAACTGTGTGAATCATTTGTCATCTCGTTCTTTTAATTTTGTAACGAACGAGTTTTGAAACTTATCTACTTAATTATTAAGGCCACATTTTTAGGAAGATCTTTTTCTTGACCGTGTACACATTCATGCAACTTTTATAACATTCGACTACTTCTTCGACAACAAATCAACTGAGGAGGTCCATAAAAAACGCAATAATTCCACTTTTAAGATTTAATGCTTTTTTACTGAATACTATTCTACATATTAAAATCCTTATAGTCATTGTTGTAACGAATTTGTTTACTTTAAATTGGACAATCCCTGCTACTTCAGTACTTTCTGAAAGAATTAGTAAAAAATCACAATTTAATATCACTAATGCATAGTAAATCAGGGGATTTATGAAGTGGTTATTATTTCTTATGAAGATGTTGTAAACGCAACTCTTGAAAGAAGAAAAGAATTTCCTTTTTTTATTATGTTGTGTGTAAGTTTTTTTATTTTAAGGGCCATTATAAAAACTTGGCGACAGTTAACGATAGGAATTTGTCCCACGTAATAAAAGATTTTGACTATTACAACTTTGCTTTGAATTAAAGTGAGCAATACTTTAAAGGCAAATTCATCCCACCGGGTAGGTTAAAGTAAAGATGAAATAAAAAGTAACTTTTTAAGTGTCCGAACCTACCTTTGACTAGTGGCAAGCTCCAATAATTGCCCAAAAGTCGTTTTCTGTAAAACTAATATTTTGAGTTATCACGATGTTGCTGCATATGAGCGGTATGTTTTTTTTTTTTTGTTAATTTCATGAATTCTATAACTAGATTGTTCTATTTTTTTTTAATTGTACAAATTCCCATATTATTCGAATGTGTATTCTAAGTCAAACTACTATTTTTAAAAGCTTTTATACTTTAATAGCAAAAGGATAGCTAAAGTAAGCCTCGTAACAGAAATAAGACTATTAAAGTAAAAAAGCTTTTAAAAATTGTAGTTTGACTTAGAATACACATTCGAATAATATGGGAATTTGTATTGTTTTACTAAAATCAAATCGATAATAATATCGGTGCTATCGATAGTTTGTAATAAACCTTCAAAATATATATATCGATTGTGGTCACCATCGACAGTTGCCCATCATCAATGCATGTACATACATACAAAGATCCATAATCGTATAAGTTTTTTATTTTGCTGGGTGGCTGACTTTCGTATTGTTTTTGTTATTTTTTCTAAAGTTGTTCTTGTGGTTGCACAGACCCACAACAAATTTTTATTTAGTTGTTGCGTTGTGTTTTAAAGCAATAATTGTTGTCTTTATACATACATACATATTTATTTGTTGTCTTTTATCTATACACACACACACAAACGATCAGACCCCGCAAGCATTTGGCAGATCGCTATTTAACAAATCAGTGAATAGTGGCTTTTATGAGTACTTTTAATGACTAAAAACTAAAGCTGGAGGTCCATATCACGCGTTTTCGCCTCCACGCAGTGCGTGCTTTTCTAACCTTACTTGCGTTTTACTTTTCAAGTTACATGCAACGCTTTTTATGCAGCAGCAGCACAAGCAAAAACAAAATTTAATTTGTCAAAATCAGCTGATTTGTTCGAACGCTGCTTGTGATGCTTACAAAAGTAGAAAGTAAACCTACTTTTCGCCTCAAGGCATCTACGCTTTTGTGCATGTAACTCACTACGTATAACTACACAGATTCTACTTTTTTGACAGCTGCGTGTGCTGCGAAAAAGCGAGTAACGCGTGGTGTGGACCTCCAGCTTAATGAATCAACATGCGTTGAAAATGATTGGCGCTTACGCTTAAAAATTGATAAGCTAAAAATACAAAAACCTAGTCAAAAACAATCCCAAATAGATCATACGGGTGTTTGATATACAACTGTTCTTAACGTTACTTTGGAATGTTGTTACGCTCAGTTAGACGACAAAAAACTTATTATTGTGATAATGTTTCTGTTATTATATAATAGTATATATTGTTCAGTAGTTGCCAAAAATCTGGAGCTGGAGTTTGATCTTTTTAGAGCGATATTTCGGAGACGATCAAAAACTGCTTTTGTTTTTGATTAAAACCAGAATATTTATTGCTTAGTTTTGAAGTGGCGAATGTTTGCATGTTTAAATTTTGTTTTGTTGCTGTTTTTTTTTATTTAAGTTAAAAATTTTTACAAAAAATATACAGGGGTGTGCTGGAAATCACAAACGTAAAACGCAAGAATTTTAAAAGTCGTTTTTAAATAAGATTTTTGTAATAAAAGAATTTTATGACAAATATTTAACAAATATTTTCCTCTTAAACAGGATTTTAAACCAAAAATTATAAGAATTAGGTTTAAAGTTTATTAAAAACAACTTCCAAATTCTTGCGTTTTGCGTTTGCGATTTGCAGCACACCCCTGATAGTTATAATAATTATATTTTTATTCAAGAAAACTCTAAAGCAAGTAAGAGTGCTTTATTCGGCTATGCCGAATATTATTTACCCTTCAGCATGGTGCAAAAATATATAAACTTTCTTTATACATATATAAATAAATCTATTTTTGTGCCACGCCCACTTCTCCATTCCCGCCTACATTAACCTAATTTTTAAACTTAGTCTTTTGCAGTTTTTGCTTGAATAAAATGTATCAATAAATTGTACATACAATTTAAATATTTTCATAACATTCCTAATTTGTTTGGCGTTGTTTAACCCTAAAAAGCTAATCATATCATGGCATACGTTAGAGACAATCAAACGTTTTAATTGATTAATTAAGAACAAACAAATATTTATTTATATGTATATGGAATGTCTGAAGTGCACAGCAAATTATTTAAGCTAAATAAAAAGGAATAGTAATATTTGAAAAGTGAATGCGTCAAATTTACGCAGATTATCTTTCTAGGGTTAAGTTATTTCATTTTCGTTCAAAATATGTAAATGTTAATAATAATTGCAATAATTTAACTCCTTTTTGATAACGGAGTGTTATTAAAAAATAAATATAATACATACCTACATGCCTATGTGGTATAATTGAAACGGGGTAGAATCGCAAGATGACGTAGAAAATTTAAACTTAAGAGCATTTAAAAGCAAAAACGCTAAAATGCTCTAAAGATGTAAATATTACGATTATTATAGTTATTAAATTTAAAAATTTTCAGTAGAAGCAAAACAATTAATTTTAGAGGCTCATTACCAAAAAAAGTAGACGAAGCGGTTAGATATGAATATAACGTGTCGATTTTTTCCAACAAGTGAAAAATAAAAATTTTGAGTTAATACCCTCTTTATGATCAAGGGCGATATCAGCGTTGCCAGAATGTAGATTTTATCTTATTTTTAAAGATTTTTTGACCAAAATAAGATTTGAAGATGTTTTTTCTCAAATGAAGATTTTTTATTTTTAGAAATAAAAATTTTTAACTTTAAGTTTGCACAACATACATACATAATTTTTTACAGTAAATTTTTAAAACAATGAGTACAATTAACAATTGTATCAACTTGTTGTTTATTGGTTTTGCACACATTGTCTAACAAAAATGCATTAGTATTTTTTTTTAGGCATACGAAATATTAAAAAGGATCTAAAGCGGTTGTTCATTTTGTTAATATTGATGAAAAAAAAAATATTTGTGAAAGGAAAAAACGCCTTTTTATATCGAGATTGTCTCATATCGAGCCCTTATAGCAAAAATTATGTAACCAACAAAAATAAAGTTTTACAGGAGAAGGTTTTTTTTAAATATTTTTTGCTTCAAGTCTAGGGTTTCGTTTGAAATTGCGTTTTTCGTAACGGTACTTCTCAGAGATATGAGGTTTTAAGAGATGATGCAAATTATCAAAAATTATCGATTTTCATCAAAAAACAAAAATCTAAAATGTTGTCGGTTACATCATTTTTGCTATTAGGGCTCGATATATTGAACCAAACAGTTCATGTATTTAGTACCAAGAGGTAGTAAAACTAATGATCATTTTTAAATACACACATTAATGCTTAAGAATATCTTCTAAAAGGTAAACGTACCAACATTATTTTAATAACTTTTCCAGTAGGAATATATTTAGGAAAATCCATATACATACATATTTTCAATGAACTTTTTTGAAATGCAATTTTCTCAAAATGCCTTAAATATAACAACGGTATCAAAAAACACAATATTTAATTGAGAACCCTTAAGATTTTATATGGTGTATGAGCTTCATAGCTCCTAAACTAAAATCTTCTTGCGCAAAATTCATTTATCTCTAATTTAAGAATTTATGTACATAATTACTTTCAATGCAACTTCTTTATTTAGATGGACTCTTTTACGTTCCTAATTATTAGAAATTAAATGGATTTAAAATGTATTTTAGCAAAATTTTTATGGAAAATATAAATAAAAACACAATTTAAACCTACAATTTAATTTTGTTCCCATAATAAGAATTATGTTTGATAAAAAAGGGTTTCTGTAGAAAAGTTCTTTTTTTTTTTGACAAAATACTAGAGAAATTTATTTAAGATTTTACAGTGCGTAGATATGACCACTGTACATCGATTTCTTGCAAAAAGTAATCAATTCTCTTTAGAGAATCCGTGCGATATGATCAATAGTTTCATAAAATGCTAACTGGGTACACTCAGAACCACAACGCGAGTATCATTCAGCGATCTACGAACGTTGTTGTTTGTTAACTATAAAACTATTAGTTTGTTTAATATGTTACGTAGGTTCAACAAAGGTGTACAACCCATATGCATAGGTACTATGTAAAGTAATACATATGCACATACATCCGTACATATGTATGTATGTATGTAACTGTTGCATCTATGCATATTATATAGTAAGATAAAATGCAAAAAGGCGTAACTAGCAAAAATATAATTTTAACCCCTTTTTAAATAAAAACTGGAACCATGCCAATAAACCTGCATCGATAAGTTGTCCATGAAATTCTTTAAACAATTTGTAAAGAAAACCATTTCATTATGTTTTGTTAGGAAAAAATCTGAAAATACGTCGCTTTGCATTTATCAAATTAACACACTTTTAGTTCCGCCCCTTTGGTTTTTGTTATTAAAAGCGATCGTACAAATGTAAAATTTTATTTAATGACATAATTACATAGTTAAAAACTCATTTTTGAATTTTATGTTGGTTACGTCTTTTTGAATTTTAGCTAACGATATATTTATAGAAAAATTACCAAAAAATTTTCTTAAATTAAAGCAAATTAAAATCTTGATTATAATTAAAATAACATTGCTTTTTTTAATTATTTATTTATTGCATCTTCATATATTAAATATGAACTAACAATAATTAATCAAATCTTTTTCTATTACTTTATTTTATGTCTTGCCAGTGCCAGACAGACATTTTCTTCATCGCGGGTTCTGTTCACATACATATATAGGTGTTTATCGCCCTTCTAAATGGATAAGTGCTGCAGTGTCTCTTCTACTTAAGCGAGTGTGGCCGCTATCATTTAAAATATTTCGAGCAGGTGGGTTTGGATGCAATTCGAGCCTTTTTAAGAATTTTACTGTATATTTCGTAATCATAGTTTTAATTAATGAAACATTGTGATCCTTGTGAATATTTGAGTTGTTAACATACCAAGGGGCAGCTGTTATTATTCGAAGAAGTTTATGTTGGCGCCTTTGAATTTTTTCGATATTAGAGGCCGAGGCAGTGCCCAATAACTGAATGTCATAACACCAGATTGGCTTTAAGATGGAGTTGTAAAGTAAAAGTTTGCAGTCGAGACTAAGGACAGAGTTTCTTCCAATAAGCCAATGAATTTGGGTGGCTTTTAGTTTCATTTGAGTTCATTTTGCCTTCATATGGCTTTTCCACGTTAAATGGCGACCTACATAAATGTATACCGAGATGTCCGAAGTATAAATTCAGTATAATAGAGGGCCCAGGATTCTGCCTTGTGGGACTTCAGCGCCAATTGGTTGAGGTGGCTTTTAGTTTCATTTGAGTTCATTTTGCCTTCATATGGCTTTTCCACGTTAAATGGCGACCTAAATGTATACCGAGATGTCCGAAGTATAAATTCAGTATAATAGAGGGCCCAAGAAATTTTCTTCTTTAATAATAAATTGACGACCGACTAAGTGGCTTTCTAAAGGCCCAAATACACTGATCAAAGTATTCATCAAGCATTGTGGTAGTATTAGTGAAAATGTGTTTGTATGTGTGACACCGACAACGCTTGATGAAAAATCAAAAAATTTAGATATGACGGCGAATATTGCGTCCAGCACACGTATATGTTGAATTCGCCGGCTGGACAAGCATTTGACAAGTGCATTTGGCCCTTAACAGCTTGTCTGTATTTACTGGTAAGTTAAGCTTTAATTTATGTAATAAGTCTTCTTGCCAGTCTTTATCAAAAGTTTGAGAAACATCGATGAAGAGTGTTCCGCTCTTTTCTTTCTTCAAAGGCTTTTCTTATGGCGTTAACTATAAGATGGGTTTGTTCAATTGTGCTGTGTTCTCTTCTGAACCTAACTAACAGCTTCTCAAACAGCTTTGATATATTAGAAAGTAACCTTATAGGTGACTCAACTTTTGTGTGATCCTTTCCTTTTTGAGGATAGTATTCAAGGCGTAAAATAGCATTACAAATTAAAAGAATAATTTTCTTTGCTATGCTGGGTATTTCCAAAAGCATTTTGTTACTGATCTTATCAAAACCAGGGGCTTTCTTTTCGATTTCTCTTATCTCAAATCTTAGGGGAACAGGTGGTAACTCGACCGCAATGTCGTAAGAGAAATTTGGGGTAAATACGTTTTTTAAATGTTTAACAAACAGATTTCCTTGTTCAATATCATTTTTTGCCCAACTTCCATTCAAGTTTCTTAAACAACCCCAAAGAAAGAAGTCCAATGGTGTCAAATCATATGATATTGGCGGATAATTGATGTCGCCACCGCGTGAGATAACACGGCTATTACAATTGTCGCGCAAAAGAGCCATTGTTTCGTTAGCTGTGTGGCACCGTCCTATTGAAACCACATATCGTCCACATCCATATCTCACGATAGGGAACACCATTCACAGTAACTGCCTGACCGGCCTCATTTTGGAAAAAATACGGCCCGATGATGCCACCCATTAACCGCACCAAACTCTTTGTGGGTGCATTAGTTTTTCGACAATCACTCTTGGATTATTATTCGCCCAAATGCGGCAACGCATTCCACTGAGGTGAAAATGTGCCTCATCACTAAAGGTTATTTTCTTCTAAAATTGATCATCCACTGTTGCCATTTCTTACTACTATTCTGACCATGGACGACGTTTGGAATGGTCAAGAGGCTTAAGTTCTTGTGTAAATTGCACCTTGTAAGCGTGTAAATGCAAGTCTTTATTCTAAATGTTTATCAACGACAAGCGTGAGAGGTGCAATTATTCGGCACGATGGGCTCTTCAGCCATACTATCGCGAACAGCAGTAATATTTTCTGCAGTACGAGCTGTAGGAGCATGCACTGCTGATTTCACTTTTCTACAGACCCGGTTTGCACGATTTTTCCGATTGTATGCACATTTGGACGATTAAATTGACCGAAAAAATCGCGAAGTGCATTTTGATTTGAACGCCCATTTTCATAATAAGCCTGAATAACTTTAACGCGCTGCTAGGTTTGGTTCACATTCAGCATCGGCCCTTATATGCATTGTTTGGGTATTAGGGCCATAATATCGAGGCATAAGTTCAACAAAGGATTTTAACAAATCTTCAACGTATATTTTGGCAGCTTGGGCCGGATTTTTGAGGTGTAGATTAAGTTTAAACTTAGTTTAACGTACTCTGATTTTTTTGTCGGCGAAATGTGATTTTTTGATTATTTCATTAAAGACCAACTTTTTAAGCAAAACTAAGCTGTTCCGTCAAAATTTTGTACACAAATTTAGTAATGGTTGCCCAAATCTGTTTTGAGATTAACTAAAGTAAATAAAATTGAAAAATGTTTGTACTTTTCAGCATCCAATACATTTTTTTAAGCAATCGCCCCAGCATATAACAAGAAGAATTATGTATGTATATGATTTCCTTTGAAATGCAAATGATATGTTTTTAGTTATCATTATAAGGTTTTGTGGTAGTGCTGATACAGTTTCTTGTGAAATATACGAATATGAATTCTTTAAAATCAACCTTTGAAATAACTGTTTACTTATTCCGAGATAAAGTATAGCTGAGGCATATTGACAAAACATCTTAAGTCGAGATAAGATAGCAAAAAAAGTTTTAGACAAAACTCGGTGAAAAAATCATTTTTATCAAATAATAAAATAAACCGAAATTAAAGAAAAATTTTGTTTATAATACAAAATTTTAAAATCGTAAACAAAAATTATTTTTAAAGGAAAATTCGTATAATTAACAGCTTTTTTCAACTTTTTAAATTTGATTTAAGATGTTTTGTCAAAAGGCCACGGATATGCATTTCATCAATAACGTGCTTTATGGGATCAAAATGAATGATGTCCAGTAGAGGACAACCTTCTTTTGATAAGTTATTTATAAGGGGTTTGATTTATTTTAAATGGCAAATATGAGCGTTCCACGCAATTTGTTTTCTTAGTTACGCGGGTATTATTGACTGTCTCCCCTTTAACGGTACACCTTTAATACCCTTTAATTGTGCCTTTCCTTTTAATATCGTTTTTCCATTAAATTATAAAATTTCCATTTATAAAAATATGTGTTCTTAATTATTGGTTCTTTGGGAATACATTGTGATTTTGGATTTTGAAGCATTGGGAATACATCATACGTAGCAAAACAAATATATTGGGAAAGCACTTAAATTGTGGTTTTCAGTGTGTTTTGCCAACGTTGTAAAAACAGTTGGGCAACCCTGTAACGACGTTCTCATTTTAGTGTTGGCATAACACTGCAAAAGTAGAACTTGTAATGTCTTGCCAACGTTTCGAACACCTAAGGAATGCTTTGCCAACGTTGGGCCGTTTCTTATTTTCTGCTGGGTATGTATATATATGTACACACATTTTTTAAATCGAAAGATAACAAGAAATTTTAAAGTTTAACATATGTATCAGTTTCAGTTAAAAGGGGCCTATGGCCTATGGGTAAAAAATTAGTTTTGGAGAAATACGATTTTGAAGTTAACAAGTTAATTTTGAAACGCCTGAAAGGTTTTATAGCTCCTTTGAAAATTTTGAAAATTCGAAATGGCGGATCCAATATGGTTGAATATTTTATGTAATGTTATTGGATTTGTTTGAAACAAGTGGATTTTGAAACGCCTGAATGCTTTTATGGCTTAAAACTCGTTACTCGTTGCATTTGTTAGAAACTCGTCACTCAGGGGTTTTCGGGGTAGCTGGTTATGAATCTAAAGTCAGACTTTCCAAATTCAAAATATCGGAGTTTAAGGCTCTGCTTTACGCCTTTTCGCATTTTAAGCCCCCGACTTTAAGTTCATTATCAGCGATCGCAAAAACCAGTAAGTAATGATTTTAAAACAAATCTGATGAATTAAAAAAAAAACTTATCCATTATTTAGGATTTTAAATCAGATTCGTGATCAAAGACCCTAAAACCCCAGATTCATACTCGTCGGTCCCGAATTACAAAAAATTTTGTTACATCGGGTTCTTTTTTTTTCTTTTCTTATCAAAGGTGTATTTTAAAGCGTACTTATGACAAAAGTAATGCAGTTAGAAAACTGCAATTTGCTGCATTAAAAAAAGCGTATTGTCTATTTTAAGAATCACCAAACAAGTTAAATCGACTTTTTCATTCATAGGTCCCTTTTAACTGAAACTGACACATATCATATCTTACTGAAAGGTTTCATAATGTCGCTTTCAACAGATATGTATATGAAGTCCATTGTAAGCTTTAATATTCTTTAGCTATTCATGGGTTATGCTTTATGTCATTTGGACAAGGGGTTTGGTTTAACAATGATTTTTTTATTTTATTCTTTCAATTACACATGGATTTATTCATGTTTTACAAAAACAATTTTATATCATATATTTTTTAATATAAATCTTTTTTTTACTAAATTCTATAAGACTTCCCCATTGTTTGTATACAAAAATGTAATTGTAATTTCAAATTAAAATACAAATTATTAAAAGCGCGATAAATCAATAATAGCAATTACCGAAATATTTTTTATTCGTAAACGCTATTAGGAAATATTGCCATTAAATTCAAAACCTTCTATATATCTACTTACCTTTATTCGTTTACTAGCACTGCGTTTTAAAGTGTTGCAGTTGTTAGCATTTAGAAGCGCACGATCAGTATCGTCGACACTATTTATATTATTTTGAGGCATACATCGACGACTCAGTTCAACTAGTTCGGAAACAGGTTGGACCTAAAAGAAAACCAGAAAAAAAATTAACACATTTTAATATAAGACATAATTTAATGATAACTTACTTCGACAGTAACAGATTCACCACTATTTCTGATCATTTCTATAATAAGTTCCCGTGCCAAATGACATACAGGATTTCCATTGACTTTCAGCAAACGATCGCCGGGCAATAAGCCAGTGGAACCGCCACCAGCACCCGGTTCCGCAAAAATTACTGGTTTAAAGGCCGGAGTTGCCAAAGACTCGGAACGGTCTAAGCAAATAGCTTTACGCAAGCTAAAACCAAAATCTTGTCGTGGAGACTTTTTGCGGCGAATAGTCAAAGATCTCGGCGGTGGTAGTTTAACCAATTTGATTGGGGGCAGTGGTAAATCAGCATCTTCAAATGCTTGTACCCTAGACCAGCGTTCTATGCCTTGGGATTCTCCAATGGGGCTAAGTGAGAACGGTGGCGTGGCAAATGAGGAATTTGTAGTATCTGTAAGACTATCAGCGCTTGGGGAAGGCGAGGTCATAACTCTAAGATTTGCATGGGGAACATGTGTTGTATAACGGGCACTTGTTGGCAAAGTCATAGCGCGTTGTATACCACCTTCATCACTCCGTAAACTTTCTACTGATGTAAATGAGGTTCCATGTTGACTGGAACTTGAACCAATAGATCCAGCACCGCCCATACTTCGGTTACCATCAAAAATCATTTCATTTTGAATTGTATTCCGAATCAATGCGTCTGGGGATGCAACCGTGATTTCTTCGTGTATATTGCTAATGTTGCTTCGCGAGCCTTTTAGTATGCCTCGTTTTGGAGGTTTTGGTGGAACAGGAAGCATAAAACGACTCTATAATAAAGAACAAAAAGTTACTTCAACTATTAAAATATCGAAGAATATATTAACTGTTATGTCCCACCTTAGATACGTCCCCAATTCCACTCAAATAGGCCGTCGATTCTGAAATGGAATGTATGCTAGTATTACCGCTGCCATTATAGCGGCTTTCAATAGTCGTGTTTACAGATGCAACAATTTCCTCATTTCCCCTATCTAATTCACTACCAGCTGAAGCATCTGCATTGAGTGCAGCAAAAAACTCTGCACTATAATCAGCTGTTATTCCACTTGGCAACTTTTCCTTCTCCTTCCGCCGTCCTCGAATTTTCAAGGATCTTCGTACCTGTATAATAAAAAAAACTCTTTAAATAGTCTTAGATTTTTTTGATTTCTTACATGTATTGCCTCATCCAAACGCAACAATTCCTCAGTACTCATACTGCCCGGTACGCCCGAAGAATTTTTTCCCTCTTTACGTTGTTTCTTTTCACGTTTCCGTTTCTCTTTTTCCTCCCTCTCGGCTTTTTCTCTGTCGCTAGCACTTCCAGACGATACGGATACACCTTTTTTTATAAAGTTGAACATTTTCAAACCGTTCTATAAATCCTCTTTCTTAATTTCTTTTCAATTATTGCTTTTTGTAATCGGAAAATTATCGAAGTCATCCAATAAATTCACACAAGGCATTTAAACAAACATACATATGTACTATACTTAACTGCTCTTAGTCTGAAATTAAAGAATAACACATAGACAAAAGGCGGTATATATTATTAATAAAAACATATGTAGCTAGACTTATTGTTTATTATTTTTTATAATTTAGTCCTTTAGTTATTATCAAACCAAATAACACATTTCATTCACAACATCTAAAATATTTGTGGGTGTGGTTTCTTTAAAAAGCAAAATATATATTTTTTTTTCATTTACTTATTTCTATTTTCATGTACTGCAATATGTAATTGTGTTTCTGTGTGCTTTGCAGCCAGGTTATCAATTTTTAACGGATTATTGTTTATTTTATGCGTTTTGCTGTGTCTCGCTTAAAAGTCTTAGATTTTCGGGCTTGTTCGTTCGCGTGTTCTTTTAAAGCAGTTTTCACTTTTTGTCTAAGACACATACATACACATACATATGTATGTTTGTACGTTAAAATATATACATGTTCATATATAGTTTGTATGAAGATTTGTCTATGCACACAAACGTACAATTTTATGTGCAAATTGTACAAACACATTTTCCTTTGAGTTAATTCAGTTAGCTATGCATTGTTACGGTAGCCAAAAGAAAACAAGAAAATTTAAGTTTTTGTTTGTTTGTGTTAAAGGTTGGTACTTTTTCATTTCATATTTGACTAATTTGATTATCAGCATTATTAAGATTTTAACCAGTAAAAATAATATGACAGTTAATACATGCAAAAATAAATACGCACTTAAAAAGGACGAAGCTGAATGACACAACATACCAAAAATTTTTTATTTAATTACATTAAAGTTTTTTTAATATACCTAATTTTACCCCTCAGAAATTGTTTCGTTAATATTCGCGATTTCTTACTACGAAAAAAGCGCATACAGGCAGGCTGGCTATGCAAATTTGCGGAGTAAAAAATTATATCTTTTTTTTTTTAACATTTTTAAATTGTATTTAAGTTACAGTACATTTTACAAATAAAAGTTATTACTGCACTAGTTTTGTTAAACAAAATCTAACATATTTTCATAATCGGTTACAAATTTCTACATACTGACAATTGTAAATAAATTAATATACATATAATTGTACATATGTATGTGTATATAAAAATTTAAATACATATTTATATTGTAGATGGTGTAGGTACTTTAATTTTGTAAAAGTTAAAACACAATTTTTAGTTAGTAATTTTGTTTAAACTAAAAAACCACAAATAATTTCCACAATTAAAATAAAAAAAAGACGTATTAAAGAACATCTTGAACAAAAATTAAAGAGGACACTAACAAGATTCTGTTTTTACCATCTGGTAACATTTATTTATTGTTATTTGTCTTCCTTTACAAGTATGTACAATAGGGCGGGTCGATTTGTATGGATGAAAAAAAATTAAAAATCGTATAGCAAAAACGTAATCTACATAAAATTCTACGAAAATTCTCCGAAGAAACCATGGGTCTAAAACAAAATCCTAGTCCGCGCCTCTCGACTTGAAAATTTTTTCAATGTAAAAAAAATGTTGATTGTAAACAAATATAAAGTGCAAAAGAATAACCTTACTAAACCATTTTATTAAAAAAATTCGATTTCTTTTTGGAAAAAGCTATTTTTTCAAAAAATTTTTTTTCCAAGGCGGGCAGCCAAATTTTCAAGTCGAGAGGCGCGGATTAGGATTTTGTTTTAGACCCATGGTTTCTTCGGAGAATTTTCTTAGAATTTTATGTAGATTACGTTTTTGCTATACGATTTAAAAAAAAATCGACCCGCCCTAATGTACAAGCTTATTTTATTTTATAGTTCTGTTTTAATTATTTATTTTTATATATTTCTAATATGGAAAAAAAATAAATTTTAAACTAATAGAAACTGGGAATTATTTCCTTTCATAGGTTACTTTATTATACTCAACATTTTTTTTATTTTTTCGAATTTATTCAAGAGCTAAATTTCAGTTATGTATTTTATAAAGCTTTTTTGTAATAGCCATAATCCTTTAATTTTTAGGAATGGCATTATACACTACCAGATTATTATATTGTATCTTCTTGTTACATTTTACCTTAGCTATCCTTTGGATAGCAATGAAGTATATTGTATGTACAGAAAAATTTACCATTATTTATTTATTTTTTTTTTTTTTTTAAGAACGTGTGATGCGCTTTCTAAGGCCCGTTTTCAAAACTATCGAATAGCTAAAGGTAGGATTTCATCCGACGTATAAAAAGTGCCAGGTAGGAGGAAACGTAATCTACTTTATCGCTCACTTTAGGTTAAATTAAAGTTTCATTAATGGAACACTTTTTATTAGGCCGGTTAAATACTACTTTTAGCTATCGGAAAGTTGTGAAAACGGGCCTTAAACATTCTTTTTTATTATTTCTTAAAAGCAAACAAATTAAAAAAATATTTATATATTGCAAAATAATAAAAATAAAGAAACTGATAAATAAATACAACACTGCATTAAGTATGATTTTGAATTTAACGGTTATAAATTAGTCAAACTCACATCCTTCCTATGAATTGCTTTCATTTTCGACAAAATACTTTATTCTAAAGGTCTTTAAGAGTTAAACATTTTTTAGATTCCGAGTTATTGTGTAAACGTTAATTAAAACCTAAATAAACGAATTTTACATAACTTTAAATATAAATATGTAGTTTTATGATATTTATCGGACTTTGATTAATGCCCGTAATTTATACAAAAAGAAATCCAGCTGTGCATAGAAATCTATGTTGTAAAAGCTGCATTATTTTAAAGGAAAACTGAAGGTAAAAATACGTAGGCAAAATAAACGTTGAAATAGGTACGAACACGACTGGCTTTCTTTTTGTAGAAATTACGGGCATGTGCAATAACATTTCGAATAAAAACTTAAGTTTACTTCAGATCTGTGACATAAGAGATATTCAGAAATAAAAAACTTAAACCGCAGAGATGTGATTATTATTTTATAGTCAAAAATCACATTTAAAAGTTGTTAGGTATTTACACAATGCAATGCATTTAGGCAATCTGGCAAATTTCATTGTAGATTGCATCTTTTGTATTCGTGTTTATAATCTCATTTTGGATTGCATTCGAGATTTCATCAGCATCAAAATATTTTGATATAACGTTGATGTAGATTTAATTGTCTGTATCGTTATTTCAAGATTTTATTTGTTTAGTTCATTTAAAACAAGCAAGCTGTAAGCATCTACATTAAAAATGTATTCACGACTCATTTTTTCAACCGTATTTCTCTCGCGATGTTTATGATTACATATATAAAAAAACCAAACTGATATTGCGTTATTGATTTCATTTTTGATTGCTTTGTGTGCGTTAAAACATGCAGTCTGAATGAGAAATACGTTGCGTATATGCATTGCTAGTGGGTACCCACTATAAAGCTTACAATTGCTTTCCTACAGAATTAAGAAAATAGACTTAAGCTCTTTTTCCTTATTGCCACAGATATATATTATAGGTACATGCGATTTTCTACTACATTTCTGAAAGAATATGACCAATATTAATATTATTTGAGAACTTTCAACTAGATCATTTTGGATAGCTTTACCGATAGCTAAAAGTAGAATTTTAACGCCAGTTAAAAAGTGTTCCATTATTAAAACTACTTTAACCTACCAGATAGGATGAACCTTCCTCTAACTTATTTATCATTTTGTGTTAAAGAATAATGGAACACTTTTTATACGGCCAATAAAATCCTACCTTTAGCTACCGGTTAGAAGAATATACGAAATATTAAATGGCGCCATATAACAAATTGGCAAAAATGCATTTTAGGGGACAAAAATTGGAGTCCCTCTAGAATTAAAAGAAAAAAAACAAAAATTAAAATTTAAGGGGGCTGAGGCCCGTGGGTCCGCTCACTTAGTGGTATGTATGGATACTCAAATTAAAGGTAAATGTGCAAGAAAAACGGAAATAAAAAATTTAGGGTGGCTGGGACTTCTGGGCCCCTCTGGGGCAAAAAAGAACCCCCCCCCATCTTATATCTGTGAGTGGGTTATAAAGTTAAAGGTTAATATTTTATACGCAGTCATTTTATAATTATCGCGCGATTTTTTCTAATCTTTTTTCGTTTTTTTTTGTAACTTAAGCTTCCCTGCATAGCCGGCATTTGCCAAGCGCAAAAATTATCTTCTCTATTTAAAAACATACCGGCTTCGCTAAATAAATCTTCTCAACATCTAAAAATAATTAACGAATACAAAATTAAAACTTCTATGTATATATGTAGGTACATACATATATTTGCAATAGTGAGAAAATTAACTTTAATTTGAGCACCCACACACACCAATAAGTTGGCGGCGGATGGTTTTTTAAAACCAGGGTGCCGGCCCTTTAAATTTTAATTTTGGTTTTTTTCTTTTATTCTGAATCGGGAGGCATGGATTTCTGCCAAAAATATTTTTATGATTGGACAATTGATGAAAATGTTTAGAATAATTTGTATGATTTTTTTTATTAAAAACTATCTATTTAACTACATTTTAGCATTTTTTTAATTAATGAAAAAAATTCATTGACGCAAAATATTAGTTTTTAATTGGCTGAATGCATCTGAAGTGCAAAAAAAAATAAAAAAAATAAAAAAAATATGCTACCCGATTCAGAATAAAAAAAGAAAAAAACCATAACTAAAATTTAAGGGGGCTGAGGCCCGTGGGCCCCCTGGACCCAAAAAACTGCCCCGCCCACTTAGTGATATGTGTGGGTACTCAAATTAAAGGTAATTTGCTCACGATTGCAAATAGGTATGTATGTATTTTGTTTTTGTGTTCGCATATTATTTTCCTCTCTAGGTTAATTTAAGGTGTTTGTTATACCATAGAGGAGAAAATCCTTGCGGCCGGCCTAAGGCCGGCTATGCAGAGAAGCTTTAGTTAGCGAAGCCGGTATTTGTTATACCATAGAGGAGAAAATCCTTGCGCCCGGCCGAAGGCCGGCTATGCAGAGAAACTTTAGTTAGCGAAGCCGGTCTTTGTTATACCATAGAGGAGAAAATCCTTGCGCCTGGCCAAAGGCCGGCTACGCTGAAAAGAATTCTTTAGCACATCGGAAATAGGCTATTAGATAGTTACAAAAAAAATTAAATTTTTTTTTTTTAAAAATCGAACATAAAACATAAAAATATACAAAATAAAACAAAATATTTATAATAGTGAGCAAACTACCTTTAATTTGAGAACCTACACATAGATGTAAGTGGATGGGGCACTTTTTTTTGATCCAGAGGGTCCCAAAAGTCCCGCCCGCCCTAAATTTTATTATTTTTGTTTTTCTTGTACAATTACCTTTAATTTGAGTACCCACACATTCCACTAAGTAGGCGGGGCGGATTTTTGGATCCAGGGGGGCCTACGGGCCTCAGCCCCCTTAAATTTTAATTTTGGTTTTTTTCTTTTTTTTTATTCTGAATCGGGTAGCATATTTTTTTTATTTTTTTTCGTACGCCCCGTAAAGTGCACTTTTGCCGGCTTAAGTCCAGTTTACCAACGCAGCTCCAAATAAAAAAAAAAGTACATAGGTAATAGAAAATCAAAAAATAAGAAGAAAAACTTAAATGGCAAAATTCTCGGAAACGCATAGTTTCCGAGTTATGGACCTCTCAAGTTTTCATATAAATTTGCAATTTCCCACTACATTTTTGAACGTACATAGGTATATAGCCAATATTGGTATCATTTAAAAGCTTTTGAATAAATTTTTCTAGATATAAACATTTTAACAAATAGAAACTGGGAATTATTTCCTTCTGAAGGTTACTTTATATTATATTCAACATTTATTATTTTTTTTTTCGAATTTATTCTATGAGCTAAATTTCAGTTATGTATTTTATAAAGCTTTTTTGTAATAATAGTCTGATAGTGTATAAAGTCATTTCTGAAAAATTGAAGGAATATGACTATTACAAAAAAGCTTTATAAAATAGATAACTGAAATTTAGCTCATGGAATAAATTCGAAAAAAAAAATAATAAATGTTGAATAGGTATAAACATTTTATTTAAAAATTATTAATCCATTAAGAATTAAGGAGCCGGCTATGCGGAGAAGCTTTATTTAGCGAAGCCGGTGTTTGTTATACCATAGAGGAGAAAATCCATGCGCCCGGTCGAAGGCCGGCTATGCGGAGTCTTTTTTTACCGAAGCCGGTGTTTCTTATACCATAGAGTATAAAATCCTTGCGCCCGGCCGAAGGCCGGCTATGCAGAGAAGCTTTATTTAGAGAAGCTGGGGCTTATTTGATTACATTTTTATAACCTAGTGCACTTCCGTATCATTTTGATATAAATTTTGTAAAAAGAGCTAAAGAGTTAAAAAGTTTTAAATAAATTTTGCATTTCCAGAAAGATCTGACCAAATGATTTCAAATAATACCAATATTGGCCATATACGTTCAGAAATGTAGAGGGAAATCGCAAATTTATATGAAAAATTTAGAGGTCCATAACTCGGAAACTATGCGTTTCCGAGAATTTTGCCATTTAATTTGTTCTTCTTATTTTTCGATTTTCTATTACCCTATGTACTTTTTTTTATTTGGAGCTGCGTTGGTAAACTGGACATGTTCCCTTTTGCCTTTTAATTTATGAATATCATATGTATCAATAACTATGTGACTTATGCTAGTTATTCGCTTTTTGTAACCGAATATATTACCTATAAAGTTTTTTCAACATCACAATCCACGTAAATATTGTACATATTTATTAAAACACACACAAACACAATTGCACATAAAAATCCAAACTCAACAAAAACAGAAAAATCAATGCAAACTAATAAATAACCAGTATTGCACAAAAGGTTTTTCGCAAATTTTCTTTAACTTATCACATTTTCTACTTATAATTAAAATTTTGATTTATATTAAACCGAGTCAAATCGATGTGAGCAAATTATAACATAGAACATATTATGATTTCACCCATTTCTTTTCATATTGATTTTTAGCACAATAATTTTAACAATAACACCAAAATCAAGTTTCACCTTTTTGTTGCTGTTAACACCTTAAAATTACTTAGTTTGCGTATTTTTTAGTTACTATGCTTAATATAGATTTCTTTGTTTATATTTTTTATTGTTTAAATTGTACCAAGTACAAATCTTTCACTTCACACAAATTTTTCTATTTTGCTTGTAAATTTAATTAAATATAAAATAAAATATGCGGAACTAGAGAATTGAGAACTGATTTCTACGAGTAAAAAAATATTTTCTAAATTACATAGTTGCAAAAAAAGCATTATTTTTGTATACTTACGTTTGGCCTTTATTTTACCCGCATTCTCATCACTGCCCTTCTTGGTATGAAACTGTATTACCAATAAAAGCCAGACACATTACTTTAACCGCACCATCAATACTGTTTTCATGTCCCACTTATCAAAATCACACACCATGTTTATAACTGCAATATCAATTAAGAAACACTTTAAATGTTAGGCGTTGCCATTTTCTTAATTATTATCAAAAAATTTACAGTAGGTTTTTTAAGATGATACATACAACATGGTACAAATTAGTACGTGTGATGGCTATTTTTAATTTTTATTCTGACGAATTAAAGAAATTCCAATTCGCAATTTTAGTAAAGAATATAAAAACTACAGGAACTATTAATTATTTTTCTTTTCTTGCTCCCGTTCTTACTCGATCAAAACTTCATTTATCGCCCGTAGAGCTAAAAAATCGGTACTCATGTTGACTCTATAAAATAATTTCTTAATAAAGTTTAATGAAAAGTTGGTTAAAATTGTAGCCTGTGCTACGAACGGTCAACAGGCTCAACTGCACGACCAGTTACCTACAACGTGACTCCTACATAAAGGCATTTAGCGTTATACCAAATTCAATAGAAATTTATTTCCTTAGACAATATCTTTTGGGCTTATTCTACTCTGTTCCACTATTAACTCTAGGAACGCAAGATAAAAAAGCATTGCTTAAATTTCTTATTACGTATTAACATAATTTTTCTTTTTGTAAATGGCCAAAAATAATATAAATATAAAACAGTTTTTTGTCTCTACTGAAAATTTATAAATTTTGAGTTAACCCATTTTAGAGGAACCAGATAGGTTTGTACATTTTTTGTTATTTTAACAATAAAACTAGCAAAAAAATAAGTTTTTGGGTTTGAGTACAGTTTTTTCTATGCATAGCCGATACGTACATACATAGGTATGAGTATATTCAAACTTATGAAGAGCACATAATAAAAGTTTTACAATATAATAAGTACGCCGAAGATTAATTTCGGTAAAAACAAAATCTAAAATTATATCAAAGTTAGAAAATTTCAATTTAAACTCGTTCTTTCCTGTATTTTACGGTACAACATTGCAATAACCACATGTACCTACGAGTGTAAAAAATTCAAATAACTTTTAAACTAACAGAAATCCCACAATAAAACTTTTACAATATAATAAAGACACAATAGGCTAATTTAGGTTAAAAAAATAAACGATGATAATGTCGTTATTGCATCGGACCAAACCAAAAAATATACCTCTAATCGAACTTTATATTTGGTCTTACCAAATGGATCTTGGTCATCGTAATCAGCTATAAGTAAAATACCTGTTCTTAGTAAAGTTTGGTTGTTTTTTTCCTTTCTACCATATTTTAAAAAAAGCTTCAAGATTTTTTATTTTTTAAATTGTCGTTGACATACTCATGGAAATGCCCACTTGTTCGAAAAAAGTGTATTAACTCAAAATTTATTTTTTTCATTTTTTTTTTTAAATCAACACGCAATGTTCATATCTAACCTTTGTAAAAATATCTTGCTGGATGGTCCAAAAATTATTTTTCATATGCCTTTAATGTGAAATTAAAAATTGTTTTGCTTCAACTGAAAATTATAAAATTTTGAGTTAATACAATATTGTCGAACAAGTATACATATGTATTACAAAGCTATAACCCTTTAAACTAAATTGCAGTTATCGTTGTGAATGAAGCTTCTATGTTTATAAAAATTAGTCTGGGTTTACACTATAAAAGTTTTCTCTGAGAAAGTCTGAGTCTTCTCACCAATAGGAGAGGAGAAGAGAACTTGAACACAGACTAACTACGTGTACGCCAAAATGTCCATGTCACCTGAACAAGGCGAATTCATTACAGGTATATAAGTATAACTCTAACAAATACAACAAACAGGTTGTTTTTGTAAAATCATTGTACAATGTCAAAAGCAGAAACTAAGATAATGAATTAAATTTTGACATCCAAGAAATATAAGGCTAAAAAAATTCATCCGCAGGCTGTTAAGTTCACCTGTAATAATTTTGCCTTGCATCTGAACGAAAAACATTAAAAAAAAGTTGACGTACAGGTTAGTAATATGTACTTTTTTTATTTTTATAAAAAAAGCATAATTTTTTAATATTTAATAGAACATCTTTATTAAAATTTTATTAAACAATTACATTTTTTATATTTTTTTGATACGAATACATATAACGAAATAAAATTGTTATTCGAGTTTATTTATAATATGTAATACGAGTATTAAGACTGATTTCTATTTAATTTTTCTCTTTTTATTAATAATAAATTTCGACCAACGTAAACGCAATTTTAAAAACACTTATCAAAGTAATTTTTGGGAATACAAAATTAACAAGATTTTGTTAGTCGTGCTTAGTTCCCAATTTTAATTATTGATAAAAACACTGAAATTTATTGTTGAAGGGATAAGCTATTCCTATGCGCATTTCACTGGTTGCTCATCCAAAGATTTTAGAAAAGCCAAAGATATTAAACAAGTAAAACTGTTAAGCGTATAAGAATTATCTATAAGCATAAGTCTTATACCATGTTCGTACGACAGCGTTTTTTCGTAATTCACTCTCTCATTCGTAATCCACAGCCTAATTATGATCCAAATTACATAATTCGTCATACAAAATTTTGAGAGCGGATTATCTTATTTGTAAGTAATTCAATTTTTATTACCCTGTGGATTACTTTAAAATCAATGTGATCTCTTATTTTTATCGGGTTTTTTTCCATCACCAGCTGTCAAAGCACTAAAAAACAAACAAAATATAACATAAAGAAAGTAAACAAATGTAAAGGAAGTAATTTTTTAATATAAAATTTAATGGAATCCAAAAAAAAAGAAATATTTTATATGTATGTAGTATGTATTTCTTTAAAATAATATTTTTAACATACTTTATCTTTCCATTCTTAATACAAGTAACCGCAAACCAACAATTAAATTTAGCAATAAATAAAATTAATTTTAAAAAAGAAGAAGAAGAAGAACTGTCAAAACCGATTAGGAAAATGCTGTGCGAACATGGTAATTCAAATGAGTAATAAAAACAGAGAGCGAAGTAATCCAAAGCACCGTGCGAACATGGCATTACTTGTAACCAAATCAAAGCTTTAACAAAAACAACAACAATAAACAGTGAGTTTATCTTTTCATTTGTTACTATGCATCCATTTGGCACTATGTGCCCACGATTTGGCGTAAAATCAACAAATAATATAATAATTATTATCTTTTCTTACATTCCCCACAGTTTAACCATTCAATATTGCCAGAAGAGCAAAAAATATAATCTGTATTAAAACAAAGTCATATCTCAAAAAATCAAAAATATTAGGTTACTTAAGCAAAAGTGTTCCTTCATAGCTTCTTTATATGTACAAAATCAGAATTATATCAGAAACTGAACCGAAGTTATAGCGAAATATAATTTATTAAACCTGCACATGGGTGTTTCCCCTTATACATAGTTCAAAAATGAAATTATTATTTTAAAATTATTTTTCCGCTAATATTATACAAAATAAATCGCTGGCTTAACTTTACTTTTTTAAGAAATTTAGATTTTAAAGGAGTAATGTGCAATAAGTAAAAATACATTGTTTACAAAGAAAAAATTACAGTTATCTCATTTTTTGTTGTTGTTTTGTACTGATGAGCAAAAACGCTAAGTCCAATTTATCACAAGAAAAGGCTCTAAGTCCCAATTAAAAGTACAGTTTAACCATTTCTCTCAAATTGTTCCATCACATGTATTTTGATTGTTTTTGTCTCTCCTTTCAAATGTGGACTTAGAGCCTTTACATGTTAAGCCAGCGAAATGTGTCTGTCATTTTCCGAAAGATTAACTATAATTTTCTTTAATCTAACAAAAATATGCTACTTTGAGTTACCCATAATAAATGAATTCAAATACAAAAAACGTTTGACTTTTAATAATGTAGCGACCGTTATTTAAAAAAAAAAATTTTTTTTCTGTAACTAATTTCTTTGGTTTGAAAATAAATCTATTCCTTAAACAAAACATTTCAAAAAATTTAATCAGATATTTTACTTGACATATCCTGTGCAAAATTTTACAATACATTTGAAAACAGCACATTTATAAAGTGAGGACCGTTACATTTTAATGGTCAAAAAAAGTATTGAAATTACATTTTTTATGAATTCTTTCGGTTGCTACCGTTGCTTGAACTTTTGAAAGTCCAAAATGGAGCGTTCCTCGTGGCATATCTGGGTAGTTTGGAATTTTATTCAAAAAATCTCCGAAAATCGGTAACGATCGTTATTTTGGTGCATATAAGGGTACATTTTGAAAATTTTAATCGCATTTTGCCAAGTTTGTTTGTTTTTTTTTTTTGGAGATATGACTATGTTGCTATTAAAACTTAAGGATATATTTATGTATAACTCTCTACTTCTATTTTTACAAACTTGCTTATTTAATTTAAATTCTATAATTAGTTCCTTATGTTACTTTAAAAAGTAAGTAATTAAATCAACTTCAGTTAACTGAAATAAAACGTACAAAGAAAAATATATATGTACATATGTACATGCATGCATTTATATGAACATATGTATGTATAAAACAAAAAATAATTGATATACATACATATTTACATATCTTACAATCGACTTATCTTAAAAACATTACATCCATTGGTACTTTTTCAAACAAACGATTCGAAATTTCTCGAAAGATTTTTCCAAAACTCTTGGCATATCCAGATTTTAGCTCATTAAATACTGTTTCCCAGTTTTCATTTAAGAAGCGATTCATAGTTTGTGATAGCGTGACGTCATTAAAAAGATTTTCAAAATGCATGTAGACTCGTTTTGGATCAAACGAAACTCGGTAATCCTTTAAGCGCATATACTTTTCGCCGTCCTTTTCAAATGGTTCACCTATCAAGCGATGCTCAATTTTAGAGTTAATGATTGTGATGTTTGCCCGACCGTTGCCAGTAATAGGTAATAACAGAATTCGACCAGTCATCTCATAGTTACCCAACATTTCAATGCGTTCAGTAACGCTGTCACAGATAATTAGATGTTTATCCAAATCGGTTCTGTTGTTCAATACCAAATAAAAAAACATCAATTTATTTTTATTGTCTTTGTTACAACAAACCTGTATCTTTTAATTTTACTAGTAGAAATCATATCATTAACTAAAACATCTTTTAATGTTTGCCTCAGATTAATTGGTGCTGTGCCAGTGTCTATTACCAGAGATTTTACAGCCAGTGGTTCCAAGGGTGGAACACCAAACTCTTTGTTTCCTAAAATAAGTTAAAACAGTAAATGAGATTTTCCTAGAAATAATCTTTTGATTTTGTACCAGTTTTTAACACTTGTATTGCCTTGTTCACCGCATCCACAAGACATTTGTCAAAGTTTGAATCTCGTTTGCATTTAGGAAAAGTATCAGCTGCAAAGACAAAAACAAATTCATTGTATACACATATAAAAAATTCAATCTCACTTTCTCTATTTTTTTTATCAACATGTGACCAATTGAGGCCATAAAGTCTTCGTCCAGACAACGCTGAATGTATAACTTCTTATAGACCAGCCTCAATAAATAGATTTACATACAAAAATATATAAAACTGATTTAAAAATAAAAAATAAAAATTGTAATACATTTTAAACATGGGCGTGAAAAAATAATGCGAAAATTAAAAAAAAAATACATACTTCAGAAATTTTACGCACATATTTAATATCATAATTTCAACAATAAATGCTATTTTTATGTTAATATTGCTTTCCGTATTTGTAAATGAAAAATAAAGAGGGCCCTGTTTCTCAAAACTACAAGTTAAAAATCTTCAAGTAAAGCAACAATTTTACAATTTTTGTTTTTGTTTCCAATGTATTTTACTTGTAGATTGGTACCTTGTAGTTTTGGGAAACAGGGTCTAAGTCTTCTATTTTATACCTACATATGTATATGTATGTATGTAAGTGCCTAATTATAATTATATATACATATATATATATGTATATATACATAATTACTATACGAATGTATGAGTATTCAAATTATAAAAATTAAAAGCAGTTCGGCTTTTTCAAGTATGTACTTACATACGTACATATTTGATTCTTATAAAAATTTTGTATATAGATAGGTAGGTATATTAGGGTCATTACTTTTTAATTTTTTTGTAAATATCAAATTGAATATGCCATAGCAAAATGTCAATAAAAAAAATTAAAAAAACGCCATCTTTCTTTTTTGCTGCTTTAAAAAGTTCCCGCACCAAACAATTTGAAATTTATTTTATGTATCTATTTAATGTTAAAAAAAATAACTATTTAATATACCCAAAACTGAGCAGTATTTGAAATAAATGTTTTTGCAATACGTATTCTGTATTAATATTTTAAATACAAGACGTGCAAGTATTTTGTATTTTAAATACATGTCCAGCAAGTATTTTGTATTTTAAATACATACATAATTAGAAGTAGTTTGAATTTTGTATTTTAAATACATAAAAAATGAGATTATTTTGTATTTTAAAAACAAACAGCCGTATTAATAACAAAAGGTTAGCCACAGCTTAGCAGCTTGTTGGCACAGAGTTAATTCATAACGAACTTTTCTCCATCTGACAACTTTTGGTAAATCAACTCTGAATTTGTATGATGCCACATTGTATTACTCAAAAATGCAACAGGTTTTGCATTAATCATCGCTGAATTTGTCATTTTTTCCTCCCCCCTTCACGTATAAACATTTTTAAAATTAAAATAAATTAAGTAAAAGAAAGTAAATTAAAAAAAAAAAAAATCAGTTAATTAAAAAACCAAAAAAATTGTTTTACATTAAACGGCTGTTTTTCACAAAAAACGTAACTATCAGAATATGGAAATATCAGAAGTAGAAGCACCAGTAAAGAAGACGATGATTTTGTTGTTTTCGTTGATAGGAATGATAGTGAATGTAGGACATCAAATTTGGAGTTGAAATTTGTCAGTTTTCTCAGTGACAAGAGCAAAGACATTATCACTCTTGACAGCTATCCAACTATAAAAAGAGTATTCATAGAATTTAATACAAGTTTTTTTTAATACATCAGGACCTGTAGAAAGATTATTTTCTTCGGTATCTGATATTTATGAAAGGTATCAATTGTTTTGTTAATTAGTATTATCTAATGTATATTTGATTTGAATAAAAATTGTGTATTTCGTATCGTGGAAGTATTTTGTATTTGAAATACGTACAATAAAAGGAATTTTTTTTGTATTTAAAATACATACAGATGTGTAACTATTTTGTATTTTAAATACATAACCTGACAGTATTTTGTATTTTAAATACATGACCAGCAAGTGTTTTTTATTTTAAATACCGCAAACCATGTATTTTGCCATTGTCACAATTTTAAACGGCTAAAACTATTATTATTATTTGTGGTTATTGGCCTAATACCCTTTGTACACTTGCATACATTTCGGAGGAGCGCATGACAGATGTTGAAAATGTGAAATATGCGTTCACACTTGAAACATCTAACATCTACTTACTGTCAATAAAAAATTTTTTACAATAGAGCCAAAATTTAATTTATTTAGAACTCATTTTGTTAATTAATATAAAAAAAAATCAAGAAACATAAGTCTTGCAAAAAAGGAAAAACTTGAGAAATGGTAACGCTGCTTTCAAACTAAGTGCTGGTTCACACACGTCAAGTTTGACTCGTCAAGTCTTGAGCATTTAGGAGAGAAGGGAAAAGAGAAGGCCATTTCTTTTCCCCTCTCTCCTAAAAACTCAAGACTTGACTAGACAAACTTGACGTGTGTGAACCGGCACGAAATGCTATTTTGTCAGTGGTGCCACAATACTAATATAATGTATTGCCACTTTTCTAGTGATTACACTAAAATAATCGGAAGATGTAGAATGAAATGCAATGAGATAGGAACATTTTGTAAAGATGTTGAACAATTTTGATTTTTCGCCCAATGTATTTCTTATGGGAAAATTCCAACATCTTCCCAAATTGTGAAACAATTGTGAAAAGGCTATAGAGGTCACATTTACATTTAAAGGTTTACATTTACCAGATAACGGTACATTTGTGTTTTTTGATGTACTTACAAATACATACATACTTCTATTTTAAGCGGCATCCATAGTGAAAGGTTGGTTTAATTGGTTATACAAAAACTTTTAATTCAATCTATTTGAATTTGAAATAAAATACAGTTCTATTTGAAAAGCAACAAGTTTAACTGTTTTGAACAAATTATAGGTATAATAATTTTTAAAAAGGCGTTTAACGTAAAATGTTTTCTCTTAAAATAAGACAAACAAAACTTTATTCAATGCCAAAAAAAAAGTTGAGCACTTTTTATACGTATTGTTGGATAAAAATAATGCTTTAAATTTTTGTGCAAAATTTCTAAATAATTCCGAAAATATGTTGAAAAAAATGGGAAGCTTAGCTGCATTTTCAAATTTTTTAATAACTTTTAACAAAAAAAAATCGCGAAGTTTAGCTAAAAAATTGTTTTTTTTCTACAAAAAATGTATGTTTCTAATGGCTTATAAATTAATGAAGGTTTAAACGCTGGTTTAGTTGAACTAAATACAAATTTATATGTAGTTTAAACTCAACAACTATAAATCAGTGTCCCAGGTATTATATGTAGTTTAAAAAAAGTAACATGAGGCAGCAGTACGATAAATCTTGTCAAATTCATATGGTCTGTATTAGTAGTTTAAACGCCTAATTTTATGCGTTTAAAGATGGTTTATATGCTTACTGATTATGAGATTTGTTAGTTTACCCGGCGTTTCCATATGCAAGTAATTACTTGCAAGTAGTGTATACGTATTATCCACAAAAAATCGAGGAAACAGCTGATTGGCTGTATGTACAAAAATTGTGTGAATGTTAGTGAAAAAGTGTGAGTGTATTGAGTTTTTCGAACTTGTACTTGCATGTGGAAACGAAGGTTAAACACATTTTAAACCAAAAATAGAGTTTAACTCTGATTTATTAGCCCTAAAACGACTGCGTGTATATTAAAAAAAAATATAACTTTAAATAAACTAATAAAAAAAAAAATAATTTTCGAGATAATGGTATATATATTTCGAAAACAAGAGCTAACCTAAAATAACGATTAGCACAACTGGATTCAACGTAACCGGTTTTAAGCGTTTAACTGATGTTTTTTTATTAACAAAAAAAAATTCAAGTTGATGTTATTTTTTAATGTAGGGTGTTCTATGTTTCTCCTGTAAAATTTGTAAAATGTAACTTAGGGCTTTTTTGAAATCATATGACGATATGTGGATATGAATGATTTTATGTAAGTATTTCCTTAAAACATAACATTGTGGGCTTGTTTGATCAGCATCATCATCATGAACAGAATTAAATTAAAAGCTGTTAAGGTTGATTATAATATGCATACCTACATACATATGAATTTGGTTAATTTTAATTTTATGTATGTATGTGTGATTCTTTTAAAATATTTTCTACAAATAACGTTTTTATCGATGTAGATAGTAAATATTTAAACTTGACATTGAACAATATTTCTTATTCGGAATGTTAATCTTCATATGTGAGTTTTATTAGACAAGTTTTATATGTATGTATGTATGTATTTCAATTAGGGAAACGCACGCGATTAATCGGTTAATCAAAATTTTGATTGCCAAAGTTCTGATTTATTAATAAGACTTTAATGGAATAATTTTAATTAGTATTAACCAAGTTTGAATAATTTTATTTAAAAATGCTTAAATTAGAAATAATTATGAAGATTAAGAAAAATTAAACTACTGTGTTGAATAAGAAAAGTCATATCATTTCGAATGTGGACCGAAATCGGATAAAACCTAAAAATCGAAAACAGCACTTTCTCAAATTCATCTTTAATTAGTTTGCTGATGTCAGTGAGCTCTTGTGGATAAATGTATAACTTAGCATCAAATAATCTTGTTATTGTAGATACCTACGTGATATTAAATTTAATGCTAAATGTTTTAGTTTTTTATACCCTTCACCGAAGGTAACAGGGTATATGAGTGTTTCCCAAAGTAACGGTCGTTACCGATTTTCGCAGATTTTTTAAATAAAATTCCAACCTACCCAAATATGCCACGAGGATTGCTCCATTTTGGACTTACGAAATTTTACCTTCGGTGAAGGGTATAAAAATGGGCAAGTTATGAGAAAAATACTCCTAAAATGGGCTAAACAACACAAAATTTTTATAAAAACTTATACGTCTTGGAAAAATCGGTTTAGATACGAAAAAGTTATGACCAAAATAAATGGAAAATTTGTTCCTCAATATGTCGGTAAATAAATCTGACTAATCGGTTAAAAAAATAGCTGAGTTATAACCTAAATACTGAAATCTCAAATATTACACTTTTTATTATACTAATTAAGTTTGTCCCTTAATATATTTAATAGCACGCAAACATGTGCAAATAATTAAATGCAATTAAGCGATTAATACCCACTACATATACGTACATATAAACTTCTGTTCTTTCCCAACCATGGTGAAGGGTATAAAAGATTCGGCATAGCCGAATATAGCACTCTAAATTGTTTTATTGTAGACTTTTAGTTATTATCAGATTTCAAACAATTACGGCTTAAAATGGTTGTAAACATAAAATTGGAAAACTATGATTTTTGTTATTAATTGTGATACATCTTTCGAAATTACAATATATGTACATATGTATGTATAATTGCCGAAAAACGGTAAAATTGTCTTAGTTTTGATCCACTACAACTCAGTCGTTTTTTATCCGATCAATGCCAATTAGCCATTAAAGAGATCGAAAACACAAATGTACCGTTACCTGTTAAATGTGACGTACATACATACATACGTATAATATTTTATACAAAGATACACAATAATTAGTGCAAACATACACATAAGCGTATCTACGTCAACATATCGCTGGCTCAATATTACAAGGTTGTATGTAACATTTTTTTTTATTTTCTGTTTACTATATTTTTTTTTTTTGTTTGCATTGGACAATTTACAACTTTATGTGTTGATCAAAAAAATGCAGAACGTGCTTGGCCACCTTAAACAAGAGTGTTTCACTCTTGTATGCCGCATGTGATCAAAAGTTCAGCAACAAAGCTGTATATTCTTCATAAAACATATGTATGTATGTAGATAATAACTTAAGCGTTATTTTGTTTTATTACACTACTTTAAATACTCAGGGAGGGTATTATGTGGATGTTGTGACGTGTGTAACATATAAAAATATTGGTTCTGGACCAACCTTTTCGTGAACCGTTCAACTTAAAATTTTAAATCGATCTAATGAAATCCGTCCATCCAGCTGACTGACTGGATGTGCATGTAAATCTTGCACTCAAACTACAGGTCGCAATTTTGAAGGTTATTCAATTAAATTTTATATGTACGTTTTGATCCTGTTGAAAATGGTGCGAATCGGTCCATCATTTTAGATACACGAAAAGCATTGTAAACACTCAAAAAATTATGTAGGAAATTCAAACGAAAATTCATTTGAAACAACTTAAAATTCATTTAAAAAACGGATCATTTACATTTCATTTAAAACAAATGATTTTTACATTCATTTTTAATTTTTTTTTATTTATTAAACAGCATATTCCGTAAAATTGAATAGTTTTTACCAAGGCGAATTCATGTAAACGGTGGTGTCGATACTACAACAAGTAATAACACCAAAAACACAACAAAGTATTTTTTTGTTGCTTTCGTTGGCCGATATGTCAAAAACACAAGTAACTTTTGACGTTCCTCTCTCTAATTAAGAAAAAAAAAGTAGCACAGCTGTGTTTTCAACGCCACCTGAAAGTCAATTCGCCTTGGTTTTTACTTTTAAAAAATATATTTTAACCGAAAAAAATCAAACTACATAACAAAATAAATACGGAAAAACATTATTTTTTGGTAGTTTGTTTTTTGAATAGCAAACACAAATGTTGAAAAATAAAATTATTCGTAAAATAACTATATTTTTATTCAATTTTAACAGTACGGAAAACGAATTTAATAACCCACAATCAGTTACTGTAATAATTTTATAAGTGTACTTAATCACCTAAAAATATGGCTTGAACCAAGAAAAGTTGCACCATTCTCGTCCAAGCCATAAATGTCTTATTGTAAACATATCTGTGGCTTGGTTTAAGCAAAGCGAACTTAACTTGCTTAAATGACGCTTATTTTTAACAAAAACAAGCTACTTTTGTATTTGTTGTTTTAAGAAATGTTTGATCATATACCAAAAACGTAAATTTTTTGATCATGAGGAAATGTTTATTTATTTAAGAAAATTTTACTTAATACGAGCAAAATATGTAAAAATCAAGAAATTATTTTTGGATTTTGGATTTTCTTGTTTGAAAAAAACGAAATTGATTACTTTAGAAAATAAACTTCTTTCAGTGTAGCACCCATACAAGTTTCTCTCCAAGATACAGTATTTGTGCCCTTAAATCATCCCAGTACGTTGGTATTTTTGTTAAATTTGTTCCAAACTACTTTTATTGCATTCTAAATCCTAATACTAAATTTGTTTGGAATCGGTCTATATTTGACCATAGATCCCATAAAATTAATACTGCTCCCGAAAATAGCTTTTAATAACATAACTTTCTTATAAACATTGATACACAGAAATATAAAACTCGTTCCAAAATTAAATTTTTTGTACTTATTTTAGTACGAATCGTACTCAAAATTTTAAGTAGAAATAACACTTAAAAGTACTTAAAACAATCCAAAAGGGGATAGCTTTTAAAAACCACTACGCGTGCATAAAAAAGAATCAATAATTCCCATATTATATTTGTTAAAATAATTGTGTTGAATGCATCAAATTTTCAAAGTAGAACGATTACAAAAACCATATTGGACATGCTGCTGGTGTCTTATTATTACGAATTCCTCTGGAAACAAAGGGCGGAACAAAAGTGAGAATAAAATGTGTAACATGTAAGTAAATAATAATAATTTTTTTCTGGTTCTGTGGGGTAAGTGTTTAGGTAAGAATCAATCTAATCTTACTTTCTGATTATTTCAAGTACGAATCGAGATTTAACCGTCTTAAAATTTCCGGAATCAGGCACAGTTTGAGAGAGGAACAGTGTAATTACATATGATATTATAAATCCACATAATTAATTCTGTGGCATTTTGACAAAACATCTCAAGACAAATTTAAAAAGTTGAAACAAATGTTGTTAATCATACGAATTTTCTTTCAAAAATATTTTTGTGTACGTTTTTAAAATTTTGTATTATAAACGAAATTTTTCTTTAATTTTGGTTTATTTTATTTTTTAATAAAAATGATTTTTTCACTGAGTTTTTTTTAACTTTTTTGGTCGAGATAAGGACTTAGGATGTTTTGTCAAAATACCACAGAATTTAGAATTTAATATTATAAAATAATAGAGAGAATTATAAATTGATAACCAACTTATTTTGATACGCTACGGTATAAACTGTTATTGTTTTTTGTTTATTTAGTCTTTATTATGAAATAAGACAGGTTGGTTGATGTGGCCCAATATAAAACTTACGCAAATCTTTTGCAGTACAAAATGTTACAGCTATCAATACGACAAATGCAGTTTGATGGAGTAATTTATTACACATATTTTTAGTTTAAGTTTACAGATATTTTTAAACACTATTTTAATGTATGTTCATATGCAGTCTATTTAACTCTCGTTTAAAAATTATTGATAATATCCAAAAGGTTTGTTAATTTTTAATTGATGTATTTTATTTCTACCGAATCAAAAAGTTCTTTTTCAGACACTACTTTAAAATTTGCTTGTACGATAACCGAGTTTATTAAGCCTTCTACCATGTACGACGCACCCGGTTTAATTTCTCAGGTTAAAATCACCTAAATGCTAGCAATACAATGAACGGGATGCTCTCTTGTTGGAAGCTTTTATACAAAATGCTTAACTAAAATAATACTTACCAACAATATTAAATACATGTGTACGTATGTATGTTTGCATGTATACACTCAGGGTTGGGCAAAGTACATGCATACATGTATTTGAAATACAAATACAAAATATGTATGTACATGTAAGTCGTGTATTTTTAATGTTTTTATAGTTAGGAAATTATTTTATCAGTTTATATGAATTGATTTTTTGAATTTGGTTTAAGGATAGGAAATGTTTTTTCAGTTTACATATATGAATTGTTATATGTACTCAAGTTATAATATTTTTATTATATTCAACATTTTTTATTTTTAAGGAATAGGACTATTACAAAAAAGCTTTAAAAAATACATAACTGAAATTTAGCTCATAGAATAAATTCGAAAAATAAAAAATGTTGAATATAATATAAAAGTAACCTTTGAAAGGAAATAATTCCCCGTTTCTATAATATTTTTATTTTTGTTAATAGCTTTTTAAAATTAATTTTATGACAAATAGGTAGGTTTTTGAGTTTAATTTTGAAATAATTTTTTCCAGAATTTTTTATTTGTTGTGTTATTAAAAATATTGTTAATTTTTCCTGAGGATGCTAACCAAAGGTTACCGAAATATCGAGTAAATAATTAAATAAATAACCTGGTGCTTAAAATTGAAAACATTCAAAATATTATTGAAAAAGGTCAATTAAAACTGAATTTAAATTTAAGTCGTGTATTCATTGGCGTAGATAGGGTGGCTGGAGTGGTCAAAACTCACACAGACCCGATTTTGTCCACCAGGCTTGTAAAATTAAAAATAATCAAAAATTACGCTGTAATTAAAAGTGCTTTTGAAGAGGAAATAAACCAATGCAGAGAAAAAAATTCATTCGTGGTCGAGTAATTTCTCGATTCATAAGCAATTTATTATCTAATTATTTCAGTCAATACTAAACGAATCGGAATTATTTTTTTAGTGTTATAATGCATTAATTTGAGTTTCATAATACTAAAAATATAATTTCGATTTGTTAAGTATCAACTGAAATAAAATTGCTTTCGAATCGAGAAAGTACACGATCACGACTGCCAGAATTAGGCCCCAGTAGAAGCTCTTGGAATACTGACTTTATGGCCAAGCCTATTGAAAATGGGCCGACTCGTAGGACCACCGGGAGAGATAGGGGCAATTTCGGCCTCAGACACTATCAAACAGATTGTGATGAAATTTTAAACATAGATACAGAGATCCCTATTCAAATAGCCATACACTCTCGAAGATTTGTTTTTAAATACTGTGGTGATGGTCGGGCTTGACCGACTATACTTTCCTTCTTGTTAGATATATGCAAATGTATTTTGAGGCCATACGTTTTTGATATGCAATATACTTGAGCGGCAGGTATTTAAAATACAAAATACATTTTGGGAATATATTTTAAATACAAGTACAAAATACATATTTCAAATACATGTTTTTGAAATAGTACCCAATACTGTATACACTTTGGGAGAAAAGTACTTTTATAAAGATATATTTATACATGAATTAAGGTGCAACGAATATTAGATTTTGCATTTGCGAACTATTCGCTTATTTCTGCTTTGTGCTTTCGCACTAGCATTGGCTTCAATCTAAGCCTACTTAATTTAATTAATGACGCCAATATTAATAACATCTGAATTTTTTTAATTCACATTTTAACTTCAGTATTGCAAATAAGAATACAATTGAATTCGATTGAGGTTTGATACTTTCTTAAAAACATCTTTAATGTGTTTTGGACTTTCTTGAAATTCGGAATGATAAGAGAACAAAATTTAATTTATTCTTGGTACTTTTTCTAGCCAAATATTGTTTAAATTTATAAAACTTTTTAGTATTATTTCATATTTTTTAATAAATTCCTGGATACTTTCGTGTATTTGCTCGACAGTTATTGTTCATTTTTAAATCCTGGGGCCTAATTCTGGCAGTCGTGATCGAGTACTTTCTCGATTCGAAAGCAATTTTATTTCAGTCGATACTGAACGAATCTAAATTATTTTTTAAGTTTTGTGAAACTCAAATTAATACTTTACAACACTGAAAAAATAATTCCGATTCGTTCAATATTGACTGAAATAATTAGATATTAAATTGCTTTCGAATCGAGAAAGAACTCGACCACGACTGCCAGAATCAGGCCCCTGCTTTTTGCCTCTGTTCTCTGTTGCAAAAGCTATATTTAAAGATTTTGCTAAAAGATAGGCTGTTTTCCTAAACGCCTGTTGCATTGTAGTATTCTTAAATGCAACCATAAAAATTTTGACAATGCATTTAATTCCGAAATGCAACTTTGTAGTTGTCACTGCGCAGAGAAAAGCAAAAAGTGTAGATGCAAACCATATTCATATACAATACAACGTAGGTTAAAATTTAAGTACAAAACACATCAACACGATATTGATACCTATATTGTGAACACACGTTTAGGAAACAGCCATACATGCGGAGAGAAATAAGCATTTTTCTTTAATTAAGACATGCCACTGGATGTATACTGATTCTTTGCATAAGAGTATGCATGTTCAATACTTTTTTAAATACATACAAATATGTACTCTTATTCCGCAATTGAAAACATCTTAAAGTTACTCTCACTTTTTATTTCATTCATTAAATTGGTAGCAAACTATGCTTTAGGCACACAAACGTTTTGAAAGAGTGCCAGACAGGTTTTGGTAAGACCCATATTTCTATTTATTATCTACACACAACATACATTAACATATATGTTCCTATCTATGTATGTACATACATATATGTGTTATGTTTTTATACAATTTTTTTTTTTTAATAATTCACGTGCACATTATAAAAATTCAAAACTCTATTATGTATATACATATGTATGTACATATGTATGTACATACATACATACTTACAAGGTGCTTGCATAAATGTAAATATAAAGATACATAGATACCTACATAATGTTTTTGCGTATGTATCAATTTACAATCTTAAATTTACACATGCAAAACTTTTACATACATACATACATATGTATGAAAATTATAATAAGTGTGCCGAAAAATTGTACAAAACGCATGTCATCCATAAGTTTGTAGTATCACGTTTGTTTTGTATCCATTTGTCGTAGTTGATGTTTTTTACAGATTTTTCAACGCGTACATATGCATTTAGTTGTCTGGTAATAATAACCAACTGACTGCCCTTCTGGCTGGGCTTTGTTTTGCTTTAGAGTTTATTGAACTTGTTAAAGATTTGTTTACATAGTAAACATATTTGCATGCATAAATATAAAAAAACTTCTTGCTGTGTACTTTTACTCATTTTTTTTTAAGAAATACTAGGCTTACCGCATCTTAATAAAAATTCAAATCTGTGAACCGGAAGCGTTTAAATTATATTTTTTTTATTTTCTTAACCCACCATAAGATGCCAATATTAAATATTTTTTTTCAGTAGCATCTTCTGAGCATTGAAATTGAAATAAGATAGCAGCAGGGGAAGTGGTGCCCCTATAGGACGCTAATGTTAAATATCGCATATCTTTAGAACTGTTTTAGTGAGAATGTTCAAACTTGGTAGGAGTCACTCTTATAGTAAACTACACATTTGAAAATAAAAATTAAGGGGGAAGGCGCAGCTGGACCAATACCCCCATAGGATTTACATATGTATATATTAAATATCGCGTAACTGAAGAACTATCTTAGCAAGAGTCTTCAAACGTAGATAAAGCCACAATTATAGCGAACTATAAATTTTTAAATAACAATCGGCGGAGAAGAGGAAGGAAGAGCGGTACCTCCCATAGAACAAAATTATTAAATTCTGGATATCTGAAGACAAATGTCTTCAGGTTAGGGTTAGGTGCAGGAGGAGCAATCAATAATATATAAGTAAAAAAGCGTATGAAATTTTGTTCCCTATAGACTTCTAACCCGGCTCTTAACATAGGCATTTAATATTTTATAATTTTTAAGTGCGGGTGGTACCTCTCATACAATACAATAAAGATTTCTTCATAGTTGGAGTACTGTTGCAGTGAAGGTGTTCCAATTTTTTACAAAAAGCTTAAATAAAAATACACAACATCTTCCAAAAGTAGGTGCAATAGTAAAAGTAGTCATGGCACCTCCCATACGAACACATGCGATTTATGTATACATATCAGTAGAGCGGGTTCTGTAAAAGCAATAAAATTTGGTACAAGATGCTTTGTTATCAATACAAGAGATCTGTTTTAAAAAAATTTTACTAATTGTATTTCGATGGGGTAGCAAAGCGCACCGGGTTAAGCTAGTATGTATATAAATTAATATTTTTTGAAATGCAAAATTTTCTTTATATCATCCTTATTATATTTTGGCGACATCTTCCTATATTCTTATAAGTGGTTATCGAGTTCATCGTCTAGAAGAATCGCTTTCGTATTGCTATCGAGACACGTTTCTTCCCGAAGGAAGTATCTTCCGCAATACGAAATCGATTATTGTCGCAATAATATTTTTCACCCAGGCAATACGTTTGGCAAAACATATGGAGTATTTCAAATACTGCCCAGCCCTGGTTGTGTATTGGAAATGCAAAAGGATCCAAAATAAATATAACTAATAGGATACCCAATGATTATTTCGATGTGACGCAAACATAATGATGATAAAATCAATGTACCTTTTTGTGATGGTGATAAAATATTAATAACCGGCACAAACCTTTTGGTTTGGTAAAGCGTGCGAAACGTGTTTTTAAAAAATAGAAAAACGGGGAGAACAAACATGTTTTGCATTTACAAAACTGCTCTAATGGATAGCCAAATTTTTTTAATTGTTCTTTTTCTAAATTAAAATTTACTCTTAAAAATGATGTAGTTGTAATATTCTATATTTTAGCTTTTGTTTTTAAATTAACTTTTTTCTTTAATTTTTAAATTTTAATTTTAACTTAATTTTAATATTTAATTTGTTTAAGTCCGAATGATTTGTTTACCTAACACATTTATAAGTGTTTTGAGTTGTCATGGCAAAAAAAACGTTAGCAACAAATCTTAATACTTGCATTTATGTACATACATACATATCGTCACCTAAAACGCAAAATGCCCTAACTAAAAACCATTTAAAACCGACTTTCATTAAATCTGATGAATTGCATCAACATAAATGTCCACAAAAAATGTTGGAATCTTTCGACCAACATTTACGAGTTTCTTGACAAAAAACAAAAGGCCCTATCTACAAAAGATTATATACATAGTAAACGCTAAAAGGCCTAATTAACATTTTGCATAATATGCTACATTGTCTCAATTATCAAAACAACTGGTAGATTTTACAACAAAAAAAGCACAAAAAATAAATTATAAACAGTTTAAAGCGATTTATCAATTTAAATGTTTTCTCCTGTAAAATTTTCAAAATGTTAGATAAGGCCTTTTGGGTTATAGGGGACGATATGTATGTAACTATGTATTTATAAAACTGGATTTATTAAGAAGTACAAACATATATAAACATATGTATTTAAGTAGTGCATATTTACTTACGTAGTGCTTTTAAATAAAATTATCATACATACTAGGTATGTATGTATGAATGTTTAGTGCATAAAACTAAAATAATTAAAATGTCCGTTGAACCGCAAAAAACAAAGAATAGTAAATTAAATTGCCGCCAAAGCCACTGCAGTGGTTTTGAGAAATATAAAACATTTCGTAATGATTTGAAAACACAATTCATCAAACTAAATCAGATTCGAAGAAACAATATTCAAGAGGGTTGTGGACATTCCCAAATGACAAACAACAATTTTAGCCGTCGTAACTCTGTTAGCACTTTAGCTTCATCAGCATCAGTAGACAACTTAACTCCAACAGCGACGACAAGCAAAAATAGCGCACTAATAAACAAATGCAGCAATCGTTGTGTGCAATCACAACAATCATTGTCAATGTCACTTTTGAAAAACCTTGATGATTGTAATGTTAAAACGAAGAAAGAAAGAAACAATTTCGAGTTTACTGAACAACGTTGCAACTATGAACGTATGGCACAACAAAAGCTTCAGCGACAACAACTACTACGGCCATGGTCATTAGAACAAGTAATATCATGTGACGTTTCAAATTCAAGGATTCCAACTTGTTCTGTTGATCAGAATCAAAATCAACATGACTCAAAGACAATCTTTACAGAATACGTAGCTTTAAAAGAGTTTCGTATGCAAAATAGTAAAGATTGCTTTTCTGATCGTCATAGCCGTTTACTACAATTACAAGCGAAAATTCCCTCTCTTAATCACAGTGTATTGATCGCTAAAAACGCTTTTACCACAACAGTCTTCAGCAAAACACAGCCTTACGAATTAAATTGTTAGTTAAAAGATATTGATGATGACAACAACAATATTTTAAAATCTCATGTTTCTTTTTTTTCGTTAATATCATTAGCTTCATCAGCCCCAACACCATATGCCTTCCGTCAACTGTTATTAAGGGACCAATTAGCGACCAAGTTTCCTTGCCAAAAATTAAAACGGCTGAGTATAGATAATAGTCTAGCATTAACTTATCAATCAAAGTATTAGGCCATCAGAATAAGATTTTTCTTGAAACTATTTGCTGTTCATTAAACTTGTAAACTTTTTACAACTTTGCATATTACTGAACATGAAATATACGGGTACGTTCTACAAATCGAAATGAAGTGGAATTGAAATCGAACGAGATTTTAATTTCAATTATTTACAAAGTTACTACTGTAATTTTATTTACAAAATTACTGTAATTTTTCCTTTAAATTTAATTGGTACTCAAAGTATGAAGTATATAACAAGAAATATTTTTATGAACCTTCTTTGCAGGCTCGTTTTCAAAATTTGTTTGGTTTTAAATCCACTCCATTTCGATTTACAGAACACCCGATAATTATAATAATCACAAATAACCAAAGAATAGAACTAGATACTACAATACGCCCTTGTTCTGGAAAACACAGCGTTTTCAAATCGCTTACGGTTTGGAAAACGCATTTCAGCATGTTCTAAAACCGCTCGATTTTCTAGCGTGATACTATTTTTCCAAGTTGTATTTGAGCAATTAACATCAACATATCGACCCCTAACCGCGAAAATAGCGTAAGCGCCAAAAATCTAATTTAACAGGAGAGTTTTTTAATTTTATTTCATATAAATTTTGTATGAAATTTGTCGCTTACGATAGAATTTTTCTTGCTATAAAATAGTAATGTGACAATGACATTTTCGGAGATGATGCAAGCAAGTGCTGTCAATAAAGTCGTTTATTTAAAAAACAAAATTGAAAATGATGTCGCTTACGTTATTTTTAGCGGTTAGGGCACGATATGTTTTATCATAACAAATCATAAACAAACAATAAATTTTTTTTGCAAATTACTAGAGAAATTGATATGATTTTTACAGTGAGTAGATATGACCACTGCACATCGATTTCTTGCAAAAAGTGAAAACTGAACAATTCCGAGTTGACTCTCTTTAGAGTAACCAGTGCGATATGTACATATTATATTTTATGGCTTGGTTTGATTTAGCTCGGAATCAAAAGAAGTTCATAAGTAAACAATTGATACAGGCAACACATTTTTAAATACCCTTCACCGAATGTAAAAGGGTATTTTAAGATAGTCCGAAATTGTTTGCTATTGAAATTTAGCCTGATCGGTCCAAAAATGGCTGAGAAATGAGCTAAAACCACGGCTGCCTCCTATGTTAAATCTCTTGTTGTTGTGTTTTTAACATTTATATCTGAAGAACGGCAAAATCTAAAGTTTTCAAATAAGGTACAGGCATCTTAGTTATCAATCAACAACATCCAAAAATTTTATTAACGATAGTGGAGAAGTGGGCGTGGCAAAAATTCTACAAATATATAGTACACTAGCCTTACAAAGACATTATAGAATCCGTACATCTGGAGAAAGGCAAGAGCAAAAATTCTCAAATAAGATACATACAAAAAGTGGAGGGGAAGCGGGTTTAAAACGTCAAATTTCAAGCATTTTCGTTTGTCAGAACACCTGTTTGGCGTTTTCAAATCGAAAACAGGAATTTTAAGCGATATGCGTTTTTAGAACAGGGCGAAACACATTAAAAGTTAAAAATATATATAGATATTCCGATCCTTCATATAATTGTTAAGACATGATTTGAAATAATTTTATTCTCTAAACTTGTTAAATATGTATATATTTTTGTTTTATTCTGGAAAATTCACATTTAGACAAGCTTTTACCCGCTACACGTTTGGTGATTTTTAAGTATGAATGTAATATCAACGCCAGCAATTCAAACACAGTTTTTTTTTTATTAAAGCCTACATTTATACATATCTGCTAGTATGTTAATTTATATGTATTCATAAATATTTATTTTATTATGCAGTATGCCAAATATTAACATTACATACAGTTCAATACATATTAGATGATCGAATATGTAAAAAAAAATTATTCATTCTAGATGTTTAAAATTTATTTACATAAAATGTGTTTGAAAAGCTGGGTGTGGAGTTGTATAGAAAGTTATTCATTATTTTTGCTTTTAATTTAAATGACAAAATTGCAATTTAATAAATAAATAATAATAATGGTTTTCTTTAAATTTTATCTTAGTTTTATTTTCAAGTCATTCTCAAATGTATGACATTTGTCTTGCAACCGTTCTTAATATGCATGGCACATGACTCTAAACCGATTTTCTAAATTATAATACAAGTGTATTTGTATTTGTATTACATTTATTTAAACTGGTCAAAACTAAAGTTTTTTCAAAATCTTAAAAAAAATTGTACTTTGGTGAAGTGAAAGAAATAAATAGTATTCGGCTTACGAAATCAAATTTAAAACATTTCGAAACATAGATTACATTTTGAAATCTTTATTTTTTCCATTTAAAATGTATTAAAAACTTTATTTATGTAAATATACATATATAAAATATGTACATATATACAGGGGTGTGCTGGAAATCGAAAACATAAATCACAAGAATTTGGAACTTGTTTTTAATAAACTTTTAATCTAATTTTTATTTTGTTTAAAAGAGAAATATTTGTATAAAAAAATTAAGGGTATTCATTTCAGATTTTATTTATGTTGGAAAAATGGAAAAGTGGAAAAATGTAATTTTTGTTACAACAACCACAAGAAAAAAATTCCACCAAAAGTTACATTTTTGTCAAACTATAACCAAGTGTAAAAAAGTCAGGATAAAAAGATGTAATTTTCCACTATAAACGTCAAACGAAATGATGTTGCCATTCATAAAAAATTGCTAATTTTTAATACAAAGTACTCTTGAATTGTACAACTCTGATTTTAAAAATCATTTTTCTCATTTGACTTTCAAAAAGAACAAACACATATTAAGAATGAGTTCAATAAAAAAAGTTATTAAAAAAGAATTATAAAAAAGAAATGAAGTGAATGAAGTAAACATTTCTGCAATTTAATATTTTAAAGTTTATATTGTATTGTTTTCATGAAAATGTATCTTTACACCCTTATTTTCGTAAATATTATCAATTTTAGTTAATGATGTGACAATTAAATAAATTAATTAATTCACTTTTTACACTTATTTGGCATATTGAAAATATAAATTACTTCCACGAATTATTTTGCAGATTTTTTTGACAGTTTGTACTTTTTACAAAAAAGAAATAAAAAAACCCGTTCACGTCAATAAGAGTGCAATTTTTCTTTTTTCCATTTTCCCAACCAAAAAAACTTTGAAATGAATACCCTTATTATGTTATTACAGAAATCTTATTAAAAAATTACTTTTAAAATTCTTGCGATTTACGTTTTCGATTTCCAGCACACCCCTTATATAATCATATATAAGATGTTCTTTTTTTAATTGTTTTTTTTTTTATTTTAAATATAAAGTTGATTTACAAAGTTCATTTTTTAAGGTTTTGTTTGTCAATTGAAGCAAAGCCGGGAAGCGAAAACCATTGTAATAGACAAATTTTGCAAAATAGGTTTTTTTATATTACCGTTAACATAGCTTTCTTACATTGCTTAAACATCAAATCTCGCTGATTTTTGACCCCTACCGCCATCAAAATGCAATTACAAAGAGCCAGGCAGTGGATGAACGTTGTAAGTCACTTATTAAAAAATGATACAAACGAAATTGTTTTGAACATATAATAATATTTTCTTTTATTTCATAATTAAAACTAACAAAACGAAAATTAAAAATAATATACATAATATTTTGTGTAGTGGAAAAACGTTTTAAGTGACATCGCAAATTTCCAATACAAAAAATTCTAAATAGTAAATTTACATGTTATTTCAACTTTAAAAGCCATATTCATTAAAAGTTCTTATTTTAAGCTTATAGTATATAATAACTACCAAACGCTTGTATTCATAAATGTAAATTAACAGCTTTTTTACTATTAACTGTTTGCAGCGATTTTGTGTTTTAGTATGGCAACTTTCTTTATATTTTGCTGCCATTTTATTGCTAGTGATGTATGAAACTTATATTCGGTTCACATGATATTCTATATTATTTTTTTAATTTTAGACCTTAAAAATTATTCTTATCAAATAAAACTACATATTATTTTAGTTTTTGAATAAAATGCTGCCAAAAGGTATCATAAAAATGATAATGATAAGAAAGTATTCCAATAAAAAGTTTGTTTACATTTTATTAACATCACTTTTATTATGATTTGTTTATTTTATATTTTTTTTAATATTTTTGAATAATAATTTGATGTTTTAAACAAAAAAAAAAACAACTACATATGTACATAGTTGAAATAATTTAATAAATAATTAAAGAGAATATCTGCATTTGCCCCTGAACATATTAATTTAAATCATATACATTTTTTTTAAATAATTAACAATATACATAACTTTAAAATGGTTGTCTAAAGTAAAAAAAAAAAATAGTAAAATGTATTTAACATGTCCATATTAATAAAAAAAACATTTTTTTTTATTATTTTTCAACATATTTCACAAAAATAATATCAAAAAAAGCAAACACTTATCAAAATGTAATTTTTCGTTTATGAATACAACTTTAGCAATTTTTGCTAAAAAAAACGGTTTGTTAATCTTAAATAAGTTTTTATGAATACGGCTTTAAATTTCTTGATTTATTGCATGAAAGTTTTTTCAAAACAAATTTAAAAAATTAACAAACTTGCCTTTTAAAAACGTTTTTTTTTCTCTCTCCTGAAAAATATTTTTTTGTCACTTACAACGTTATTTGCGACTTTGCTTCAATTATTCTTCTTTTTTATCTCCATTTCCAACTATGCTGTATTTTAAACTCTTATAATATAGAATTACAATTATTTTTTTATTTATTTAATTTTTTTGTTTTATAATTATGTTGACTGTGAAGTTGTGTATTTGTTGGTGTGTATAAATATTATAAAAAGCTTGAATTTTCTTGTATTTGAAACATGTTGAAGAAAAACAAATTCATTTCAAATGTTTTAGTAATCGACTGTAACAAGTTACGTTTTTTGTTTTATTACTTACAAATATTAATTTTTTTAATTTTGCTTAAAGTTAAATGGGTCTAATAATTCAATTTTTTTAATTCTGTATTTGATTTCTATTTGGTGTAAATATTTTTAAATGTAATTGTAGGAAAAGGGGAGAACAATGAAATACAAATAGTATAACTAATAACTTAATAAAAGAATTGTGGCTTAAGACGAAAATATTTATGTATGTATATAAAAATAAAAACAATAAGTTATCTTAAAATTATTTTTTTTAACAAAATACATTCTATGTAAAAATGAAAAGGAAGCATATAAATAGAGACATTATAAAAGAAAATAAAAAGGTAAATTACGTCACAAGTTGCACCCTTGCGAAAACGCCAACACATAACAAAAATCAAATAGACATTTAGTTGTGCATAAATAATTGTCTATGTGGTTGTTATTTTTTTGCACTTTTGCTTTTTCGCAAGGGTGCAAGTTGTGACGTGAATTACCTTAATATAATTTGTCAAACAAAATTCCATAATGTCACTATTTTCAATTACATATGTACATATGTATAAAAAATAATAATAATATACTACATACAATAAAATGTATTCGTGTATATGGATGTGTGTATGCGTTAACATTTTGTAGATTTTTTTTCATTGGTGATTCTTATTTTTTATTAGTTAACCACACATTTGGGTTTATAATAATGTTTAAACATACTATTTGAACTTTGAACTTATTTCTTTTTGTTTTTATTATTGGCTCCTCTTGGAGGAGTTAAAGGTCGTCCCGAACTTCCGAAATTAGGATAAACGAAACGTCTTTTGTCAGCAGGTTTTAATATTTGGAAAGAACACATTAAAGTGTCGTCCACAGACATCATGGCACCTAATAGCAGATTATTAATAAAAAAAATAAAAAAATATTTATATAGACTCGTTTAAATTTGAATGTGATTAGGTCTGTTCAATAACTTAAAGCAATTTTCGCAAATAAGAGTTTAAGAACTCACAAATTCGCAACACGAGTGCAAAAAGAGTATACAAATTTAAGAAAACCAACATTTTCTAGTAAAATTTGTTACTTGCAAGAAATCATTAAACATGCGTATTATGTTTTCCTTTACAAAACAATTTTTGAAACTTTCTAAAAAAAATAAAATGTTTATTATTTTTAAGGAATATTACGGTTTCTAAAGTTAAAAAGCAATAAGTATAAGTAATAGGAAGAAATATTTTTTAAATTGTCGCGTTGCAAGTGTTTGCTAGTAAACTAAAGAATATACCTAATGTAATGAAGAAATTTTATACATACCAGCATTGTCAAATTCGCCACAATAATTTGGTGCTGAGAATAATGTAACAAGTTGACGTTTAGCAAAAAATTCATAACCGTCTTCGACAACTTGATGAGCACGACAAATTAAATCGAATTCATGTTTTTGCAAAAATTTGCCCACAACCTAAAGAAATACCCAAAATATTGTAAATTAAAATTATGAATATAATCAGGGACTGCATATAACGATTATTTTTCAAATTTAAACTGAAAAAATTAAGCTACACCAAGATAATCCATGTTACATGAACTACTTTTAACTGAATTAATTTTAAATTTTTACGCCCGTATTTATAAAATTTTTTTACATTAAATAAAGGTTTACAAAACAAATTTTGTATGAAAATTTGCCTTAATAAACGTTTGTTAAATTTAATAATCGTTTATAAATACGGGGGTAAAAGTTTTATTTTTTGCTTAAAAAATAAAAATTATTTTCGAGTTTTATTTTTTTCTTAGAAAATAAACGTTATTACATGATTTGTATTTATTCCTCAAAAATAAAAATTATTTTTTTAATATACCTTTTTTTGTTATGGTGTTTCCTTTTCTACAAAAAATGTCACATTTTATTTAGAAAAATGCAATTTGGTGTTCGTTTCTTAAAAATGCTTTGCTCTGTAAAAGGGCAGCGTGTTTTATTCTAAAAATATTCACCCTTAAATGTCATAAGGCATTGATTGCACTTTGCGCCACTAATCATGACAGTAACAATTTTAAGTTTTAATAGTTATTTTTTCTATTATTTTATAGAAAAACACAAAAGAAAGCATTACATTGTTAATGGTAGATTGGCAGTGCTATAGAATTTAAATGGATTCGGTGTTTTAAAATTGTTTTTGAAAAAGAAATGTCAAATCAAGAAATCGTAAAAACTTGGTGTTAATAAATCCGCAATCTAGCAAAGGTATTTTCTTGTTTACATATTTTATGAAAAATGAACTAAAGAAATTGGAATTTCGTCATTAATTTTGTTCATTTATTTATTTTTTTAATATCAATCTAATAGCAAGTTTGGGTTTATGTACATAATTTTTTTTTATATTTTGAAGAACACACTTTTTGATTGTACATATTTTATATATATTGAACTACCTTTTGTCAGCTGTTAAAAACAAGGCGACCCAATTTTGTGTTCTGTTCTCGTCAAATAAAAAATTGCAGTATTACATGTTCGGCAATACCTTTTATACATGTACCTTTTAAAATGTGGTATTGTTTTTATAGAAAAGAAAACACCATTAGTCATTTAAAATTAAATAAAATACAAAAATCATTTAAATTAAATAAAATATAAACAAAAATATTTTAATTTTACAAATAAGAGTTTTTTGCACGGACTCTGGGGGGGATGATTTCTCCTTAAATCTGTTAATATTTATTTTAGCGCGGAAAATGGATTTGTTTTTGTGAGCAAAATAATCAAACTCAAAAAATATTTTTATTTTCTGAGGAATGAAAAAAAAATCAAGAAAAAAACTTTTATTTCTGAGGAATAAAAAAAATTCAGGGGGGCTACTCTCTATTGCGATGAGAAAACAATTTCGATGCGAAAGCTTAATGCCAACTTGGTACTCTCTATCACTTTCGCAATATGTATTGAAAATGGATCAATACTGGCAACAAAAACAAAAATGCTAAAATATGTAAAAATATTTGAAATTGGAAAGTTTAAATAAAATAAATTGTGATGATTTGGGAAAAGAAAAAAATTAATAAATGCGAAACACAAATACGCAAACGCATTAAAGAGTACCAATCGCTAGATTTGCTACAATTTTCTTTCGCATCGCAATAGAGAGTAGCCCCCCTGAATATAACTTTTATTTTCTTCGCGAAAAATAAATTCAAGAAATAATGATTTAAACGTTATTTTTAAAATAAAACTTATAACCGTTAAGATTCCTGAATAAAGTTATATACTTTAATATTTTGCATACCTCTGCACCAAAAGTGAAACTAACTCCACGATCATTTTCACCCCAACCCATTGTGTCTTTATCGGGATCTGACCACAAAAGATCACAAAGAAGTCCTTGATCGGGTACATCAGTAGGTCTCATAATACGTCTTATTTGCTCCATTGATGTAAGATCCGGACTAAGACCGCCATGACAACAAAATATTTTCTCATCCACTGTAAGTATTTAATTCAGTCAAGTATTAAGAATTTTTGCGCTTAAATGGGTAATTATGTATTACCTATAGCTGCAACAGGTAAACAATTAAAACAATCTGTGAAAGTTTTCCATAATTTAATTGTATAACGTCTTTTGCACTCATCATAAAAACTTAAAGGTAAAACATATAACGATCAAAAAAGAAAACAATTTTTAACAAACCAGTTCTAATAAAATTATTACACTGGATAAACAACTTCAGCTTAATATATTTTAGTCTTCCATTCTTTTAAACTATTTATTATAAAATAATTAGGAATTGAAAGATTAAATTGCTGCCTCCCCAACGATTTCGAACGAAAATTTCGTTTGCTTAATTTATATCCATACATTTAAAGCAATGTTTTTAATGCAAGTTAGGCGACAGAAGTTTTCGTTCAAAATCGTAGGACAGGCAGTTAATTTCAAAGTGAATTCATTTATTAGGAATTTACAATTATTGTAAATGATTCAAGTTTTCTTATTAAATTTTGAATGTTTTGTATTTCATTAAAATACAAGTTAAATTATATAAAAATATTTTAATTTTATTTGCAAATTGAATGATAGAAAAATATTGAAATTAAATTTGCAAAAGATTAAATACATACAAATTTTAAATATTCAAAGGAATTTAATATTTCGTAGGAATGAATTCATATGGATATAAACTGAAATGCGAAATTATTAATTTGCAATATTTAACTCTACTAAGCAAAAAAAATCAAGGAATTTATTCTTTCAACCCCTAGTTATTAATATACATATGTTGTATGCATTAACTTGTTCTTACCCATAAATTCGATTGATACTGGCACATTCATGGTTTCCGCGCAGTAAAAAAAAATTTTCAGAATATTTTATTTTGTACGCCAATAGCAAACATATTGTTTCCAGTGACTGTTTACCACGATCTACATAGTCTCCCAAAAATAAGTAATTTGATTCTGGAGGAAATCCGCCATATTCAAAGAGACGCAACAAATCATAATATTGTCCGTGAATGTCACCTATAAATTAAAAGGGTTAATGACATTTTTACAATTACAACTTCTAATTTTTATCTTTTCACACTTTTACATAAAACACTATATTAAAAATGGTTCTTACACATTTAATAAAAACAACACACATTAATAAAAACAAAAAATATTGGCTATTTTAATTATTCGATCAAATAGTGGCGGAAAAATTCCTGTGGATACTTAAGTATTTATGTATGGGGTTTATGTATTTACAAAAAAGCTAACTTAGATTCATTTATTTGTATAGTGAACTGTTGTTAAAAAAACAAGCATTTCTGCATAGAAATATGTAGTTATTTGCTGATAGTAAAATTTCACTTATACCTTAAATAGTAAAATAAAATTGGTTTAATTTTTAAAAATTAATTTAAAGACAAAAAAAAATCTAAAATTTATGTGCCAGGTGACAGGCAATTGATTGTGTAGAAAAATGTATACGAAAAGTACTCAAAAAATGAGTTATTTTTTACACAAACAATTGCCTGTCACCTGGAAACGGCACATTAAAATTTTCATGTCAAAGTTTAAAGCTCAACTTACATAACCATACAAGACAGCGGTTTGAACCAACGTTATTACAACACTGTATTTAATTAAAGGTGACTTACCATTACGACATAACCAAAACCATGCAAACCTTTAAAAATTTTGGGTTCTATCGTCATAGTTACGGCTATGGCATTATGTTTATGTATCGTCTAAATTGACTTTAACTCCCATTATCCACACTTATTACTACCATAGAAAATTAGTATAATTATTTTATATAATATTTTAATCCAATTAACAGTTTTAACCGAATTTAATAATAAGGCAATTTACGATGTTCTACACATTGGTTGTTTATGCTATAAAATAATGAATATGATTTTGAGTCGATCGGTATACTAAAAGATTGGTCTACATTTCTATGTATTATACACATCGCATAACATTTATCCTTAATGAATACCTGCCCTGTCTTACAATTTGAGAGTAAAAAATTAAATGCAGATGGCGAAATTGGAGGAACAGAAAAAAATTGAACATGTATCAAAATATTCCTTAAAAAAGCAAAATATGCGCTATAAACTATAAACGCTACTAAACTATGCACAAAAATGCTGCAAACAGTAAAATATGCACTAACAAACCGATGACAAAATTCATAAAAGGCTCTAAAAATTATAAATATATTGTTTGTGCGTGTTAGTCGCACAAGAAAAAACATGCAATTGCATACTTATCGGCTATTTCATTACCAGTGATAATGCAGCGAATGGTGCCCAGCATAGCCTCACTACATACATGCCTTAGATTTTCCTTACGAGCTCTTCTACAATCGTTCACTAGTTTGGAATTCACAAAACATCCCTAAAAGCCGACTGGCTGTCCGCATATATAGTGAAATCCTAGCCCCCAGAATTATTACCTCTTATAAATTTTACGGCCTTTAAATACCCTAGAACCTCCGCCAAAACTACGCTGAATTCATCATAAACTTCGATATCCCCAAGGTAGACCCCTGCACCCGTGCCCCTTATCCCCGAGCCATTATTAAAAATAGCAACTCAATCCCGACCTGCCGAATCTGCCCGGGTCTGACCAGCTCTATTTAGACAGTAATTTCACACTTGACAATTGCCCGAAGTCGACCAAACGGCGCACGTAATCCGTGGGCCTGGGCGGGAACAGGCAATAACCAACAATGCCATCCAAGATCTGCAAGTGACCTATCGTGAAATTTTCGAACAGTCCCAGTCTAGAGGATTTTTGGCTCCCATTATTTTTTTTATTGCTTTTTATACAAAAAGCCTTTAAGGACAGAGCGCATAATATTATCTTAAAAATAGTTCAACAATATTTATAAACAAGTTGTTTTATTTTTCAATTTTACAAAAAAAAAACTAAGAATAAAAAATTAAAAGAAAAATTATTCATAAAGATACTTCAGGTTTACAAAGGGACACCAATATTATATTCCTATTAATATGCGTACAATAATCCCTTTACAAAACAAAAACTCCCTAATGAATAAGGGGTAAACATTTTATATTTAAATGTACAATTACGGGTTTTAGAATATCATGTCATCCTTTAAAATTTCAGTTTATTAAATTAATATCCAAAAAGCTTTTTACTTTGTGGTGGAAAACTATTTCAAAAACTAAACGATTTCCAGTATCTTTAATCATTGGTTTCTTTCAAAATTTTCCTCTTATCTACATATATACTAGCGGACGCGGCGAACTTCGCCTCGCCCCAATGCCAAATGCCACATTTCAGATTGCGCAAAGTCTAAGTCGACGTATAACGCCATCTATCGTATTTTGGATGAGAACTTTCTATTTGTTCATTTGGAAAGCCATTAAGGAATAATTTAACACAAAATTTCGTACAAAAAAAATCAATTTTCGATTTTTCCAATTTTCCGACTTTTGCGGAGAGATTTTCCAATTTTCCGCATTTCGCATTTTCTGCAATTTTCTATGATTTACACTAAGAATTCTCTATTGTTTGATTTGGAAAGCCATTAAGGAATAATTTCACACAAAATTTCATACAAAAACTCGATTTTCGCTTTTCCAATATTCCGACTTTTCCGAAGGAATTTTCCCAAACCTAAAAAAACCTTCTCCTCGAAAATACGAACAACCTACAAACAATTTTACAGAAATCGGCCCAGCCGTTCTCATTTTATGAATTACTATACATTTTGTACACCATTTTTATATACATATTGGATTTTGCCACGCCCCTCCGCCCGCAGACCGAAAATCAAAAATCGGACTTCACAGTGTCACCCGCCTGAAGATTCCCTGAAAATTTCATCAAAATTGGAGTCCATACGTTACATACACACATCCTGTTTTATGTATATACTAGCGAACCCGGCGAACTTCGCCTCGCCCCAATTTTAAAGTCAAGTCTAAGCCAACGTATAACGCCATCTATCGGATTTTGGCTGAGAACATTCTATTTTTTCATTTGGAAAGCCATTAATGAATAATTACACACAAAATTTCGTGCAAAAAAATCAATTTTCAATTTTTCCAATTTTCCGACTTTTGCGGAGAGATTTTCCAATTATCTGCATTTCGCCTTTTATGCAATTTTCCATTCATATTGCACCACCAATGACATACTCATATACATATTTATTTTTGCTTTTTTTGAAAGGCGTTGCCATGTTTTTCAAAAGGAGACATTAAACTCTTAAATCGGTTATGTAGTTACGAAGATAAAATCGGTTATGTAGTTCCGAAGATATTTACAAAAAACATTTGTTAATAATGATACAATATCAAAATTTTAAAACTTTCGAAATGTTGCATTCAAAAATCCGAGTTTTCGGTTTATTTACATCAAAAACTGTTCTACAAATTTAATCGAGGCAACAATCATCGGTGACAGATTCAAAGGTGAAGACGTACTTATTCCACGAATTCCGATGATTTCCAACGATTTACCATTCCGATTCAAGCGGCTTCAATCCCCTTTGCGTCTTGCCTTTGCTATTACCATCAACAAAGCACAAGGCCAATCATTGACTATTGCTGGCTTAATTTCGGAAAATTAATGTTTTTCACACGTCCAGTTGTATGTGGCTTGCTCCCGACAAAAAACATTAACTATCCGCTGGCCCAAATCTCAATATTCTGTAAAAAAAACTTCATGATAGGTATTCCATGGATTTTTATTTAAAGGCCGTAAATTTCGTTAATAGCTCAATCTAAATCGTGTGGTAATACAAAAGTAATGTTTGCTTAGGGCCAGCAACGCGGACCGGGTCAGCTAGTTAAGGAATAATTCACACAAAATTTCATAAAAAAAACTCGATTTTCGCTTTTTCCAATTTTCTGACTTTTCCGAAGGGATTTTCCAAAATCGGCCCAGCTGTTCTCATTTTATGAATTACTATACATTTTTTACACCACTTTATATATACATATTGGATTTTGACACGCCCCACAGTGGTTGAAAAGTTAAAATTAATAATGAATTTCATGTTTTCCGCTCATGATGAAATTTATTAATTTCATTAAAAACATATTGAATATCATGTATCTGAAATGCTAGGGCAATATTTTCATTACTTTTTTGTAGGCGTTTCCTCAAAGTGTGCCAAGTCTAACACACAACATTTGAAAGAAAATCCTAAAAAATAGTAAGAAACTAAAAACTCTTGGAATGACTTTTAATACGTATTTTTGTTGTGTATTTTCCCATAATTTAGGTATTTAAGATGAAAATTAAAAAAAAAAAAATTAAAGAAAAAAATTTTTTGTGACAAAAATTTGCTTCATCTTAGGAGTCTAAAAATTATTATTTTCTTCAACTTTGATGGACTAGAACTTTTGTGCGCGGTGCTCTACCTTATACCAAATAAAAGATTGAAGTCTAATTTAAACAATAAAGTTAAATTCAGCTGCTAGTTTTTGCTAGCCTTTGTCTAGTAAACGTTTAAATAGAAAACAAGCTACTTTTTATTGCTTATTACGCATTCTCTCGTTATATTACGTTTGCTGCTACAATCATCACAATTTCTGACAAAATCTTCGAAGTAAGTCATAGTTTGGTTTTGGCAATGATTGACGGAAAGGTGGCTAACACAATAACACAAACATTATTAAATGCGGTATGCTATATATGTAAAGCAAAGCCTTCCGAAATGAATAATTTGGAAATTTTAATAATGAAGCCAGAAAGTGAGGAAGCTCTTAAGTTCGGTGTATCTCCATTACATGCTCGCATAAAATTTATGGAGTGTATACTGCACATCGCTTATAATAAAGATTTTGCTGCTTGGAGAACTAACTCTGCAACCAAGGAAATAAGGGAGCAAACAAAAAAAATCATTCAAGGCAAATTAAAGTTGAGCCTGGGAATAAATGTTGACATGGTCAAACAAGGAATGGGTACAACCAATGATGGAAATACATCAAGGAGGTTTTTTGAAAATCCCAGAATTATTGCTGAAGCTGTGGGTGTAGATGAAAATCTTATTCATCGTTTCAAAGTAATTTTAATAACTATTAACAGCAACGCTGATATATGTCCGAATAAGTTTCAGCAATATTGTTCGAACACTGCCCAATTATATGTTAGGTTGTATAGATGGTACTATATGCCAATGACCGTACATAAAGTCTTGATACATGGAGGAAAAATAATAGCAGCAGCAATTTTACCTATCGGAATGCTATCAGAAGAAGCCCAGGAAGCGAGGAATCGCGATTATCGTGAATATCGAAGGTATCATGCCAGAAAATGTAGTAGGATATCAACAAATGAAGATGTGATGCACTTACTTTTAGCTTCTTCGGATCCTTTTATAAATAAGTTTCGAAAAGTTCAAAAAAAGCAAGAATTAGATCTACCTGAAGATGTTAAGGAATTGTTGTTATAATAAAATATTAATTTTATATATACATGTTTCATTTTAATGTTTTTTTATTATTACTAGTATTAAAAGCGTGTTTGATTTAAAACCAGGTTACATGTTAATTTTCTAATTATTTAGAAAATTGATGGGGAAAGTTGGGGTATTAGAGGAGGGGTGTGTATGGAAGATTTGGATATGATATTATTTTTAATAATCCTATGAAGTTTAGGGATTGTAGCATTGATAACAAGGGATATACATCATATTAAAAAATTTTGTTATATGGGAAGTAGGCGTGCCCACAAGAATTTCGTAAATTTTTTAGCCATTGATTTTAATTGCTACAAAACATATATGTATATACCGAATTCGGTTGAAATAGCATAAATTCAAATGAAAATATTGCCATTTATATATTTCACTTGTATGGGGAGTGGGCGTAAAAGTGGGCGGACATATTTTATTCTTCATATATTTCCTAATGATGATAAAAAAAGCATCTGTAAAAAATTTGGATGTTCTACGATGACTCCTTCTATTTTTTTACATTTCTACTATGACGATAAACCACTGTGCGCCCCCCGCCCGGAGACCGAAAATCAAAAATCAGAAGTGTCACCCGCCTGAATATTCTGAAGATTCATTACAAATTTCATCAAAATCGGCCCAGCCGTTTTGGAGTCCATACGTTTTTTTTAAAGAAAAAAATCGTCCAAATAATATAGATGTCATTGGTGGTGCAATATGAAAATTGCAATATGAAAACCGCCATGTTCCAACTTATGGCGTTTTCTTTTCTGAGTAAATTTCTGCATTAATTCTGCCTTTTACATTTTTGTATGTTCTTTTCTGAAAAACGTGTGTTATTTTAAAAGTGTAAAGCGTTCTTTTCTGATGATGTTCCCTTTAAAATTAAAAAAATGCTACATGTTCAACACTCACTTTAATTAAAGGGGCACTAGATCAAGTCGAATTCAGTACAAGGTGGTGGCAATTTTCCACCCGTAAACACTAACAATGCAATACAAAAAACATCTCTTGTTTCTGTTGGCTTTGGATTGTTGTAGTCTTGCCACCACCTATAATTGAATTTGCCTTGCGCTAATTGTACTTTGTTGTTTTAAGCCGAAATTTATGTTCTTTTGTAAACGTAAAATATGAAACACTTCTTTAAAATTAGGGGAGAATTTAAAAATGTTGCCAATTCACATGTAACACTTATGCAACACTTTTTTTCAGAAAAGAAAAGGCCATTAGATTTATACGAAAAGAAAATTTTGACCGGCCCACTTTTTTCGAATTACAAAAAACAAAAAAACGGCTCCATCGATTTGACAAAATTTTTCTTTCAAATGTTCGTATTAATCCATTTTAAGTTTTCATCGAAAGAAAAATTTACCACGCCTACTTTTACGCCCACTTTTTCTATTAAGCGCATAAATTAAGAACGGCTTGACCGATTTGGACGATTTTTTCTTTAAAAAACTTAGGTTTTTACGGAAAGAAAATTTCGATTTACCCAAAATCAAAAAACTGCTCCATCGATTTGACTATTTTTTCTTTTAACTGTTCGTATTAATCCATTTTACGTTTTCATCAAAAGCAAAAATTACCACGCCTACTTTTACGCCCACTTTTTCTATTAAGCGCATAATTTGAGAACGATTTTTTGTATTTTCGAGGAGAATGTTTTTACGGAAAAATTTTGGAAAATCCCTTCGGAAAATTGGAAAAAGCGAAAATCGAGTTTTTGTATGAAATTTTGTGTGAAATTATTCCTTAATGGCTTTCCAAATCAAACAATAGAAAGTTCTTAGTGTAAATCATGGAAAATTAAAGAAAATGAGAAATGCGGAAAATTTGAAAATCTCTCCGCAAAAGTCGGAAAATTGGAAAAATCGAAAATTGATTTTTTTTGTACGAAATTGTGTATTATAAACATAAATATGTTCCTTTTAGTTTTATATTTCATACATTCATTTATTAATTAGACTGTTATTTAGAACAAACCATTCAGAACTGGTATTTAAAATCGCACGAAATTCATCATACCTGAATATTGCTAAAATTATTATAAACCATAATGTACATACATAAACCAAACAAATTAAAAAAAAAATAAAATTAATTAAATAATTAACAGGGGTGCGCTGGAAATGGCAAACGCAAAACGCAAAAATTTGGAAGTTGTTTTTATTAAACTTTAAACCTAATTCTTATAATTTTTGGTTTAAAATCCTGTTTAATAGGAAAATATTTGTTTAATATTTGTCATGAAATTCTTTTATTACAGAAATCTTATTTAAAAAACGTTTGCAATTTCCAGCACATCCCTGTAAAATTTTCGTTAATAATTAACGGTAGGAACACAACTTCACTGTATTGAATAGTTAGCGTACGACATACATATATGTCATTTGGAATTTTTAATATTTCACAAAAGAGAAACAATAAACCTTACGAAGGAATTATGGACGCTCAATAGACAGAAAGTGTAGAATAACATTAAAAGCCGCTTGAGGTATATTTCTCATGGCCCTTGTCATGCCGATCGAGCACACCTCTGAGCCTTTGACAGGAGGTTCCGCCTAACTGCCAGCCTCTTTGCCTCGAACCAAACACAGCATCCATACGTAAGAATGGGTCTCACCACTGATGTGTATAGCCAACCCACTACTTACGGCCCAAGTCCGCAGTTCCAACCAATCGAAGATATGCAAGACTTGAGATCCCTTTAAGTTCCTTTAATCTTCGTTAAATAAAGATATTAACATTATTGACTGACCGACTGACTGATTGATTCATCATCCCATATCCTAAATGCCTTAATCTAAAAAGTTGAAATTTGGAGCAGAGAGCGAATTTTAATACTTTTAAAACTATTTTTTTTTGTTTTTCTCATATAAAAATAAAAAAAACTTGTGATTAAAAAATTATTTTATCCATCTGAATTTTTTAATTTGGAAAAAAATATTTTTTTTCTTTTCTTTTCAAAAAAAAATAAATAAAAATAAATAAATAAAATACCGCAAAAGTTGATAATTATTTTCATCATTCCTTATAGTTTTAGGGAGTTTAACATTATTGTATGCCTTGTTTGAAATAAAGGGTGGTTAAATTTTAGGGGCCGATGTGGGTTTTGAATAAAACACAATTTATTTAGGAAATTATTGTCATTTATTTTTATTACATAATAGAGTTAGGAAAATTTTATTTTTCAACAAGCTATCACTCGTTGCGATCGCTTTAGTAGTTTTTTTTAAAACAACTTTCAATGAGGTCCCTTATGAAGAATTCTTCAATTTTGTCACATGACAGTGGTGTACACCACCACTAAACCAGTTACTATAAAAAAATATGGGTACATTATTTTTTGCTGGGCAATCGATTGAGACTATTTATTTTAAAATCGGAGAGGGGTCGTCCAAAAGGTGATCGCTTTCATATGGAATTGCTCTATGATAATATTGGTATGGTTTATTTATGTATGTATGTATGGAACATATCGGCCAAATGGCCACCGCGACCTCGGCGGCACACCTCCATTCGATGGTCTAAATTTTCGATGTAGCTGAGGCAAACTTGAGGTTCTATGCCGTAAATTTGCCGAATTATCTCATCCTTAAGCTCTTTAATTGTTGCTGGCTTATCGACGTACACCTTTTCTTTCAAATAACCCCTATGAAAGAAGTCCAACGGGTTCAAAACACGTGATCTTGGCATCGCCACCACGTGAGATAACACGCCATTGAATTTGACGGGCAAAAGAGCGATTGTTTCGTTAGCTGTGTGGCAAGTGGCACCGTCCTGTTGAAACCACATATCGTTTACATCAATTCTAGGCCTGTAAAACAAAGTTCAACATTGGTAATATTGATATCGTTTCGTAAACATTAGCGGTTTTCACCCTTTGTATTAAGTGTACAACTCTGCTTTTCTTAATACGATTTTATACTACAAAGCATGAGTGTCTTTTTCGTTAGTATTGTAAATTAATGAAGTTGTTGAGTGAGGGAAAGAGGCAGATATAGTTTCTTCAACTGTTTTACTCTGGGTTATTTAACAAACGTGTTTACAACAGCTTTTTGTTGGATTTTTCAACCACAGCGTAGTAAATTTTAGTCTAATACATCTTGTTGTTGCAGTGTTGTAGGTCTTAGTACTTTAACTAATTAATTAGATTCACAAGGAGTACAAGGGACTTTACTATCAAGGGTGAAACCCGGTATTTTATTTGTGCATGAGTGAATTTGATGATTGAACGTGTTTTCTTTATATTCATTGATGCGCACGCCGTAGACTTTGCTTTATTTTTTAGTTTTTGCATTTGTATACAGCGTTACCGTTGTATATTTAAACAAAAAAAAAAAACCAAAAAAGGGAATACATATTTACAAAAAAAAAGTGGCAACAAAAAGGGGATTTAAGAAAAAAACCAGAATGAGTTCAACAAATTATGTTTTTTCCACGCATTTTGTTAAATTTATTTAAATTTTAAGTAATATTTTATAAATGGTAAAAAACATAACAGAAAACATTATGTAATAATGTTTACTAGACAGCAAAGCCCAAAACAAGTCGGGAGCAATAACTTTTTTATGTGTTTTAATTGACTTTAGCGTGCCGAATACAAAAAATCTGTTCACAGATTTGTGGGCTAAACCAATATTTCGCCGGAAATATGGCGGTTATGCTAATTCATTTTATCATAACTTGTAGTAGTAACAACGTTAACGCTGCTTGTTTATTGTTTTTATATGTGTATCTATGTGTGTTTGCGCTTCATTTCAACTACATAGCAACTGCTGAATAGGAATCAGAGCAATGAATGCTTGCTTTTTTTTCTTTTGTATTTGTTTTTTACCATAGCAATCATTGCTAAACATGGTATGAATGGCAAAGCCAATGCGCTGTGCATTACTTGAATGAATTTAAAACAACACCGAATGTGTGTGGCTGAGAAAGATTGATTGCATGGAAGCAAGTGAGTGAATTTGATGGTGTTCGTAAAATACGAATTTTTTGGAATCACGCAAAGCCGTTCTCTGGTTCACATACATATCTTCCAATTCGAGCCATAAAAAGTTCGTTATCATCTAACGATAGCGAACACCATTCACAGTAACTGCCTGACCGCCCTCATTTTGGAAAAAAAACACGGCCCGATGATGCCGCCAGCTCATAAATCGCACCAAACCGTCACTCTTTGTGGGTGCATTGGTTTTTCGACCATCACTCTTGGATTATCATTCGCCTAAATGCGGCAGTTCTGCTTATTGACAAATCCACTGAGGTGAAAATGTCCCTCAACACTGAAGATGATTTTCTTCGAAAATTGTTGCCAATTCTTGCCACCATTCTGACCATTGACGACGTTTTCAATGGTCAAGAGGCTTTACTTCTTGTGTAAATTTGCACCTTGCAAGCGTGTAAATGCAAGCTTTTATGCGTCTGCAGACGTTATTGCCAACTTGCTGTGATATTTATCTTTAGTGTAGTCCTGTGGTTACGCTCGACGAATTTCGGTCTACGCAATGATTTTGTGTATTTTAATACATACCAATCTATTTCTGGTGACGAATATTTCTTTGCGAATAACTCGTCGTTCCTCTTAGTTGTGTTTTTAGCATTATATAAGAATTTTTTTTTAGCAAAAAAATATCAATTTAGTTTACCCATAAAGTTGTACAAATTTGTACTAGATTTTACTGAAATGCGTTCGCGTACACATAAATTTGTTAAATTTTCATATAACTCACCTACTGGATTTTACTGGAAAAGTAAACGAACGGACATATTTTGAAAAATTTTAAAATATAATTATTTGACAATTTTTTTGTGATATTTATCGTTTAATGATTTTTATTTTTTCATTATGATGGATATTTATATTTGAAATTAAATATTAATGTTTTTTATTTACATATTTATTATTATTTATTTATTTATTTATTAATCCATATTGTAATACAAAGCCATTTGGGCCAAAAACGTATTTCACAGCAATACAATCCCGAGTTCAGTACTTAACCTAATCTATAAAAATAACTTACATTTATTAATGAAACTACACCCATTAATACAACTTATTGGCTCCCCAGCCGCAACAAATTATAAAAAGTACTATAAAAAGATTCAGTTCAGCAATTTTAATCCGGTATCTGTCACAACTCATATCAAACATTATGAATCATAAAATAAAGAAGTAAAAACAATTTGAAAGCTACTTTATAGAAAACATAAAAAACTATCGAAAGAAACTTGAGAAATGCTTTAAAAGCTTAAGGCGAAACACATTATTAGATTGCGAAAAAATACGCAATTCATGCGGTAAACTATTCCAGCAGCGAGCAATCCTTACAATAAAAGACCTCTCAAACAAAGAACACCTAATTCTAGGTATAAGAATTTGCTTGTTCCTATTCGACCGCGAAAAAGTAAATTTGTTGCATAACTGGACAGGTATGCCACTTTTAATAATGCGATGAAATAGAAGAATATTACGGTACTTAACGAATTTATCAAAGTAACACCCTAAAAATTTCTTTACAAATTCGGATATATGTTCACGTCTACGGATATTAAAAACATAACGAGTCACAGCATTAACAACCCGCTCCAATATCTTTAAGTTCATGGCAATGGTCCCTGATACCAACTCAAGTCCATATAAGATATGCGGCATAAGAAGCGCATGAGCTAGTCTGCATTTAACCCGAAAAGGCAAGAATATATTTGTGGAATATATTCTACGTAAAGTACAAGAAAGACTCATAACTCAGCTTATTATCAATGATGATACCCAAACATCTATGTTGACTTACAAAATCGATTTTAGAACCCCGAATAAAAATCTCAAAAGCTGCCACCAAGTTTTCAGACGATCCAAACAAAATAGCCTTAGATTTAGACGGGTTAACAGCCAGTGAATTTCTGGAAGACCACAGGTCGATTTTATTTAGGCAGTAGTTAATATTATTAATAATATTATTATCCAATACATCAGCAAAATCTCGACCAGTACCAAATAAAAGCAAAATATCATCTGCAAATAAAAACGGCTTACACATACTAGAACTTAGAACTTCAGGCAAATCATTAATATAAAGTATAAATAAGAGGGGGCCCAAAACCGACCCCTGAGGAACACCAGATGTAGTTGAAAGAACACTAGAAAGCCTACCATCTAAATCCACAAACTGTGTCCTATCACATAAATAAGACAAGATAAGCTTACAAGCTGATTTTGAAAAGTTAAAGAAAAATCTAGAAAAAGTTTTACAAAAGCACATATATAATTTTCATATAATAATTTTGAAACTACTCATACAACAAAAACACAAACTACTTAGTAATAATACAAAAATTTTAAATAAGACAAAAAGAAAAATTGAAGAACTTTTAGACGAACAAGACAAAGAATTATTTTTACAAAGTGAAAATATTATTTATGATAATATCAAAAACAACAATAAAATAACACACTTAGGCAAACTGGAAAAATTGAGAAAAGAAAACAACGAAAAAATGAAAATAAAACATAATACTGATTGGTTTATAAACAACACGAATATTAACATTCCAACAGAGATACAGTGGCTGCTTTCTCTTGGACCAAAATTTGCATTGCCAAATACAAAAACAACATTCCCTTTGTTTAAATGTATTGCTGACAGTGAAGAGTGCATCCAAACAATTGAGAACAGAGAACAACAAGAGACATTAAGAATTAAGCTTGTAACATTACTAGACGACCATTTATGTAAGAGAAAACTTAATAATAGAGATAAAATCATTCTTGATACAGTGGGACAATCAAAACGTTTTCTGAATGAAAATAAAAATATTTTAGTGTTGAACTCGGATAAGGGTAATAAAACGGTTGCTATGACTAAAGAAGATTACGATTTTAAAATGAAAACCATTTTAGCAGATATGATTACCTACAGACGGTTAAAGAAGGATCCAACATCAGTATTGCAAAACAAGAACAACACGTTAATTGAAAAACTTTTCAATATGAATTTAATTAGTACTTTTGACAGGAATAAGATGATAACCAACATAGCGACGGCACCAAGAATATACGGTCTACCAAAGATCCACAAAACAGGAATGCCGCTACGCCCTATTTGTTCGTCTATAAATTCACCGTCCTATGAATTATGCAAATATTTGACTACAATTTTAAAAAACTTGACAATGGACTCTACATACAATGTAAAAGACTCAATAGAATTTAAGAACAGAGTAAATAATACTTATATATATGAAGATGAAGTACTTGTTTCCTTTGACGTAATTTCACTCTTCCCAAGTATTCCAGTTAACATGGCGTTAAAAACTATTGAACGAAAATGGCACTTACTGAAAGAACACACACGAATACCTAAAGATTTATTCTTAGAACTACTAACGTTTTGTATAAAAGAAACAAGATATTTTAAGTATGAGGATAAATACTATGAACAAAATAAAGGAATGCCCATGGGATCTCCAGCTTCACCAGTCATTGCGGACATAATTATGGAAGAACTATTAAATGTATCAATAGGGAAGATGAAGAGAAAACCAAGAATTTTTACAAAATATGTGGATGATTTGTTTGGAATCGTTAAGAGAGATAGTATTGAAGAAACCCTGAATACATTGAACGAATTTAATAGACAAATACAATTTACGTTGGAAAAGGAAACAGATAACAAACTAGCCTATTTAGATTCGATTATAGTTAGACACGAAGACATACTTAAACTAGATTGGTACCAAAAACCGATGGCGTCTGGTAGATTGATAAATTTCTACTCAAAACATCCAAGAAGAACAATTATAAATACAGCGACCAACTTCATTAAGAGAGTTCTGGAAATAAGTGACAAAGTTTTCCACCCAATAAATATCTGCAAAATAAGGAACATATTAAGTAAAAATGATTTTCCAAACAAAACCATTAGTGAACTAATTAACAGAGTAAAAACTACGATAGCAAAAGGAACAACTAAAGAAGAACGACCACCATTAATATATAAGACTATGACATATGTTAAAGACTTTTCCGAAAGAATTAAACATTCCAACATTTATAATCGAGAAAAATATGAATTAGCTTTTAAAACCGAAAATACTACGAAAAAACTTTTTAGCAACATGAAATCTAAGATTGAAAAAGAAGAAAAATCGCATTTAGTTTACAGAATACACTGCAATGGAGACAAAACTGATGCATGCGGAAAAGTATATGTTGGCACGACAAAAAACAAACTAAAAACCAGACTTGCAGCACATAAGTCAGATGAAAAGGCTACCAATAAACCATTAGAACAGAAAACCGCATTGGCAGCCCACTGTACTGTTACTGGACATAAACCAAATTTTAATAATGTAGACATATTGGTGGGAGAGTACAATTACAAGAAGAGATTTACACTTGAGATGCTACATATAATTGATCAAGAGACAGAAAAAACATTAAATTTTAAGAAAGACACAGAAAGATGTGCAAAAATTTATAAACATGCAATAGACAAACACAAATCAAAGTAAACTTTGTTAGTGAAGTGTTGAATTTGTCCGGCTTTTTGGACTTTTTGTTTATTTATTTAAATGTAAATATAATTACATATGTATATAAAAATTTGTTTGTGTAAAATATTTTGTATTTTTAATGTCAATTTTTGTTTTGTATTTTTAAAAACACCAGATCCCCCTGATGATGGTCAGAGATTTTGACCGAAATATTGGAAAAATATAAAAATAAATAAATAATATTAAAATTATGTTTTTTTGAATTTTAATTTATTATTTATACCTATAAGACCTCAAGCCAAAATAATAAAACAACATAAATAACAGGTCAACAATACACAATAATAAATAAGTTAAAGAAATTTTTAAGTTTCGTAATCATAGTAGAGTAACATATAGAATTAAAAGCTTTAAGCTATGTTCATATTATGTGTATTTGTCATGTGGAATGTCACTTTTCTATCCACATGTGATTTCATGTGTATGTCAAAATTTTAGCTTTACATAAGCTTTGTAATTTACATGTTCACATGTTCGTATGTAACGTACATTTGACATAACCAAAATAAAAATAAAATATTTTTAATAATTAATTTGTGTATTTTTATCTGTTTTATTATTTATTTAATATTATAATATATACATATGTATTAAAATTTCAATTATTTTTGCCGCCACAAAAAATTTTGTTAATAAAAACAGCTGATGTCAGATGCTTTGTCACTTGAAAATAGAACTCGTTCTAAATCAAAAATGTCATGTGTACTGTACACAGAGAAATAACACATGCTATTGTTTGAAGGGGTTCAGACGATATGTACAAATTTAACATGTGAAAAACTGACAGTCCACATGACAAATACACATAATGTGAACATAGCTTTAGTTGAGTCCAGGGAAACTAGCACACTTAATTTTCCGTCATTCTCACAACTTCTAACAGCATCAGTTAGATTTAGCAAAAGCGATGTAGTATTAAATCCTCGGCGAAAAGCATACTGAGAATCAAAAATTTTATTCCTAGTAGAGATAAGCATTTGATCCTTAATTATACGCTCCACCACCTTAGACAGTGCAGGAAGAATAGAGATTGGTCTCAAATCATCAGGACAGCGAACAGTACTAGATTTCGGAATAGGCACAACTCGTGCAATCTTCCAAGCCTCAGGAAACATAGACATGGTCAAAATAGCATTTACCAAATGCAAAATAAGAATAGAAATATGAGGAAAAATAAGTTTCAAAAAATGAATAGAAATATTATCAACACCAATAGACTTGGACTTTACCTTATTTAAGGCTACAAAAACTTCATATTCAGTAACACAATGGAATGAAAATGCACCATCCAAATCGTTAAAATTGATAAAATCAACTTCAAAGTCCCGAGCAGGTCCTACACCACGAACAAAGTACTCATTTCTTACATTCCCATTACGATCACAAACAATATCATTAGAATTTACGCATCCAGCTCTCTTTAATACCTTCCACATACCAGACGTATCCAATCCCTCAAACAGTTTAGCATAATGCCTCCTCTTTTCTTTTCTAATAGTAGATTTCACTCTGTTTCGAAATTTACAAAACACACTCCATTTATGACTTGTAGGATCAGTTTGATACGCAGAAAAAGCTAGGTCTCGAAGAGATCTTGCCAAAACAATAGTTCTAGCCTTCATCCAAACATCATCACCAGTTGAACGAAAAATCCGCCTAACAGGCACAAAAGAAAAAAGTTTCTCAATAAGAGAACTGAACAAAACGCATTTATTATTAACATCAACCGCTTCAAAAATTTGTGAAATATTAATTTTAAAATTATATTTCGTGCGTGTGTCGCAAATTGTATAAAGAAAATACAATCGGGAAATTGATTAATAATTCATGGCGTGTGTCGCAGATTGTGTGGTAAAGAAAAAAAAAAAAAGCGTGTGTCGCAAAAGTGTTGTGTAGAAACTTGTAGAAGCGTCGTTTTTGTTGTGTCGGAAAAGAAATAACATGGATCTTACATTGGTGGAACTGAAAAAGAAATTGCAATATCGTAAATTGCGAACGACGGGTAACAAGGCAGAGTTAGTGGCCAGGTTACAGCAGTTCGAGGAAGAAAATCCTGATTTCATAGAAGAAGTTTCCAATGCAGATGGAGCATGTTATGGGTTTGACGAAGATGCCGCACAAGTTAGAGAAAATTTGCAAATTATAGAAATGCAAAAGAATATGAGTAGCCTCATGGAAGCAGTGGCTGCGCTTACAAATAAAATTGGTTCTATGGAATAACAACAGAATTCGGTGGAAGTTGCAGGTTGTGAAAAACAGACATCCACGCAGAATTCTACAGCTTTTTCTGTTGCGCCGACGTCTGTTATGTACGGACATGCACAAACAAATTTTACAACAACATATATCCAGCCGGTAACAACAAGTGTTGCTGTTAATTCTTTCAATCAACATGTAGCGTCAAGTGGTTACAGTGTAAATTTCTCTGAACATGTACCAGTGTCAACCATGTACAATCATGATCGTTATCAGCCATTAAATTCAAATGCTACGCTGGCGTATGCTAGTGTGCAGAACTCATCATGTTATGGTGATGCAAATTTGTCTTCTACGAATCATGGTGAAAACAACAACAACAATTTGAATTATAACGCAAGAGAATTTAATCCTCAAAGCAGGGCTGCCAGGTACTTTTTTTCGTTATCCCCAAATTTAAAAATAAATTTCCCCAAATATCCCCCGATAAAAGCAAGAATCCCCAAAAAAAAGCCTCTGTAAAAAATACATAATTTTTAACGGATAATTTAAATATTTATTTGAGTTTTACTTGTACTATATTCTACAAGAGATCATTTTTATCGAAAGGAAATATGTAGTTTTTTTAAATTTATATATACATATGGGGGACTTTTTGACCGATCTGGTTGAAAATTTGTGTCTAAAGTACTATCCAATAGGACTAACTTTCTTCCAAATCGGAAGACATCGATTTCAAAGTTGGGTCACTTGACACGAAATCCCTCATACATATACAGTCGAACTTTCCTATAATGAATTTGCATGGGACCACAAAATCACTAAATTTTTAAGAAGTTTATTATACAAAATTAATTTTATTTCCAATTTTATTAAACAATAATTAGGATATTCTAGTTTGGGTTACATTCCAACGTGCAGCAGTTATCCATTTGAGAATTGCTTTATTTGTTTCTCAACAAACACAGGTTTGAAGGCTCTTGCGTTTATGCTTAATTGTTTGCATTCTACATTTTAAGAATTAAGGTTGCTTTAGTCGACCGTAAATGTTGTGCAATGCAATGTAACGTACAGTATTTTCTGTAATGCGTTATTATTATTTGACAATTTTTAGTCTTTTGCACAAATCAATTTTAAAACTATTTAAGGTGTGCTTCGCATTTCTAGGTCAAGCAATAATTGGCACATTAGTGGTCTGGGGCATCATTTATTACTAGTTCTAAACCGATTTTTTTTTAAAACATTTCGAATTGTTAATAATCTAGACTAAAAACTTTTACGACATTTAAACAATTTTCCAAAAACTTAAAAAAGTAATTGCTTTGCCTTGTACACACTATTTGGCATTTCAATCGACTTTTCTTTACCCAATCGTCACCAAACTTCATATTAAATGTTTTCATATACAAAGGAACCAATAAGCCCATTCATTGGCTTTCGAGTTCATTTTAATTTTTTTGAACACCTCTTATACACATGAAGTTGTCCAGGAAAATGCAAATTTTGGCTTATTGACAGATTAACTTCAAACTTATCTGATATTTTTTTTAATAAAAACGAAACTTTTTTTTTGCCCGGTGCTCATTGATATCAAGTGATGTTGCAAAAATAGCCACTTTAATGTGTATGTGACACATACTTTGTCTGCATTGTCTTTTATACAAAAATTAAGCTCATATTTTTTCTTTCCCCAAAAAATCCCAAGTTATTTTTTTAATATCCCCTATGCAAACCCCAAACCCCAAATTACATTTTCTGTCCCTTTTAGCAACAAGAAACCCCCTAATTTGGGGTCAAACCCCCTAAACTGGCAGCCCTGCCTCAAAGAGTGAGAGAAAAAGTACCAGATCAAAGCATAAGCGAAATAATGAAAATGTTGCCAGAGTTTGACCCATGTAAGGGGAACATATCACCGGGAAAATTTATTGAAAGGGTGGAACAATTAAAAAATGGTTATGGCTGGAACGAGTCTACAGTTTTGTTTGCTGTACAAAGCAACTTAAAAGGTGTTGCTAAAATGTGGGTAGATTCCCAAAAAGTTTTTAGTTGCTGGACAGAATTTGTCGCTGCATTTGAAAATGATTTTCCTTGTGTATCAAATTCTGCTGATGCCCACATAGAGATGATAAATTCGCGTATGAATAAAAGTGAATCGGTTATCGAATACTATTATCGAATGTTATCAACGGGTCGTCGTGGTAAAATCGAGGTAATTGGTATTATAAAATCCATTATAAACGGACTATACAGTGAAGATTTAAGAAAAACATTGACGGCAATGAATATTAAATCGTGTAATGAACTACAGTACTTTTCGCTTATAGTCCATTCCGCTTAAAGGCCAAAAACGGATATAAGCCAAAACTGTCATATTCACATGCAGATTTTTTCGAATTTCATACAAATTATTTGTCCTAAGGTCCATTTCGCATGTAGTCCATTTTCGTTTAAAAGCCACATTTTCTTAGCATACGAATATAATTCTTTATGCAAAAATGTTCGCTTATAGTCCACTCTGGTTTTAATATTTTTTTAATCAACTTGTAACATGTTTTTATTTACATTTCTGGTAACTATTATAAATATCAAATTTCGCAATTTATATTTCATAACATGGTGTCTTCATCTGACCATTTTTGTTTTTATTGTATTATTTTTTGTTTTAACTATTTATTTAAATTAAATCAGAATTTGGTTATGTTTTAAATAAACTTTTGTTTTGTTTAAAAAAGAGCAGTTTTATTGAAGAAAATAATTTTTATAAAGTCCAAAATGTGGATTATACACTTATAAGCCATTAAATGGCTTATAAAAAAAATCGGTTATAGTCCAAATTCGCTTATAGTCCACAAAAGTTGTGCAACTATAGTAGTGGACTATAAGCGAAAAGTACTGTATTTACAATATTAACAAACGTTTTTGAAGAAAATAAAATGAGAAATAATTCTCATAGTGAACAAACGCGTAGTATATACAAAAATATAACCATTGATAAAAATCTTACAAATAAAACAAATTACAATGAGAATAGTGATAAAACAAGAACCGGTCCGATATGTTTTAATTGTCGCGAACGTGGACATATCGCTACGAACTGTAAAAATAAATCCAAGAAAATAAAATGTGGAAAGTGTAAAGCGAATGATCATGAGACGGATAAATGTCCGTCGCGGTCGGTAAATTTAATTGATAAACAGAAAGACAGTGTAAAGGACAAAGAAATTTTTAAGGAAATTGAAATCGAAAACAACAAATACAATGCATTCATCGATTCCGGTAGTGGTAAATCATTGGTGGCTAAACGTGTATGGTTAAAATGTAATGGTCCTATTGAAAATTGTGAAGAAAAACTATATGGTTTCGCTGGTGGAGAGTACGTGTGTCGCGGAAAACTGTTAACGATAATAAAAATTGATAATTTATCTATTGAAGCTAATAGTTGACGTAAAATAATGCAGTATGATTTAGTGATCGGAAGAGACATTTTATCGGAAAATCGTGTAATTATTGAAAATGGTCAGTGTCGTGTAATTGCCTTAAAAGGTGAAACATTAAACGTTAATGAAAATCTTAATGAAAATGAAAAGTGTCAACTACAAGAACTTTTGGAAAAATATTCGGGTTGTTTCGCGGAAAATTTAAAAGAAATTGGTAAATGTGATGTTATTGAAATGGACATTAAAGTAAATTCTGAAAAACCTATAGCACGAAAACCATATAATATTCCGATTCCGAAACAGAAAACGGTAGAAAAAATAATTAATGAACTTTTACAAACGGAAATAATTCGTTCGTCCGAATCGTTATACGCGTCACCAATCGTTATCGTACCAAAGCCAAACGGTGAAGATCGATTGTGTTGATTATGGGGAGCTGAATTGGCCTATGCCAACTGTGGAAGGTGTTTTGCAGACTTTAGCTGGTAAGAAGTATTTTACTATTTTGGACATGATGTCTGGTTACTATCAGATTCCTATTCGTGATGAGTCAAAACAGTACACAGCTTTTGTGACTCATAATGGTCATTTCGAATTTAATCGAATGACATTTGGGCTGAAAAATGCACCATGTACTTTTCAGCAAATGATGTCTGTCGTTTTGGAGCCAATTAAAGATCAAGTTGTTAGTTATGTCGATGAAGTAATCTGATACTGTTGATGAAAGCTTGGTAAAATTGGAAACATTTTTAAAAGTCATTCAACGACATGGCCTTACACTTCGTTTGTCGAAATGTTCAAAACAGTGGCAGTGAAGAATTTTCCTGTCCCAACTAATGTGACAGAAGTTAGACGTTTTATTGGTTTAACAGGATAGTTTCGTAAATTTATCCAAAATTATGCATTGATTGCCGCACCGTTAACTAGATTGACTAGAAAGAACGTAGATTTTGTGTGGTCTGATGACTGTAATGAGTCATATATGAAATTAATTCAATGATTGACAAGTGAACCTGTTTTAGGTATCTATGATGTGAACAGAGAACACGAATTGCATACAGATGCATGCTCTGTTGGTATAGCTGCCATTTTGCTACAGCTAGATGAGCAAAATGAGTTGAAGCCTATTGCTTATTTTAGTCGCTTGAGTAATGATGCTAAACAAAAGTATCATGCGTATGAATTGGAAGTATTAGCTGTTGTTGAAGCTTGTCAACGTTTTCGTATGTACTTGCTTGGTAAACAATTTTTGATTGTCACCGATTGCTTAGCAATATCAACTTTAAAGTCATCAAAGCCGTTAATACCACGGGTCTCAAGATGGTTTCTAAAGCTGTTGGAGTATGATTATCATATTATTCATCGAGAGGGTAGTAAAATGTCTCATGTTGACGCCCTGAGCCGAGCTCCAATCAAAGCTATTGACAATGAACCTGTTGTTCAAGATGTTTGTGAAAAGATAATGATGATAAAACCATCAACTGAAGATTGGGTATACATGATGCAACGCGAAGATGATACTTTACGAGAAATAATTGATGTTCTAAGTGGTATTGTTAAGTCTGATCAACATAATCAGTATACAGATGAATATGTTATGAAGAAAAGCCGTTTATTTCGAAAGGGTGAAGGGGATTCGTTGTTGTTGGTGGTACCTAAAGGTTTAAGATGGCGTATCGTAAAACTGTGCCAGGATGATGTGGGCCACCCAGCTCTGGAAAATACGTTAAAAAGGTTATTGAAACATTTTTAATTTCCACGAGCACGAAATTTTGTGAAAAATTATTTTGAAGTCCTGCGTCGAATGTTGTTTCTGTAAGGAACCGGTACGAAAGGAATGTGAATTGTATGGTATGGATATACCAAAGATCCCATTTGAGGTCATGCACATGGATCATCTAGGTCCATTCTTGAAAAGTCGTCGGGGTAACGAACATCTTTTAGTCATCGTAGATGCTCTTACTCGATATGTTGTTTTATGTCCTGTAAAGTCAAATAAAACAAAACCAGTGGTGGATGCTTTGAATAAGTTACCATCGTATTTTGGAATGCCAAAAGTGTTAGTCACCGATCGTGGAACAGCATTCACATCATCAAATTTTGAAAATTACTGTAATGAGAATAATGTACAACATATAAAGGTAGCTGTCCGAACACCAAGAGCTAATGGATTGGAAAGAGTCAATAAGAATATCCTATCTTATCTGAAGTCAACAGTTAATGACACGAAAGATTGGGATACCGAAATGCGAAATCTGCAATGGACTCTGAACATGAATATCAATAGTACTACAAAATATGCACCAATTGATTTGATTTTTGATTTTCCTATTCGAGATAACACCGGTAACAAAATCTTAGCAGCAGTTCAACATGTGAAGGATGATATCGAACCAACTATAACTAATGCTAAACGTGAAGATGCTATCCGAAATATCAAGGATGCTAGAAAAATGTGGAAGATTAGATTCGACTCCAAACACAAGATTCCACATAAATATGAAGAAGGTGACTTAATCTAACTTGAATGTGCTATTCCTAGTACAGGCGAGTCAAGAAAACTTGAAGTGAAATACAAAGGTCCTTACGTTATAAAAAGGTCCTTAGATTTGATCGTTACGTCGTGGAAGATGTCGATGATGCTCAGCATAATCAGAGGAAGTTCTCAACAATTGCTAGTAGCGACAAGATGAAACCCTGGTGTGCCTTATACCCAGATGTAGACGATGATTATGAAGATGACTCTGAAGGAACCTAGTGGACGAATAACTCGAGGACGAGTTAAGTGTAGGAAGGGCCGAGTTGTCACGTTATATTTGATTTTTGAAATTACTCTTTTAATACTCTTTTATGGTAAAATGTTTATTTATTATTAATCTGGCAACGCCATATATCTTTAGTAGTTTGTGAATTCCCTTTTGCTTTCCTTTGGTAAATAGAGTTTAATAATAAATGCAATCAATCTAACAAGACGTGTTATATTTTGCTCGAACATTCTTACAATTTTAAATACGTGTCCAGCAAGTATTTTGTATTTTAAATACATACAATAAATAGAAGTAGTTTGTATTTTGTATTTTAAATACAAAAAAATTGGAGTATTTTCTATTTTAAAAACATAGTTTACAAAATATATTTTTCAGTTTATTGAAGATTGTTTGCATTATGATCTACCAAAAACTAGAATCCCTAAAGAACGTATCAGAAATAGAAGCCCCAGTAAAGAAGACGATGATTTTGTTGTTTTCGTAGATAGGGATGATGGTGAATCTAGGACATCAAATTTGGAGTTGGAATTTGTCAGTTTCCTCAGAGACAAGAGCAAAGACATTATTACTCTTGACAGATATCCAAATATAAAAAGAGTATAATAGAATTTAATACAAGTTTGTGCTCATCAGGACCTGTAAAAAGATTTTTTTCTTCAGAAGGTTTTATTTTTTCTTCAACAAGAAACTGTTTTACATATGCTACATTCAAAAATCTGATATTTATGAAAGAAAACAATTGTTTTGTTAATTAGTTTTATCTAATTTATTTTTTGGTTTGAATAAAAATAGTTTATTACGTATTTTAAATACATACAGGTACATGACGTGAAAGTATTTTGTATTTTGTATTTGAAATACGTACAATAAATGGAAGTATTTTGTATTTTAAATACATACAGATGTGTAAATATTTTGTATTTTAAATACATAACCTGAAAGTATTTTGTATTTTAAATACATGACCAGCAAGTATTTTGTATTTTGTATTTTAAATACCGCAAACCATGTATTTTGCCCAACACTGATTGTTGTTCATTAAAAAAAGGGGACAGGTATCTGGAACTTTTTTAAAATTCGACCCTTTTGAGGTGCAAACGGGTAAAGGCTGTATTTTAGAATTTTTTTGTCAGAACATCTTTGTTTAAACCAAAAAACATTGAAGTAAATATTATATCATATTCGTAACTTATCTATAAAAATAAATTTGGAACCTTTTCGAAATTCGAACGTTTAAGGGGTGAAAATCGTACTTTTTTCAAAACATTTTTCTTCATTCATTGACACACACGAATTCAATTTTGGGCTCCCACTACAATATTGAAAATTTTGATGCTTCAATGCAGATAAAAATAGTTAAAAAAGGGAAAACGAAATGATTTTTTCTCCATGTGGTACTTTTTGAATTTTCTATAATATTGAACTTAGAAACATAAAATTATAGGTACATAAGATGAAAAAGTTGGGTTTTTTGTTGAAACCTAGAAACATAAGCTTTGGCACATAAATATGTAACGTTAGGGTGGCACTGTTTGGAGTACTGCGCCCCCCTATATTTTTACACTTAGTCTAGAAAATATATGGTAAAAATTTGAGCCAAATCGGACAATTTTAAATCGAGGCGCACGGAGGTCAAAGTTTAAACTTGAGAAAATTTCCCATTTGCTGCTAAACAAGACTCCTAGGGTTATTATTTTTTTCAAATATTGTAATAAAAATAAGAAAATTACTTGGTCCTCAAAATCTGATTATTTTTGTCCAAAATTGTTAACCCTGTTGTTACCCTGGGGTCGAAAATGGGGAGTATCAGAGTGTGTAAGGCAAACTGGTTAAAGCGTTCCTTAGTAAGACTTGTCATCTCTAAAACTGCCGAGTATTAGGTAAAGTGTTCCCACGATCCTAAGTAATTCACTCCAAGTCGACTCGTAGGTCAGCGTGCTGATCCCATTGCTACAGCAGTGGCCTCCTCGTAGTACTCCCTGGGGACCACCTCTGTTGAGCATATCCGAATGGTCGTTTAAAAAATGACGTCTCGGGAAGTAGGCATATTTGCTAAGTTTGCTATTGACTTTCACCAAGCCAGGTTAGCGGCTTAGCTGGCATCCCCAGCGCCAGCCTAGGAGAGCTATAGGCCAATCACTTATTCTTCCCGAAGTTAAAATGATTACTGAAACCTATGCAAATGTATAAGCGGCCCTATGTTCCACAGGAAATTAAAGGATTACATATAGTATATGTATAACTAGTATATTTTTTTAATGCTTTGCTAAAATTATTTTATAAATTTTTTTCATTAAAAAACTAGAAAAATAAAAACGCTTATTTTCAACAAAAATTATTAAAGTTCAAAAAAATCACCAATATCCTTTTAAAAAGACAATTTTCATATTTTTAGTTCACTTTTATTGGTAAAAAAATTAATGTATTATTAAAAATTTGCCCAATCTTCCCGAAAATGAGTTTGGGCTGTTTTGTGCACTCATCAATTACTTTTGGGTACTAGAACGTATGGTAACTTTTAGATCCATCGGGGTCCTAAGTTTGAGTACAATAGTACTATTTAATTGTTAAATATTTAAAATTTTACTTTATTTTACACTCAACAACACCGATCACATAGCAATTGAAGTAAAAAACTGTCATAACTTGGCAAATTATAGTAAATAATATATGGGCAATGTTCATTTGTGTTATTGTTGTAATTGTATAACTGTTAGAATTATCTGAACAGCTTTTTTAAAATGACGAAAAAGTGTAATTTTAGAACTCATTATTCGATTCTACCGTATTTGGTTGTTGCTAAATTCCGCAAAATCCAACGTTTAACTACCAAATGTGACGAAGTAGTTAAAATTTCGCAGATAATCGAAAATTACTCTACCAATTGCTAGGAGGGATTATATCAGAAACACTAGACCACATACAGAAACTTATACGAACAGATACCTATGTATATCTTTGCAGGTCTTTAGTCTGAACATACCTTTTGTAGAATATGTACTATTTAACAAAATATTATCCTAAATAACTGAGTTAAAGATAGCTGACTAGCTTTTTCGTTCCAAAATATACATATGTATGTATATATAAAAAATGAGAATAACAAAATCGGCACATTATTTTACCTGGCCCCTATACAAGAGTACTCCTGTATTTAAGGTTTTGTTACGATTTTTATTACTAAAGAAAAAGGTATAAGATTTGGCACAGCCGAATAAATCCCTTTTACTGTTTGTTCTCTTAATTTATTTTTATGATCTTTAAGTTATGTATATGGGCATTTCCATTTTGACGTGTCGTGATATTTGTAGCACAAAATGTAAAAAAATTAAATGACGAAGTCAAATTTGTAAAAAGGGGTTTTATATATACAAAGTAATGAAGTAGCTCTACATTCAGAAAAAAAATTACAGTAATCGACGCTAAGGATTTGCAGATATAAGCAAAAATCTGCCCTGGCGTGACGTTAAAAAAACGGAAGTGGGTTTTGATTGCATTACAAAACTGAAAAATACTGCGAATTGAGCAAGAAGTTTTGTACAAAACCTTTTTTAGTAAACTTAGAACTTATATAGATTTATTTTTCAAGCTATCAAATTTAAAAATCTTTGCTCGTTTTAAGGTAAATATGGGAATTTTCAGCTAAAAGTCTACTTTTTTTAATGTAACGCCAGATTGCAAATAAGGTTGTATTTTCGGTCCATGTTGTTCAATTGTTATCCCTTTTGTTACTTAATGTAGAGCTTGTTGCGCTTTACACCAAAATATAAAAAAGTAAACGATACATATAAAATTTTTTGAGAAACAATTTAAAATACTTCTGGCGTTACGTGACAAAAAGTAGACTTTTCGCTGGAAATGCCCATATGTATGTAGGTATAAAAAAGAATCTGAAGATGTCTTAGTAAGACAGTCTTACCACATATTTTCAGAGGTGCTTCTAACTCCAATAGAATCGGCTGTGAAAGAAATATTTCTCTTGACTTTAGACATAATCCACGTATTTCACTTTCTGACAGTTGTACATTTTTCCCGGGCCTGGCACCACGTACTGAAAATAATAAACAAATACTTGTTGCAAAAGGAACGATATTTAGCATTCCACTGAACATAAATAAATACATACCTTCCAATAATCTTGAAATAATACTATCAATATTCATGTCGGACATCTCTTTCGTTTGGTGTCTTTTTTCTTTTCAATAGCTAGAATTGCGTCTTTATGTTGTAAAGTTGCCACCAATGGATATTGATGATTTACTTAATCAACGGTTATAATTCCAGATAGATTTTTCCTGTTCACGATATAAGCTCGCTTTATTTCTTTTAAATTTTTTATTTCACAATTTCGTTTACTTTATTTTTTTGGTATACTTACTACGCACAAATTATCAATTAAGGGGTGGGGGAACGATAAGGAAGAGCTTTTAGAAGGCTCTATCACTGTAAGCAAGAAAATTTTCGGTATTTGCGGTTGGCTTTTCGCTTACTAAATAAACACTTTTCCTTTAGTTTACACAAAATCAGCGAGATTTCCAACAAATTGTGCGTATTTAATTCATTGGGTTATCGTGGCATTTATTTAAAATATTTTTTACAAAACTCGGATAAAATTGAAAAGCAAATTTTTTAGCACGACACGAAGACCAGTGGAAACAGAGAATGCAAATTAGTGTTGGAAAAATTGTGATGGCTATAAAATACCTTAATGACAAGTAATCGTTCTTGTTTCATAAGTTACCGTACGTTTCCACATGCAAGGAATTACTTGCAAGTAGCAGTTACTTGCAAGTAGTGTATACGTATGTATTATCAACTAAAAATCGAAGAAACTACCGATTGGCTGAATGTACAAAAATTCTGTGAATGGTAGTAAAAAAAGTGTGAGTATATTGAGTTTTTCGAACTTGTACTTGCATGTGGAAACGGGGGGGGCTACTCTGCAGCCACACAATAAACTTTTGTTATCAAGTTTTTTACACAAAGTCCCCTTTTACAATGTGACATACAGAAGGCAGAAAGGAAAAAAGTAAAGTATGTCACGCATACAGCTTCGCCCCCTTACCAACAAACTTCATCTGTCTGCCTTAAGTCTGTCACATCGTAAAAAGGTCATGCAGCTTTTAAAAATTCACAAAACTTTTTAGCTGACGTGGGCTGCACGCAATTTTAAGTGCCGGTTCAAAAAACGTCAAGTTTTTAGGAGAGAGGGAAAAAGAAATGGCATTCTCTTTTCCCTACTCTCCTAAAAGTTCAAGACTTGACGAGTCAAACTTGACGTGTGTAAACCGGCACTAAGCAATTTATTTTCCAGATGTCATCCAGAAAACTTCTTACACAGGGCCTCCATGTGAGATAAGATATAAGATTTTTATATCACCAAACGTCAAATTCAATCGCAGAGAGTATTATCTACACGTAAGACTCTCAAATAGTGTTAATATTAAAATATTATGAGACAGTTGTTATGAGAAATCTTATAACAACCATCTTATAAGATGAGCTGTCAAAAATACACATACATACATACATACATACATACATACATACATATAAAACAAAAAAAGACGCATTCATTAAATTGTTTAATTTTTCAGTGCAAATAGTGAAAATCTTGTAATAAAAGTTTAAAAAAACCATATTTTTAACTAAAAAAATAGAAAAACAAAAAAAAATAATAAAAACGACACAAGTTTACTCTACGAGAATCATTCGATTATGAAATCTTATAACATACGTGTTCCCCTTGTTTAAGATTAAGATTAACATGAAGAAATTTGTTCTCTCATTCTGCCGACGTTCTCTCACATATTATATCAGATATTATCTCAGGTGAAGACCCCATGTTATAGAGACATAGGACAAATTTTCTTATTTAAAATCTAATCAGCTGTTTTCTTCAACTTAAATTGAAACACTCAACTAAACCCTGCAGCCACACGTTCAATAAATCACTATCAAGTTGGTCACACAAACTGCTCGTCAAAACCGGGGCACGTGCTACATACAAAATGATAGCCAATTTAATTTTTAAAATGCCCCCGCCGAAAAACAACTCAAAGTGCTTTTATCAAGTTATTTTGTAAGAAATCACAATAATGTAAAAAAAAAACAATTTCTTTTTTAAGTTAAGCACATTTATTTTTTTAAGATATACCGTGGCTATTCTAAAATACGCGTCGAAGAAGTGAACATTTACATGAAAGCAAAAACTAAATTTACGAAAACACTTCTTAAATCAAACTAACGCGAGAGTTATAAATAGGGATGCGATTTCCATGCAAATGCATGTTTTTTGTCAATAGTCTAAGATCGATGTCGTCCAATTATCTTTTCGAATCATTCAATTTGCGTTCTTCAAAAAATATCAAAACTGTATAAAAAAATATTAATTTTTTAAATCAATAAATATATTTTTTTGAAACTCTGCTTAAAATACAGAATTTGACAAAAGATCCTTAAATTTTTAACCGATGCAGAACCTAACATGGTTAAGGCTGCCAATTGGCCTAACATAATTTATCTAAAACTTTTACATGTTACTTGCTAGGCACATGGGTTACATCGAGTTGCAGAGAAATTTAGAAGTCAATTCGATAATATTGATTTATTGATTTCATACGGGAAACAATGTAGAAGGAAGAATAGCCAAACAAATAAAAAAAAATCCAAAACGTTTTGCAAAAAACATGGGATTTGAAACAATAATTTTTTTTTATCTAGAATCAAATGTAGGATCTGAATTAGAAATCAATGATATATATAAAAAATTAAGTTTAAGCAATAAAACTATTTCTCCAATTTTTTTTAAATAAAACTAAAAAAGATTAACACATTTCATAAAAATGACAAATGCTAAATGAAAATTTTGGAGCTAAATAAAAATTTGTATGATTAATATCATGGTGGAATAAGCAGGCTGCATCGTTACGGCAACAAATACAACATTACAACAAAATTGGAAATTACATCACCGTTTACGTCAAAAAATACTTTTAACAAAAATCAAAGCGTGCCGCTGAACGTGATGAAATAATCAAATTTTTAGCCAATTTTTATATTATTATAGTCAATATCTTATTTATTTTAATTTAAAATTATTACCCTAGGCCTACACTAAAGATAACTATCTCAGAAAATTGGCAATAACGTCGGCAGAATAACAGAGCAATATTTTATATTGCTCAGCTTATGTTAAAGGCATGGGAAAACGTATTTATGTTAACTCATAATTTGAAAAAAATCAAGGAAGAAGGTGCAGTGTTAAAACTGGCGCAATCTTCAAAAATTATTTTTATTAATATAAACTCTTTCTTATTCGACTTTATTATTTAAATGCATATTAATTTGTTTAAGCTTATATATAAACAAGAACTCAAATTTAAACAAATTAATATTAATTTAAATAATAAAGATCGAATAAGGAAAAAATTATATTAATAAAAATAATTTTTTGCAATTTTATTTTAGTGTTAACTTAATTCTTTAATTAAATTATTTTACTACAATTATAATTTGCTAGAATTTCACAAATATAATTTCTTTCGCATACAATTCGCTTCTATTTTAGTTTCTTTTTTGCTTCTTTTTTTTAAATTGACAACCAAATTTGACGTTTTATTTTAGCAATAATTGTCAACGAAAATGGACTAACAATTATTGCAACATAAATTTCCGGCAATAAATATGTACAAAAAATTGTTGTCTACATTAAAGATAACATAATTTTGACATTTACTGCAATATATGTCGCAATAATTATCTCTGGTATAGACGGGCAGTTAAAAACTTTATTAAAATACAATAATCTCAGCACAAAACGCGGACTTTTTGTAAACATAAACAAAATTTTGACATAAACCTAGACAAACAATGCAGGAGCAAAAAATCGTCATCTGACATAGTGCTGCCATCTGTTTATTTCACCATAATTAATATAGCTGCTAAAAAGCAAAATGGTAGCACTGAACAACCTGATACATGATTTCGCTGAGCAAAGGCGAATTCAACTTCTAGTTAAGTTCGCCCAAGGCGAATTCAAATTCGCCTTGAGTTCGCCTTTGAACTATTTTTCAATTGTTGAAATTCATTGTCAATTGTTTACAATATTATGTTTTAACAAAATATACAGTGTTAATTTAATAAATTACCGACGAATCTTTGGTATGAGTAACAATTATTGTGTACACAATTTTAAGTATGAAACCAGTTTTCAGGGATTCCTTGAAATAAAAACGGGAACAAATCTAGTTTACCGACGCAGCTCCAAATAAAAAAAAAGTACGTAGGGTGATAGAAAATTGAAAAATAAGAAGAAAAAATTAAATAAAAAAATTGGCGCAAACGCTTAGTTTTCGAGTTATGGACGTTTTTAGTTTTCATAGAAATGTGTAATTTTTCCACTACATTTCTAAAGGTATATGGCCAATATTGGTATCATTTTGAAGGTTTTGACTAGATCTTTCCGGATATATAGAATTGATTTAAAAATTGTTAACTCTTAAGCTCACATTACAGTTTTTGTGTACTTAGTGTATAATACATATATTTAAATAAAAGTGTAATAGGTACAAATTTTATAAAATAACAAACACCAATGTCGCAAACATACACTTCATGTTTAGCCGCCCTTCGGCCGGACGCAAAGATTTTCTTCTCTGTGGTATAACAAACACCGGCTTCGCTAACTAAAGCTTCTCTGGATAGCCGGCCTTCGGCCGGGCGCAAGGATTTTCTCCTCTATGGTATAACAAACACCGGCTTCGCTAACTAAAACTTTTCTGCACCTAAAAAATGCTTAAATTAGCCTTAAGAGGAAAATAATATGCGAATACAAAAACAAAATACATATTTGCAATCGTGAGCAAATTACCTTTAATTTGAGTACCCACACATCACTAAGTAGGTGGGGCAGTTTTTTAATTCCAGGGGGGCCCACGGGCCTCAGCGCCCTTAAATTTTAATTTTGGTTTTTTTCTTTTTTATTCTGAATTGGGTGGCAAATTTTTTTTATTTTTTTTTTCGTAGCCCTTTAACCTGCACTTCAGCCAAATCACATATTTCTATGAAAACTAAAAACGTCCATAACTCGAAAACTAAGCGTTTGCGCCAATATTTTTATTTAATTTTTTCTTCTTATTTTTCAATTTTCTATCCCCCTAGGTACTTTTTTTTTATTTGGAGCTGCGTCGGTAAACTAGATTTAAGCCTAAAAACGTTATTAAAGATTCAATACCCTAACATTTGGATATTGTTTATAATGAAAAAGCCCCGCGAACATTTTCATTTTGAAGAAATAAAATAAAAAGTACCTAGATTTATATAAAATTGAAAAATAAGGCAAAAGTGCAGCTTACGGGGCGAAAAAAAAATTAAAAATAATTGGAACCCCCTCTGAAATTAAAAAAATTAAAATTTAAGGGGGCTGGGGCCCGTGGGTCCCTGGACCCAAAAAACCGTCCCGCCCACTTAGTGGAATGTGTGGCTACTCAAAGTAAAGGTAATTGTACAAGAAAAACGGGCAAAAGTGTACTTTACGGGGCGTACGAAAAAAAAATAAAAAAAATATGCTACCCGATTCAGAATAAAAAAAGAAACCGCCCGCCCACTTAGTAGAATGTGTGGGTACTCAAATTAAAGGTAATTGTACAAGAAAAACAAAAATAATAAAATTTAGGGCGGGCGGGACTTTTGGGGCCCTCAAGGTCAAAAAAAAGTGCCCCCAAGCACTCACATCTATGTGTAGGTACTCAAATTAAAGGAAGTTTGCTCACGATTGTAAATATTTTGTTTTATTTTGTATTTTTTAATGTTTTAGTTTAGATTTTTAAAAAAAAAAATTTAATTTTTTTGTAACTAATAGCCTATTTCCGATATGCTAAAGAATTCTTTTCTGCATAGCCGGCCTTCGGCCGGGCTCAAGGATTTTCTGCTCTATGGTATAACAAAGACCAGCTTCGCTAACTAAAGCTTCTCTGTAAGCTCTGTAAATTTGGGTTTTTTTTTTATTCTGAATCGGTTGGCATTTTTTTTAAATTTTTTTCGTACGCCCCGTAAAGTGCACTTCAGGGCCAATATGGGTATTATTTTTAAGCTCTTGAATGGACCTTTCTGAATATACAAAATGTATATCAAAATGTTCAACTCTCATTACAGTTTTTACAAAATTTTACATCAAAATATTACGGATGTGCACTAGGTTAATACTTGTGTAGGTTATTCCAGTAAAAGTGTAAAAAAAAAATTATTAAATAAAAAACTCCAGCTTCGCTAACTAAAGCTACCGCTTCGCAAACTAAATCTTTTCTCCATTGTTATTTTTACGCTTACTAAAAACACTTGTATTTTCGCAACCTTTACCAACTTCTTAATGGGCTAAGATTTTTTAAATACATTTTATATTTTCAGAAAAATCTATTAAAGGGCTTTAAAAATACATAATACTAATATTGACCCTATACATTCAGAAATGTAGTAGGAAACCGCATATTGATATGACGTTTGGGCCACTTTTTTCACTTTCTATTTATTTCTTATTTTTCAATTTTATATCGTTCTAGCTACTTGTTTTTTTTTATTTTGAGCTGCGTCGGTAAACTAGTTAATATATATTGAACGGTCATATACCCGTGACCTAAGGGCCGTATACTGTATCTACAATACTTACCCCCGATTTCACCAAGTTCAGTTAAAACTAACTATTACTTTGGCTTAAATCTAGTTTACTGACGCAGCTCCAAATAAAAAAAAGTCCCTAGGGTGATAGAAAATTGATAAATAAGAAGAAAAAATTAAATGAAAAAATTGACGCAAACGCTTAGTTTTCGAGTTATGGAAGTTTTAAGTTATCATAGAAATTTGTAATTTGGCTGAAGTGCAGTTTACGGGGCTACGAAAAAAAATATTAAAATGTAAGGGGGCTGAGGCCGTGGGGCCCCCTGGAACAAAAAAACTGCCCCGCCCTCTTAGTGATATGGGCAGTTCCAGCGAAAAGTATACTTTTTGTAACGTTACGCTAGCAGTATTTAAATTGTTTCTCAAAAAATGTTATTTGTATAGTTTACTTTTTTATATTTTGGTGTAAAGTGCAACTGGCTCTTCAATAACCAACAAAAGGATAACGGTTAAACAACATGATTCTAAAATACAACCTTTATTTGCATTCTGGCGTTACATTAAAAAAATTAGACTTTTCGCTGAAAATGCCCATATGTTCCTTTAAACGAGCAAAGATTTTTAAATTTGATAGCTTGAAAAATAAATCTATTCGCAGTCTTATTCAGTTTTGTAATGCAAGTCAAAATCCACTTCCGTTTTTTTTCCTTAACGCCAGCGCATATTTTTGCTTATATCTGCAAATCCTTAGCGTCGATTGCTGTATTTTTTTTCTGAGTATAGTGCAACTTCATTACTTTGCACACATAAAAACAATTTTTACAAATTTGACTTCTTCATTAAATTTTTTTACATTTTGTGGTACAAATATTACGACACGTCAAAATGGAAATGCCCATACGTACCTTTAAACGAGCAAAGATTTTTAAATTTGATAGCTTGAAAAATAAATCTATTCGCGTCTTATTCAGTTTTGTAATGCAAGTCAAAATCCATTTCCGTTTTGTTTCCTTAACGCCAGCGCATATTTTTGCTTTTATCTGCAAATACTTAGCGTCGATTGCTGTATTTTTTTTTCTGAGTATAGTGCAACTTCATTACTTTGCACACATAAAAACAAATTTACAAATTTGACTTCTTCATTAAATTTTTTTACATTTTGTGGTACAAATATCACGACACGTCAAAATGGAAATGCCCATAAGTACCTTTAAACGAGCAAAGTTTTTAAATTTGATAGCTTGAAAAATAAATCTATTCGCAGTCTTATTCAGTTTTGTAATGCAAGTCAAAATCCACTTCCGTTTTTTTTTCCTTAACGCCAGCGCTAATTTTTGCTTATATGTATCTGCAAATCCTTAGCGTCGATTGCTGTATTTTTTTTTCTGAGTATAGTGCAACTTCATTACTTTGCACATATAAAAACAATTTTTACAAATTTGACTTCTTCATTAAATTTTTTTACATTTTGTGGTACATATATCACGACACGTCAAAATGGCAATGCCCATATGTGTGGGTACTCAAATTAAAGGTAATTTGCTCACAATTGCAAATATGTATTTTGTTTTTGTATTACGATATTATTTTCCTCTTTAGGTTAATTTAAGTTTTTTTTAGCTGCAGAAAAGTTTTACTTAGCGTAGCCGGTGTTTGTTATACCATAGAGTAGAAAATCCTTGCGGCAGAGAAACTTTAGTAAGCCAAGTCGGTGTTTTGTATACCGTAGAAGGCGGTAAAGCATGTAGTAACTAAAAATGTTGCACAAAATTTAAAATCAAAAACTTTTTTTCATGATTAAAGCTAATAATTGTACCGTTATTGACAATATTCATTTTGTTTAAGTTCTTTGCTTATGCATATTCTCCAAAAAAAAAAAAAAATCAAAAACTATGTAACGGGTCCGCCATCTAAGGTTTTTTTTTAACTAGTGCTTATCTTGGCGGGTATGTAAACAAGCAAAATTGTCGCATTTGGGGCACTGAAAACCCGCACGCATACATTGAAAAGCCGATGCACCCAAAACGAGTCACTGTTTGGTGCGGATTTTGGTCCAGAGGCATAATTGGGCCATTTTTCGAAAATGAGCAAGGAGTGGCCGTTACAGTCAATGGAGATCGTTATCGGGCCATGTTGAACGAATTTTTGTTCCAAAAAATTGAAGAGGAGGATATTGGTAACATTTGGTTTCAACAGGACGGCGCTACGTGCCACGCAGCCGAAGCTACACTCGATATTTTGCGCCTTGTTTGTTACATACAAAGTTAAAAAGGGTATTTACGACGCGAGTTGCACCCTTGCGAAAAAGCAAAAGTGCAAAAATATAACAACAACCACACAGACAATTAGTTGTGCGTCAATCATTTTCTTTGTGGTTGTTGTTGTTGTTGTGTTTGCAGTTTTGTTTTTTTGCAAGGGTGCAAATTGTGACGTGAATACCCTTAAATTTTTTAAATTTTAGTGATACAATATTTGTATGAAGCTTTTTTGATTGCAAGTCCAAATTTTGCACTATTTGAATTGAGTGCAGATTTGTGCATTCAATCTGCGTTTAGTGATAGTGAAAAAATTTGCAATACATATCACTAAATTTTTTCAGTGCTATTTAAAAAACAATAACAATCAGTAAAGCTGGTAAAAAATATTGCAAAATAATAGTTTTACAGTTTTATTAATTGATAGTGCACTGCTGATTTAAATCAATATTTAGTACACTACCCCCAACTATGAAAAAAAGCAATGGACCAAGTATTGAATCCAACGGTATACCACTATAGAAGTTGGAAATAAAAGATTTTACTGCATCTCTACCGGTTAACTGTTTCCGCCCATTTAAGTAGAAAACAAGTAAAGGCCTAACCATAATATGCATAGCCTTGCTTAACCTACTGTCAAAAATTAACAAAAAGTCTTTCAAATGTATTTAAAAAAACAAAAACAAAATAAAAAACATTTGATTCCGTACGGAATTTGCACCTTGCTTAAACAAATGACGTTTCCTTAAGCTCAATATGGTTTGCCTTATATAATTAACATGTATTCGGACATTTGCTAAAGCCAACCTTAGCACATTGTTGTTGGACCTTAAATTTGCTATATTCGGCTATGCCAAATCTTATATGCCCTTCGCCATTGCTTTTAATTCTACAAAAAAACTAATACATATAAAGAAAAAAAAAATTTAATCAAAAAGTTCAAAGATAATCTATGAAAAAACTATGGCCTTGGCCGTTACAAACGAAGAAGTATCAATGATAAAGCAAAAATTAACATGGGTAGCAAAATAAAAAAAGATACCAAAAATCAATAATAATTGCATTATTTGGTTCAATTTTAAAAAACTTTCTCTCGTGTTGTTAAATATCGACCACAATTACTCCAAGCTAAAAAAAACACTACAGACCGAACAAGTTATATTTAATTTTTACAGTCGAATTTATCTTTAATGAACTTTTCTATAATGAAGCTCTTCCTACTATGAATTGATTTTACAGACACAGCTTTTTTCTTCCAATCTCAATGTTTTGTTTATCGCCTTCCATTCCATTTAGTAAATTTTTCTTTATAATGCACGGTGGTCAATTCCGGCCAAAAATCCATTACTTCTTCATTTCTTTATGTAAAAAAATGGTATCGAAACTAATGGTGTTTTCTTTTCTACAAAAAATGTGCCTTTTTTTAAAAAAAATGCAATTTGGTGTCTGTTTCTTAAAAATTTTGCTCCCGAAAAGCATGAGTTTTTTAGAATAAACGTCACCAAATTGAATTTTTTTTAAAAAAAAGGCACATTTTTTTGTAGAAAAGAAAACACCATAAGAATTGCATATTTGATCCCTCGCTAATTTTTAATTTAACTTATCAGCTTATTTTGCAAAATTTCTTTTATATACTTCATATGATAATGGATGATAAAATAAATATGTATGTGTCTTACACGGCGTCATATAAAATTATAATTTTATTAACATTATATTTTGAATTTTATTTTAATATGCAATACATAAGTAGCTGTATGGAAAAAAGCAGGGACCGTAAATAACATTTATATTAAAATTTAAAAAAAGGCATGTATAAGTAGATGTCGGGAAACTGATTCCATATTGATCCTTATGAACTTGTGAATGATAAAAAAATTTTTCGATTAAAAATAGCAGTTATTTTTTGATTATTATTTTTTCGAGCAAAAATAAAAGTTATTCTCTAAAGAAATATACGTGTTATAATCATTTTTATGAAAAAATGAATAACTGTTACGGCCCCTGGAAAAAAGTACCAAAAATATTTATATGCCCTGCAAATATTATTGGACCACCTGATCCAATTTCATTAAATGGACTATCCTCGCAATCTTCAAAATAACGGAAAATTCGACGTTATCAATATTGTATTGACTAAATGAAGTACATAGATCCCAATAATTGGCATAAATATCCTGATAAACTTAAGCCTAAAGCCATCCAAACCAACAGCATTTGACTTAATTAAATAAAAAGCCGAAACCATTTCGGTTCAACGTGACCTAAATTGTCATCACTAACACTAATTCCATGCCTATTAAGGATTGACCAAATATCCTTAGCGTTTTTATTTTCAAACAAAAAACCATGCACCCTCCTTTTTATTTTCCTAATGACAGATTAAATGCGATTCCTACAGCGACAAAAAACTTTCCAATTACAATCCGTTCTACCTGATAAATAGGTCCAATAAGCAAGGTCCCTAAGAGAAACATTGTATTGAATCTCTGGATCATTAGTCCAAGACTCACTACGATTGCTAAAAAAGCGTTTCCTTAAGGGAACAAGAGAATGTAAATTTTCTAAATTATAAGTTAAGATGTTTAATTGCTCATCAACATTACTAGTCAGATACATATCATCAAGGTTACAGGCCAACAATGCAGATTGAAAAGAACTAATATCTACCGCATCATAATCAAAAAATTGATAAAATCTTCTTTGCTACCAGGACATTGAAATTGCCCAGTAGATTTTACTAAGTTAGTAGAAGACACCAAAAAATAATCCAGAAGAGAAGTGGTATTGCTAGTAACATACGTTGGCATAGAATTATGTATTAAGAAAGGATTCAATCTACTGCAAATATATCTAACATTCAAACCTTTATCAACATCAAAAAGATTATTTTTGAAATCACCCATAATAACAATATTGGAGTAACGCACAAGCACCTCAGATATCTCCTCTTCAAATGCATAAAAATTACCATGAGGTAAATATACAACACCCTCCAACACGTTCACTTCGTTAAAAACAAGTTCAACAAAGAGACATTCAGCAACTCCATAACCCTCACCAACAAATACAACCTTATGTTTTATATTCTCCGAGACATAAAGGACCACTCCTCCACCTCTACTGTTTAACCGATCATTTCTGTGGCATATATATCCTGATATATTAAAAGCATTAGAAGATATTTCATCACGTAGCCAGGTTTCAGTAAAAGCAGCAACATTCAAATATCTACCATCCAATATTTTCCTAATTTCATTAAATTTAGAAGAGTTCGGTCTTAAATTAAATCTTTTGTACCAATTATCTTTTCAAATCATCAAATATGCGTTAAAATGGTACATGGTTAAGGCTTCCAATGGTCTTAAAATATTTTATCCAAAGCTTGCTTGTCACATTGGTTTTAACGCGTTGCAGAAAATTGAGGAGCCAATTCGATAACGTTGCAATTTTTAATGAAATGTATCCCTTGGTTCCCCTTCCACCGCAGCCAATAGTAGCAAAATGGGGGCCTGGCTAGATGCTTCAAAATTCTATTCAAAAAACTTCGAGTAACTTAAGAATTTAAAAAGGTCTTGTTGATGCCGATTATTGTGCAATTAAAAAAGGAAAAGAAATATTAAATTTAAATAACATCAGACGTCAATTAGCATTTGTATTTTCCAACTATGGATACATTGGTGAAACAATAACTAATTTTGTAAAACACAACGCACGCCAAAGTGTTATATTGAAAGCAAAAACAAATTCATAAATATTTTGTAATTTTGTTGTTGCTTTGTACAGAAATTTATTTACCGTTTAAAAATTTTCAACGCCACAAGCAATGAGGCGTATGAAATCTTAAAAACCAATGTGAATTTCTGTTAGAGGCAACAACAAAATTACAAAATATTTATGAATTAGTTTTTACTTTCAATGTAATTCTTTGTCTTTGCGTTGTGTTTTACAAAATTAGGGCCTTAGTTCACTAAATACTCAAGTCAAATTAATTGATATTGCAAAAAGTAAAATTTACAATGTGGAAGGAAAAATAGCCCGACAAATGAAAAAAAAAAAATACAAAACGTTTTGCAAAAAAAATTAAGGATTTCAAAAAATAAAATAAACTTCAAATATTTTTGATCTGATCTGGAATCAAAGTTGGGGTCTGAAAATAACTTTTCAAAATGCATTGGCATTCTTCAAGAACAAAATAAAGTTTTACTTTTAATAAAACAGTACTTATTTATTTAAACAAACAAAAATTTAAATTAGTTATTAAAAAATATTTTTTATTTTCTATTTTTGATTATTTAGTGCATGAAAATCTCATCCCTAATAATAAATAAATAGTTGCATGGTCTGTAAGGAATTTTGTTTTCCATAGACTAAAATAAATAAATAAATATAAATTGAAGTGATTTGCTGGTCCCATTAAGATTCATTAAAGGAAAGTTCGACTGTATTATTTTTTTTTTTTTTTTGTATTAAGTATTTAAACAAATACAAGACAAATGCCTAACATGTTTAGAATTTATTCATTCTTGTTGTGGGCTCCTAATACAGTTTTTGTTTTCTTGTGATTCAAAAACGAAATCAGATGGTTATTCTTGCTTTCTATGGTAAATACTCACGCAGACAGATAAAAACAAAACGATACCGCAACTAAAAAGATCAAAATCTTTAGTACCCAACAAACACGGTGGTTTGATTTCAAATTGAAAATGATTTGAAATCAAACGTTTTCTCAAACGACAAACGTTTGACAATGATTTGAAAATCATTTGAAAATCATAGCGTTCTCAACAAAAAGGGGAAATTATTTTCAAATTGAAAAATGCCTTTATTTTCAACTTGCTTTCAAACGTAATTCTCAAATGTTTTTCAAATGTGGATTATAATACAATGTGGAATATAAATAAAACTATTTAATTTTTTTAATTTAAATTTATTATTTATTTAAATAAACTATGAGATAAACATTCGGTACCATAGCTAAAAGATGAAATAGTGTTCTTTCCGTCCTCTAATTCTTGGTAAGACAAAATACTTGGCTCCCTTTTATTTTGAGGATTGTAGCACCGCGATCGTTCAACAAACTTTCGTCACTTTCCCGTTTTATTATTTTTCTTTTTTTTTCGTATTTTTAATCATTGTTATTTCTCACAAATAATTTTCATTTTTCACAAGAAATAAACTGTTCACTTTATATTAAAACTTATTTTTAATAGTAAAACACATGTAACCACAAAGTAAAAAATGTAACTTTAATCGCCATTTTTAATGCTTACATTTATTTTTCGCTTTAGTATTGCCAAGTTTATTTTTGATTTGAATTTAACATTTGACAAACATTTGACATCAAATTGATAAAACATTTGATATCAAATGTTTATTTTCAAATCATTATCAATTTGCATTTAAATGTTAAATCAAACAATTGAAAAACGTTTGAGAATTGCGTTTAATGTCAAATGATAAAGTCATTTCATATCAAAGGTTTGACTTCGTGTTTGTTGGGTATTAACAGAAAAAGTAAACAAGTCAAACAAGTGGTAAGCTTCATAAATACATACAAATGTACACATTTATGTGCACATATGCATCCAATTTTGTTGTATCTATAAAATTAATGTTTGATGGATGATACACAAACTTTTGTAAAGTATCCAACCTCGAACTCTTAGATCAGATATGCACATGTATGTATGTACATATTTGGTTTTAACTCTCCTTCTATTGCTTTTAACACAATTTACTTGTATGGAAAATATGTATAAAACAAAACATCAAGAATAAACTTGCTCCTCCAGTTAATGCGTCGTCTACACTTTATACCCAACCATTCAACCAACAAAGCAACCATTCTCCAACTGGTCTATGATTGTAGACTACGACTTAGTAAACACAGATAAATTCGAAACAGTTTAATATAAACATTCAACGGTGGCAAGCAAAACTCCGAAAATATATTTTTTTTATATTGGCAAACTGACAAAAATTAATAAAAAAAAAACGGCAAAATCGACAATTAATAAAAAATCAATGTTCACTATTTATAAATAATACAAATTTATGTGTACGTACATACTTATGTATGTATGTCGAATAAAAGGTTTGAACGTGTATTAAATAGAGAACAGAAATTAAGAAACAGCATTCCTCAGTTACAATAAGATACAAGTTGCTGTGGCATTCCTCGTATTTGTTTAATTTGCATGTGTAACACAACTCAAGCTTTGTTTATAAGAAAATTACTTTTTTAATTATGTTATAAATTTTGGATTTGGATACTCTGATATGATATCTAAAAAATACATCTGAAAATGTAGATTTTTAGATATTATGCTTACTCTCGCTCTCTGTTACCCATAAAGCAAAAATATAAACACATGCAATTATGTTCACACATATTTTTCTACATATGTATGTATGTATATACATACATACATATATATGTACATACTTGGCTTTCATCACCGATTCAAGTTTTTTGTTTTTATTTTAGCTATCGCGTATGTATTTAAAAAAATAAATTAATAATAATTTTTTGACAAAATGACTCAGGCAAACTCCCTGCCTTCGATTGAACAAAAATTGCTTAACGTTATAGCTGGACAGGATTTGGGCGATATAACGCAGGAATTGTGTGATTTCTCATTGGAAGAACAAAATGCTACAGCTGAAGCACAAGGAATACAACCAAGTGCAGCTTCCGATTTTACACCAGTTTTAGGAAAAACTGTAACCTACATAGTGGCCTGTGTTTTATTTAATGAAGATAACGAAGTTTTGGCTATGCAAGAAGCTAAACAGTCTTGTGCAGGTATGTCCAAATTTTATTGTATGTATGTACTTATATGTATGTAGTATCTATAGCTTGCAAAGAAAATATTTGCATATAAGAAAAACTACAAAAAAATGGACAATCAATAACAAATGAATAGATAATTGAATTCATTTTTCTATTATTGGATGTTTTGAATTAAACTTTGCTTATCAAATACTTGATATTTGAAATAAATATGTTCATGTTAAAATTGAACTGTGTTTTAGGGAAGTGGTACCTTCCTGCCGGGCGCATGGAAAAAAATGAAACAATATCTGAAGCAGCAATTAGAGAGGTATATGAAGAAACTGGTCTTAATTGTGAAATAACCACACTTTTGGCAATTGAGGCAGCAGGTGGTTCCTGGTTTCGATTTGTTTTAACGGGCAGAATAACAGGTGGAACGTTAAAAACTCCTGCCCAGGCTGACAGTGAATCACTCCAAGCTAGATGGATTTCGGATATACAAGAATTACCTCTAAGGGCAAATGATATACTAAATATTATTGATATTGGAAAAGCTTATGTCACCCGAAACCAAACATCCCAATCAGTTTTATGGCATAATGAAGTCATTCCTACCAAATACTCTCATCATAAGAATTACTTACGTGTTGTGGCCGTAATTCGCAAAAGAGCAACAAATGCTTTAAATGTGTTAGTAAGCGAAAAGAACGTACACCATTTTCCAACAGTCGAAGTTCATCCACAGAGAAGTTTGCACTCCACACTACGTAAATTCATGATTGAGCTTTTTGGTGCTGAACTTCCTCAACATCGTCCACATGGCATTTTAAGTGTGGAACACTGTCCGTCACCTCCACCACATACTACCGATGGAATTTGTTTAAATGTTTTGGTCGTATTTAGGCCACCATTAGAAGAAGTTTCCTTAATTGGAAAGTGCACTTGGCATGAGTTGAGTAAAACACTAGAAGACAAACTTGGACGAATTCTATCTAGTAAACATTCAACAATTCCTCTTAATGTTATACGGTAGACAGAAACCTTGATTATATTAATTAAACCAGGATTCCAAAGAAATCACGATATTTTGTAAAAAGCTTTTAAATTTCTTTTGATTTTGGTATTTAATAAAAAAAAATAAAAATGTTCAATGTTAATACAAAATCCCCATTTGAGAAAGACTTCCATATCAAAAATTTTATAATTTTTTATTAATAACGATAAAATATCTCTCCGGTCTAATTTTGTTCAAAAACCTTTTCAATGTTAAAAGTTATTGCATAATTTGTAATCAAATGACTAGTTTTAATATTATGACTAAAACTAGTATTGTAAAATACTTAATCGAAATATTAAGATTATCAAATAGAATAACAACCATAATTTTTTCTCTTATGACGTTTCTTAGCAAATGAGTTTTATGTACATTGAGTTGTAAATTGGCTTAAGTAGTTAATTAAAAAAGCTTTAATTAAAACGAAAAATTACATAAATATATCGTCACCTAAAACGTAAAACGCCTTACAGATTACAGGAGAAGAAAAAACTATTTAATATGATAAATTGATATATTGCATTAAACTGTTTGTAATAACTTTTTTCTTTTAATGTTGACTATTATATAATCTTTTGTAGATAGAGTCTTTTGTTTTTTTGTCAATAATATCGCCAATTTTAGTCGAAAGATTCCAATTTTTGTGGACTGTTGTGTTGATGCAATACATCAGATTAATTGAAAATGTCGATATATAATTTTTTGTTAGTGGGGGTCTTTTGCGTTGCAGGTAACGATATGTACATATGTATTTATTTTAATGTTCATTTATGGTAGTCTAAAAAATATTTTATTATGTTTACGTTTGTAATATTGATTAAACATTCGAAGTTTTAAGTGAAAATATAGAATTTATAATAAAATATAATATTTATTTAAATGCAATTTTAAACAAAGTTATCATACATCACAAATTCTAAAGCTTGGCAACAATTTAAAAATGAAAATTCTATAAAATACAAAATCTTCAGGCACGTGCATACATACATACATGCATCGTAAGATTGAAAATATTTTTTATTATAACTAATGATTATAATTTATCTGGGCATTGACTAGTGCAGTCAAGTAAAATATACCAGCCCAATTATATATGTATGTATGTATGTATATGAATGTATAAATATAAAAAATAAAACTTAATAAAGTACACTATTTAAGTTGGATCTTGGGCAAAAGTATTTACTCTTTCCACACTTTGTTAAACAAATCCATAAATGAATCGTAAATCATAAACGTTATGGCTACATCCAGGCAGACACGACCAAGACGGGGCACTGTACCCTTGTAGAAGGCTGTTATACCTTCATTCTTCCAGATTTTCATGGCACAATCAGCTGTATTTTTATATTTAGAGGCTTCTAAACCTTGCATGCGTGTTTTGACTACGTCTAATGGAGTATTACCAAATACGGAAGCAGCTCCAGCAATCGCACCAAATGAACCCACTAATAATTTAGGAACATGTTTATTTGTATCATCTCCCTTATAAAGATCCTTAAGGGATTCCATTACAAAGAAGCGAATTGCTTGATTGGAACCCTGTTTCAAAATTGTTGGAGTTAAACCCTTGTAGATGCCGCTAATGCCTAAAGAAAACTTTTAATTTTTACTTTAAAATAATAGCAAGTAAGTTACCTTCAGCCTTTATAATACACCCTACACCATGAGCAAATCCTTTGTATTGTGGCTTAGCGCTACGTTGGTCGTTTATGAACTTTACCTTAATGGTCTCCATTGGAGTAACAGCCAACACAGCTTCACATACACCAGCTCCTAAACCAGCCAACAATTTTCCAGAAGTGCTTAACTGGCCATTTGAGTCAACCATATGCCCACGTAATGTTTCAAATGCACCGAATCTACAGAAATATGTAGTATGATGATAATAAAAAAGATTAATTTTCTAATGTCTTATACCGTTCCACATATTATTTTTACCTAGCTGCTGATTTAGGTATACTTCCGTACAACAAAACACTGAGACCTCTGTAAAGGCCTAAAAAGCCTCTTTGTTTGATTGTCTTTTTTACACAGTCACCAATGCCGTTGTATTGTTTATTGACACCTTTCTCGTCTAATTGCAATTGTGTTTTGACATATTCCGTAGGGTAAGTAATGCAAATTTCAATACCTCCGGTTATACCTCCAGCAATAATACCTTTTAAACCTTTACCACCTCCACTGGGAGCAGCAGCTCCACTCTGTGCCATCCAGGGACGCTGGCCGAAGGGATTGACGAAAGCACCAATAGGACGATCCATTATTACTTTTTTCAATGAATTTTAGTCTTTACTTTGGTATGTCGAACACGCTTGGAAGGAAGCTGTAAGTATATTATGTAATTTCAAATATTATGCATTAATAACACCATGCTACATTTTTTAAAAGAAAACTGAAACTTGCCCCCACACATAATTCGATAGCGTTCTCGGTTTGTTTAATTATATCGTTAATTTTAAAAACTTCTTTATTTGACTTGGATGAACTCTTTAACTCGATGTTTAAAGACAAATTATGAATAAATTTTGCAAGTCTGAATTTGTTGTTGGAAAAAATAAATAATGTATTAAAAATAAGAATACATATTTTATTTTAAACAAAAGTTTTAATTAAAAATTTTGCATTACATTTTTTAGTAAGTTATAATCCTATTTCTTCGACCATTTTTATTTAATATTATACATACTTTAATAAATTTTTCAAGCTTAAGGTCACTTTTTATAATAGCTCTGTTTCTTTACTTTTTGGGTAAAGTTCGTGCAAATGAGAGCAAGCATAAATTTCTCTCATAAAAAGACAACATTACACGAAAGTACGGGAACAGAAAAAACCAAAATTTTAAGCACGAAATAAAAATTTTGTGGTTTTGACAGTCTTTACAACGCCAACAAAAATTGCGCCACTTTTGAAAAATTTAATATTGGCTCTAGAATTAAACAACTTTTACTAAAAATAAAACAAAACCAACACCTTTACAATAACTAACATTATGTTTCCCTAATACTTCAGTACAAAACTTTTTATTTAAGTACATGGTTTTATTCCAGAACACTTTTTCCAGAATTTGGATTATGAACTTTTTTCCTTTTTTTTGGTTTTGTTTATGTTTTACAGCTGTTTGACAATTTACACAATTTGCACGAAGAAAAAGTCTGGGCTGTTTCGTGCAAGAAGAAGAAGAATTTTATTCTCTCAAATCCGCTCTCATTTACACAAATTAAAAGTACGGGAACGCTTTTCGTGCAAATTGGGATCCCGAGGGATCCCAAAGTAGAGTAAAGAAACAGAGCTAATATTAATAAAATATTTTTATTTTTAACAAATAGAATCTGGGAACTATTTCTCATGGTGAGTGCATAGAAAATACTTCCCCACCCGTAATTTGCTAACAAACAAAATGTTGCCCTTCCAAATGTTTCCCTGTCTAAATGGGCACTATTCAAAGCCTAAAACCTATTTCAATGTCCCTTTCCGTCAATAGTTATTTTCATTAAATAAATGTTCACCAACTGAGCTATGCCATCTGAAATTCATTTTACAAACAATCAAGGACAAATACCTATTTATAATTATCCTTTCCATCAACCTATTTATTTTTATAAATCTGAGCTAAGCCCTCAGTACCTTTTTTTAAAATTAATTCTTTTCTCAAATGGAACATTATTTATCTGCAACATTTCGAACATATGTATATCTACGTTTCTTAAAACTTTCCTAATACAAAACTGATGTGTTTTCAAAATCAGGGTAATGATTAAAATCCCTACAATGGGTTGATAACGCCGTTCCATGGGCTGAATTGTAATTCCTTTATTTTTGGTCATGTTTATGTCCTGCTAATCTAAATTTCAGTCTTGTCCCAGTTGTTCCTACATATATTTTCCTACATTGTTTATTATCATTGCCACCACAATGAATCTTATAAACTAAATTCGACATATCTAACTTTTGTAATCGATCCATAGTTTTTGTGAATAATCTCCTAACATTATTATTCACCTTATGTGCCATTATTCTGTATTTCCCTTTATCATATACATTCGAGTATTCTATTCTTTCCGAAAACCCAATTACATAAGTTAATGACGTGGTTCCAAAATCTCACCAATATTACGAGATCTCTTTATATTGTAATGTCTAATCAATTTGTCAATTTTGTTAGGAAAACTATTATTTTTCAAAATATTTCCAATAATATCCTTATTTATCCTATGAAATCTATTGTCACTAATTATTAATATCCTATCTATTAGATTCTTTGCTGTGTTAATGATAATTCTCCTCGGATGTTTAAAATAATAATTTAAAATTCTACCTGATGAGGTTTGTTTTTGATACCAATCTATCAATAATTTACTTCCTTTCCTAATAATTAATGTGTCAGAATAAGGAATTGAAAAATTCAATTTCCTTTTAATAGTGAACTTAATATTCTAATCAAATGAATTAAATGTTGATAACAGAGTTTCTATCTCATTTTCATTAATTATAACAAACAAGTCATCTTCATATTTCGTTATTGTCTTCGGTTTAATTGTCAATTTTCCTAAACATGTATCTAATAATTTCTCCATAACAATACCAGCAACTATTAGAGATGCTGGAGAACCAATAGGTAGCTCATTTTTTTGTGCATATATTTTCTTATTAAATTGAAAATATCTATTATCTACTATACAGAACTTTATATTTGTCAAAAATAAATCCTTATTAATATTCGTTAACCCTGAAATTTTGTCCCAATTGTCCTCAATAATTTAAATTGCCAAATCAACTGGAATTATAGGAAATAATGAAACAACATCAAGTGATATTTATTTTTAATTATCCTGAATTGTTAAATTTTCCAACTTATGTTTAAATTCAACAGAATTACTAACATTATATGTACTTAGAATTCTCCGTTACCTTCTTTAGTGAATTCATAATATATTTACAACGATTATGTGATGGTGAATTTATGGACGAACAAATAGGCCTTAAAGGAAAATTGTCCATAGAGAAGAAAATTCTTTCGCCCGGCAAAAGGCCGGCTGTGCAGAAATCCTTCATTTAGCGGAGCCGGTACTTGTTTTATCATAGAGGAGAAAATCCTTTCCTGCTACGCCGAGACGCTTTAGTAAGCGCAGCCGGTATTTGTTATACCATAGAAAAGAAAATTCTTTCGCCCGGCTATGCTTTCGAGTTTGAAAACATGTTGTGGACATTATGACATTCTACAAAATGTCATAACGTCCACGGACGTTATACATTAATGCAGAAAAATTTATTTTCTGCCATTTAAAAATTAATTTTATTTTAAATTATTTTGTTAGTCGTGCTTAATTCCCAATTTTTATTATTTGATAAAAACACTGAAATTTATTGTTGGGAATGTAAGGAGAGATAAACTCACTGTTTATTGTTGATGATTTTGTTTAAACTTTGATATTGCTACAAATAGAACTGCTTCTGTAATTCTTATACGCTTAACAGTTTTATTTGGTTTAATATCTTTAGTTTTTCTAAAATCTTTATGGATGAAGTTTTCTGATTATCTGGCCTAAGCAACCAGTGAAATGCGCATAGGAATAGCTTATCCCATCAACAATAAATTTCAGTGTTTTTATCAAATAACAAAAATTGGGAATTAAGCACGAATAACAAAATCATTTAAATTAAATTTTGTATTCCCACGAAAATTATTTTAAAAATAAATTTTATTTTTTAGTAAAGGGTGTTTTTTATAGAGTGAAACAAGTTTAAATCATAATAAAACAAGGAAATATTTTTTTAATAAAAATGAAACGGGCTTTATTGGAAAGAACATTTTATGAAATTAATGTTTAAATGTGATTTTTGCCATGTGGCCGCCACGGCTGGCGCGTATAAGGCGCAATCTGGAAGACCTATTTTCAACAACTTTTCGCAGCATTTGCGGCCGTATTTCACCGATAACTCTTCGAATGTTGATTTCCAGGTGTTCAAATATTTGTGTGTTATTAGGTGCGATCCCGTACTTTTTGGGTAAAGTTCGGTAAAATGAGAGTAAACAAAAATTTTGCTCACCAATAGACACAAATGTACAAAAGTACGAGAACAATAAAAACCAAATTTCTACCCCAAAAGAATACGTTACTATAAAAACGTTCAAATAAACACATAAGTGACACCTTACCATGTACAAACAAACTACGGCTTTGATTGGAACAGAAAAGCGACCCTATAATTCTGAAAGGGCATGTTGAAAAGATTATTTTAGTAGAATAAACAAATAGTCCAACTGGTTTTTTTTACAGTGGGTCAAATTTTAAATATTTGATCGAAGGCAGCATTATAATAAATTAAAAATATGTTATACAGTGAGTGTCAAAATAAAGTGTTATTTTAGTAAAAAAGAATTTAAATTTTTAGTAGTTTTTTATCATTTACAAAACTTTGGACAATGTTATTACAATATAAAATTAAAAATTTGAAATATTTCAAAAACAACAAAAACAGTGCTATTAAAACAAAAAAACCAATTTGGAACCGATTATGACCTTTAAAGGCTAGGTTATTGGTAAGGTAAAAATAAATAAAAAAAAAATTGACCCCCTTTTTAACGCGTAAAAAAAAGTGTACAGTTCTAAAATACTAAGAAAAGGGAAGTGGCTAATACTTTGTTTGATTTCTTTTTGCTTTTAGGACGACTTCTAGTCTCTTTGGCATCGATTCCAACCATTTTAAAGTTAGCGCAGTAGACATTTTTGGCCACTCTTCCTGCAGAATTTTCTTCAGATAGTGCTTGCTAGTTATGTTTTTTAAATTTGTCTGTCCAAATGCTCCCAAATGTTTAGTTGAGTTGATATCGAACGACTATTGGTCTGATCCAGCTGGTTTAGGACGTATTACCAAAACTAACCCTATCACGCTTCACTACAGATACTGTATGTTTTCAGTTAAATTTCTTTTTTATACCTTATGTACATAAAAGCACTATCTTGTTTTCCTTGTTTCATGCTTCCTACTAGTTTATTACAAAGTTTTATTCATTAATATATGTCAAAAAATTTACATACAAAGTTTACCTACCCCGAGGTGGTCAACCTGCTTCTCGCCTTGTATTCTAATAAAGTAAGATTTACAACCACTTTTTAGCGATTGACCTCACTGTGCAACATCTTATGTATTTTATAAATTACATTCGACTGTATGTGCATACATATACTTATGTACATACATACATATATGTAAGTAGAAGGGAGAATCGTGTTATTTGGATGACTATTTGATTAAACACCTTTGGTTTGCTAAATGTTTTTATTTTAATCACTGGGCAAATTAAAAATAAAACATTTGATTATTATTTAAAAAAATCTGTTCTTTTTTTTTAAATTCGTATATATGTATGTACATATGTACTTATGTATGTACAGGTATAATTTTTTTTGTTATAATCAATATAAAACTGAAATAATCACACGTACTAAAGTTCTGATAAAGAACTTTTTTCAGCAAAATCCATACACACATCTATTTATGTATGCATACGTACATACATATACATATGTATGTATATCGTTGGTCTCATGTAGAAAGGCCCTAACTCACATAATTGCAACTTTACAGGAGAAGGCAAAAACATACATACATATTAGAAACTGTACGTATCATAATGTAAAAGGGCTTCTTATTACTTGAAAAACTGATATTATTGATGCTATTGTATTAAATTCTTGTGACGAGGTGTATTTGTGGGAAATGTATTGCAATCACTAAAAAACTAAATTTCGAAAAAAATCGAGTAAGGGCATTTCTACATGAGACCGACGATATGTAGGTATAACAACTTATATTTACGTAAAAAATTTTGTATTTATTTGGAAAACCTTGTGTTTTTTCCAGTTGTCATAAATTGTACAAAGTAAATAATATAACAATTTTTTTTTCCTAAATTTGTTATATAATATTGCACATTACTAAGCTCGAAGTTTAAAAATGTGCATTACACATTGTGCATTTATAATTAAGTATGATCATCGATTATATCTTTGCAAAGAGCAGAACTTTAGTTTATTGAGACCGTGTGGCTTCGAAAAGAGAATATATGTATATATTATCACTAAACTTCTCTTTTGCGATCTTTTAAACATTCCCGTAATACGTCATCGTTTTCTTTTTCGTTGGATATTTTATAATTGAATTTAAATTTTTAAACACAAGAGTAGACAAGTTATGTTAAGTATTACTACATATTTAATAAATTTAAATATTTAATACACGAATTCACTACCTGCGGACACTGATGGATGATTTGTTTTATAAAAACACGTTCATTTATGCTAGTTATTGTTCCAGTAAGTCAACTAAGTAGTTGTCCACACAGAAAAAAACAGAAAGCAATCGTACGATATGGTGCCAATCAAGCAACTACTATGATCGCCAAACTAATTCAAATTTCCAACCTATATTGTTTTTTCGTTACTCATCTTTGGAGAGTCGACGAAACGCAAGCCACAATAACATTAAGTTCGTATTTTGTAAACGTACACACATATGTACATACATATATGTATATACATACCTATCACTCTTTTATTTTAACAGTGTCATAATTCAAAAAATACTATTATTCAGTATGCTAGTTATTGTTCCAGTAAGTCAACTAAGTAGTTGTCCACACAGAAAAAAACAGAAAGCAATCGTACGATATGGTGCCAATCAAGCAACTACTATGATCGCCAAACTAATTCAAATTTCCAACCTATATTGTTTTTTCGTTACTCATCTTTGGAGAGTCGACGAAACGCAAGCCACAATAACATTAAGTTCGTATTTTGTAAACGTACACACATATGTACATACATATATGTATATACATACCTATCACTCTTTTATTTTAACAGTGTCATAATTCAAAAAATACTATTATTCAGTAGAGCCATATAAAGTTTTTAATTAACAATAAAAAAAATTATCGTTCTTACACAAACCTTTTGAAGACCAGAAAAACGCCACATTTTTAATCAGAACGAGTATTTTAATATGTAGGTACATACATACCAATCTCTAAATATTGCTCACATTTCTGCATACTTAGTTTAAAAATCTTGTTTTAAGAGTTATGACACTATTTAAATAAATGAGCGTTATGTATGAAAAAAAAATATTTATTTGTATGTATGTATGTATGTACTATAAATATACAACTTGTTGTAGTTCTAGCATATCACACCATTCTCTCCTCTCTTTGACTTAACCAAACAACAACGTTTCCCACAAACAATGAAAAACTTAACTCAAAGGCCAGCTAACTTACCAATAGTGCACGGTGGTTTATTCCGGCCAAAAATCTACAACTTTTTCATTTCTTTAAGTAAATAGCTAAACTTTGGTATACAACTTAAGAATTGCAAATTTGATCCCTCGGTTGGGGTTGGCCAAGTACGCATTGACGACCAAAAACGGGCATAATTATCTATCAGAGCTGTAAATTAATCATTCTTTTTTGATTTTAATTTATTACGAATGAGCAAAATTTTGAATTAATTCTTTTCACAGCAAAAAAGAATTGAATGAAATTTGAATCAATTGAAACGAATTAGGGAGACATGAATTTCAATTCGTTTTCCAATTCAAATGAATTTGTTTATGCGAATTGCAATTCATTTTGAAGATTCATTTGAATTGAATAGATTTTGAATTTATTCAAATGAATTAGAAAAATCAATTGCAATTCAAATGAATTAAATCAAAAATGAGTTGCAATCAATCAAATTCAAGTGCAGATCTAGAGGGAATTACTCAAATTTACTATTTTTTATTGCAGTTGGAAGTTAACAAATTTTCCAATTGTAGTAAAAGTAGTAAGAATTTCGAGTAAACGAACACAGCTTTGACAACAAAAGATGTTTTGAGATTCAAAGTTGCTTAAATCTTTAAAATTCGATTAAAAATTTAAAAAAAAGAAATTTTCCCCAATACACAAATATGATATTATTTAAACAAAAAATTATTGTTAAACACACTTTTAATAATATTTTCACACTATTTGACAAAAATAAAAATTTAAGTTTCTTTTAGCAAATAAACAAAATGTTTCCATTTTGGAAGGATTTTCGCCTATTCCTTATATTTTAATTCCTATTCTGCCGCTACCTGACCATTCCATTCAAATACAAAATCCATTACAATTTCAAATAATTCGAAACCTTTAACTGGAACATCCTATTTTGCAAAATTTCTTTTATAAACTTTCTAGAAATGGAGTGAATTTTTTGTTTAGGGGGTAGGGGGTGGGAGGTGGGAGGGACAATATCCAATGTTCCTTCTCCTGTATCCACCACTGAATCACTATAAATAATAAATATGTGTCTTGCATGGCCTAATATAATTATCATTTCTTAACATTATTTTGAATTTTATTTTTGTATGCAATAAATAAATAGCTGTATAGAAAAAGAACAAAAAAAAACTTATTTATTCGAAATTCCGAAAGTTACCACAATGTGTTTGAGAGCTTCTTAAGGAGAGGAGAACACAATTTAAATTTCATTTCCATGTCTATTACTTTAGAAAATAAATGGGTAAACAAAAACGAACCAAAATTATATTTCTGCCTTTCTTTTTTTGTGCTTGTTATTTCGTCAGCTCATCATTGATTTGACCATTTAAAAAAAATTGAGTCAGGTATGAGATATACATATATTTATTTAGAACTAGACCGTAAATCACAGAAATGGTGGAATAAAGTTTTTATAGATTGGTGATGCCAGCTGTTCATTGTAAAAAGAAACCAATTTCTTGATTTTGTATGCCCTTTTTTATATGTTTACAACTAATGGGACTTATATGTCCCATGCCAAACTCCTGACGACATGTCTTCGTTTTTTAACGACACGTTTTCGTTTTTAAACGAAGTTAAAACTTATCCTCTTGTGTATACAATGGAGTAGTTTTAAAACTACTCCTCTGTAATCTAAAGCTGGGTTATATGGTCCTGCCCTAGGACATCGTAATGTTAAATAGACCATCTTTTATCATACGTTTGGGTTACTTTTGGACTAGTCCTAGTTCCTTGTGGGGTACATTTTACACGCGTGTTTGGACTAGTCCTATTATTTTCAGAGTACAAACACTTTTTAACAATGACATGGTCCATGCTTGCATTACATCGGGCCAGTCCATGGTGTAGTCCATTTAATCAAATTGGATCAGGTGGTCCAATATTATTTGTTTGTTGCAATCACAGGAATTTATTACACCAGCCAATTTAATCACTGAGAAAAATTCCTTGTTTTTTCAACAACATCTTGCTGTGTTGAAACAGTGTTTTCCATTTATTGGACTGTTTTATGCGATAACAGGAGATTATTTGTTTTGGAAAATTTGAAGAAACATGATATTGTACTATACAATCGAAACATGATAAAATAAATTTTTCTTGAATAACAACAACAGGTTTATTCTTGCCAGTTTTGCAAATTTTTTTTAATTTTCGTGCAATTTTGCCAGCCATTTTTCGTGCCATTTTAAACTTGCACTGATCATTACAAAGTTGTAAATAACTTTATTAATCGTATATGGCCCAAGGGCTCGATTAAATAATAAATAAAAATACCTACATATACATATAAAAAAATTAAGCTTAATCAAAACAATTCCTCCAGATTTTTTAAATAAAGCTAAAAACACATTTTACATATAAAAATCACAAATGCTAAATAAAAATTTTGGAATTAAATAAAAAATTTTAATGCTAAATTTAGCCACAAAAATGCCCAAATGATCACACTGATGACGAAGTTTATAACATTTTTCTAAGTCGCTGGATTCAATTACAAATTGCATAAATGAGCTGCGCAAGTAAAAACATCTTTGTTGAAGTAAAATAAATCAAAGCCTTCTTCATAGGTATGTATCAGTGTCACATTATGCAAGCAAGCAGTTGTGACATGCACGTAATTTGCTAAATATGTAATTTTTAATTTTTTTTTTTAATTACTAAAATGATTTAGGTAGTTTTTCCACTTCTAATATTTTTGTTATATTCAGTCAGAGCGCATTAACTTTTTTACCAGTGGTGTAAAACTTGCTTTTTGAAAGAAAAAAATTTAAGTGAAACCATCTTTTTAAATACCAGGGGGCCAATTTTGTATTGCGATGCGAAAGTCAATGCGACTCGAAAATATATAAGTACATAAATGCAAAAAAGTTCTATTCTGTATTACGATGTTGGTAATTTTTTTCAATTTGACGTTTATTTGTTTCTCGCATCGCATTTCACTTGCGCATCGCAATACAGAATAAGCCCCAAGGACTTAGATTATGTTTTAATATTATCTTTTATAAAGCAACTTGCTCACTTTTGGTTTCATACTTGAAGTCTATAAGCATGTAATATGAGAATGAAGCAGCTTAGATTATTTCGATCCCATAAAAAGGGCCATAAATGAATCATAAATCATAAATGTTATTCCAACATCTAAACAGACTCGACCCAGCCGCGGTACGGTGCCCTTGTAGAAAGCAAATATACCTTCATTTCGTAAAATTTGCAAGGCGCAGTCAAACGTATTTCGATATTTTGAAGCTTCTAGTCCTTGCATGCGAGTTTTAACTACATCTAATGGAGTATTTCCAAATACGGACGCCGCTCCAGCAATAGCACCAAAAGCACCCACAACAAGCTTAGGAACTTTTTTCTCAGGATCATTTCCTTTGTACACATCTCTTAAAGTTTCCATGACAAAAAAACGTATTGCTTGATTTGATCCCTGTTTAAGTATAGTTGGTGTTAATCCTTTATAAATGCCGCCAATTCCTAAACCACAAAAGTATTAATAACATCCACAATGTGTGCATTCAATTATGTAGTAATTTACCTTCAGTTTGAATAATTGTACGAACACCATGTACAAATCCCTTAAATTTCGGACTTGCACTTCGCTGATCATGTACAAATTTTACTTTAATCGTTTCCATTGGGGTAACTGCGACAATGGCCTCACATACCCCTGCACCTAATCCCGATAACAACTTTCCACCTACGCTCAGTTGACCATTACTATCCATCATAAATCCTTTTAGTGTCTCAAAAGCTCCAAATCTATTGATAATTAATATTTTTAATTCCCAACAAACACGAAGTCAAACCTTTAATATGAAATGACTTTATCATTTGACATCAAACACACTTCTCAAACGTTTTTTAATTGTTTGATTTCAACATTTAAATTCAAATTGCTAATGATTTGCAAATAAACATTTGCATCAAATCTTTTACCAATTTGATGTCAAATTGGTATCAAATGTTAAATTCAAATCAAAACTAAACTTAGCAATACTAAAGCGAAAAATAAATGTAAACATTAAAAATGGCGATAAAAGTTAAATTTTTACTTCGTGGTTAAATATGTTTTACAAGTGAACGAAATAAAAATTATTTCTGAGTAACTCGATGATTATGAATACGAATTAAAACAAAATAAAACGGGAAAGTGAAGAAATTATAAGTTTGTTGTATGATCGCGGTGCTACAATCCTAAAAATAAAAGGGAGCCAGGTATTTCGTATTTCCAAGAGTTAGAGGAAGGAAAGTACATTATTTCATCTTTTAGTTATGGTGCCGAATGTTTATCTCACAGTTTATTTAAATAAATAATGAATTTAAATAAAAAAAAAATAAAATATTTTTATTTATGTTCCACATTTTATTATAATCCACATTTGAAAATTATATTTAATAGCAAGTTAAAAATAAAGGCATTTTTCAATTTGAAAATAATTTCCCCTTTTTGTTGAGAATGCTATGATTTCAAATCATTATAAAACGTTTGTCGATTGAAAAAACGTTTGATTTCAAATCATTTTCAATTTGAAGTCAAACCTCCGTGTTTGTTTTGATATGAATGTACATTAATAATATGTTTTGGCATGTTTCAGGTTGTATTCCATTTACCTTGTCGCAGATTTCGGGATACTTCCATAAACTAAGACACTTAGACCCCTGTATAGTCCAAAGAAACCTCGTTGATGTATTGTCTTTTTTGCACAATCGAATATTCCGCTAAATTTTTTGCGATCTCCTAAATGTTGCCATATACTAATTAACGTCTTAAACATGTTCTATTATCATGAACACTTGCTTACCCTTTTCATCTAACTGCAATTGAGTTTTTATGTATTCGGTGGGATATGTTATACAAATCTCCATACCTCCAGTTATGCCTCCAGCTACAATACCTTTGAGACCCTTTCCTCCACTTCCAGATGGTGCTGCAGCTGCCCTGTTTGTTATCCATGGTCTTTGGCAAAATGGGTTTTGAATTTTATCCATATCTTTAAGTATCAATTAGGAATTGAAATTGACAATAAACGTATGTACATACGTACATACATATGTATGTATATACATTTATACATACAAACAATCATTCGTTCGTTCGTTCACTCAAACAACGTCTCAGTAAAACAATGGGAATTTGATGTTAATATTACCTGTTACCACGTCTAAAATTGTATTTAAAGGATTTTATTCTGGTTAATATAAACGATTCTTAAACATTACAGGCATTTTTTTTAAATACAAATTTTTTGAATTGTGACGTTGTTTAGGTAAATAAGCAATATACATATATGAATATATAGACATGTATATAAAACTAAAAGCAAAGTACATTCATTTGATATGTACATACATATGTATATGCATATACTATATATGTATACTAGTAGTGTCAATTTTGTTTGTTGTATGTGATAAGTTCAAAAAAACTCCATATAAAAAAAGTTTATTGTTTAAACATTTTGTGATGCAAATTTGTACCTTATATTTGCCTTGATTAAAAGAAATCAAAACCCGGAAAATTTTAACATCGTTTCATATTTATATTTAGTAAGGAACTCTAGTATTTTATTACACAATTCTTTTATTTTGCCATTTACCAAAAAAAATGCTTTTTAATATTCGGTTTTAGATTTTTTGTTTGTACATTACAAAAGCCGTATACATATTTAAAATTTCATCTTAAATAAAAAATGCAAGGTTTAAATAAAAATGCAATCAGTTATTACGTCTTGCGTACGCATCGATTAAAAAGATTGGAAAACCAAAAAAAGACAAGTGTTTCACATTTCTTATGCATTTCTTTTCACATAATTTTTTACACTATACAAGAAAAATCAATAGCATATCTTTAGGCATTTTCGTATATTTTTTTTAACACTTGTAACTAGTTAATACAATTAAAACATTTGTTAATAAAAATGTGTGCCTAAAATCGATACAACCAAAATGCAAAAAAATATATATATTTATTTTTACATTATCAATAACCTAGCCTTTAAAGGCCATAATCGGTTACAAATTATTAGAATTGTTACCTAAATTCAGCAGTTTAACTTTGCCGGTATTTTTACTTATGATACAACTTTTTAACGATAGAGCTTTTTATTTATTATCAAAACCCTAATACCTACAACCTCTTTTCTGCGCATGTTACAATTAAGCAGTGACACCAATAAATACACTGACCTGCCCCTTCTGTATTATAATTACATACCCATTTGTTTTATTTTATACAGGGGTGTGCTGGAAATCGCAAACGCAACACGCAAGAATTTGGAAGTTGTTTTTAATAAACTTTAAACCTAATTCTTATAATTTTTGGTTTAAAATCCTGTTTAATAGGAAAATATTTGTTAAATATTTGTCATAAAATTCTTTTATTACAAAAATCTTATTTAAAAACGACTTTTAAAATTTTTGCGTTTTACGTTTGCGATTTCCAGCACACCCCTGATAGTTAGTCATATTTTGATATTCCGTTAACAATAAACTTTTAAATATATACATAATATGTATGTATACATATCGCACTTGATCATAAATATGATTTTAACTGAAAATGTTCACTTTTTGAAAAAAAAATTACACGTAATATTCATACCTGCCCGCATTGAAAATATCGTGCTATTTTTCTACTTTTTGGTAACGAAACGGTACGTTCGAAATTCTTTTTCCTAAGCCTTTAATATTAAATTTAAAATTGTTTTGCTTCTATTGAACATTTTTATATTTTGAGTTAATACCCTATATATGATCAAGTATGTAAAATTCATTGAATTTATATACATAAAGAATATCATACGAAAACCAGTTTAAACTTCGCAATAAGTTTTGGAAATCTAAAATGGGTGAAGTTAAAATCGAAGGAGATTTTTGGTAAAAGTTTTGTTTTTAATTGCCGTTGTTTTTCCTGATTTGAAGAGGTTGAGATAAGTGGTTCTTAAAGCATGAAGTATTTAAAACAAAGTATTTCTATGAACTTTTTCTGTTGTTTTAATTTCACGTATAATGTTAAAAATGTTTAAAAATTATTATGAATATGAGAAAAAAAAATTATATACTTAGAAATTTCCTGAATTCACACTTATCATGCGATAAAATCATTATAAAGTTTTATTATTATTATTATTATTTTATTAAGCTTGAGGTCTCATTTTTATAAAAAAATATTAAATTTATTGAACCAATATTTGTGCCTTCTTCAGGGTTTTTTTCTTTAATTTTTGACAAAAAATAACAATTTTAACAAATGAAATAAATTTAACCAAACCCTGAAGAAGGCACACAACGGAGTGCCGAAATATTGGTTCAATAAATTTAATATTTTTTTAAAAAAAAGAGACCTCAAGCTTAATAAAATAATAATAATAATAATAAATTTTATAAAGGTCGAATAAAAGTCAATTTATTATAAAGTTTTTTTAAACAACTTAATAGTTTTTTTTTTGAACTTTTAATATACATATTTAGGAACGTAATAAAAAAAATATTTAAAATAAACGAAGACTAGCAGGCTTTTTGTCTAACGTAGTCCGAAATACATCTATTTGAAAATTTTCTTCACTCTCTAACACCGACAACAATTTATAGTCCAAGGGAGATGGAGCTACCAGACCGCCAATCGTGAGAAGTTGAAATAAAATTTTTAAATATTTTTAACCACAATTGCATAGTTGCTCAGTCCTTTTGAAAGGTCCAATGGTGGTTTTTGAACAAGGAATTGTTTAACCGCTTTACAACTTTCTCCAAAACGTCAGATTGGTACACTGCTGCAGAGGTTCCACATCTTTTTCGCAAAAATGGAATTATGTAACTATCATAAACGACTCCCCACCATACCATCACGGAAAAGGGAAAGTATCCCCTTCGAACTCTCGAGATGACTAGGCATATACTCTACCAATTTGTTCCACCCAAATTTAGAATCTCTACAGCGTGCCCTTATTGGAAGAGCCGATAATATTCTTATGAATGAACTGTCCTGCTAGACTTCGATCATGCTGGAAGGCAAATGGTGGTCATGGTAAAATTACCATGATATGCGCCAAACCAATAATGAGCTGACGATATACTAACCTAAATATGTATGTTATAAATAAAATAGGACTAGTTGTTATAAAAAAATTCTCTTCTAACTTTTCTTAATAACTGCAAAATAAAACGCAGAATATTTAATTTTATTAAATGCAATATTTTATTTATTTATTTATTTTAATAATTGTTGTTTGCTTTGGTTTGCAAAGACCTTAATTAAATACATACATATTAAAGAGTTTTATATAAACAATATAAAAGGAATTAATATTGTTATTTAATAACAATTTGCAAGTGTCATATTACAAATATTAAAGATCTTATTAAAAATAACAAAAAAGCAGGTAAAAACTCAGCCAATTATTTTAAGATGAAGATTTGTAAATTAGTAAATTTAATCTTAATATAAATATTTAATTATTTCGTTTAGATAGACAGTTTTAATACACTATGCATTAGAAATATTTAGATGGCCTTGTAAACACGAACAGATTTAATATCACCAATGGTAAGAGTCTATAATTAAAAATATTTACATTATTATAGAGAATATTAAATGATTTTCGGCATAACTTACGGTAATCAATTCAGAGTCAGTGAATTCACGTACTATGGTTGATGGTTTATCACCTTTTTGTTCTTGCACCAATTTGTGGCCATCCATAGTGCAAATAGATTTAACCTTACGGCCATCTAAGGTCTCTTCGTCAAATTCTTCACCCAATTTGAAGGAGATACTTGAAGTTTTGAAAGTGGAGGAGGTTGTGAAAGTGTATACATCTCCATCTTTTTTCAACTCAACGGTGGGGGATAAGGAATTGCCCATCTTACGCAGGAGCATATTTACGCCTAGTTGATGTTGTATATAAAGAAAATAATTATATATATGTAAATGGCAAAGGTCTTTATATTAAAAGTTAGAATTTTTTATGATTATTTAACCACTATCTGGTTAGAGTTCCTTATATCGAGCCCAACCAACAACATTTTAGATTTTTGTTTTTTGATGAAAATCGATCATTTTTGATAATTTGCATCATCTCTAAAAATCTCATATCTCTAGAAAGTACCGTTACGAAATAAATTTATAACGAAACCCTAGACTTGAAGCAAAAATATATTTAAAAAAACCTTCTCCTATACAATTTTATTTTTGTTGTTTGCATCATTTTTGCTATTAGGGCTCGATATTTTAACTTGTCTACGTAAAAAACAATCACCCCTATTATGTAAGTCGTCGGCGACGACACTTCGACGTTAATTTGGTATTTTATAAGAATGTTGTGTCGCCGTCCAATTGTTATCGAAAATTAAAAAAATTCCATCTCCAATTATTTTTGTTCTTTACTCACATATAAGACTTTTCTATCATGCCGCTGTTAGCAAATTTACGTTAATAGACCAATTTTCACCAAATTTTTGCCATTCCTTATAGTTTAAGGGAGATTTAATCAATTTTATGGCTTGTTTAAAATATTGAAATATTTTCGCGAATTTTCGCTATTTTTGCATACAAATATTTTTTATTATTTCGCGACATTTTGTTTTTTTTGCCGATTTAACTTTTTCAAATCAATTTATGGGTTTGTTTCAAAGTTTTCAAATTTCGCGAATTTAGTCATGATCGCGATAGAAGCGATTTTTTCCTATAACTTTTCTGATTCTTTACAGCTTTAACGATTTTTAATAAATATTAGACTTTAACTTAACTTTAACTTTCATTTGAGTCGACAATTCTACTCTACGTCGACTTAAAAGCGCCTTAGAAAATATCAATTGACTGTCAATAGTAATCGATTATTGTCAATAACGACTCAGAAAATACCATTGCTCTTCAGGTGCCGTCGACTTTCATAATAGGGGTGAATATATCAAAAATATCAAAATAAATACCTACATGTATGTTTTGTACAAAATAACTATGATTAAGAAAAGATATAACAAAAATAATATGAAATAAAAAAAAAATTAAATATGTTAATATGTGTATAAAAATTGATTTGGCCATATAAATATTGTCGAAAATTATGAGCATAAAATTATAAATAATAAAGTTATTCCCAAAGCCAAAGTTTAGGAATCAAAGATATACGGCCATGTTCTGACAATCGCAAAACGCCAAATTAATTATATGGTGTTCTTAAACTCGTGCGTTTAGCTTGCGATCTGCCATAGTTTTTTACAAATGTTCTAGTTCTCTTTTGCAATTTGAACTCACCAAACTTCTTGCTGTTGTGATTTACAAAACACCTTATTTGCAATTTTAAGTTAGAATTGCCACCGTTAAGCGTTTTGCGAGTGTCAGAACATGCCCGATAGTCAGTTTAAACATTTATTTATTAATAATTAGTATTGTGGTAATTTTGTTGAACTTTTTATGGTTTTTGTTTTATTTATTTTTCTTTAAAAATTGCAATAAACTTCAAGTATGTACCTCTGCATAGTAAAGGCTGAGTGTTCTACCATATTTAAAAACAGTTTGAGTGGTTTTTATTTCAATTCAATTCTTTATTTATAATAATATTTGTAAGTGCTTTGTGTAAATTCCAACGGAAAGCTAAGGTAAAATGTAACAAGAAAATACAATATAATAGTCTGATAGTGTATAAAGTCATTTCTGAAAAATTGAAGGAATATGACTATAACAAAAAAGCTTTATAAAATACATAACTGAAATTTAGCTCATAGAATAAATTCGAATAATAAAAAATGTTGAATATAATATACAGTAACCTTCAGAAGGAAATAATTCCCAGTTTCTATTTGTTAAAATAGTTGAGTTAAATACATTAAATTTATAAAGTATCACTATCCAGTTTGACACAAAGAATGCTGACGAAGGCCGTAGCGGGCCAGAAAATGCATTACATTCTGCTGGTGTCTAATAATTGTAAATTTTTCTGTTCATACAATATACCACATTGCTTTCCAACGGAAAGCTAAGGTAAAATGTAACAAGAAAATACAATATAATAGTCTGATAGTGTATAAAGTCATTTCTGAAAAATTGAAGGAATATGACTATTACAAAAAAGCTTTATAAAATACATAACTGAAATTTAGCTCATAGAATAAATTCGAATAATAAAAAATGTTGAATATAATATTTATGTTTTAAATGTAGAGAGTTTAGACATGTATTTTTTGACATTCTCATGGCAACACATATGGTTATTCACATGAATGTCATCTTTTATCATGTGTGATTAAAATATAATCAAAGTTAAGTCAAAATTTAGAGTTCAACGTCGTAATTCAATTAAGAATTCAATTCTAATTATAAATAACCTTTCGTAACTGATACAAATAAAATAACCAGATATTTTTCTAACAGTACCTACATTCCTTTAATAATATTACAATTTTACAGCGTTATAAGTTATAATGATTGCTGGAGAATAGAAACGAAACAAAAATGAAACCGCACTACGTACAAAAGTTTTCGTGGCTGCACAAACTATAACATGTAATCAAATCTTTTAAATTTAATTTGAATTTATTTTTTGTTTAGTACCTATGTATAATATACATTTATGAATAGTAAGCATAAATTAACAACGATGAAGGTACAGTACTGCTTTTGTGGTTACAAGAAGTTGCATGGAAATTCCTCAAAAATTTGTTTGCTTTTTACAATAAAGAATAATTTAAACTACATACTTAAAATGTGAGTATTTTTCCTAGTGTATGCAAAGCGGTACAATCATCTAAAGAGGGGATGAATTAATGAATTGTTGGTCTGTTATCAATTTACATATTAAATAAATGAAGCTTGATCTTGCCCAGCATAACCGTCTACAAAACATTTGTTTGTACATACATACGTACATACACAATACGTACATATAAAAAATAATATACAACTATAGGTACGATATGGCACAATCTTATACATATATTAAAAATGTAAATGACCCCTATAAAGGTGGGAAAATATTTAAAACTTAATTTAATTAAATCCTCATAAATGTCTAACAAATGGAATTTAATTGACTGTAATTGATTTTGAGAAGTATGCACGTATATTTGTACCAAAGTACATAAGTATAACATTTGTACATTCAATATACAAGTTATTTTTGTTGAGATACGAGTTTAAAATTAGTGCTGGCAAATTATTGAAAAGTGGTACCGAGTGTTTGCACCATTTATTGAGTACTCAATGCTCAAATGTAGTTACTCAATACTTTCAGAGTTGTATTTTTGAAGAAAGTTCAATGGAAAATTTGGCAGCTATCTTTCAAAATATAACTCCGGTTGAAAACACAATGCTACCTAACAGTAATTCTGCAAAATTTGACCAATAAAAAAAGCAGTTATAAAAAAATTCCAAAGAATTAGGTATAGGTACTGTATGTAAAAAAAAATTCAACACAAATGAAATTAAAATTTATAAAAAAAAAGTGATTGGCTTTGCAACGATGCTTGAAAACAGAAATAACCATTAAAAAATTATGTAGTTTAGTTTTGAGTACCCAAATAATACGCATTGAGTGAGGAGCATTATTGAGAAAAGTAGTAGCAGTTTCTAGCACTATTTAAAATACATACTACATATGTGCATTTATTTGTCTAAATTTATTAGCTATATCCTTATTCAGCAACTTATGGAACGAACCTTCATTTCGCCCTTGATCATAAATTAGAAGCAAAACAATTTTTAATTTAATATAATATGCTTATGAAAAAAATATGTAAAACTAATAAACTAATATAAACATTACGTTTCTATTTTTCAAAAAAAAGAAAAAAAAATGCAAGTTAATACCATCTTTGCAATCAAGTGCGTTATGTGAAAATTGTTTAAACAAATTATACTTCATGTGGAATTTCCCTGCAAATAATAGGACTAGTACAAACAAGGGACTAGGACTAGTCCAAAAGTAACCCAAACGTATGGAAAAACATGGTATATTTAACATTACGATGTCCTAGGGCAGGACCATATAACCTAGCTTTGGATTACAAAGGAGTAGTTTTAACTTCGTTTAAAAACGAAAACATGTCGTTAAAAAACGAAGACATGTCGTCTCACTACAAATACTGTTTAACAATGACATGGTCTATGCTTGCATTACATCGGACCAGTCCATGGAGTAGTCCATTTGATCAAAATGGATCAGGTGGTCCAATATTATCTGCAGGGTTGTGGCCAAAGAACATTTTACCACTACAACTAATTGTTATCACAATTCTATTATTCTGTTTGTATAAAATTTTCTGCATTAATTAAATAATTTATTATTAATAACAGGCCATAAAGTCAAAAGTTTGCTAAAATTTCGATAAGAAACCATATATCTTTAAAGCAAAGTGTACTTGCAAAAATTGCTGCTGTGTGTATATATTGCATATACATATGTATGTGATATATACTATATACCTACATATGTATGCTTGAAAAATATGCCATATAATAAAGTAACACAAATCGATATACATACATACATATATAAACATGCATGCACATTGCTACTATATAAAGACTATTTTTTATTTATTATTCAATATTACTTTGTGAGATATAAATATGTATACTGTTTTTTTGCGATTGTCAAAAAATCTTATTTGAGGCCAGTTTACACGGGAATACGATGTATTACGACATGTCGAAAAATTATGTAGAATGAGAAAAATCTTATCATGAATTTTGTCATTATTTTGTCACAAGTTGTAAAAAGGTTACATGAGGGGTATAGATGCAAGGACTGCAATCTCCACATTTTTAGTTTTCGTAATAAATAGTGAAAACCTCTAGCTCAAAGTATATTCATATTTATGTATTGTATGTTATGCCATTCAGTAAATAAGAATATGATGAAGATATGGCGCAAGTTTCAACCAAATCGATATAGCGGTTTGCTGGCAATTATAATAATAAACTTGGAGATTGCTGTGTTTGCTCTAATCAAATGGACATTGCTGCTTTTAACCAAAATGGAAGATAGTATACATTGAGAAAAAAGTAACCAATTTTGGTTACAAGTAACCGCCTGGTTATCAATTGTCCTTGATACATACCTTTTAATTTTTTTTTAAATTCCTTTTCCATTTGTTGGTGTCAACTCAACTCTATAATATTACGGCTAATGACAAAGTTATAAAATTAACCGTACGACTAACTGTTTCATATAAAAAATAAATTATTATTTTTTCATTTCTTTTAGTTTTGTTTTGCAAAAAAGAAACAGAATAAAAAAAATTGCATACATTTTCGAAAATAGTTGAGAGAAAAGGGCCTTAACAAACTGTGATCATGGCAAAAACGACAATCTCCAATGGACATTGCCGTTTTTACAACAATTCTTAATTGTTGAACATAATTTTTTATGGGATAAAAGTGTATCTGGTTACGTCATATTCCAACCAAAAGGTATTACTAGTAACGTTTGTGGAAAAAGTGGAGATTGCATCCTTTGCATCTATACCCCTCACATTTTCTTGGCAAAACTTAACTTAATTAAAAGAATGTTAGCGTTAAGAGAGCTGAACTAAAAATAGTTGGATCATTAACTACTAAGCATATGGCATTTTGATTTGATGGCCTAAAACGCTAGTGCTTTAACAATTTAACTGTATAATAATTATATTATTATATACATACATAATTTTTTATTTTTTCGAATTTATTCTATGAGCTAAATTTCAGTTATGTATTTTATAAAGCTTTTTTGTAATAGTCATATTCTTTCAATTTTTAGGAATGACATTATACACTACCAGCATATTATATTGTATCTTCTTGTTACATTTTCCTTAGCTATCCTTTGGATAGCATAGAAGTATATTGTATGTAGCTAAGGTAAAATGTAACAAGAAGGCAGATTATTTCAAATATTTATTTTTGTTTTAATCTTTTCAAATGCTGCTGCGGAAAGAATATTGAGCAATTTAAAAAATTGCACGACAGATTTAAAAAGGAATATATAGAAATGGTGGACCAAACTTTGAACATATTCCAATCATTAAAAACAAAAATAAAAAAATAAAAAATTGCTCAATGTAAATGTGATTTATTTTACATTGCTTATTTTTAAATTATAGGAATAGCTTATCCCTTCAGCAATGAATTGTTTTTATGAATTCTTGACCTTTAAAGAGAGACGGGAAAAGACTTGACGTGTGTAAACCGGCACTTACTAAAATGAACTAGTGATTCTCTGGTTCCAATGTTTACATATATTCCCAAAAGAACTACCTATTCAATATTACCGATGTTAATAATAGGTCTCCAATGACACGTACATATGTATATGTTAAATGTATTTAGAAAATAACATTGTCTGGGGGATAATAAGTCACTAGTACTGGTGACTGTGTCAATAGAGAAACAGTACAAATTCACTACAGACAGTTGCTGCAGGGAATACACATACATATGTATGTATGTATTTAAAGCTTGCAGATTGCACAATTCACAAATGAAAAAGCTAAAAAAATGATTATCAAAGATTAAAATAAATAACAAAAACAATGAAGAAAAATTGTGGAATATCAGTTTCGTGCCAAAGTTCAAGCCAAAATAAAAACAAAATATGTACATATAAAAATATTTATACAGTTTGTAAAAATTAAAACTAAAGTTGAATGATTGTTTACTAGCATTTATTTGTTTAGTAGTCCTAATAAATAAACTTAATACTTTACCTACATAGCACATACATATGTAGGTAGTAGTCTTACAAAATAATTAAAAACAAACAAATTAGAAATCATATTTGGCAAATGTGCATATGTAGGTACTAGAGATGCCAAATCGGAAAATCTGGGGGGTTACTCACTATTGCGATGCGAAAGAAAATGGTAGCAAATCTGGCGATTGGTACTCTTTAATGCGTTTGCCCATTTGACTTTTTTCTTTTCGCAAATCATTACTATTTATTTTATTTAAATTTTGCAATTTCAAATATTTTCACATATTTTAGCATTTCATTACTGCAAATCTGCGCCATCTTTCATTTTTGTTGCCAGTATTGCTCCATTTTCAAAACATTTTGCGAGTGATAGAGATTACCAAGTTGGCATTTAGCTTTCGCATCGCAATAGAGAGTAGCCCCCCAGGATCCCCAGAATTTTGCGGGATTTTCAGTTTATTAATTATTATACCATGCTAATAGGTATACAAAAAAAATTTTAAAAATTACCAGGCCTGTTCTTAAAATCACCTGCAGCATACTTTCAAATCACGGGCTTATAAAATCACACGTGTGATTTTGTGGTGTTCTAAAAGTCATACCGTTTTTGTGTTTTGTGTTTCTCGGTGGCAATTGAAAATCACACCGAAACACACAAGAACGGAATACCAAAATATCACACTTGTAATTTTAAAAGACCAATGCGATTTGAAATCACGTGATTTGAGTTAAAGTGATTTTCAGAACATGTATATGTATGTACATATATGAATGGTTATAATTTTTGAGATAATTTTTTTTTTCTTTTTGAATATGACATTAATGCTTAATAATAACCATTATTTAAAATTATAATTTTTCGGCCAATCATATAGTTATAAACATAATTTGCACATTTGCATATTAAGCCTTTATTACAATTAAATTTAGCAAATTAAGTTTTTGAATAAAACATAATTCCAACTTAATAATGTTTATTTTTCTGCAAAATATCAATCAAAAAAATAATAATTATAAATATGTAATCGTTATTTGTCAACCAAACAATTAAAATTGCATATTATTATAAAATATGTATATTAATTCGTAATTTTTATGATGCATATCACTCATATTCGTTTCGGTCCATTAATTATTAAAATACCTATAAATTTGTTTGAAAAACATGCATACATAAATTAATAAAATAAATTTTAATAAAAAACACTATCCTGCCGTGTTCATAAAAAATCGTTTGACAATAAATCTATTTTAAGAAACATTTGTATAAAATTATGTTTTCAAATACATTTTAAAGATACTACTTAAATTATTTTTTATAAATAGCGCAGTATATGTATGAATATCAGCATTCCTCGAAGGTATACTGCACTATGTCGACATAGTGTCACAGTTTAATCAGCTATTGAAATCGATGCGGGGGTAGACTTCACCATGTATAAATGGATTCACAACTTTTTAAACTTTGATTGAATAATTGTATAATATAATTGCAAGTTTTATACAAACAAACACATATCGTCGGCTGATAATTGAATTGTCGTTTGTGGATTCCGATAGTTTCGAGTAAATTGAGTTTAAAGTTTGAACTCTTATAAAAATCTACATAGTCCCCTTTCAGACAGGCAAAGTTTACTTTGCAATTCGCAAATTCGTTTTGTTTTTTGTTCGTATTTTATACCTGAGTGTTTTTCATAGAAATTTTCTTTGCGAACGTCAACGTTCGAAATCTTTGAACAGCCTAAAAACAGTACAATTGTAGTGATACTGTAGACAAACATTATATTTGTATGTTCTATAATGTTTTTTTTTTTACATTGATAAAGAAATGAACAAACAAAAAATTTGAGCAACTACCGCACCACGAACAGCTTAGCTTGTGTGTGCTGTGTAAAATTATTTTGCTGGCTTTTTGTTTTTTTTCGTATGTGTATTTTGTTTTTGTAAAAAAATATTTGGTTTTTTTTACTAGCCAAAAGAGACGAACATTAATGAGCCAACCCGAAAACAATAAAAATTGTGAATTAAAAAAAAATCGAACGGAATTAAATGTTCTCATCATTTGTTGAGTTTGATAAAAACTATTATTTTTGTGTTCGAAAGATGACTAATAGGGGAACGTTATTTTTTAATGGTTTTCTACACAAACACTATTAGCGTTTGTGTTTTCCACAAATATACCGAACCGAACACTATGGAACGATATTTAGTATTTATTTTCCTAAAAAAATATTCTGTCAATTTAATGTGACAAATGTTATTGCTTACTCAGTGTTTCCATTTTAGCATATTTTCTGTTGGATTTAGCAGATTGAATGCCTTTTACCACATTTCGTTGTCCAAAAGCATATTTTTTTTTAGCATATTTTTGCTTTTTAGAAAAGCAGAATTTTTTAGAAAATTTTGTTTCCAACAGACTTCCATTCGTGGATGTCAAAATTTTGTTTATTTTCTTTGTTTCTGTTTTGTTTTATTTCTGTTTTTGACATTGTACAATGATTTTACAAAAACAAAATGCAATTGCAAATTGTGGGTTTTTTACGAGTTGTTCTCGTTGTAGTACCAAGATTACTTGGGATGAATTCGCCTTGCTTGCAATTGAGCAAATATGCAGTACTAAGTTTGCTCATGGTTTTTTTTGTGCAAACAAAGAGCGAATTGCAAATATGTACGTACATTTTATTTTTGTGTTGTGCACATATTTTTTGCACACATCGTGATTACCCTTAATATAATGTATGTACTTGTTCACCAATAGTGTATTAACTCAAAATTTTAATTTTGCACTTTTTGGAAAAATCGATACGTATGTAATACTTATGTTTATCTAAACGCTTAAAAATTATATTTCGTATGCTTTTAATGTAAAATTAAAAATAGTTTCTTCTAAAAATTTGTTGATTTTTAATTAAACAAGTGCGATATGTGTATGCATTTGTATGTGTACGAACATACATAAGTATGTAAGTATATATGCCATATGTATTCTGATTGTTTGAATGCAAACAATTTTCGTTATCAAAAGTTTAAAGTCAAGTCCAAATGTTCATTTTTTTCTTATTTTGGATGTTATACAATTTGTATTGTTTGCTGCTTTTTTGGCAACGAACCAGAAGTAATTTATAGCAAGGTTAATTTTTTTATTTTAAGTAGGTACCTACCATAGTACCTACATACATACATTCTTTTTAATTTTTTTATTACAACAGCACGCTATTTAAAGATCTATTAACTGGATAATTAACGGTCAACAAAAATTTCTTAACACGACAATGAACATTATAAATTAACGAAAGAAAGATTAAGTTCTGCAAAAGGAAACAACAAAAACCGGTTGTGTTCGCATAATGAAAAATAGCCGGCCGGCTATGTATTTATGTATCTACATACATATTTATGTATTCCTTTTTTTTTGATACATTAACTAAAAGATGTTATGCGTTCATTTTACATGATTGTTTTTAATCATTAACTTTTTTTTAACTATCTATGGTAATAAGTTTATGTTTGCAAACGGAAATATAAGAGACGGTTTAAACTTACCCAATTCCTTCATGTATTCATCAAAGTTTTCGCTTTTGTCCAACTTGTATTTCTTTCCTTCCCAGCAGGCCATTTTAGAAATTAATTTTTTATGGGAACGTTTGGAAGACAACTAACAATAAACTGCACTTCACGTCGAATAACGAATGAATGAATATGAAAATAAAATAAAGCGCAAGGCCCATTGAAAAGGTCTGTGCAAGAAGCCTGATGATCATTGTTTATGTTCTTTTTAGTTGTCAAAAGTTGTTTACATTTTGCTTACATGTGCATGTATAAGTTTATGGTATGCCACACGTACACGTTTTTTCCTTTTGCTTTGTATTTATTTTATTTATTTATTTAATCAATACAAAGAAAGCCCATAAGGCCAATTATACATGTATTGTAAGATTAATATCCATGTTTAATTAAAAACATCAATAATAATAATAATAATAATAATAACAAAGAAATATTCTTAAGTTCTTCTATAAGTAAGTTTTTATATACATAAGTATTATTCAATTACTTAACATAAGTGGCTCCCCAACCACATAAATATTTTCAAAAATAAATTTAAGAATCACCAGAGATTAACAGTAAGTTATTTATTCAAACAAGTTCAAAAGCTTTTTCTTATATGTATGTAAAATAAGAATATGAGAATAACCTTAATGACAACTAAAAAGAATCGTATTTTGTTTTTGTACAAGTAAGCAGACCTGATAGATGGGCCTTGATAAAGCGCTTTTATATCAGAACCCAGCAGTGGCAGTGTAAATCACATTAGACGCGTAAAGCGAAATTGTCGCTAGAAGAAAGTTAAACACAATCCTAAATGGCGTATTAAAGTATGTACATAGTAACAGCATTTCAAATTAAATTTATTATATTATGAGTAAAAATTAACTTCTAATGATATCCAAAAGTGTTATTGAAATGTTACCTTTTATACAATCGCTTTAAAGATTTTATAGATTTCAACCAAATATGTAATAAGGTTTTTTTTAATGTTTTTATTAGAAACTACAAAAATATACTACAAAAGAACAAACATTATATTTTAAAACATTTAACATATGGCTGATTTTAAAAATTATAGCAAATTCGTATAGTTCAAAGGTTCATGTAAAAGAACATTAAAAAGTGTTTTTAAATTTCAAAACGCACTAATTGTGGTCATGTACCTATATTTTACCATCAGTGTGGCCGGATCTTAAAATTGTGTGCAGATAAATTGGCCGCAAAATGTAAATATGTATGTATTTATAAAGGCCGCTTTAGCCGACCGTAAGAAAATGTAATTAAATGCAATGTAACGTACCGTAACGTTATGTAAGCTCGTTTGTGCACTTATAGAACATGTAAGAACTTGTCAGCTGTTTTTCACAAACGTAAACAAAAACGCATTTTATTAGTACATATATATAAAACAACACACACAGTGATGAGAATTAAAAATTTTGAAAGGTGACCGTTTTCTAGAAAAAGTACCAAGTGATTTAAATAGTATTAAAACGGAATTTCTTGCAAGTATAAATAAATAAATATTTTAATATTAATATTACAGATTTACAATAAACAAATATGTATTATATTATATTCGTACACATGTTATTACATTATTTTCAAAATGAGCATACACGAAACAAGGTTTTGATACCATTAAAAACCAGACTTTTTATTGTTTGTGGATATGTATTTTATACATCTAAACATATCGAGCCCTAACCGCAAAAATAGTGTAAGCGCCAAAAATCAAATTTTACAGGAGAGAGCTTTTTTATTTCATATAAATTTTGTATGAAATTTGTCGGTTTTTGACAGCTTAAAAGAATCGTTTTTTGTTTTTGTACAAGTAAGCAACTCTATAACTACAAAAAGCCAAATGTATTTTGTTTTTGCAATTTGGTTGCTTGTTGTCAAAAACACTGAACACCAAAGAATTTTTTTTATTTAAAATTGTATTTTTACTTTTTAAAAAAGAAATTAACTGACGAGTTGCACTCATGGTAATATAATAAAGGCCATGTTAGATAAAATTTTGCTTCGCGTTGCGTGAGAGATTCGCTTTGACATCTAAGACGAAATATTTATACTTATACGTAACATGTCTCATAGAGAACTTTTAACGCAGATCGATGAGAAAAGTTAGGCAACTCTCATCTTTTTGCGCGCTTTGACAGCCTGCTATTAAAATTTTTTTTATTTGTTTATTTTTAACAAACAATTCGTGTGTGTTGTCAAAGTGTTTATTCTGACATACACCTTTGGCGTTACGCTTTTCTGTCAAAGTTAGTTTGTATAGTCTAATGTCAAAGTTTTGTCTGTGTTTACAAAAAGTCCACTTATTGTGCTGTGATTATTGTATTTCATTGGATTTTTTTATAATTTTAAATTAAAATAATTAAGATATTGACCATAATTAAATAAAAATTTGCTTGAAATTTATTTATTTCATCACGTTAAAGGAAATAATTTCACATTCTCTTTAATATATTACCAAACAGTCATAGGCGTATTTTAAATACACCAAACACAAAAACAGCCGTACCTAAATAAGATCGGAAAGCTGGAGGTCCATATCACGCGTTTTAGCCTCCACGCAGTACATGCGTTTCTTACCTTACTTGCGTTCTACGTTTCAAGTTAGTGCCGGTTCACACACGTCAAGTCTTGAGTTTTTAGGAGAGAAGGGATAAGAAATGGCATTCTCTTTACCCTTCTTTCCTAAAAGCTTAAGACTTGACGAGAAAAACTTGACGTGTGTGAACCGGATATTACATGCAACGCTTTTTATGCAGCAGCAGCACAAGTTAAAATAAAATATTATTTGTCAAAATCCGCTGATTTGTTCGAACGCTGCTTGTGACGCTTACAAAAGTGCACGTAGTAAGAAGTATAACTACACAGATTCTACTTTTTTGACAGCTGCGCATGCAACGAAAACCCGAGTAACGCGTGGTGTGGATCTCCAGCTTAAACAAGAGTGTCAACGTTGTGCCACAAACAGTAGTGTTAACTATCTTGTTAAATAGAACCCATATTATAGAAATAAAAAGAAGAGAAAAAAACAGCTAAATTGACAAAAAGTAGCTAAATTGCCATTATTTATTAAGAACAGCGGATTTTCTAATTGCAATTTGCATAGCGTTGACGCCGCGCTATTTAGGGATGCTATATATAAATTGTATGGGCGAATTTTTGACAGCTAGAAAACGATTTCCGCTTTTGTACGGCTGTAATGGTGATTATGTCGGAACGCCATCTGATTTTGTCAGTTCGAACTAATTAGTTTTAATTTTTAGTATTTTGTTAGAAATGGTTATTCGTATGTGAATCTGGAGAACAGCTTCCAAATTAATTACAAACGTCTTGGTTATCATAACACAACATCGGGCAAAATGTGGGCGGGATCGGACAAGTGGGCGTTGCACAAAGTTGAATTAAGTTTATTTAAAGAACGGTATTTACATAACTTTCTGTTATTTTTACTTGTTTTTTTAAACTTTTGTTGCGCTAATCAATATCGATATCGTATTGCGAAAGATACTTCCTTCGGGAAGAAACGTGTCTTGATGGCAATACTTCTCAGCGGTACGAAATCGATACATCTAAATGATTAACTAGCAATATGTCCAGGTAACCACTTATTAGAAATAAGGAAGATATCGCCAAAATATCATTGACATGATAAAATGAAGATTTTGCATTTTAAAAAATTGCCATTTATGTACAAAAAAAAGACAGCTTTTTATTTAAAATTAAATTGGTAATTGTATACGTATAAATTTTACTTATAAATAGTATAATTTATAATTAAAATTGGAATATCTTGAAAAAATTAAATAAAACTATTCAACAATAATTTGTTTAAGTATATGATACAAATTTAAATTTTTTAATGAACAAACCCACAAGAACTTTCAAACAAATAAAAAAAAAAGCTACCACAACAGCTGTTTTCGCAGTTAATTTCAGAATATTTGATTGAAATTTTGATTTCATTATTTTGCGTCAATAAAGCACAATAAAATTTGTGTCATATTGGTGCATTAGCGGCAGTCGTGTGATCTCAGCTTAAGGAAGAAATTGTTTTTGCTTGTATCTTGTAGGCTCATAAGCCACTGAACCGATTTTTATAAAGTTTTGACAGTGTACTACCGATACAACAATAGGCTATATAATTTTTCGAAATTTTCGTTGCAAGTGGCACCACCTATGCAAAGATTACACTTGTTTTCGTCAATTTTAAAACCTTTATGAGCTATGGTTTTCAAACTTTGGTAAAATATAATCATATTAAAAGGGATGGGATCGGAAGGCCTTTGACCTTATCGCTTATTTAGAAAAGTGTTTCAATTAGCTTTATGAAGCATGAAGAGTAGTAGATAATGGTCATCTTCACTTTAAAGTATATACCTTATATGGTTAACTTGATAGTCTATTATAGTTTAAGCTTCTACAAAACAATTTTTAAGTAGATTAAAAAAAACATTGGTTTTAAATGCAAAAACACACACAATTTTTAAGCGTAAAAGCGGGTAGTTCTTGTTCCAAATCAAAAAATTGGTTATTTTTGTGTTGAAAAAAGTAACCAAAAAAAGTACACAAGTACACATTGACACAAAAGTAACCAATTTTGGTTAAAAGTAACCAAACGGCAACGCTGATTAAGATTAACATAACACCGAGTCTACAACTGACATGAAATGCTGTTAAAACATGATGTTAAGACTCCATGTTGAATTTTTAATATGTTAATGGTGGAGTATAGTACTCATGTTAATGTTAAGAAATTTCATTATTTTTTGATTGTCGTCGAAGCATATTCCAAACAATAGTGTGTGTGAAATGAAAAAAAGCAACAAAATGACTTCTGTCAAGCTTAAACGTCATTTTATGTTATAAAAGAGTTGTTAAAACACATGGCTTAACAGCCGTGTTAAAACATGAGAAAAACTAACATGACATGCAGTCTACAACTGACATGAAATGCTTAACATTAACACTAATATGATGTTGGTGTTAAGTATTGACTCATCATATCAAAGGTTTTCTCATGTTATAACACGGTTGTTAATACAAATGTTTTAACAACCCTTTTATACCACCATGTTATAACAGCAAATCATGTCAGTTGTAGACGGGGAGTGATGAGTCTATACTTAACACTAACATCATGTTAGTGTTAATGTTAAGCATTTCATGTCTGTTGTAGACTACATGTTAAGAAATTTGTTCTCTCATTCTGCCGACATACTATCACACAAGGCGAATTCATAACAGGTAAGTGCAACTCCACAAATACAAAAAGCCCCATGTATTTTGTTTTTGCAATTTAATTGATAGCTGTCAAAATTTTTTATTGCAAATTAAAATTATCACTTTTTATAAAAGAAATTATTAAATTCACTTCAATCATTCGCAGTTTTGAAATTTTTTTATTATAAAATTAATATTTTTAGCACTTTTCAATCAACTTCTTCTCAAAACAAAATTATATTTGGAAATTTCTTAATTTTTTTTAATTCGCCGTGGAGACAGCTCATGAACGGCTGACGAGATGAGTTTTCCTGTTTGAACTTGCTTGAAAAGTGCTAAAAATATTATTTTTATAATAAACAAATTTCAAAACTGCGAATGATTAAAGTCAATTTAATAATTTCTTTTATAAAAAAGTGATAATTTTAATTTGCAATAAATAAATTTTGACAGCTATCAATTATATTACAAAAACAAAATACATTACTGCCCGTATATACCAGAGATAATTATTGCGACATATATTGCAGTAATTGTCAAAATTATGTTATCTTTAATGTAGACAGCAATTTTTTGTCCATTTTCATTGACAATTATTGCTTACAAAAAACGTCAATTTGGTTGCCAGTTGAAAGAAAGAAGCAAAAAAGAAAAAAAATAGAAGGAAATTGTGTGAGAAAGAAATTAAGTTTTTGAAATTGCAGTAAATTATAATTGTAGTAAAATAATTAAATTAAAAAATTAAATTAACACTAAAATATAATTGCAAAAATTATAATTTTTTCCTTTTCGATCTTTATTGTTAAAATTAATATTAATTTGTTTAAGTTCGAGTTCTTTTTTATAAAAAAATAATAATTTTACATTAACAAAAATAAAAAAATGAATAAAATTAATATTTTTGTATTAAAAATTACCTCAAGCTTAAACAAATTATTATAAATTTAAATAATAAAGTCGAATAAGAAAGAATTTATATTAATAATAATAATTCTTGTAAGCTACCGCCATTTTTTACACTGCACCTTCTTTTTTGATTTTTTTTAAACTATAAGTTAACATAAATACGTTTTCCCATGCCTTTAACATAAGCTGAGCAATAAGAAATATTGCTCTGTTATTCTGCCGACGTTATTGCCAACTTGCTGAGATAATTATCTTTAGTGTAGACCTAGGGTTAGGCTTTTTGTAGTTGTAGAGTTGCACTTAATTTTTTTTTAAATTCGCCTTGTTCTGACTCTCGTATCAGTATTGTAAGGTGTAAACGCTATGTTAAAAATTCACGTGAAAATGATAGCACAGTCTTCTACTAATTGTCAATAAACTACACACTTTGGCAAATTATAACATTGTGCTATTAAAAACTTTAATTGTCCATAAATTCTGCTAAAACTAGGCAATTTATCGTTCAGTTTAAGCGGACAAAAATGGCAGATGATACCAATGAAGACAGTTGGCTATATGGGACTTCTAACCCCGACTCCACCACAAATGAGGAAGAGCGTTTAGGAGCTGAAAGTACTGTGGATGAAGCCGGCATTGAAAAAGTGAACTCTCAGGAGTTAATAAAGGCTGAAAATGAAGCACTCGCCGCTGTTACCCAAGGCGACTGTGTAAACAATTTACAGGATAAAAATGATGGTCCGCCTGGTGAGGAATTAGTGGATTTTGAGGACCCTGCTCACGAAATGGAGGAAGACGAAGAAGCAACAGCTGCAGCCACTGTGGCTGATACAACGGATGGTGACGAAAATGAAGAAATTAAAAAAAAGGATGAGGGTTCTGTGGACGACGAAGATGAAGCTGACGAGGACGACGATGATGACTCCGACGATGATATTAACGTTGTAATAGGCGACATCAAAGCTGCGCCAAGTACTTATAATATAAATAAACGTTCAAATTTATTAGCTGGAGCTAGTAGTCAAGATAAAATCAAGTCCACACAGGTAGGAAAATTTTCTATCGAAGATTTTGAAGGTGTTGGTTCAATTAATGGAGTCGCAGCACATGAGTTTAGTATAGATTCTTTGGAGGATAAACCGTGGCGAAAACCAGGTGCTGACATAACGGACTATTTTAATTATGGATTCAATGAAGAAACGTGGAGGTCATATTGTGAAAGACAAAAAAGATTTCGTGTGGCTGAAAGTGGAGTCGGTTTGGCTAGTTTGACCCAAAATCTAAATCCACAACCCGAAAGACAATTAGAAAGTAATATACCAACAGGTGTACATCCTGGAATTTTACCACCCGGGCCAATGCCTATTGGACCATTAGGAGAACAAATACAAATGCCTCCGCCTGGCATGATGCACCCATCTGGTATTCATCAGGGATCCCACCAAGGTATTCCGCCAAGATTTGTTTCAATGCCAAGAGGTCCAAGACCAGTAAGTCAACCAGGAACAAAAGAAAACGCTATCCAAGTCATGACAGCTGAATGTAGGGAGTATTCACGCCCTGGACAAATGCCGCCAAATTTTGGTAGTCAAGGACCCGTTGAAGAACCCTTCTTTCATGAGCCAGAACCATTCGATTATGGATATGAACCAACTCAAGATTCTCAATGGGGCGGTGACAACCCAAATTGGGTACCTAGTGGTATTAAAGAACTTACACCAGGGCCCAATTCAGGACCGCCACAACAAATGTCTGGTCCTCCTGGTATTTTACCAACTCCAATGGGAGTACCACCTCCTCAAATGGGTGGTCCGCCGCCCCAAATGCGACATTCCCATCCACAACCTCCCATGATGAGTGGAATGCCACCTCCAAATATGGGAATGGGGCCGCCTCCCATGGGAATTATGATGGGGCCTGGTGGTCCCCCGATGCATATGTCAATGGGACCCCCACGAATGATGGGCCCCAATGGTCCTCCTGAGCGTTCCGAAGAGGAACGAGAAAGACGGCGCAGGGAAAGAGAATGGGAACGCGAAAGAGAGAGAGACAGAGATCGAGAAAGGTACTGTGTTTAAGTTAATGTTTTATTATGTTAATATTTTATTTTTTTACTGTAAACAGAATGAGGCGAGAACGTTCAAGAAGTCGTGAAAAATCTCGAAGAAGATCAAAATCACGTGAGAAAGAAAGGGATAAGGAGAAAGAAAGAGATAAGGATCGTGAAAAGGAAAGAGATCGCGATCGTGACAAAGAAAGAGAACGAGAAAGGGATCGTGATAGAGATAGAACTGAAAAGGTTGAGGTAAGATTGTTATTCATTTAGTCCATAGATAAACCAGCTAGGTTTAATGTGTTGTTTGTTTAACTAGGACATTGAACGTTCTGATGAAGAGCGTGAACGCAGACGAAGGGATCGGGACCGAGAACGCGACCGAGATAGGGATCGCGATCGGTAACTTTAAATTGACAAATACTTAATGTAAACGGTAATGAATTAATACATTTTTCAGTTCAAGACGTGAGCGATCTAGAAGTCGTGAAAAATCACGACGACGATCGAAATCTCGTGAAAAAGAAAGGGAACGGTCCAGTAAAACGGGAACGTCATCTACATTATCATCGTCTAGCAGAAGTGATAAGAAAAAGTCTCACCGCAAAGAAGATGAAGAATAAAGATAAAGTGCACAATCTATAAAAACAAACTATATTCCGTCAAGCAATTACATACAGGGGTGTCATGGAAATAAAAAACGTAAAACGAAACAATTTTTCAGTTCATTTTATTAATCTTTTAATCTAATTTTACAATTTTTGTTAAAGAATTCATTTTAATAGATCATTATTTGTATAATAATTGTCATGAAATTTTTTTATTACAGAAACCTTATTGAAAAACGACCTTAAAAATTTTTCGTTTTACGTTTTTGATTTCCATGACACCCCTGATAGATATAATTTTGACTTAATTAAAAACTATGGAGAAGTGAAATATTATTGTACAGAATTGAAAAAATATTTAATAAAAAATATACAGTGCACACTTTAAATGGAGAAAATAAACGTGATTTTGTTACACCGTTTCAAATATAACTTCGTTTGTTCTAAATTGCTTTAAAGGTAACATGCATACATATACATACAGTGATGTGGAAAATTATAGAAACATGAAATAATATGCACACCTAGCATTAAAATTTAAAAGGACATACATATAAAAAGAAATCCAGTATTACAAACAAATAAAAAGTGCTTTGTAGATAATTTATCTAGCTTTTATTTTCGCTTAATCTAGATTAGATTGTGTTAGTAATTATAATGCTACAAGGGTCGAACTGGAAAATCATATTCGGGTGTGTTCTAGAATCCGAATCCACTCGAAAGTGGATTTCTTCAGCATTTTTGGTGTTCTACATTTTACATCCACATGTTTTTATTCGTTTTCCATTAGAGTAGTAAGGAGTTGGTGAAAGTAAAACGTTAGTAATTATAATGCTACAAGGGTCGAACTGGAAAATCATATTCGGGTGTGTTCTAGAATCCGAATCCACTCGAAAGTGGATTTCTTCAGCATTTTTGGTGTTCTGCATTTTACATCCACATGTTTTTATTCGTTTTCCATTAGAGTAGTAAGGAGTTGGTGAAAGTAAAACGAATCGACTCTTATTCTTATATGTGATAACATTTTTAACAAAAAAAAAATTTATTTTTAGTTTTAAATGTTCGTTATCCAATTTAATCAAAAATATATCGCTACCTTAAACGCAAAAGGCCCTTACTAACTCAAAATTTAAGATCAACTTTTTTATTGATTTTGATGTAATTATAGCTAATTTTCTAACACTTTTTATATTATTTTCCGACATTTTGTTTTTTAACCCCATTTAGCGATTTCAAATAAATTTTAGGGTTTGTTTAAAAGTTTACAATTTTTCGCAAATTTTAGCCATGTTCGCGGTAGAAGCTTTTTTCCTAGGCTTAAACGATTTTTAATAAAAAAAAAGGACTTAGCTATCATGCTGCGGTTAGAAAACTAGCGATCTTTAGTTCAACTAAATTTTTTTCGAACAAAAACTTCGAATCAACAAAAACATGCGGATTTGAGAGCACCAATTTATGAATTATGCATTTTTCGTTTTCAATTTGAGTCGAAACCTAGAACATACATGATTATTTCAATACATTTTTTAAATATTTTTTTCTCAATATGTATTTATATCTCGAGTTTTTTAAGTTCATAACTGCGTATAGCAATCTTGCTGATAATTTTAGGTTATCATATAATTTTTTCACTGACTAACAAGAAAGTTACATACAGGGGCCTAATTCTGGCAGTCGTGATCGAGTACTTTCTCGATTCGAAAGCAATTTCTAATTCTTTCATTCGATATTGAACGAATCGAAATTATATTTACAGTGTTGTGAAACTCAAAAAAATGTTTTACAACACTCAAAAAATAATTTCTATTCGCTCAGTCAGTATTGACTTAAAGAATTAGATATTAATTGCTTTCGAATCGTACTCGATCACGACTGCCACAATTAGGCCCCAGGATTTTGTTGTTTTTCAGGCCTTTTAATTTTTGACTTAAGTTATTAAAGTTTGGTTCTGTCATTAAATTTTTATAGAATTCCTATTACAGCGCATCTTACAAGACAACAGAAAATAAAATTTTCGCCTAGTTGATATTTTATTTATTTAATCGAGCCCATAGGGCCATATATGATTAATACAGTAATATATTATGATCAACTTATTTCTAAAAGAAACAAAACGAAGTCACATTCAAAACAAATGAATTCACAAGGAAAATTCATGAATACGGTAATGACGATACTATAACAAGTAAAAACACCAAAAACACAACATTGTATTTTATTTGTTGCTTTCGTTGGTCGATATGTCAAAAAAGCAAGTTAAGTGCACAATAAGCCACACAAAATGCTTGGCAAAAACACACATTATTTCCGTTTTATGTTTGCCAATAAACAACACAAATACATTTTGTTACTTTTTGCTTAAAACGGAACAGAAATATGAAATAAACGCAAAGAATTTGAAGTAAAAAGTGATTTAAACAACGAGCTGTTTTGTGGCAAAAAAAATTCAATTTACTATTAAAATTATTGTAATAATTCTTTTATAACCTCTTCATCCTGCAAAGTTTTCGCTGAAATGAATACATTTACCATTAGACGACACAACAAGTTTGGCAAATTTCCAACATGTCTGCCAAATATTAATAATTTTTAATATTTCTACAATCATTGCTTTGAATGTTTGTCCAAACAACAACACCCCAATTAACAACCCAAAATATTTGTACAAACGTAAACTTTTGACAAGTTTGCCAAGCCATTTAAGTGGTTTATTATGCCCTTAACCTCTCTCTAATTTAGAAAAAAAGTGCTGGTTCACACGTCACTTTCTTTTCCCCTCTCTCCTAAAAACTCAAGACTTGACAAGTCAAACTTGACGTGTGTGAACCGGCACAAAGTAGCACAGCTGTGCTTTCAATTTCAACCCCACCTGAAAAATAAATTCGCCTTGTGAATTCAGTTACACTGTTTTTATTTGATTATTCAAAAAGTTTGAATGACCAAACTTGCCTAATTAACATAATATGAAAGAAGTAATATTATTAGTTTTTAAATATGCAAGTATAAATTACAACTTTAGGGAATCGGGGTTCTAATACATTTTGATCTTCAAGTATAAATATGTACATATCGCACACTTAACCATAAACGGTACAACTAAAAATGTTAAGAAGAGGCAGAAAACTAGCTTTAAAAACATGGTTGCAATTTCTTAAATTAATTGTGTTTCACAAATATTGAAGAAGAAAAGTTAGTGAAGACGTTATAATTTTTTAAAACAAACAAAATGCATGTTGTTTTTTATATTGTTGGATTGTTGGGCCATGGTAGAACGCTAGTCACACATAACGTGGACGGCGACCAAAATTTACTAAAACTAAAAAAATAACACGATAATTATATGTATTTAAATTTATCACATTAGGGCTATTGTGTTTGTTTAAAAATGTTCGATTTTTAAGCAAACAAAAAGTTTAAAATGAAATTTATTATACCTATAGGCACAAGGGTAATTATACTTTTCTTATTTTGGCACTTATCGGTGTTACGAAAACAATTGCAGAAACATAATGTTTTTAATTTTTTGTTATTACGTTTATCTATTTTTAAATTAAAAATCACATCTCAAAAGTTAAAATTATAAAACTTTCATATCGTTAGCAGAAATTCAAAAGAACGTAACTAACAAAAAATTCGAAAACAGTTTTTTGATTGTATTTGGCGTGTTTTACTTGGTGGCCACACGATTAAGTTTTGCCCAAGGTATATTTATACCTTGGTTTTGCCTTTCAATTGCATTCAATTTGCATTACACTCTCAAATTTTCACTAACTCACTCACACTTTTTAAATTGACCACGAGAACCTTCTTCTTTTCTCACTTATTAGATGTTTTTCCGAGGAACCCTGCTGTTTTATCCGCTTTCCCGTTATGGGTTTTTAACTGTTTCAGGATGAGCACGTTTATTCAATGAATTAGCGATATCACCCACTATTATGGTTGCGCTTACTCTGGGATGATTTACTAAATTACTGCAAAAATTTCTGCAGTAAAAATTTGTAAATACTCAGACAAGAACTGTCACTTTACGCTCTCAATTTGTGTACTCATTTACTGTATTTTGTGTACTCGAACGCAATTTCGTAAAATCCAGTAAAGTTCAGTAAAAAATAGTAAAAACTTTTGTGTTCTCGAACGCAGCTATTATCTTGCGTACGGTTAACATCACTGATCCCAAGCAAGGAAAATTTTGAAAGGTAAGTGCAAGGCGAATTCAAACAGGTAAACTCATCTCGTCAGCCGTTCATCAGCTGTTTCCACGGCGAATTAAAAAATATGGTCAAACGTCAAAATATGATTTTTTTTTGACAAGAAGTTGAATGAAAAGTGTTAAAAATATTATTTTTATAATAAAAAAATTTCAAAACTGCGAATGATTGAAGTGAATTTATTAATTTCTTTTATAAAAAAGTGATAATTTTAATTTGCAATAAAACAATTTTGACAACCAACCAGAAAATTGTATAAACAAAATACATGGGGCTTTTTGTAGTTGTAGAGATGAGTTTACCTGTTTTAATTCGCCTTGCTATTTACCACCTATTAACCAAAAACTTACAAAATTGACGTTCTTGCGCCGTAAAGGGTTAATAAAGTTTTTGATAATTTTATATTAAAATAAATAAGATATTGACTATAATAATATAAAAATTGGCTAAAAATTTATTTATTTCATCACGTTCAGCGGCACGCATTGATTTTTGTTATAAGTATTTTTTTTTACGTAAACGGTGATGTTATTTCCAATTTTGTTGTAAAGTTGTATTTGTTGCCGTAACGATTAAATTCTTTGGATGAAGTTTCCTGACGATAAAAACTTATTTTAAACATTTAATTGGAAACAGCTGGCTAATTAAAGGATTTCAATGCACAAGTATATTAAATACTTAAAATTAAATCTCTTATTTGTGTTCTTTATGAATTGTTATTCATTGAATTTTATATTTTTTGTTTTTAGTTACAATAATTATTTATTTTATTTTCTGAATTTCACGTTAATAAAATAAAATTTTTTTTTTTACATCAATGCATCAATGTACTGCGTTTTTTCTTGATGTACTGTTTTTATGTATTTCACATCTGGCAGCCCTATCTGGGGTAATAATAACGCACAATGATAACACAGTCGTTTTAGTTTAAAGTCGAAAAACATGATGTTCCTGTGAAAAATGCCTTTAGAAAAAACAAAATCCTCTAAAAATACCAAGGCGTGAGTTGCAATTGTTTATTATATGTATATTTTTTGTTAATTATTTGTTTGTTACAGAATTTTGAAAATTCCCTTCGAATCGGCGAAACACGCTGAAATCGCATATAAGGTTCTAAGTGTAGATCAAGAACCTAGACGCAATTTTGTAAGCAAAGATTTGCGCTTGGACGAAGATTGCCTTGAAGTTCATTTTACTGCTGATCAAGTTAAAAATTTAAGGACTGCAATAACTTCCTTTTTTGACAGTCTGCTTCTTTGCAAAGATACAATAAAATCGTTCGAGTTTTCAGCGACAGAAAATGCCGGAACATACTCCGGCTCCAACACCGCATAGAGCTATTTATGGTTATACCTTTTACCTGTTAGTTATAACACTCTTTGTGTTCTATTTCTTATGGGCACTTCTTCCAACCAAAGAATGGGGTTTAACGTATTTGCCAGATAAATATTTTGCCATACTTCTACCAATGTTGGTACTAGTCGGGTTGTTCTTCTTTGCTTTTTTTATTTATCCTGCAATGAATATGTCTCTTACAGCCGACAAAGATGGCATGTGTTCAGTTGCTGATGTTCCCTTAATATTAAAAGGAAAATCAAAAAAGTATGTAAAATCTTGGAGTGAACTACAACAAGAGCTGGCACCAACTGTTAAATCTCACAAAAACGTGGAAAATTATATTGAAAATTGCAAATATTGTTTAGGAAATCATTGCTTACCCAAAGTATACGACCAGATTGATACACTACAATTTATGGATTTGTCAGAAATAAATAAAAAATTATATAAATAAAATGTGTACATATATTTTTTTATCAAGACATTTTTATTTTCTTCTGCTTTGTACTGTTGTCCAGCCTTCTTCTGGCTCTACAAAATTATCATTTTGCTTACGCGATTGGGATCCTGTAACTCTGCTTCCGGAAGGTTGTTCGCTGTCAATGTTATCTTCAACATCCATTAAATCGTTATCACTACTTTCCAAATCACTACCATCCTCAGATGAAGAATCGCCGGAGACTGGTGTGTATGTAACCTTGACGTCTGGTCGCAGCCATTCTTTTCCTTCCGGTAATTTGGTTAATTCTTGTTCTATTTCAGCATATTCGCCCTTTAGGATCATTTGTTTGTAGCGTAATAAATGCCTGCATATTTCAGGCACTGATCCATCTTCGCAAATTGTATCGAACTCTTGATCCATTAAATCTTCAATAATGTCCTGTAGCTCACCTAGAGTGATGTTGTCGTTCCCAATACAATACTCGTAAGTATAATTCATAATATCTATAGCCACCTATGTATGTACATTAACAGCAAATTTTAGAGGGCTGGTTGTAATAGAATTTTTTTAATTTAATCTTACTTTTTGACCATTTCTGCCTCCCATTCCATGCTCAACTGCTAAGCGTAGATTTTGCCAGTTATTAAATATTTTTTCTACAACAATTCGAAAATTCTTTTTAAATTCTTCCGAATTCATGTTAAAAAATTGTTTTGATTTTCACAATTTTGAGCCCTCACGTGCATTTACAAACATAGGATAGTGCTACCATATTGTTTTTTTAGAGACTAAATTAAGATAATATAGTTATATTAAACTTTAATATTAATTAAATTAAAGAATTAACTTGAATTTTTATACCTATTCTTCATGATTATTATAAATCTTTCACAAATTAATAAATAATATAGGTATGCACCGATTTAGTTATATTTTGGAATGTATTATATTTCTCATTACATTAGTAAATGCTGCCAAATAAGAAGAAGCATTTGTTTACTATTAGTTTTTCGAGGAATCCGCTCTTTTCCACTGTGCTTTTCCATTACTGTGATCAAATATATTCGGGGATATTATCAAGCTTACGAATTAAAGTTGAATTGCCAAATGTCTGAAGAAAATTATCCAACAAATGATGATGATGTCTTGAACACTTCCAATCTGGCATTAATTTCAAACGATTATGAAAAAGATGATGAAGAAGAAATAACAGCGCAAAAAGTGTTGGAGTTTTTAGAAACGGCCTGGACTAATGAAATCTGTGCACCTGAGATCCTGTCTCATCAAAGTGATATGCTGGAACTAATGATGGGCCAAGTGACACACATGGAGGAAAATATGAAAGATCTAGATAAAAATGATTTTCGTTATGTAGTCCACCAAATGGAGTTGGAGCGCATTCGATATATTATGGCTAGTTATTTAAGGTGTCGGTTACAAAAAATTGAAGCATACAGCAAACATATTCTAAATGAAGAATCAAACAGAGAACCAGATGAAAAACGTTTGTCACCAGAGGAAACAAAATTTGCCCAGGAATATTATGAAAATGTTGAACAATATTTTTATCAGGTTGCTTTACAATACATGCCAAATATGCAGAGATCAGAAGCTGACCAACGTGTAGTTAGACCGAACCTTATGAGTCATGTATTCATTAAGGCTAATATTTCCGGTAAGTTCATGATATGTAACCTTAACGAAAAGAAAACAAACTAAAATATCAAGAAAATCATAAATTCAATTGTTCTAAGTTTAGCTGGCAAACTACAGGAAATAGGAATATTTTTGGATTACATCTAGTTAACCGACCCAGCTCCAAATACAAAAAACCAACTACCTAGGATGATATAAAATTGAAAAATAAGAAAAAAATATAAAGTGAAAAATGTGGCGCAAACGAAAAGTTTTAGAGTTATGCTGTTGTTTGTTATGCCATAGAGGAGAGAATCCTTGCGCCAGGCCGGCTATGCAGAGAAGCTTTTAGGCCTAACCATAATGTGCTTGAGTTGGTTTAAGCAAATGTGCGAATACATGTTAATTATATGAGGCAAACCATATTGAACTTAAGGAAACTTTTTGCTAAGTTTAATGAAACTGTCATTTGTTTAAGCTAGGTGCGAAACTGATCGCATATTCCGTACGGAATCAAATGCTTTTTTTATTTTGTTTTTATTTTTTTTTTAAACATTTGAGAGACTTTGTTAATTTATGACGTAGGTTAAGCAAGGCTAGCATATTATGGTTAGGCCTTTAGTTGCGAAATCAGTGTTTTTTATACCACAGAGGTAAAAAATCTCCGACCGGCCGAATGCCCGCTATGCAGTTAAGCATTAGTTAGCGAAGCTGGTGTTTGTTATTTAATAATTTTTTTTTTTACACTTTTACTGGAATAATTTTACAAGTATTTACCTAGTGCACATCCGTAATATTTTGATGTCAAATTTTGTAAAAACTGTAGTGGGAGTTAACCATTTGATATAAATTTTGTATACTCAGAGAGGGGTATACAAATGCTTTAAAATAATACTCATATTGGCCCTATACGTTTAGAAATGTAGCGGAAAATCGCAAATTTATATGAAAATTTTAGAGATCCATAACTCGTAAAGTATGCGTTTGCGCCACTTTATTTTCTTATTTTTAAATTTTCTATTACACTAGGTACTTTTTATTTTATTCAGAGCTGCGTCGGTAAACTAGGTTTGTTTCATATTTTTAATTCTATTATTGCGAAATTGAAATTGAAAGTTAATTTAAAAACCAAATTATGGCATGTTCTCAAAATCACTTGTAAAAGTGCTTTGAAATCACAAGAAAGGTGTTTTGGACAAAAATCTTTTTCCATAATCGTGAAAGCTGATGAGCTAAGTGTACACCAGTTTAAAATTACTTACTTTTTTACCATTTTAAACCAAGTTAAAACGTTTGTGGTTTTTAAACAACCTTAAATCACAATTGATTTTCAGAACATGACAATATAATTAATACATTTTGTAATGCTGAAAAATGTCAACTACAACAATAATAACACTGTGCTAGTTGAAAAAACCGACCACCGGGGCCCCGGCGGGTAAAGCTAATTCGAGTACGCCGAATTAAGTGGTGCTAACCGTTTTTTTAACGTTAAAGGCTTAGTTATCCGGGAGTAACAGTAACGTTGCAAATTAGAGCTTCATTTTGTTGTATGTAAAGCAATTAGAACGATTAAAGCTAGCAGTAAGATGTTACGTCTCAATATGTAAAAAATAGATTTTTTTACTTTTTACGGTAAGGTTAAATTACTGTTACTACCGGCTTACTCGTAACTTACTCTTGTTTTCGAGATCTACCGTTTTTTACGAAAATGAAGGAATTTGAACAACATTATTCGCGTACCTCAAAAACGGTTTAGTTTTAAATAAACTAAAAAAACCGCACTAAAATAACCGTTATTTAATCTGCGCAGCCATTTAGAAAAATATAAAATAATTTAGCAAAATTATGAATTTTTTAAACGGAATAAAAAATTACAATACGTAAAGAAAATAAAATTACAAAAACAATATTAATGTGCGGTTTCCACAATTCAAATGATTGAATTCTTAAATTTAACAAACGTTTATTAAGAAAAATTTTCATTAAAAATTTGTATTGTAAACCTTTATTATCTTTAAAAATATTAAACGGATTATGTATGTGCATATTGAAATAAGCTAACGTCGTAAGTGATAAAACTTAAAAAAATTTTATTGTTTTGTTTTAAAAAAATAAGTTGAAAAGAGCAAAATTGCAAAAAATTATGAAATTTTTGTGAAATTTAACTTTCGACCAATGCAACTTTGTCACTTCTTGACCAATTTTTACGAACGATCTGTGGTTATTTTAGTAATTTCATTCTATTTGAATATAATCTTTTTAAAAATCGACATTAACGGTTATTTTGGAATGTCTCGAAAACCGTTCTACTTTTGAGCATTCTGAATTCAAGTTCGGATTCAACGGGCAATTTTACATAAAGATTTGGTGTCGAATACATACATTTGGTCAAAAAACTTTCACATAGTGTTATTGTTTTAATATATGAAGATTGAATAAGTAAATAATTAATGACTTTTGACCATTCTGACTTCACATTCGGATTCAGCGGACAATTTTACATAAAGATTAGGTGTCAGATTCATTTGGTCACGACATTGTTAAAAATTTATGACACAGTGTAATTAATCAAATCTTAACCTAATACTATATTTTATGTCCTGCCAGTACCAGACAAAAATTATCTTCAGCACGGGTTCTGTTCCCATATATCTAAATGGGTAAATGCTGCAGTGTCTCTTCTACTTAAGCGAGTGTGGCCGCTATCATTTAAAATATTTCGTGCTAGTGGGTTCGGATGCAATTCGAGCCTTTTTTTACTGCATATTTCTTAATCATAGTTTTAACTAATGGAACATTGAGATCCTTGTGAATATTTGAGTTTTTAACATACTAATGGACAGCTGTGATTATACGAAGAAGTTTATTTTGGCGCCTTTGAATTTTTTTGATATTGGAGACCGAGGCAGTGCCCCATAACTGAATACCATACACCAGATTGGCTTTAAGATGGAATTGTAGAGTAAAAGTTTGCAGTCGAGACTAAGGACAGAGTTTCTTTCAATAAGCCAATGAATTTGGATGGCTTTTAGTTTCATTTGAGTTAATTTTGCCTCCATATGGCTTTTCCACGTTAAATGGCGACCTAAATGTATACCGAGATATATTACATGCGAATTTTGAAGTATTATTTGATTATTGATTTTTATACGAGGGCATGATTCCTGACGCATGGTGAATGTTATATGTACGCATTTTTGCTCATTGACCTTTATCCTCCATTGTTTTAACCATATTTCTAGTTGAAATATATTATCCTGTAAGTAAAGAGATGCTTCATGAAAAGCTCATTCGTCCGCAAATGTTGAAGTTCGGGTGTAGTTGTTTATTGGCATGTCCGAAGTATAAATCAAGTATAATAGAGGTCCCAGGATGCTACCTTGTGGGACTCCATCGCCAATTGGCTGAGGTGAACTTAAAAAATTTTCACCTTATCAAACCCCGGGGCTTTCTTTGGTTTTAAATCAAAAAAAGCCTTTTTGTTTTCTCTTATCTCAAATCTTAGGGGAACAGCTGCTCTAGCAGCAAGAGGTGGTAACTTGACAGCAGAATCGTGAGATATATTTGGGGTAAATACGTTTTTAAAATTGTTAACAAACAGATTTTCTTTTTCAATATGATTTATTGCCCAACTTCCATTCAAGTTTCTTAATGGTGGTTAGAGTCTGATGAACAAGGCGAGAGATATCATTAAGTAACTGCCAGACTCGAACACTTGTATAGTATCAAACAACTTGATGAACTTTTAAGCGATATTTGTTAGAATCTCCGGGAGGAAGAATACATTTCTAAATAAAAACTTTAAATAACAACAAAATTTTTCATCTTTTATGAATAAAAACCAAAAGTTGTGAAAATATTTTAATCATGTAAAGCTGGTTTTGTTTGGAACTTTGTTTTCTCTACGTGTTAATTAACAGCATATCTGCATTTTCCGATTTTTTATGCCGTTTAAAAAACAAAAATTTCGAAATTTTGCTAAAATATTATTTTTTTTGGTAAACAAAAAAAAAAACTTGTATTTCTAAAATGACTGCACAGATTAAAAAAACAGTTTTAGTCTTACTTAAAGGTAATTTCGTGCAATATCCTCCGGAGCATAAGAATATCACGAAAACAAGAGCTTACCCAAAAAACGTTTGGTTTGTTGTTTGTTTTCAGCAAAAAAGTGTCAAAGTCGAGCACAGTGAATTTATTATTAACTCTTATTTTTAGTTCCTGCTGTTGTTGTTGGAGTGGACGACGAGGAAGTGGATTTAGCTGCTGGTTCACAACATATTATACCATATCAGTTGATTGCTGATTTAATACAAAAGAATCAGGTGCAACTTATATAATAATAAAGTATATTTTAAATTATAATTTCAATTTTATAAATTAGTTATTAATATTCTATGTTTGTAAAGAAATAATAATAAAAACATTTTACGAGTCTTACTTCCTGTTATTCAAAATAAAATAAAAATTTTCGATTGGGAATTTGTATTGAAACAACAATAAAAAAACTCAAATTTATTTTTGTTTTCAATATAAATTTCTAAACGATAATTTTTATTTTATGTGCTGTTTTTACAACACAAGTAAAATGGTGGAAAAAATAAGCATGTTATTTTAAATCGGCGGTCACTTAGTTGAACGCCTTGTGATTTCAAATCACTTTCACAAAAAATGATTTTCGGAACATGCCTGATAGATCACTATTCATATAGCCATACACTCTCGAAAATTTGTTTTTAACTGCTGTTGGGCTTGACCGACTATATTTACTTGTTTTCTAATTGAATAAAATATAAAAAAAAACAATTCAATTCAACAAATAAAAAGTGGTTTTGCACTGACTCAAAGGATAAATGTGCCCTTAAGTCGGTTGATATATTAAGGGTATTCATTTCAGTTTTTTTTATATGTTGGACAAATGGAAAAGTGGAAAAATGTAATTTTTGTTACAACAACCACAAGAAACAAAATTCCACCAAAAGTTACATTTTTGTCAAACTTTAAGGGTATTCATTTCAGTTTTTTTATAAGGGTATTCATTTCAGTTTTTTTATATGTTGGAAAAATGGAAAAGTGGAAAAATGTAATTTTTGTTACAACAACCACAAGAAAAAAATTCCACCAAAAGTTAAATTTTTGTCAAACTATAACCAAGTGTAAAAAAGTCAGGATAAAAAGATGTAATTTTCCACTATAAACGTCAAACGAAATGATGTTGCCATTCATAAAAAATTGCTAATTTTTAATACAAAGTACGAAAAATTACATCTTTTTTTATAAACTCTTGAATTGTACAACTCTGATTTTAAAAATTATTTTTTATAGTTACAACATTTTAAACATATGTATAAAGGGTATTCATTTAAAATTTTTTTGGTTGGAAAAATGGAAAAAAGAAAAATTACACTCTTATTGATGTGAACGGGTTTCTTTTTATTTTTTTTGTAAAAAGTACAAACTGTCAAAAAAAATCTGCCAAATAATTCGTGGTGGTAATTGATATTTTCAATATGCCAAATAAGTGCAAAAAATTAATTAATTAATTTATTTAATTGTCACATCATTAGCAAAAATTGATAATATTTGCGAAAATAAAGGTATGTAAAGATACATTTTCATGAAAACAATACAATATAAACTTTGAAATATTAAATTGCAGAAATGTTTACTTTATTCATTTCATTTCTTTTTTTTAATTCTTTTTTTATAAATTTTTTATATTGAACTCATGTTTTTTTTTTTGAAAGTTAAATGAAAAAAAAATTTTTTAAATCAGAGTTGTACAATTCAAGAGTTTATAAAAAGAGATGTAATTTTTCGTACTTTGTATTAAAAATTAGCAATTTTTTATGAATGGCAACATCATTTCGTTTGACGTTTATAGTGGAATATTACATCTTTTTATCCTGACTTTTACACTTGGTTATAGTTTGACAAAAATGTAACTTTTGGTGGAATTTTTTTTCTTGTGGTTGTTGTAACAAAAATTACATTTTTCCACTTTTCCAACATATAAAAAAACTGAAATGAATACCCTTTCTTATGTGCTGTTATCATAACACAAGTGACTGAACGTGTAGTAAAATTTATATGAAAAGCACTGTTTTTTGAGTGTTTTTCATATAAATTTTACTACACGTTCAGTCACTTGTGTTGTGAAAGCAGCACATAAATAATTTTTATATCCTGAGCATGGCCCAATTAGCCCTACTAATTGGGCCATGATCCTGAGGAATAAAAAAAACCTCAAGAAATAACTTTTATTTCGGGAGAATAAAAAAACTCAGAAAAAAACTTTAATTTTCTAAGCGAAAAACAAATATGTAATGATCAAAAAGTAATTTTTATAATTATATTACCGTTACGGTCCCTGGTAAAAACTATATTACTATTCCTTTAAAGAGATATCAGTTAATAGAGTTTAATTTTTGTCGGGATGATGTACAAATGATTGCGATTCATTACTTTCAGATGCACTTAAAGAATGATCTAAGCGGCTTTCTAGAATTTCAGCCTGATTGAACATTACTCGTTTACGTGGCATCGGTACAGGTTTTTTATTTATATTGCCTTGGTGGACCACTGCCTTAATAAGGTGTTCATCTGGTTTCCTTATGGGGGAGGCCAACATGCTTTCTAGCATCTGCTTGTAGCTTCCGCTGTAAGTTGTTGTGGTTGCGTTCAAAGGTGTTGAGGACTTTAAATACTCATTTTTTTCTTCAGATAAAGGAAATTCATCAGAAGTATTCTTTTCTTCTTTCGTTTTGTGTCTAACAGGATTTGTAACCTTTAACAGGTCTTTGGCGTTTTGGGGCATTTTCGTTGAACACAACTTGTCTACAAATTTTTTAATTTTATTTCTGGTGGCATAGAACTGCGGATGTTTCTAATTAATGCAATAATGTAATATTAATAAACAGTTTATCTTAATAGAGGGAATACAACAACCTGTTTAAGTTTATTTCGTTCCTTGTTAAGATTGGCTGAAATTCTTTTCTTTAATGCTGGATTTAACGATTTTGTTCTTATATCCAAGCCTAATGCCAAAAGACGGTGGTTAACAAGTTTCGTTGTATCTTTCTTTGTCATAATTTGTGGTTTAGGTGAAAGTTTTCTGCAAAAATGCTAATTTATATATTTTTTTAAATATTTCATTGTATGTTTAAACTTACTTGAGGGAAAAGTTCTTTTCCACTGGGATTTGTTTTTTGATTGTGTTAATTTTTGAAAGTTGTTCTTCATTATCTTCATCCAGAAGACTGTCAGAAACATCCGTACTGTCATCGTCAGACATGTCGGATGTGGACACAGTGTTTTCAGAATCTAAATATGTATTATTAATTAATTTATACAGATTTTTGGTCATGTTCTACACATTAATATTGGTCGAATTAAAATCGATAAAGATCTTCAATTTTAGTAAAGGAAAGAGGTCTTCAAAGTGTAAGGTAAATAAAAGCGCATAAATATTATGAACATTGAACAGAGGCTTAAAAATTTCTTCGATTTCGAATTCGCTTGAATTCGGTTACCAGAACATGACTATGTTTTATTTAATTCAATTTTGTACTCACCTTTCTTTGCGTATTTTACAAAAGTATGATTGCTTTCCGAAGCTGAGTTTTCCTTAAAAGTGTGTGTATCTTTATGTCGCCAAATCGTTGCTTCATCGTTTTGTTTACAAACTGGAATTTCATTATTTATTTCACCCATTTTCAAATGATCATTTTTAGTATCATTATTTATTTTTGAATTTTGGTTGAATTTAATATCTTTTTGTAACAAGACTTTTTCGTTTAACTTTATTAACTCTTTTTCCAATAGCTCTAATTTTTCTTTATAGTTTGTCTCCATTTTTGTAACAACATCTTCGATTTTATCAGCATTTGCTTTAGCAATTTCATCCACTTTTTTACTCATAAAATCTTCTATAGACGATGTCGATTTTTGTTTTTCATCATCAAAATGTAATTCCCTTTGACTCTTGGCCAGTTTTAGTTCAGTACCTATATCCTGTAACTTTTTGTTGATTTCAGTTAAAAATTCTGAATTTTGACTTTTTTGTTCCTCTTTCCATCTTTCAATCTCTTGAAATTTTTCTTGTAAAATACAAAGTTGTTGTCGACTTTGCGAAGAAGTACTGAGGTCGTCCTCACTATTATCATCTCTCTCCTTTATTTCAGATAAATTGCTTTGAATGCCAATACTTTGTACTGAAATTTGTTCAAATTTTTCTGATAATATTGCTCCATTTTTTGGTTCGTTTTTATCTACTGCTTCTATATGTTTCTCCTTGATTTCTCTTTCAGCATTGTTTATCCTCTCTTTAAGCTGTTTTATCTCTAGTTCAAGCTTAATAGTATTTATAAGAGTCAAATCATTTTCTCGCTCTTTGCACAAAGACTTTGGCGCTTCACAGTTCTTCTCCTGCTTTGCTAAAACTCCGTTATGCTTACGAGAGATGTGCAAATTCAGTGCATCATTGCTTACGAAATTCTTAGTGCATAAATGACATGGATATATTACTTCATGTATTGCTTCCATTTGTGTCATTTTCTTATGTAGCTGTAATATTTCGTTATTAGCTTCAGACAATGATTTTTTAAGAGTCGCAAGCTCGATTTGCGAAATGCCATGGGACTCTCTTAGATCTGTAACAGTTTCTTCCAAAAACTTACGGCAAAATATTAAATATTGTACCGAAAATTGAGAAAGCATGAAATATTTTGCAATGCCACTATCTAAAATATTTGAATCCAAAATCGATCCCAATGGAGCTTCGGATAGGTGATTCAAAACAGCATCAATTTGTTCTAAACTTTGATCTTTTAAAATACGCTCTATTTCCAATGAACCTGAAATAACATCGATTTACATATAGTACATATATTTACATATGTATGCATGTATGGAAAAACATAATTTAAATGTATAAATTTTACCTATTAAACGCCAGTCTAAAGGACCATCTTTAAAATTGCGCAGTTTAAATCCGGCGTCTCTTGCTACTTGTGGATAATTGTAAGTATAATTAAATGCCATTTTCTTTAAAAATAATTTAATTTAGTTTATAAAATAGAGTTCTATGGTTGCATATTCTTTTTTGTTTGGCTGTAATACAAGTAATTGTTGCTTGGCAACCGTTATTTATTTTTCTAGTACTTTTTTAACCCTGCCTTTACACATGCAAGTAGTGGCATGCCACTACTGTATACATATTGTCAAAGAAAATTTGTTCGATAAAGTCGAATCTCGTGCCATTGGCTTTTGTGTTTACACATTTTCAAAATGTCGTTGAAGCGTCAACTTGAGATCATTTGTTTACTTCTCAAATTAAAAAAAGTACCAAAAAACACCAAAAATAGTTACCGAGCTAATCATTTAGGCACCTTTTCGGTGAAATGGTTTATATTTACTTATATAAGCATTATTTTAACAATATTAATGCTCTATAATTAATAAACTTGGTTTTATTAATGCGCGTTTCAAAAAATTCATTATAATAATACCTATGTACATACATTTAACAAGTAAAACATAATTTACAATTTTACAATAATCCAGTAAAACTGCATTACATTTTTAACAGGGTAACATTGTTAATCGTTTTGACATTTACGGCCGATTTCACCAAGTTCAGTTGAAACTAACATTTAATTAAAGTTCCAGTTACCAGTATGTTTTGACAGCTATAACCGATAGTTAATTATATCCGAACTTGGTGAAATTGGTTGTTAGTGGCATGCAAATGCCAAATTTCCACTCGCATGCAATTTTTGGAGCTGGAGCTGCCATTGCGAAAAATGTGAGTGTATTAGTAAAAAAGTGTGTGTATTGAGTTTTTCGAACTGGCAGTGACATGTGTAAATGCTAGGTAACTATTCTGTGTCGCACAATGAACACAACTCCAAAAAAGGTCAAAACAAATGTCTAACTAAAACAACTAATTAGTAATTTTTTAAGAAAACATCCTAAGTAAAACGAATCCAAAACTGTTTTTAATACCCGTATTCATTAACGATTATTTAATTTAACAAACGTTATATTAATACGGCAGTTAATACTTATATTATTGTATATCTTCATCTATGATTCATCAAAATCGAAATAATGGACATACGCGGTTACCCATGAAACCACAGGAATTAGGTATACATACGTGCGAATAAGATACGCTTCAACGTTTACGCTAAATATTGTGTGCCTTTTTATTAAATTGTATATGCTTTAATTTGACAAAGTATCTTCGTCGTACGCCACTACGTTCATACGATGCAATTGTGTTCCTATGGCTACTTTAAAAATAAATGTAAAAGAATCGTACGTACACATTTCGGTATATTTTTTAGCTCTAATTCAATTATTTCTCGAAATATGTTAATTTTGTTACTAATTTTTTTGTTAAAGCGGCCTTGGAAAATTTTAATAACTTTAACATTATATAACCAAATCTTGTCTTTTATATCTCATTAGAAATATACTAACGTACACACAAAAACTAAAATAAATGTAATGTTTGCCTTTCTAAATGCCCCTTCCAACTTGAGAGGCGATGCGGCACGCCTTCCCTTTATCCGATACCCATAATTAATTGCACACCGTATTTTTAAACTACATATAAAGAACAATTTAAGGGGGACTTACACGGTCGATAACTTAAAAAAGGTGTATAGCACAAACACCTAGCGACCACAAAAATGTGCATTTTAATAAAAAACATTTTTTAATATGCCAGACTGTAAATGAAATTAAAATTTTAAACTATTTAAATTTAACTGTAACAATTCTTCTTTTTTTTTTGCGAATATTTATCTCAAACATGATGACACAAGTAGTTGACATCTCTAACCCAAACCCAGTATCCAGCATCAGTTTTTATTATTGATTCAGTCAGTAGTAAAAATTGTTTGTTAGGTAAAGCATCATCATTGTAGCATTTCAAGGAATATTTCCAAAAATTATGTGAAATATTAAAAAAACATTTTCTTAAAAATGTCAAAATTATCAAGTTTCTTAATTTTTATTTTAGTTTCGCAAACATGTGCAATGGGTAAGTTTTTATTAGGCAAATTTAAATTTGTATTAAATGTACAAAATATAAAAAAATAGTTAAATTTTTGTGATGTGTATCCTTTGCGACACCACCCCTTAAAAACGCATGTCTTCTCTTAATATGAAGAATACAACCAAAGAGAGAGAGAGAGAGAGAGAATTAGCTTTTGTTTACTAATAAACATTTGTTTACAAACAAAAAGCAACAAGTTGTATTTTCAAGATGATTATCATTTTCATTAATTTTCATTATTCTTAGCTCCCTTGAGTTTTGAAGCGAACCCAGATACTAAACGCTTATACGATGACCTTTTAAGCAATTACAATCGTCTTATTCGACCAGTAGTGAACAATACGGAAACATTAACTGTATGGCTCGGCCTTAAATTATCACAATTGATTGAAGTTAATTTAAGAAATCAAGTTATGACAACCAATTTATGGGTTAAACAGGTACTTTGCTTTTATATTATCTGCTTGTATTTGTTTTATATCATTAAGGGCTTTATAGCGCTGGTTCGATTATAAATTACGTTGGGATCCTGAAGAGTATGGTGGAGTTGAGCAACTGTACGTACCATCTGAACATATTTGGGTCCCTGATATTGTATTATATAACAATTGGGACGGTAACTATGAGGTAAATCATAAATTTTTAAATGTTTGGTCCTATAAAACTTTTCCCATTGTACGTTGTTATCAAATTATAAGCATATAATTCACACTTATGTAAGTTTGAATAATTATTTTAGTGCTTAAATTTTAGTTTATTTTCCAAGAATTAATTTGTTTTTTATTGCCAACAATAGGTAACTTTGATGACAAAAGCGACTTTAAAATATACCGGCGAAGTCTTTTGGGAACCACCAGCAATTTATAAGTCATCATGTGAAATGAACGTCGAATATTTTCCGTATGATGAGCAAATTTGTTTTATGAAATTTGGTTCATGGACATACAACGGTGCACAAGTGGATTTGAAACATTTAGATCAGGTATACAGAAAAAATTTAAATTGTATCATAAAAAATACAAAATACATAATTAGGCAATTCACAAAGTGTTCTATTGTGTCGTATTGGCTGTATTTGCTATAATTTTATGAATGCCATATTTTGTGAATGTCACACTTATCAAATATTTGACGGACAAAACGGGACCAACAAGAAAACTAAATAGTCCTTTCCTTCAATTCCAATATTTATTTTGATAATAATACCACATCTTACAAACAACAATTTATTGCTATTTCTAGTAGTATAATTAGTTTATTTTGTGATACTAAGATCATGCTAAATCTCATAAACTATTAACAAAAGTAGGGGTTACGCTTATTTGGTCAAATATTTAATAAGTGTGACCGTAGCTTTAGAATACTTAAAAATTAGGCACTTCTAAAAAGCAACAATTCTATAAATGGAAAAGTCTAAATATGCAATGAGGAAGATTATTTGTTATGATTAGGGATTCTAATCTGATTACTGCGATTATTACTTAAAATATTCCTTTAAGTCTTGGATTCACTATCCTACACAATCGAACGATTCTTTCACACGAAAATCTGAAGGAATTCAATCCGACTTAAAAAGCTTTCTTAAAAATTTGTTGTCAATGCCACACTATCCCAAAAAAGAGGCAAATTCAAATGACTCAGCTACTTTACAAGAAAACGCAACTCTGATCGCATAGAAACTATAATTTTATGAAAATTTTCATAAACTTTTGTAAGTCGGACAGACTTGTCAAAAAAATCTGTCAATTCAATTTTGAAGCACACACGATTTGTTTGACAAATCCCCTGCAAATAATAGGACTAGTCCAAAAACGATTGTAAAGTGTAGCCCACAAGGGACTAGGACTAGTCCAAAAGTAACCCAAACGTATGGAAAAAACATGGTCTATTTAACATTGCGATGTCCTAGGGCAGGACCATATAACCCAGCTTTGGACTACAAAGGAGTAGTTTTAAAACTACTCCATTGTATACACAAGAGGATTAGTTTTAACTACAAACATTTTTTAACAATGACATGGTCCATGCTTACATTACATCGGACCAGTCCATGGAGTAGTCCATTTAATCAAAATGAATCAGTAGGTCCAATTATATTTGCAGGGTATAATTTTAAATCAGCTAACTTTAATTCAAAATAGCACACTAAATTATGAGGGGTTGTTCAAAACAGTCGTATATTTTCATGTTATTATTTTAAGACTTATGACACCTTGTGAATCCCCCAAATAATGAAACTTTGTTTTGCAACATTTACATTTTATATGGCTGCGCTACTGCACACATTTGGTCTTCATCTTTAATTGGCGTGACGTCAACCCGCTGGGAATCACACATACGAAAAATTGCGGAAATTGTGAACCACATTCACACAGAGTTTCGACTTGGCAATAATAAAATTGTGCTGTCGACAACAGTTAATGGATCTCACTTTTGCAAGGCTTATAAAGAATTTGGCATATCAAGTTAAACACATACTTATTTTTTATTGTATTTTTTTTTGTTATTTCTTATTAAGTTTAGTCTTGAGATTTAAATAAGTGCACAAAAATAAACACAAATCAATTTAAACTTAAAATTGAATTACAAATTTTAAGTTGCACTCAAATCAGTGAAGAACAAGAAAGTTGCATTAACACACACCGGGCTACAGATGTATCCAGTCGCAATTTTGCAGTGCTGTAACTCAGGAACGACTTATCTTAATGAATGGAGATTTCGGATCTAGGAAACATAAGTAATTTCTAATTGTTTAAAGGTTATTTGATGCAATTCGGATCAGTGGTTCAGGAGCTACGAGCTTCCAAAGTCGACACCTACGTAAACACACACACTCGGTATACGTTTGTACCACACCAGTTTATATCAAAATAAAAGGCAACAATCCATTTTATAGTGGGTTTAAATAATATTATTTTATTTGAAAAATAAAAATTATAAACTATTGTTACATATTGTGCATTCGGTATTGGTGATCGAATGATCAAGCCACATTGGCTTCTTACATTTGCCAAACATAAGTAGCAGGAACCGCTGATAGGTTTTGGTGTGCAGGCTGCGGCAGATGTCGATGGTGTCGTGTTCAACATTGATTCAAGCGGACGGTTGAAATATGACTCAATAGCTATTTTAGTAGAGAAGTTTCGCGTGACTTGCCGTTTTAGAGCACGTTCTTCAATAATTGGCATACACAATGCTTCCGCAAAACAGCGAAGGAACTGCTTACGCTTGTTTGATTTAGCAGGCAGCATGGGGTTGTTCATGTCATATACAATATACGCTGCAAGAGCCGTTATGTCCAACATGTTAAAAAAAAATTGGCAATGGCCAACGATTCGTCTATCGTTGTGTAGGATATTCACTGAACAATTGGTCCATTTTATCAACGCCACCCTTGGTCATATTATACAATTCTATGATTTCAGGCTTCCCACCCTCAGCTATCTCGCGATCATAGTGCATTAATGAAAGCCGCGTCACTGATTTATTTTTTCGTGGCACATAAGAGCACATCGTCACATTTTTTCTAAAGCCGAAAAATGATGAATAAATTGGCCTGTCCTTGTGCGCCTTCATTTCCGCAGGAATATACGTTTTGTTTTTGCGCAAAATCCCAACGATTGTTAGGTGAGGAGAAGTTCTGCAACTGGCAACCTCGTGAAAAAATTGTCCATTGTAATATTTCTTCCACTTCCTTTGTATCTGCTAGCCAAATCTTTTACAACTCGTTCCCTTTGGTTAGTTTCCCTTCCGGTCGCTGCTTGGCCAGTATAAATCTAACCGTGCAGTGGATATGCATTTTTGGCATCGCAAATCCACCAAACTTTTATACCATATTTTGCAGGTTTTGATGGTATATACTGTGTAAACCGTGTGCGTTCACGGAAAGGAATTAATTGTTTGTCAATGGTTAAATTTTCACTAGGTTTGTAGTGTGCTTGAAGATGGGTATTCATAATGAGCCACAACTCACTGATCGGAGCTGCTTTATCAGTTTGTGCGCGTGCAGCCCGAGTTTTTGCGTCGTCATACCTTATAAATCGCAATATTGAGCAAAAACGGTTGACTACCACCGTGGCGCGATACAGAGGATAGCTTTTGACATTCCACAAATCTCGAACACTTTCTGAATTGGTTTGCGCTCTTTTGCTTATATCTTTTGAACCATGTAAAATATTTGCATGAAACAAAACTTAAACATTAATTTACGCTTTAAAAAAAAAATATAAATTAAATTGGACCATTTAAACATAACAAAAAGCCAAAATAAGCTAGTAGGTACAAACGTATCCTGGGTGTGTGTTCTCGTAGAAAAAGATGGGTATGCATCGTACGGTTAAACGGCTGATTGTTTTTTTTAAATCTAACTAATTTTTTTTGAGTGCAAAATATTTTTAAATCACTATCAATCATGTTTAGTGGGGATGCAAATTTTCAATTCATCACTTAACATCAACAAAATGATTGCAATATTTGTGCGCCATCAATATTTTTGTTTGTTAAAATGTTTTGTATTATTGTGTTTTATAGTATTCCTGATTTGAGACGCGAATTTGGTATTTTCAGAGTACGGTGGGATACCCAAATCTCAAAAGTCTTAGGTTTCTTCACGTCTTCCGCTTTTATCGCCCACACTTCACCTGCACACATTAAATAGTTTCGGCCATACATAACATTGTATAAGCCGTGTCTTTTTTAGCACGGTTGATATCATGGCTGGTCAATACCTTCATGTATTTTGAGAGGGCATGTCAAGCCATATCTATTCTGCATTTAATTTCCTTTAAGTTGTCCCATTGATCATTTATTAGCACTCCACACAATATTTAAATTTTAATAATTTTCAAACAATTTATTTAATTAATAAACAACTAATGAAATCGTTTTCTGTGATATAGCGTTTAAATAAATATTTCTGCTCCAATTTTAGGTTCCTGGTAGTAATTTGGTGCAAATTGGAATTGATTTAAGTGAATTTTATTTATCTGTCGAATGGGACATTTTAGAAGTTCCTGCCACGAAAAATGAGGAATATTATCCCGATACCTTAGAACCCTTTTCAGGTAAATTAAAATGTTTTTTTCAACTTAACCATTTTATTATACCAATTGTATATATTTTTATACACAGATATAACCTTTAAACTGACAATGAGACGCAAGACTTTGTTTTATACAGTCAATCTAATTATACCCTGTGTTGCACTGACATTCCTTACGGTGTTGGTGTTTTATTTGCCAAGCGATTCGGGTGAAAAGGTGAGTTATACGTGATTTAGTTTTCTGTCTCTCTGTCTTCTATTCTATTTTTTCTGCTTTTTTTTGTTTTGTTTAAGTTGATCGTTAATTTTGTTGATTGCTTTTAAATAAGATTAGTTAAGATCGGCTTTGACAAATTATGTTTAATTGTGTTAAATGTAGTACAAACTTGTATGAATATATCAAAAACTTTTTAAATTAAGCTTATGTTTGCATGTTCCATCAATAATGATTTGACGCTAAAAAGTTATTATTTCATCTAATTTCTTTACTATTGGCTTCATACTCAATTTCATTCTATAATTAAAATGAACATTATTATATTGCTTTCATCAATTCTTGTTGTATTTTTTTTTAAATTAAAACAACTGATCATTCTCGTAAAAATTTGTTTCCTTTCAAACATAAGTATGTTTGTGACATCGCATACGTACATTAGTGTGTCCCAACAAAAATTTTTTTGAGGCTCAAGCATAATTTAACAGATTATCGGGTAAAGAATTTTTGAGATATTTCTCAGATTTTTAGGAAGAGGTTTACAGGTCGCTCAAGACGAGTTTTTGCCGAAAATCGGGTTTGTCGGTCTTTTTTTGAGTTTTTTTTAAAACTTTCTTAAAAACACAATTTTCTTAATTTTTAAGGAAATAATTAAAAAAAATGTTCAAGTATTATTTTTTTGTGTATAAATTTTTTTGCAATGAATTTGCTTTTTTCGTAATTTTTCCATTAATTTTGCAAATAACGCTTTATAACTTTAAAAATCATTACGAAAATTAAGAAAACTAACAACGCAGTTAAAAATATCAATTAGTTCTCAATAATTTAGAAGCAAATATTTTTGAATTTGTTCTTACCGTTCCTGAGTTATACCGGTTTTCCGCTTTGTACCCAGTTGATGATATTATAAATCATACCCAACAAACAAATACAAATCAAACGGTTTACTTTTCGCTTTGCGTAAATATCCTTTTTTTAGGTTCTTATGTATAGTTCTATGCCCTGTAATAAATTCTGAAAATCAGTTTCAGAAGTTGTGACATTGATGTAAGATTTGGGCAATTTTACTAAAGGCGAGCTTGAAGACATGCAACCAAGAGAAAACTATAAAGAATTGCTTTATCTGAGTTTTATCTTTTTGGGTGATAAGCCCTATTTAACTGTAAAGGCTTCAGAAGGTATTAATCAGACTCGCTGGATGATATATTCTTTAAAAATATGCATTTTTCGAAACCATGTACATTTGAAAAAATGATGCCTTTCTAAAATTTATTCCATTTATTTTAAGAATAAATATTATTAATGGGAACCTCCCTCTGTCAATGCCCTCGATACACTTCTCTTAATGAACTTATTTTATTAACGCGTTTGGATAAACACACAATTATTAAAGTAGCAGTTGCACGCGCCACGTTAAAAACTTTTCTAGGTCATTAGTGGTACTTTACCCCAAAATCGTCTACCTTAGCGTTTTTTTAAATTAATTTTGAGTTGAACGAAGTGGAAAATTTCAATAGAAGACAACATTAAAAATTTTCAAGGATTCATTTCCACAACTAGTCTTATTTTTTTTTGAAGCTTGCAATATTTTAATTGATTTTTTAAAAACATATCCAGAAAACTGGGAAGCCAACAAGTCATTTCAAGGTGCAAAGAACACAGTTTCCAAGTGGTAAGTGACGTGGCAGAACGAGCTGTGGCTTTGGCTGACACTTACTTCAGTTTCAAAACTTCTGAAACAGATTTTCAGAACTCCAATAAATGATTTTTAAACAAAGCAAAATAAACGTTTGATTTTAATTTGTTTGTTGGGTATGAGTAATAATATAATAAACTGGGTACAAACTGGTATAACTCAGGAACAGTAAGAGCAAATTAAAAATTTTTGTCTCTTAATTATTTATTTATTTATAGTTAATCTGAGTAACAAGACAAAAGTCTTAGACCCGGTTTCACAATTACAGTTAGCTAAAAGTAGACTTTGTACGGCCATATAAAAAGTGTTCCATTATTAAAACTTTACTTTAACCTAAAGTGAGTGATAAAGTACCTGGTAGGTTAAAGTAAAGTTGTAATAATGGAACACTTTTTATACGGCCGATAAAATCCTACCTTAAGCTATCGGTAAGTTGTGAAAACGGGCCTTACAATAACACAGAGTTACCAATTGTTCACTATTAAATTTGTAAATTATTTTGACAATAAGTATTCAAACATTAATTTAAAATAATTACTAAATGAGCAAATGCATTGCAAAAACTTATAGCCTTTGTACACCAAAATAAAGCTTGGACATTTTTTTTGTTAATTATTTTCTTAAAAGTGAAGAAAATTGTGGTTTTTGACAAACTTATGCGGAAAACTCAATTTTTTTTTGCAAAAACTCGGTTAGAGCGACCTGTAAGCCTCTTCCGAAAAATATGAAAAAATCTCAAAAATACTTTACCCTATAAGATTTTGAGTTATGCTGAAGCACCCATGAAATTCCAAAAAAAAGAAACATTTTCTGGGACACACTAATGTACATACATATCTGTGGCATTTTGACAAAACATCTTAAGTCGAGATAAGATAGCAAAAAAGTTTTTTTAAAAAACTTGGTGAAAAAATCATTTTTATCAAATAATTAAATAATCCAAAATTAAAGAAAAATTTCGCTCATAATACAAAATTTTAAAAACATAAACAAAAATATTTTTAAACGAAAATTCGTATGATTAAGAACATTTTTTTCAACTTTTTAAATTAGACTTAAGATGTTTTGTCAAAATGCCACAGATATGTATGTATGTATATTAAAAAACGATTACATATATTAATACATACATAGCCATGCATATTTACATGTATGCTAGTACATTAACATACGAGTGTAAGAGCGTAATGATCATTTAGTTGTATTAATTCAAGAGTAGTGAAATTTCATAACGTAATTATCATCGAATGTATTTTGTGAATCAATATTAATCAATATTATAATTAATTATGTAACCAATATTCGTATCGATTGTGTAGTTGTGTTGTGTGCATTTAAACCAAATTAAAAATTGTTAACAATTCGTGTGTGTATGTTGTATGTACGTTTGGTAGATAATGTTTTGTACAAGAACACAATGTTTATTGTTAACAACTTCTTGAAGTCATATTGTTTTAACTTGTTATTTGTTACGTAAGTGTAAATGTGTTAATATGTTAGTAAAGAAAATCAAAATCAAATCCACATCAATTACATACGCATATCGGAAATCAAAAGCCCATCTTGTAGCAAATTTGTTGGAACTCACTCATGGACAACTACTCGTATAACCGCTACAATGGAAAAGTATTTTTTATAGCACAATCCCCAGTTTCCTTACTCACTCAATTCATTAAATGAATTTAAGTTTTGTCTTGATATGGCACCTCATTGGCACAATAAATTACATAAGATCGTATGTATTTTTAAAAATCAAAGTTCAGGGGGATGTTTTGTAAATCCCTTTACATTGCGTTTAATTTCATTTTAATTTTTTTGTTAATTTTTAACAATCATTATGAACATATTTTCCAGTGTGGTGATGTGTTTTAGAAAATTATGATAGGAACACAATTAAGTCTTACGTCTTCAGAACGTAGGATGTAAAATCGTTAATTTCTAACAACACGCTCCAAATATTCAATTTGAAAACACAAAAATAATTTCATTTTATATACCCAGTAAAAACTTCGCTTACAAAATAATGTGTTGTGTAATCAGAAAAAAGTAAAAAGACCACTTACAATTCTACTGAAAGAACCAATGAATTTTACTAGGAAAGTCCCAAAATGAACGCATTCTCATCTAACTAAATTGAACTTGAAAAGTATGGCATTATTTATATACCTACATTAGAGCGACTCAAGTTGTATGGAAGCAAAATTCGTGCTCGATGTACCCCCCTAAAAATGAACCTTGGACTTTTTTAAGATACCATTTTAAATATTTCGGCTCCAGCTTTGACCTCTCGTGAGCTGGACCATTTAAAAAAGGGTCTATTTTTGCATGTTTTGTTAATTTGAGAATCTGTTTCCTTACCAACATATACAAATTGGGTATCATAAGAAAAGTTTTTTTAAGGCGCGTCCAACTGTATATACAATTTGTCCAAGGACGATCATCCATGACCTTTTTTTAAGGATTTTCTGTAAAAAACAAGGTTTTTGAAATTTTTGTTCGGGGTTGTTTGTAATAAAAATGCCAAATTAACATATTTTAATCTTTAGTCGATTTAATTAAATACATGTTTCCGCTTTTTTGAAAATTCGCGCTTGTTCGCGTTTTGACAAAAATGCAATGGGGTGGCAACCCTTCGTTTTAAATAGAGCAAAATGGGTATCAAATTTTATCTTTTTCCAAGTACATCATCGTTGTATGTCAATAATTTAGATTTTTGCAAATTCGCGCTTGTTCGCGTTTTGATAAAAATGCAATGATTTGGCAGCCCTTCGTTTTAAATAGAGCAATATGGGAATAAAATTTTTTCTTTTGCCAAGTACATCATCTTTGTATGTAAATTGTTTTGATTTTTGCAAATTAGATGCTTCTTACACGGTGCTCTGGAATAAATATTAATGCAATAGTAACTCTAATATGATAGCGGATTTAGTTTCTAGATCATGTATGGATGAAAATAGAACTAAAGAAAGAAAAAAAGAAATGATCCACGACGTTTTGGCGGCATATTTTTTTCGCAAATTAAAAAAAAAAATTAAGTCGTGGATGATATTTTTGTCTTTCTTTAGTTCTATTTTCATCCATACACGATCTAGAAACTAAATCCGCTATCATATTAGAGTTACTACAAAATTGCATTAATATTTATTCCAGAGCACCGTGTAAGAAGCATCTAATTTGCAAAAATCAAAACAATTTACATACAAAGATGATGTACTTGGCAAAAGAAAAAATTTTATTCCCATATTGCTCTATTTAAAACGAAGGGCTGCCAAATCATTGCATTTTTATCAAAACGCGAACAAGCGCGAATTTTCAAAAAGCGGAAACACGTATTTAATTAAATCGACTAAAGATTAAAATATGTTAATTTGGCATTTTTATTACAAACAACCCCGAACAAAAAATTCAAAAACCTTTGTTTTTACAGAAAATCCTTAAAAAAAGGTCATGGATGATCGTCCTTGGACAAATTGTATATACAGTTGGACGCGCCTTAAAAAAACTTTTCTTATGATACCCAATTTGTATATGTTGGTAAGGAAACAGATTCTCAAATTAACAAAACATGCAAAAATAGACCCTTTTTTAAATGGTCCAGCTCACGAGAGGTCAAAGCTGGAGCCGAAATATTTAAAATGGTATCTTAAAATAGTTCAAGGTTCATTTTTAGGAGGGTACATCGAGCACGAATTTTGCTTCCATACAACTTGAGTCGCTCTACTATACATACATACTAAGTTTTAGAAGGACTCTTGTTACGTGCAAAAAAGTGGACATTGGAGATTCGAGATGACACAAGTGGCGCTGGGGTTGCCAGACGGGCTTGAATTGGCTTGATTGTCAAGCCTTTTCAATGCGTGCTAAGAGTCAAGAAAAAATTCCATTTAACAAGCTAAACCAGAATTTTAAAATTTTTTTCATTAAATTATCGGGAAAAATCAAAAAAAAAATAACCATTATTGATCGTGTAATTTATATTTGGCCTGCAATTAAAGTGTATTTTTCAAAAAAGAGCAAAACGAATTGTTGGAAAGGGGTATGGGAATTTGAAGATTTTGAATTAATAAACAAGAATGTACAGCAGAAGAACAACCGAGTCTTATTTGGTTTTTATTCATAAAATAATAAGGGTCCTTATAAAATTGCTTAGAATTCCCATTTGTGAAATTTTAAGCAACTAATGTAGGTTGGTAAGAAAAATATGCAGGCCTGTCACAGACACAGAAAAAATTATTAGTAGTTTTTTATCAATTAAAAAAATTGATTAATGTGATAATTGAATCAATTATTTGTTAAAAAAAAATTAAAAATATAATTTTGATTTAATTAACATTTTAGTTGTTTTGAAATAAATTTTTAATTAAAATATTTATTAAATAACAAAAAAAATTTTCGTTTCAAATAAAATAATTTAAACTTGTGGAATTGTTGTTGGAAATTGTCAAAATCAATCAACACATTGTTCGAAACGGCAAAGTTTTTTGATAATTTTTTTAATTAAAATTAAAAATATCATTTATTGAAAAAAAAATATTCAAAATTTAAAATTTTTAGTAATCAATACAATCATTTTGGTAATAGGTGCAAAATCAATAAATGGGTTGCTTGATTCTATGAATTTGGAATAAAATTGGTGATTAGAGGCAATTTATAATTTTTTCTGTGGAAATCAATTCCGATCGTAAGTGATGTCGTTTTTTTGTGAAGCCAGATACGAAATCACTTGCACTTTCGATCGGAATTGATTTCTGTGACGGGCCTGATAGTATCTTTAAAAATAAATAAATGTAATGTGGAAAACAAAATTGATAATCGATTGTTACACGATATGTTAAAAACACTCTGATGTTCGAATCTATCCGAAAAATATGGCCCTAATTGTGTAAAACGCAACGCAACGCAAAAAATTATATTAAAGGCAAAAACAAAGTCAAAAATATTTTACGATTTTAAAATTTTCAACGCCACAAGATATGCAGCGTTTGAAATTTAAAATTTTATATGAACAATAATTAGAATTGTGGATATTTTGTTGAACTATTTATGGTTTTTAATCCAAATTTTTAATATTTTTGAATCAGGCTTAAGTTCATCAAATTTAATTTTCATTAAATTATTTTTATGAAGAAAGGAATTTTACAACATGAAAATTAATTAAAATTGTTATTGATAATCATTCATTCTTGACTGATCTGAGATTCGAACCCAGGCGGCTGGTTACCATGACATGTTTCGGTCACAACCACTTGATCTCCTCAGATGGATTTGCCGTTTTACACTCGCAGCCATCGACGACTGCTGACGTCAATAGTCAAACATCAATCCTTAAACCAAATTGTATTTTAACCTTTGGTAGATCGAAATTTGCTTTTTTGAATGATTGTCCATTTTAATTGATTTCACATGTTTTTTCCTAACTTCTGTTTTTTCCGTACTTATGTCAAGAATTTTTCTTGAAGTCCAAAGTACATTTTTTTGTTTTTTCACTTTGTCTTTCTTTTTCTTGTTGACCTTTTTCAGCACAACTTGAAGGACAAATGTACACATAGAGCTCGTGCCTTAGCTTTAACAATAATTAGAATTGTGGTTATTTTGTTGAAATATTTATGGGTTTTAATCCAAATTTTTAATATTTTTTTTAATCAGGCTTAAGTTCATCAAATTTAATTTTCATTAAATTATTTTTATGAAGAAAGGAATTTTACAACATGAAAATTAATTAAAATTGTTATTGATAATCATTCATTCTTGACTGACCTGAGATTCGAACCCAGGCGGCTGGGTTCGAATTTCGATCTACCAAAGGTTAAAATTCAATTTGGTTTAAGGATTGATGTTTGACTATTGACGTCAGCAGTCGTCGATGGCTGCGAGTGTAAAACGGCAAATCCATCTGAGGAGATCAAGTGGTTGTGATCGAAACATGTCATGGTAACCAGCCGCCTGGGTTCGAATCTCAGGTCAGTCAAGAATGAATGATTATCAATAACAATTTTAATTAATTTTCATGTTGTAAAATTCCTTTCTTCATAAAAATAATTTAATGAAAATTACATTTGATGAACTTAAGCCTGGGGTCTAATCACCGCATTCGATACTATCGTATCGAATAAACTATCGAATGTTTTTGCATACGATAGACACTGACGTATCGAATGAAAACTCGAGAAATGTAATGTTGAGTTATTCGATATCTAATGCTATTATTTCAAATTCAATAAATTTCATTCGATATCGAGAGTGATGATACCAAAATAAATAATTTCGATCTATTTTGCTCGATATCGTATGCGGTGATTAGACCCCTGATTAAAAAATATTAAAAATTTGGATTAAAAATTTTATATGAACTTCTGTAGAAAGCAACAACAAAATTATAAAATATTTTTGACTTTGCTTTTGCGTTTAATGTAAATTTTGGCGTTGCGTTGCGTTTTAGACAATTAGGACTTATGTATTTAGTATGTTTGAGTGAAATTTTTGTAAGTATAACAATGTTAAATGTTTAATTCGTTTATGTTTGTATGTATGAGTAAAACTGTTTGAGTGTGTGTACATTTAAATTAAAAATCGTTTAAACAAGAAATTAAAAATTAATAGACAGAAAAATTTAATGCAAAAAAAAAAAAAAAATACAATGTTGTCCTCACCACCTCTATTTCTTCTGGTAATATTGATGAAATACAATGCGATGCGATTGAATTACATTGGCATACATCATTCATCGTATCGATTTACATACAAATCGTTGACAGGTTACGTTATGTATTTCAATTCTTGTGTCTTTGACTGTGTTCTTCCTTCTGCTGGCTGAAATTATACCGCCAACATCATTGGCAGTACCGTTACTAGGAAAATATTTACTGTTTACCATGATATTGGTATCGTTGTCTGTATGGACAACTGTGTGTGTATTAAACATACATTTTCGGTAAGTGAAAAGTAACACGCATATTATATCTTCATCTATTTAAAATCCTATATTTCTTAAACGATTTTTTAATTAAATTTTACAAATAATTTTCAGATCTCCATCAACGCACAAAATGTCACCGTGGGTGCGCACAGTTTTCATCAATTTTATGCCAAAACTTATGTTAATGCAGCGTTCACCTGTCGATATGCCTGATTTTGCCAATTACTATCCTGAATACAATGGTTACACAAATGAAATAGATGTCCGGTAATAAAAAAATAACAGATATTCCTTAATAACGAAAACACAGTGTAATCTCTATTAACGGACACTTCGCTTATGCGGACACCCAGCGTTCTAAAGACAAGCATTTGAGTTAGTTTGCGAGGATCCTTTCGATGTCCCGTCATGAGAGATTCTATTGTATATCATATAATGAGGGACTAGGTAACGCCGATACAATAGATAACGGATATAAGAATATTTCATTTAAGAATAAACTGCTTTTTTTAATTTCCTAAGCTAATCCCGCAGGAAAGAAAACAGAGTTGGCGGGAACCAGCTAGCCTACCGGGGCACTCAGAAGTATTTTAAAAGCATCGTGCCTATTTCTATTCTTTCATATAAAAAATATTCTGTATAAGAAAACTTTACCATGCTTCGACAATACTGTATTTGATTGCTCAAAATATTCAACTATTGTGTGCATTTGAAAGCACGTTTTAAACCACAAGTTTTTGTTTCTTTTTAGTTAAGTATAAACATTTATAAAAAATAAATTACCAATTAAAGTTAAAACTTTTATATCGCTTAAAAGAAAAAAAAAACGCTTATAGGAAAAAGGTTTTTGGCATTTCTTTGTATTTCTTATATCCGTTACCTACTGTATGTAAATGCACGATAAGAAAATCAGAATTTGTTATCCACTATTCAAGATCAGCGTTAGTTTTGAATGCAAAGTTGTAAAGTCTAACTTTAATATAAAATTTGTGTTTGAAATGCAATAATTAAAAAAAACAGAAAATGCAATTTGGTCGCTTCTTACCTGTTTTTTTACAAAACAATAAACGTTCCGGCGAATTTTCTTATTTTATTCCATTGAACATTTTTTTTTAATTGAAGACGTTTTATATTTTGCATCTAATTTATTCCTGACACCAATAGGATTTATAATACAAACCCCTGATTTCACAGCTTGCCGAGAGCTGAAGGTAGGATTTTATCGGCCGAATTAAAAGTGTTAAATTACAACTGCACTTTTTCTAATAGAAAGTCTGAGTTTATTGGTGAGTGGAAGAGCACATGCTATTCTTCTCTCCCCCCTTAACAGTAAACTCAGACTTCCTGAAAGAAAACGAAGAAGCGAAGCGCATTAGGACTTGTGGTATGTTAGAAGTTATATTTGAGTGTAAACAAATTTTTGTAAACATGTGCTGTGAAATCTTCATTAACGGATACCCTTCCTAAGCGGATATCCCTTAACGACGCACAATTTTACTTGGCCCCGCGAGCGTTCTAAAGGAAAACATTTGAGTACGTTTGCAAGGATCTTGTACGGACACATTTCCCTTCGGTGTCCGACTGTTGGCGATTTTACCGTAAAATACTATAAAACACGGGGTCTAACGTACACCGGTTATAAAGTACTACTTTCTTATCAATTTGTAAATGAGCAACGCTAAAGACTGGGAATAAAACTTTTTTTATAAAAATACTTGAAACATATAAATATATGGGGTATTCACAGGGTGTGCTATCATGTTATATTGTCATAATGTTCTAACATTTTAGAATGGTTTAAAAATATTGCTGTTGCTTTGTAAACAAAAAGTGTCTTAAATAAATAAAACTTTGCTTGCTATGTTTATTGTGCTGTCGTAATAAATCCGAAGAGACCTGAATAATGAGGGGTTGTTCAAAACAGTCGCATTTTTTCATGTTATTATTTTAAGACACCTTGTGAATCCCCCAATAGTGTTCCAAATGAAAAATATACCAAATTCATGATTTTATATTATTAAAACTATTTTTTTTTTTAATTTGCAGTGACAGCATTAGTGACTATCCATGTGATTTCAAAGATGGCCATGATGTGGTATACGATAATGGCGTACAACCATCCATAGGTAAATTTATACAAAAAAGGTTTTTTTTCTTAAACTGGGGGGTTACTGCGTATTTTCATTCGAAAGAAATAACTTTCGTGTTCGAACAGTTTGTACTGTGTATTACGATTTTCGCAATAGTTCGAAACGGTGCCACCATTGTATTTTTTAAAAAATTTGAAATTTGATGAAAACTTTTCGTTCGTAAAAGAGAGTGGCTGTTAAGAAAGGGATTTCTTGTTTTCAACAAAGCATAATAAAAATCGTAATACACAGTACAAATTGTTCGAATCCGCAAACAATTTATTTCGAATCGAAATACGCGTTAATCCCACTGTAAACATCAAGAAACTACAACTTCTGAACAGTTTTGATACGGGTCTCGTTATACCTACCTAATGCACTTTCCATTATTTATGAAAAAACGTTTATTTATTCAGATATAAAACTAGAAAGAAAATTAAATTATATTTTCATTTGTTATTCATATATATGTACATATTAGGGTGATCGATTATTCGACATTTTTCAATAACCGGTTTTCGAATATTCCGAATAGTTGCTATTATAAAAAAACCGGTTTTCGGTTAAGCATTTTACAAATAACCGGTTAACCGGTTTTAATTCGAATACATACAAATACAAAAATAAAATTAGTTTTTGTAATGTAAAAGTTAATTAGAATAAAAACAAAACAATTCACGAAGGTAAGGAACCAACAAAATACATATATGTTCCCGTCGATCCCATAAGGAGCATAGATATGACTTAAGGTATGTTCAGACCACAAATATTTGACGATAAAATAAAAAAAAAAAATCGTGACCAGTAAATTGATTAAACTTAAGCATTATTTGAGGCAATTTCTAGTTATTTGCTTAACTTTATGTATATATGTATAAGATGATATTTGCATTTATATATAATGTAGTTAAGAAACCGTTAAATAATGTTTGCTCTAGCCAAACGTTTTGCAAAAGCAAACAATTCTTTAAGAAAACTGGTGGTTACGTTAGGAGTCAAATATTTCATAGGTGTGAACATAGCTTTTATAATTTTCGAAAAACTTTGGTTTTAAAAATATGAATAGGAATTTAATAAATTTATTATTTGAGAAATTCTCCCAAATTTATTGTAAGTGAGTTTTAATTTGTTGCTGGTTAAGCATGTCTATATGAAGCAGTAAACTTCAGCCATATTTTTGAAAAGTGGCAAACAAAACCTCTTATCCAGGATTATATATTTAAATTTAAATAAAGTTCGAAATATCACCAAAGATGGCATCTTTATAAAGATATATATAGTATTTATAATACCGTCAAATTGCTAATTACTTTTAAAGCTGAACTTTTTTTGTAGTACTTTAAATTGTTTTTGGTTTTTGTTACAAGAACACACGCTTATATAAGCTCATAATGTTTTTTTGACTTTTGTTTCATTTTGTTTTGACATTTTTTATAAAAAGTGTAAGTTTGCCAAATATTCAATTAGAAAAATACTTAAATTACGGGTACATTTATAACAAAAGGAAGGAAAACGTATATAAATTGCACATTAATAAAGTAACCGGTTTATTTTACTAAAATAACCGGTTTATTCGATATTCGAAAAATGGACATTTTAAAATATTCGACTTGGGAAAAACTAAAATAACCGGTTAAAACCGGTCGAATACTATTCGATCGATCACCCTAGTACATATGTATATGTATGCCACTTTAATTGACAGATTCTGATAATGTTATACCACGCCGTTTAACTCCGGAGGTTCTGCAGGCATTACGGGCGGTCAGATTTATTGCTCAACATATCAAAGATGCTGACAAAGATAATGAGGTAAGCCTACATAATATACATACAGATACATATATATACATTTTACTTGAAAATACATAAGGATATGTATACACATCGCACCTTTATTGCAACATAGTCATATCTATAGAATTTACTCTGTTTTGGCCCTTAGATATACTTTTTTTGCTAGCTCTGTGCCAAAGAACATTGGTTTACATTTTGCCCAAAATTATTTTCTAAAAATTTTGTTACAAAGTACCAAAAGTAAAAATTTTTACCTAGATTTTCCATATCAAGTAAACTTTATGTTAAAAAACATCGGTTTCAAGTTAAAGAAAATTTATTTTGAACAAAAACATGGTTCAAAAGTGCTAAAAGTACCAATTCGTAACCTGTTTTGTCCTTTAAATATTATTTGATATTATTTATTACCGCCATTAATTTAAAAGGTTTCAAGTTTTCGCTATATTATTTTGAAAAAAAGTGCTTACATATTGTTCCAAAAGTAGGAAAAGTACCCTGTTTTTCCCTCAAATATTCTTTAATTGTTTGCTGACTTTATGTTAAAAACCATGGGTTTCAAGTTTACGCAAAATTATTTTGAAAAACCGTGTTAATAAAAGTACCAAAAGAACAACTTTTTACCCAGTTTTGCTGTTTATATGTACCTTATTTGTTTGCTTTCTTAATGTGAAAGAATATAGGGGAAAATTTTGAAAAAACGTGCTTACAAAACTGCCGTACTAAACAAAAGCGTCAAGCGTTTTCTGGTTGTCAAGCCCATACAATTTGTATGAAGCATCCCTAAATAGCGCGGCGTCAACGCTTTGCAAATGAAAAATCCGATTTTGACAGCGGCTTTAATAGTGAAGTTGGCCGCTATAGTTAATTAATAATGGCATTTTAGTTATTTTTTTTTTTGGTCAATCTAGTAATTTAATCTCCATTTTTATTTCTATTTCTTAACACTACTTTTCGTAACACTCTTGTTTGGGTAAGGCATATCAGCGTAAAAGCGGAAGAAAATGTTTCTCCCTTTGCTCTTATTTAGGTTCAGTTTGCAACAAAGTGTCTCGTACTCTAACTAAGAGGTAATTTTCTATCAAAATGGACAGTATTTAAAATAAAAAAAAAAGAAATTTCATACAAGATTTAATTGATGATTCGGCCTTTAATAAAATTAAAATTTCGGAAAAATATGGAACAAAACTGATGAATTTTGGATTGAAGTCTACAATTTTAAAAATTCTTTGGGGGAACATTACTATTCATAAACTTCCATTAATAAATTCAGATCATCTTTAAAAAAATATCCGAGTATTTCATTAAAACCATTTTGTGGCCTGATGATGACGATTCCCTGGAGGGGATTAAGAGCTAATTGTCAAAATGCCAGTAATACAATTACTAGAACAAGAGGTACATGTGCTAACGGGGTTACAGTTTTTATATAAAAATTATAGTGCTTATACTTGATGAAGTTCAAGGTCACCACTTGTAGAATTATAGAATTTTTCGTATCAAAACTAAAATTCGAGTAAACATTTGTATTTTGATACTGTTTCTTAAGTATGATTTCCAAATCATTGCTTTTCTCTTGGCGCTGATTTGTATTTTTTTTACCCTTTTTATACGTTTTTACAATGACATTTGCAATGACAACTCTGTATTCGTGGGAAAAGTTTGAAGTACAGTGGCACAAACAAGTGCAAGGATTTTCATTGAATTTTATCACAAGAAATTTTTTTGGATGTCACAAATTTAAAATAAAACTATAATGGCTCTTAATAATATTTTCTTTTAAATGTTTGTTGTCATGAAAGACATTTGACATTACCAAAGCCATTGTGTTTCATAAAATATTTTCTTAATTCCATATTTTACGCACTGTCGTTTAAAATTATTAACACAACTACTTCAAATGTGCACGTAAACTTTTGAGCATACACATATTGAGGTGGCCCTGATATAAGGCTCAGTTAGCCGGGAGTAACATTAACACTAACATTAACGTAAAAAGTAACACCAATCTATTTCTTACAGATTGTTAAATAATCGTAATATCCCGGTAAACACAGTAATAAGTAATTTATCGCCAAACGTACTATCAATATCAATATTGCCGCCATAATTAAATTCGCACTGCAGAAAACTGGTGACAACGTGCCTCATTGACAATACGAGTACAATAAGTATTCACATCGATTAAGTGAAAATAAAAATTAAAGAAAAAAATTACGTTTCTCGAAAATACTAGGCAAAAAAATGTCTGTTATATTTGTAGATATTTGAAATTGCTTGCAGGGACATTTATTTAAAATATTTTTTTTCATTATTTAAATGAATATTGGTTAAGGAATTATGGTTTTTGAGGTTCATTTATAGATTTCTTATGCAACTATTTTTTTATGGCATTTTTGGTTTTATAAACCACAACCTTCGCAGCTGTAAAAGAAGTTGGTAGCTGCTTATGAAAATTAGCTTTTAAGGAGGGAGCAACCGATAGCACAATTAGTGAATAAAATGGTGGATAGAAGATAAGAAAATTAAACTAAATGTGCAAATCAGGCATAAAATGATGAGTTTTTTGTGGTTTTCATTAAGCTAAGTTAAAAATCTTTTTGAGTTTTTGTTTTCCAATACACACGCAAATTTACAATATAAATATGCGGATATACAATTCCAAAAAAAAAAAACAATATTTTTAGTTAAAATAGCAGCTGACTTTGTTTTTTGTTTATAGATTTTAAAACAATATTTTTGTCTCTATATTCCTCTAGATCATAGAAGACTGGAAATTTGTTTCGATGGTCTTGGATCGTTTCTTTTTATGGACTTTTACACTGTCGTGTATCTTTGGTACTTTTGCAATTATCTGCCAATCACCCTCCCTCTATGACACACGTTTACCAATCGACCGTCAGCTGAGCGAAATCCCGTTAAGAAAAAATAATTTTATGTTGCCGCCGGATATTGTGCCTCAGATTGTTAATTAAATTGAAAAACCACTAAACACCACTAAAATACTCACGCATTTCATTACAAATACGACAGAACTCAATGAGATTATAACAATAGTGATGATGACGATGATGGTAGTAATAACATTGCCATTGCCTATTATGATATTGACGACAATGATGATGGCAAGTGAGAAAGTTCTTCTTGATGAGTACTGAGGGAGCAGTTTGTTTATAATTGAAATTTAAAGCCCAAAATACACATACTGCCCAACAACAATATTAATATCATAAATTTATTAAATTGAATAAACAATAAAATAGAAAAAAACCAACACAGAAGGTATTTGAGCAACCAACAACGATAGACTTTTTGCAAAAAAGGAAATTGTTTTTAATTTTAACTTAGAATTGTAACTTAATTGTAAAACTAGCAATTTACTTGGGCACTTACACAGATATCGTGCACAAAAATAAAAATAACAATAAATAGTGAAATATTTATGCTTTAAAATTTTAAACCAATTGTGTATTTCTAATAAATATATTTGTATACATATGTACATACATACATATATCAAACGGGAAAATTCGGTAACCTTTTATCTCCAAAACTAAAAGAGATGCAAAATAAATGCAATACTTATCGTTGTTCTTAAGAAAAATAAGCGGACAGGTGTCTGGTACTGGTAAATACTGAATTTTAGTACTTTTTTGCCACCCCATCTATCTTTTGAACCAATAAACATGGAAACAAACTAATTTTTTTTTTTTATTTTTTTTTAGATGTTTATTTATTTTACAAAAAGGGAAAATTACAAACTCCAAATAAACAAAAAGTATATCCATAACACGAAACTTATCAAAAAAATACGTATACGAACTTGGTACTTTTTCGAAATTCCCACATTGAAGGTGTGAATATCGTAACTATTTTTGGTACTTTTTTTACAAAACAATTTCCTCCATTCATGGACATATTCGTACTAAATTATGGTCTGCCACTACAATACTGAAATTTTTGATACTTTAATGGGGGAAAAATATAGTACCCAAAAATGGAAATACGGGAAATTTGATATTTTTCTTTAGTTTTTTGGTTCTACTAAAGTAGCGGGTTAAATGCTAGAATTAAAACAAGTTTAAACCTAGAAAAAAATAAACTTTGGCATTAAAATGCCACGAAGAAAAAGGAGACGCTAACGAAGTAGCGGGTATATGCTAGAATTTTATAAATGGAGAACGGTAAAAATAAAAATGTTTAAATTTGAAACAAATAGTTTGCTATACAATACAAAATTACTGTCGAAAAGGGTCAGAGAAAGAAACTATAAATTTCTCATAAATGGATAATGGTAACAATAAAATTATATAAATTTGGTAAAAATTGGTCCATCAGTACTCGAGATCTTATGAAAACTTATGAAAACAATCAGCAATCAGTGTGCTAAGTTTTCTTTTGCTTTTGATAAGTTACAAAATCGCGACTGTTTGCGACTTACAAAAGCAAAGAGACTGATTGTACTTGTACTTGCGAAACTGTGCAAAAGGAAAGAAAATCTTAATCACAATATTTAAAAACTGCTGGCGAAAGTTTGGTTTTTGTTTTGTGATTTTGCTTTGACTGAAACTGCTGTTGATTTCAGAAGCATAGGCAGAGGTCAAATCAAAAGAAATTAAAGTTATTGCAAAATTTTTAAACACTGCTGAAAAGTTTGTATGTTTCCGTGTTTGTAAGAGGAAATATTCGGAAGTGCCGGTCCGATCTAAAATTTTTTTTTCAACACTATGAAGAATAAAACCTCATTACGGAAATAGGTTTTATAATGTTTCACTAACGTGCTTTGGATAGGGTCCAGGCGAGCTTAATCTCCTATACTCATAAATTATCGTTTTATAAGAGATCTATTAAAACCGAATGCGAAAGTGAAACAATTTTTATAAAATTGGATATATTTTTTATACTAGGACCAGGAGGGCGACATAGGGAGAACTACTGCCTCTTCGAAAATATTTAGCCAATTTTGACGAAACTTGATTCATAGATAGAGCAGCGTAAATAAAATACACAGGGCTTATATTTTTCAAAGCTAGGAATATAAAGGGACAGATGGGCAAGATCCTTCCAAAAAATTTGTATACTAATTTTTATTTTTACTTTTATAATTATTCAAAAATTAACTCTGGACAGGGTCAGGGCTAGTTTACTACAGAATTTTAAAACAATTATATCATTGTTTTTTGAGTTGTAACTCTTTATCTAAAGTTTGCTTATTTGATATTGTGCCAGTTGAACGGAAAATAGACATTGAAGTTGCCGTTAAGGCCCATCTTACAACCCCGTTTGTTAAAAAATCTTATTTTTGTGCCTTTTAGAAAACTCAAAAATCTACTAAAATATTTCTCTTTAGTTGATTCTAAAAAAGCTCTTCTTATATCACAAAAAAAATACAACTATATTTGTTTCGCAGGTTGCATTTTTTCTTAACCTACTTACAGCAACAATTAATGTTGGAAGAATTCCAATCAATTGTAGTGGGGCATGTTAGAAGAGATAAACTCACTGTTTATTGTTGATGATTTTGTTTAAACTTTGATATTGTTACAAGTAGAACTGTTGCTATAATTCTTATACGCTTAACAGTTTTATTTGGTTTAATATCTTTAGTTTTTGTAAAATCTTTATGGATGAAGTTTCCTGATGATCTGGCCTAAGCAACCAGTGAAATGCGCATAGGAATAGCTTATCCCATCAACAATAAATTTCAAGTGTTTTTATCAAAAATAAAAATTGGGAATTAAGCATGAATAACAAAATCATTTAAACTAAAATTTTAATTTTAGTTAACAACTATTCTTCTTGGAAATATTCTTTAATAATTTTTGTAGAGGAGTTATTGCCAGTTACTTGTTACATAGAGGTTCAATTTTAAGAATAAACATGTGTGTGTATAGACATAAGGGCGTCTCATTTCTCTTAAGATCTTGAGATGTTTTTTTACCATTTTAGTAAATAAATTGTTAAACCCCGTTAATTCGTATTTATTTTAACTCCGTTAAATCGACGCGCCGCTTAATCGAAAACCTCTATAATTCGTAAGAATTTGCCGGTCCCTTGCGATAACGAATTATCGGGTGTCCACTGTAATAACATTTTACTACGATTTTTAGAAATAAAGTTCAATAAATGGAAAATTAATTAAAAGAATGCTTATTGTTAATCAATTGAGTGGTCACGTGTTTTTCAGGATTTTTTGGTTAAATATTTGTTAAGTGTGAACATACCATAAATGGTTTGCATTGTCTGAAATAAGTTTCAGTCATTAGAGTGTAACAAAAGTAGCTCACACTACCTTTTGAGCATTAATTATTTTCTTGTGCATTAATTAGTTTCTTTTATTGTTTCAGACAGATTTAAAATTAGCTAAAAAGTTTCATACAATATTTTAAACTGATGCCTGCATTTGTTTATCTTTGCGGAATATTTCAGCCAGACATCACTTTAATTGCAATTTCAAACATAACGTCCTCCTTAAAAATGTAGACGTTTTTTACTTACTTTTGCGATCTTTTTAAAATGACCCTGGAAAATTAGGTTCAATTATTACATCTCAAAACTCCAAGTAATTGAACATTATTATTTCGGAAATTTCTGAAAAAACGTTCACGAAAAGAAACCCTAATAGACATTTATCTGTTTGAGCTTCAGTGAAGAAAAAACAGCTTTAAAAGAATTCCATTTAGTTTTCATATTTATCAAAACAAAAACTTAATTATTCTTAAGTTTGCTTGCATGCAAATGGAAACACAGTGAGAGAAAATGTTTAACTATTATTTTAATAAATAAGAAACAAAGTCTTAAGCCTTTTCCTATTCTTTTTGACTCAAAAATAGTTTGACTTTAATCTCTGGCTTATCAATATTCATATCCCGGTAAGGACAACATAGTCAGAGTGGTATCATTGAAGACAACAAAGGGCATACCCAAACGTCCAATCTCAAAGATTTGCCCCCTACTTATGGATGGTTGAAAGGTGTCTTTTCAAGGTGGGGCGATATATGTATGTATTTTTCAAAATTAATAAAGGGTCCGCCAAATAACTTTTTTTTTTTTGAAAATGCTATAAAAAAACTACTGAATATTTTCTCAAATTTCTTTTTTTATTTGAAAGTACAATCCTTCCGGTTAAAAATGGAATATAATTTCATTCAAATGGCTGCCTCGACTGGCCATGCAGTAGCCTACACGATCGCTCCAATTTTTAAGCATATTATCGATTGTGTGCAGCTGTATTTAACCAATGGCTTCACGAATATTGCCCTTTAAAGCGTCAATTGTCTCTGGTTTGTCGGCGTAACACTTATCTTTGACGGTATCCCACGAATAATAATAGTCCAACGGTGTCAAACCGCAGCTCCGAGGTGGCCAAACGACATCAGCTCTGCGGCTGATAATGCGATCTTCAAAAACAGGGCGCAAAACATCGAGTGTAGCTGCGGCTGTGTGGCACGTAGCGCCGTCCTGTTAAAACCAAATGTTGCCAATATACTCCTCTTAATTTTCGTGAACAAAAATTTGTTCAACATGGCCCAATAGCTATCGCCATTGACTGTAACGGCAACTCCTTGCCCATTTTCGAAGAAAAATGGCCCAATTATGCCTCTGGACCAAAATCCGCACCAAACAGTGACTCGTTTTGGGTGCATCGCACACATTCTGCAACATTACCATGATTTTCAAAGTAATGTCGCAATATTTCCTAGCGTTGTTCAAGCGTATACACAACCATATTCGTTCAGCGGAAGGATACAACTAATTATCTGTCAAATCAGACATGAGCTAAGTGTTACCATTCACGAAATAAGCACTAGTTGAAAAACACGTTAGATGGCGGACCCGTTACTTGATAATACAACGATGTAGATTATTAATGTAACGATGGTAATGCCTTTGATATGAGATACAAGAATAAGGACAGTACTTAACAAGACATAGAGAGAAGAATATTGTTATTTCTACAACCGTGTATGATTAAAGCGAGAAAATAAATATTTAATTAATTTAAACAAACCACCTGAGTCTTAATTTGTATACAGTCCACTTAAGATCGAACAATTGTTTTATATACAGTTTTAGACAGTTGGTTGAAAAATAAATTTATAATAAGATTTCTAGTATTAAAAAAATATTTTATTATATTAACTATAAGTCTGCGATAAAAATAAGCAATCGTATATAAGTTAAACAGCTGAAATTTGCACAGAAAATATTTTTCAAATTGGCTGTTATTTTTGGAACACCCTGTAACCGTGGCAACAAATGTGCCACGTGGTTATAAAAACAAACATGTCTTCTTTCAATAACTTTTTAAATTTTTCAAATAGGTTTATTACTCTAAAAGTTATGATTTTTGCAATGAAAAAAGTAAAATCGAGCCACTGTACGACTGGTTCTAGGTTTTTCCCGAATTAATTACGTATACTTAATAATTAATTATTAAATATGTGCTCCCTTAAAGTATACTTTGCTTTTTGATGTTTACATGGAATACTTTGTTAGTAAATGGTCGGCAGAGCGTATGAGTGATGGAAAATTAATTATTAAATATACGCTTGAAATTGTGTAAAAAATTTATTGTTAAATATTTCCGATTGGATTTTTTATAAAATTTAAACTGCCTGTTCAACAATTTCGAACGTTCGGATAGAATTTTATATGGAAAATATTTTAAGAACTGAGTGTTTTTTCATATTAATTTCCTTTTCGAACGTAAACGTTTCACTATTATTAAAATTATTTTTTTAAATTAAATACTAAAACAATGTACTTTTAATAAATTAAGTGCAAAAAAAACAAATTCAATAAATAAAATCTAATCAATTTATATTGATTTGCATAAAAATCCTTTCAATGTAAATGAAATACTTTACTAAATAAGCTTTAAATTGCATTCTAGATACACTTTCCAATATTTTTGTAAAAAATTAGAACATTTAAAATTCCGCTTCTAAATTTCTTTTTGGAAAAAATAATATATTATGACACGGAAAGAATTATTAGCTAAATACGGTTTAAGCCAAGATAATTGTGCATGATTCTCGTCCAAACCAAAAATTTCTTATTCTAAATCTGTGCGTGGCTTGGTTAAAGCAAAATGTTTCTTAATATAAAAAATTTTACTAAATACAAACAAAATGAGTTCAAATCCAAAAAAAAATTTTTAGATTTTGGATTTTCTTTTTTTAAGAAACGAAAAAATTTTCGTGGAAGAACTTTATTTTTAGAATAATTGCAGAGACTATCAGTTAAATCTTTGTCTGATTGAGGATTCTTTTTCTCTTAAAGCTGGCCATGTAAAAGAATAGTACATGTTTGAGTTTTTCGAAATTTGTTTAAATGAGTTTTATAGCTTAAAAGAATTTATTATGCTATACAATCAAGAGCGGTCCAACTATAATGCGTGATGTTAATTTTGACTCACACCTTACATCTAGTCAAGTTTTTTGGCTTACTTAATTTGTCATTTCTTTGTTTCAGTGTTTGACAAATTCAACCATGAAGAGGTACACAATTGAGCAACGCGTATAGATTATTGAAGATTTTTACGAAAAAAGGCGATGACATAAAAAAGCGTAATCGACCAAATGTGTCCACAATCGAGAGAATTGTGCGTACATTTTTTCGTTTTAGTAAATTAATTGTAAAACCCAGATAATTCGTATTTATTTTATTTTAACCCCGTTAAATCGACACGCCGCTTAATCGAAAACCTCTATAATTCGTAAGAAATTGCCAGTCCCTTGCGATTATGAATTATCGGGAGTCCACTGTAATTACATTTTACTACGATTTTTAGAAATAAAGTTCAATAAATGGAAAAATAATTAAAAGAGTGCTTATTGTTAATCAATTGAGTGGTCACGTTTTTTTTGGCTTAATTTTTGTTTGGTGTGAACATACCTTAAATGGTTTGTATTGTCTGAAATTAGTTTTAGTTAGTTTCTCTGGGGATATTAAGAAGAAAAAGTGTGCGTCAATGGCTGTGTTTTTTTACGCCGTGGCGATGTAAATTGACTGCCACGATCATGTGATTTGACACCGTTGGACTTCTTTCTCTGGGGATATTAAGAAGAAAAAGTGTACGTCAATGAACTCGTGATGACTATTTGGGCGATATTTTGTTTTACACATAATTCTCATAGTTCCTTTTATAATAAAAAATAAAAAATGTATTAAAATACACGTTCGAGGTGTGCCGAATTTCAAAAAAGTACTAGACGCTTGTCCGCCTATTTTTCCAAAGAACAACGATAAGTTTTACATGTTGTTGTATCTCTATTTGTTTTGGAGATATGAGGTTACCGTATTTACCCACTTTTACCCGTTGTTATTCCATTCTAAATTTCAAGTTTTTAGCTTCATGCGATTCGGCTGTGCTGTGTGATGAATCAGTCAGTCAGATAGTAACGTTACAATTTTATATTCAAATGTATAGATAAGCAATTTTATTTAAAATCGTTTAAAAAATGAATTAGACATGCGTCATAAAGAATTGAATAAACAAATTCAGCAAACAAATCAATCGAACATTTCCAGGCCAGTTATAAATACAACACTTTTCAAAACATATAAAACTCAATCGCATAATAAGACAACAAGTTTGTATTAAAATTACCAGCAATAAAAATACAACATTGTATGATTAAACGATTAGACAACGAATACGACGTTAATCCGAAGTTGTGAATTATTCTTGATTTTTTTTTTAAAAATGTGAAACGTGTTAAGGTACGGTCACATATGGCAAACATTTGTCAAAAAATATCAAATATTTGTTTGCCCTAATCTGACCACAAAATATTTTTGAGGCGCAAACAGAAAAACAGCTGATTTTGGGCAAATAAAATTATTTGCTAGCAAACAAAAATGCTCCTAATGTGACCATTTAACGTCAAATATTTTCCTCGATTTTAGGCAAATAAATATTTGTTCTTACAAAAATTTTGTAAGACCAAACAGCGGCAAATAAAAAAGCTTTAAAATAATAATTATTGAATAAAATTGAAAAAATTAACAGAATTAAATAATTTTTTAATTACGAAAAAACTTATTTATGTAAAACAATTTTTCCTGTGTTCTCTTTTTAGCAAAGAGTTGCGCGGTAAGTAGGTTTCAAGATGTTACAAAATACATTTTTCTTAAGTAAATGGGTAATTTATTTAATATGCTTATAATATATGAGCTAATGTTACGAATTATGCATTGCAAAAATGGCGTGTCTATATAAATAGTTTGGGGTCAGTGGACAATCATGGACCCGCCAAAATAAAATTAAATAATGAATATAAGATTTATATAAAACTTATTAGTGCCGAATTATTTACCGACATCGACATCTTTATGAGATTTTTTCGTCTTGAAGTGATTGTAGCAAGTGACCTAGAACCAATTCTCGGCCTACCAAGACAACATTTACAAGCTATTATAGAAATTTTTGCCAAAACCAACATTTATAAGATTATTATGACATTAAAAGCTATTTACAGAATGGGTATTTGTATAAGAGCTATGGCAAAATATGGATGGATTACAATAACATTTGGTTAGGTGATAATAGATTGTTTGTGGGCACAAAATTTTTCTCCAGAAATAAGTTTTTATGAGCAAAAGAGATACGCGAAAATTGCAAAAATAGCGATCATTTTTCATACTTCAAACAAGCCATAAAATTTACTAAAAGTCCATAAAACTATAAGGAATGGCAAAAATTCGATAAAAGTGACTAAATTAGCGGAAATTTGCTAATAGTAAAGTTTAATATGTATTTATTAAAAATCGTTAAAGCTGTAAAGAATCAGAGAAAACAATTGCATCTATCGCGAACATTCACGAAAAATTGCAAACCCAAAAATTTATTTGAAATTGCCAAATCGGTTAAAAAACAAAATGTCGGAAAAAACAAAAAAAAAATTTACAAAAGTAGCGAAAATTCGCGAAAATTTTTAATATTTCAAACAACCCATAAAATTGATTAAAAGTCCCCCAAACTAAAAGGCGTGGTAAAAATTCTGTAAATATTGCTAAACCAGTGGAAATTTGCAAAAATTTGCAATATTTGTGTGAAAATACGTATTGATTTCATTATATAAAGAACATTTAAAACTAAAAACCAATATAATGTTTTTTTGCTAAAAATGTTCTCACATATACATAAGAATTATAGTCGATTCGTTTTACTTTCACTAACCCCTTACCACTCTAATTGAAAACGAATAAAAACATGTGGAGGTGAATTCTGGAACACAAAAAATGCTGCAGTAATCCACTTTCGAGTGAATTCGGATTCTAGAATACACCCGATTATCTCAAAAATTGCGACATGTACTTTGCGAATAAGGTTAACATCGACAGCTAGCCGGACGGATGGACATTGTTATATCAATTTAGAAAAGGATGCTGACAAATAATAAAAATTTTGGCCGCAAGTTCGTCCAAGCAGTTTGGATTGAAATTCAGCAATTTTGGTTTAGTAGGAAAAGAGTTATGGAGCGAAATGGGAAACAACCTCTTGAAAAAATCAATATTTATTTACAAAAACTAACGTAAATTGGTGGCGGAATGCACCTTTTATCGTTAAATTTTGCAAAAACTCAATTTATATGCCTAGAAATCATATAACTGAATTTCGTGAAGATCGGTCTATAATTTACAATAGATCCACTCTCTAAAACACTTTTCTTTATTGCTTGCGTCTAAAACCGTAATAAATAATACTTTAGTTTCATAATGTACATATGTTAATTTAGTTGTATAAGACTAGAAATTACTTTGCCAAATTGCCTTTATCCCTTTATTTGTTATCTTAATCCTCTTTTATTTTTAAAACTGCTGTTCTCGCTCTTCTGTACCATAAAACCACAAAAGTTTCCATATTTTGCATAAAAATGTTAATTTTTAGTTTTAATAAAAAGTAATTTTATTTACTTAATTTTTATTTTTGACAATTTGATCAAATATTTAGTTTTAGGCAAATATTTTTATATGTGAACACTGGGCAAACATGTTTTCCCATTTTTTATTTGAAGGTATTTTATATCTATTTGAACAAACAAAAATGGGCAAATAAATGTGCGTAGTGTGACCAGCAAATAAAATTTTTATTTGTTTTTATCAAATTTTAAAAAATGCCGGCAAACAAAATTTGAGAAATGTTTGCCATATGTGACCGTACCTTTAGACTTTAAAAATTTTCAATTATTAGGAACATCAGTAATAAAGAAGGTGGGGGAAGGATAGAAGTTTCATAATTCATAAGGATTTAACGTTAGAGCGGGCTGATTTGTAAGGACAAACATTTGTCGATATTGAGCCATCGATTTTTCGATAGCTTTTGGATTTTTTTTTGACTTTTTCTTAGCATTTATTTTTAAGCTGTTTTTTAGTAGATAATAAAAAATCGGTGGATTTAATTTTATTTTTAAAATTTCCTTTTCAAGTTGAAATTGTAGGTTCGCTTAAAACGATGGCTATAACACGATGTTTTCTTGAAACTTTGGACGAGTTTTTTTCGAAAAATCGATGGCACATGTATATTTTCATAAATATTCATTAAGTGTGTTATTCAATTTTGAGTTTTCAATACCCAAATTAAAAATTTTTGTTTTCAAAGTTTCACATTTTGCCCAAAACAATTTTTTAAGTGTACAAACATACATACGTTATACGTTATGGGTGTTTTTATTAACAAGTGTTTTGTCTTAAAATGTTCTTTTATTATAATTATTTTTTAATCATTTATTTACATATTTGTTTTTGTTGTTGCTTAGGTTCGTATCGTATTGCAGCACGTTTTTAAACTTTTCTATGAACTTTATAACTTTTTATTCTATTCTATTTCTATTCTTTCTTTGTAAGTGTTTTGTTTTATTTAATGTAGCATATTTATTAATCGTATGTCAAAATACATAAAATACTCGAAACAATCCAAACTTGTCTGCTCATATGATAGCACTGTGCAACAATTTTGAAGTCATTCTCCTGTGGAATTTGTCAAGGTTTTTATCAAAACTAACAAAACCCTATCCGAACAGTAGCTAAGCTAGCAAAATCCAAGTAGGGTTTTGTTAGTTTCGATAAGTACTTCGAGAAACTCCACACGTGAAGGAGTTTGCATTTTATGTGTTGCGTTGTGTAATGAACGAAATATATACGTATAAATGTATGTATGTATATAAATACATGTTTGTATGTTTATATACATTCATATGAATTTCTTTTGATTAATTTTGTTTTTGAAAAGATAAATAAAAGTTTGGAAATAATTTATGAAATTATTTAAACAAGTTTATGGATTTCTGCCGAGTACTCTTTTTCATTCAGAATACAAACCCAACTGGTTGTGCTTGAAATGTTTAGCGTATACGTACACCCAGAGAAAAAACATGTTTAAATATGGTCACCTATTATAATTATTGTCATATATAACCAGAAGATGTTTAGAGGCAACCATAATATGGTTGTGTCTTCTTGATGGAGGACTAATTTAACCATTATATGGGTGTCGGTGACAGTAATATGGTTAAATTAATAAAAATATGTTAAAATTTTTCTTTAAACATAGTTTTGTTGGAGGTGACCATATTTAAACATATTTTTTCTCTACGTGTAACATTTAAAAATGTAATGTATACGTTCAATGAACGTGACTTGGGTGAGGTAGTGATGAGAAGTTTGCAATCTTTAATAATACAATTTTTTTAGTAAAAGAAACACTTTTCTGGTCGATATAAAGATGTCTACCCGGCTGTCTGTCCATGTAAACCTTGTGCGTAAACTACAGGTCGCAATTTTGGAAATAGTTTTAAAAAATTTGGTACATAGATTCCAATTGGCATAAGAACCAAGCCCAAATGGTGCGAATCGGTCCATAATTTCACATAGCCTCCATACAAGCTTCTAAACGGAATAGGGCTTTTGTGCCCATAAACCATCTTATTATGTTGGTACAAATAATAGTTTTTAATGCCATAACTTCCTTATGAATCCCAATAAAAAATTGAGCACATTCCGCTTACTGAAGGCATGCATTTTAAATGGCGAGTTCCCACTTTGAAGCAATACATTTTTGACACAAAATGCGCTTTATTCAACGCAAATAAAAACTGGTGAACGTAGCGTTCAGCTTAACACACTGAATATTTTTTTTTACAGTTTTTTTTGATGTTCTCCCTTACAAGCCTGCTTCGTAGTAAGAAAATGCCGTGGCACTTGAAATATTATTTTTTCTTTTATGAAACTTGTTAAAAACTCCTTCACTTATTGTACTGCATCTCTGTTTGTCTTATTGCGCAGCGCATAATTGTGCGCTTTAATTTTTAAATGTACCATAAGTGCTTCGCAAAATGATAAACATTTTTATTGGAATGGTTTTAACAAAAAAAAAAAAAAAAAAAAAATTGGCGATAACATTTTTTACGATAGCTGATATGCCATGACAAAATGTTCTTCTGGTAGGTCAAAAAAAAAACAATAGGCCCCATATAAACCCCCATTCTAAAATCTCATGTATGTAGATGACGATATCTAAATAATATTCGGCACAAAGAACTTTTACATGAATCTTAACCTCATACCATAATTTTGTTAAGGCGGGTCCATGACTGCCCATGGGTCCAAAATATGGTACACTCGCAAAAACTGTTTTTATATACTTTTGTGCATTTAACTAGAGAAATTGAAATAATGTTGTTCAAATAATGAACAGATAATAATAAAATTAATCGCAAACATAATTTTTAAATTGAAAACTACATGTTAAAGGAACGCAAATTTTGGAAATAGAAAAATTTAGAAATAAATAATTTAGCCAAATACGAAAAATTGTGCAAAAGTCACATGTCTTTCAAACATTTTCCGTGATAATAATCTAGTTTAAGGCTGATGTAGCGTTTTTGCGTCGAAAACTAAGCACTTAAGATACTAAGCAATATAAATTTCATTACCACGTTTTAATCAAGGGTTAAATAAAAATCACTCTAAACAGAAAATACTCGCAAATAATATTCAAGCGTAAACCAGCATGTGAGTATTTAAAAGGGGAAAGTTTTAAGTGATATGATGTGCCATGAATTTCTATAACTGTCAGGATAAAAATAAAAGGATACATAAACTTGTATTTTTTACACACGTTTGATTGTATGTGCAACTATGGAAAATAAAGGGGCCCTAAGCAGAAAAAATATTACAATTCAACAAAAGTTTATTAGACAGTTTGTGGTTCCTGCTACACAACATACTCACACACTAACACATGCATAACAGTACAGTTATAGCTGTATATGTTTGTCTTCAAGTCCTTAGGGTATTATAAATTTAAACGTTGAAAAACGAAAAACTCAAACAATTTAAAAAAAAACTTGAAAAAGAAAATATTTGGCCATTTGATTTATAGCGGTACTGCAAAGAGTGTCAAGAAATTAATTTATATTTAATAAATAAAAAATTTGGTTTGTCATGTTGGAGATCCTCATGCAATGTAATTTCTAAAGAGAAAAAAAAAACAATTATAATTGTAATGAGGCAGTAGCAAAACCATAATCAAACTATTACAGAAATAGAACTAAAGTTTTTACAGTAATTCAGAATAAGTAGAATCTTTTATGCTCTACATATTTGGGTTTTCGATTTAGAGTTTCTAATGGCTAATAAATCACTGATGGTTTAAACGTTGGTTTAGTTGAACTAAACTTGAATTTATATATAGTTTAAACTCAACAACTATAAACAAGTGTCCCATGTATTATATGTTTTTAAAAAAATAACATGTGGCAGCACTACGATAAATCTTAGAAAATTCATATAGTCTGTATTGGTAGTCTAAACGCTCAATTTTATGAGTTTAAAAATGGTTTATCTCTTTGGTGATTTATATATTTGTTGGTTTAAACACATTTTAAACCAAAAAGAGAGTTTAACTCGCTCTTATTTTTTAGCCCTAAGAGCCTGTTTGAAATATTCATTTTCAAAATTTCTATTCCAGTAGTTCTCAGTTCCCAGTTCCCAGTTCCAATGTCAAATTATCACCCCAAAACTATATTATTGTCACCGGCAACCATAATATGATAAAATTAGTTCCCCATTATGAAGCCATTACCATATTAAGATTGCCTGCGAACATTTTATGGTTAAAAGTTACAAAAATCTGGCTTTTTCCCCACCATTGTATGTTGCTCTGGGAAAAAAGAAATATACAATTGTTAATTTAAAACCAAACAATTATTAGTGGTAAACTGATTATTGTTATTTTTAACCCAAACATGTTCAGAAGCAACCAGAATATCGAATCCAAACCGCGAAAATAAAAAATAATAAATGACTTTTTGGCAACATTTGCATCATCTCCTAAAATATCATGGTCACATAATGCACCGTGGCGACTTTATAGCAAGAACAATTTTATCTTAAGCGACAAATTTCATAAAAAATTTATGTATATGAAATAAAATAAAAAAACTCTTTCCTGTTAAACTTGATTTTTGGCGCTTAGGTTATTGTCGCGGTTAGGGCTCGATTTGGTTGTGGCATTTTGATGGAGGACAAATTTCAGTTGCACATATTTAAAGGTTTTTGCTCTGCTTGTTGTTGTTCTATTAAATTTGAAATTTTGAAAAATTAATTCTGAAAATATTTGGCTTATTTGTATAGGTGTGTATTGCCAGGGTATCAAATAAAATAAAAGCCTTGTCCAGAGTTATCGGCAGGAATAAACTTTCGTATAGAAAGCTGAAAACTTTCATAGTCCGCTGCCAGATATGACGATTTATCGTAATTTTGATTATTTAACGTCTTTTTGATGATTTAAGTTCTAAGTGCCGGCTCACACACGTCAAGTTTGACTAGTCAAGTCTTGAACTTTTAGGAGAGAAGAGAAAAGAGAATGCATATAAAAGTGGGATTCTGGTAAAAGATCCATTCCTAAACTATTTTTTTATGCACTGAAACAGAATTTCTACTGAGCACAACCGGTGTTCGCTATCCTTCAGTTTATCTGGCACCCAATTTTCGTTATTTTTTTATGAATTATGAAAGATCTTATTCGAGTCATATCTCTTATTGTAGGGTGCAAATATCAACAAATATTGTAGAATACCGGACATATTTATGGGTATTTTTGTATTTAATTAAAAAAAAAAAGAGAAAATCAAGACAATAGCGAAAGAAATGTTGGCAAAAGCTGTTAAGAAATTTAAATTAGATTTGCTTGTTTGATGGTATGTATGTGTGTGTGTGTGTGTGTGTGTGTGTGTGGCTTTGTGTTGTACGCCCTTTGCATAAGTAAAAATCCAAGTACTGCACTTGATATAAAAGAAAAATATTATTGTCTAAATGTTTAACAGTGCAACATAATGATTGTTGAAATAAAAGAAAACCAAATTTTTAGAAGTTCCACTAAACTCTCTTGCACACACTCACACCGATTTATATATATTGAGAGAACTTAACGATTAAGAAACAACAATAATAATTATTACTCTTCAAGTGTTGCAAATTACACACCATTGGTTCCACAATTTCCAACGGCACGCGATTTTGAAGGCAACATGTGCTTCATAATAACGTTGATAACTTGAAGCTGTTGTGTCTGCAAAAACTTTTCTAAATTAAACAAAATGAAAGAATGTTTGAAAATTTTAATTGTATTGTTGAAACAGCATTTCCATACAATTGCAAGTTGCAGCAACAACAATAACACTAGGAAACACAAACAAATTTAACAAAAAGTGACAGAAAGACAATTACAAAACTCATTAGAGATTAAATTCATTAAAATTTTTATGAAAGAAATGTTCTTTAATTTGAATACAGCCGTACAAATGTTGTGATGTAAAGTATCTAAATTCTATTGATTCCATAAGGAAAATATTTAAAACTTTTAAAGGATATCCATATGCCCAATAAGGTTAAATCTTAAATAAGATATCGTTAATCTTATGTAGAACTTCCATAATTGCAACAGCCCAATTTCGAAAAAACCGAGTAAGGGCCTTTGTACATGAGACCAACGATTTGTAGATTATAAAGATATCTTTGAATGAAAAAAATATATATTTTGTTAATCAGGGCCCTGTTTCTCAAAACTACAATTTACAAATCCACAAGTAAAACACATAAAAAAAGCAATAATTTTACAATTAATTTTTTTTTTTTTTTTAAATATCCCAGCAAAAAAATTTGGATTTTTTGAAGCACTTAAGAGAAAAAGCGCATAATCGAGCGCTTCAATAAGAGAGCTCTTATACAGCAGTCAATGATAAAGAATAAAATAAAGGAAAAGCTGCAATTTTAGTGCTGACAACGATGAGGTTTTAAAGCGAAAAAGAAATAAAAATTTATAATGGTTTACAAAAACTGTTGAAACAATGCATTTAAGCAATATACAGCAATACATCAATGAATATGTTAATATTGTTAGCCCTTAAAAAAGCGCTTTAGGAGTGCTTTGTTTGCCTGTTAAAAAAGCGCTTATTGCCAGCAGACAATAGTCCTCCAAACCGGGAACACTCCATACAAAAATCGGGCATCCCATCAGCAGGTTTTGAGCGATTTAAGGTATGAATTCATACATAAAACCTGCTCCTTTTGGAGCACATTTTTTATTGGGATCTATTTTACTTGTAGATTTGTAACTTGTAGTTTTGAGAAACAGGGCCCAGATCTTAAATAAAAAATTCCATTGTTTTAGTTTTTTTTTTATATATTTGAAGTTTCCTTCTTTGAAGCCTTTTGAGAACGCCCTTATTAATTTTATTTCGATGTATGACCGACTTCAGAATGGGGTCTTCGGAAAGTTTTTTTAAAAAGAACAAAGATACTTCAAAAAAGATATTTAAATTTAGAATAAAAAAATATTTATTACTTATAATTATCAGGCAAATTTTTTGTAATCAAAGCAAATGTTAAATAAGCAAATCAAAGGTGTTTTTTGCAATCATTATTTGTTGCACAGATCAATAAATTTTGTTAAAAAAATCGACTTATTTCAGTATTGAGAAAAAATTTTTCAATTGTATTTATATTTCATCATTCCGGTTTTTCTTGAACTTGCGAACTATGCAAAACTTATTGCTTAAGAAAAAACTTAAAAAAAACTTGGCCTGATAGTTTTTCTTATTTCTCGCTTATTTTAATGTAAAAGTAGTTTTTAAAGACAACCCTTCCAAGATTTTTTAATTAAAACAAATCAAATTAGCCCACGTCCTTAAAGTACTTACAACAAAGACATAAAACACTTAAGACACTAAAAGGAATAGGCCACTAAAGAAGTTGAAGAGAAGTAAATGAAAAAAGAAAAAACTAAAGAACAGAAATTAGGTAAAAAAGAAAAATCACTTAAAAGCAAATAAAAATGATATTGGCCATAATTACACCCAATTAGCGAATTGCTTTCTATGTAGGCAGTCTATCAGCATTCCCTCTGTTTTTCCACTGTTTAGAAATAGTCAATTTTTATTTTTTAAATTCGCATTCCTTCAAGTTGCTTAAAACAATTTTCAACTTTATTTTATTATCTGTACAAAGACTTTTCTCACAAAAAGAAAAAAAAAATCATATTTAAAAAAGTGATTTTAAAGGAACATCGTGATTTAAAAATCACTGTTCCTTTTACTATGTTCACACATGGGTTCTTAAACGCGTTTAAGCAACGTGATTAAGCTCTAATCACATCAAAATCGAGATGATTACCCATACATTGAAGTGATTTGTTAATCACTTCATCAATCACATAGAATCCTCTGAACACCACGACCACGATTTCTGCTTAATGTTTTTATTTTTTTCTTAAATAATTCATACATTTTCACAATTTCATCGATAATATGTTTACAATAATCTTTTGATAATTTTATAAAAGTATTTTTATCCATTTTTAATACTTTAAAGAAATATAAATTTGTTTGTTGTGTATTTTTCTTAATCATTTGTCATCTTAATCATTTCAAATGTTATGTGAACGGCTTTGATTAACTTAAGTGTGAACATTGTATTAGAACCAGGGCTTTGAAGTCGTCAAAAAATAGTTCTTACCTGACTCCAACCGATGAAATTTTTTAAGTTGACTCCGACTCCAAATCTGACTCCTTCTTTAAACTTGGTGCTTAATGTAAATGCGACATGTCTTTATTTGATTTAAAGAAAATTATTCTGTTAAAATTTTCAAATCGGTATTTTAGTTCTGACACGTGCCACATTGAGCTTTAATATATATTTATTAAAATAGACTGGTCCTTATTTTCTGACTTCAAAATTTTTAAATAAGACGGACTTATTTTTTTATTTTGGAAAATATTAGAAATTTTTTATGTCGAAAAATGTTGGAGCCGGAGTCGCGAGTTTTTGTGGGTACTGCGACTCCGACCCCGACTCCGGTAAAAAAACCACAACTCCGACTTCATAGAACTGCTTAAAACTGTGATTGTTGAACATCAATTGCATCCACTTAGATACGCAGTAACTTCAGAAAAGATTTTTAAAACTATTTTTCGAAAAGGACAAACAATTTGCGGTTAGGGTGAATGCCATTCAATACCGGCTAATCATTGAGACCTTTTGAACGTTCGAGGTAGAGAACAATCCAGAATTGTGTTCTTTGTAATAGGAGCCCACAGCTGCAACAGCTCGTTCAACTATGGATCGGTTTTTTTTTTGGTGATCCTAACATTACTTATGCGCCATCACTAAGTAAGCGCGGTACATACATGTAACAAAGTAAGCGCACATTTGTGAGCTACTCAATAAAGGCTCTTTTACACTATAATTTGGGTATTCACAAGGTGTGCTATCATGTTATATTGACATAATGTTCTAACATTTTATAATGGTTATATTGTTGTTGCTTTGTTAACAAAAAGTGTCTTAAATAAATAGAATCAAGGCGAATTCATGTAAACGGTGGTGTCGATACTACAACAAGTAACAACACCAAAAACACAACAATGTATTTTTTTGTTGCTTTCGTTGGCCGATATGTCAAAAACACAAGTAACTTTTGACGTTCCTCTCTCTAATTAAGGAAAAAAAGTAGCACAGTTTTCAACGCCTTGAATAGAACGTTGCTTGCTATGTTTATTGTGCTGTCGTAATTAATCCGAAGAGACCTGCGCTGAATGGCTGAGCCGTGCCGCATTAGTTTTTGTAGCCGTCGCCGTCGATGGTAAAATTTTATACGGCCAACGTCCATATTAAACCTGCCGCTAGCAATCTTTGCAACAAATCTCTTGCGGCGCCAAATTTGATTGGCTTAGCACTCTGCTGTTTGGTAAACAAACAATATAAAATTTATTTCTGTTTTGCGTCTGACAAATTGAAAATAGTCAGGTAAGAACTAATCTAATTTATTAATTTATGGATTAGAATTAAAAAATATTTTTATTTTTGGTAAATATTTATTTTTTATATTTGTTTTAAATGAGCTGATTTAAATTCCAAATAGCACACTGAGTTATGAGCGGTTGTTCACAACAGTCGTATTTTTTCATGTTATTATTTTAAGACATATGACTTTATGACACCTTGTTAATCCCCCAAGTACCTACTGAGTATTACGACTTTCAACAACCCACATAAATTAAAAATATATAACAGTATAAAAATAATTTTTTATGAATTTGACAGTCCTATCTCACCGTTTTTGCCTCAAGCATCAGAATAAAAATTATCAAATAATAAAGATCTATTAAATTTTTTGTTGTCACTTTTATTTAATTTTTAACATCTGTTTAAAAGATGCCAAAAAGTAAGGCATTCCTTAAACAAAAAAATATAAATGTTTTTAACATTGAACAGCTGCACTGTGGGTTTAAAGATAGGTAAACAGGGAAGTCCATTATTTTTGAAATTTTTATTTGTTTGAAATAACTACATATACATTATTTAGTAAAAAGTGGTTTGTGAAAAAAAAATTATGGAAATTTATTTATAAAAAAGATATTATATTTACAGTCATACAAACATATGTAAAGGTTGGTGAAAATGTGCCTCATCCCTGAAGATGATTTTCTTCGAAAATTTATCATCCACTGTTGCCATTTCTTGCCACCTTTCTGACCATTGACGAGGTTTGGAAAGGTTAAGCGACTTTGGTCCTTTGCGTGTTAGTGAAAATCTTTATGCATAATGTTTTTTAACGACGAGCGTGAGAGGTGCAATTGTTGGGCACGACGTCGAGTTGAGGTGGATGGCTCTTTACCCACACTATCGCGAACAGCAGCAATATTTTCTGCAGTAGAGCATGCACTGGTATTTTCACATCTCATACAGACCCGGTTTGCTTACAATTTTGCACGCTTTTTCGATTGTACGCACATTTGGACGATTAAGTTGACCAACAAATCACGAAGTGCACGATATGCATTTTGATTTGAACGCCCATTTTTATTATAAGCCTGAATAACTTTAACGCGCTGCTCGATTGTGTATCTTTCCATGTTTCAAATTGAAAAGTGTCAAATGAAATACAGAAAAAAACTTGACGTTTAGGTGTGGTTCACATTCAACATAGGCCCTAAAAATTTAATCACCCTTTATATGTATATGCATTAGGGTGGTTCTAAAAATTAAGTTGAACTAGTCAACCCCAACGATGCAAGATAAGTCAAAAGCAAATCCAAAAATATATTTTTTTAATTTGTTTCCTTAAATTTTTTTTCTACTCTCATTTTTATTAAGAAATAACCTAATACTACATTTACATTAGGCCGAAATCTTGTAGATTTGATTTAAAATCTTCTTCGAAAACTAGTGCGTTTACATTATACATTTTTGACATTAGCGAGATTTTGTTTTTATAACAAAACAACTGACTAAAAGTTTTTTCGTTACACATACAAACACAAAAAGAAATATACATTAAAAAATTTGCATTACGTTTTATTAATAATCAACGATATTTATTTTATCAATATTATTCGTCTCTTATTATTTTTTTTTACAATTTTTATAAAATTTTGTAATATTTTTTTTTAACAATTTTTGTTTTGTTTTTATTTTAATGTCATTTTTTCTTGTTCAGGGAAGTATTTTTAAGTGCTATATTGAAAAAACCATAGTTGCATCATTAAGTATCACTAGATTTTGAGTAGATTTCGTCGAAATCTAGTCACGAAGCAGATTTTGTTTTGCATGAGAAATCTAGTCAAAAACAACAAGATTTGGCTCGAGATCTCGTAAGTACTAGATTTTGCGTTGGTGTAAATGCAGTATAAACAAATTAAAAGAATGCAATGCTTGAAGCTGATCGCTACACTTTTAGCCTTTTTATGAGTTTAATTTTAAGTGGGAATTCGCCATATAAAATTCGTTCCTTCCGTCAGTGAGATGGTAAGCGAAACTTTTACATTTCTCCCTTGCAAACCTGTTACTTTGAAGCTCCATTTTTGTTGGGGGTTTTAACAAAATAAATTTTTTTTTTTGGAATGGCCACCTGCAATAGATTTCTGCGAAAAGAATCTCTTATAATATATTTCCGATCTAAAACTTAACTTTTGACTGACAATGTGGTTGTAACTTTTCGTGTTAAATGTGAAATTTACTATTTTGTTGCAGTTATTTACTTTTCGATACACCATCAAAACTTTTCATTTAACGGAAATTCATTTCAAAGTTTTTTCGACAATCAAACTGCTCTTGATACGTAATACGCACATTTCTTTAGTTTTTCTTTTCTTTGTTGACGTGTTATGAAAAACTAACAGTAGATGACAAAACTAATAACATATTCTAAATGTATCTCAAAAATAAAGATTAAAAAAGAAGATTTTGTTTATTATAGAACCAAATTTTTTTATTTTTAGAAAAACCTAATCATCATTTATTATTAAACGCTTCTTAGTATTTTTAATATCTTCTTAAATATTGGCAGAGAAGGTTTTGTTAGTTACTGTGTAATGGCAAATATGTATGTATATCCCAGTAGTTAATTATTTGATATGTTCTTTGAGTAAATTGATAAAATTTCGTTAAGAAGCAAATAAAAGAGACAAGTAATTTAAAATTTGTGAAATAATCGAACTCTTAATTATACAAGGCAAAATTTATCTATAATTAACTCTCTGAAACCAGTCCTTTAAAATTCATATAAATTTCTTTGTTAAATTCTCTTTTAATACACAGACAAAATAAAAATTGATTTCAATTAAAAAATTTGTAATAATAATAAACAATTAATAAAATTTTCGCAAATAAAAAAATTAATGGTATCAATTAAATATTTTTTGATTTTCTGCAGAAATTATGTTGATATCAGGCGCGGATCAAGCTTGAGCTGGGGGAGGTTAAATTTTTATTAATACAAAAAAGTAAAAAATTTGTTTTTAAAAGTTTTTTAAAAACAATCGGCCTTATTTTTAAGAAATAAAACAGGTTAATAAAGGGCTTATGAAACGGATTTTGTACGAAAATATGTGTATATTATATTAAAAAAAAAACTAAACAATATGGTTAAATAAAATATTCAATACCAATTACAATAAACTGATTTCCTAGTGAGGCAAATTTTGATAGTACAGTCTATCTTCTGTCATTGTTGATCCGAGCCATGTTTTTATTCGACGAAGGATAGAAAATTACCTCTCGCTCAAAGCATTACTGACGAGCATTGAAACGAACATTTGAAATTTTTTTCATAGATTTGGTTTGCATCTACAACGTTATCTGATAGATTTTCAGGCTCAAGTTAAGATGTTAGTAGGTGTTTATATCTTTTATCAAACATAATCAGCTTATCAGCTAATTGTGGTTTTAAAAGTTTGGCATCTGTATATGACTTGATTATACTTTGAGGTAGAAGTTTAGTTATGTTCAATACATTTAGGATATCTTTTGGGAAAGTTGTTTTGAGATCTTCGAAAATAAATTCAATAAGAGAAATGTAACCTACAACTCAGTAGTAATCTTCAACATTTTGGATGTGATTATTTCGTTCAAATCTTGTCTTTTCGATTGGAACCTCTATTTATTTCAAAAATCGCTTTAAATTCTTCTTCGGCTTTATTTCTTTTCTCTTCAAAGCACATGATGAAAGTTTTGATAAGGCTTGATCCTTTTTGAAGATCTATATCGTGCTTTTGTAAAATGATACTAAGCGGCTGTGTTACAAAAAGTTTCACACTTAAAATGTATATTCCGCAAATAAATATAAAAGCACTAAGTGAGTTCCTTATTATAAGGCTTTTGATGAAGTATCTCTACCTTTCAACTAAAATATTTTTTCCAAAGCTTCTACTAGATGATGTACACTTGTTGCAAAGTGTAAAATTGAGTCGAGATACTTTGCTAAAACTGCGTTTCTCTTGGGATGATTATACTTAAAAAATTTCGTCGTTTCTTTTACAAATGCAATTTATTGCTTTAAGAAATTCAGTTGTTTAATTTATGGGAATAATTTAATTTTTTAACAGCTCCATTTTCTGCTGACATCAGAGGACCCAATGTTTTAGGTCCATACCAAAATTTGTCAAAGCTTTCAAAACTATTGATGATAGTGTCTTCGCCTCAATTGTTAATCAATATCCTTTGAAGGCTCTTTAAATCCGTGCTTTCGTCAAAAATTATCGAATAGAATTTTGATTCATATAACACATATGTATATACATAAATATTGCATAATAAGGATTAAGATTTGGATACTTATTGGAAATATCTGTAACGAAATAGAAAAAAACCTTGGTGGATTTCCTAAAATTTTGTACACTTAAAAAAAATATTATTATTCAGCCCAATTATGAATAAAAATTCCGCGGGAGTTTTCTCCCTTCTCCCATTTTTCCTATGAAAATTCAATTGTAAAATGTGAAAAGGGAACTCCCGGGGAATTTGTATTCCTAATTGGCCTGATTGGGAATTCTTGTATTATCGAAAAAAAAACAACTTCCTTATTCCCCCCCACGGAATCCACGCCTGGTTGATATAAATAAACGTTTAATTCACTTGATTTAATTATTATTTAAAACCGATTAAATTTTTCATTTATGGTTTAATTGAAAAAAAAAAAAAATTATCGAGTTTTTTTTTGTTTACATAGTCATTGAACTATTGAATATTCAGCAAGATGACTTGGAATTTAATCATTTATTTATTTATTTAACATAATAGCTGGCAAAGTCTTTAAATTTTGTGTAATAAATTGAAACTGGCTTGTTAAAAAAATTCCATTTTAAAGTGTTCTTAACCAATCAAAAGAAAATTATTTAAGTCCTCAATTTATTATCGAAGAAAAATATTGGCCATTTATCGATAACTAATTTGTAAAAGGAAGGAAGTATATTTCGCAATAAGAATCTTAATTTTGCGGCTATTGGAGTTATATTTGTATTGACGTGTTTGCTGGGATGTATGTATAAGTATGTGTTTGTGGGTGTGTATACCAAACAAGATATAAGCGATTTAAATAGAAAATAGTGTTACTTCTAATTACTTGGAACAGCCAAACGTTTAAAGGAAATGGTTTCTTTCTATTTCTTCTTCTTCGCTTGTTGAAAAAGAAAGTTTTGTCTGTTAAACCTTCTAAACCATTCGGATTACAGGTGTAGAAAGAATGTATTTCAAGGCAAGTTTAGGGCCATAATGAAAAAACACATTTTGTCTGCTAATGATGCTAAAACTTTATTTTAATGCCTTTTCGTAAGAGTTGTTCAAGTATTTCTACTCCCACATAAGCTAAATTCCAAAGGATGGGGACGCTGTAGTAGTTTTAGCTACATACATATTACATATCTCTACCTCTTCAAAGTGTTGTATCCCAACAAACACTTTCTCAAACGACAAACGCTTAAAAATGTTTTAAAACTAATTTAAAAAAACGAAGCATTCTCAACGAAAAGAGGAAATTATTTTCATATGGTGAAATGAATTTCTTCTCAACTTGAACGTTATTCTAAAATGTTCACCACAGGTGGAAAAGCGTATAAATAATTTTGTCATTCCGTTTGTAATTTCTCCAATATTGATCTTAGACCCTATAAAGCACATACATATATTCTGGGTCCTTATGATGTCCCGATTTTAAGAAAATATTAACCAGTTTTCGCTTTTTAAATTTAAATTAAAATTAAGTTTTTAGTATTGTAAATATGTATGTGTACACATATGTAAAAATTATTTAGTTTTTGTCTAGTTGCTCTGTATTCTGCTCGCACAATGGTGAAGAGTTTATAAGATTCGGCACAGCCGAATATAGCACTCTTTCTTGTTTTAATTTAGATTCATTATTCACAAAAATAAACTGCCAACTTAACATTCAGCACCATTGCTGCTGCTGATATATGATTAAAATTTATTCATCCATCAAGATCCCACAACCATATTTTGGTTGCCTTTGAACATGTTATGGTTAATAATAACTAAAATTTGTTTACCATTTCTAATAGCATGGTTGTTTTTCAACAATAGCATGTTGCTCTTGGAAAAGTGGAAATATTTTTGTCATATATAACCATAACATGTTTAAAGGCAATCATAATATGGATATGGCTTCTTTATGGAGAAATAATTTAACCATAATTTTGTAATGTTAAATTCAACATAATTTTTTTTTTGAAATTTTCTTTAAAAATAGTTTTGTTGGAGGTGACCATATAAACATGTTTTTTTCTCTGGATGTAAAAAAAAGTAGCGTGCATGATTGTCTTGGTTCTACGTAGCACCTCGATTCTTACCTATGTTTATTAATTTTTTACTTTACAAATTATTTTTAATTTTTTTTCAGAAGTTGCTTGAATTTTAACATATTTAATATTGAATTGATATCAAATTAATAAAAACATTGTTTGTCAAATGTTTATAATCAAATCATTATCAATGTGAATTTAAATCTTAAAGTGAAAGAAACCATTGTAAATGGTTTGAATATTGTGCTGCATATTAAATGTATTAAATGATAAAACAATTTAACATTAAAGTTTACAAAAGTAATCGTGTTTGTTGGGATGTTTCTAGTATCTTTGGTAATGTTAAGTTTTTGGACTTTTTATTTTACACTTCTTGCCTTTTACGGAACACGGATAATTGTAGAGCCATGTGTTGCGGTTGCCTTTTTCTCTTGCGCTAAGGCTCGACGTAAGAAGAAGATGGAAATCGTTTAGCGTTAAATGACAATTAACATAAATTTCTTTGAATGAAAGTTTTTTCAAATGCTATACATACATAAGTATGTATGCATGCATGTGTAATGTACATGCATTAATATACATATCTATTTGAACGGGAACATGTACAAATTTAACGATTGAATTGTTATCTAAATGTGAGCCTATTAAGCTTAAAGAAAACATTTTCTTAAATGAAAACCGCTAAAGACTGGTTTTTTTTACTATAAAAAAGAACTTTAATGCAAAAAAGAAAAACTAAGAAAAAATACAGAATAAAAACAAAGACAGATGTATTTTTATTAAATAAATAGCATTTTGCTGTGTAAGTGAATTTTTCTTTTAATCTTTGTGAAAGTATTTCGGTTGTCAGATAATCTTCAATTAAATAAATAGAATAAAACGTATAAGAACAACTGAATTTACAAGTTCTTCTTTTCTATTTTCTCAGTGAAAAACCACACAAAAGCCACTCTCTCACACATTTTGTAATTCCCAAAGTGTTTTATTTTGTTTATTTTTTATATATTTTATTTGTCTTAATAAATGTCTTCTGTTCACTTGGGATGTTTTATTTCTACTGTTATAAAACCACGTAATTTTGTGTGCATGTGTATGTATATGTACACATCTATATATGTACATAACTATTACTATAAACTTATGTATATGCCCTGCAAGGTTTTTTCCAATTTTTCGAAAGATGTAAAAGGTCGAACGTCACTTCTTCCAAGCTACTGTAGAATTGAAAACAGTTGAAACAGATTTTACAAGGTTAGGCTAGGTTCCATTGGCAGCAGCGATCAAGCTTAGCTTTCGTGGGTCCAGCAATTAGTTGCCTATTCAACTCAATGTCAGAGATACAAGTTTTGTCCTAAAGGGTTCTTTGAGTTCCGGGCAATGACAGAGAATATGTTCATTTGGCTCCTCCACGTTACCGCAACTTCTACATAAGTTATTGTAAGGGAGCCCTAGCCTTTGGGCATGTATTCCAGGGTCAGTTTACAAAAACAAAATATGTATCTACATAAGAAAATAAAAAAAAAAAAAAAATATAACTTGTTGCTCTTGAAAAATGAGGAAAATGTAATTGTATATTCAAAACCAAACAGTTATTAGTTATTAACATTTTCGGAGGCAACCAAAATCTGTTTAAAGTTTATTGTTTAAATAAGTTTGGTTCCGAAAAATGTGTTTTCTTCACGTGAGTCGAATTATTTTAGAAAATAAATTTTAACTAAAAACCATGCAAAAGACCATAGTGTACTTGACTATAACTATGTATATAATTCAACCATTGTATGCTGCTCTTTAGATTATGGTCACCACAACCATACGTTTTTTCTATTCGTAATTTCTGTAGAACGTATTAAATTGATTTGAATGTAGTTTGGCTTACAAAAAAGTTTATTGAGGGGAAACAATAGTCTACAATAAAAGCTTGAAAATAAAATGTTAAAAAAATACTCACACACGTACACACCAAATATACTTAGGAAAAAGAAAAATTGTCATTTTTAATAGAATTTTAATGAAGATTTTATAGAGATCTTCGCTAAATCCTTATTATAAGCCACAAGATAATATAAAACAAGGTTGGCAACCGAAACCTTAATAACGGTTAAATACCGCTTAAATAACGTTTACAATTTTATACCGGTATTGATATAGATGCCGAAATTATCGATATTAATACCGATACAGCAGTTCATGTCGGTTGAAAATTTTAATTTGTTAAAAAAAAAAATTTACAAACTGCCAGCCCGTCGTCAATGGCGGCGAGTGAAGGTGGGTTCAATCCCATGGCAAGTCAAGAAATAAATTATAAATACATTTTAATTCATTTCATGTTGTAAAATTCCTTCTTCATAAAAATCAAATTTAATGAACTTAAGCCTGATTAAAATATAAAAAGTTTAATTAAAAACCATAAACAATTCAATAAATTAACCACAATACTAATTATTTTACATAGATATTAAATTGTTTACAATATTTTCGAGAAAAATCCCTTTGATAATTGCCACCGTGTAAAATAGTGTCATCTAAGTCGTTCTATGTTTTTATCTAATGTTCTTGTTTGGTTTGGTTAAATGAATTGTAAAACCAGGTACACGACATAATTAAAATACCGATACCGAAATTCGTTTCGGTTGCCAGCCTTGATACAAAACATGCGAGTACTTGTCTACTAGTCTTCTTCTTCTTCTTCTTTTTACAGTTTATGTCAACGAACATCATCACCAAGTCTGTGGGTCAGTCAGTTGGCGCTTGATTGTGTGTGAATGGATAAGTGTTAAAGAATAGTTTGTGTGCTTTTGTTTGTGGTATACCAAAAGTCCTTTTGGAGTAGAAAGAAAAAAAAAAGCCACGTACATGAACCATTAATAACAGTAAATTGGCTTTTATTCTTTGGCTACTATAGTTGACAGGCAAAATGAACGATAGTTGTAGTTATATACATACCTAAAATTTCATATTATTATCAAATAATAGTCGAGTTCACACTAATTCGGCATCTATTAAGCTCGCAGTTTGTTAAAGCTTGTTATTGCTTGTGAATGCCTTTTATTTTTTTTCTGTTTCTTTCGATAAATTCGTAAAAATTTTCCCAAAAAATTCAAAATTTGAAAATAGTTAAATCTTACATACTACCGAAAAACCCTCAAGTTTTTTTTTGCACGTAAATGTCACTCATTAAAAGACTAATTTTATAGTGTTGAAATATCAAAATATATTTAAAGTTTTACCAATTTAATAAGTCAATAGTTAGTTACCGAGTGAAGTGTGAAATTACCTAATATGTATATTGTTTCCTAAAACGCAAAAGGCCCTATCTAATATTTCGAAAATTTTACAGGAGAAGCAAAAAAAAACCATTTAAAATGTTAAATTGGCTTAAACTGTTTATAACATTATTTTTCTTCTATTTTTCTTGTACAACCTGCCAGATGTTTTGACAATGTTGTCTATTAGGCAAACTGACTGTTAGTTAGGCCTTTAAGCGTTTATCATATCGCCTTTTGTCGATAGGGCCATTTGTTTTATATCAATAAAATCGCTAATTTTTAATCTTAAGTTTCCAAAATTAAATTTTTAAGTTAAAAATACTGTTTAAATAATATATGTATGTAAGTACATAATAATAATCTAAAATGCATTTAAACAGAAACGAAGAGGAGAATGATTAAAAAATCCATTTTTGAAGATACTCAGAACGATATTATCGGTTTCAAATCGTTTTGTTTTCAAAATCGATTTCCATCCTGAATGAAGTCAGTAAAAATCAAATAAATAAATTATGACTTTTCTTTTGAATTGATTTAGATAAAAAAAAAAAAATGACGAAATGAAACAAATGTTGGGGATAAAAATAAAGTGGGATCGGTTATAGATGTTTTTAACTTTGTATGGGAGCCCCCTTAAGGAATGAAGACAAAGGGTGGAAATGTTTAAAACAAATTTTTTCAAATTTTATAAAGTTTGCATGGAATCCTCCTTAAGGAATGAATATAAGGAATGTCGGGAAGAAAAACTTTATGGGTATTGGCCATTTGATTAACTATTTAATACGGACTATATAGACTATGGATAGGTAAATTTGTATGTTTTTGCATTTTATCTTAATTTCAGACCAGCTGCAAAAATAGGGGGCTTTTTGAGAAAACTTAAAAACTTTTTTAAAGCTTACAAGATTATTATATTTTAAATGAATTATGGAACAAATAATTTTGAGAAAGTAAATTTTAATATAATAGAAAGATAAAACTCGTGCTTAATTTAATTTTTTCCAATTTATTTAAGTACGAGTCGTACTCAAAAATTTAAGTACGAAATAACACTTAAAAATACTTTAAACAATCCAAACTGGGATAACTTTCGACAACCATAATGCGTGCGTAGGCGTGTGTTTAAAAAAGTTTGTTTTAGAAACAAAACTTAAAAAAAAGGTAAACCGATTTAATTGTTTTGTTTAGAAACAACAACAATACTAAAAAAAGAAGAAACATGTAGATTATTTTCAAGTTCCAAAAGTAAAATAAGAAGCAATAATTCCCATATTCTATTTATTAAAATGATTTATAAATTAAATTTCCAAATCCTCATAATTGAGGATTCTTTTGCAAACAAGAACGAAACGAGATTAAACCATCTTAGAATTTCTTGAATCAAGCATTGTTTGAGATTAATTTTATCTCACTTTTAATTAAATCAATCCTGTTTTCGGATTATGTTAAGCACGGGGCGCACTTTAATAAACCGTACTTGAATCAAGCATTCTGAACCTAATTTAAGGAAATCCGTACTTAACTTACTTCTGACATCGGCTTCATTTAAGTACGAGTGGATTGATTTGTTTTTGCAGTGTGTGCAATTGAAAAATAGTTGTTTTACAAAATCTGCTTACCTGTCCACGTTCTTGAGCGGGCTGGTAAAGTTTAAAGACAGATTGTTTATTATAATTATTTAAAAAAAATTAAGAAATATAATATAATTTTTATTTCTAATTAATAACGAAGATTTGTGTTAATTCGCATTTTCGACCGTAGCCTGAAGAAGGGTGCATGTCTTTATCGATACAAAAATTCCTTAATGTGCAGTTTTCGCAACGCAATTGAATGAACGTGTAGTAAAATTGTTATGAAAAACACTAAAAAAACCGAAAATATTTGCGAAAAACCAAATGCAGTCAAGGTAAAATATGATAAAAGAATTCTAACTGAAATATTTTTAAAACTATAGAAGATAACTTCGTAAAATAACCCGGAATTATTTTATCTTCCTCTTACAAAGTTTTACTCATTAAACTCTGTCAAAACAAGTTCACAAGTTACAAACTGTACAAAATTTATACAGCTCGGGCAGTCAACTTTGGCACACTGTATCTTTAGTTTTTTTTTAATAGGGTGGTCACAAATTATCTTATGGACTATGCCTCTACGACTCGTTTTTACATAATTTTACAATCCGGCGATCCGGTTAGGCGATTCAGAGTTATTAGCACTTTTTTGCGATTGACCCAAATGTACGATTCTTTAATAGTGTACAAGTTTAAAGACCTTGTGATTTCTAATCTAATTTCATTTCGTTAATAAAACAGTTTGGTTGCCATCACTGCTGTTTAGCTATTACATTTTTCATCAAATGCCTCTCTCTCTTTCTTTCTGTCGTTACATCTTTTCCATGATTCCCTTAGCGAAATATCTAAATGTGTTTAAAAGAAATCTCTTAATTTCATTTCCAAGTCCCCCAAGGTCGATATCATTATCATCGATTTAAGTTTCTGTTTCTTTCCTTTTCTTTTTTTGCCCATTCCACTTGACGTATTGAACAGGCCAACAATAAGAACAATAAAAGCAATAATAGAAGATACTTTAGTCAATTTCATTCATGTGGGTGTTTTTGGGTTATTTTTTTTTCTTTTTGTTTAAACTAATTTCCATTTAAATTGTTTTTTAGTGGTAACCATTAAATAGGCGTGATTTCCTTCATCTTAAAATCCTAAACGTACGTTTGCCTCCCTACGCTGCCCATAAGTAGGTACTATTTGTTTTCCCCCAGCGGGGAAAAGAAGCAGTAAACATGCCTTCTAAAAGGCTTTTATTGCAGAATAAGGCCTCCTAGCCGCATTTGAATTTCATTGCTAATAAACATGGCATGCCATTGAAGGCCAAGGCCTTGCTACTTTGTACTTCTTCTAAATCTTTCGCATAATTGTCGTTGCTAATAATGCAAACTGAGAAAATAGTTAACTCTTGATGTTGGGTATAGTTTTTAAAATATGAGAAGTAATTCCTGTACATTGCCGCACACCTACGAAGATGACGATTTAGACAGGGCTTAAATAAGAATGGACTTTCTAAAAGTCCTTTTTAAAGAAAGCAGATTTGAATGAGTAAAAGTGAATTAGGAATGCGTTCTTAAAGGCCTGTAAAGTGACAGCACTTGAGATTTTTCCCGCTGGGTTTTTCTTCATTCACTACATATTTCGTAATACTGCATTTTAAGGAAATACACTCACATAAACACCCACATACACACCATGTTGTTCAGTTTGAACTTGTCATGTTTACTTTCTCCTTGAGCCTTCTTTTTACCTTGGCTCATTTCTGAGCAGTTTTATGGTCTTAAGGAAGTTTAGTGCCAGTATTTCCAGTTTTATTTTTAATGTGTACACAGCAACTGTATCCAACTGTTTTTGCACCGATTCCATGATACATTTGTATCCATCTACAGTAGAATCGCGAAAAAGTTAACTCTCGGAAAAGTTAATCTCGCGGATAAGTTAACAGAAAGCAGACAGTAGAGAATTTGAACAAAATTAATTAAGATATTCAAGGAAAACTAATAGCGATCTATATGGATCTCAAAAATTAGAAAAAAATGTTTGAAATTTTCGAGGCTGTGGCGAATAAATATGACAAATCTGAGCTTTTTTTTTGTTATTATGAAAACTAAGCCATTGGAATAAGTTAAGTGTGTTATTTCTGAAAGATCCATGTTAATTATTTTATATTTTTCAAATCTAAGTCCGCTTAGAAAAGTTAATAGTTCAAAAAGTTAACAACCCTCGGCACATTTTGGTTAACTTTTTCGCGATTCTAATGTTCTTATATATAATTATTGGATATATAATAATTATTTTTTAATATTAATTATGTTTCGCCAATAAAATGCATCTAATAAACAACTCGCATCACAGTGTAACGCTTTAGTTTCTGTATGTATGTGCACATGTTTGTTTCTAAATGACAGAGAAAAATCTATAAAAGTATCTTCAAAAGGAAAAAGTTATATTTTCATTTAAACTTTGTAATTAAGAGAGAAAAAACAACTTCACATTAGTGACAATAATGAGTGCAGAAGTATTAAAAACACAAGCGATAATGATGTTTAAAATGCTCCCCTTGAGAATTTTTCTTTTTCTTTTTCGTTCTTTATTTTTAGGTTTTTTTTTCTAGTTTAATAAAGAATTCAATAGATACTTTTTGTCAACTAGGCATCCCTCCTTTTATTTTCTATTTTTTGTTTTTTTTTGTTTTTGTTTTTAATAGTTTTTGGTTTCTTAATCTGTTTTTATGGTGAAAATAGTGGGTATTTTTCCGTTCAATACAAATTTAAACTTTGCATTTTTAGATTTCCAAAACGTTTAATTTTCAAGAGTTTGTTAAATAAGTTTTCTTTGTTCGCACAAAATAAATATTTGTTTAGAGAGTTTGCAATGGAAAATTTTTTTTTTTTTTTTGCATTTGTAAAAGTATCTATTCACTCCACAGATACAATATTTTTGTTGGATTGTAAATATTTTGTTTTCGGTTAGAGATTTTTATGCTATTAATTTTAGTTATTTGCGTAGTTGAGTATGAAAATGAAAATGATTTTAATTGGAGACAAATATTTAAAATATTTATTATGTTTGAAGAATAATTCAATTTTTTTTATTTGTTCTTTTGTACATAAAATAGTTAGTGCAACTAAAAGTTATTATTGTGTCAATATTGGCATGTTAAGAACAAATCTATATTTGTAAACTGAAATTCCCAGCAGCCACAGACAGACTGATGTACTTTTGAGTTTTCTTAAAAACTATAAAAAATGTATGCGTTAATCAATTATTCTGCCTCAGGATATGTAATGAAAATCTCCTTTTCGTATGCCCATACATGTAGATACAATGAAATATTGAGTTAAATACGTCTGCTTGGTGGCCGCTTGAATACATCTTGCACAGCTCGTAAATATTCAGTTGCGTTAATCGCTGCATTGTAAACGAAATATTTGTTAGCGAGCCACCCAGTTAAATTCATTTGAGATTTTATGTCGTAGGAGTTTGCTAAAAAGCAATTTATCTTCTGCCCAAATTCAAGAATCTTTGCAACATGTCGTCAGCTTCTGTTACAGCAAACATATTTAATCTGTGCGAAAGCGTTAGTTTGCGTAAGTGTATGACTTGAGAGAAACACACCCACTTGAATGGTTTAATTAGCAACCATGTGCTGCCAACATAAATATTACATGCGTTCTGGTGTTCCTTGTTCTCGATATTCTTTCTTCGATTTGTGGGATTTTACTGATGATCACACATTATTTAACAACATTGTATTCGCATTGGGAGGATTGTATGCGTATTTTCAACTAGTCGTGAATTACATTTGCAATACGTGATTGTAACTGCAACAATAAAGTAAACAAGTATTTGTTCATACAGCTATTTGCTACATTTTAGAGAATACATTTTAATTGTCCTCATTTACAACTTTTCTATTAATTTCATTATCTTTTTTTTTGGAAAGAATTGTACTGGAAGAATTAAGAGATGACATAACATTGTTGTAAATATTTAAAGGAATTTTCAAAGCATTTTCAAAAATAACCATGGAATTTAGAATCATTTTATTTGAATTTAAAAGATGCCAGTTTTGCAGAAAACTTGAAGTTACTGTAAAAGCTAAAATAGCTATTGGCCAATTACCTTAAATTCCCCAAAAGACTTATGGAAATGACACAGTCAAAATCCAGTTACTGCTGAATATTTTTGAGATATTGTAAACACAACAAAAATAAATGACACAAGTCTTTCTTTTTTTCTCCTTTGGCAACTAAATTATAGAGTCTCAATTGTTAATTTCAGCTTTGTAGTTAAAATACCATATAAAAAGAATAAAAAAACTTAAGCATTTTGTTTGTACATTTCCCATTGAACTCTACACGCAAAGAAAAAACATGGTTGTGGTAAACATATTCTAAGAAGAACATATTATGATAAGATTCATGATTGTAGTCACCATATTAAGATTATTATTGAATCATATTATGACTAAATATACATCATAATATTTTTCCCTTAATCATATTATTATTCTGTTAATCATACTAAGATTAGAAGTAATCAAATTATTGTCATGTTAATCATAATAAGTTAAGAAGCAATCATATTTTTATCATATTAATCATAATAAATTTAGAAGCAATCGTATTATGATACAGCACCTTCATAATCTCATAAAAATATAAAATAAATTAAAATTTCTTTGCATCGATTTTTTATTTTGTGGCTTTTAACAATTTTTCTTAATGTAAATCAAATAGCGGAGTTCAATATAAGGCTTGCAAAAGAGCAAATGCAAAATCTGTGGTTTTCATGGGCAACCGCGTATGTCCATTTTTCCGATTTTAAGATGTTGCCTAGTTTTAAACGCTATTTACATGTTTATACAATTTTGAAAAAAGATGGATCAATTCCGATTTTTTAACGTAATGACAAAGTTTAAAAAGTACAATACCTAGCCTTAAATTTGAACTAGAATGGTTTTTTGGCTCTCCTGAAAAATTTGTTTTAAGACATACGCGGTTGGCCATGAAAACCACAGAATTATCGTAACACTTTTATTTTTTTTTTTTGCGATAAACCAACACTCAGGGGATGCCCCCTATATATGCAGTGCATTGTGTTGATTTTGCATTTGCACTATTAAATCACTAAACTGAATGAACTCCGCTAATATTTTAATGTTTTTAATTTCTTTAAACTTTATTTTTTTTTATGGGAATTTATCTTTAAATTGTTTAACCACTCAGATATAAAATAAACGACACAACTGATACAAAATTATTTTACAAAAGGCGCTAAAATAATATTATTAGAGTAAAAATAGTTTGATTGCATCTTAAATATAATATGATAAATTTGCAGAAAGTTATCATGTTATGGCTATTAAATATTATGATATGGTTGTGAGTAATATAATATGTTTTGAAAGTTATCATAATTTAGTAAGAAAAATAATTATTTTTCGGTCAACAATACTCAAATTTATAATTGCGATAAGCATTGATATGTTTACAGTAACTATGATATTGTTAATATTCAATAAAAATAACAATTATTTGTGTACGACAACAATATATTGTTACATTAAACATAGTGTTGTTGCCGTCTGAGTGTAGTTATAATACGTTCAATTGTTTATTTAATAATTATGTATTTTCAATACGAACTCCATGGAGAGTCAGGTGGTATCACTTGACTCGTTATTTCAATCATTAAATATACTACTTGGAAGTGCTTAGAACAATGTTCGAAAATAAATATTATGTACTGTTCTTTAGTGTTCGGTACGGTAGAAATATGGAAAACACAAACGCTTATAGTGTTAGTATAGTAAACACTTTAAGAAAACGTTTCTCTGCTTGTGATCATCCTTACCAATAAAAATACTGTACTAATCAAACTCAACGTAAAGATGAGAACATTTCATTACGTTCGGTTTTTCGTAAAAAAAAGCCAAATTTGTTGTGTTTGGTTCAGCACATTAATGATCGTTCGTTTCAGTTATGCTCAGCGAACTTTTGGCTGGTAAACAAAACAAAAAATTTCTAACAAAAACAAAATACAATACAAAAAATAAACAACCAAAACATATGTGGTCGTGCAAATTTCCAAGCAACAATCAAGATCTATCCAATAGCTTTGCGCAAGGAGCCAGATGTTTAACTGGTTTATTCCTGAACGATGCCAAAAGTTGTTTACATTTTGCTTATGCATGCATATTTTTGTTTACGTTTTTGTTTTTTTTGCCACACATACATTCACACAAAACACATTCCCGGTGGCGTTTTTGAGCGACTTTGTCAAATTGATATTTTCATCTATGATTCCTCCTGACAAACTGGATCTCAAGGCGCAATTTCTATGAAAATTGTAGAGTTAAGACTGAGTTAGGCGAACGCTGCTGTACAGTATATGTACCGTATGAATCAGCTGCTCTTTTTTGGTATATGAAAAGCAATACAAAAGTTTACAGAAAATTATGCATTCATTCCGTCTTTAACATAGCGGCCACACGATCAAGTTTTGCCTTTCAATTCCATTCAATTTACTCAACTCTCTCATTTTTTTACTAACACACTCACACTTTTTAAATTGACCACGAGATGGCTTTCAATTTCACCTTTCCATTTGTTTGACAATTTACTTTCAATTTAACAGCTGAGTACATGTTTGTCTTTATAAATTGTTTTTTTTATGGCATCTTGAAAGTAAATTGAGTGCCACCTACGTCACAGCTCTCAATTTTTGTAAATTTTGACAAGCAGTATATGTAAAAGACTATCAAGAACAACTTGATCGTGTGGCCTCAGGGTTAGTAAAATTTATAAAGCAGGGATGGGTTGCTTGTTTGTTAAATTGATTACGGGTATTTTTTCTTTATTTTTTTTTGTACTTTTTTCTTTTTTTCACATATACATATATACATACGTATTAAGTTGCATTAAATAATACAATAGATTTGCGAAATATATAAAAGGCCATAAATGGTATCAAAATCTTGTATTGTAAGTATATGATATAAATATTAAATTGCCACCCCCGTATTCATAAACGATTATTAAATTTAACAGACGTTTAAAACTATTTAAGTCACTTGGTACTTTTCCGGCACAGCGCTCACCATTTGAACATTTTTAATTCCCATCACTGTGTGCGTGGTTTAATGCATACCCTGCAATTAATAGGACTTGTCCAAACACGCGTGTAAAATGTAGCCCACATTGGACTAGGACAAGTCCAAAAGTAACCCAAATGTATGGAAAAACATGGTCTATTTAACATTACGATGACCTAGGGCAGGATCATATAACCCAGCTTTGGAGAAGTCTTTAAACTACTCCATGTTATATCTACTAAAGAGCATTAGTTTTGAAACCGTTAAAAAAAGAAAACGAAGACATGACGTCTCACTGCAAACACTTTTTAAAAATGACATGGTCCATGCTTGCATTACATTGGACCAGTCCAGGGAGTAGTCCATTTGTTAAAAATAGATCAGGTAGTCCAATATTTTTTGAAGGTGACTTTTGCTTTTTCTTTATGTATATGAAAAACACATGACACGTTCTTCATGTTCTATAAGTGCAACAACGTGCTAACATTACAGTACGTTACGGCTACAGCAACGTTCGCCTAATGCAGCCTTTAGGTTCCTTGACAACCGAGTTAGGTTTTTTCTCTTTTGTTCCGCTCTAATCAAGCTTCTATGGTAAAATGTTTGTTAACGTTAAACTGAGTAGCTTTGTCAATATTGCCTTTGGCATATTCTTGTTTTACCATATTTTTTGTTGTTAGTTGAAAAATATTTGAGTTTTCTTTTGCTTGTTTTTTCCTTTCGCTGTTGTTAATTTGCCAAAGCTTGCACATACAAAAACACACACACACAATCATAGCTCCAGTTACAGTGGCAAGGTAGTTGTGTACAAAGTAAGGCGCAATTGTTGTAAAATATTTAACATTTCATAATAATATTGCAACATGCTTACCAAAGAAGATGAAGAAGAAACTATTTAAGAAAATGACATCCTTATAAATACATACTTAGTATGTGTGTACGTATACAATACATACAAATCTATCTATGTATGCAATACGAGTACGTAGACAAGGCTTTTGCTTAGCCTGTTAGTTGTTGCAGTTACCCGTGACAGTTATTGAGACCCTTTTTCACTTTGTATGCAAACTTGTAGAATTTTGAGTAGATATTGTTTGCGATACTCTTGCGAACATTTTCATTGTTAGAATTAGTACAATTCATCGTACACTACCTGAGGCATTTTGAGAATGTAATAGAAAAAAGATATAATTGCATAAGAGTTTGTTTTTTTTCTTCTTAGTTGGGCATATAGTCATATTAATTCAAGAATAAAAGTCGATATACAGACAGCATCACCGACGACTTTTTTAAGAAAAATTTGTTTACAAGTATATTTTAATACTGCAGTTGGCTTGCGCTTAATACAATAAGTGCAAGAAATAAGATAATTTCTTGCAGTTGTTGTGTACAGCGGTGTGCATTTAATTTGAAGTGGTGTAACTCAACATTTCACTACCTGTTTTTTGTTAATCTGGTCACAAAATGAAATATTCTGAGTAAAAAAGTTGACAGTGCCACGCGTATTCAAAGGAATCCTTACTTTTCATGCACTTAACCGAATCTTATAAACATTAACACAGACATTAAGTACCGGTGAATTGCAATATTATGGCTTGAAACGAAGGACACGCCCATTCAAAGAAATAATTTTAAATTGCGTTTTTCATATTAATTTATTAAAGTTAAATTAATTTTTTACATTTTTTTTTTTGCCAAATAATATTTATTAGTTAATTTTTCTTTTAGGGAGTGCTCTTCTTCCTGACCGTAGTCCTTCAGGCTGATGATTGCCTGCCCTTTATACTTGATAACGCAAATTTAGGGACTTTCGTTCTTGGATGACTTATTTAGGGTACCCTTCTCACCAATTTTCTCTAACGGAAAACAGCAAAACTACACAGAAACGCTAACCACGGTCCATACACAATATGCGTAAAGTTTTTGAGAAAATCGCTGCAGAAGTTTTCTAGCTAATCAATCTCTTTTATGTTAACATACCTGATATGAATAACATGGAAAGATATCTTAATTTATAAATTTATTCTGAAAAAATTTAACATTTTCGTTTAACTACTCGCAAGCAGGAAATTGTTAATTTGAATATTATTTTTATAGTTACTAGTAATATTTGGACTGATTAAATTTTATTATTCGTAATTTGCCATTTAAAAAAAATGATGTAAGAATTATTTATTCTCTCAACAACAATTTCTGAAAGGTTTTTGGGGATAACTATCCAATAACTGGGGCTTCTATATCAAATACCCTGATTTGTTTTTTTTTTCTTTGAAACTGTTTTCGCTACTATCAAGTATTTAGTTAGTTTTTTAAATTTTGAACTCCAAAATTATAAATACAATTTTCTTTTTGCAAAATATCTTGATGAGCTTATTTTTACATATAGTTAAGTTCAGTTAAGTTCATTATTTTTTTTTTTAATTCTGTTCTGGCTAAATGGATTTTTAATGTATCTAAGTATTTCTTTTCTATTATTTTTTTTTTTTTTAATTCTTATACTTTTTCACTGCCAATGTCTTTGTCAATGGCGGTGTTAAATCGAGTTAAAATGCTTTTGCATTTTACTGATAAGTATGTATTCTAAAAAAGTATTTGCACAACTGCACAAATGTGTGCACGTATTTTCAGAGTAAAATATGAGAAACTGACTTGCAAGTTGCAAGAAGATAATTTTTTATTTAAGCTTTAAAGAGGATCGTTCACTACAAAAAAAAAGGAAAGTTACACTTAAGTGGAGTAAAGGCATATTGTTGCGAATATTATATTTTATACACAATATATTGCTATGTTTTAAATAAGAACATAATATCCCAGTAAACATTACTATGTCAATTGAGAAAAAAAAATTATTAACTGCCTGTTTAACAATTTCAAAGGTAACGTTCGCAAAGTAAATTTATATGAAAAGTTGTTGAACAGGCAGTAAAATTTATTTTTTTTTTAAATTTTTGTTTGTTTGACTGTTTATCTTAAGCACGGTAGATAGAATAATAACAAGTCTGAAAACACGCTGAAATAGACACAATTATATCCCGCCCTTACCAGGACTAGGTTATCATTTTTTTTATTTCATAAGCTAATCCCCGCGAAGCTCTACGCTTGTCTGCAGGGTCCCTGGCGGGAAACGAACCCGCAACCCCGGCGCTGATAGACTAGCTCAGTATCAGCTAGTTTACCGGGTAGAGAAAAACTCTCAGAAAATTTAAGTCCGTAACTTAAGCAAAAGTATTTGTGACAATTAGTGGTACTTAGTTCTACTTCATCGATTCACATAGAAAAATTTAACCAAAATATAGTTTAAGTAACTATAATAAGTCTGAATATTCTTCATTAAACATAATGGAAAAATTGTTTTCTTGAGGTGTGACATGAAAGTTTTTTGAATCGAAGGAAAACGCAGTGAAGATCTAAAAACTATAAGAACATTTTGTGAACGAAAATGTGATATTTGAATCCACAATCGGCGAACTGACAACATATAAAGAGAATATATAGAGAAATACGTGCTTTTTTTAAATTTTGGGGAACCTTAAGACCTTATGTGCTCATATGTCTGTCGAAATCACACCTATTCATTCCCGGTAAAACTGTGAGCAAATGTAAGCAAAAAAGCTCAGTCAGCTCAATTTGCCAAGAACTTTGGGAGAAAAGAAAATCTTACCGATCTCTGTTGGTACACCAATAACACATACTTCTTGTTTTTTGTTTCAGAAATATCTCAAGAAAATTTTTAACAACTCAGTTTGTTAATAATAAAATTTTAGGTCAACAAAGTTTTTATTTGATTCAATGCAAAAATTTATCATCAACGTTTTTCTTGGGATTCAAAAATTAATTAACATGGTTTCTTTCAAATATGCTAAATTCCCATTTCATACTATTGAGAAACTGAAATTTATTGTTGAAGGGATAAGCTATTCCTATGCGCATTTCACTGGTTGATATTTTGTCAACTCTATCAAAATTACACTTTGCAAAATAGCACTCAATAAAACATATTAATAATGACAAATTTAAATATTTCTTCATATTTAATAAAACAAATAAAAGTTAAGACAACTCTTGTCCATTTTTTATAAGTTCATAATTCTCGTACGCTTAACAATTTTATTTGAATATTATCTTTAGTATTTCCAAAGTCTTTGGAAAAAGTTTTATTGATGATCTGACCTAAGCAACCAGCGAAATGAGTATAGGAATAAGCTTATCCCCCCACAATAAATTTTAGAGTATTTATCAAAGAATAAAAATTGGGAATTTAGCACATCACAATAAATAAATAAAGATTCGATAAACATTTTGTTTAATTTTTTCAACATTTTGTTTAAAAAAATTATATTGGGAAACAACTTTTTTTATTGAAAATTTTTTTTTAAATCAAATATGCGATTTTCTATTTATGTGTGTGTATTATTACAGTGTGTATGTGGATATTTTTGAATATGCATGCAATGGAGTGTTAAAATAATGAGCTTTATTGTTCCAAATTTTTTTAGCTTAGAGTTTTCGTTTTAGTTTTTCAATTTAAATTTTTCCAGGTGTTCATAAAAAACACGGCACTCCTCGTAGAATGCACTGTTGCAATTTTCAAGAATATTAATAAAATAAAAGTATGGAAGCATCCCACAATATTGATGTGTATTAATTTATATTCAGGTATGTGACAGACATCGACCGGTTTCCAAACTATCGCTTGTGTGAGAGTTTTCAAATGGTTTTAAAATCGATTATTTTGTAAATCACTTAATTTTTAAATGATACTTAGAACGAAATTTATGGTTTTATTTCGTAATTATATCTCTAGTGTTAAGATTAGAAAAAATTAGAAAAAATAACTTATTTCAAAACAAGTCAAAAGAAAGTGAACGCGTTAATTTTCAAATTTATTTCTTAATTAAAAAAAATTAAAAATTAAAAAAAAAAAAATAAAAAAAAATGAAATTCTTTCAAATTTCCATTCTTTAAATTTAAAATGTTTAGCCATAATAACCGTAGCCTGCATAGGGATTGTAAGTATATGGATTATAAGCATATGGATTGTATGCATATGGATTATAATAACCATAAGGATCGGAATAGCCATAGGGATAGTAAGGAGCTGGCGCATAGTAGTAAGCCGGTGCAGGAGCCACTACAGTAATATTACCCGCCGAAGTACCGGTACTCAAGGAAAGATTGTAAGACAATGAAAAATTTGATCCGAATAAACCAAAAAGGCGAGGTTTTCTAAATTTTTCAAACCTTCCTTCTATTAAATTTAATTCCGCTTCATTTAAGTTTGTTGAATTTGAATTGGAGTTTAGATTGTGTTTGCTTAAGGAGTAGCTGTTAGCATTATAAACTCCAGGGGCAACATCAACATTCTTGTTGTCATTGTAAACTGTTGGTGTTACCGGCAGAGCAATCTGTAGTAACTTTGTAATGCTTTTGCCATTTTTTATTTTGCCTAGAATTCTTCTGTAGATGTTGTTTTTGCCTTCAAAGTTATTCCTGTTTATGGATGGCACTACGTTGCTGCCACTGATACTGCTGGTGTTGTTGGAGTTTCCATTTCTGTGTGGCACAGCTGACATTTGCACTGTGTTTACACCATAATTCACAATTAGTAGCGTCATGCCAACAAACGTAATTAAAATATGACGACTAAAAAAAAAGCAATAGAACGTTGTAGTTGCTTTTGAAGTTTTTATTTTTCTCTTAATTTCCATTACGTTTTGTGTTTTTGTTGTTTCTGCAAAACAAACAACAAAATAAATTGTAAGAAAGCTAAATTAAAGTTAATTAGTTATTTTGTTGCCATAAAATGCATAGAGCACCCATATCTTTATATTTATCTACTAAATTCTCATGCTACATGGTACTTAAACAGTAGCAACAACTGTTTGCTACAACTCCCACCAACTAAAAAGGAGATACAAATAAACAAATTTTAAGTGAAAATAATAGAAGAAAACAAAAAGAACATAAAATGGAAAAGAATACTTGAACTTTTTATATTATTTTATTTTAATATCATGACATCTTCCTTCACACTTTCATATTTACTTGCCTTGAGTGCTGCTAATACAGATCTCGTAGCTGCAGGGTGTGTGATTGCGGACTTGAGTTAGTTGCTCTTTTTTTTAAACAGCTTTAATTATTTATTTAGAGTTCGCTAAATAAACTTTAAATACAAAGTGCTGTAATTCTTAATTTCACACAGATATTTATAGGGGTCTTAAAATAACATATTTACTTACTCGTTGTAAAGTGTAGATGCAGAAGAACATCAATCATATTTATGAAATGTAGAGGGCCATACAAAGCAACACGAAACTAAATAATTGAAATTCTCTACTTTTTGTGATCTTGAGACACTTTTGCGAAGTTTTTTGAAGGTTTGAAGAATCACAAGTTGTTGTAGAAGCAAGTGAAGTTTATTTTCGAAAACTGATGATTTAAAGTGAAGGCCTTTTGAACTAAATTAGTTTTCAATTTTTTTAGAGGATAAGTTTTTGCTGCTATTTTATAAGAGCAATTTTCAAAGTTGTATGTAGATGTGCTAATTTCAATATCATATTGTAATCAAAAGGTTTAAAAGCAAAACATTAAACAATTTATTCAAATCAATTTTATTGCATTCAATATAATTTCCGTTAAGCATTTCAAAATATACACGCAGGCAAAAATATGGTTAGAGGTAGTCGTCATATTACAAGAGAAACCTGCTATGGTAAGATTTTAACAATGTTATTGTTTGTAGGTTGCCACATTTTTCTTAAAAATGATCAAAATAAACAATAACTTGGTCAAAATAAACCACATTACGCACAAAACAATTCATAATTTGGTTATTTATTTTAGCCATTTTTCAATTTGCTTATTAAGCCAATTCGTATCTTTTTTTTTGTTTTTTTACTCCATTGACAGTGAAGCAAATTATGTATATGTTTAGCCCCTGTTAGCCGACAGTAACAGTAACCAGTTGCTTCATGTTGTGTTGTTGTATGTAATGCAATCAGAAGGATTTTGGTTAACCGTAACGTCTAAATCTGCAGAAAATTGATTTTTATTACTTTGTTACTGTACGGTTACATCACTGTTACTGTCAGCTAATTGGGGCTTAATTCATTCTCTAGCCCAAAGTGAACTTAACTAGGATTTTCTCGGTTTTTCTGGCTTATTACACTTTGTAAATTTTAAGATTTAAAATCAACAATTATAAGAAAAAGAAAGAACGAATTTTAAGGAAATTTTTTTATTAAAATTTAGGAAATTCACAAAGTGTTTTATTGTGTTAAATTAGTTGTATTTGCGTTAATTTAATGAATGTGATATTCATATAATTATTTTATAATAACTTTTGTTGAAGCAAAATTTTATTAAACACTTTTATGGTTCAATTCAACCGAATTTGAAGTTTCAAGGGAGGTAAATATTTTGTGATTAAAAGCAAACATAATTTCATTAATTGTGGCAATAGTTACGTTAAAAATAACATCAATTTATTTGTGGGCATTGCGGAGACCATAATATGGGGTTTTCCTAACTTCTCTTCAGCCATAGTTTCTTTTTCTGCGTGTATCAATTGAATTTCTACCTTTTATTTTGTGTTTTGGAAACCAGTCCAAAAAAAATTTACACTTCCCTACAAAATTGCTTTCGCAAATTACTTTAGCCCTAAATTATGAAACGACAACATAATTTTACACTTAAATAAACATATTGTCCTTTCATAAATTTTGTCAAAGATTCGATGAATATTCAACCCAAACTGGCTGCAGAGATTAGAGAGTTGCGATGGATAGAAGAAGAAGAAGAAGAAGAAGGAAAATTAAGATGAATTTATATCACTCCTACAAATGCACAGTTTGTTGTAGGTTGTGCGGATGCTAAACAATAAGTGAATAAATAAATGGTTGGATAGATAAAGTAGTCGGGTACGGCGAACAAAAACCATCATAAATTACATTGTGTTGTGGCATAAAGTATTTAAGTATCCTACACCATAAATGGGTTGGTGCACCTTTTTGTCTTTTTGCCTTTCTGCCAGTCCGTCTGTCGTTGTTTAATTGTTTTGCTCAAATTTTGTTCAGTTCGAATCTTTTATTTGTTGCAAAAACTCATTGGAGTGTAATTAATGCGACTGTCCTGTTGACAAAAGACCTTAGAGGACCAGAAAAGAGGTCGTCCCTTATACTCCTATAGTCGACATTTGACAATAGACAACGACTTGCCTCAAGTGTGAAACATTTGCTATGCCGTTCGTTTTTCTTTGCCATTCATTTTTTTTGCTGTTGTTGCTGTTGCTCCAGATTTATAAATAATTAACCTGTTTGTGTAATAAAAATGAAATATTCTATTTGCATTGTCTAAGTGCTGTTACAGTCATAATTCATTAAAAGGTTGATCATAAATAATATTGACTGACAGTTTTTAATTGTTATAATAATTGTAAAATTTGTTGCTCATACAACATACATACATACATACAAAATGACAATGAACACGTTTTGACATTAACAATTTTATCATTAATATTTTAAAGTAAATTGTATCGACAATGACATAATTAAGTATTTAAAAATTTATGGAAGAAATACTTTTAAACCACAGAAAAGTTAATATTCTCATAAGTAAATCGGGTTTAAAATCACTGCCAACAGGTTTTAATTAAAAGTAAGAAGGACAATAGTTGCTTGGGGGTTGTGTTGAAGATCCATGTCAGAATAAAAATAAACGATAAACAAGCAATAAGCAATACCCCCTACAACATAGGATTTATAGACAAGTTTTCTAGAGTATACCCCATTTGGGATTCATTGGCAGGCATGGACCTGCCAGAACAAAATTATGCTACGAGCTTAAGTATCAAATAACAGCTCGTTGAGTTGAATACAAGATTTTTTTCTCATTAGGCGATTATCTTTTTTCCCAACAAAAAACCGAACGTTAAAGGAATTTGGTTTTCTTAATGTCTTATTTGATTCTATTCTGTCGCAAAGCTAACCGGCACTTATCTGCCAATTATTTATTTGACGTACAGATAAATTCAATCAGCTGACTCCCAACTTTTACATGTTAACGGTCAGCTTATTTTTTGTTTTCAAATTTATGTCCACATTAAGTAACAGGCGGTTTGTCGATACATTGAGAAAATTGCCATACGTGTTTAAAAGGAAGGTTTTATACGGAAACAATTGCCAATTCAGCGTCTATCAGCAAACATTTGCCGTGACATGGTGGCTATAGTTATTTATCGTAAAAAATAATTTCTTCAATTTATCTCCAAAATTGCGACCTGCATAGAAAAAATTATTTTTTCAATTCAAACAAAAATCAAACATTTTTGTCTGAAATCGGTCCTATTAACAAATTTACATACTCAAACAATTTATTTTCATTTTGTTTATTGAAAAAAATACTGATTTTTTCAAACAAATAATTTAACTGAATCAAACAAAAGATTACTGAAATTCATATAAATTTCAAACAAAAAATTTTGCTGAATCAAACAAAAAGTTTTTGCACAAGCAATGACGCGCACCCAAGCAATCAATGAAGGATAATATCAAGGCAGAGCGGCGTTTGGAAAAATTTTTAAAAGAAGTCTTGTTTATATACACAATGTTTTTCTTCATCACTCGCTGTTGCTGTATCCTTTCGTTGGCTAAATGTTACCAAAAACTGCAGCAGACCGACTCGATATGTTTTTCGTCATCGTTCTATTTTTGTATTTGATGTATTTAACTAAAAAGTTTTAAAAAATTTAATACGGGATTTTGGTTTTCATTCTTTTTTACCAACTTTGAAACCAACCATGTGTTGTTGTTGTAGTTTCTGTTGTTTAAAAAGTGTGAAACGTTTTTTTTATCTGTTATTGTTTTTGTTTTTTTTTACTACAAACCTCGTCACGCTATTTTGTCATCTTACTAATTGTTGTACTTTTTTAAAGCGTCCAAAAATATACTGTATGTATTTTTTGTTTTTGTTCTTCTATTTTACAAAAATAAGTGTTGCTTTTGATTAAATAAAAATTGCAAAAAACGACAACATTAAAGAGCGTTAAATATTTCATACAAAATTATTAAAATTTGAAACCAATAACGCGTATATTAAATTTTTGAATAGTTGTCAACATTTTTGTTGGTTAAATAAAAATCAAACAAAAATATTAATTGAATCAGTAAAAAAATTTGTAGAAATTAAAAAAAATTTCAAACAAGCTTTTTTTTGAAAATTATTCGGCAATAATTTTTTCTGTGTGTGATAAATTCAAAAAGTGATTTTAAACGATCAATATATACGGACAAAACACAGTACCTTTTCCACTATTGTGGTGTGGGTTTATAAAATAATAAAAATCTTGCAATTCCGTATTTCATAATTACCAATACGTATTGACAACGTTTACTTCAAAACAAAGAGAGAATTAATCATACGCACAGTGATGCATTCAAGATTTTAAAGTGAAGCTTAAATTGGGTTTAAATTGGTTTTAGGTTATGAAAGAATATTAATTATAAAACATTTAATGAGAAATTATAAAACAATGATGAAAAATTTTTGTCATGCTTTACGTACATTTTGTTGTATGTTCCACATTTTACCTTAAAACAAGAGTCATGTCTTTGAAATGTCCCAATTCAATTAGTGAACAATTTAAATTTGCATTATGTAAATTTACGACGAAAGTATAATATTTAGCACTGTGGAGAAAGCACTCCTTCTACATAGTTTTGTGCTAATATTTAAACATTTGAATAACGATTTTTTTTTTATTTTCAAAGAAAATTATAAATTAATATTACACTATATAAATTTTTTGTTTTCTAATGACAATATATAAAATCAAATATTAATAACATTTTAACGTCAACGTTTGCTCGGTCGACATCATTATTCTTTATGAAACTTCTTGTTTCGACATAATGCTGTTATCGTTTGTTGTCAAAAAGAGAGAGTTCACATTTAAACAAACAATTTCCTACACTGTTAAAATATTTTATAGTCAAACGAACATCCGCACACCTACACATCTACACATACTCTTGTTCGTAAATAGTTTTCTTCTACACAAGTACAACGAATATTCCTTAATTTAGAGAACGGTATTGCCAGAAGAAGGAAAATACTCATAGATTTGATTTTACTTCTTCTCCGAAAAAGTTGGAAATTTTGGTTTGATTCTGTTTTAATACTTTATTGTCTTTTTACGAGCATAGAAACTCTTAAATTTGTGTATGTGACTAAAACTTTCCTGCAAAAGCCTGAATTTTGTATTTTTGATAATTCGTATTTTTACATTTTCCAAAGATTTTAAATTATATTAAACAAAATTTGCATTTTTAATAAAAATTTTTGCGTTTATGTAAGAATTGGATTTTGAATAGACTGCATTGGGGCTTTTTCTGGCAACATTGGTAAATTGTGTAGTGAATAATCACTCTTTAGGTAAAACGTATAAAGAAAACGGAATTTTAAGTAAATTTGCTTAAAACCAAACCACAACACACACAAGCATTAAAATATGTAGTATATAGACAAATACATGCACAATATGAGCAAGTTGAATTAAAAGTGTTTGAGCATATGTGTGTGTAGTAGAATACCTTATCAACTAACAACCGCATATCTTGACCATGTAAACACTTGTGTGCCTGGATAGTAGACTTTTTATAATACAGCACACAACTCGTTACATCTTATATGTCTTTATAAAAGCCAACATATACCAGAATGTGTGTGTCTCACTTCCTGTGTATACGTATGAAGTGAATGCAGTCAAGTCAAGTTTAAGCAAAGGAACCACAACATTTTTCAATTTTCTAAGCCAAAACGAAAGAAACATTGACATATTATTCGTTAAACACACCGAAAGAAGCCAAACCAGTACCTTCCTTTTCACATCATTGTCATTTAGATAAAAAAATACATATCTACATGGATGCTTATGAAAGGCATTGCAAGCCTTGTACACATGCACGAATTATTAAAAAAAAAAAATATTTTTTTAAAGAAGTTCAAGGCGATTGGATTGATCACTAACTTGGAATCAATTGAATGTGTAAAATAAAGAACCAAACGATAAATTTGAGAAGAATTTCGTCTGTTAATGGATAAATTTCAGATGAGTTTTCTTGTTAAAAGTCATTTTGCCAAAAAAAAAAAATTTGGTCCCAAGAACCAGGGGCCTGATTCTGGCATTCGTTGTCGAGTACTTTCTCGATTCGAAAGCAATTTTATTTCAGTCGATACTTAACGAATCGAAATTATTTTTTCAGTATTGTGAAACTCAAATTAATGCTTTATAACACTGAAAAAATAATTTCGATTCGTTCAGCATTGACTGAAATAATAAGATAATAAATTGCTTTCGAATCGAGAGATCACTCGATTACGACTGCCAGAATCAGGCCCCAGTTATGTCACTTGTACTGTTATTATTCTGCTGCCCAAAAAGTGTTCAATTATCGAGTCATAATCGCAAAAAAGCTTAAGCGACAAAAACAAAATTTTACAGCAGATGGTTTTTTTTATTTTATTTCATACAAATTTTGTATGAATGTTGTCGCTTGAGACAAAATTGTTTTTGCTATAAAATCGTTACGGTACCTTATGTGACCATGATATTTTAGGAGATGATGCAAGTAACCAGGCAAATCATTTATTAAAAAAACTTATAGCATGTCATACGGAAATCGTATTAATAAAAAATTTTGTATTCCCGAAAATAATTTTGAAAATTATGTCGCTTAAAATTTTTTTGCGGATATGTTTAACTACTTTCTCTTCTTCATTTTGAAGGAACCCTTTGCAGTTTCTGTCTACCACAATAGTACATTTTGTCTCAAAAAGGAACGCAGATAATATGGATCCCGTTAAGAAAAACGCTGAATAAAATCCTTGATAAATAAACTGGTTATGATATCGATACCGAAAGAGCAAATATTAAATAAAGCGTTTAAAAAACTGCAGTCAAAGTAGAAAAACTGCCATTTGTTCCACTTCTTCGTTTGTTATTGGCCAAAAAACTGCTGCTTTCACTTCTGATTCATTTAATTCATTTAATGTAAACAGTCGCTGTCAAACCAACTCAAAAAGCGAAAAGTTGTACAGAAATTTTCGTTGTGTACAAATTTTAATTTTTTGTTTGAAATTTTGTAGTTTCGACTGCAGTTTTTTAAATCCTGGTTCAATACTGATAACGAAATTCTTTTCTGTTGGAAGCAATAACTTATTCAGCAGCTTCCAAACGAGAAGGGTTACATTGCTTGCGACATGTACATACATATCGCATACTTAATAAATAAAATGGCACAAGTCAAAATTCAAAAATGCTAAGAAAGGAAGAAAACTGGCTTCAAACGTGGTTATATATTTTTTTACCCCATTGAGTTTCACAAACATCAGAAAAGAAAAAAATAATGAAGACAGCGAGATCAACGAAATTTTCGTGGTCACTATAGATTTGATTTGTGAAACGTTTTTTGGAAGAAAAAAACGATTTAGATAAACTTTTAGTTGTGCCTGTTTTTGATTTAGTGTGCGATATGTATACCAATACATTATCAAATGTTGTGTGCTCTCTTATGGGGGAGTCTTACTTTGGATAGATTAAGTATCCTCACCAAATGAACAAGCTGGCGAATTTCCAGTCTATTGCCCCGACTCTCACATTCTATGTGCCTTGTGTATGTGTATGTGTAAATTTTTGTTATATGCACGTGTCTGCTACTGTAGATGGGTCAATGTAGAATATCATATGTAAACTATAATTTATATTCATATAGGAATTTAATATTTTAGTACTTTCTTACAACTGTTTGTTGTTGTTATTGTATTTCCTGTTGCCATAATATTCGTTTGAATTTTTATGATGTAGACAAAGACGAGTAAAATAAATTATGACTAACACTGTTGTAGAGCTACTTTTAACTCTTCAACACACACACACACGTACACACAAACATACACGCAAGTTTACATGTTGACTGTAGAATACGTTCAGGAAGTTAAATAAACGTAAAGTTGATAATGAGAAAGGGAAATAAACAAAATTTTAAATGCCTTCAGATCTGTAGTATGAATAACAAGCAAAAATACTTCCGTTTGAAAAAATGTCCCTTTAACAAAATGAAATCTTCTAAACTGATTCTATTTATTTCAGTTTCAATTACAGTTGATCCTTCAACTACGGCAACTTGTTTGCTCCTACGCCTGTGTGCATTTGTCACTGTCAGTCGATAGTATTTCTTAATCGGCTGCTTGATCTCTTGAGATGCCAGGTAATCTAAATACAATGTTCGATAGACACATTTGCTGTATTGGGAAGATGGAGTGAAGTTTTAATTTTAATATGAACAATGTAAATATCTACGTATGTATTGTATGTGTGTTCATGTACAAGGTACCCATGAATATGTTGGTGGGCTAAGAAATAATCTTTTTATTTCTTTTTGCAACAGCTAGAAGTGCTGTACTACACAAACACGTGTTTTTTCAAAAAACAAAAAAAAAAAAACCAAGAATTTTTAAGCAAAGTAACCTTTTGAAAAAGATGATGTACATCTTAATTTAATATTAATTTAATTTAAAATGCTAATTGGATGTGATCCACTATTCCTGCCTGTGCCAGCGTCTTAATCAAGTTGTTATATACTCATTGTTGTCATGTAATTGAATAGAAAAGAATGAAGGTGTAACAAAGTTACAAGATGAAGAATAACAGAATAACAGCTTAAGAAATAAAACCTAGATAAAGTAGTTTATGTTAATAAATTAAATGCAAATGTGAAATGATTTTAGATTCTCACGCTTTAAAACAATTTTTTTTAATGAAAAACTTTTCGAACGAGTTAAAGTCAAATGAGAAAATTAAATGAGGCACTAATTTATCATTTACTCTTCCAGATGTTTTCCTTGAGATAAGATAATTTTTATACAAAAACAAAACACTTGAAATTAAAATTTCTGCCTCTCAAAGGTTTAAAAATATTTAAAATTTCATTTATGCTGGGAATACGATTTGGTCGTGTACAAGTCGTAAAAACGATAGACATAACGTCGTCAATTTCTTAAAACATGCTGCTTTAACCCCTTATCCCGTCGTAAACGTATTTTTATTTTCTTTTAAAAATAAAATAATTTTATTCGAAAATTCTAAATTTATTTATGTAAGTTGTTATATCGCTCATTTGCTGCAACATCGTCATAACTCAGATATATTAGTCTTGCACAAAACGACTTTAAAGTTTTTAATTTACAATTAATACAATTTTGTTTGTCGTGCTTAATTTTCAATTTTTTTAGTCTTGATAAAAACACTGAAATTTACTAAAATTACACAACAAAATGAAAAAAGAAAATTGTATTCTTCTCTCAAGAGTTGGGTTTACAATATCTTCATATGAAATTAAAACAACTTAATAAAACACCTGATTTACTATGCATTAGTGATGATAGCTCAAAATTTGGGCTAAGACGTTGTTGCAGCAAATGAGCGATTTATTGTTCTCTCCCTTTATTTTGCTTAAAAATGTACAATTTGAAAACAAAAACATACTTATGTAGTTTCAAGACAAATTCATACTAGTGACTACATTAGAGAAAGGGAGAGTGTTATACCAGTTTTTTCTTTTTTTTGTATACATACAATGTATGTACATATGTATGTATGTATACTGTTGAGGATGATTTACAAATCGAGCCTTTGGTGCAATACCGTAGTAATTCAAAAAATCGTGAACTGAGAAAAATGCATTTGAAGTTTTCAGCCATATTTTTGATAGCATTTTTGTTTACTAATGTTATTATTTTACAAGTTTTTAAATAAAGAGGAATGTTTTGTAATTAAAAAAAGGTGAACAATTATTAATAATATTAAATATTTTTTTTATATATTAATAAAAGAACTTGTTTTTCTTTTGAGCTCGAGGTCCTGGTTTTATTGTTAATAATTCTAATTTATTTTGCCAATATTTCGTTTTTCATTGAAAAACATCTTCTGGGCTTTAATAAAGAAAAAAATTATTAATATACAAACATTTTTCACAAATTAAGTCTAATTATGTTGTGTCAACATCGTCTAATTATGATTAATTTTAATATCAATATGGTTGGAAATAGCTAGAGGCAATAAATACATTTTTAGCTGTAAAATCTGAACAGTAAGAGATGGAATCATAATCTTTTTTTCTTTAGATAGATATTTCCCCAAAGATCATTTCTGCATACCCAGCTCAAAAAATTCAAATTTTGAGTTACTACGATATTGCACCAAAGGCTCGAAATGTTTTATTTCATTATCAACTTTACTTAAATCTGTGCAATTTGAATTTCTACACAGCCCTACTGTTTCTTAAAATTGCTAATTTTTCAATTCTGTATGCTTAACCAAAAATTAACAGTTAAATCATACGATGCATTTACTGCAATGTGTCTCTTTATATGTATGTACATAAACTTGTATAAATAAAAATGACACTCTCTTGAGTGGTTCTTGTTTATTATTATGGTTTTTGTGTTGTATTAAATTAAAAGCGATTTAAAAAACATTTAATAAATAAGTTTTTTGTCTGTGATAAAATCACCAACGAAAAGACTCTTTACACTTATTATATTTTTAATTTAATTTTAAATTTCATTTACATATGTATGTACATATATTTTTAACTTTTCTTTTCCTATATTTCTAGAGTTACATACATACATACATACATACACACATATATTTAAATAGAGCCTTTGTACGTCGTACTTTACTACGTTCCTACGGTGCAGTTGCAGTTCCTACCGTTTTTTTTAAATTTGTTCAGTCATACATACATACATACATACATACATAGTACATACGTTCATACATACATACATACTACATTGTTTAAAGTTTCCTTAATCAAAAAACATCTCAAAATTCAAAAAATTCTTTATCTTCTATACAGAAATTAATGTAAATGAACATATTATTAGTTAATTGTATTAACATTTAAAATATTTTTGAAGTTATCGAAGTGTAAGAGCAAAAACTACAACAACTGAAAAGAATGTTCAATAAAATGAAAGAATGTGTTTTGCAAATGTCAGCAAAATATCGAAATGTCTTAGATAAATAATAGAATAATAAAAAAATGCATTTATTTGACATTTTAGCAAAAAGAATTAAATTATACCATGTAAATATGCACACACATGCATACATATAAATTAGGGCTGGTTGATTTTTTTTTAAATTGTGTAGCAAAAACGTACACTACATGAAATTCTTAGAAAATTATGCAAAGAAACCACGTATCTAAAATAAAATCCTAATCCACGCCTCTCGACTCGAAAATGTATATGCCCGCCTTTGCCAAAAAAAATAAATGTTTGGAAAAATAGCTTTTTCCAAAAAGAAATCGAATTTTCTGAACAAAATTGTTTAGTAAGGTGGTTCTTTTGCACTTAACATTTTTCTACAGTCAACATTTTGTTACATTAAAAAAAATGTTCACCCAAGTTAAAAAAATTTCAAGTCGAGAGGTGCGGATTAGAATTTGATTTTAGACCCATGATTTCTTCGGAGAATTTTCTTAGAATTTCATGTAGTTTACGTTTTTGCTTTATGATTTTTCATTTTTTTTTCATCCATAGAAATCAACCCGCCCTAATATACATACAATAGTGTTTTTTTCTGTACTCTAAGAATTTGTTTTTTTAAATTCTTTTCTTTTTTCTTTATGAAATTTCGAACTAAGCTTTTTTTGTACCGTATCTATTAAAATTCTTGCAGACATATTTTTCTTTTAGTGCTATTTTCTCTTTTCATAATCTTGTAATCATGTGTATGATTTTGTTACAGTAAAATGTAACAAATGTACGTCTTTTTTTCACATGTAAAGCAAAAATGGAATAATATTCATACATTTATTGTTGAATAAAATATTAAGTTCCAAATAAGCAAATATTTTTGGTTTGGCATGGTATTCTTAAATTATCTGCGTATCTTTATATGTAGTAAATTATTTTTAGAAAAAAACTTTAAATTGCTTAAAGTAAATAAACACATGGATGTCTTAGAATAACTGGCGATTTTAAGAATGGCACATTCTAAACTTAAGGCTTCGTTACTCTTGCGTATACGTTTCATTTTCCTTGCTAAGATTATAAGTATATACCACAGTATTGTTACGTAAATGAGCCATTGTTTTGTGTGCACCTAAGTATATACAAACAGCAACAATAACAACCAAGATGGCGTTCACTTATATGTATGGTGACCATATTTTTGAAACCAAATTATAAATTGAACCCAACAAATATACATATATTATGCACTTAGTGGCCCAGAAAGAAACAACACTCATAGAAATGGGGACCAACTATCTCTCAAATGTAATTGTAACTGACCCATTCTAATAAGTAACTTACAACGTGGGGACACAATAAAGGTACCCAATAATACCCAATAAAAAAAATGAGCTTCAAACGAAGCAGGTTTGTAAGGCAGAAGCAAAACAGTTTTGACACAAAAAGCGCATATAAAAACTGGTGAGTGTAGCTGTCAGCTTCACACACATTGAATATTTTGTTACAGTTATTTTATAGTATTCCCCCTTACAAACCTGCTTCGTAGTAAGGGATTGCCGTGGCACTTCAAATGTAATCTTTTTTTATAAAACTTGTAAAGAGTTCGTTCGTTTACTTTACAGCATAATGGAATAAACGAACCTTTGCCGCAGTGAACCAAACACAAGTATATTCTTCAAATTTAACACATTTTAGGACCAAACTTATTTTTGATTTCAATTCGAGAAGAGATTTGAAAAAATCGAAAAAGAGTATTAACGATCTTAAAAGATATTTGAAAAAATAAGCAGTAATAATTTTACAAAATCCAGCGAACCAGTGAAATGCGCATAGAAACTAACGTATCCCCCCGCAACAATAAATTTCACTGTTTTTATCAAGAATAAAAATTGGGAATTAAGCCCGACAAACAAAATCTTATTAATTTAAAATTTTGTGATCCCAAAAATTACTTTGATAATACATTTTCAAGTTCACGGCATAAAAAAACTGAACTCGCAACTTGTTTTATTTTGATTTTTGTGCGAAAGCAATTTGTTTTTATTTTGTTTTTTCTTAACCCACTTACAACTAATGTTAGGACACTTCCAGCCAATTGTAGTGGGGAATGTTTATTGTTGGTATTTGGTTTAAGCTTTGATATCGTTGCAAATAAGATTTTTTGCGTGTTTGCAATTCTCTAATATCTATTGTTTTTCTTAATATCTATCTATTGCTTTTCTAAAACTTTTTAGGAGAATGTTTCCTGATGATCTGGTCTATGCATCCAGTGAAATGAGCATGGAAATAAGCTTAGCCTCCAACAATAAACCACACAAATTGCTTGGCAACCATATTTTATTTTGTTTATTGGAATATTTGCTGTTTGGACAAATATGTTTTAAGAAATACTAAAAGTGTTTACCATTTAGCAGACATGTTGCATATTTGTCAAACTTTCTGTAGTGTCTTGGGCTCAATACAATCATTTCAGCTTAGAGTTTGCAGAGTGAATGAGCGAAGAACAAGCATAAAATTAATTTTCAGTCGTAAATTATAAATTTTAGTTTTGTTTTCCACAAAACAGAACGTTGTTTAAATTCTCTTTACTACTCTTTACTCTAAATTCATTTTCTTTATTTTATATTTCTCCTCCGCTTTAACCAAATGGCGTGCAAAACTGCCTCAGCACTTCGTCGTCTGCATTTATTGGAAACAAAAAATTGACAAATTAATGTTTGTATGAAACATGTTTGTGTTGTTTATTGGCGAACATACAACGAAAAATGCTGTCGGAAATAATTTCAACCATAACTTGGTGCTTAAGATGTTCGAAAATCCGTTTTACATACATTGCACGATTTTTTGGTCTTAGAAGACCCCTAGTGTAATTTCATGTATAAAATATGCGTCGAACATTTTAACCCTCTAAAGTGCCGTTTTATTATACTTTTGTGTGGAAGTTAAAAAAGGACAAAAATTAACCCTTAAAATGAGTATGGCAAATAATCGCCATACAAGTATTGAGGCTGGCGGCGACGAATCGAATTTTGTTGCACTGTGAAATGTGTTAGATTTTTTGGTTAGTTATTTTCATTAAAATTCTTTGAAATATTTAAGAATTAAAAACTGCGCATTAGTTGTACATTGCTTTCCACAAGAAATAATGCAACATTGTTTACATATTTTCATATAATCATTTGCATACATATACAATGTATGTATGTATGTTTGTATAAAGTACTACATAAATGCAAATATACAAGCCAATACACATTTGTACAATTATATACGCAAAACATACGAAAAACAAAATATGTATTGTATTTATTTTCTTGATATGCAATCCTCATCAGCGTCATCATGAAAACTCCCAGTTTTTGTATTTACGAGTGTATGCCAGATTGAAAAGCATATGAAGTGACAAGTTTTCAAATGGCAGAAGCATGAGAAAGAAAATGTTAAATATTTATGTATGAAACACAGCGCTGAGAAACAGCTTGAATATTTTTAGTTTTTAAATGTGTATAAAAATCAAGAAGATGGAAAATATTTAAGTTTAATCAGTGAGTTTCTGTGGAATACTTGGGATTAGCGCTATTTTATTGTCCACTACTGTCAATCTTACATGATTGTATGTACATACATACATACATACATACACACTACATACAAACATTTACTAAATGCATGAATAGATGCAAATGTGTTGGTGTTATAAAAGAAAGAAATGAAAGAACAAGATGATGAGATAACGTTGACGTAGAAAACGACGACGACGACAATGATGATGGTGATGCTTTTGAGCGTGTGCCATATTGTTAATGGTATTTGTAATTGAAAATAATACAAAAAATAAAAAAAATATGCCAGAAATCCAAACATACCCAGCTAGCATTAGGTTGATTTTTTTTGTTTGTAAAAATCACCTAAATTAGTCTTCAGATGAGTTTTGATGATTAAAAACTGATTTATCACTTGAGCGATAGAAAAAGGATTCATATATGATTCATTGATATGTTTAAATAATGATTTTTAAATATTTTGAATTTTTGTTTTTGCCAAATCAAAAAAATAAAAATAGAAACTTTCGGGTCAGCCAATTAAATAAAAAGCTTGGCTAAAAAAAGACCAAAAATTATTAACAATTTATGAACATAAATTTTAGTGCAGATTGTTTCTTTTCTTTATTTTTGGTTCCAAATAAAGCTGGTTTGAATAATCAAAAGCCATAATTGTGCTGATTTAATCGGAGAAAAATTAAAAAAAACATGACATCGTTTACGAAAATGATTATAAAAACTTTTTTTTTTTTTTTTTAATTTCCTGCAGGAAAGAATTCAGAGTCTTTGGCGGGAATTGAACCCCCAACCCCGGCGCTGATAGACTAGCTCGCTACCAGCTAGTCTACCGGGGCACTCAACTAACTCATCTAACACTGATATGATCAAAAAGGAATAACAAAATTGTATCACATATGATTCTTGCAGGTGATCAATCTGTAGGGTACCATTTTCTCATAACGAGAGTATTATTTATGATTGAAAAATTAGCTCATATACGGGTATTTTGCTCGTGAAGCTGATTCCTAAATGATTTGGTTTTGATACAAAATGCTAGCTGGGATGTATGTATGTACATGCATACATACATACGTATGCATATATGTGTGTCAATGAGTAAGTGTGTTTGTGGAGTATTATTAGTGCAGTTTTTGTGTCGTACTCAAATAGTTTCATAGTCTTACTCCCATCAACAATATTTTTAGTATTTTGCATACTTCCATCTAAAAGGAACTTTATTTAGTTTCTTTTTTTTTATTTGGTTTTTGTTGTTGGTCTGTTTTTCTTTGTTTTTTCGAAATGATTACCTTGGTTATGAAATAATTCTCAAAATTTTTAACATACTTTCTAAACTTACCAACTTTCTATTGTTGTTGTTGTTGTTGTTCTTGTTGCTGTTAAATATTCATGTAAAATTCCTGTTGTGAACAAAAATTTTTGTCATTTTCCGCATGCAAGTACGTGGGTACTCAGTTGTAGAAAATGACAGAATTGCTTAAAATTTTTCCAACAATTTGTTTTGTTTTAGGAGCATGACAACAAAAAAAAAAAAAAAAAAAAAAAAAAAGTAGAAAAAACAGAAATGGAAATTTTTGTTTTAAAACAATTTTTTTTATTGGCATTTTGTTAATTTTTTTTTGCTTTTGGTTTTTCTCTGGTGTTAGTTAATATTTAATACAATTTAAGTTGTTTTGAAAAGTGTGGCAAGTATTGCGGTGCTTGTTTGTGTCAGTGTATCCTTGTATTGTTTTACTTAAAATTATAAATATTTTGTTGTTAACATTTGGTTGCCATTTGTTGTTGCATTTATAATTACAATTAATTATTTTGGTTTGGCTTTGTGTAATAAAATTTAAGATTTCTTTTCAGTTAAGTTGTAAATTTGTTGAGCAATTACAGATAGTTCCACATCAATGGGTTTGGTATCATCGTACAAAGAAGGTGCCTCACCCAAAATCATGAAAGTGCCCACCAACGAAGCGATGGCAAAAATCCATAGAAACAAACGATCTAGAACCATCGCCACAAAGCCCCAATCCTGGTCTTCCTAAAAATGGAGAAAAGTGAAAGAAAAATAGTGTGTAAATTTGATAAATGAAAAATTGCTAGTTAAAGTTTATAATATTCTTATGAAAAATCCTAATTTTAAAAGTTCTAATCTTTAGTATTTCTTGTATACATGTGTATGTAAGTAAGTAAATACTTTATTTTTTTTTTTATTTAAAAACCAATTTAACGCATCATTGTATAATTTTTTTTTGCTGTTTTGTAAAAGATTGCGAAGTTTAAACAGAAAACCAACAAAATGTATACGCATTAACAAAAAAAAAAAGATTTTGACAAGTATAAAGACTTATCCGACCTTATGATACTCTACATTATTTGTGAATTTAGAGAGTTTTATGATTTTCGGATTTCGATTTTTTGTGTCATTCATTAGCTTAGTACTGGGATTTGTGCGATGTTCGGCTTTTAGTTCAGGGTTTATAACTTTGTTGTTGTCTCAAGGTTACTATAAAGTCGGGAAAACCTTTTTTTTTATACATTTGTTGTGTATTTCTTTATCCAGGAAAATTTCATTCCATAATTGAATTGACTTTTTTTACATTTAATGTGAGGGAAAAGCTTTTGATGTCTATTTTTTAAGATTTAATTTTTTATTAAAAAAATTTTGTTTTTGCAATATGTATGTATACGCTTTCAACAAGCTGAGGAGGTATGTTTATGTTTATTGTTATTTTTATTAATTTTTTTTAATTAAATACTTGCTTTGATTCTTCATATCGTTAACCATTTTGATTTAACGTTTTGCTTGTCTTGAAATTTAATCTTCAAATGTTTTAAGCAAATTTTTCAATATACATATATTCATCTCTTTTTCATTCAATATTAGAAATATGATACACCTTGTTTCCTTTATCTTTAATCTTATTATAAAATATTTATGCAAAATATGTCTTTTAACTTTTATTGGATGGAGAAACGAATCAGACAAAGAATTATAATAAAAATTGACTTACTGCTAACACTCAGGGACTACATGCATTTGTCAGTATATAAAATAAATGTTTGTTTATTTTTATGTATGAGTTCACATCAAATGAAAAAGAGTCAATTTAAAATCACTACATTGGTACATAACAGAAAATATAACAGAAAATGATTATAATTAATCAAACTTTTCAGACTGTCTACTTCCTTCCGCTAGTCGATCTGTCAGCCATAATATTAGTGATTGACATAATACATACTTACAAATCTATTTTATAGATACACATACAAACGACTATTTTAAATGTACAAATTTAGTCGTAGTTTTCTTTTCACAAAATTGCTTTTCAATACAGATTTTAGTAGGAAAAATTGTGCTTCTATTTGATGAATTTCTCTACTGTGTTTAGCTGCTGTTGCTTTTGTTGTCAAAAGCAAATAAATTGTTAGCCAATCAAGTGAAACAAAAGCAATTAAAAGCGGATTTAAACGAGGCCGAATACCAAAAGTATAAAAATATACTAGACATATTTGCACACAATAAAACATTTGACTGCAATCGATAAATTCACTGACAGACGAGAATCATCAAAAAAAAAAAAAGAGAGATAGAGAGAAAAAAACAAAAACTAAAATAGAAAATCAACTATAACTATTTAATTTGATGCTTTTAAAATTCAATCAATATCAATCCATTTATTTGAACTCATCCACATCATCGTCGTGGCCATCATCCTTCATTTGAAACTGTTAATTAAAATTGCATAAACTTGTGCAATTTAGTTAAGATTTTCTTTTCTCTACATATTTTTGTTAAGAGCATTGTCCGTGGTCTGCCACATGTATTTGTATTGGTAGGGTTATCAGTGTGTGAATGTAGTTCTGCAGGCATTGGACTGATACTAAACAAAAATTTATTTTTTTCGAATTTTTACTTTGCAGCTGGAATGGAAAATTCCGATTTTAAAATGGTACAGTCTACTTTTTCGAAAATAATAATACTAAAGATTAGAGTTCTGTATGTTAATTTAAATTAAAAAAACTTGCAATAAAATAAATTAAAAGTAAAAAACTTTTTAAAAGACAAGCTTTTATTTAAATGCGCCAAAAAGAAAAACAATAATTATTGCTTTAAAACTTTTACTATCAACTTATAACGTCTTTACACAATTTATATGATATAAAAGCTTGTCGCGAGATTTAAGTACTTGTATTTACTTAGTTTAAAAATTTTAATAGTTAAAATCAAGTTACATTTTAATTTGCTTGTTTTTCTGCACAAGTAAATCTCGCGACAAGCCTTTATATCATATAAATTGTGTAATGACGTTATAAGTTGATAGTAAAGCTGCATACACGTATCAACGCATCAAAGTATGTTTACTTTCTACTTTTGAATCCATCGCATGAGTGGTGAAAAAATGTCAGATGTTTTTGATAGCCATGGAACATATTTTATTTCCAATGTTATCGATAAACATGTTTGCGTTGTGTATTCCTTTTTACATTTTTATGGTTTAAAAAAAGTTTTTAATAAAAGAAAGAACTTTCGTTAAAAAGGTTGCAATAACTTTAAAGAAAAAAAAAAAAAATACATAAAAATTAATTTTAAATACAATTTTTATATTTTGTGTTTTATTTATCGATTTATTAATAACTTTACAGTACTGAGTGCCATCTCTGTTGTTCTCATTATTATTTTAAAGAACAAGTGCTATGGATAAGAAGCTTATTGATGCTGCGAAAAATCTGGAATATTTATACAATAAAAGCTTACTCCTATAAGCGAGATGCTGCTTGGAATTCTATAAGTAAAGAATAATGTATGAATTCTTTTTAAATCTCAATTTCACTTCCCATTCTGTCGAAACTGTTTTAATTTGATAACAACATTAACACAACAGCTGATCCAAAAAAATAGTATGGCGCATAAAACGCATTGCATGTAACTTGATGTGGAACTTCAGCTTAAAAGTTTTAAAGCAAAAAAATATTTTTTTTTAGCGCATTCAAATAAAAGCTTGTGTTTTAAAAAGGTTTTGACTTTTAATTTATTTTTTACTTTTTAGCGCATTTAAATTTAATTTTTTTAAAACTCGCAATCGTATTCTCAGCAAGCATTAAAAACTTAGTCAGCCATATTGAAGCTAGATTGACGTCACTTTATTTTTCGAGTTATTCTTAGCAAGCCCTTTCATTTGATACCCATATTGTAAAGGTGCATTAAAAATAACTATTCCGCCATGTTGTGCGTGGCCGCCATTTTGGATTTAAAATGACGTCACGCAGTTTACCATGCATTGTCATCCAAACTGAATGTATTAACATTGAGGAAAGTTCCGGCATTTAAGCTTAAATAAGCTGTTTATGATGAAGGCCAAAAACCAATACGGCGCTATGGCCAGTAGTATGGCAAGTACAGCGTTGTCCATAAGATTGGTTCAAACAGCTGTTTTGTATCATGAATCAAAGAAACAAGATTACGCATTGCGCAGTTCCGTTATTTTTGTGTGTGACGAAATAATAGACTTTGTGTATGTGCAACAAACACTCATATTTAGTCTATGATGACGTAGATGCGCAGTTGTACGGCTAAATGCGCAATCTTGTTTTTGATTCATGGTTTTGTATGGTTATGGTTATGTCACGCCTATTTGAACCATTGAGTTTATTGGTGAGAGGGGTGAGAAGAATTGGGAGGGATACTCAGTTTCATGTTCTGTGCAATTCTTACACTTTTCAACGTGAAGTTGGTTGTTGGTGTGCTTGTATTTATGTGAAAAATATAAAAAGGTGAAGAGAAAATCAGAATTATGAATATATAAAGTTTTTCTTTTGAATATGATTAGGATAATCTTAAGTGGCTCTAATAACATACCTCCCTTTTTTCTCTTAATCTCATTTTACTCTTAGCGCTGTTTACAAAAGCTTATGATCCCTTCTCCTTATTCTAATAATGAGCAATGATTTTATGTTGCTCACCAGAATCAAGAGGTCAGCATCTTCTATATAGAACATAACTTGACAAGCCCATTAGATCCAACATTTAAGTCGATTGAATTAACACATTACCTGTCTTGAAACAGAAGCTTTTAATAGTCCACATCCAAATCCCTTACGCTGTAAATTGTTCGATTCAAAGACTCAATACTTATTTCTTATGTCGTCCATTTTAAGCGTTATTTAGAAGTGGAACAACAGTACAAATATTAAAGTTTTACTTACAATTCAATTAGGAAATTATACTTTTTATATTAAAAGTACTGGAAAAAATTACAATAATACTGGGGTTTTTATGCCTGTTTTGCACTATAAAATTCATTCATAAAAAAACTCAAAGGGCATGAACGATTTGTCTCAGCCATAAGAAAAAACAATTTTTCGTGTGCTTTTTCTTGTGTCTGATGTTGTTTTTATTAAAATAACTTCATGAACACTAACCACTAGTAACTATTAACTTTAGTCAGTCGTTTATTCTTTTTTGTGTGGTTTCTTCTTTGTGCGCTGCAGTCACTCTGTTGGTCCTTTAAATTATTGCAAGGATGGCGGAAAAATGTAGATAAAAAACAAGCATTCGAACAAATGGAAATATTGTTACTTAAACTGTTATTCAAACAGTGAAACCTCGAATGATTAAATAGTTTATTTAGATAAGTAATATTTTCATGGACATTTTATTCTGACAGATGAATTTATGATTTTGCCTCTTCAAATAAATTTGTTGCAGCCAAAACTATTTTTTTTTTGTAATTTCTGTATTTATTAAAGAAGAGATTTCGAAAATGTCAGTAACACTTTTAAGCAAAGTTTTCCACTGTATTATTTCTATTGGCATAGAAGTAGAAGTTCAATATAAAGTTCAATTAACGTTGCAAATGGTCATTTTCAATTCCTGATTTCTCTTTTTAACTGGATTCTTAATAAAAATTTGTTGTTGCATTTGACTAAATATGCAAATACTTACTGCATTAAATTCGTCTTGACGTTGCATGTGATTTTGTATAAACATGACATTGTGTATGGCTTTTTCCAACTCGAAAGGATACTTTTTGCGGGGAGCCACGTCACTCAACGAATCATCAAGACCAGAAAGGACAGATGGCAAACCATTGTAGCCACTTAGAGTACTGAGACCACCTCCTAATACGCCCATCATGCCACTAAAACTGTAAATAAATAAAAAAATTAAAGTTTTTCAAATCTAAAAACGATCTTAAATTAAAAAAATGTAAAACTTTATAAAATTTTCAAAAAATAAAAACTCTCAAGAAAGTTAACAAATGAATCTAAAATATTACATGGAAACGTCTGGAAACTTTTATAATAAAACGTAAGTAACTCTGCCATTGTTTGTGTTAGAAAAATTAAAACATTAATTGTTTGAATATAATTTTCCACTTGTTTAAACACGTGCTTTTATAAATTACAAAAATTAAAAAACTCCCAAGAAAACTTACCGATTTGTAGCCGATGCACTGCTTAGACCATTTCCGACTCTACCCTGCATACGTCGTATTGAGTCCGGGCTTGAATTACCCGAATTGATATTCATCTCATCCATTAGGGCTTTACCAAATTTGGTCTTATTGAAGTTCATGCCATAATTGACTTTGCTGGCTGCTAAATCTCTCAACAAATCATTTGGCACTCTCATCAGCAACAGCTTCGGCAGACGTTTGATAAAGAATGATCTCACCCACGGCGCCATTCTATGTGTACTCGGCTTGCGATAGTGTATATTCAGTATGATAATCGTTATGACAACACTCAGGCCTACCAGTAACATGGTAAATAGTAGATATTTACCCAGGAGCGGGAGAGCCAACGATGTGGAGGGTATAATTTCGGAAATAAGTAAAAAGAACATGGTCTGTGAGAGCAGAATACTGATACACAAGGCAATTTTTTCACCCGAATCGGCTGGCAAATAGAACACCAAAACCGAAAGATATGAAATGCCAACAGTGGGTATGATTAAGTTGACCGTATAAAAGAGAGTCTTACGACGCAGTGTTATATTAAAAAAAATATCTACAAATAAAAAAAATAAATGCAAAAGGATATTCAAAGAAACTTTTGTTAAACCAGAAAAGATGAAAGTATTTTTTTTTGTTTTGAATTTATTATGATAAGCATGTGAGTGCAAGTAGTTATGTGGTTTTGAATTGAACAAAAAGTAGAAATAAAAATTAAAAAGTCGTTTAGAATTCTGTTGACAGATTGGTTACGCCATTGACATCAGATACACGTACATACGATTGCATTCAAACGGAAACTTACACTTGGAAATTGAAATTCTGTTTGAAAAATAGTTTACAACTAAATATTTCCATTTATAATTCACATACACACTTATGTGACTGCATACATCCATACATACTAAAGCCCTGCAAGCATTTGCTATCGAGGAAGTTCGAAAAGAATGTTGCCGCTGATACAGTTTGAATCATCGTGAAAATATCCCCCAAGGAGTTAGATTTCGGTTTTCACAGTTTTTACTTTTATTTATTATTAAAATACTTTTATAGTTTGAATTTATTTACGTTGATTTTTATTTGTTTGGCCTGTTTACAGATTTATACTCTTTTAAAACACATTATTTAATGGAACATTTTTAAACTTCAAAACTTTTTTATATGTATAAACAATGGTCATATCCACCGACTGTCAAAATATTACATAATTTTCTCTACACTTCCGCCAAAACAAAAAAAGTACTGCAGTTGTATTCCTTGACTGTGATATTGTGATATAAGAAAACAAAAAAACGCTTTTTGTCTCTAGTGACTGAAAATAAATAAAGCAAACGCATTTATAAAAATGTTTTCTGTTTCTACCGGATTTGAAATCGTTCACCATTTTTAAATATAAATTTCTTTATTTTCTTTTAACACATATAATACCTTTATCTTGCGAATTCTTCCAAACTGGCTTCCATCATGCAAATGCAAATTCGAAAATCTCGATACACTAGCACTTTTTCACTAACACACACACACACACACACACACACACGATTTCCATACTTTCAGCCAATCGGCGTTTTCTTCGATTTTCCATTAATAAAACGTATGCAAATTAAATGCTTGCAGGGTCTGCCCATTATAATACACACTCTTAGCCGTATTGCATTCCAAACATAAACATTACATACATATGTATGTAGAAACATATATGTGTAGTTATAGATGGATATTTTGAGATTTTCAGCCTGAATGAATTTTGAATCTGTGTGCTTTTGTATCGTTTACACATGTAGACTCATAAGTATGCGTGTCTGTGCATTTATGCTGTGTGTTATGGGCATAATAGTTAAGAACCGAGGCACGAGTCTATTTCAAAAAAAAATAAATTCTAAATCCTATAGGATATCAATCATCGTATGACAACAATAGAAAATAAAAAAAAAATACTTACTTGTATATCACAATTGTGTTTTTTTTTATTATTTTTTTACCATTCATCGAAGGTAAGAGGGCATATATTAGGGTGATCGATCGAATAGTATTCGACCGGTTTTAACCGGTTATTTTAGTTTTGCCCAAGTTGAATATTTTACAATGTCCATTTTTCGAATATCGAATAAACCGGTTATTTTAGTGAAATAACCCGGTTATTTTGGTAATGTCTAATTTATATACGTTTTCTCATTACTTTTGCTATAAATGTACCCGTAATTGAAGTATTATTCTATTTGAATATTTGGCAAACTTAAACTTTTTTTAAAAAATGTCAAAACAAAATGAAACAAAAGTCAAAAAAACATTATGAGCATTGTAAATACAAATAGTACTACAAAAAGAGTTCAGCTTTAAAAGTAATTAGCAATTTGACAGTATAATAAATACTATATATACATCTTTATATAATCTCTGGTAATAATATCGAACTAACTTAAGAGAAAATGGTACTTAAACGGCTCTTAAATGATAAGTTGCAAAGGTTCTTTAACGTCACGACTTATTAATCACTTTTAATTAGTCTACAAGCTTGGCACAAATATACGCCAAGTAAAACTTGGCCCTGTTCCAAGTAGTTTTTAAGAGACTGCAAATAATACTTTGCTGAAATGTGCTGCCAATAATGAATGAAAAACTCTTAAGTAGTTCTAGCATATCTTCATGCTTAAAACTAGTTAGAACATACCGGCGGAATCAACGTTATGGGAAAATTCATCAGGTTTTTTTAAATAAAAAATGTCCAGGAAGGGTTTACATTGTGATCGCCGAATTGACATATATTTCATACAAAAAGCAAGTTCATATTACTTTGTTTCTTTAATGCTGAAACGAAAAAATTGAAATATATAATCCTGGATAAGAGGTTTAGTTTGCAACTTTTCTAAAATATGGCTGAAGTTCATATAGACATACTTAACCAGCAACAAATTAAAACTCATTTACAATTAATTTGGGGAAACATCTCAAATAATAAATTTATTAAATTCCTATAATTTTTAAAAACCAAAGTTTTCAAAAATTCTAAAGCTTTGTTCACACCTACTAAATATTTTACTCCTAACGTAACCACTAACTTTCTCAAAGAATTGTTTGCTTTTACAAAACGTTTGGCTAGAGCTAACAATTTTTAACGGTTTCTTAGCTACATTTTACATAAATACAATTTTCATCTTAGACATAAAGTTTAACAAATAACTAGAAAATGTTTAAAATAATGCTTAAGCTTAATCAAATTACTGGTCATGCTTTTTTTTATTTTATGGTCAAATATTTGTTAGGTCTGAACATACCTTTTGTCATATCTATGTATTTTGTTGGTTCGTTACCTTCGTGAATTGTTTTGTTTTTATTCTAATGAACTTTTTATTACAAAAACTAATTTGATTTTTGTATTTTTATGTATTCAAATTAAAACCGGTTAACCGGTTATTTTTAAAATGTTTAACCGAAACCCGGGTTTTTTAATATAGCAACTATTCGGAATATTCGAAAACCGGTTATTAAAAAAAAGTCGAATAATCGATCACCCTAGTATATATTACTTTGTCATTCCGTTTGTTAGTTCCACAATATTGATCCTACACCCTATAAAGTATATATATTTTCTGGGTCCTTATGAAAAGCGAAGCTGAGTTAGAAATTGTGAGTCCCCTAGTTCGAATCTTGGTTTTTCAAAATGAATAAATAAAATTTTTATTTTTAATTTTTTTGTTGTAAAAACGATTTAAAAAATATATTTACCAGTTTTCGCTTTTCAAATTTAATTTATAATGAAGTTTCTAGTATTGTAAATTTGTATGTACACATATGTAAAATTTGTTTAGTTTCGTCTAGTTGCTCTGTATTCTGCTCGCTCGCACAATGGTGAAGGGTATATAAGATTCGGCACAGCCGAATATATCACTCTTACTTGTTTTATAACAATTTGATTTTATTTACTAACCGGAATTGCTTTTCTGTACCCAGGCCACAGTTGCAACTTAATAAAATTAAAATTTTTCAGTTTACTGTAAATGTTCTTATCACAGACACACACACACACACACACACACACACACCCACACACACACACACACACACACACACACACACACACACACACACACACACACACTCTCACACACACACACACACAAACTCATTTATGTTTGTGGACTTTTATTCAATACATATTTTAAGCATGTACTTGTATTTTACATTGTTGGCAACACTCGACTCTATGACACTTTACACCATTTTCTAATAAACCCTTCCCAAAATAAATTGTTTTGTAAAATGTCTTCTATGAACATGGTTCCTTGAATAAGATCTTTGGTTAATTATACAATTATTGCTAAAGGATTTACTAATAACATTTCAGTTAACTCAGTTTTTGGTTTTTTCTTTTTTTTTTGCTAAAAACAAGTTTAAGTAGCTTAAAATGCATTAACTTGTTTTTTTAAAATTCAATTCCGTTAAATTCTATATTGCATAACGAATGGAATACCTACCAGGATATGGTTCAGCACAGCAGGGATAATATTTTTCATGGCGTTCAGCTGGAACACCCAGAATGTCCCATTCTACACTTGGATAATATTCACGCAAATCTATACCGATTTCAACTTTATTATCCTTATCATTTTTCTGGTTAATATGTTTTAAATCAATCTTAAAAAAATGAAATTTTTCAAATATTTTGATAGAAATTCATTCAAAAAAAAATTCATTAAAAAAATTCATTGTAACTATTTATTTACCTGATCACCATCATAAGTCCAAGAACCAAATTTCATAAAGCATGTTTGCTGATCAAATGGAAAATAACGCACATCAATCTCACAGGAAGATTTAAAAATTGCGGGTGGTGTCCACACCACTTTTCCGGTGTAATGTAAAATGGCTTTGGTCATTGTTGTAACGACGTATTCACCATCGGCACTTAAAATAGTAAACAAACATTTCATATTGTCGCGTTAATACTTGTCGTTGTTTTATTTTGAAATAATTACTTGTTGTACAAAACAATATCCGGTAGCCAAATATGTTCTGAGGGTACATAGAGCTCGGTGACACCACCGTATTCCGAAGGATCCCATTTGAATTTGTGATCTTGCCATTCATGTTCTAACCACACATTCGTCGTTAATATTTGATCTTTTAAATTCTAAAAATAAAATTTATTTAAATTTATTACAAAATAGAATCTGGGAATTTATTTCTCATATTATTCGAATATTCTTAGTCAAATTACAATACAAACGAAAATTCTGATAGTGCGTAGAAAATATTCCTGGAAAATATTGAAGGAATAAGACTATTAAAGTATAAATGCTTTTGAGGATTGTAATTTGAATAAGAATACACATTCGAATAATATGAAAATTTTTATTACAAAATGTTAATAATTTTCAATATTTTTTGTTCGTATATATTTTTTTAATAATTCAACCGTAATAAAAACCATTTGAATTCTTCAATGTCAGTACAAACCGCACCTGACTTTTGTTAACAAATGCATTTGTTCCGTTAAATCAATGAAATTCTTATAAAGTTTTTCTAAAGAAACTTTTACAGGATATGAATTTTACAGTGGCTTTGTCAGTTGAACGGTCCATCTGTTATTGCACATGTCTGTCAAAATTTACAATTTACAGACGGTTAAAAAAAATAAACTGATTTCTTCTTCGATTCACTTTTAATTGTATTTTAGTATTTATTTAAAGAATACGTACACTCAAACAATTCATGCCTTGTATGTACAAAAACTGTCGTACGAAATGCTTTAGTAAAATACACAAAAACTTTTACAATTTACGAAAAAAATTATGTATGATACGAACTATTTTTGTTAATTGCATTAAAGTCTTTGTATTTTCGTATATTTAATTAAATATTTAGTAGTCTCATAAAATTATTTTGATTAACCTGGGAAAAATAAATATAGAATTATGTAACAATTGTGTTTTTTTTATTGAACTTTTTTTGATATTTTATTAAATCACTCTTAAGTTTTTCCAATTAAATTTTCATTAAATTATTTTTAATGACACAACAACATGAAAAAATATCTAAAATTTGGATTAAAAAATTTAGTTTAAAAATAAATTTGCAAAAATAATAAATTAAAACAAAAATGTTTAAATGTATTTTTTTACATCAGAGGGTTATTTAAAAAAATATTTATTAAATAATAAAATTTACGCTTCATTTAGTCGAAATTTTTTTAATGAACTTATTTGACGTCCTACACGAAGCCACTAGTTTTACCAAAAAAAAAAATAAAAGCTCTTGCAAAACGTTTTGCTGGATCAAACATCATTTAACGGTTTCTAAATTACATTTTACAATTATCCTCTTACAAGAAGAAAGAAACGTAAATCAACAGAAATTGTTAAAATTGAAGCTTAAATTTGATCATTTTACTGGTCAAGCTTTTTTGGGTTTTTTTTCATTAAACATTTGTTAGGTCTGAACATACCTTTCGCACCTTGATAATAATTTTAGGAAAACAATAGTTTACGAATGTTATTGGACACCAATGAGTTCCCAGCAAATATTAACATCATTGCTGTTTTTTTAATTATGAAAACTAGCAACTTTTTTTTTGCCTTCCATTTATAAATGTATTTTTAAAAGAATTTTGGATATATTTTTAATAAACTTAAATTAGGTATTTTTCTTAATTCTAAACAATTTTATTATTTATTTTCCAACATAAAAACAAACAAAAAATGTTGAAAAGTTGAGCACTTTTAAAGTAATTTAATTTATAATTATTTTATTTAAAAAAAAAAAAACAAATAAATTATTTTATTTAAAATCATGCAAAAATAAAAATTTCTTACGACTTTAGTATAATTTTTATTGACCTTATCAAAAATTATAAATAGATTTTATATTTATTTGCCGAATTAAAAGCAGATGACTCGCAAATTAGCTGATGTCAGGTTGGATGTTAGTTCAATATAGAACAAGCTCTAATTGAATACACTGCAGATACAGGGAAAATTTTACAGAAGCAAAAGGTAGAAATAAAAGATTATTTATTTATTTTATTTATTTCAGTCTATGAAATAATGCAACTTTCCTCACCGAATACACAGAGCGCGTTGTTTCTAGGCAACTACAGGCTAAGCTGGAACAACAACCGATTAATGAAACTGATGCAAGGCAAAATAAAAGTACTGAATGGATCGATACTCCTGAAATCTTACATGGAAAGGAGCGAAAACAACTACTTTTAAGTATTACAACAACAGAGCTGGCAGAAGGATTAAAATTGTATAAGCCAACTTTTGACTGTTGTCATTTTGTGGCATCCAAACTAAGAATTATTATAGTCTCAAGTCAGGCCTGGTTTTATTACTTGTATGGCTGCCCTCATTATTTTTATTGAAATTGTGCGTATGTGCTTCTTACGAGCACAGATAACATAACATTTTTTTTAAGGATACTTTTCATACGCATTTTTTACCGCGAACATATTATGAAAAAAAAAACTGTAATGTTTATTGATTGTGCAACCATGATGCAGTTGCATACACCACCACAAGAACTGTAGCAGATTGTAAATGGCAAGATAGCAAAATGTCACGACAAATATGTCCCTGCGGTCAACCATAATATGATTGTAGTTGAATGTAAGAACAGATTTAATCATAATATGGTTGCGATAGCAATAAGTGATTTTAATGTTTTTTGGAATTATACGAACATATTGAATCATATATTTTCTCTGGGCTCAATTTTTTTTTGTCAAAAAGTTTTTTATATGTTTGTCCTTCCGCCTTGCTTATGTTTTTTTTTCAAAAATTATGAGAGATTTTATGCGATCAGAGTTGAATTTGTTCGAAACGCAACTGGGCCATACGATTTTGCAGCTTTTTTTTTTGTGATAGTGTGGCTTTGATACCAGATTTTGCAGGCTTTTATTTTTATTTTGAGCAATTTTGCAGGATAGTGAATACAGGGCGAATTAAGGTGTTCTACACACCCTATTTTTGCAGCATTATTCCCTATTTACAATATTCTTTTTATGTCAATAAACTCAGTAACATTTTATTATTTCATTTTATTTTATCGGCATATTTTTCATTCTAGTTTAGTATTTTTTTGTTCGCTTTGTATCCGTCTCTTTAACTTTTTACACTCATACAACAGCAAAATGCCATTAAAGGCATTTGTAAGTAATGTTTTTCGAAATTAAATAAAATACAATAAAAAAATTACATGCCCAAAATTTCGTTAAAATGACGTGTAAGTGTGTGCAATGTTCGAATGGTTCGGTTGGTAGTTTCTTTGATGTAGGTGTGTGTAAGGCGGTAGTGAATGTTTGTTAAAAAGGGAATTATAAAAATAGAGCCCTCAAATCTTACGACTCACTTAAAACAAATTGAATTTTCAATATATTAACGTCATTTTGTGTTTTTCGTTTTCTATTTTAATCAATTCTAAAATTTGTCGTTGTAAAACAAATTGCTGCTGTTTGTTTCAAAATAAAGTTTATCAATATACATTTACATGTACAGACGTATCCATTCATTGTTACATACATACATACATACATACATACATACATATATACATACATACATACATACATACATACATACATACATACATACATATGTACATAAAAATACTTAAATACATTGAATGTATTGCGGGTTTTTTTCATGGGCAGATACCCAGATAGCATTTGGGGGATAATTTTTTGTAAAAATGTCCTAAATGCGACTTCTCAGATCACTTTTGATAATTAAAAACTGATAATTCATTTGAGCATTTGAAAAAGGATTCAAACATGATTAATTGACATTTTAAAATAACGATTTTATTTAGAATTTTTTTACATTCGTCACGCCAAATTTTAAAAATTTTTTTTTCTGTTTTCAAATATAATAAAACATCTGGCTCGTTACCTGTTTTGAAAGGTGTGCCACAAGGATCAATACTTGGGCTTAACACTTAACACTTTATATAAATGATTAAGATTAAAAAAATACAATACTGTAATGTACACATGTACGCTGACGACGTTCAACTTTATATACTTAAGTAGTGACTTAATGAAGATAAATAACTGTGTGGAAAAACTGAATACGGATCTTAAACAAATAATGAATGGGCAAATACTAATGGATTGTGATTGTGATGCTTGGTGATTACTAAGAAAAATATTAAGTTGCCCGTTGAACCTTTAATAATGCTTGATAATCAAAATATTTTAACTGTATGTACAGTAGGCTGGGTCAAAAAATATTGTTTCTCTAATCGACTTCTAATAGCGTAAATATGTTGTATTTTTGTCTGAATTAGATCCCTGTAAAATATTATTAATTTATTTTTAGTGTAAGAGCCCGCACTTTGACCTTCAATTTTGTTAAATTTTGAATATAGCAACAATAGCATTTTATTGCAGAAAAGCATATTACTGTATTTTAACGACTTTTAGGTTCGTGAAAATAGTATCAGAAGCATTCATGACTCTTTGCGCTAAAAAAGTCAAGCGATGGTTTAATATAGACGAAACTTGAATCAAGACGAGAGATACCCTGATTTGACAGTAAACAAGATTTTGTGACCAAAAAGGATTTTATTGTTTTATGTTGTATAAGAACCAAATTTTTATTTTTTTTAAGTTTATTTCAAAATATTTTTAGTTTTAATTAATAATAATTGATAGAAAATAAAATATTAAAATTTAAAAAATTGACTTTTTTCAAATGTTCTTAATTCTTAGGAGCTCATGCGCGGGCTCAAGATGACACTTTTTTGAACTTTTTTTTTACAATTTTTATTTGTTTTAACGTAATACAAAAAAATATTGCTATTAGAATATGATTCGAGAACTTTTATTTTTTCTCATACATCAGTGACCCACACTAATGTACAGCTAAAAATCTTGGTATCACTTTTAATTGCACTCTCACCTGGTCTGACCACATGAATGCTGCTGCTGGAAAAATATGAACATTTCTCTCAGTACGCGAAAAAGCTCTATGGAGTCACAATGAATAATTTGTTAAAAATAAGAACCTTGATCCTACTACACAAAATCGTATAGACCCGTGAACCAACATGCCTTTTTGAGAAAATTCAATTTACACGTTCTAGAAGATTAAATCACATTATACACGTCAGACATCAAAGTTTAATGTCTGAGTGGCAATTTTATGTTCATTCTGTCCGTCTTTGGAACACGCTACCTTCGTCCATTCGGTCTATAAGCAACGCTCTGCATTTTAAAAAAGAAATCTTTAATTATTATGCATAATAACACTTTCCACTTTGATTTTTGATTCTTCATGTTATTGCAATTTTTATTAATTTTTGTATAATTAATTTTAAAATTTTAATAATTTTTTTTTTAAATAAATTTTTATTTTTTTTATTTTTATTATGTTTTAGTTAACTTATTAAATTATATAAAAATCCTTTACTTTAATTATAATCTTGTTGTATTGGAAAACAATAATTAAAAACAATTAATTAAATTATTATTTAATTGTATAGAAAACAAACTTTCGTGTCAGCTAAACCAATAAAAAGATTGGCTAAAAAATAAGCTCAAAAATTATTGACAATTTATGAAATTAAAAGCAAGAGCGAAAGGTTTCTTCTTTTCTTTCCGAAAACTGATAACTTTTATTTGGTTCAAAAGAAAGCTGGTTCGAATTTTTAAACGCCATAACAGAGTTGCTTTTATCGGAGAAAAGTCAAAAAACAAGACGATTAAAAAATGATTTGGATTATAATCAAAATCTAAATTTACCAAAGTTTTTCTTAAATTCAATATTTCGTTTAAATGTGCTAAATTCCCATTTCATACTATTGATAAACTGAAATAATAAATAATAATTTACAATTGAAAAATTAGACAGAAAAAACGTAATAAAGATTGTAACAACAACCATTTAAATGCTCAAAAAGAGATCAGAAAACTGTATCACGAACGATTTATTATTTTCTCACGAAGAGAATCGTGAAATAAGCTCATTAGCGGTTATTTTGCTCGTGAAGCTGATTCCTAAAATATTCGATTATGATACAAAATGCTAGCTGGGTAACTTTAAATTAAAATGTAAAAGAAAAACCTATTCACTATTAAATATTTATCATTCTAAACAAATATGCACATAATTCTTAAGTGGAGTCGTCTCTGCTAGCACGTGAATGGAGTGAACATGAGGTTGAAGTTTTATAGACTCTTCGCAATAAATCAAGAATTCGCTTCCAAGTGCTCGATCGTTTCTGGTTTATCTGCATAAACCTGGGAGTATACAGTTCCCCAGAGAAAATAGTTTAATGGTGCCAAATCACCTGGAAGAGATGGTCAGTTAATAGATCTACTTCGCCAAATTATTGGTTAGCTTTATGTTTCTACCAGTAAATTTAATGTATTACCCGCTGTGTGGCATGTGGAACCATTATCAATGCCTTCCAATTAAGAGTAAGTAAACATGTCTCTATTCCGCTCACCATTGACTGTAACAGCCTGACCATTGTTATGCATGTGGAAGAATGATTTTATAGGCTAAGAAAGTCTAAAGTCTGGTATTATGCTTTACGGTCCATGAGAGATGCTGTCAAAACTCTATATAGAAGCAAGAAAGAAAGTTCAGTTGGTTAAGCCCGACTATTTACGAACATTTTTCACGAGTGTAACCTGTTGGTGGCACAAAGGCAATCATGTCACGGCAAAACAAACTTATGTTATGGAATTACGTTTCAAATAGGAGTTCTTTTTACCGAGTATTATCTAGACATAAACATCTGCATGAGATTTTTTGGGAGGGGGCTTATATGGGGCTTGTGGTCAATTCTGGGCCTACTAGCTTAACACTTTTCCGTAATGCGAGAGCTATATATATATAATTTTGTGAAAAATTGACATGCTATTTCTGCCAACATTTCTTTACAACTACATAATAATATTAGCGGTATTCAGTGTTTGGTGCGTTTGAAGCAGCAGCTGTTTGTTTTTGAAAAATTTTGTCATTGACAGTGAGCGATATTTTAAGCACCTTTGTAATGCTAGATGCAAAACAGGTAAAATATGGTATGTGCATTTCCAGCGAAAATCCTACTTTTTATTACGTAACGCCAGCAATCGAACAAACTTGTATTTTGGCCCCATGTTGTGCAAATATTATCCTTTTTGTTACTAAATGTAGAGCTGTTTGCGCTTTACACCAAAATATTTAAAAGTAAATTATACAAACAATTTTTTGAGAAAACATTTATTTTATTTTCTGGCGTTACGTTACAAAACGTAGACATTTGTCTAAAAGTTTTTTATAAATTTCAGCTGTTCGACCATCATGGATGCAAACGCAATACACGTAGCAAAAAAGCTTTACAGTTTTAGTATTGCACAAAAGCAATGATATTAAAATTTGCAATTCTGTCTGTTTTGTTGTTGGATTATAAACAAAAGCTACAATATTTTGCATTTGAACTCTCCCAAGCCCATTTGCATCAAACACTGAACTCCGCTATTATGGACTTTGCGCACATTTTAAGCAAATGGAAAAAAGTGCACATAAATCAAATAATAAATGGAAGAGGAAAAATGAAGGCGATACAACCGGTAAAGGCCTTTTGACACTACATTTTAATGCATTGTTCAAGTTTTGGTGAATAGTGCAAATATAAAGTTATAGAAAAATTAACCAAGTGCGAAGGGTTTACTAAAGTAATCGATAAAAAATGAAGTTATTCAAAAAAATGTAAAACTGTTTAACTTAAAATTGACCTTTCAAGTTTGAAAAATTAAAAGTGTGGCTGAATCAGCGATTTAGGGGCAAATTCAGTGATTTACCGCTTTTTATTTTTAGGTTTCTCATAAACAAAATGTTGGCAACATTTAATAAATTTAACAGTACTCTTTTGTTGATATTTTTTAAACTAAGATTTATAATACATTTTTGTGGAGTTTTTAAAGAACATAAATAAAATTAATTTCATCTAAAAAAATCTTTAAGTACAATTAGGGCAAAAAAGTACAATTTTTAAAGGTTGTTGGTACAATTTTAAAAATTCTCAACGCCATCCCTGAAACAAAACCATAACAAGAGAAAAAAACTAAAAAACTTTGTTTATATTTTTTTTAGTTTGCACTTTCTAGCATTTACTGTTTCTTTCTATCAATTAATGAATAACAAATGTAGTGTCACAAGGGCTTAACAGTTTTTCATTTTTGATTAATTTTTTTCACTTTTAATAAACTGTTTATTAAAAAAAATTACTATAGTAAAATAACTTTTTGTTCAATTCGACAATAGTGTGATAGAACATTTGGGCCTAGTTCACATACGCAAGAGAATTTCGCTTACTTTGAATTAATAAAAAAGTCAAATTCTGCAAGCTCGCAAGATAGATGACACTTTTACATTTCAAATTGTTTTTTATTAATAACACAGTGCAGCACTAAAATCTTAAACCAATTGAGACCCCCAAAATCTAAAAGCTTATGATTATAGAAGAAAACCCCTACCTGGGTTTTGAATTATAAGCTAAAAACAGCAAAACTGGAAAAAATTAAAAAAACGTGCTACCGTTTGAGTTTTGTATCAATTAACTAGTACGTAGCAAAATAAAAGTTATCTTTATAGCTGATTTCTGTATATTTATAAAAAATTCAAAATAAAAAGAACACAACTATACAGCAACGCATTTTATCGGTGTTTTTCAACATAAATTTCAGGCATTTAGAAAAAAATTTAAATCAAAATATTCTTTTAAGTAATTTTGTGATATCGGAAACACGGCAATACTGTATTCACATATTTTTTAAAATAAACATTACTTTTCATAAAGATTCCATAGAAGCTAAATAAAGAAAACCATATCAAGTTAATTAATTTATATAGTTGCCACGAGGAGAGTGTTAAGATGCAACGATATCAAAATAAAAGCTAGAAGTTTAGTTGATGCCGACATTTCAAATATGAACTTGCACAGTCCTGTGTAGCCACTCCAAAAAATTTCGTGTTTATTTTTATTTCTCCTGATTTTCGTAATTAATACGAATACACTACTTGCAAGCAATTACTTGCATGTGGAAACGTAGGGTATGATGCCAAAAAATGTCAAGTTTAACTTGTACACATACACGAATAGACCTTAACTTATACATATGTGAATTTATGAAAAAAATAAAAATATTCTTTTATTTAGGGTTTTTTAAATATTTGTATATTTATTAACTGAATGTGTCTCATGTTGACCAAATATCTTAAAACTTAATCCCACTCCAGGAGAGCATGAATGTTCAGACGGTCTTAGCGAAATTAATTTTTTACTAGTGGAGCCTATAAGTCCCCATGGATGTTTTCATATGTTATACACTATGGCGCATCAGTCATAATTCTAACAATTTGGACTGTGCCCTGTGTATCCCTTCCACATAATTGGTTACCATTTGTACAAATCGATTTCAAAAGGGTTTTACACAGAATGACTTGGTGGTCAAGGCCAAATTTAGATTTGTCACTAATTAACCAGTGAAGTAGGGATTGCGATTCAGTTTTAACCAAAATCGAAACCGCGGTCAGTAAAAACCTCCGTTTTAGCTTTTATTCAAACAATATACATAATTATGTTTAAAGAAATTGCAAATTATACATAATTCTTGTACTTCATATACAAAAACTTTATACATAACAGCCTGCAACAATGGCAAGGTATTTCGATATCTTAAAATAAGTACTAAGAAGAACAAATGTTACCTTTTTAACTCTTAAGAAAACACCTTATTTGTGTGGCACAAACTACCACCTGGGCCTGGCTGGGACCACTAGTATTTTGTATAGTTTTTCTGACAAGCCCCTGGGCAGGACTGGGACTACTTTTATATGTATGGGGTTTTATGGCTATAGCAGGAACATTTTGTTGCGAAATAGAATAATTCTTCTAAAAATAGAATAAAAACAGTAAAGAAAGAATTCTTATGTGTTGTGTATGCTTTTTGATACGTTTCATTTTGATTTTATTTACTGCAGTACATAAATATATAAAAGGGAAGGGCGTGGCCAGGCCCAGTTGGATACAATATGCACAAAATTTTCATTTGGCCAATTGCGACGCCCACGGTGTTTAAATTTCCACTTTTTTCTCATTTCTTGTAAAAACAATATTATTGAGGAATTCGTAAAATTTCGTTCTAATATACCTAATAATATATAAAAAAAATACTGGAAAAGTCAAAAAATGCCTGGCCAAGCACAGGTATACACTTAAGGGTTAATAAAAGTACTTGAATTGTAACAAATAAAAAATTGTATTACATTCAAAAGAATATATATGTATGAAGTTTAACTTTGATTTTGTTCAAAATTAAAAACCAACCGGTTTTAATCATTTTAAAACCGAAACCACGGTTTCACATTTTTACGGTTTTTAGCAATCTCTACAGTGAAGTAGATTTTATTGTTTAGTTAAATACGAATTGGTTTTTTAACTTGAAGTCAACCAAATCAATTGAGTGCTAAAATTTCTTTCTGTTTTTGCTGTTGCTGGTATGAATGCAAGAACTGTAAAGAAAACCAAGAAATTCGTTTGTTTCTGTTTAAAATTTTAAATTGAGAAGCAATAAATCTTCGAGGAATAAAAGTACAAAATAAAAAAAAAAACATTCAGTTATTGTGCACAACGAATTGTAAAAATAATTTTTTTCTTTTCTTGTAGCTTCACCCATTGACTTCACCGTCATACATTTACTTTGTGTTGACCAGTGTTTTTCTTTTATGTTTTTTCTCTTTTCCATTTATATGCCCACAATTTATTGACTTAAGGGTTCATTACTCAGCTCCTGCAGCTGATGGGTACTGTATTTGGTTTGAACATTGAAGTATGTGACTGTTGCATGCATCCTAAAAAAGTGATTGAAAAGTTTAGTACTTAACACAAAAGTCTTACGTATTTTGGGGAAAATACACCCCTATTATTTCTTTTATTTATTTCAGTCTATAGATTAGAAATCCAAATTTTTATTTTTAAAACATCGTAACTGGCAGAAAAGTCAATTAGATGATGTAGACTATTAAATTTCAAGCAAATTTGACGAAAGGAGTCGTTGTTAGCGTTAACAGAACGATAATTCCTTAAAATTAAATTTAACAGCTTCGTGTAGGTCCAGCTGGAATATTTAAGTTAATTTCCCTCAACAAGTAATCGGAATCGACATCACCGCGTATTAGACCCATTTTAAACGAAATACTAATGGCCGTTTTCTCATTACACGATTATCTTTTTTCCCAACGAAAAACTGCACGTTAAAGAAATTTAGTTTTCTCAATGTCTAATTTGCTTCTATTCTGTCGCAAAGCTAACCAGCACTCATCTGCCAATTATTTATTTTCCTTTAATTTGCTGTACATAAAAATTCAATCAGGTGACTCCCAATTTTAACATGTATTTTGAGAGGTGTTGCCAACTGAAAAAAATGTTTTTTGTCGTTATATTGAGAAATCAAAACATTAAGTAACAAACAGTTTGTCGATACATTGAGAAAATGGCCTTTAGCATTGTTCTTCGACATTTTAACGTCGGCATGATAAGTTGTTATTGTTTTTTTGAAGAATTTCAAGCAATAATTAGATCATTTTTGGCAAACACGTAAGACTTGTGTGATAGTGTAAAGCCACCTTTATGCTTAACGTTATATACATAAGTAATTCGGAGAAATAATTGCTTTTTTTTAATGACATAAATTAAGAAGAGTCAACTAAACACAAAAAAGAGGACTACATTAAAGAAAATTATTATTATCAAAAAGTAATTTCAATTTTTGGGAATACAAAATTTAAATTTTCAAAAGATTTTGTTATTCGTGCTCAATTCCCAGTTTTTATTATTGATAAAAACACTTGAAATTTATTGTTGATGGGATAAGCTATTCCTATGCGCATTTCCTGATGATCTGGCCTAAGCAACCAGTGAAATGCGCATAGGAATAGCTTATCCCATCAACAATAAATTTCAAGTGTTTTTATCAATAATAAAAACTGGGAATTGAGCACGAAAAACAAAATCTTTTGAGAAAATTATTATTTTAAAATAAATAATTTTTTCAGTTACATGTTGCTTAATAGCGCGGCCCACACTGTCGATCGACAACCAACTATCGATTTTTCGGTCGACAGGTTTTACGTTTCGAACTTTGACCAATTATTTATTATGAAATAACTTAATATGTACATTTGTTATCACATCAACAATTCCATAAATGAAACGCTAGTTTGGAAATATAAGTCGACAAAACATGAAAATTAATCCATTAAAATAGAATTTTGTACAACAAAAAAAAATTAAAAATAATCAGTAAACAAAACACAGCAGTAAACAAAAAATATTGAATAAAAGTTTAAAAAATATATTTTTTAAAACTATATAATTTTATTTGTGGTACTGTTTTCAGAAAATTATAATTATAAAAAAATATTTAGTGTTGGTGTGTAAAGAAAAATTTTGTTTAATTTTTTAACAAACTGCCTCTGTTGACAACCACATATTTCTAAGTAGGGCGCAAACATGTAAAACAAAAACAATATTTTTTAATTCGTTTTGGTTTTTAATGTCTTCGTTCGGAAATATACACAAAAAAAAAAATAATGTGAGGGCAAATAATTTTAGCATTTGACGAAAATGAAAACCTTTTGTCGCAAACAATTTTCCAACAATATTTATTTACCGAAAAAACAAAAAGTATTTCAAGTTTTTTAACAGCGAAATTAATTGTTGCAAATAAAATAATTTTTGCCGTTTAATGTTTTCCTCTGAAATAATGGACCATCGAAATTTGCTGTTGACATACATGATTTGTTTTGGTACTTCATCATCATTGCGATCAGTGTTAAGTCGTTGGTCGGTGTAAAACTAATAAAAAGTGAAGTGAAAAATTAAATTGCAGTATTTTGAAAAATATAAATCGACAAAAAATCTTGGCAAGTTGATGCGATATATTCTTTTCTCTAATTTATTGCATGAAAAATATTTTTACAGATTCGCGACATCTTTATTTCTTTAATTTACTTCACGCGGTAATAACTCCTCAACGCATCAACCAGGCAGCGAATCCATCTAAATCTGACGCCCAAAAGGATACGATTGGCCATACAAAAAATAATTTTAAGGGCCGTTGTTGAATATGAACCACACCTAAACGTCAAGTTTTTTTCTGCATTTCATTTGACATTTCTCAATTTCAGACTAACTCAATTTGAGCCATGGAAAGTTACACATTTGAGCAACGCGTTTAAGTTATTCAGGCTTATTATGGAAATGTGGCATTCAAATCAAAATGCATACGTGCACTTCGTAATTCAGTGATGAGGCACATTTTCACATCAGTGAATTCGTCAATAAGCAGAATTGCCGCATTTGGGCGAATGATAATCCAAGAGTGATTGTCGAAAAAAGTGGCTGTTTGGTGCGGCTTATGGGCTGGTGGCATCATCGGGCCGTATTTTTTCCAAATCGTGATAGTGAACTTTGTATGGCCCCCCGAATTGAAAGATATGGATGTGGATGATATGTGGTTCCAACAGGACGGTTCCACTTGCCACACAGCTAACGAAACAATGGCTCTCTTGCGCGACAAATTCAATGGCAGTGTTATCTAACGTGGTGGCGATGTCAATTGGCCGCCAAGATCATGTTATTTGACACCGTTGGACTTCTTTCTTTGGGGTTATTTGAAAGAAAAGGTGCACATCGATAATCCAGCAGCAATTCAAGAGCTAAAGGGTGAGATAATTCGGCACATCAACGGCATAGAACTTCAATTATGCCTCATCGTCATTGTAAATTTGGACCATCTGATAGTGGTGTGCCACCGAAGTTGCGGCGGCAATTTTACCGATAATTTGTTCCATACATAATTGAATCATACCAATTTTATCATAATAGAAAGAAAGGACAATAATTTCTTAAATAATTTGTGTTTTACTCAAAATCAACATCGGCCCTTAAAATTTTACCACCCGTTATGAACAATAATTTAAATAAGAATTTCAAATAAATTTTCTCAAACTTATAATAATGTTTTCATTTATACCTTAACAATTTTCGCATTTGTAAGAAGTATATTGAAATGCTTAGGCAACATTTTCTGGATTTAACGACACAAGTATATTGAACAACTTTTGCACTTGCGACAACAGCATACTGAACCGTTGGGGCAACAAGTATGACATTTTAAGCAACACTTTTAACTTTGCCTCAACAATGCATTAACACATTGGGACAAAAGAAACAGACTTGTTACTACAAATGCAAAATGTTGTTGGGCACAATCCGAATGTAAATTTTATTTGAATCAAAATCAAATTTTCTTGGCATTACAGTCTTTTTTTTTATGTGTATGAACAAGCGTAAGTATAGAGTATAGTTGAATGAATATGTTTAATTGTACAAATGGCGATCTTAAATTGCTTTATTAAGCGAATTGCTTTAACCCTCGCCTGATATGGTATTCAGATATAAATATTTTATTAGGTAAATAGTTATTAGGTTTATTGACAAAATTATATTTTTATTTACACATACACAATTTTGCTAACTCAATTAGCAATCAACTCAAGCAAGATGTAAACAACTTTTGACATCTTTAAAGAATAAACAAAATAAACATCTGGCTTTTGCGCAGACCTAATGGATGTACCTTTATTTTGTTGCCATTTCAGTTGCCAAATGTCAAAGCCCTTTTTTTGTTCTCTAAACACACTTGTGATAGTGTTGCATGCACCCAATATTATAACAATTTCGTATTAATTGAAAAATAACTAAATTTTAATAACTTTCTTAAATTTTCTTTAGTTAAAAGAAATTTTTTAAAAAATGTCAAGTTCTTTAAAAAAACTAAAAAAAAAAAAATTTTATGACGAAAACTTGTTCATCGTCTATAAACGTATGTGCAGTACAACCCGAATGTGTATTGGTAAAAGAAGTACATAAAAACCTTTATACAGGCGAAGGTAGTAAAACAAGCGAATTTTAATTTTTGCGATACCACTCAAGATGAAATTTGCAAATTATTTATAGTAAGCGAACTAATTGACTTACCAGATCAATAAGCTGTGATAATCTTAAACCTAATTTGACCAGAACTGTGTCCGTGTTGTTGCTGACGGGTCTTATTAGACGATTATAGTTGCTGAGCAAATCATCGTATAATCTTTTTGCATCGGGATTTGCTTGGACACTTTCGCACAGGAGAATAAAGACGACCAGTAGACACAACCATTTTAAATGACACAAAAGTGTCGACTTGTAGTGTAAAGCGGACATTTTGCTGTTTTACTCACACTTACACATTCACACATGTATGTACATATGTATGTTTATATGTATATATTCACTATCTGATTCAATTTGTATCTTTTGCTTTTTATCGGTATCGGTATCGTTATCTTTGTTATTATTTAAAATTGTCGTTGTTGTTGGTGTGTGTTGCACAACAGGACATCTGTTGGAGAATTTTTGAAATGTGTTGCGGGCTGGGAGAAAGTGTTTATTTAATTGAATTAAAATTTTTAAATGCCTACGTCATTACCACTCTGTGAAGGATATTGCAATTTCCCTTGTGACGTCACTAGATTTAGGTTGTAACACGTGGGTGTTCGTGTGCGTCGTTGTCGTTGTTGCTGTTGTGAATGCGGTTTGTATTGTTTGATTTAATAATTGATTTGCTTGTGTATCGTGTTCAAGTATGTTAATGTCAAAAGTTTATAAGTTTTATTTATCTTAATGATTTTGACCTTGCTTTAGCCGGGCTTTATTTACAAACAAATAAATGTAGTTTTTACATACCACACGCCTACACTTACATAAGTAAGTGTAAGTATACAAACTAAAATGTATGTATGTATGTATACAAAGTGTGTTTGTGTATGTATGGCTGTAATTGTTTTCATGTATTTTTGTGTCGTTTTTCTCTGTTCTATTCTATGCTTATTGTTTGTTTATAGTTTAGTTTTTGCATCTTCTTCTTTCTCTGATTTTTATTTGTGTGTGTTGCTTTGTGTTGGAAAGGGATGTACATCTCCTTCTGTAATGGCAATGACGTCTGCGGAAATTTAGTACTTATTTTAAGTTCTAAAATCTCTTTTAAGCTAAAACAACTCTCCACTTATCAAATGTCAAATGGTTAGCTGTCAAAAACAAATTTGACATTTGCCAAACCTTTTTATTTATTTTTTCATGTGTAAATTAAATGATAAAAAGGAATTAATTTTTCATCACAATTCTTCTTTTATATTTGCACTTATTTAAGAAAAACAAAACAAAAAAAAAAAAAAAAAACAAAAAAGAAAAACAAGGAAAATTTAGATACAAAAATTTGTTTCTTTATGAATTTGTTTAAGTTTTTTTCTGCGATATTTTCGCTTTTTTTTTTTTCTTATGCGCTTTTGTCGTGAAAATATACTCTCCGCTGTCCTGTGCTCAAAAATCACAGGACATATACTGACTTGATTTCAGCATTTGTAACGGTTTGTTCTATTAAATATCAGAAACCAACACATTGACAAGGAAATTATTTTGTAGAGTTTCATTTAACATTTTCTCAATCGCTTGTAGCATTCGAATGCTGTAGTTTTGTCGCGTACAGCATCCGGCGCAATACAGGACAAGCGCTTTGACTTCTTACAGACCAAAGAGAGCAGCAGATATGAGAAAGACGAACAATTAAAAAGAGAAATGGGAGCGAGAGAAAATGTAATATAAAAATTGGAGTTTAAATTTTAAGCCCAAGTGAAACAAATTGTTTTACATGCCTACACATGTACAACATACAATACATATTTTTAAAATAAATTTTATTTCAAAATTACATTTAAGCAATTATTTAAATTTACAATTGCATATATGTACGTACAAACATACAACATTCTCACATGCAAATAAACATACATAACTTCTATAATTTTAACATGAAACTTTAAGTTTTACGTTTTTGCTGCTCCCATGGCCAACTACTGCATTGTTTTTTTGTTTGTGTCACTTTTTTCTTCGTTAAAAAAAATGTTAAGAGGAAGAAAAACAAAAAATAGAATCAACTGAATAAATATTACTCTCGGGCCACAGCCCAATTTTTTGTTTGTATGTGTACGTGTGTTTGTGTAAGTTGAATTTTATCCCATTTACTTGTCGTCATCTCTTTAACGTTTTAGAAAAAAGTATAACAATTTTTGTTAAGCTCCTTTTAAAGAAAAAAAATCAAAATAAAATGGAAAAACTCTATCATCACAAGTTTGTATCTCAGGTGACGGTTTTTAACTTCATTTGATATTCTACACGAAATATAAACAAAAAAAGAGATAAGAATATACAATTTGGCAATAGAACACACACACACACACACACACACACACCCAACCACACTTTAGATTTGAACTTTCGTCTCAATGTAAGGAAGTCCTTTTTAGAAATATTATTTTTGCAATTTTTTTTTTGGTAAATATATTAAAAAACCCACACATTCAACATGTTTCTTCATAACTTAGTGTTCTTTAATACTTTTTGTTAATTTTATGTACCTTCATACATACTTACGACCATACATTTGAAGTTTTAAATGCATACACACATATACAAATTCGTGGTAGTGTGCATGTGAGTACGTAAATGTTTCTCGTTTCGATTTCGATGTCGTTGCATGAATGTGGATTGTAGATTTACTGTCATTAACACCTGTCAACATGTTGTCGCATGAAGTTGTTTTTCGCTTTTATGGCAGTAAATTTTTTGTTCGTTCTCCGATGATCATGTTGTCGTTGTTGTTTTACGTTTACGTTTATACCAGTTTATTTAAAACACCGTTGTGGTTCCGGTTTTTCTTGCTGTAGTGTTGCAGTTTGTAACAAATGTTTTATGTTTTTTATTTCTTAATAAATTACATTTTCATATTTGGTAACAGAAAGATAACTTTTATTAACTTTGGAATTTTATCGATAGAAATAAACCAATTTTGGCACTTTTTGACAAAAACTTTTTTTCTTAGCAAATTTGTTTAGACCAATAATTTTGCACGACATTTGCGAAAACGGTAATAATTAACCCATTGAATGTGTACTGCTACCATTTTTTCTGGGTGCCGTGGTTGTTAGTAGCGAGCTGGAATATCTGTGCGAGAGTTGCAGGTTCGATTCTGTTATGATTCACTGTTTTGTTTTACTAAACCAGATTGAAAGTCTATTTTAAAATTGCTCGCTAAGTAAATTGTAATTTTTATAAACAGGTCAAATAAAAATTACAATTTTTAAGTGAATTGTTAAAGAATTACAAGCAAAATGCGACTACTTTCGAATTGAATCGAATTAAGTAAGTGCATTGTTTATATCTAAATGTTAAACGTGTAGCGTATACGTGTTGAAAGCCATGCAAATTAATCATACGTAAATTAATTTAAACATATTTGAGTAAAATATCATGATTCGTAACAGTTTAAACCGAACTAAAACTATTTTCGAGAGGTGAATTTATATTGGACCCATGGCAATTATGGACCAATCCTCACAAAATTCTGTAAAGTGTTTTCTGGTATTGAAAACCCTAAATTAGAAATAATTTTGAAACAGTAATGAAATTTGTTATAGCGTTTTATAGTTTTGGAGTGGTTTTCAAAAGGCTACTAAGTTTGAGCAGAATCATTTGTTACGGTTTTAGGCGTACTTGAGTGTTTTCCGAGAGTAGGCTTTATATGGGGCCTACGGTTAATTATGGGCCGATCTTCACAAAATTATCCAATATGATTTCCAGTCGTATAGAGCGAATTTCTTTTAAATCTTATGTCAATCCGTGCATTATGCTGCCATTTATGTCAGTTTTTGTAATTATAAAATTTTTACGGTAGTGGTTCCGCATTTGGATTCATAATACTCATCCTACTGAACCGATTTTGCTGGATTTCGATCTTAAATTTTTGTTTTTTTTTTGAGTTGTTAAAAATGGCGAAACCGACTTAGAGTTACTCAAGGAGACAGAATAACGTTAAGTGGTCTGAGATGAAAAATGAGAAACTTTCACATGGAATGAAAAACTTAGTATACCATGATTCACCACAAGTGGTGGAGGGAATAAAAACACATGTATGCTCTCACATTATTACAGAGAAAATGTTTTTATTGCCGTGAACATATGCACATAATTGGTTGCATTCAATTATGTCTCTGTAACAAAAAATTATAGATATGTGTGCGAAAATAATAATATTATTAATTTTACAACCAAAAATATCGTACAATAAATAAATATTAACTTATGAAAATGGTTGTAGGCAACGATAATATAGTTGTGATAAAAATAATTATGCACGCAGAGAAGAAGCGTATATAAATATGGTCACCTCCAACAAAACTATTTTTAAAGAAAATTTTGAACCTCATGTGTTTAATATAAACATGTTGTCACCGACAACCATAGTATGATTTAATTAGTCCTCCATCAATAAGCAGCAACCATATTATGGATTCCTCTAAACATGTTATGGTTAAATATGACAATAATTTGTTTTTAAGCTAACAATAGTATTATCCTCTTTTTCAAGAGCAACATGCTATTGTTGAAAACCAATCATGCTATTATAAGTGTTAAGCATATTTTAGTTATTATTAACGGTAAAATGTTCGAAGACAACCATAATATGGTTGTGGATTTTTGGTGGAGGATTAATTTAACCATAACATGGTTGTCGGTTACAATAATATGGTTAAATCAAACATAGTATGATTTGAATTTTCTTTAAAACGTGTTTTTTCTCTGGGTGTGAAACTTAGGGGGTAATTTTGTTGTTCACTTCACGTTGCGTTGAGAAAATTTTCATTTTATATGAAGGTGAAGTGAACAACAAAATTACCCAATTAATTAATATAAAAAATAATTTAAATATTCCCAGTTTTAGCTCGTTTATTTTTTTTAAGATTAAAATAAAAATCCTGATATTGAAACAGTTTAAAGCATGTAGATGTTCTGCTAAAAGTGCTTTACGATTGCAATGTAGAATAATAAAAGAAAAGAAAATATTATGAATTTCTCTAATAGACCAAGAAAAGATGAGAAGAGAAGTATCAATATTTTGCAAGAAATATGCACTTTATTTAACGGAAGTATTGGATATTTTGTAGTTGTTTAAAATTGTTTTCTTCACTTCCTTTCGCCATTTCCACTTCTGTGCCCTGGCACAAGAGCTCTGTATTATCATCATCATCATCATCATCATCATCATCACCATGTTATATATCGTAATGCAATGTAATGGTAGCCATGCAACCGGATGTTATTGAGAGCTGGGGGTGTTTTTATTCCGACTACATAAAAATAATATTCAACACTAAAGAGAACAACAGCAACAACAGCAGACTCTAAAAACACTACAACAACTGGTACCGTTACAATCACACTTTCTTTACAGGATGATCTCGTTTTTGACTTTAATTCCATTATTGTGTATTATAAGGACGGTCGGTGTTCACTTTGAAGAACGACTTGAACGGATTTTGTATAAAGAAATATGAGAATGAAAAAAAAAATTACGTTAAAAAATCAAAATATTTACAACATAAGGACAGTTTAAAAATAAATTTAATACTTTCCAAAGTGTCTAATATAATCCTTACAGATTTATAATATTTCTCTTCTTTATAGTTTTTGTTAAATAAAAGGAAGAAGTCCCCATAACGTTGTATGGTTGTGTGTGCATTGGAAGCGTAAAATTTTATTCATATTTTCACTATCTGTCTTTTTGTTTGTGTGATTGTATGTTACGTTGGTATCTAACAGCCAATCGTCATTCATTATGTGGAAAAAATACGTTTATATCTCGTTGCTTTGAAATCTTCTTCTTCTCCTTTTCCTTTAGATTATTCGAAAGCATCAAAAAATAACGAAAAAAAAAATATAAAAATGTCCATTTTATTATTCGTCGTATTACAGTTGCTTTATTTTATTTTTTATAATTCTTCATTTTGTTGTAGTTGTTGCTGTTGCTGGTGATTGTGTGTGTGTGTGTGTGTGTGTGTGTGTTTGCAATGGTATGAATGGTGTTGTGCTACTTAAGTATAATAAATGCAAATTTATTTGTAGTGTAAGTAATGTTTTTCAGGATAATTTGTTTATTTTGAGTGATACTTTTATTTCATCTTTCTTCCAACCAACAACCCATCCTTTCATTCGTTCGCTCACTTATCCATTGAATCCGAAATAGACACAAACAAATACACATGTATTTAAGTCAAACCAAACACTTGTAAGTTTTTGCAGGATGAGGCAGAGACGACAAATCTGGAGTATTTTAAATTTTTAAGTAATTAAATTCCAAAAGAGGATAATAATACCTAATTTAAATTTGATTTAGAGTTGTTTTTTTAATTTTATAAATTTAACACAACTTAAAAGATAAAAGTGAAACAAATTTAAACAACTGTACGTTTCTTAAATTAAGTGTGTTATTAATGCATTATGCTCGGAGAACATAATGGAATTTTTTTTATTAAAAAAAAAGAAGAATATAAATAGTTAATTTCTTATCTTCTCATAATAATTTTGCAGAATTAAGTACGTCCTCAATTGGGTCGGATATATTGAAGTTTAAACGGTGATATTGAAAATGTTGTTTCACAAGGCAGCGTATTAGACCCACTTAGAGTTTATGGAAAAAACTCTATTTCTATATGGATGATATTTCCTTTTTTGACCCCTATAAGCCAAGAAATGCGGATATGATTTTTAATTAACAAGGATACACCTAGGGTTGCCAGACGGCCTGAAATGGCCTGGATTGTCCAGTTTTTTTGCGTGATGTCCAGGTTCCAGCTTAAATGCAATTCATCCAGTTAAAAACTTTATTTAATTTTGAAAAATTATTTTTTTATTAATTATATTTTTTTATAATTAAATTATTATCTTGTATAGAACAAAATCCTATACTAAGAAAAAATAGCAAGAAAAAAATGTATAATTTGCCGACAGACATTCCAATTATAAAATGCGGTCCAGTTTTTCAAAATTGCGCTAAAAATAACGTACAAAATTTATCTCGTTTGCCATACATGCCAAAAAGACTTAAGGTATTTCTAATAATCTTTACTCAAGAGAATCCATTCCTTTGACCGAATAAAGGCTACAATTTTAATAAGACTAAATTTTGATGAAAGTTGCAAAATGTTTAAAACATTGTTGTTTACAACTAAAGTATGTAATAAAGTCATTAAATTGTTTAAATACCACAGAAAAAAAATATTGCCGAATTATTTTCAAACAAACGCTTATTTGAAATTTTTTTACTGATTCAATTAACATTTTTGTTTGATTTTTATTTAACCAACAAAAATGTTGACAACTATTCAAAAATATAATAAACGCGTTATTGGTTTCAAGTTTTTATAATTTTGTATGAAATATTTAACGCTCTTTCGAAAATGGTCTTAAAGTCGGATTGAAAAGTCAATAATATTCAATGGAATAATCATGGAGTAGATTCTGATTGCAATAGTATGACAGTCATCACAAATATCCGAAATGCACAAAAATAAGAATAAATATCTAAAAAGAGTGTAATATCGGCACTACTTCATTTAAATTGTTTCCTAACAAAATATGCTTGCAAAAAAAGTGTTGAATTGCAGTCTCTTCATAGAGTACAAAATAATGCGCTGAAATCCGTACAGAACTTACTATAAATTCAACCTACGATTACTTCACGCACAACACATCACTACATCAATAACAAATTATTTTGTCATTACACAGAAAGAATTAAAAATTTATTTCAATTAAAATGTTTGTTAGATTAATTAAATTAAAAGTATTAAGTAAATATTTTTTCATTTAAACACATTTTTTGCTGTAATGTTTTTGATATAAGTAAACGTTTCATTCACTTGATGAAATTTTCAATTGACACTGATTTATTTTGGCAAGAATTTGGCAAACATTTTTTCTGTAAACAGTATAACTTCCTCAAGGAATCAGGTTACCTCAATAATAGAAAAAGTTCTCATTTAAGAACAACGTTTACAAAGGAATATGTGCAGGTGTAGAAAAATGTTACACGAATTTTCATTACTTTTAACACGTATGTACATGCAATGCTCATCTGACGCCGGATGTAACGCCAAGTCATATTTTTATAATTTCCTAAGCTTATCCCGCGAAGCTTTATGCTTGTCTGCAGGAAAGAAACCAAAGTCTCAGGCGGGAATCGAACCCGCAACCCCGGTGCTGATAGACTGACTCGCTACCAGCTAGTCTACCGGGGCACTCTACGATTAAAATTGTAATAAAAAACCACGAAACCGAACGAATAAAAATATAATCCAAGAGCAGTTTATTAGTGAAAATGACGCAGGTGTACTTTTTTGTACGTATTATCTTTTGAGAGGATAATTGGCCCATATTTATTTTGGAAATGACATTGGTGTTTTAATCTCTGTCAACTGTGGTGCATATCGGGCAATGTTTAAAACATTTGTTAGACCAGCTGTCTAAAACCCATTTAACAATGCAACTTTAACAAGATAGAACCACAGTCCATAGGGCAGGTTTCTCAATCGCTTTTGTGAGGGAAATATCCTGCGAACGTATTATTTTGCGTAAAGCGATTTAAAGGTGATTTAAAAGCTCCTGACAGTTTATGTCAGGAGCCTTAGCAAACTAAGGATCAGATCCCAACTAAAAGCCAACATTCCAAATGAAATCATGGCCATTACTCCCAAAATTTTACGCAAAATTAAAATGAGCACGTAGAAGCGTGCGAAGCCCAAAAAGGGCAACACTTACAGAATATTATTTTGTTAAACTAAAATAATCGCATTAATAAAAAAGCTAATGCTGATCCACCCAGTATTTTACAATTTTGCAAATGCAATGATGCAGGCCCATTTGCCCAAGATTCTGAATAGCGCTTATGAGAATTGATGTGAATATATTTTCAATTACACTTTACGAACGTAAATGAAATAATATATTGCCATTGAATAAATTTCCAATTACATTAATCGTGCTACCATAAAAAAAGTATACAAATTGTTTCCATCTCATCATTATTTTTGTTTTCCACCGAACATCTCAAGTCTTAGTTTTCTTTGTAGGGTCAATGATGGGTTTTTCTTATCTAAACAAATCTTTTGTTTTATTATATCTTTAGCCAGCAGCTGCATTAGATTCGAAATTAATTTAAATTTAATACAGCCATGAAAATAAAACATTTTCTTTAGTACCAAATGAAAAATGTTTACAACAACCACAAAACGACCTTTATTTTTATCGGATACAGTCAAAAGCAAAAGTTTATTGACAGAGAATATTTAGGCTGCCAATAAGTTTTTTTTTATTATAATTAGCATTGTGGTTATTTTGTTGAACTGTTTATGGGTTTTAATCCAATTTTCATACCTTAATTAGGCTAAAGTTTATCAAATTAAATTTTTATTAAATTTTTTTTATGAAGAAATGAATTTTACAACATAAAATTAATTAAAATTTATTAATAATTTTTTTCTTGACTGAGCTGGAAACCGAACCCAGGCTTTCACGAACAGGTTACCCTTACAAGTTTCGATGACAACCACTTAATCGCTTCAGAGGGGTTTGTCGTTTAACACTAACCGCCATTGACGACGGCTGGCAGTGAAGAGTCAAACATAAATCTTTAAACCCAATTGTATTTAACCTTTGGTAGATCGAAATCTGTTTTGAATAATTATCTACATTAATTGATTTACATGTTCTTCCCTACTTCTGTTTTTTTTGTACTTTTTGTCAAGAATTCTTCTTGAAGTCCAAAGTACAGTTCTCTGTTCTTCATGTTTCTGTCTTTCCTTTCTTGTTGACCTTTTTCAGCACAACTTGAAGGAAATGTAAACATATATATCGTGCCCTAGCTTTTAATCAAGCCCGCAACTCTCACACTTCAAGATCTGGGACAAATGCATTAAATAAGCTAATTGTTGAGAAGGCTTTCAGCCGAGCCAGCAATTTCCACGGGATTTTGAATAAAATACAAAGGCTCAATAAAAGACTTGATGTATCATGCACTTGTTTTTATATTGAAATTCCTTTAAAAACAATTAAAAAATATTTTGAAATATATATATGTAGTAGGTCTAAATAATTTTTACATACTTTTTGGTATGAAAATTACTGGATATAAAAAAATCTTCTTGGCTTTCAGTATCACGTCTAGGTCACCTCGCAATTAAACTTTAACCAAAGTAAAAGAACGTTTCTTGACAATTCACTTTCGTTAAAAAATACAAATAACATTAGCTTATGTACTATAAATTTTTTCGGAGTTAAAATAGTGTTGCAAGATTAAAATAAAATTAAATTATGGTGTTTTGGGAGTAGCGTTAACACTAATAGAAGCATTTTTTTACATTGAACCGAAAAAATGGATAAGAACAAAATGTACAGCAAAAAATATTGCATTAAAAATGATAGGGGTAGTGGCAATGCAATCATTTTGCACTTAAATATTTTGAATCAATTTAATGATAATGTAAATTAAGTGCAATTCGTACAGGTCTGCACACTACAGACAAGTCAGTCGGGACAACCGAATTTTCAATAAACATACACACAGAAACTTTTAAGTCCAATTTGTTAATAGTATGTAACAGTGTTTGCAAATAAATATTAAATACTGCTATTTATTGATCGTAACAGTAAAAATATGGAAAACACAAGCGGTTATAGTGTTTGTGTAGTAAAAACATTAAAAAACATTTCTCTGCTTGTGGTCTTCGTACATAATAAAATACTGTACTAATTTAACTCAAAATAAAGATGAGAACATTTCATTGCGTTCGGTTTATCATTAAAAACCCCAAACTTCGTTGTATTCGGTTCAACACATTAATGTTCCTTAGTTTCCATTTTGCTCAGTGCCCTTTTGACTTGTAAACAAACACAACAAAAATGCTTTTACAAAAAAAAAAAAAAAAAACAAAACATGTTTACTCAACGGTAATATTCGTGCTTTGCTCGTGCAAATTGCCAAGCAACAACAACAATACTAGTGAGAAGCGTTGCTTAAATATAAAAAAAAACAATAAAGAACATTAAAGTATAAAGTTTGGCTACAGAATCACTACAATTGTTCTGTTCTATAACAGAACCCTACTTTGGGTTTGTTACTTTCGTGAAAATAGTTATGAACGGTATTTAGGGGTATGCACTAGTACACAAACACTAAAAAATTTGGATATAGTTTCTGGCTGTTTGTACCGTACGCCTAATAATGTTCGGATTATTTTCGAACACTGATTAGTATCATAACTTTACTATCCTTAATAGTTTTTGGAGTTTAGAAATTCAATATTTGAACGATTTCGTTTTAAATAAATAGTTTTATAGTTATAAAAATTACACATTTTTTGGTAGTTATCAATATTATATTATAATTTGAAAGCCGGATTCGCAATGAAATCATATTTTTTATTGGTTGTTCACCACGTAAAGAAAATTTTTTTCAAAGAAAAAGGATTACTTTAAGAATTTAAAAATATGTGTTAGAAGCTTTTAAATTTCGCATGTTTCAATAACGTGCTGATTTAATAACAAATTTGTGTAAGTTAACTTTCTTACTTAACTGTATATACTACCTATTCCTTTAACGAATTCAAATAAACTTTAACGGTTTACTTGAAGGAAGAATTTAATGTAACATGCTCATGTACTCACCAATACATACATATGTGCTACTTAGAATGCATTTCTATGTATGTATGTGGGTTATTACTTATTTGTACATGAGTTGAATAAAATGCAATTTCTTTTGAGTTATTTGTTGAAATTGACTTAAAAAATTTTTCGATCCCTCTCAACTCACGATTTACCTAAAATAACTTGAAAACACACAGAAAAGTATAACAGCGAAAAAAACCAGAGAAAAATGTTTTAAAAAGTTTTTTTTTTTTGGCAAATTGAATGTGGGCTTCAGACTAATTGACGATGAAACTAAAGTCTAAGCATTTGCAAACATCTAGATATTAATAAAAATCTACAGCACCCTGCGAGTACTTTTACTATTTTGCTTAATCCTAAACATTTTGTGATGCTCTTTACAAATGAAAAACTTAAACTTTATTCCAAGAGTTTAGATTCAAAAAATTGTTATAGTAATTTTTGGCCTAATCAAGAAAATGTTTAGAGTGATTAAAAAGGAAAAAAAAAATTATAAAAATTTTTAATAAATAGCACCCACTTAAATTTTATTTATAATTATTGCGATCTAAATCCAGTAGAGCAACCAACGACTTCTCTTTTAGGTAACAATTCAAATATTTATTTTACTCTGCAATTAAAAATTTAAGCTAATGTCTTTTCTACCTTGTGAGTACTTAAAGTCATATTATGCACACGACCTTGGGTGAAGAATAAAGTGAAGTAAAAAAGTAATGATACTTATTAAAAATTATTGTGAGTCATTATTCATTCAACATTTGTAATTTTCTTCTCTTGAGTTTGAAACCACAACACAAGTAGAACAGAAACCGAAACACAACACACAAATTGTTGGAAGATAAATATGTAGATTGATTGTTAGAAGATATTCTATTTTATGTGAAGGTCAATTTGTAGAAGGGGAATAAATGAATAAAGAAAAGAAGAGAGAAAGGAAAAATATGTACTGTTTGCATGTTTATTTTAATCTGTTTGGCCACTGTTTGATTTGTTGAAATATGAACGTAAATGATTTCAGCTGCGAATGTCATTGATTAAAATGTTTTATTCTTTTTATTATTGTTGCTGTTTTGACTTTTTCGTTATATTTTTTCTACACTTTAAATTGATTCAAAAAAAAAAAAGCTGCCGTATGAAATTGTTAGCCCATCCATCATTTAATCTGGAAAATAAAGAAAGAATTTCATGAAAATATGAATAGTAACATTCATAGGAATTCTTTTTATTTTGTTAAAGGAACTAATGAGCTGATCAGCAACAAAATTAACAAGGAAACATACAATAGTTATAAAAAATTTATTAAAACAATTCAAATAAAAAAATGGTATCCAAAAGGAAAGACCTCTAGACACGCTACATAAATTCTTAACTTTTATTTTCTTTATTATTGACAGAATCAAACAGATTGATTTCGTAAACAGGTATGACATAGTGAAAACTTTAGAAATGCCCGCACAAAATAAAAAATTTATTAGTTCCATTTTTGGAAAGTTAAGCTGAAATCTCGATTGTTATGAATTGCGAAACTACTAACAAATCTTTTGGCCAAAACAGAAAAAAATAAATAACTAAACAAAGTTTAAATAATTGATTCTTTTAAGTGGACCATTATTGTGCTTCGGACTCTCCCTGAGTTAAATTTTCCCAATTAATATGAAAAATGGCAACTGCAGAAAAGATTTACATTCATACCTTCCCTAGGGCACCCCAGTAGCAATTTGAGTGCTTTATCCAACAAGATTATGCGTTGGAGCTATCAAGCCTCCGCTGCTTTTAAAAAATGCCAGCAACAACTGTTGAGTAGCAGCAACACCTAGAGATAATCTTCCTTCAGGCCTAACTCTCTCACGAGCGGTAAAAAATCAGCCGTTTAGCGGGATTTTCAGGACATCCCTTCCCGCGGCAGTAAAGCAAAACCGCCACGTAATCAATAAAAGTGTATTTTCAACGGCAAAGCGAAATTTCCGCAAATACAATATTCCTGCAGGACATAAAGCCATTCCCGCAAGACGCATATTAATGGGGGCCTCAACCAATAGTCAGTCCATTGCTGTGCTACTGACTCCCAGATAGGATCTCTGGCCAGCCGCGACCGTAAGAGATCGTAAAGATTTATGCGGATGTTACATCAATAGGTGAAATGACCTTAAGATGATCCCTACAAACCCCCGGGATATGATCAATCGGCAATAAAAAACAGTATGTAGCCCTTTAATTTTTGTTTATTTTGAATTTAACTTACAAATATTCCGGAACTTTCTCCAAACGACTCCGTTATTTAGTCACCTTCCTTTAAAAGTCAAAAATTGTAATGTTCACATTTTGGATGAAAACTATTATTCCACTGGAAAATTGTAAATTTTGACCCCTTTCCAGGAACCGTTGCGATGTTCATAGGTTTTTATTGTTGTAAGTGTGTCCATTGATTTTTGATTTTCATTAATTTTTTATGTTTTATACTAGCAAAATTTGTGTTAGACAATAATGTTTAAACTAATTCAATAATTGTATATTAATTTTTATTTTTTTTTTTGTAATTTTTTGTAATTTGTACCAAACAGATTATTAAAACTTTGTAATAATTTACGTTATAAAAATCCATTACTTTAATTATAAGATGTTTAATCTTGTTGTTTTGGAAAGCAAATAAATAAATAAATAAATAAAATTGTATGATTTTCAGATTCAAGAAAAAATGTCAGCTAATAAAGTTTTTATAAATAATAATAGAAGAAGAAAAAATAATAAATAAAATTCTTTTTGTCCTTTAATGTATTTAAGTGATATTGAAAATCATTTCTTCTTATTGTCTTTGATATCATATATGTGTACGAGTGTGTGTGTGTATGTTTGTGCAGTTAGACATAGATTTTATAAGTATTGGAAAACATTTACAAAAATTAACATCAAATCAAATGCTGCCAAGCGCAATGACCCTTTTTCCCCCATAAAAAAAAATTCGACACCCAAACTGAAAGAAATTTTAAAAATAAGTAAAAAATTCTCACACACATTCATGCATACATACAAACGTACATTCGCATAAATAAAATAAGTAAATAAAATATACAGCAATCTATTGAAGATTATTCTGTAAAGGAGGTCATACTTGAGTTGTTGCTAAAAAAAAGAAATGTTAATGTGTGAGAGTGTGACACACAGGCACACACACACATAATAAGCACAAAAATATATATAAACCGAAAATATTTGTGTTGCTTAACAAGAAAAGGGGATAACAGAACTGCCTTTATGTATGCCACATAATATGTGGCCCATATCCATACGTACATAAGTGTACAAACAAACAAACAAACAGATGGACATACATCTGAACACACACACACACATACGTTTTACAACAAAATATTAATATTTATTTTAAAAATAAATATATAAATAAGTGCGTAGAAGCTTGTATGTATGCATGTGCGTATGTATGTGTATCAATCAATATACATATTTGTGATTAGCGGAAATACCCCGAACTAAAGAATTGAAAGACCAACTGATGGTCAGATCAGATCAGGCTCCTAAAAACTTTAAGGATGTTAAACTCAGATAAAAGTGGAAAAAGATTGTTTTGAAATCGTACTTTTTTAAAAGCGTTTCGTAATGTATGAAAACGTGTTTGTGTGTAAAATAAAACGTCACAAATGAAAGGCTTAATAATTTATTCACTTAAAACTTTAAATGGTTTCCTCTCTTTTTATCTTTTATATTTTTAAAATTTTTTTAACTAAATTTAGTGAAGGAAAATAATGTGACCTTGAACAAAAAATGAAAATGGAAAATACTCTGTGACAATAAAAATTTACATAACATTAAAATATTTTGTTAAACATGAAATTGTTTCTCAAATGTTAAAAACTTTAACTTACGATTGATTTTTTTTTGATTAAGTTAAAAAAAAATCCAATGAAATAAAAGAATAATATGATTGGATGTTAGTTATGGAATAGTGAGGTAAAGCGTTTCTTAGTAAAATAATTTAAGTGCATGGATTCAAAATAGGGGTGTCGAAAGATGGGAAGTGGACGTTTGTCGAGGAATGGAGACACCAGGTAGGTATGTTTGAAACAAATATTAAGGACGAAAAATAAAATGGGATCGTCATACATTTGACCAGGGGGCATAATTTTTTTTAATTTCATAAATTTTGTATGGGTTTCACCTTAAAAAATTAAGTTAGAGGGAAAGTATATTCGAGAAAAATGTCAGTGGGTCCTAGCAGCAAAAAGGGTAAGGGGTTTTTTTTTATTAAGAAAACTTAAAAACTTGGTTTTCATGGTTTTTTTTAATATTTTTTTTTGGATTTAAAAGTTCAAAAAAAATATCGGCCCAAGATATCGTAGCAATTTATTAAATTTCAAAATTTTAATAGATTATTGTATCTTTAATAATGAACTAAAAAACAAACTTTGTATTTAGAAAAAAAATTTTTTTGTATAATTTTTGAATTAATTAAAAATGTTACTATTTTTACCAAATCTGCTTACCTGTACACGTTTTTGAGCGGGCGATAGTTTTTTAAACAAATTCAAAACAAGATGTGAAACTGTGAAATGTGAAACTATTGCCTGAAGTAGGGTGCGTATCGATACAAAAATCGCGTAAGGGCAATTTTCAAAGCCAAGTGTTTTTATTAATTGTGTAAGCAATTAAAAAATAATTCAGTAATATTAAAAATTGATATGCTCAATTAAGCAGTTTTTCAAACTCATTTCAAAATTCATACTTCGATTATTCTTCACGACTAGGCGAATTTAGATATTGCAAAAAAAACAATTTAACGTGTAATTTCTAAAGTTCTTAGAATACTCATTGGACCTTTATTACCGAATATATTTGCAAAAAAAAAAAAAACAAAATAAAGGACAGGTAAAAACGACAAACACAAATTCTAGATTAAATAATTGAAAAAATATGAGAGATAACTTATGCCCAATTTTCAGGAAAGTATTTATATCTATATTAAGTTAATTTTCATATTAACTAAAATCGTATTTAAATACAGATTGCTTTTTTGAGTTTTATTTGAAAAGTCTTATTTAATTAAGACAAAAGTATGGTAGCACTACTACCTATAAATACAAAAAATATCATAAAAAAGTGTATTTATTTGCAAGGTGGCCTCAAAAAACAGCTGAATGTTATTGCTTTGCCTGTTGTTGCTGAATTGTTGTGATATTGAGACCACCTTGCTTAAATATTACAATGGGAACTTAAGTTGAAATTAAGTGTACCACATCGGTGAATTAAGTTTCAATTGAGTATTTAGTGAAGAAGAGAATTTTGTATTTAAAACGATTTTAAACATAAATATCGAGCCCTAATAACAAAAATTATGTAGCCAACAACATTTTTGATTTTGATTTTTTGATGAAAATCGATCATTTTTGATCAATTGCATCATCTCTAAAAATCTCATATCTCTGAGAAGTACCATTACGAAATAAGAGCAAAAACAATTTCAAACAAAACCCTAGACTTGAAGCAAAAATATTTTAAAAAACCTTCTCCTGTAAAATTTTATTTTTGTTGGTTACATCATTTTTGCTATAAGGGCTCGATATGTTTTAATATCAATCCTGAAAATTGGGCATTAGCGAAAAAATTGGTATTTCTTCATGCTTTTTACAAAGTTTCATGAATTGAAAGCTGTCAATATTTGCACAAGTTACAAGCTTTACAAAGTTTACATAACCAGAGGTGGTCAACTTTGATGCCCTGTATCTCATTTTATAATAACATTTTCTTAAAAGCTGTGTGCTCGACGACTCGTTCATACATTATTTTACAAACCGACCTGGAGTTTAGGAGATTTATATTTATTAAAATTTTTTGCGATTGACCCCATCGCTTCTTAATTGCATTTTGCACTAATTTGATGTTATTTTTTTATAAAAACTTTTAATAAATAAAAATTTTAAGCTCGCTAATTAGTTCTATTTCTATAATATTTTAATAATTTCGTTTAAAAATGTTACTATACTTCCAATTTTTTAAATTTCATTATCAATTCAAATGGTTTTAGTACTCAAATCGAATGATTTTGTTTTTTCTTGTTTCATTTTGCAGTTGTTTACAATTGATGTCAATAAATTATTATTAAATTGTTGTAATAATTGATAATTGCAATATCATTAAAAAAGTTGAAGCCTAAATGTATACAACAGAATTTATCACAAACCTGCACTGCAATATTCGAGACTTTTTGCAGAAAAATTATAAGTTTGTTCAGCGATCGCTGAATTTCAGTGCATTTTTTTTGGTTAATGTAAAGTGTACACCCTCTCTCATCCTTCGATTGGTTCCAGAAAGACGACGGAGGGAGACGGAGCTAACTTGTTTTTTCAATGAACACTGCAAGCTCTGAATTTTATAAGGCCTTTCAAATTTGCTTATATCTACTAAACTGCAGATGTAATCTAAATACTTTTTTTAATTAAAAAGAAGGAGCTGTATTTAAATAAAATCGGCATAAAAACTTCAGCGGGGAAAATATCTTATACGCATTAGCTTCTGAGTTGCATGAACATTTTCTTCAGTATTGGTGGTAAATTTTTTTGGTAACTTTATTGGAGTTTTTTTACAGCAAAAAATGTGACTTTTTTCGAAAACCAATAATGAATATCTTTTAGTAAAACAGTTTACTTTTGAAGTGCATCATTGTAATTTTGAAAAGTAATAATGAAAATATTGATTTCTTGCAAGCAAAATCCCTCTGTACGGCGGGAGGAGAATTGGCCGACTTCCTGTTATAGTTACTTCTCATGTTAACGAGCAACTCTTTGGAGCGCTAAAAATATCATAAAGTAAAGTAAAATGTAAACGGGCTTTTGCCAGAGTGAAAAATAACTCACCGTGTTCAAGCTATTTCTTTTGATGCCACGTCAACGAACACTAGACAATTCCAAGGGTAGTCGATAATGGTGGAGCAAATACTGAAAAGTGATCTTTTCTATCTGCCATGCAGACATCATATTTTTCTCTGTGAAGGAAAACATAAAGTGGCTTTTGTAATATCCATTCGCCTTCTTGATAAGAGAATAAATCTCCGCTACCTAGAAATTGAGGAAAACCACGAGTAAGATTGATTGATGGCGTGAAAAAGATACGAAAAAATGATCTTACAAAACTGGAAAAAAATTCCCAAAAGTGGGAAATATGGTAAACTATTGGCGAAGATGCCAAAGCGCACACCGTTCTGTACCTCAATATGATGATGATTATTTGTCACTATTTGCCAATTCGAAAGAACAATTCTAAAATACTAAAGAAAAGCCAGATAAACCCGGCATAGAAGACTTTATAGTCACAGCCAAAATACAAGTACAAAATGAGATCAAGCTATTTTGTTCAGTTCAATTGATCGCAAAATAACCCAAAGGATACTTCCAGGAATTAAAACATTTAGGAAGAAGAAAAAAAGGGGGGGGGCTGGGGGGTCGGTTTGAAATTCTATCCCTCAAGGAGTAACTTTGTGGCAGTTATTGATTTTCTTTTTGTAGTTTTTTTTTAATGTTTGCCCCTACTCTGAGTTAGACGATCATCCACTTCCCCTCGTTTTTCACATTTTTGGCACATGTATGTTTTGTTCAAACCTTATAAAATAAGGCGGTCTAGCGTTACGAAAAGTCGTGCGCTATCCCATACCTATTGGTTTTATTAAAAATTTGCCCATTAGTTTAAATTCCAACATTCTGTCGATTTAATTCCGCATGTGTGATTGTGTGTATGAGTTGGTGTATGCTGGAATATTTGCTGGCCATTTGAAGCAATGAGTGATAAAGGATATTTTGTTATTGTTATTTTTCTTTGTGTTTTGAAAATATGACATTCTTTGAATTGAAGGCCATAACTTTCGGTTTAACTATTTTCTGGGTGCCGTAAAGGCAATTGCTGCTTCGGATCATCAATGCTGTTACTTGTGAAGCTTTTGTAAACCTTTGCTTTGTTATATTTGTTGTTGCTGTTGTTATTATAATTTTGTGTTGGGAACACAACGAAAAAAATTAAATTTCTTGATGTTGTAATATTCGTTTATTTTTTCTACCAAAAATTTAACCAAAGTTATTTTGCTGTCGTCTTTAATCGTTTAACCTCGGAAACATACAGAGTTCAACTTTAGAACATCTGTGTGTGCGTATGTAGGTACAAATGTTTGCATGTGCGTTGAAATATTTATGTACAAATGTTCATAGATGTAAGCACATTGTATTACTTTTACTACTGTCACAGCTACTGTGACTACAACTTTTGTTGCGCGCATACACATTCAAAATACAGCTTGTACTTGTGTATCCTTATTTTAAGAAGAATTCCCAAGTAAATCTTGCTTCAAACGCCTTCTTTTCAAGTACTCTTTTGCCGGATTTTATCTGTTAAGTGTCATCAGTCTTATGCCGCCATTTATTTGTGTTCTTTCTTACTCTCTTTTTCATTTTTATAACCCTCTTCTCTACATCGCTTTCCGCTTAATGTATGAACTATATTTATTTAACTTACCCACTTACATGCGACTCAATGTTTGTATGTGTGTTATGTGTATGTGTGCAAAACATAAAAAAGTTTTTAATAAAAGCAGCAAGAATAATAATAAAATAACAACAACAATGCAACCACTATCAAAGAATAAATGAACAAATGAGATAAACACACACACACACACATTTACAATAAAAGCGTATTACTTTTAAAGCAAGGACATAATTTGCAGAAATATTATGTTCGTGTGTGTATGTGCGGAATGTAAGAGTTTAATTTTTTTCATTTTCTTTTTTATGAACTGTAAATAAGCACACAAACACACACACACATGCATAATTGTGTTGCATGTTCTTACATTTCAGCATGAGAATATTAGTTTGTGCGCTTTCGCTTAAAGAAAAATGTACATAAATAGAAAATTTGTTCGTTAGTCTACAGGAACTCCACTTGAAACTAATGACGAAAACCAAAAATAAATGTAAATTAAAAAACCCAAAATTTTTTAAATATTTTCGAACAGTAATTTTTGAATAATGTCCTTTGTTGTTCTTAATAAATTTTGTATCAAGCGGCAGTGAAAATTTGCTGTCAAGATATTTTTGATCCATTACTATTTTAGTTTGGGGAGACTTGGAAGTATTTTTAAGGCATTTAAATTTGAGAGTTGTGTTTATTTAATACTGTATGAGTTTGGTTTTGTTTGTCTGTGTGTGTCTGTTTTTGTGCCGTTCAAAGTTACATAGAGTTCACATTCGTTATCTTCAATTTTTATAACTTGAATTCATTGAAAACTTTGAAAACTCTTTAACTTTTGCAAAACAAACCCTATTAGCTTTGTACAAACATACAAAATATTTCAAAGAATATTTTGCCTCAATTATACTAAAACTCTTTATTAAAGTTATATTAAAAAAAAAGAATGAACACTTAAGGAATAGTTAAAAAAAAATATGCAAAACTAATTTATATTTTATTGTAAAACTTAAATAATTTTGTATCCTTAATTTCGCCTTTTCTTCGGCTAAATCGAATACAGTTAATAAAATTTTTATAGGCCATAACGACATTGAACTTTATTAGTATTTTAGTTATAACAAAAGAAAAAATACAGCTAAAAGTCATCATTATTATTATTTTAGACATTACAAATAAATTTGGTTTGTATGTTAATTTTAGTACTTGTCTCAAAATTACATTTCATCAACATAAAAATGTTTATTACCATAAATTATAAAGATTTTCTTAATGCCATGTTTCCACTGGTCCATATCAGTGAAAATTTTTGTCATTATAAAAGCAAATAACATCAAATAATATGATTACTACACACACACATACAGACACACAAGCACACACTCACAATTTAATTATATGACCATGGAATATTTAAAATTAGTGTGTGTATGAGTTTGTAGGGAAATAAATATCAAAAAGAAAAAAGTATAATAAAATAAAAGGACACAAACTGTTGGCCAATTTTGTAATTTAATTGTGTTCAGATTCACACTTCGTCTATAAAGAATTTGTTGTTTTTTCCGCTCAACATCTCTTCATCGCATTCGTACTTGCGAAGCGAACAAATAAATAATAAACGCCACGCCACGCCATCCCATGAATGGCTTGGTTCGTATATTATTTTAGCCATTAACGATATTTAAATGACTGTATCAAGTATTTAATGACTAAAACCAGAGATTTTTATTTACAACAAAAATAAATTAACTGCGATCGTTAACAGTGTAATAAAAAAAAGAACCGGCATTAGCCTAAAAACAAGTGGAATCGCCACGAGTTTGGGATTAGGGAAATTGAAAAGTAAAAATTATTTAAAAGCTTGTTCATAAAAAGGATTCTAATAGATTTTGAACTGATACGGGCATTATTTTCTAACATATTTGAAAACACTTTTAATTAGGAGCCTTTGACTTAAAGCGAAGAAATAAAATTCAAGATTAGACGGTTTAACAATGTTTTCAAAATATTTTGTTTTTATTGTCTTGCGAACTAGATACAATTCCTTTTACACCCTCGTATGTATGCACTTTCCAGCTATACATTGTAGATGGTCTTTGGTGCTTAAATAAATTTTAAAGAAGTTAATCGGCCAAGCCCGACAATATGATTCTCTACACCACAGTTGGTTTTTGGGACTTATGGTCAATCATAGACCTGCTTGAAAAAATTTTGTTATGAGCAAATTTTTAACCCAGACATGTTTTTTGTAATCTTTTAGCGAATACATCGTGAAACCCTGGTGTGGTGGAGAAATCTTGGGCACGGATTCGGATTGAGCGCAACTTAGACCTTTAGGAAATTAACGTAGCCTCAGAGTTTTATTGAGGTATCTCCATCGATATGAGATTACTTTGCTTTAAGTGACTTAAGCATGGGGGTTTATATGCATCACATTTTGTCATGACTTAGCAGTTACCTTTAAATTTACTTTCGCCAATTCTTATGTCAACGCCAATATGTAAAAAGAAGTTATACCACGGGAATAGAATTTGTATGGGAGCTATAGTCACATATAAACAGATCCCAATAAATTAAGATTATTTAGGATTGCCATAAAATAAGTTTGGACCAAATTGAATCTGAATAACAACATAATAAGATGTTTTATGCATACAAAGACATCATTCCCGAAAGAAGCTTGTATGGGTGCTTCTATAAACTAATTCCATCCTTTTTCAATAGGCTTAGTTCATGTGACATTTAGAAACTGTTTACCAAATTTCATCAAATTGTACTTTTCGTGCAAGGTTTTGATGGACAGGCAGCCGGACGGACAGACATCGTAAGATCGACTCAGAAAGTGATTCTCCGCACAAGCCCATAATACCCTCTAATCCATTTTCCAAATTTCACCAAATTTTTTCCAAAATTGCGAACTTTACATGGACAGCCAGCTGGACGTACGGACTTGAATGTTGGAGAAATATTTTGTGCTGTGGGTATAAATAAATAAAGTTAAGGTTATAAAAATGGTGTTCTAATGACCTCGGACAGGGTTAAAAAAGTACACGTAAACAATAAACTAGCAGTTCTTGCACATTTTAGAACAGGGACTGTTCTGGTAAGAACTGTTGCCCGAACTTAAATTTTTTTTAGAAAAACAAATATTAAAGATTACATCACATAATGTTCATGATACAAATGCCGCAAATTTATTAATATAATTAGGAAGAATTTATGATTAAATATTTTCATGGTTATAAAAAATATAAGAAAAAATCGATTATTTTGATGGGAACGCATTTGTTTTTAAAAATTTCGAATTGTGTCTTGGACAAAAAGGCATTTTTGCTAACAAGAAAAATAACACATACTCATGCACACAATCACATTTAATGTACGTAATACATACATACATACTTCCCTGCAGGAAACCGGACATCAATTGTCTGCAAAGATTTTGTTACTTTTTGGTGACGCTGTCAACACAGCATTTACACTTTGCTCTGCCGTGGAGAAAATAAGAATTTGGAATTAATTGTAAAGTTATTTTTTAAAAATTAAACACGTCGTTGAATTGAAATATTTAAGCAGATATTTTGATTAAATAAATTGTCTTCTTTACTAATTTGTTAAGTGCGAAAATCTAACTTAATTATGAAAAATAAATATTTCATTAAATTCGACATTCGCATAGAAATATTTCATAAAACAGCTGACTGGAGTCAAAGGTTGTAGAGACATTTGCAGTGCAAACAATGATTTAAGATTAGATCTAAATGTTTCTCTTTAAAATGATTCGTAGAAAGTTTTAAATTTAATAGTTAAAAATAATTAGTATTGCGGCTAATTTATTGAACTTTTTATGGTTCTTAATCCAAGCTTGATATTTTAATCAGGCGAAACTTCATCGAATTTAATTTTCATTAAATTATTTTTACAAAGAAAGGAATTTTACAACAAATTTATTGATAATTTTTTATTGATTATTATTTAATTCTAATAGTTAAATTTTAATTTTAGACCTAAAAGTCGAAGTGTAGCTTAAAAGTAGCAACAACCTAGTGACAAAGTCCTTAAGCTTCGTACAGACGGTGGTTGTCATTTTTCTGACAATGGTGCCGTTGCCAGATGCATTAATTTTACACAATTGCCAAATGAAAATGAGCTTACAATGTTCACACAGTTGCAAGACATTTTTAGGCAATTTTAATTGCAACATTGTAAGATCTGACCACCGTCTGTACGAAGCTTTAATGCTGGTGACATCCTACAACATCTACAACAGATATTCAATGCTCAACATTAACACTTGTATGATGTTAGTGTTAATTAAAGACTAATCGCGTTAAAGTTTTTCACATGTTTTAGCATGCATGTTGTATACGGGGAGTTAGTGAACAAGAACAGTTGCATTTTTAACATTTCCAACAGGGTTGTGTTTGTATGTATGTAAGGCAGTTACTTAGATACTATATTTACAATATGTATGAATGTATATAGAGGTTTTTCATATTTAAGGTTTATCATGTCCATGAAAATGAAGACACGACTTCTATTTTCGCTTTGCTCTTCTGTTTTTTTTTCATTTTTATTTTTTTTGTTTTTAACTAATTCATGTTTCAATGTTATTAGCTGTAGAAAATTTAGTTGTTACGTGATGCTGTCACAAAACGCCCAATAGCATTAGTAAAGTTTTCTTATAACAAATGTATCTTCTACCTTTAAGATTACACAATTACACGTACACAGAGTGCTTAAAGAGTTGACTCTTAAATGAAGAGCATGTTTGCTAAAAATTTAGTATTACGATCCGTGGCTGTATCAACTATTATGTGCTGTTTTCACAACACAAGTGACTAAACATGTGGTAAAGGGTTTACATTTTAAGCGCCGATGTTGAATGGAACCACACCTAAACGTTAAGGTTTTTTCTGCATTTATTCGAAGAAAACCATCTTCAGTGATGAGGCACATTTTCTCTTCAGTAGATTCGTCAATAAGCAGAATTGCCGCATTTGGGCGAATGGCAATCACAGAGTGATTGTCGAAAAACCAATGCACCCACAAAGAGTGACTGTTTGGCGCGGCTTATGGGCTGGCGGCATCATCGTGCCGTATTTTTTCGAAAATGAGGCCGGTCAGGCAGTTATTGTGAATGGTGTTCGCTATCGTGAGATGATAACGAACATTTTATGGCCCGAATTGCAAGATATGGATGTGGACGATATGTGATTTCAACAGGACGGTCCCACATGCTACACAGCTAACGAAACAATGGCTCTTTTGCGCAACAAATTCAATGGCCGTGTTATCTCACGTGGTGGCGATGTCAATTAGCCGACAAGGTCATGTGATTTGACACCGTTGGACTTCTTTCTTTGGGGTGATTTAAAAGATAAGCCAGCAACAATTCAAAAGGATGAGATAATTCGGCACATTAACGGCATAGAACCTCAATTATGCCACAGCGTCATTGGACCATCGGATGGAGGAGTGCGGCGACTATTTGGCCGATTTTTTCTTCCGTACATAATTGAACCATACCAATATTATCATAATAAAAAGAAATTACAATAATTTCCTAAATAATTTATGTTTTATTCAAAATCAACATCAATAAAATGAAGTATAATTGATATGAGAAACACTCAAAAAACCGAGTGCTTACCCAGCAAGCAAAATACTCCGACATTGTATGAAACAGACATTTCGTGCAAATGCCTGACTTCATTCTTAGAGACTTCGTTCAGAATTCGGTCAGACATTGAATATAATTACTGTCAAGCCTATTTCTGATCGATTTCGCTTGGATATATCGGGGGGAATTTATGTCCAATAGAATTCCGACGGAATTCATTCAGATTTGTACGTACGTGTAAAATTTAAAATTATGTATGTTCTTTTACATATTTAGCAAACAAATTATTTCTTTCAGCTATCAGTTAGAAAGACAAAAGAATCTTTGATATCTATCAGAAATGCCGACAAAAATCCAGAATTTCCCACGACATGTCTGTCAGCATTCGTGTCAACCACTTCATATATTTTTGGGTCAGAAATCTGACAGAATTCGTATACGATTCTGACTTTTGCCAACGTTTCTCTCAGATATCCGAACGACGTCGGTTTATTTTGCTGGCTGGGTATCAAACTAAACGTTCAATTACTTGTATTGTAAAAACAGCACATTAGAAATTTTCATATACCATTTTTAAAAAACGGGGTTAAGCTTTATTTTAAAAATATGCTGGAATCATTTAACGGACTAAATTTATTTTTTTTATAAATCTTATAAATATTGACTAAAAGAAGTTGCATTTAAAAAAGAAATTTCGTACGAAAATTTATCATTCCTTTCTAAGGAAACGTCTTAAAAAATTTTCAAGATCTTGTCACACTGGTTACGATATTAGTAGTTTCCTTATTTTACAGTGTGATTTCTAGTCTTAAGAAACTATGAGAGTTAAATTTTACTACAAGTGGACTTTATATGAGGCCTATGACCAATTATGGACCGATCCTAAAATTCGGTAGTGTGATTTTCAGTCTTGTGGAACTAAGACAGACCAAAGTTTATTATAGAAGCATCATTATTCGTTAAGATTTGCGAGGTAATAAAGTGTAGGCTTTTTATACGAAGTTTGATTTCTGATCAGATAAAACGAGTTTGTGCAAAAGTTAACTACAATCGGTGCATTCTGCCATCAATTCATGTCAGCTGTTTTAAGAGAATAAGCCATTTTTTGGATTAATAACTCCTTTCCGATATTGCTGGATTTTATTCCCAAACTACTAAGAAGAACTAAAACAATTGAGCACGGAAATTCTTCTTTTTTTTAACAGTCGAAAAATGCCTAATTCCACTTACAATTGCAATATTTAAAAATATTCACACGGAATGACATCCTTATTATAACTTCATTCACAACTAGTGGTTAAGGGTGTAAATATAACAACTGGTCGTACAATTGGGTTGAATAAACCAGTTAAATGACAATCAAAATCTCTTGATTATGTGCACAGAAAAAAATTACGACAAATCAATTGTCATATTGAATACCATATTCGTCAATACAATTAACTTTTTAATTGAAAAGGCACCAACAACTGAATTTGTAAATACAAAAAACTATTTTGTTAATGAAAATTGTTAAAATTCAACAAATATTTTTAACAATGAGTTTGTAATATTGAATAAAATATTTGTTAACAATTAGATATAAATTTTTATTACTAAATTGTCATATTAACAAAATACTTTGTTACTAACTAAATTGAAATTAAAGATGCATTTAAAAGTTGTTTTTATTAACGTTTTAATAAAATTCATAAAAAATTACATCACAAAAACCATTATAACGGATAAAGGAACAAACATAGTCCTGCATGCGAGTTTCTTACATCAACACAAAACGGAATCTTGCCATCATTAATTGTATTATTTGGAAAGCTAGAATTTATAGAAAACCCGTTAAAATTTATTTATGAATAATTATATAATAAGTTAACTGACCGTATAGATTGGTAAAATTTCAGAACAATCGCCACATTCTTTTAAAGCTTTTTAAAGATTCGTTCATTCTTTTAAAGACTTAAAATGGAAAAAAAAGAATTTTTTTTATGGTTTTTCTTTTTGACACAAAATATTTTTTCTATGATATACACATTTCTTTTCTAAAAAAAAAAACAAATTGTTAATATGACAATTTGCAAACATGTTAATTAGAGAAATTGTTAAAATTATTAAAAAGATTTAACAAATTTTCTTTAATTACTTAATAACTTTTGTTATTTTTTTCTGTGTGGTAATAAATTTTATTTTATATTCTATGAACTTTAAAAAAAAAATAATAAAAAAAAATGAGGAAATAAAGTTTTAAGCACTTCTGTCAATCACATTTTAGGTTTTAATTTAATCGGTTAGTTAATTTTAAGTGTTCGTTTAATTAAAAACATAAACTCTAAATTATTACAGATCCACAGATGAATTGATTCCTTAAAGAATTATTATTACACAATATAAAGATATACATTTTTTGGGTGGCTTTTTGTTTGGTAACATTGTTGAAACGTATTAGTAATAAATGAGTATTTGTGTATAAACGAATAAATGAATGAATAAGTGTTAGTATCTCTGTCTATCTATTAATATGGATATATTTATAGAAATGTGTACATATGTGCGTGTATGCATTATAAAAAGGGCTTACGGGCATTAGTGTTGATCATTTACTGGCCATTAGGCATCACAGCTTAAAAGAAAAAAACCTCTTGCAATTCAAAACAAAAAAAAAATGAAGGTGGTTCTATATCTTTTTAGTTTAAGTATAAAACGTATAAAGCATAAGCAGGTTCTAAGCGTTTCAATAAAATAGATGGGGTATCTTATGTTCGTAACATACAGACAGACAGACAGAAATCTGAAAAGTGTCTGTAGCCAATGGGTGTATGCGTATGTTGTAAAGGGAAGGGTGTGTGTTATTTAAAGGATTTGAAACATTTTAAAGTAAAAGAGGAAATGTTTTTTCGTTTAAATAAAAATATTTCATTACCATTTATAAAAAAAATCGTTGATATTTAACAGAAAACGTTTTAAAGATTACACTTGTACGCCATTGCAGGCTGTAATGTGTGTGTGTATGTGTATGAATACATGTATGTGCAATTGGTTGTGTTTATTTATAATTCAACGTTTCTTATATGACACTAGAGTAGCTAAATTGGATCTGCCTGTAAAGTTAAAATAAAATAAATAAAAACAAACAAACAAACAAGCAGACGAACAAAATCTCAGAATTACATGCAAATTTCTTGTCGTATCTCATTATGAGCAACAATAACTACAAAGACAACAGCTGCCTGTATTCAGAAATATTTATACACACACAGACACATATGTAAATGTAAATACAGCTAAGTATATAGAAAACAATTTATATAATATGTTATATGTAGAGCATAAGAAGTAAAAAAGAAAAATGAAAGAAATACCAAGTACATTTAAATACCACCGATAACAGGAAACAAAAGAATATTTCAAAATGTTCTTTTATTTAGGTCGTTTGTTTTTGCTTTCTGGCTTTATTTTTATTGTAGAGCTTCTTCCTACTTATAAAGCTTTTGTTTCGAATAGTTTATTTGAGGGAATAAATCACAACAGCATTTATGTTGCGTATTCGCACTTCCTGCTACAGCCGCCACTAAGTTTGTAAACGAGTGAAAGAATAAATAAATGGGTGAGTAAAATTGTACCAACTTTGTACTAGAATGGTACTTGCGAATTTGGCAGTATTTCGGCAGGAAGAAATTTAATACAAAACAACTAGGAAATACACTGAGAATTCTGATTAAAACACGCAGAATAAAAACGTAGTTCAATTATGGTTTTATTATGATCCCAGCAATGGGCACCAGCAATATTTTGTTTTTCTTAAAACCACTAGTGCCACTGCTATTAAAATTTTATTTGAATGATGACCTCGCTTGAAACATAAACTATAGTTGGACTTAACAATATTATTGAGGGATTCTAAAAGTCGTATGTCTTAAAATAATAACAACAAAACATATGAATGCTGTGAGCGACCCCTCGTAAGTTCTCACAAAACAACAAACACAGGATAAAAGGTCTGATCATTTAAAGGCGTTTTTTATTAGAAACACAACAACAATTTTTTATAAACGAAGTTTTTTTTAAATTTTAGGCTATAATGACATTATGACTTGATAGCATACAACAATATTATTTTATATTTAAACGTTGTATGTTGCATTTTGGTGGTGTAGTTGTTAAAGTGCTTGCCTACAAAACCAAGCACCCCAGGTTCGAATTCTGGCAGACGATTAAAAATTTAAGACAACCCCCACCATCCACCAAGCCATTCATTCAAGAAGCCCCCTGACCACCTATCCTCTTGAAAACATCATGGCAAAGGTCAGGCACCCGTTACCCACTGGGATAAAAGATAGGAATCAAAGATTAGCAAGGTTCGCCACCACTTCAGCAAATACACATTGGGCCTTGCTTCTAGGCATCGACAGATGGCAGCCCCATTATCCTAGGAGAGACCAATCATCTACTTAGCTGGAACAACAACCGATTAAAGAAACTGATACAGGGGAAAAACAATACTGAATAGATAATTACTTCAAGAAAAATGATATCTTACATGAGCCGAGAACAACTGCAACCAATCCTGTCAGATGGATATGCTTTGCGGAAGCCATATGCTCCCAAAGGGAGTAACAGAGAAAAAAGTGAATTAAGACCATAATATGGTTAACTTTAACCAAATTATTGTTTATTATGACAATATTATGATACGCATTTACCAAGTTATAATTTGTTTTGACCAAATAATGGTAAATTTTGACTTACTTATGGTTACCTTCGACAAAATTAAGGTCATATTTATCCTTAACATGGTTTTCTACAAACATAAGCGTCGCTTAAATACAACCATAGTATGTTGCTCTTAGAGTATGGTAACCTCCAACCATATTCTTTTGATGCTTTAACTTAATAATGAAATCATTGGAAAATGTTATCAACAGTATTGATCTACTGTATAATAGAACAAGATTATATTAAATAATTAAAATATGTTTATTTATTTCAGTGTATTAGTAGGAGGGATAGGTAAAGTACTCATTGAAATTTAAGCAGAATTTATTAGTAAATATAAGTGGAAGGAAAGCAAACTGCTAAAAACGAGCCCTTCAGTACTCAGTTATGCTTAAGGTGACCATCCGTTCTGTATTAACAGAACAGTACTGTGTTTAAGAGCTGTGTTCTGTGTGAATAATTTTTTTTTTGTAAAAATCTTTAATTTTTAATAAAAAAACTTTAACAAACATTTCGAATTTATTTGACTTTATCTTTTACCGGAATTTTGTATAATTTTTTTCCCTTTCGAAAATCCAAGAAAATTTACTTGTAAAATTTGTAAAAGATTTTTATGCCTAATTTAGTTCCAAAATAATGAGATTTTCTGTTTTTATTCGACATTTTGAAAATTTTTTTTTAGATTTTCTACAAATCTATTCTCGATTCTTTTTTAAGTTCAAGCTTAAAACGTTTTTTATTCGCTTAAAATTCAAAATATTTAGGAAGTATAATTCTGAAAAATATTCTCGTGGTTGCCTCATTGACTTTATTCTGTCCCCAAGTCTCAAATTACTAATTATTTAAAATAGATGTCATAAAAAAAGGTAAAGTCAATACAAAAATCGACAATTTTTTTTTTTTGGATATTTATTATTGAATTAGTTATAAAAAATAATTCGAATAATATAAAAGACATGTTTGGATCAAACAGAGAGGCTTTTCTTTGTGGGCCACTATTTGCAAAGCACCAAATTGTTGTATTTTATTTTCAAAAATATGGCCACCGTAGTATGTGAACTTTCATACATACATACATTTAAATAAACACATTCATATGAGGTCAAAAAAGAATTTTCTACGACGCCACTTTTAACAAATAGTGAACTATTGTAAATTTAAAAGTTTAAATTTTAAGACGAAATAAATAACAACGCACAAAAAGCGAGTCCACACACACACACACACACATATAAGCCATTGTATTTATACTTCATATATAATATTTATTTATGAATGCTTACAAATATTCGGGGATGTGCTGGAAATCGAAAACGTAATTTTCAGATATTTACATACAAAAATTGGCGAAGTATAAAATTTATTCCATTTGAAGTAGAAAATAAAAATTGGAGTTCAAAAACAAATTTATTTACTTTCTGGAAATGTCAATTCTATTTATAGTAGTACTTAGCAAATTTAAATTATCGATGGATAAAATTTAGTGTTTGAACAATAATTTGCCCACTTACAACTACATTTAGAGTTGACAAAAAATCAACCAATTGTAGTCGGGACTGTAAGAAAAGATAAACTCACTGGGGTTTATAATTCTTATTCGCTTAATAGTTATATTTGTTAAGGATCTTTAGTTTTTCTTCAATCTTTGGATGAAGTTTCCTGATGATCTGGCCTAAGCAACCAGTGATATGCGCATAGGAAAAACGTATCCCATCAATATTCGATTTCAGTTCATCAATATCATGAAATGGGAATTTAGAACAATTAAATGAAACTTTGTTAATGAATTTTTTTCTTTTAATTTTTGTTTTTCTTATTGTTCAAACTGGAAGTCATGTATAGAAAACGAGGCGTATGAGTATTTAAGTTTTCCAAGATAAAAATTCTAATACGCTTTGGAAAAAATTTTACTCAAAATTATCTCTTTTTTTAAATGTAAAATTATCAAAATACTGTTAATGATGTTTTCTTATTTAGGGTTACTGAAAATAAGTATAACTTTGTGATCAGTATTGAATAACAGAATTTGGAGAAATAATCATCTTAATATAGTTCTTGCATACATAAATATTTAAAACTACTTGTCTCTTATATATGGAGGGCTCAGAGCTGAAGCGAACCAAGTCAAAAAACAAAATTGGATATACATATTTTGAGTTGGAGTAAGAGAACTAGAGTCATCGACTTGGATATATTACCGTTATCTCAGGAACGAACACTTTTTAATTTAGTCCATTACAAAGCACACAAGTGTCAAATTATACGTAGAATTTCGGTTTAGCTATCGACTGATATTTAATTTTCACTTAATTTTTCCATATTTAAATTCCTTTGTTTAAATAAGTGGCTGCAATATTCGCCCACTCCCCAAAGGGTTAGGCTGGATCCGTCCTGGTCAAGAAATTTGTATTGTAATCGAATACGACTTCGACAAATTTTAATATCAGGATTTCTCAGTTACTTTTTTTTAAAAACACTCAGTTTTAAAAATATTTTCTATATAAAATGCAATATGAACGTTTGTGTTCGAAATTCTTGATCAGGCAGTATTTAAATATTTTTTGAAAACTTTTTTCCCTCTGGTAGCTGGTTGTCATTCTTATCGAAAAAAATGTCGGAAAATCTTGGTAGTTACATGTGTCCACATTTTGCTTTGACATTTCGATTTTCTTTATTGAAGCAATTTAACTGGATTGTCACGATTTGTTCTTATTTTAGTGATTCAAACTATTTGCCATTGAATTTTTGCGTTACCAATTTTTTCAAAAAAAAAAAAAAAAAAACAGTCAGGCATTTGCACATTGTTAATGTTTTAACCTTTGAAGATTTTCGAATCTTATAAATGTGAGCGTGTAAGTGTTTATGTGCAACACTGATTTCGAATTGAACATACAACAGAGTTATGTATGTACATATGAACACACGGACAACCGGGCATACACAGTGGCAAAGTTGGAAACGAAATAAAATTGTTTGTAGTCGTAGCACAATACATTAGACTTTATTCCATGATACAACTTATGAAATCAGCAGCATATTAAACAACAGCAACAACAAAAACGACAACGACGAGTATAACAAGTACTACCACAACAAAAGCAATTTGGAAACACACACACATAAACAGCTAAACCTTCGTAAAGATCAGCTGAATCGAAGAGCCATAACACTCACTCGTTCCCTTAAAAGAAAAAAAAAAAAAAAAATAAAACACTTTTGCAGTGTGTGGCTTGTGTTTATTTTTGTCTAACGAAACACACACAACGGCACATCTATAAAGCCTGTCAGTCACACACGGTACCAAATGAAGTCACGTTCGGGCGATTTTTCTTTTGGGTCCATATTAAAGAACGTGTGTTTTGTCAAGTGTTGCAGGAACTGTTATAGAAATACATCGTACAATGATGTGCGATAGTTTATTAGTGTGTGTGTGTGTGTGTGTGTGTGTGTGTGAGTAATATGGCACATATGGCAAAAAATGACAAATAAAATTAATTCGAATACTAATACCAAAAAAAAAAAAAAAAAAAAAACCTTCACAGACGCATGCAAGAGCATATTTATCGCGTTGTGTATGCAAGTTCAACTTTAATGTTAATACATTCGTTTTTCTCAATACATGAAAGAAAATGGAAATGTTAATGGCTTTAGCTTTTTGCAGAAGATAAATGGAAATGAAATGAAAAATGAATACATAGTTTCTAACCCAAATGCTATTTTTGTATATTTGGTTTTCGTAATGACCATGTAATTCATTTACACCACTTTTGTGATCTCTTCGCCGTATAAATCATTCGCTAAAACTTCCAATTATACAATAAAAAGGTTAACAATTGCAAATTCGTTTTCATTTGGAAGGGATTTATTTCACTTTTTCTTTTGCACATTATTTTTGAGTTTTGATTTGTTATTTTTGTGTGGAATTTTCAATAGAATGTTTGATTCTCGTTATTTTCTATTTTTTTTTTCATCCGACCATTACAGTTGCAGGTTGTTGTTGTCTGTATGTAGCATGAGTACATTTGTATGCATGTATGTGTGTGTTGTGGCATAAATTACAAGTATGTTCTGCTATAGTTTACTTTCATTCTAAGCAAATGAGTTTTCCTCTATTCTGTATGTCGGTGTATAGAGAATGTTCCATTTGTTTTCTAATATTTTTTTTTTACAATATTTTTACCATTAAATTTTGTAATAGCTACTGGTTTTTGTGTTCATTTTAAATGAGTCCAAAAGTGTATGTGTTTCTTTTATTGGTCTTTGTCTTGTTTTTACTAGAGTGTTTTGCATTTTCCGCTTATTTTGGCCAAATGCCAGTAAAAGCAGTAAAAAGTACTGGAATCAAAAAGGGTTTCCTTGCTTATTTGAATATGCATGTCAGTCTGTATTTTGGGGCGCAAATTCCACATATTCACTACTACATTTAAAAGCTTTTTTTTAAAAAAACTATTGTATGTAAACTGCAACCAGAATTTAAAAACTGCAAATTGTAAAATGTTATATGCAAAATAAATGAAAAATAAAAAAAAAAATAACGAAGAACAAGTTTTATTTGTGGCAGAGAATGAGAAATAAAAAAAACAATACAAGAAAAAGGTCTGTCTGTCTTATTTTTGAAGCCGGAAACAGGATGTGAATACAACCAACACCGACTACAACATTAAATATTTCGTAGTTTGAATGAGTTTTTGTCGTTGTTATTGCCACTCTCGAAGTCATATGCAAACACACTTATTTATATACAATATGTATGTGTTTATGTAAAAACCTCAAACTACATCATAAAAAATTAACTTGAAACGGATCTTGAAGACAAACTGTATTCTCACAGCAACATCTACTACAAATATATTCATAAATCCCAAACAAATGAAAAATGTTTAAAAGACCTTTGCGAGGCAAGAAGAAATTTCCTGACGAAATTTAATACATTGTATCCAATTCGGACTAGAAAATAGATGTACTCAGTCAGTTTGCATTTAAGGTGACGATATACATAAAAATCTAGTTTTGAACATATCCTTATTTTCACTTCACCCCACTTACTTCTATCTACCCATGTGTGAGCTGTGCGTCCCCTTCTTTTGTTCCTTTTCAGGTTCCAGTCTATGGCGATTAAAGTGATGTCGTTAGTGTACCTTCTAAGCGCGTGGCTGATGATATTCTTAATATGCTAAAAATGAGCCAAACCGACCAATTATTTCACCTTTTCGCTAACACAATGGGGTTCAAACCCCATTTTATCCATATTGAGTTCAATTTAGTAGAAATTGTTTTTCGAATTAAAAGAAACCGTTTAAAACTTGCTGAATTTTTTAATAATACCAAAAGTATTTTAAATTAAAGGCATAAAAACCCGTATTTTGAGCTTCAAATACGACTTAAGGTCGACGAAAAATTCGAAAAAAGTGTGACCAGTAAATTGATTATCCTTTTTATTTTTTTTAACAATTTTTATTGACTTTCTTAACTTAACTTTATAAGAAGATAATTTTATAATGGCATTTAGAAACTGTTAAATGATGTTTGATCTAGCAAAACGTTTTGCAGAAGCAAACAATTTTTTAATAAAATTAGTGGTTACGTGTAGGACGTCAAATATTTAATAAATGTGTGAACATATATTTACAGAACATTTTGGGCAAACACTTTACAATCCGCTTTTGGAAAGTTTGCAGTGGTGGAAATTGTATAAGTTTCACCAAAGAAGAATATAATAACCTACATGTTTTCCTTAGTTTTTTGTTTCTAATAATTTGTTATTTTTAGCACCGGATCTGATGTTTGAACTCAGTTTGATACGTTTGGGACATCTGGCTTCTGTTGTTTATTGTCATCGACATTATTTATTAAATTTTATGGTGCAAAACCAACTCCTAAAAAGCTAAAGTAATTTGTTATCATTTCGGTTTTATTACTTTCCCTTTTTCCTTTTTTTAATTTGATAGCGCAGTGTTTATGTTCTGCGGTAGTTATAGTAGTCTTATCTTGTCTATCGAAATATTAACTCAACCATTTAATGTCGTTTTTGAGGAATTGTCATAAACATGGAAACAAAATAAAAAAAAAAACAAAAAAATAATAATAATAATAATATTCGTCGTATTGTGTTGTATTGTATCGTCATAAAAAAACACCTTTTGTTTTCGATAACTTTTTTTATGTTGATGATCAATAAAAAAATAAAGAAAACAAGCCTGTGATAGGATTTAGATTTGAAAATTATTTTTGTCGTTGTTTGTTTCACAACAGTATGTATTGTACACGTAATAAAGATAGCGAGTCTGATGCAAATGTTACAATGCCAGATAAGAATGTTGGAACAATTGTGTGATTGCGGTGGCATTCCTTTCAGTTTACACGTTAAAATGTATTACGACCTTACACACAAAGTCATATGTGCAAGAGTATGAGCACCTGTGTAATATGGTGGTATTCGTAGCTAAAATAGAGCCTTAAGATATAAAAGACAAATGATAAGCTTTTAAAATAAAAAAATACAATAAAAAAATAAGATACAGGATACAACATGTTCCATCATGTCACCATTTTAATTTAAACTTTTTAGATTTGCTCGTTTTTTTCCAACCACAACTTTTGTATTTAAAAGTTAAGTAAAATATTATTCGTCTAACTTTGTAGATAAGCAAAATAAAAAGTTCTTGTAACTGTTTAAGAATTAAAGAGTTTAAATGGCAATTTATAAATTTTAAAGCTTTAAGTAGTGACAAAAACATGCTTATGCTGAAATAAAAATTTTAATTTGCAAAAAAAAAAATTTATGATAATTTAAAGTTGGGTGCTCGGCGAATGCGAATAATAAAATCAAATTTTTTTGAACGCGAGTTTTATATTAATAGCATAAAGCCAAAATTAGATGCGGCTAAACGGTATGCTTTAAGCTCATAATAGTCTGTTTAACCGAAGTAGAGTTAACTTTGTTTAAAGTTTATTTGAATTTTGTTTTCTATTATTAATATTTTTTGGGTCTTTAAATTTTCTGTTTTGCAGTCAGGGTTTTGATTTTTTTAATTATTTTTTTATTTAAAACAATTTTTGCGACCTTAACACTCTAATGTATACAAACAAGTATGCCAGTATGTATATTAGTCGGGCAAAATGTAGAAATGAAAACCACCGCAAAACAATTTATACACTCAAAAGAAAAATCAATCCATCCGTACTCAAATCAATCCGAAGCGGTATTAATAGTACGTTGAGTACGGATTTTCTTGAATCAAGTACAGAAAGATTGATTCAAGTACGGATTTTTAATCCCAAAATACTTAAATTATCCATATTCAATCCCGTTTTCGTACTTGAAATAATCTCAAAATGAGCTTGATTCAAGTAATATAAAGTTGATTTTATCCCGAATTCGTGATTGAAAAAAAGAAATTACAAAGAAAAAATGATTATGATTGATTTACTTACCCGTATAACAAATTACAGAATGATAAAACACCAACATCATGGCCGATATGGTTTTTATTTTAGAAATCCTGTGTACATATTTAACCAAAAATATAAACTAAATGAGTAGCATGAGTTCAAATTTACTTTTTAACCCTTCGTTGTACACATGAGTCTGGCCAGACCTTTTTCCATGTGTAAAGAAAATCAAAACATGCGCAAGCCGGAGGGTTAAACATGAAAATAATATGTATATGTATGTGTTTTTCTTGTTTTGTTTTTTCTACACCCCTGAAAATAACAGGACCAGTCCAAACACGCGTGTAAAGAGTAGTCCACAAGGGACTAGGACTAGTCCAAAAGTAACCCAAACGTATGGAAAAAACATGGTCTATTTAACATTACGATGTCCTAGGGCAGGACCATATAACCCATCTTTGGACTACAACGGAGTAGTTTTAAAACTACTCCATTGTATACACAAGAGGGTTAGTTTTAACTTCGTTTAAAAACGAAAACATGTCGTTAAAAAACGAAGACATGTCGTCTCACTACAAACACTTTTTAACAATGACATGGTCCATGCTTGCATTACATCGGACCAGTCCATGGAGTAGTCCATTTTATCAAAATGGATCAGGTGGTCCAATATTATTTATAGGGACACAATAAGCAAACCGGTTTTTTTCCAAACTTGTGTTGTGTTGTTGTAAATATAAAAAAATACTTTGAAAGGGATTGATTTTCGAAAGTTATCCCATTTAGGATTGTTTTGAGTACGTTTAAGTGTTATTCGTACTTGAATTTTTGAGTACGACTCGTACTTAAAGTAATCCCAAAAAAACTTGATTTATCCCGAGTGTTTTTCTTTCTGTGTACCAAATTTGAAAACTTTTACTGTGACCTTTTTCTAACTATTCTTAAACATATCTTGTCCTTGTATGTAAGCTGCCACAGCCACTTATCCCAATCTGCCCAATTTTTGATAGCGAAAGTTGTCAACATAAGGATTAAAATATTCACTTTTTATTAGAAGTACCGGCCAATTATCTAAAACTTATTATATCAATTTATTATTCATTGTTAAATTTTACCATAGCGCTCATTTTCTGCAACATCGTCATTACTCAACAATAACAGTTTTAAATAAAACGACTTAAAAGTTTTTAGGTTACACACAACATAATGGAAGAACAAAATGTTTTTCTCCTCTCAACACGCAGAAAAAAAACAAGTTTAAATACGGTCACCTCCAACAAAACTATTTTCAAAGAAAATGATAAACATATAATGTTTATTGTAACCATATTATTGCCACCAACATTTATATTATAGTTAAAATAGTCCTCCACCAAGAGGTCACAACCATATTATGGCTGCCTCTAAGCATGTTATGGATAAATATGACAATAATTTGTTTTTAAATTAACAATAGTATTTTCCTCTTTTCCAAGAGCAGCATGCTTTGGTTGAAAACCAACCATGCTTTTATAAGTGTTAAACATATTTTATTTATTATTAATTATAGCATGTTCGGCGCCAACCATAATATGTTTGGAACCTCTTGACTGTCGGTGACAATAAAATAATTAAATTAAACATAATATGTTTAACATTTTCTTTAACAATCGTGTTGTTGGAGATGAAATGTTTTTTCTCTGAGTGAAGGATTGATTTTACAATAATTTTATTAGAAAAATTTGCAATATCTTCATTAGAATTTTTAACTATGCATTAGTGATATTAAGTCAAAATATGCGATTTGGGACTTATGACGTTGTTGCAGCAAATGAGTGATCAACGAAAGCATATTAACTCAAAACTTAAAAATTTTCAGTAGAAGCAAAACTATTTTTGATATAAAATTAAATGCATATGAAAAATTATTTTTAAACCAACCGTTTTATTACCAAAAAGTAGACAAAATAGAACGATATATTTACAGAAGGTCGACTTGAATATCAGATATCGATTTTTTTTAAAAAGTGAAAAATAATAAAAATTTTGAGTTAATACCCTCTTGTTAATTAAGTGCGGTTTATGCATTTTTGTAATTCCAATTTAATTTCCTTTATTTATTTCTTCACCTGCCTACGGATACTTGAGGTTTTAAGATGAATTAAACGAGACCTCAAGTGTCGAAATCTATCCAGACGTGTAGAAGATACGCCGTAATAAAAACATTTACGGTTATTTACATATATACACACAAGATACGAGCGAAAAACATAACCCTTTCTTGGCAGCCGGATAAAAATAAACTTGTTTGTTCTTTCAATACTTTTAAATTTCGAAATTTTCCCAAATGAACATTTTTCTTACTTATAAGAGACATGAAACGAACCCCATTAGCTTAAAAAACAAATTGCCATTAAAAATCGCGTTTTATATGAATATTATCTAATTTAATTTGTTTTTTATCTACTCATTTATTTATTACTGTGAGGGGTACATTTTCAATTAATCAACTAGACAAAACACCAAACAATTGTCGTTAAATACATATAACAATTATAAAATAAAATAAATAATACTACAAGTAAAAAGTATTTATTTTACAGATGTTAGCATTACAAGAAAATTGATGGAGTTTATTTTTATCATCACTATTATGATTGTTATTGTTTTCTGTTTTTATTCTTTTGCATTATTATTTTTAGTTTCCTTTTGTTATTTGTCTATTTGATATTGTTTTGTACGAGTATCAAATCAAATTAATCTTCATCTTTGCAACAATATTCGCTATATCGCTGTATTTTTGTGTTGACTTTTCAACATTAAATACCTAAAAACATCAACATTCTCTCGTGCACTCAATGTAGATTTTCACACGCACACACACACACACACTAACGGTGAATCTTTGGCTATGAATTAAGAGTAGTTGCGTTAAAATAAATGGCTACGAAGGGTGAGAATGGAGAAAATGAAGGAAAATTTTATTTAAAATATTACGTTTGTCTTGTCTTTTGATGCTTAATAGTTGTTTCTGTTGTTGCTGCTTCTTTTACCTTTCTAGCAGAGACAACATGACAACAACAAACTCACTTTATCCCTGTCAGTTTGTTATCACTTGGTCAACGTCATTTACTTTAGCTGCTTCGGCTCTTCGTTTTTCCTTCTTCCTTCTTCACTGGTTAAGCGAATGATGGAGAAAATTATGGGAATAATGATGAGGTTTGTGATGATAATAATGATGATGCTGGTACGAACTTTACTTAATTATTTCTGTTTTTCTTTATGGGTGCGAGCGTCTGTTCACTTAAAAATGAAAGAATTTTTTTAACTTTTGTTTATTTTGCTTATTTTATTTATTTTTTCCTCATTGATAAATAACATTTCAGAAGTCAAGGTATAACGAGAAAATAATAAACGTCATTAATCGCCACAGTGTGACGCAATGTAAACAACAATGTATTACCTGTTGTGAGTCAATGTATAGGTTTGGGTGTGTGCGTGTGTGTATGAGAGTTTTGCGGTAGAATATGGACAAGTAAGAAGCTGTGTAGTATCACCGACAGAATAAAGACCCCAAATGACAGGTACGTTAAGTGCACACGCAAAGATGTGAGAGTGTGTGTTTGTACGAATTCAATATAAGACATTGTGCAATTTCACACACTTGAAAGTAAAAATAAATTTACAAATGTGTTTAAACATTTTGGAGACAAATTGTCTCCAATTTAAAGTTTTATGGTAAAAATTTGTCACAACTCTTATCAACCATTACGATGTTTGTAATAACGGGTTACCCATTTTTCGGGTTCAAAAGCAAAGTTAAATAAAAACACACATAAAGCTATTATTTCGATTAAAGTTTTATTTCATTATAATGCTTGGACCCTGCCATTACGTACGAAATTTAATATCATTTAAATAACCGCTTTTAGATCTGTTGCAGCAGTCAATCCTTTTAAAGTAGCACATTTCGGGCGGTATCTTGGCCATAACTTGGCGAATGTTGGTTTTCAAATGCTCCAACGTTAGGGCTTAATCCGTGTAGGCACGGCCTTTGACGTAGCCTAACAAAAAAGCCTAATGGCGTTAAATCGCATGATTTTTGTTTTTTTTTTTAAATATTTTTTGTTTCTTAAGCGATCCAAATTCGTAAATGGAAAACCTTTTACTAATGAAGATATTTAACAGCTGACAGTCTTAAAAGACCGGCGGATAGCGCTGTATATTAAATTAAAAATACATAAAGAACTAAAGTATTCAAAATATTTGTACAAATGTATGCTCGTTTTACGTGCGTAAAATTAAAAAAAAATCACTTCGCACTTGATCATAGAGAGGGTATTAACTCAAAATATAAAAATTTTCAGGAGAAACAAAACAATTTTTAATATAATATTAAAAGCATATGAACTAAATTTTTAAAACAAACTGTTTCATTACCAAAAAGTATACATTTAATATAAAATATTGCGGGAAATTTAAAAAAAAATTAAAAAATAAAAATAAAGTTTAAGGTTTTATACAACTAAAATTTAGATATATTTTTCTGTTACTCCATTAAAAATATAAAGTCCTATTGCATTTAAACACAACTTCAGATTAACGTTTTACTATTTATATCAATAAAAGCATCAGTTACAAAAGAATAACTGTTTAAAGAAACTCAAAACAACTTGAAACATAGTAAAGGATATATTTTATAATCAACAAAATTTAAGACTTTTAACGGGTCCATTAATAATGAATAACAAAAATCTGTTAAAACTCACAAGTACAACAACATCAATGTGCACAAAAGGCAGCAGAACATCATGACATAAAAGAGTTACCTCAAATAAACACACACGCAAAGATTCAAATGAAAATTTATGTCAACATATAATCAACACATACTCTTTTACTTCTACTCATTCATAATCGTACGCACACACACAAACGCACATGAAAAGAAACGAACAGAAACAGTCACTTCAACATGAAACAAACCGCCAAAAGAACAAACGATTTTGTACCATTATTACCACAGTTACTAAACACAAATGCATGTAGCACAAAAACACACAAGCCTCAACATAACCCAATCAACACTGCAATACAAAAATTATTTGCAAACGTATTGAAGGGTAAAAATTATAATTTGAAAAATTAAAAGCAATTAATATTTATTTTTACACAAATTATTGCTTTTCTTCGAAGCGATAGATCAGGAGTATCAACACAATTCCTTCGTTAAAATGCAAACCTTTCAATTGCTTGCAGGGATACATAAACTATTACAACAAAGTACTTTTGCTGAACTTTTTGAATTTGTATATTTAAAGGTTTGCATGTGTGTAAGTACAATTAAAAGAAAATCGTTCAAAAAGGTGTGTTTTTTCATCATCAGCACAAAAAGGAGAAAAACAAAGCGTCCAAACACAGAATACGAGTATGTTTAAGAAAAATACACAAAGAATAATGATTAAATACAAAATAAAACAAATCCGTTCTTTGCACCCTGTCAAATTTACAACTCACACACATGCACCCACACTGACACTAATACAACGTCCTTTAATGTGCTTTTCTTTTCTTTTCAATTTCTTTTTTATTTTGTTTTTATTATGGTGCTTTTAAATAGAACTGTTGATTTGTACCTTTTTCTAATTTCAATTTTTTCTATTTAATTTATTCTGTGCTGCTTCTGCTGTTGTTGTTTTCTATTCCCAGCCTCAAACAAAAACAACAACAAAACCCTTTTTTACGATTCACTCCGGTCATTTCGTAAGCAATAGAAGAAAAATAGAATAGAAATAACATTTTCAATGTTTATTTTATGTTGCGTTCTCAACTACACTGACACTCAAACAAACAGAGCTCCGAATTTCAGAAAACGAACAACCGAAAGAACTGACAGACGAACACCGTTACATTTGTACAAACTTAGATTTAACCATTTGCCATGGTGAAGGTGTTAAATGTTCAGAGTTGAGACAAGGCAAAGCAAGTGTTCTGAATATTTTGGGTCAGCTCCTCAGGGAGTCATACATTAAAATCAGTGTCATCAAAGAAAAAGAGAGAGAATAAAATAAACGAGCAACAACAACAACAACAACATCAACAAAAAAGACATTTTAAATAATTAATGCCTGCTCTTTTTAATAGCAAAAGTGTTTAGAATTTTTAATGTTGGTTGCAGGACACACAAAGGCGTGAAGAGTTAACGTGCACATGAAGTGGGAATTCTTACAATTAAACGCCAAGAATCCAAATTCAAGAAATTTAATTGCACCGTTCGTTAAGAGCTAAAACAATATTTTATTCAAAATATTTAATTAAATAAAAAAAAGAAAGGTCGAAGAAATAATAAGATTTAATTTAATATTTAATTAATTATTATTTCAGTTATAACAAAAGTTCAAAGTTTGGGCAAAAATATTTATAAATATGTATGTTTGTATGCAGGGTTTAAAGAACTGCAGTCGAAACCTAAAACTGTCGAACAAAAAATTCAAATTTGTATTCAACTTTTCGCTTTTCGAGTTGGTTTGACGGCGACTGTTTACATTTAACGAATCAGAAGTAAAAGCAAAATAAGTTTTTTAAACGCTGTATGCAGTTTACTTAACTCTCTGGAATTACACAGAAAGAGCATTTAATACACCAAAGGTTTTTTTTTATTTGCAAAACAGATATGCATTTCTCCATAAATACTTTTAAATAGCCTATGTCGCAATTTAAAGATGCATTCATTAAGGATTTGCCTTTAAATGACATACAAATGCAGTCCACCTTCTCTAGAGTATACGTTTTTACAATGAAGCTCTTACTATTATGAATTTATTTAAGAATCACTAATTTTTCGTGCAAATTTCAGTGTAATATGGCCCCTTTAAACTTTATAAAAATTTCCATGGAGTAAATTTTTCTTTACAATGAACAAATTTTTGAAATATTAATTTGAGTTTCATGTATGTCTGTATCTACTATATGTGACCTTCTCCGAGAAAAGGGACCTAGTGTGTCTTTTAGGTACCAGAATTCCCTCTTAAGACCAAACCCGTTTTTTGACACACTAGGTCCCTTTTCTCGGAGACGGTCATACTATATAATGAATTATTTCAAAAACTTTTCTTAAATTTCAATTTTCTGCAATAACAATTTTGAACGCTGTCGTTCCAGTTCAGTGAACAAAAATGTCGCACCAAAGTAACATTTCTCTTGAATAAATGTTATTCGTATTAATTAAAGTGAAAGGCGTAAAAAACCAACTAACGCAGTTTGGTATTCTTCCCAGCACTTTATCAAGTAAGTATTTTTTTAAATATCAGATATTCTTAAAATAAAGAAGACAAACAGTTGAACACTTAACGCGAACCTGCCCTTGTGAGAGTGTTGATGAAGCACTGCTTAGATGAATTACCGCCAAACGTTGAACAGTGTAATCCAAACAAAAATCCCTTATTATTTAAAAAAAGCATAATTAAGATTCCCCACAGGGAAGTTCAATTGTGTAAAGAGATTTATTTTAAAAACATCAACAATTTTTCATGTTATTTAATCAGAAAAAAACAAAATTGTCTAGATTTTTTAAAGTGCGAAAAGTATGGAAAATTCCCTCCTTTTCTAAAACAATTTATTCTTAAGCAACTTAGTTCTTGTAATGAAACTTTTGTTTTGCATTTAAAATATTTTTAATGGTTTTATTTCTTTTTTACCTCTAAATTACAAACTCCCAAAAACTGCCTGTACATAAAACCAAATACTCTTTTTTCATTCGCTTCTCCCCTTTCACAATCAAACCCAAATATTTTGCAGCAAATGCTTCATAGTCTAGACGGGGTCTTAGTCAAATCAAACTATCTGGATTAATCCGAATGCTGGCTTATGATTCCTTATTAATTTTAATTAATTTAACAATTTAAATTTCTATTAATCAAGATTGAATAATTTTATTTAAAATTTTCTAAATTGACAAAAAAAATACTGAAAACTAAAAAAAAAATTAAACCATTGTAAATAGGGGCATGAGTTCGATTTATTAGAAATTTAATTAATTAAAATCATGACTAATGGACTGATCACGAGTTTAAATAGCTTTAGTTTTGAATAATTGAATAATTTGAAATTTTTTTTATTTGTTTAATAAGTTTCCTTATGTTCTTCAGTTAGTTTACATGCTTATCATAGTGTGCAATATGGCAGTGCCCTATACCGCTTTTTAAGCACTTTAAGTTTTAAACCGTTATCTAGTTTATCACATAAGAACTATTTTTTCTTAATTTTTATTATATTTGAATTTAAGATCAATCAAAAACATCAAGAGCATTAAAAGTCATGTGAATCAGATTTAAGGTCATGCTTTATTGCACGCTATGATAATTATATAAACTATGTATGTTTGTTTGTTAAGTCATTTAAATTCATTGAGTTTTACCCCATCAATGAGTTTGAAAACACAAGTGTTGTGCGGCGTCATTGAGTTCTTTTAATACACGAGTATTCATGTAAAACAATTGTGTGTTTGAACACAATGACTTGAATGAGTTGAACTTATTTTTATTTATTTGATGATTTATTTTTTGTTTCGTGTTTTAATAGATTTTGTTTGTATAATATAAGCAGTTTTCGTCATTTTCAAAAACACATCGCGAATGTTAACGAAATTCAGTTGATATATTGTTGTTGCTAAATAAAATAAACGAAGATCTCAACTGAGTAGTTTTATGTCTCTCTCTTTTTTTCAGCATTTGCTGTTGTTCACATTTCAGTATACGATAGCCATAAACAACACGAATGAATTGAAATAAACAGAACTAATTGATAACTTTCAGGACCACTTGGAAATTTTCATAGTCATACAAGTCATTTTCTTTAAGAAATCGTGTTGCGTATGTTACTTGTGTTTTCTCATGGGCGCTTAAACTACCAATTCAAACCATATGAATTTAACAACATTTATCGTAGCGCTGTCTCATATAATACTGCATGTAATACATGGTGCACTGAATAACAGCTGTTGAGTTTAAACTTCATATAAATTCAAGTATAGGTTAACTAAGCCGTCGTTTAAACGTTCAGTTATTTCTTTGCCATAAGTGGTTTATTGAACTGCTTAAGGTTTAATTGAAATCTTTGATATTTAAATCAGGCTTAAGTTCATCTCATTTAATTTTTATTTAATGATTTTTTGTGTGACGCACTTCACAACGTATGTAGTATAAGTCTTTTTGTGTTCGTATGTTGTGTGTAACTACTTGAAAAACCAGCAGTTGTGATTTGATTTTTAAGATGATTTGTGCAGCCCTCTTCTATGCAAGTAAACAATAAAGAAGCTTATAAAACAAAGAAAACAGTTCTCGAGCTTTTAAATCATTCAAAATATTAATTAATCAAATTTCTAATTTATTAATTAATCATGATTTTGATAATCAAAATAGCAATTATTCGATTTATCAAGAACTAAATAATTCAAAGTGTTGATGTATCAAGTAATTGCATAATTAAATGTTGATTAATTAATATCAAGAAAAACGTCAAAAGTAGTCTGTTTATACTAAAATTGGTTTCTTGGTTTATTTCATTCTAAATTTCATACAAAACTTTATTAATTATCTTAAATTATTTGCTGTATTTTAATATCTGAAAAAGAAAAAATAAATTCTTTATTTTGATTACCATTTTCAATGGAAAATTTTCTCTTTTGAATACCAAAATATTTACTTCTCAACTGAGGAAAAAAGAATCTGATTATTGTCTGTTGTTAAATAAAACAAATTAGAGCGAAACATTCGGCTATGCCGAATCTTATATGCCCCTCACCATTGTGCGATAAGAACAGAAAATTATATAGGTACCGTTCTTTTGAAATATACATATATTTAAGTAAATCTATTTTGTGCCACACCCACTTTTTCGGATGTTGTGTATTGATAACCAAGACGTTTCCCGAATATACAGAAAAAAAGAAATACAAAAAAACACAACAATCGGGGATTTATGAGTAAAATTAGAGGCAGTCGTGCTTTTTACCACATCTCAGTTATTTATGAACTGATCTAGCTAAATTTCAATAGCAAACTTGAACGGAGAATATGCTCGAAACCCCCATTTCAACATACACGCGGACAGATGAACATCGTTAAATCAACTTCGCAGCTCATATGGATCCAGAATATTTTTATACCTTATGAGGTTTAAGATCAATACATATTGTAAAAATTAGAAAAGTTTGTCATAAAACTTCTGTAACTACTCTTTTACCTTCGGTAAACGGTATAAAAGGAGGATTAAAAATTTGCGCAAATTCTTTTAATATTTTTACTTCTTTACTTTGTATATACAGACGGACGTACTTGTTTATACATATAACTATAATAATAATAAAATGCCATGAAGAAAATCAGTCGAGGTGTTTTAAGTATCCAAGTTTAAGCTCAAGCATGTGCCTGTGTATTTTCCCCGAATGCACAAATTGTTTTTTCTTTCTTTAAATCTAACGTTTAATGCAGAGTTGCCAATTTAGCGCCTTTGGCGCTAGATTTAGCGCTTTTTAACTGGCGAAAAGCCGCATATGTTTTCCTTATTCCTTATTACCGCCTTTATTGTTACCCACAATATTTTGCATACATTAAAATCAAGACACATTAAACCAATATTTTGTTATGTTTTTTAAATACTTTCCTCTGAAATGCATTCTAAACAAGGAAAGAAGTTTATTTCCTAAAGTAATCAATTTCGTTTCCAAAAACAAGAAAATCCAAAATTGATTTCCTGATTTTACTTATTTGGTTCGTATTAAGAAGAACTTTCTTAAATAAAGACACATATTCTCATAATCAAAACTATCACCTTTTTGGGTGTATGATCAAACATTTCTTAAAACAAGAAATTCAAAAGTAGATTATTTTTATTAAAAACAAGAAAGATATTTCTGAAATCAAGCAGCATTTGTTTTAAATTAGTCTGATTTTTAAATAGAATTGAGTTTCTTGCATCAAGAAACAAATGCTAACGATTTCTTTAAATGTTTCAGAAAATACGCAAGAACACTTGGTTTGGTTCAATTCATTTTTATTTCGATCGAAATGTAAAGCAAACAATCAAACGCTTCTAATATATTTTTGGTATCAAGAAAATTGAATTTATTAAAACATAAAATATACTTTGCAATGCTTTTATTGTAGAAGAAGGAGTTGCCTTTTTAATTTTTATAATTTTTATAGTGTATAGAAAATCAAAACCGGAGGTTTAAACACAACGAAAAGTGTAATCTTTTTTTATTTCATTTATAAGAATTTTATACTTATTTCAAGAAATTCCGGGATTGATTTTCGAATGTAATCCCATTTAAGATTGTTTTAAGTACGTTTTTCTGTTATTCGTACTTGAATTTTTGAGTACGACTCGTACTTAAAGAAATCATAAAAAACTTGATTTATCCCGAGTGTTTTTCTTCCTGTGTAGTGCTACACGTTTTTAAGGAAAAAAATTCAGGATTTTGTTTTGATTTTGTAAAATAAAAAGCAACCAAAAACAAAATGTTTTTAATATTAGTCTGATTTTCTTGATTTTCAAAAGAATCGAATTTCTTGCGTGAAGAAACAAATGTTAGAAATTTATTTCAATTTTTCAGAAAATGCTCCAGAATACTCAACACTTGGTTTGATTCAATTAGTGTTTATTTGGATCGAAATGTTAAGCAAATCATTCCAAAGTTTCTTGTTTTTCTGATTTTGTAAAATAAAAAGCAACGAAAACTTAATTTAAGTAACTATAGAATTAAAATAAATTTTTTTTTAGCTGTTGGTAAGTAAATTTAAGTTCGCTATAAGTCATAACTTTTTGCTTAAACCAAGCCACACAAATGTTTACAATAAGTAATTTTTTGCTTGGACGAGAATGGTGGAACATTTTTTTTGGTTCAAGCCATATTTTCCTTTGATTTAGTAAATAATTCTTTCCGTGTATATTTGAAATTATATTACTTTACTTTTTCTGAAATATTAGAAAATGTGCTTTAAAAATATTAATGTTTTATTAACACCGCTCGGCAAAAAAAAAAAAAAAAATAAAAACTTGATTATGTGATTTTAATTGACTTTAGCGTGCTGAATCCAAATATTTTATTCAATCACGCCTAGTTAACATATTTGTTTACTGATCTACATGATTTCATGTCTGATTTAATTCACAATATAACTAAATTTCTGATAAATGATAAAAATTTGCAATAATCAGTATTGTGGGTATTTTGTTGAACTATTTATGGGTTTTAATTAAAATTTTGATATTTTAAGTTTGATAAAGTTCATAAAATTTAGTTTTCGTTAAATTATTTTTATGAAGAAGAAATTTTACAACATAAAAATCAATTAAAATTTATTGATAATTTTTCATTTTTAACTGCTGCTGGGCTCGAACCTAGGCGTTTTTACGGACAGGCTACCCTTACATGTTTCGATTGCAACCACTCAATCTCTTTAGATGTGGAATAACCTTCCTGTATCGCTGTAAAATCTTTGTATTTCGTATATTTTTATTAAAAACGTGTTTTTGACGGCCAGTGTAATTAATAAAATTTGGTTCTTAAACAATTCATTAAGTTTTTATTTAAATTTTATTTAGCGCTTTTTGATTGGGGGCACGGCGCTTTTTGATTAGAAATTGTTCACAACCCTGGTTTTATGTTTGATTATTTAAGTGGGTATGTATGTGAGTGTTACCGAAAGATAGAGAAAGAGAGAGGTAGAGGGAGTGATAGAAAGAGTATTTTTTTGTTGGTTCATAATGCCGATAGTGTTCCTAACTGTCATAATACATGAACATGAAGGCTAGGGAAAGGAAATATGTACATGGTATTTTATTTTTTTTTTTAGTTGAAAACGCCATAATAAAGGAAAGCTTTAAGGAATAAAGGAAGGAAGGAAAGAGTGATTTTTTATAAGAAGTCTAAGCTTTTTTATTTTAAACCACCAGCTACTAAAAGTATAAAACACAACGAGTTCATGTGAGTGTTGTAGGAGATTACGTTTTATACTAAGCAACTTATTGTCGATGTCAATGAAACCCATACACTTGCTTAAACATTGTACGTATGTTTGTGTGTACTCACACAATAATAATGAAACATTCTTATCGTGCAGATAAATGCAGTTTTTTTTTATTTTTTTTAAATCAGTTTAAGTACTGAAGAGTGCAACATTTTCGAAAAGCTGAAATACATGTTCGTGTGTGCGTGTGTGTTGGATTCTTTTAAAGAAAGTAAATGAAAGTACACCTTTCTACGGGAATTACTTTTAGATTACTTATTTAATAATTTACGAGTATATGTGTATGTATGTATGTATGTATGTATGTACATGCATTTTTAGAAATAATTTATTTCTTTACTTGTTTATTAGAAAAAAATTTCATTTTATATTCATTCTATATTTAAAAGATGCACTTAAATGCATAATGTCGTTTGTGGAAAATAATTTTTAAAACTTAAAAAAAAATTAATCATACACAGAGATGCACGTGGTATATTTGAAATATTTGTTCTACCTGAATGTTTTTTATAACCTTCACCACCATTGGCAGACTGGTTGTCTGTCCATGTTAACCTTGTGAGCAAATTACAAGTCGCAGCTCTGGCTGCATGTGTTTCAGTTGTCATTAGGATGAATCCTGTTGAAAATGTTGGGATTCGATTTATAATTTTCCATTATCCGCATATATCCTTCTTTCCGAAAAAAGAGTGTTTGTGCCCATATTCAATATTTTTATGTTGATGTTTAGATATTTCATTGCAACTTAAATCAGTCTACGAAATTCTATTGAGAACCAGTTCAAATTTGGCTGAAGGTCACATACAAATATCACTTCCGAAAATAGAATACCTAATAATTATTGCAAATATATAAAGATTAAGGCGACATTATCATTTTAAATAGCACCAAAAATATCATTAAAAATTAAAGAAGCTATTTTCAGAATTGACCATATACGTAAGCCCCATCCCATAAAATCTCATATGTGCATTCGTACGTGACATTTGTACGCCTTCAGAAGTAAGAGATTTTATAAAAATAGTAGTAACTGGAAATTAACATTATCATTATATTTCATTTAGAGTGTACTATGTATATTTAAAAAAAAATTAACATTTTCCAGACCTTGTTGTCCAAAACATGTGCATATCGTACGTAACATTAAACGGAAGTGATCTTGAGTATTTTTTTAATTTCTTACACTAAAGCAAATATTTTTCACTTACAATCCGTAATTAAAAAAATTTAATATCGTTCGTGAAATACGTGACAGATTTTTTCTCTTAAAGTATTAATAAGATATGCATTAAATGTTTTGTAATTTATGTATGAAACAATTAAAACAAACAATTAAGTTAGTATAGTCGGTCAAGCCAATTGTGGAACCGCCAGAACAAAATTATGTAATGAGCTTAAGGGTAATATTAAAGTTATTTGTGCCGAGTATTAAAATGTGATTAAAGTTATTTTAGGATGGGGGTTTACATGGGACCTATGATTAATTTTGGACGGACCAACACAAGATTTTGTCTTAACATAGTACCTATCGTACACGTTATTGCCAACAATTTTTATGTCAACACCAACATTTATAAGGATTTATGACATTAAAAGCTATATTCAGGATAGCTAAAGTCAAATATGGACCGATTGCAATAAAATTTGTTTAGATGATTAAGATTACAATCAAACAAGTATGGACCAAATTTAATCTAAATACCAACATAAGAAGATTATACATTTAATTGCATTTGTAGTACTTACAATATCGTACATGACGATCTTTAAAAGCTTATAAAGTAGTTATTATGCCAATTTGAATAAAAATTACAATCAATATTTGTTACACAGAAAAAATTATTATTAGTTTTTTATCAATTGAAAAAATTGTTCAAATTGTTAAAATTAAATATTTTGAATATTCTTTTTTTCAATAAACAATATTTTTAATTTTAAATTAAAAATATGATCAAAAAACTTTGCAGTTTCAAACAATGTTTTGATTGATATTGACAATTTCCAACAACAATTTCACAAGTTTAAATTATTTTATTTTAAACGGAATAATTTTTTGGTATTTGATTATTATTTTAATTCAAAATTTATTTCAAAACAACTAAAATGTTAATTAAATTAAAATTATATTTTAAATTTTTTTTCAACAAAAAAATAATTGATTCAATTTTACAATAATTAAGTTTCAATACTTTTTAAATAATTTTTTTTATTAATAAAAAACTACTATTAATTTTTATTCTGTGTATTTGGTCTCTCCTCATGGATCTTGTTCATTGTTGTTGTAACATTGATTTTTCAGTAAATTTCCAATATCATCAATACCTGTATTTAGTCACAAGAAAAAAGAATATAGTAGATTTTAATATCGTAAAATTAATCAAAGATTCAGTCAGTTTCAAGCTATAAGTGCTTCTTCATAGTACAATGTCAGTGTTTTTTTCGTTTTGCCATATTTCGTGGTTGACATTCGCATGGAAATGCGTAGATATTCATATCTACTAGGGTGATCGATCGAATAGTATTCGAACGGTTTTAACCGGTTATTTTAGTTTTGCCCAAGTCGAATATTTCAAAATGTCCATTTTTCGAATATCGAATAAACCGGTTATTTTAGTAAAATAACCCGGTTATTTAAGTAATGTGTAATTTATATACGTTTTCCTTACTTTTGTTATAAATAAACCCGTAATTTAAGTATTTTTCTAATTGAATATTTGGCAAACTTAAACTTTTTATAAACAATGTCAAAACAAAATGAAACAAAAGTCAAAACACATTATGAGCAATGTAAATACAAATCGCTTATATAAGTGTGTGTTCTTGTAACAAAAACCAAAAACAATTTAAAGTACTACAAAAAAAGTTCAGCTAAAACTGACTTAAAAGAAAATTGTGCTTAAACGGCCCTAAAATGATAAGTTGCAAAGGTTCTTTAACGTCACGACTTATTAATCACTTCAAATTAGTCTACAAGCTTGACATAAATATACGCCAAGTAAAACTTCACTCTGTTCCAAGTAGTTTTTAAGAGACTGCAAATAATACTTTAATAAAAATGATGACTGAAAAACTCTTAAGTAGTTCTAGCATATCTTCATGCTTAAAACAAAAACATACCGGCGGAATCAACGTTATGGGAAAATTCATCAGTTTTATTTATTTAAACACCAAGAACTTAAACAAAATTGAAGGAATCAAAAATGTCCTGGAAGGGTTTAAATTGTGTGATCGACGAATTGAAAGATATTTCATACAAAAAGCATGTTTTCTTGTCTTTAATGCTGAAACAAAAAAAAAATTGAAATATATAATCCTGTATAAGAGGTTTTGTTTGCCACTTTTCAAAAATATGACTGAAGTTTACTGCTTCATATAGACATGCTTAACAAGCAACAAATTAAAACTAATTGAGTGGTCAGGTTTTTTTTTGATTTTATCGTCAAATATTTGTGGTCTGAACATACCTTAAGTCATATCTATTAAGTTTTTTGGTTCCATACCTTCGTGAATTGTTTTGGTTTTATTCCTATTTACTTTTTATTACAAAAACTAATTTGATTTTTGTATTTTTATGTATTCGAATTAAAACCGGTTAACCGGTTAATTTTAAAATGTCTAACCGAAAACCGGTTTTTTTAAAATAGCAACTATTCGGAATATTCGAAAACCGGTTATTGAAAAAAGTCGAATAATCGATCACCCTAATATCTACGATTAGATAATATTTCTCAAATGTAACTCTTTTATGAATCTTAGCCTAAAACATAATTTTGTTCTGGCGGGACAATGACTATTCATGGTTGCAAATATGGTACACTCTTAGAACTGTATTTGGCCGAGCTTGACTTAAATAAGAATAATTTTATTAGTTCTAAAACAAGTATTTCAAGGCCAGTTGGCACATTTGCATAAGTAATTTAAACTTTTAGATTACCGAATATATTTAAAAAAAAATATTCTATTCACATGAACCATATTAATAACTTCTATTTTTAAAAATTTAAACAACAAATAAGTATGAACATAAATCAATTTTTTTTTAAGGAATTGTTTATTATATTTACTTTGCTACTTTAAATGCAAAGTTTCTAATGTACGTACACTTGTGCACTCACAATATTCTGTACGTAAAATTAACTGAAATTGTAATATAAAATAAATGAAAGTTCAATTAAAAACCGGTCTACCTATTTTTCATTTATTTTTAACAAAAAGTTCATTTAATTTTTACTGTCAAAAATTCAACACCATATTCAGTAAAAACGATTAAATATTCAGTTATTTATTAAAATTTTACTGTAAATTTTTAACTGTCAAATTGACCCCATATTCAGTAAAAACAATTAAATATTCAGTTATTTTATTAAATTTTCGTTTACTCCACAAAAGAGCCGAATTTCTAAAAAATTCCAGACAGACACCTGTCCGCTTGTTTTTCTTATGAGCGAGAGAGGGAGAATATTTTTATTTACTTACCCAGTTACACACGTTTGTTTTACTTTTGTTGTACTGACCACGTTGTTTACAGAAGAACTCTCAATTATAAGACACCAGCAGCATGACCGATATGGCTTCGCAATTATTTTACTTTTAAAATTTGATGTAGGTATTTAACTAAATTATTTTAACAAATAGAAAATGGGTATTGCTTACACAAAACAAGCAATTCATTTTTTATAGATAAGTAAAAATTAATTTTTGGTAGTAAAATTATATAAAATAACTGAATATTAAATTGTTTTTACTGAATATGGTGTTGAATTTTTGACAGTAAAATTTTATAAAATAACTGCATATTTATTTGTTTTTACGGAATATGTAGTTAATTTTTTGACAGTTAATTTATATAAGATAACTGAATATTGATTTGTTTTTACGGAATTCGCGGTTGAATTTTTGACAGTAAAAATTAAATGAGCTTTTCGTTGCTTTAAATTACATTTTTATTTACTTTAACATAAAGAAGAATTTAACTCAATCAACGGACAATATTAACTGCAACTGAAAATCCGTATTAATATGCACTTAGTTTTTTGAATAACTGTTAGAATCAGTTAAAAATAAAATTGCTTGGAATTTTAAATGTTTATTTATTTAAAAATGACTGAACGGAATATTTCTTAAATAAACTACAGTCCGTTACTGTAATAATATTGTGAGTGTGTGTATTGATGTATGTATATTAGACCGCGCAGCTTACATGGGCAAACAAAGTTAAATTTGTACCCCATGAAAATTAACTCTGACATCTCTTATGAAAACTCCCAAAATATTTTGAGCTAAAGCGCGTCAAAAAATGGTATTTTTCATGAATAGAAAGTTCGGTTCCTTTTGTTTTTGTCCAATGGCTAAGTTATTTAAATTTTCATAAAAAACGAATTTAAATCATCAAAAAACTGACATAAAAATCACGCTTTCTTAAGTCTGAGATTAGATTTTTAAAATGTTTTAATGCAGGATTAAAGAATTCTTAAATATCGATCATATTCGGTCATTCATTGGAAAAATTACCGAACATTTTATTCATGAAAAAAGCCAATGTTGTACCTTTTTTGACGCTCACGTGATATTATCGCTTGAGCTAAAATATTTTGGGAAACTTCAAAAAAAAACATTTCAAAGCTAGTTTTAAGGGTGGTACATCAACAACTTTTTTTTTGAGCCGGTCTAATGTTGTATACAAATGGCTCTTTAACCCAGCCAACATTTATTTTCATAATCATATTTTTCGTTCATGAATGATACTCTCGTTGTGAGAAAATGTAACCCTGCCGATGGATCTCCTCAAACAATCATTTGTGATTCAATTTTCTGATATCTCTTTGAGAAATTTCATGGTAGTTTTTGTATGAGTGGGTATTTTTCATCTCATTATATAGTTTTTGATTATATTTCAAATAATTGTTTAATCGCACTCCAAATTGCTTATGAGTCCTTGTATTGTATATTGTTGCAGCCTACCTAATCTTTTGTATGTATGTATGTTTTTTTTATGTATGTATGTATGTATGTAGAGATGTATGTTTATACAATAATTTTGTGTATTTCTATATCATAAAAATCAAAAACAGACTAGAAATCATTGAAGAGGAAAAACGTTAAGTAAACAGCAAGTAACTAGTAGCAATGAGCACCATCATCATCATTATCATCAGTATTAATAAAAAATACAATAAAATATTTAAAAGAAGAATATGTAAATGAAAATTTTCTACAAGAACTGAAAGAAAGTTGTCAAATTCAATTGACGTTCTAACAATAACGAAACAAATAAATCAAAGAATAAACATAAAGAATACAAATTATTATATTTACAAAAAGAAATTAAAATAAAAAAACGAAATACCAAAAATCACAAATCACATTTAAAGTATATTTACATTTCTATATATATCGCACATTGAATCAAAAACAGGCACAACTCGAAATTTATCAAAATCGTTTTTTTTTCATAAACCAAAAATCAAATCTATAGCAACCACGAACATTTCGTTCGCGTCGCTGTCTTCTTTAACACATATTGAACTCAGCTTGATTACAAAATTGCAATTTGTTTTATGCCTCTCATAACAATTTTTTAATTATGCCTGTTTATGATTTAGTGTGCGATATGTACAAAGTACATACAATTGTATGTACTTTCCTATTTACAAATAAAAATTTTTTTATTATTATATTTGTTCTTATTTCTTTTTTTTCTGATTCTACTTTTTAGCTGTATTTAAAAATGAATGAGATGCAGCCAAGTCCGGGGAGCTCGTTTTTATTCGCTTCCTTTTGCGGTGAATAAAAATCTAAAATAATTGGAATTTATTTGAGTTTAATATAATGAATTGTATTTCCGTTTCAATTGATTTTCGCTCATTTTTTTCATTTTACTATGTTTATATAAATATAGAATTGTTTTGTTCCTTTTTAATTATTCGAATCTAATAAATCTAAAACCAAATTTAAATTTACTTGTCAGTGTTTTTTTTTTTTTTTTTTTTTTTTTTTTTGGTAAAAAACTTATATTTAATTTTTGTCTAATTCGAATAACGAAAATGTTCTTGAAAAGTAAGTGGCGTAAAGTAAAAGTGTTCTTTATATTCCTGCGTTTCTTATTGTACATTTTAAATTTTCTAGCACTTCATTGAATATAATTTTTTAACTAAATCTTTTTCTATAGATAAGCGTATTTCTAAATACGTAAAAGCGTATCATATAATGGCGAATTTTTCTGGCGGTTTCAAAAATGTATTAAAAAAAACAAATATTAATCAAATAAGGAACTTCGAAGATAATATTTTTAATTTTAAATTTACCGAAGTTCATCATGGATGCTTTTTTTTAATTTATTCGGTGTTCAAAAAAATTCATTGGTAGGCAAACAGACAAACAATGGCCGGAGTTTTTCGAATGAAAAAAGCCATCCAAGGTTCTATATGTGATTGTGTGAGTATGTGTCACACACACATACCACTGTTTATCTTTTAAACGTAGGAGATGTAACAGCAAAAAAAAGGAGATGACAAATAAGAAATAATCTATAATACAAAGTATCATTACTTAAACACGTTTTCCATTAAACAGTCATTATTTTAGTTCTAAACAGGTGTTCACTTCATAATTTTTTTATATGCTTTTTGTGGTAGGAATTTAAAAAAGACAGAATAACATAAAAAAAAGCGAAATCCTTCAGGTAAAATCTCTAAAACCAAATAAGGAAATAGAACCATTATAATTCAGCAAAGTCAGTCTTCAAAAAACAGCAAGAAGAGACACAACAACAACAATACTAAAAAAGAAAAATACAAACTTTTACAAGTCATGTTCATCTTAAATTGGAAAATTTCTGTTAATGTACAAAAACATGAGACGCACTTTTACGAGTACGTACAAAAAAGGTGTTTATGTATGTGTAAAATTGTGCTGGCTTCACCCATTTGTTCTGAATTACGCATAATTTTTTTTCTTTCCCTGTGAAAGAAAAAATAATTTTTTCCGAAGGAAATCGTGTTTGCTTGAATCCGCCTCAAGTGTGTCATGTACGTATGTAGATGGGTGTATGAATATAGATGTACTTACGTTGACATGCTTTTTAATTTGCCACAAATCAACCTTAGCACATGTTTTTATTACTGTTATAGCTGCTTGTTTTGTTTTTTTTTTTGTTTTGTTTTGTGTTGCTCTGCTTTTTATTATTTGGGATTTATCTTTTCTCTGCACAGTTATACGAAAAGACGAAACAATTTCCATTATTACCAACATCACTTAAAAAAAAGAAACCAAAAATGAACGACTTGTGTGTTTTATTTCTTAATCTGTCGGCTGGTAAATGGATGGATGGATGGATGGATCTTTATCTCAATTGTGCTCATGTTATTTTTAAAATTGTGACTTTGAAGTGTTGTTGTTTCTATAAATTTTGTCCTTTCTTGCTAAAATTTTACACACGCTCTTCATGGTAAGGTTGTCTTGGGCAGCCATCAAAAAGTCAGCTCACTTGAGTCCTTTAGTGATCGCTTTGTGCTACCCAGTGGCAACGCCCATCCTACAGAGCAATAAATCAATAGGCGTCCCTGCTGAATTCAACAAATTTATCTTTCTTATGAAGGGAGGAAGCAGCTTTACCTTAGATAGATCATCCAAACACGCAAACACTGGTAACTCCCCTTAGACTCAACTTATTGAAAAAAAAAAATGTATTTCAGAAACATTTTTCCTAATTTCTTCTTTCAGAGAATTCGAGAACATTTTTCCAGTTTGATTAATTTTAAATAAGATAATTATATTAAATATATGCATTTATTTATTTGGACGAGATTGACAAATTTCTGTTGTTGAAAGACAGTTATAACAAACAAAAATTAATGTTTGCGCAGCATTTCCTTACTATGGTACGTGATATGTTGTAATTCCTATCAACTTTTAAAACATCTTGTAATATTTGTTAAGACTCACGTGCCAAATATTCGAGTCCGGTCTTCTTCCACTCAATACGTGATGATTTAGTTCATTTTAGAACGGCAGTGGTAAAGGACACCTCAATACATGGGAAATACAAACGAATTAAAATTAGTTCATTTGTATGGTAAATTAAGGACATTTTAATTACCAAGGATGTTAATTTAAATGAAATAGTTTAAATTACCTGCAATGATATTTATTAAAATAATTAAATTTATTGCTTTCTTTTTTGCATCTCGAGAGCAAAACCGCTGTATGTAGTGATTGTGTTCGAGTGTTTCTGAAAAAAAAAATTCCAATTCATGTGCCCTTAAGATTCTTTAAATATTTTTATTTTTTCAACCACGACTCTTCCATTTATATCATCATCATCATCATCATCAGCAACATTAATCTTTAAGTTGGCCAGTTATTATGAAAGTGTTTTAAGTAATAAATTTCGATTACGAGGTTTGTTTGTGTATTTATTTAAATTTTAGAATTTATTTGACTTTAAAGTATTTTTTGTGAATATCTTTCGAAATATAAGCAAGGCGTGTTAAAAATGAAAACTAACACTTCATTTATTTTCTGGACTTGGTACACTTTCAAAATAACCAGTACAATTATCTCATATATACACTGACGCACATTAAACAATTTTTAAAATAAACACTTTGTGAGCGTTTGTGTGTGTTTAAGTATGTTGAAAAAGAAGTAGTAGCAGTTAAGTAGTAGTTAAGGCAACATTGGTGGCAGTGAAATCTCAAGGGCATTAATTTAATGTTAATATACTTTTCGCATTCATTTGTTGTCGTTGTTTTTATTTCACTTTGTGTCCGTGTAATTAAAACTATTGTTGTTCTGTTGCTGAAGTTATGTTTGTATGTTAAAATCTTTTGTTTTAAAATCGAATTAAAATTGTATTCAAATTTATATTTTCTAGGGTGCTAATAGTGAGAAGGGAGATTGTTTTAGAGACAAGAAGGTCTAGGGTTTATAGCCAACCATCTTCAAACGATTAACTTAATCCATCATTAATTAACAAAGTCATTTATTTTAAAATAGATCTCTGTTCGGTTATTTTGTGTGCCTGTGTAAATGTTTCCATCGATTTTGTATTGTCTCCGTTTGGTATACAATCGTTTAAAATGTTCATCCACAAAAAAAAAAACAATAAAATAGCCTACAAAAACAACTTAGTACATCAACTACAGAAAGTGTGAGCAATTGAAGAAGTGCTTAAACAAACGAAACAGTTGGCTCGAAAAAGGAAACAAAACAAAAACAGAAAAGTTTATTTAACAATTGGTTTTGTTGATTTTCAAAATGTCACAAGTGGGCACTTTAGCCGAAAAACCAGAAATAACAAACCAAATTTTGTTCTTCTGCTTTAAAGGTTCTGTTTCCCTTCACCGAAGGCAAAGGTTTTTATAGTATAAGTTTGTCTTTCCATTTGCAATTTCTACAATATTGATCTTAGCCCTTTAAAGTATATACATATGCACATATTTATATGCTGAGTACACGCAGAGAAAAAACATGTTTTAATATGGTCACCTCCAACAAAACTATTGGTTAAGAAAATTTGAATCATATAATTTTTATTTTAACCATATTTATTATTTTCCCCACCAACCATATTCTGGTTAAATTAGTTCTCCATCAAGAAGCCACAACCATGTAATTGTTGGCTCTAAACATGTTATGGTTAAGAGCAACATGCTTTGGTTGAAAAAAAAACAATGCTCTTATAAGTGTTAAACAAATTTAAGTTATTCACCCATATCGTGAACAACAAATGGAATTTTCGTTCCCATGAAATTTTCATGGCCCCTGAAGGGAAAAAAGCAATCGCGAATCTCCCGTGAACAATTTTTCACGCTATCAGTTCTAGTGAATGTAAAAAAAGCAGAAAGAATAAAAAATATTGAAAATCAATGAAATTTTTGTTCAAAATATACATATATTTTAAAAAAAAGTTGGAGGGAAAGTTTGATTACAACGTTAGTTTTTTGCACTTTTTAATTTTATGTAGTTAAATATTTTCCAAAATTCTGCCACCACGTCTTTCGAAAGCTTTACAAATCCGCTGCCAATAGACCTGTTGTTTTGCATATAATTGACCAATATATCGGTGTGTGCCTTATTAACGGATCAAGCCATTAATATTCGACTTATAGAAAGAGCTACTTACATATATGAAGCGTGAACAAATTACAAGGGAACAAACTTTTCACGATAAGACAAATTTTTTCCCGTGAACATTTTTTTACGGTATTATTCTCCTGTGAATTGCCTCTATTTCATGGGAGTTTTTCATGATCGCAAATATGTGAAAAGGGAAAAAATTACGAGGGAAAAATTATTCACGATAGGGGTGATTATTAACGACACCATGTTCAAAGGCAATAATAATATTATTGTGACATCTTGATGGATGACTAAATTAACCAAATTATGGTTGTCGGTGACAATAATATGGTTAAATGCAAATTTTCTTAAAAAATAGTATTGTCGGAGGTGACCACATTTTTAAACATGTTTTTTCTCTGGATGTACTTCTAAGTAAAGAAGTTAATTTAACGATGTCTGTCTGTCCGCATGCCTGTTGAAATGGGTTTTCCGAAGAACCCAGATATGATGTGGACTTGGTTGGTATAAATTTAAGTCACATATGCTGCGTTAAATTTTGTTATTGAAAATCAGCCTGATTGGTCAACAAATGGCTGATATAAGATGAGTACAAAACCACGACTGCCGCTTATATTACCCATAAATCTTTTCTTGTTATTTTGTTGTTTTTTGTAAGTCTGGAGAACGGAGAGATCCAAAGTTTCCAAATTAGAAACAAGATATACAACATCCGACAAAATATAGGCGGGATTGGAGAAGGGTTCGTGGCACAAAATAAATTTATTTATATCTTACGAACGGTATTTATATAATTTACTGTTCTTATCGTTCTTATTGCTACCTATGGACCTGAACAGCGAGAAAAAAGTAAAAAAAAATCGATTTTTTTTAAAGTTTTTTGCGATTTTGATCTTGAAGATTAATATTTTTGATTTTATATGTTTTTTGTTCTTTATGGCATGAGCTACAACTTTGTTTCAGAGGGTAAATTCCGAACGGTTTGCAAGACATGAGCCCAAGAAAATGATCAATTTGTGGCAAAAATGATACCGAAGCCCCAAAACTTTGGGGACCCATAAAGAAAAGTGCGTGACTTTGGGCAAAACTGGTTTTTTTTTTTGGTCTTTTATCACGTAGTTTTGTCTGTATAGGGTATTTTTTTTCGTGTTGCGAAACGAATGCATTCATTCTGTTCTTTGAAGCGTAGCAAATTTGTTATCTTTATGCATAAGAAGAATATGGTTGGAGGTAACAATAATCTAAGAGCAACAAGCTATGGTTGGATTATTACAATGCTATGTTTGTAGTTGACCATATTATGGATAATTTTAAACAAAGTGAAATTACGCTTTCTAGAAACTTCCAATGAAGTCAAGCCAATATCGTGCTGGTCGTGTTTTGTAGCACTTGGCAACATCTTGTTAAAACCAAATATCGTCCAGCTCACTATTTTCAATTGCACGCAAGAAAAGAGTCAGTTAGCATAAGTGATATTAACTTTTATTTCTGCATTACCGTACGGGCCTCTAAAAATTACTTTTTTTTGGGAAAAAATTACCGTACTCAAAGGTTTGTTTTTTCCAAATGACAGTCCATTGCCTGTTATTTTACAACAGCACACAAAAAAGCAGAATTCATAAACAATTTATTTAAACTAGAGTTCGCCTAATGGTCGAAACTCGACCATAAATTTGTATGTAAATATGAATAAAACATAGTTCATCTAAGTATATATGAATTTATATGTTTCGAGCATTTATTTTTTCTCTCTTACTTGATCGATTTGACAAGGGACCAACCATCTGTTCATATTTTATCTTCTACGTGAATTAATTTAATTTTGTAAGTTCAATATTAAAAATATCAATTGCAAAACAAAAAAGTTGCAAAAAGTCTCCTTTATAGATTAAAATCCACTCAGGACATTGCATGTTTTATTTTATGTTTCTATGCCTAAAATTATTGAAAATTAATCAAAGTACCAGATGTAGAACGAAAAAGTACCAAAAAGCTCCCTCTTATACATTCTTATTCAATCATGACCATGCATGTTTATTTTTATCTTTGTTGGTCGAATATTAACAAATGATAACAACAGATAATTGATGGTAATTGTTCTTTCGGTTATATGCCACACTTTTACTAACAGAATCGATTTTTTCGGCAGTGCGCAAATTGCAATGATGAACATGTCTAACGACATCTGTAACTCTTCCAGTTTCTTAAAAATTCTTTACTAAATAAATGCCACTTCAGATGGCAGATACTTATCAGCTGACAGCCTTGCCACAGCGGAAGTTTTAAATTTACTAAATGGATAACACTTTTTCCTGGAATTTAACTTAATAATATCAAAATCTTCTTTAGGGCTATAACAAAATTGTCTAATAATGTGTCCCAACGCTTGGTTAGTTATTTATTAGCACAGAAGGAAATATGGATTAATTAAGGACTCCCTAAATCCAACATTTACATGCTAATTGTGCAAAAGCATTCGTATCTAACAACAATTTAAATCCAAAATTTTACCAACACAATTCTACAAATACACAGCAATTATGCGCAAGTTATTTCTGTAATAGTATTTGTGTGGAAAAAGTAAAACACAGACAAATAAAAGTAGTAACCGCCTTGAGATGGAAAACTTATTAGTATTCGAAACACGACAGATCAACGTTTATTATGGTTTTTACAAAATCATCATATACGAGGAAGTAAAAGTGAAAACAAAATTTTGGCTCTGGCAGGATAATTTTGGGGACATGCAAAATTTTTTAGTGAAATAAAAGTAAAATTAAACCAGAACAACTCACAAAGCGGGATGTTGAAATGTTTTAAAAATTATTTTTATTTTTTGTGTTACATACTTTCATTGTATTTTGCAGATATAAACATATTTCATAAATAAGCGCATAAATTCCAAATTTAATCTGTCTCAAAGTGTCCCGAAAATGTTACAAAATAAAAAATTGATAGCAAAGTATTATTTTCTTTGGAATTCAGCCATATTCTGATATGTATATCGATAGCAGCAGTAAATAGATAAAGAGTCTATCTTTTGAAATACATCATATTCAAAATCGAAAAACTAAATTTGAAATATCCTAACAATTATATTTCCGACTATAACTTACCCTGTTTGTTAAAGGTTGAAGTTGTAAATATTTTATATAAAACTAGCGCCTCCCTGACGAGTGTTACTACGTTCTCCTCTTCTTGTAATCCCATTTATGAAAACATTCATAGCTTATGTGTCTATCTAAATCTATCTACGTATTTTTTTAATTTCATTCGTATCTATTGGATAGTTTTGGAGAGGCAGAAATTGCCCCCTACGTCACTCGTGGACCTAGTTTGGAAAGAATTTATAGCCTTAAATCATCTTCACAAAATTTCCTTTCTAGTAAAAGCGGTTTGGAGCACATCAGTTAGATGGTTTCAGAGCCAATAAAGGATTTATATAGACTTATTAAAATTCAAGAACATTTTCGGGACTCTGCAAGGAACTCAAAAATGTTTTTTTGAGTTCTTACCGTACCATTTTGAAGGGTATATAGATTCGGAACAGCCAAATATCACACTTTCGTTTTTTATTTCGGCTTAATTTTTATATTTATTTATTGCATCTTAATTTCTGTAAATTTTAAATATAAAAAAGAATTCACTGCTTGCTCTAAACATCCTTTTATCTCCTTAAAAAACTGAATGTTTTGAGCAAACTCGAGGCGAGGTCTATTCATTTAAAATTTAATTTAAATTTGTAAAGCGGTGTTATTGATTTCCTTGAAAACACTTTCAGTTTTCGGTAGGATTTCTGAATTTTATATTTTAAGAAATAATATTACATCTGTACAAGTAGAGAAATACTGTTTAAACTTGCATGCTCTTAAAAGCTTTTTTATGGCGGACTATTTAGCAAATATTGATTGCAATTAATTGACAATTGCTAATGTTGCTACAGTCATGTTGTTGTCGCTGCAGTTGTAACTTTGCAACAATGTTGTCTGTTAGTATTCGTTATATGCTATTTTTCACCATAATTCTAATGCTTTTGTCTTGTTTAAGTTACATTTTGAATATTTAACTAAAATAAAAACACAATACAATATACAAACACAGAAGCACACTCATGTTCAAAAGCTCAGCCATCTTTTGCTTCTTCTCAGGTTTATGAAACACGTAAGAAATTTAATGTAAGGCTTGAAAAGATTTAAGCGATTTAGCCAACGAGTGCAGAAGAAGGATGCAACGAAACGAATTAAGAACATCCAGTTAATTTTGTCAAAGTGAGGCAAACAAAATACTTGAAATAATGAAAAACTAAATTACTTGGCGGCCAGTGTTTGCAGAAAACTTTTTGTTAGATGATGTGCTAAGAAATTTGTTTTTGTCTGTTATTTTTTTTTGTTTTCGACCACTTTTATAGCCACGAACTTCATTGAAAGATTTAACCAACCATGTAACTGGTTAGAGGCGAATATCAACAGCACGATTTCAACAACAAAAGCATCATCTACTAGTGCAAGGTGTTTGTATGTGTGTGTAAGTTGAAGAGGTATCGTGGCAAGGATAATTCATGTGGAAACGTGCATTTATGTGGCAGTTTTTATGTTTTTTTGCATTTAAAGCATTTTTTTCACTGGTTTCTACTTTCTATAGAATAAAAGGATTTGCTTAACAAAAAATAAAACACAAAATATATACAAAATAGAAAGAATGTTTCGTCCTTGAATAGTTGAACGAAGATTGTTTTTGTTTTTGCTATCAGATTTTACAAAATATTTACTGAAGATTTCAACCAAACTTTAATAAAGAATTGGATGCTTCATTATTCATTAATGATTAAATCTATTTATTTTAAATCTACAAGTCTTCAAAGAATTAAGTAGGATTTGAGTTACTAAAGTAGTTACTTAATTATAATTAGAGAAAACATTTGATGGTGTTTTCTTATAAAATTATTTATTAAATGTTAAAAAAATTTTAAAGTTTTTGCTTATTGTTTTATTTCTCTAAGATTTTATATTCCTTTGCTTTTGTCAATCTTCAGTTTTCAATTGGGCCTTAGGAATGTAGAATAAACGAGAAAAATTGTATTTTTTAGACACTTTCAGAATGTTATGGATTTTTTGTGTCCACTGGATTTATTTCATTGCTAACCAAAAGAAAGTTAAGTGAAACCTGTAATGGGAAGATACAAATCTTTATGGTAGTGTCTAGGGTTATTTCATTTCATTGTTTGACATTCCCTGGGTGGATATTGACCACTCTCATTGATGACTAACCTTGTTTTTTATACCCTGAGAAAAACCTAAAAAAAAATTTAGGAATAGTCGTATCGAAAGTAAAAACCTGAAGTGTCGCCGATACATCGGTATCGGTTACATCCCTAGTTTAATTAATGCTCTATAAAAAATAATGAAATACAAATTTTTTGTATCATTATTCTATATTCACATTGTTATGGATCCTCTAATAAACATATAAATATAAATATTTTTTCTTATTATTAAAAAGCTTTTATGCTTATGTCTTGTAAGAACTAAATCGATTTCCTAAACCATCAAAATTTATCGCGACCACTTGTGGGCAAATTTTCAATTTGGATTTTTGTTCTCGCCTCAAAGGAATTGCAAATGACAAATGCTGAAAGGTAACGAAATGTTTACAGAATTAAAGGAAAACGTAACTTATAAAATTGATTAATATAAATTAACAAAATTTATAAATATGTACAATGTATTTTATGCCGGAGTGCACAATAAATATACTTAATATATTTTATATACATTTATTTATTTATAAAAAATAAAGAAAATTATAATAAAATAAATTAAATATAACTCATACGCACTGTATTCTTTTGTTTACGCACTGGGTGGAACGCATACGTATCTCAAGAAAATAATAACACTCATTCGCCTCGTAAACTACAAAACCAAACACGCACACTCCCCTGCACGTACGATATTTAAATGAATTATCTACCACAAATCATATTCCTATGCATGTGGGTTTGTAGATGTTCAAAACATTCCGATTACAATGGCTGAAAAAATAATATCAACAATAATTAATATTTCTGCTCGAATATGTATATGCAGTGTTTTTGTCAGAAAACGAGTACCAAAGATATTAATTAATTGGTCTGTTTCATATTTATGATCACTCTAACTACACTGTGTTTTATTTACATACACAGGTAGTTACCGTACATGTAGTTGCATAATTTTCCCTATTTTTTGAACTTTTATTCCCCAACAAACAATGAAATTTATTACCTATTTAGCAACTGCAATGCTTTACATAGTATATACTCGTTATTTTTTCCTTGTTTTTGGAGAAGGTTTATTAAATATTTAAACACGACCTGCATTTTTATTTTTTTTTATATTTATATTCTTTCGCTTTTCTGTTTTGCTGGCCTTAACACATAAAAAATATTAGTTGTGTAAAAAACACGCTTCTACTTATATAGTACACAAAATGTAGATGAATATACATACACTAACACAGTTACAGAGCGAAACGCACATACCTGCATACAATTCAAATAATGTTAAGTGTTGCTGCGGGCAATGAAAAAACATACAAAACCAAAACCATTGCATACTTTGTAGAGCACAAAAGCTGTAAGCATGTGAATGTTTTTTCGCGGGTATGCTTCTACTTTAGTTCGTGTGTAGGCAGTGTTGCCATTAAATTGATCAACTCGAATAGTGTGAGTTTTCTTAGTAGATAAAATATGACACATTATTTAACGTAATAAATCATATTTTTGGGGCACTTGTATAGAATTAAAATTATAATTGTGCAATCCCTTTATGTTAACTTAATTGCCAAAGCGGTAACACTGAAATGGTTATACTTTCTTTCATGTCAGCCCAAACATACCAGCTCACTTACCAACATCAACAACAAAAACAATACAACAATCATAATTTTTACTCTCTCTCTATCTCTATATTATTTTAAAGGTATTTTTTTTTTCAAACACATCGAAGTACTCACATAAATATTCATTTGTATTACCGTACATACACACATACTAAAGGAAATACATGTGTTTGGATATAATGTATTTGAATACACATATACACACATGTGTTTATTTTACTTTCCATTTCGTACAAAGGTTGTTAATACCGTCGTCGTTTTTTGTTTGTTGTTGTTGTTGTTGTTATTTTTACTGTTATTTTAACCATCATACATACCGTTTCAGAAGTATCAGTCCGATTGTGTGTGGTTAACAACAGTATGGCAGTCTCTGTATGAATGCTAAATGCAACCAAAAGGCCCAGGTGGTTTTGTTACTTTTGTGTTAGTGCAATTGTTAATGCTTCATTAATGTATTAAATTAAAAAAAAGAGAAAATGAGAAAAAACTTGCATTTTTGAACTAAATATAAATGAATATTGCAATTTTGTAGTAAATACTTTCGTCGTTAATAGCAGAGCAATCGGGTTTAAATTGGTCTTACCTCCGGTTTTCTTTTATTCTTTTGGAGGACGGTTTTTTGGTTAAAGACTGATTTTCGAATGTTGAATAAATCGCGCTTTATTGTAAATCATTGGCTTTTAGAACTTATCGAATTGTATCTTTTTAGGAACACAAATTTATTTTATTTATTTATTTATTGGTATTCCTATACAACAGGACTTAAAGTCTTTTAATTATAGTACAGGATAAACAATTCGTAGCAATTTCTTATGTGTCTCTTTTAATTGAATTAATACTGACCGATATAAGGTATTCATTTTGAAAAAGTAAGCAAAGTTTTAACTGGCTACATTCGAATTGTACAATGTTGTCAAAACATTACAAAATATTTATTTTTGCTCAATGTTATTGAACACTACTATTTCAAATGTATGGCTACTTTTAGAATACTTAGTTGTAATAATTTGCAGCAAAAAAACAGTAACAACTGGTTAAGCAAAGCTTTTTTCATGGCCAAAAGTACAACCGGTTTTTTAACTTAAATATTTTCAAAGTATTCGAAAATCGATCACTCATGTTCAGTATCTATATGTTATAAGCGTTCAAACTTGCTACTAATACACATACAGATTTCAGGTATGTTTATTAGGGAGAGTTGTCATTATTTTACCATTTAATGTCAAATTAATGAATTTGATTTTTGACGCTTGTTTTATTTTCTTTGACGTTATATGGGCTTTAAAATTGAGAACAAAATTTCTAATGACTATACCTTGTACTTATTATACCATGGTTTTTTCCATTTTTTCGACATTTTTTAGAAACCGATTTTCAAATATTTCTACTTAATAAATACGGGAAATTTTATTTCTTTCCTTCACTTTTCCGTGCTGTATTTTCTATGTAAAATATTGAACTTATAAACATAATGAAAACCTATAAGATGAAAAATGTTGGTAGTTTTTGTTGTTCATCATATTGAACTTACAAAATTAAAAAAAACTCGCGTCGAAGACAAAATATGAGGTTGGTTGTTCAAACCATGTAAATTCATACAAATACATAAACTTCGATGTACTAAGTACATCTAAAATCATGGTTTAGTAATTATGCAATTTTTGTTTTTTAAGGTAATTGGAGCGATTTAACTGAATGAACTCTTAAATACCATATTCTGAGCTGCCATTTTTTTTACTTACATAAATTTGGTATTTACTTTGTGAAATGTGCAAACTAGAAATTCCTCTTTTCATGTATTGATTAAAACAATTTCTAAAATCAAAATTTTAAAGCTCTTGCATACATATTAATACTTAATACATATTTGAACACAGTTTGCGAATGTAATTTACAAGGTTGGCAAACGATACCATTATTTATACCGATACCGCTTAATTACCATTAAAACTTTAATAGAAATATATAGAAATTCTGCAAAATTTCAATTTTTCAAAAGAATTTAAAATGCAGCTATAATTAATTTTTTATAATTCTAAAAAACGCAAAAACCTAAAACAAAATTTACGAAAATTGTTTTTGTTATCAATGCAATTCTTAAATCAAATAGACATTAGAGTTATACCGCGCTTCTGCCTTTTTTTAAAAACTGAACATTTTGTATGAAAAACAAAAACCATTTTTCTAAATTTGTTTTTTTTTCATGTTTATTTTCACCCTTTGACGCGATTTCAAGAATAGCCAGCAATATTTAATAGAAGAATTTCATTGATAATTGGCAGAATGCAAAAATGTGTTATCTATGTCGTTTAGAACCCTTCTACGTGTTTTTAACATTCTTGTTTGGTTTAGGTAGTTGAGTTGTAAAATCGATATCGATATAATTAAAATACCCATAGAATCTGGGAATTTATTTCTCATGATGAGTAACATTTTATTATATAAAGTTTTATATTAATCCGAATGTCTAATCTAAGTCAAATCAAGCTTTCATACTTTTTTATGCACTATTTGAATTTTTTGTTTTTATATTTCTGTTAGGGGTCTTACTTTAGCTATCCTTTGGCTAGCAATGAAGTAAATTGTACAGAGAATGTATACTACTATAAGATACCAGCATATTGTTATGCATTTTCTGGCCGGCTACGTCCTGTATCTATTCTGTATTAATCAGCTGTTCGCTTTTTGTTATATGAAAAGCAATACAAAAGCTTACCGAAATGTAATGTACCGTAGTTGCGACGTACCATTCTGTATTAAATAGAATTTCATACCGTGCACCAACGTGCTAACAGTACGGTGCACGATACAGAAATAACAACTTTTTTAGTACCGATACCGAAATTCGTTTCGGTTGCCAACCTTCGTATTCTAGCACTTTATATTTCTGTTGCTTTTTTCTATACTCCAAAAACTTAAAAAGTTAATAATTATTTTTTAGGATTTTTTTTAAATGTTTTTAATTAATTTTTGTTTTTAAATATTAGTTGAAAAAATATGCATAGAATTTATATGAAAGAGATTTAACTTAATAAAATTCTACGTAAATTTTTTTAAACACAAACATTTTTAGAAATTTAGTTTAGATTGTAATAATACCTTTTTAATTCGACCTTTTCTTAATGGAATCTCAAAAGATGTTTAGAAATTTTCAATTTGATTTTCGAAAATAGAAAATTCTAAATTCGATTTATGAACGAAATATTATTCGGTTCTATATTTTTAAATAAAATTTCTAAATAGTTTTTAAAGTTTGCTTAATTAAAGTGGAAGATCCTTAAAACATTGAAGAAATATTAAATTTGAATTTGAAATGATGTAGAAATTGAAAATACAAAGTAGTGAAAATTTTTTATTGCATTATATATTTATATTTTTTTTACTAAAAAATTTAACATCAATAATTTTCTTCTGTAAAGCATTAAAATAAAAATAATATTTGCATATGAACATAAAAAAGAAGTTTCAATCGACTTTACTCAATTTTTTTTTCTCTTTTTTTTTTAAATAGCACAAGTAAAACGAACAAGATAAATAAAACAGACAAAACATAGAGACATAATTGTAAGTCAACGAAGAAAGTCATAAAAACTTACATTTCGATAAAAATATCCAACACTTTATACCCTGAGAATATTTCTATTTGTTTAATTTATGGCTCAATAAAATAAAAGAAAAAATAACAATCTCTAAAACAAATATAAATTCACATATGGGCATTTCCATGAGAATGTCTACAAACTGAAAAACTAAAAACCATTGAAATTTTTTTAAACAGAAGTGGGCACAACTAAAACTGTGCTTGTATTTATGCTTATTAGTATTAGTGAATAAAGAGACAATTATTCTTAATAAAAATAAAAAAAAATACGTAAGCATCCGCCGCATGTGCACTCGTCGCTTGATAATAGACGACTGAATTGTGTAATCTCGTGGGCTAAATGAAAGAGGCTAAGAATACGTGTTAAATATCTCAGCACAATTGTGCTATGGAGCGCTTACCATTGATGTAGAACTACTTAATGCTTATAACAATGTTCAAAAAGCAAAAAGTAAACGTTGAAACTGACTTAATTTTGGATTCATTTTAAGATATTGCAATCAACTACATATATTCTCTTTTCTTGCGAGGTATTGGTGAATTTGAAATCATACTTTAAAATTAATATAACAAAAACCATGAACAATGAACAAGATCCATGAGGAAAGACAAAATATATTGTTCCAATAACGGCATGTTTTTTGGTTTGTTTTGGATTGTAATGTCACGTACGTGGTTCGAAAACATCATATGTCTACGTAATTTGTATTTCAATATGAATTTTTAAAGTAAGTTTTTTGTCGCAAGCAAAATTGTGATCGTATTTTTGTTTAAATTGGTATAATAAATATTGTATAATCTTTTAAAGGTCGTCATGCACGATATTGTAAGTATTACGAATGCATCATCTTGGATTGCATTTAATTGGAACCGGTTTATATTTGACTAACGCTTTCTTACAAATACAACTCCCGGAAAAAGCTTTTTAATGCCATAACTTTCTTATAAATATTTGTTCTGGCACACTTATTGGCGACTATAACTTTTACGATAGGTAGAGACAAACAAATCTGTTATACTACATAGCGGCTCCATGATTGGTCATGGGTCCCGAATATGGTAAAATCTAGTAGTTATTTGTTTTAAGTTTTTGAATACATATAAAAATCTGTCACGTACGGTGTGTCACGAATGATTTGTAATTTTCTTAATTATATCACCTCCCATAATTCGCAGATTTTTGCATATTCAGACACATTTAACAACCTCGACGTCACTTCCGTTTTATGTCACGTACAATATGAACCAATTTTGCTGAATATTTTGCATGTCCAAAAGGTTTCAAATGTGGTATTTTTTTTAAATATACATACACAGTACCCTCAAAATAAAATACAATGATCGAATTATTTTCCAGTCTCCGTTTTTTTTGCAAAATCCCTACCTCTCTGAAAGTGTACAAATGTACGATGACATGGAAATGCCCACACTCTGAATATTGTATATATGTTAAGTATATGTATGCGTGTAAATCGTAATAAGTATATTTCCCACACTAAATCATAAACAGCCACATCTTAAAATTTCTAAAAATCTTTTTTTTATAAAGTTCACAAACAAAATCATTAGTGACCACGAACATTTCGTTTGCTAGAGTGTCTTCTAAAACTTTTCTTCTTTAGAATTTGTGCAACTGAATTTGAATCTTCTGTCACTCGTAAACATTTTTGAATCTTGAGTTGTGCCTGTCTATGATTTAGTGTGCGATATGCACGTTTGTATATTCATTTCTACAAATTTAGATACAAATGATTTTGTTTTTTTTTCTCTTTTTTTTTTGTAGGAATGAATTAGGTTTTTCTAATAGGAATTGGAATTTGTTCTTCTCTTTTGCACCATTTTTCTCAAATGCACAAAATTACAATACACATTTAATTTGTAAACTTCTTCCAATCCAATAACTTTATGATGATTGCACAAATGTTATGAACTAGAAATTGTTACAAATGCATTCGTAAGTAACAATCACTTGCAACATTTGGAGAAACATGTGTGGGATTTTTTTTATTTGCGAGATTTTGTCTGGTAATCCAATCGTTATAATTTTAATTAAGTTCTTGAATAACAGTAGCAGAAAACTTGAAATTAAAACAGACATACATACATACGTGTTATTATTTTAAAATTTGAATATACATAGAATATAGAAATAAACAAATGGAAATGGAATAGAAATATTTTGTATATCAAAACTGAGTCAACATCGGCAAAACTTTTTGTATTCTTTTATTTTAATAAACGTAACGAATACTAAAAATGGTTTCCATTAATTTATGACTATTGGCGCCAATAGTCAAAATTGTTCCTGCGGTAACAGGTTTTTGGTTGTAAAATAAAATCTTGCCGATATGAACTTACTTGTGATGCTGTGTGAATTATAATTTAAGTAACACCAATTTGTACATAATCCTTAAAAACTGATCAGTTAAATTTTAGCTGAGTAGCTCGAAATTATCGCAGCAGTAGCTCTCCGAATGATAAACAAATTATTTCCATTTAACTTGTTCTTTTTTCTTTTATTTAAAAGGGCAGAGGTATTCGAAAAGAGTCCGAGGTACTGTCGAACAATCAGTTGCGACTTCATATTTTATAACAGCAAAATGACACAGTGTTTTCTACATATTTTTTTTTAATAATTCTTGTTTGGAAAACTATGCAGTTTCTGAAGAAAGTGGTGTTGTATATGCATATTGGTATTAGGTTTGTAATAAAAACGATTTAAAGAGCTAAATAAGGCTGGGCCGAATCATAATCCCTACATGTATAAAACAAAAATCCCTTTTTTCCCTACAACGAAGTAAAATTTTCCTACACTTTGCCCTACATTGAAAATGCATTATTTTCAGGGACCGGAAATAAGAGTTATTTTTCAATTTTTGAAGAAATAAATCATACATAAATGAACATCGTAGAAAACTTTTAATTACACCATCATGATTTTTAGGCGAAATGCATCCAACATATTGCATGATTTTTAAATTTTTGATTTTTATTTTAACAATCAAAAATAAGAGTTATTTTTGATTTTTATTTTTTTAAATGAAAAATAAAAGTTATTTTTGATTTTTATATTTTTAAATGAAAAATAAGAGGTTTTTTTGATTTTTATTTTTTTAAATCAAGAAATAAAAGTTATTTTTGACTTTTATATTTTTATATCAATAATAAAAATCAATTCAAAACTCTTATTTATTTGTTGATTAAAAATATAAAAATCAAAAATAACTCTTATTTCTTGATTTTTTTGATAAAAGTCATAACAGTTACGGTCCCTGATTATTTTTAGTATCAGGCAAACAAAATACAAGCTTTGTTAACATTTTGTTAATATTATTATTCAAGCATTTATTATACACACTCTCAAAAAATTAAATTTCAAAAACGCGCTTCATGACAAATTTAAATTATTTCATTTTGGCCTTAATTTAGGGACAAAACTTAGTCTACTATAAGTATCTAATATTTTAAGCAAACTCAGTACCAAATAAAAGAAAGGCCCTTAGAATTTTAACAGAACTATTTACTTCAGTTTCCCTGAACAAAAATATAAAAAAAATTTGCTAATAAAAAATATATCCTTCCATATCTCTAGATTTCTTCAAAACTTTTTAAGAAATCCTAATTGTATGATTTTATTTCTCTTTGCTTAAAATGTATTTCTCGTGATTGCAAAAAGCAAAAAAAAGGCAAAAGTTCATATGCAAATGCGAGCCCGAATATTCGACGCACAACTAATATTTGCGTACATGGTTTTGCGTCAGGGTGTTTCTACTCAAATGCTTTCATATATGAAAAATGTTAATGCTGAAATGAAAATAATACGAATATTAACGTATTTTTACACAATATATTAAAAATGAGATAATATTTTAAAAATTCCCTACATTTGCCTCAAAATAAAATATCTGTCCTTTTTCCCTACGCTTGATATTTTCCGAAAAAATCCCTTCTATTTGCATCACTGCATATGGGATGGGTGCTAACATATTAAGAGCAAAGTTGTATGGGGCTAAGTTTATTAATTAGTCGCTAAATCGACGCTATAAAGCAAAACAAATCTAATATATAGAGAATATTTCATCTCGATTTTATTAACCTTCCCTGTTTTTTATGTACCCTATCGTTCAGGATCTTTAATTCTGGAGAACACAGGTAAAATAATTGAACAATTAAGCTTATTTTTTATATTTTATACTCATTTATTTAGGAAAATTTATCCTATTAGCTCATAAGGTATGGGCGCTATTACGCTTAAAATATTATTTTGGGAAGTAAAACTCTAAAACTCGGTCTGTAATAAACCGATTTAGTTTATTTTCCGTACTTCTATTGCAGCCGTGAGGTTTTTCTCATATCAGAGCCATTTGTGAATCTTTTTGGCTGGAATTCAATAGCAAGCTATTCCGCAATATGTGCGATGTGAGTAAATAGCAACATTGTCCCCATCCTATCTGGGGACTTTGAAAACTCAATTTCAACCAACACACAGACAGATGGACATGGTTAACTCAACTCAAAAAGAACCCAAAATGGGGTCCAACAACAATATATTTAACATTACAAATGGAATGGCAAACTTATATGAATATGCATATACTGTACATCTATCGTGAAGGGTACAAAGTGTTTAAAACAAGTAATAGAAGACAACAGTTTTAAAATTACTTTATGACTTGGATTTTGTTTTATGTAAAAAAAGAAAAGAAATTCTTAAAAGATTTTGGTTATCAGCTGGCAATTTTATGTCTATTAAATCTTGCATTTAAATAGTATTGTAATTTCAATCGATATCGAATGGGGTAATATGCCCCTATATATTTTCTTAAATGTTCCGAGAGTTAAGTTGACATGTGACACCCTTTTCAAACAGAAAAACTCATATTTTGTCATAGAAATTAGTAAAGTTTCTACTTGGTAAGAAAAAAATTCCTGCAAATTTTCACGGAAAATAGTTTTGAAATTTCCGGAAGTTTTTAGACATGTCAAAATATTGAGCAGCTCAGATGATGAACAATTTTGAAATGATAATCTTTGAGAGTTATTATCTATATCAAACTATAAACTAAAGATTTGCTATGCCAGTTTCGTTCGGTGGAAAGCCCTTTCAGCATCATTGTCACCACTTATTAAAAGATTGTGCATAAAATCATGATTTTTTAGTTGTTAAATAGTTTTGTTTTCCATTTTTAATTTCCCAAGTCTAAGTGACAACGATCTGTGAAATATATAAATCCAAATAAATTAATGAAGTTTGTAGACTATTAATATAACTTCTTTTCTTTTGGGTCACCCTGTTAACGTATACACATATTCATAAATATATTTACGTCAATATGAATAATGGTAAAAGCTGAACTGGATAAATACAATAGAGAACATCAACATTTTAAATCAGCTGAACTTCAGATAAATAACGACAAAGTTGAAATAAACCAACTCTAAATATAAACGAATGTTGCAAAATCATAATTGAGCCAACACATCATCTGTATCAGACAAAACTTCAAGGAATTGGCATTTGCCTGCTACTCATACTCATGTTCTTACAGTTTTTAAGATACTTTGAGTGACGTGCAAGCGTCGTAATCGTAAATGAAAATATTTTAGTTTCTACTTTCTACTTTACTTTTCGTTTCAGTTTCTATTCCTTGTAATGCACCGGAATTTTTTAAATTTCTGTATACACGTTCTTTCCTTGTAGTCTTCCGTTTACGCTACAAGAACTGAGCGAGCGTAATTCGAACTCACATGTACAGCATCCACGCCCTGTATGTAAATTATGAGCTGGATCCAAAAAAAAAAAGAGGAAACAAGCACAAATAGTCTTACCAAGTTTGTTTACATCTGCTCTTTCATGTGACGTTGTGTGGCCGCTCAGTTCTCAGTTTCTGTCGATTTTTTTTTTTTTTTTTGATGTAACACATTTTATTGTTCTCAGTAAAGTTTAGAGGATAAAACTGTAGTTTTGTGCGAAAAATTATGAAAAAAATGAATTCATTGTGGGAGAGAGAAATAAGAACAAGAGAAAAGAAACAATAATTGTTTGAGTAAAATCTCCAAAGTATTTGAGCAATTTCCATATCGTTGTCGCTTAAAATTGTGCTTTTTGTTTGTTTTTCAGTTTGTTTAGTTTTATTCTCCCTTTTCCTTTTTATATTTCATGTCTGTCTGCCCTGAACGGGTAATACGCCCTATTTTAACATCTGATTTGTTTTTGGAGCAGATGAAATGATAAGAACTGTCAACAATTCTTTATTTTTTGGGTGAGAATTATTTTTGTTTACTACAAGAAGTAAACAAAATGAGTTCGTAGTTGCAATTGAAGAGCATATTTTAAATTAAAAAAACGAAAGAAATATATATTTTGATCAAATCCAACTGATCTTTAAACTTGTCTTTTGCAAAATTTGTATTCACTTTTATTGTATTTGTTTGTTTCATACTTTCAATAGCAATAGCTACAATAAAATCTATAACAGTGGATTGTTTGCAAATTTTATTTAAGTTTAAGTTAAACACATTCCCAGTAACCATTTGAAACATAAAAAACATAATCACAAAATGACCCATCGAAAAAGGGCGTTAGTACCATACACTTTTTAACCTAAATTACAAAAAATATATATTCCAAACAAAAAAAAAAAAACACAACACTACACAGAGTCTATGACAAAATACTCCAAAAAATACACACATGGCACCCTAATAAAACAATAACAAAAACAAAACATAAATACGAGTTCAGCTACTACTGCAAACAAGTATTTGTGTCTGTGTGTTTGTGTTTGTAAATAGAGTAGAGATTTTCCTTAGATGAAGTAAAATAAAAAGAACAACAACATATGTAAATAAGGATTACAGTAAAGTAAGGAAAAAACTGTATAAATGGAGAATTGGCGCAGACTGAGGATAAGGACATTGTATGCGCCAGCATCCTTTTGGGTGCGTTTCGTCTTTTAAACTCAGATTAACTATAAACGAGATGTCGGGAGAGAGAGAAATGCTTTTGTAGCTTTTGTAGAATGTCGCTTGTAGTAGAGAACGTTGTTTGGAACAAGAGGAAAGAAAAAAAATTCATGATGTTGATATGAAATCCTATATGCTCCTTACGCAAGCTGCCAGTAGTTGCCTCAGAGCCCGCGGGTTGAAGAAAACGTTTTGGTTAAACGTTGCGTGTACTAAGTGTGCCGAAGAAGAAGATTTTTTATTATATTTAATACAAAAAGAAAAAAAATTAAAGAAAAGAAAAGAAAAGAATAATGATTATTTATCCATGAAAATATTAAATGATTTAAAATTAATCAGTGGCCAAATATTTTGTATTAAAACAAATGAAGAGTGTATTAGAAAAGTAAAATAAAAACCTCAAGAAAAGGAAAAAAATTATCAAAGAAAATCAAAAGAAAAAATTTAATATACACAGATAGTATATTGTAAATGTGTAATGAAGAAAAAAATAAAGGAAGATATACAAAATTATAAAGAAAAAATAATTAAATAAATTTGATTTGCTGAGAGCCCAGAAAATAATAAAAAGTAAAAAACATGTTCTAATAATAAGAAAAGGAAAATTATTGAAAAAGTTACAGTGTTTCGCATTGAGTCACAACCGTTACTGCCGTTAAATATTTCTTTGTTTAAAAACTAAACAAAAAAAAAAAACAAAACAAATTTAAACATTTCTTTAACTGCCTGCAACCTAAAAATTTTCAAAATGTATGTTAAAAAAAATCAAACACAACTTAATTAAATATATAAACAATTTTCAAACTCAGACGACTAATAAAATGTTATACATTTTAAGTCCACTCTTTTTGTGCTTTCTTTTATTATTGTTTCATTTGTCTGCTCCGCATACACTCGAGAGTATTTTTTATTATTTTTGCCATTTTTTATTTTTTGTTTTGAAATAATTTCCTGTTGACGCATTTAAATTTTTATTGTGGGGGCGTATGAGTGATGTTTAATATAATTTGTTGCATTCATTTGAGTTTTTTGTTTTTATTCAAGTCCCCTCCATTAGCAACTTTTATTTTTTGTTGATTCACAAAACATAATCAATCAATTTTACAGTTATCGAGGGCTTTCTTTCTTAATTAATAAAGTTTTTGTTGTCGTTGTTGTTGGGCTTTTCAAGTGCTTCTAATTATTTGCAACTTTTTAATTCAATAAAATATCATGTGCATTTTTGCTCTGCTACAGGTCTCGATTAATTTTTCATTTTTTTGTTTGGCTTTTGCTGATTTTTTTTTGGACAAATTAAATTTTGTTCTTGTCATTCTCAATTTTCATATTAAATGAGTGAGTACAAGTGTTAACGTGTGTATATGCGTGCTCCTACGAACATACTCTCATACATACTCGTATGTGTGTCAGCATAATGTTTTGTCTTTTATTTTCTAACTTTCTAATTCTTAGAGCAAATTCTTGTTGTAAATTTTTTTTTATTTTCTTTTTTGCTTTTGCCTTAAAAGTTCATTATTCGTTGTTCTTCGTAGTGTAAAATGAACACATGAGAAAAATAACCAGAGAAAAATAAAGAAGAAAAGAAAAAATTGAAAAAGGTAATTGAAATGTTCATACAACAACATGTATCGATTGTTGTTTGTTGTATCCCTCGTGAGTAAATGCGTGCTTTGTTTTAATGTGTGTGTTTGTGTGTGTGTGTATGTTTAGAATGGTGATGTTTAGGGTACTTCTATTGGGTCTATTGTATCCCACAGTGTCTACCAGTCTATTTTTCGTTGATATTGTCGTTTCATTGTTTATAAAATAGTTGGGTTTTGTTTGTATGTGTCGTCGTCATGTTGAGCAATTTTTGGGCTGTTGAAAAATAAAATCATCAAGAAAGCTCTTCACAAAAACTTCTTTGTTTTTATGTTGGATGAGTTCTTTTCTTGTCTATCAATCAATTGTCATTTATTGATGTTTCTTAGAGTATAAAAAGAAGTGTATTTTTATCTTCATCTTCATCTTCAAGCGTTTTACATCACAATAGAAATTAAAGATAAGTTTATAAATATTTTGGTTGGCCAAAATCTTGTTGATTGTTGAATGCTTCAATCTTTTTTTTTTACAGTTACACATGGCGTTTATATTTTCTAGCACCCAATATTTTAGTAGTAAGCAATATAATTCGAATAACGTCCTTGTCCTTTTATGATTTTTTTTTTTTTTTTGACAATTTATCAATTGTATATATCGGAAGGACAAAACCTCAACAAGTTTATTCAAATACTCATATAAATATATGTATGTACACACACACACAAACAATAAAACTATGTTTTACAATTCTTGTTAATTCTGTTAAGCTCATGTATTTTGCACATGCACTGAGAAAAAAATTGTTGCAGATCTTATGGAATGAGTGCACGGAACAAAATTCTTATAAATTCGTATTATTTAATTAAAAATTAACAAAAAATGTGTTTGAATTTTAATTTTTATTAACTGTCAAACACAATTTTTTGTTAATTTTTAATTAAATTTTATAAAAATTTTATCCTGAAGAAGATTTCCAAAGGAAATCGAAATATCGATAGGACAAATAAACGAACTATTTGAAATAAAAGTGACGTTAAGCTCAATTATTAATAAAGAAGAATAATATTTAAAAAAGGTCGAAGAAATTAGAAAAAATTATTTTCAAATTTAAACACAATCTGAGTAGATGAACATTCCCATACTAATGTTTATCGTTTGTTGCTGCCCTGACGAGACCACACGCAGAGATAAGCAAAAACTATTGAAATGTTTTTTTTTAATATATTTTGTTGCTGTCAATATAAAAACATAACTTTATAACCTGATAACCCGCCTTTCGTGAACAATCCACATACATTTTTGAAATATGCCTAACAAGTTAGAAACTTTAAATATAAGAAAGTATTTTGTGTTAAACAAATTATTATTCATGCTGCCAGCCAACAAACGACTCGTTTTCCATTGGGATAATACAAAATCCCTATCACTATGGTTTCAACTATAGATTGCATTATTAAAAAACATTAATAATTAAAAAAATATATTTTATCGTGGACTTAACTGAGAAGAAACGGATTTGATTACGGCGTTAGACAACATGATATTACTGACTTACTAAATAATTTTTTTTGTACATTAAATAATACAAAATTTTTAATTATATACATACATTTTTAATTAAGTATTAATTTACCCGTTTGAAAAAACTAAAGTATTTAAAATATTTTTCCAAATAACTAAATTTTTTCACCAAAATTGGTTGTAATAAAATTTTTTTAATTCTTTTATTAACTGTACAACCTCCACTGCTAAAATCTCTTAAATTAATGAAGTTCGTACAAAATTCTTGAGAAATGATAACACAAAAACCCTGTCGCTGAAAAAAGATAAGTTTGTATTAATAAACTTGAGAAGAATATTTTTAATTAAGGCTGCCACATGCGACGGCAAAGAGCATATCGAGCCTTGGCTGCAATAGAGTGAAAACTCAAAAACCTGAGCTAACGCATTTAACTCTTTAATTTCCAGTAAAACATAGAGCCGCCTACAATCTAGTAACGTGGAGTGAATCTCCATATCCTTTCTAAATATTGCGTAAATAAATTTTAAGATGCTAGAAAATGTATGATGTTATTGCAGCAAAGGCTCGATTATATTTACTGTAATGATCATGTTTTTTTTTTTGTGTGCAGTTATGAATCTATTTTTTAAATTTGTTTCACTATTCCATATCCGTACACCCAGAGAAAAAACTTGTTTAAATATGGTGGCTATAACAAAAACAACAAAACAATTTGTTTAAAAAATTTTAAACATATTATGTTTCATTTAACCATATTATTGTTTTTTTTTTAACAGATCCCGTGTATTGATAACAGAGCATATTTTACCAAATTTTAATGCTTTAACAGTTCCCGTTCTACTGATATGTATACAGAAATCTCATGTGTTCGTTTGGTTCCTATTGAACCTGTGTATTATTATCTAAGCTATTTGTAAAAAATTGGAACACCTTCATTGCAACAGTACTCCAACTATGAAGAAATCTTTATTGTCATTGTATGAGAGGTACCACCCCCACTTAAAAATTATTAAATATTAATTGCCTGTGCTAAGAGCCGGGTTATCAAAAAATCACTGTGAACATATTGGGAAAATCGGCTCTGTAGTTTTGAAGTCTATAGGGAACAAAATTTCGTACGCTTGTTGATTGCTCCTCCAGCACCTAACCCCTTAATTTATATTTTGAAAGGTGTAGCTTACTATAAGAGTGGATCCTATATAAAGCTTGAAAGCATTTGTCTTCAGATATTCGGAATTTAATAATTTCGTTCTATGGGAGGTACTGATCTTCCTTCCTCTACCCCGCCGATTATTATTTAAAAATGTATAGTTCACTATAGTAGTGGCTTTAACTACGTTTTAAGACTCTAGCTAAGATAGTTCTTTAGTTACGCGATATTTAATATATACATCCTAAGGGGGTATTGCTCCAGCTGTGCCTTCCCAAGATTGAACATTCCCACTATAACAGTTCTTAAGATATGCGGTATTTAACAATAGCGTCCTATGGGGGGTACCACTTCCCCTGTTGCTATCTTATTTCAATTTCGGGGCTCAGAAGATGCTACTGAAAAAATTCAAGAAAATTGGTGCAGCGGCTCTTAACATATGATATACCTAATATTGGCATCTTATGATGGGTTCCTTACAAACCACAGTTTGGCTGCTAATGGCCAAAAAACTTGAAAAAAATTATAAAAAATTAAAATTTTAAGGGACTAGTAGCAGGTTTTTGGGTTAGTTTGTTACACTTTTTTTGCGTCGAAGAAAGGAAACCCAAATTCCAATTGGTTTCCATGATATAACCGTGAGAAAAAATTGCATGTTCTTGGGAATAATGAAGTTTAAGCCAAAATGTTCAAGGGACAATAACATCGAAACATCAGCTTAACAAGCTAAACACAAATTACCTTCTGTTTTTTTTTTACTTTTCTAAACAAAGATATTATTTTGCGTTAAATGCAAATGTTTTTTTAAACAAAAATTATTAACAGTTAATATTTTTTGTCTTGTTTCATGAATTTTTTTAATTTTAAATTTTTTTTTGGAACGTATTCGCAAAATATTTGCGGAAAATTCGTTTAAATTTGGCGAATACGAATATTTGTAACCCCATTTTATATTGTCTTAAAGTATCTAGAATATTTCCGGAGCAATTTTTTCTAATGTTGAACATTTTTTCTCTGAAGGAAACTAAATAATTTATATGAGAACATTTTTTTTTATCCCATAAGTTGTTCATCTCATTATATAACATTATTCAACTGTTAAAAATGTTTTGCTAATTTGAGTTTATGAGCGAAAACATTTTAGGAAATATCTAAATGATATTTATGTATAAGAGGCCTGCAAAAAGACAACTTACAAGTCATTTACTTTTTTTTTATTTATTAGCTGCTATGCGTTTGAAAACACAAGTGTTGTGCAGTATGGCGTCATAGAGTTCTTTCAGCACATGTGTTTTCATGTAAAAGGGAACAGAAAGTTGTGTTTCAGTGTGCTTGTACACAATGACTTCAATGAGTTAAATTTTTTTAAATTCTTTAATGATTTTTTTTGTAAATGGTTAGAATCGGTCTATAATTTCACATTTTCCCCTAAAAACTGTTTTCCAAATAAGACTCTTTGTGTCAGTAAGCCATCTATTAATGATAATTTTTGAATTTGATTTGCCCCAAATATATTTTACTGCAAATTAAATTATTTTCGAATCGTTTCACATTTGCCCCCAAGCCCCCATCCTTAAATAGCTTGAACTTCCTTTAAATGTTAACTTTTTTAACAATTTAGCGGCCGTACCAAAAATCCCTTTAAGGCAAAAACCAATACATCTCTTATATGAATTTTGACAAAATATGGGTTTAAGCCATAATATTTTTAGGTTTTTTTTTATTTTTCAAATTTTGTTTTGTTAAATATTTTGTATTCAAAGTGGCAATTTTTGATTTTTTAGGTCTTATTTTTAACATTTTTCAGGGCATATTTTCCACTTTCTACTGCATATTTAATGCGCATAAAACGTGTTTTTAGAACATATTTCTGGTTCCCTGGTGATTTGTTTTTCAAGATGATTTGTGCAGGTCTCTGGTATGTATATCAGTGAAAGTGTTAGTAGCACGCCATAAAACTTTGTTAATTTACAAAAAAGTGAAATATTTTTCTTTATACCTAAAGTGAATTTTCGAATTGCTAATAAATATTGTTGATAAAGTGAAATAGTTTGTCATTCTCTTTAGGATTGACAGAAGTATTGACGGAAGAAGTGTTGTAATGTACGAGAAATCGAATGAACAATTGTTTTAATTGTAGTTATGTATTTTTTCTTCAAATAAAGAAAATAGAATTTATGACCATTTCCAAAAATAAATACTCCTAATTTTATGTCTGTATCTAAAGTTTTCCTGTAAAAGCCCCATTTAGGAAGTTAACATGTTTCCCACAAAATTTTTCGAAATTTGATTGATTCTGATAATTTTCATGTTTTTTTACCAATTCAATTTTAACGATCGATTCATTTTTAAATTAAATGTTTATTTAAAAATCGAAAAATTTTGAAAATGTTAGTCTCGACAAGATTTCAACCTGCGCGTCATTTTAATGACGTTTTCTTTTCTGTCATAAATGTTGCAGAACTTTTGCTCTTCTTTGTTGCACAAGAATATGAAAAATATGTTAAAATTTTCACCATGTTCTTGTTATTGTTTTCGAAATAAAAAAAATTTTTTTTTAGTTTTATTTTAAGATTAAAAAAAGAAGAATTGTTTAAATCCTACTTAATAAAAGAAAATCAAATTAAAATAAATAGAATGATTTGTTTATTATGAGGCTGAAATATGAAAGCGCCAAAAAACTCTATTAAATATTTGCTATTTTGTTACACAGTGTAATTGTTTCGACTGTATATCGAAGATTTACGTTCAATGTTAAACATTTAGGATAAAAACGATGATGTGTCTAGATGTCGTACGATTATTTGAGCTTAACTTTCAATTTATTACCAATTCTTTGATGTTTATTGTCGTCTACTTGATTCATTTCACTTGGTTGTCAAAATTTTTATCATCCATTTCAACTCTAATTGCCGAAACGATTTTATGACCAATTTGATCAAAGTATTTTGACTTCTTTTGAAATTTTACTTTGGAAACAAATGATTTTATTGCAGTTCTTCTGTGGTTGGAGTTGTTTACTTCATATTGACATGCCCGATGGACTGGTATGTTTCATCCTGTCCCGTATTATACTAAGAATTTAATATATCTGTGTGTGTGTGTGTGTGTGTGTTTTAATGAACCATACTAGTTTTTGGTCGAAGAAAATCAGCATCATCATCTACGACAACATGAAACCAGCAAAACACTGGCCATAATAATAAAACAGAAACAATAATAAACATGACAGAACAATTGAAACGGTTGGTGGTGTAGCGGGTAGCGATGAAAAAAGTGATTTTCTTATAAAAAATAAGAGAATAATGATGTTTTAAAGAATGAAATAAAATAAGAAACAAAAATAAACGCGACTTTATTCGTATTGCAATGGATGACTTAACAATGGCCACATAAAAATAGAAAACAATACCTGACAAGTTCTTTTGTTCTCCTTTTCTATTTTCAGTTGTTATTTGTTGTGTCGTATTCTTTTTGTTTTATTATTATTTCTTGTTTTGTTTATTTATAATGTACATGCATGTGTGTGTTTGTGTCTAACATTTAATACTTAAAGAAAATATTAAAAAGAATATTTGAAAAAAAACACAAGAAATAAAATGCAGACAATACGAGTTGATAGTTGTTGATGTTGGTTGAACAAATGTTTTAATCTTTAAACATCTCAAATTACTCTACTTTTATTATTTCCTTGCTAAGATTTTTGAAGTTGCATATTTTTGGAGAAAACGTACCCATCAAATGTATTTGCAGGTTCTTTATTACATATTTACGACAGTAGTCGTTATTGCTGTCGTCGTTTTATGTGGCAGCAGTCGTAGAAACAAACAATGAAATAGTGGTGGTGCTGAGATTTTTTGTTTTTTGTATTTTTTTTTTTAATTTTTACTGCTGCCAACGAACTTTATGGGCTGTCAACGTCACCAACCCAAAATGTAGACACTTTGCATGCAGCTACAGCAGCTGCTGTTGCTGCATTTTTATCACTGTTGCAATATGCATAATGGCTGGTATGTTTGGAATGTGGTGTAGTCTGGTGTAGAGTAGTGTGTGTAGTTGTAAAAGTTGGCAGAGAGACGGTATCATTGATATAATGGCGTCCAAAGTCTGCATTATAGACACACATAGTCACACACACACACACAGTGAGGGATAAATAGCTAAGAATAAATGTATGTATGTTTGTAGACAAATGGTTATTGTAAAGAACTAACAATCAAACATAAATATTCATGTACATTGTACAACGCAAATATAAAATGTGTATGTGTGTGTGTAGTACACACATAACGTCCATCATCCTCTTAAACTTTTCACACATACAGTACACATGTACGTAGTCGTATAGTAAAATTTGGTCGGTCGTTTTACATGGTCATATTGTACTATTATTTTTTTATTATTTATTTTTTTTTTTTTGCTTTTCACATTTTTGTTTTCTTTATGTTAACTATTCACATACAAGCGACATACAAATAACGAACGATCGTTTCTTAAGAATATTATTTTGTATAGACGCCAAGAGTTCGCTGGCAGGATGTTCACGATAATGCTTCTTCTTGGTCCATACATACACTACACTTTACTCGTAGGCATACTCAAGTACATGTTTTAGATGCTTGTATGTATATGATTTTCTGTATGATTTTTCACAATTTGTATGATTACGAAGTGGCTCATTTATATTTTTAGTGCATACATTTGCCACTACATATTAAAAATTTTATGTATTGCTTTTGTAGCTGGGAGTCCATACATAAGTGCTGGTTTTCCCATTCAAATAGTCAACTTTAATAGTTTTCCATATAAGCAATGAATGCCGTTTTTATTTTAGCCCTAAAATCACATGACTCTCATTGGTATTGGGTCGTAATGAGTGGACTGGCAGCATAAACTATCGACCACGAAGGGGACATGGAAAAGTCTGTAAATATTGTACAGATGTATCTGCCAATGTATAAATGAAGACGGGAAAATACACTTCACATCCGCTTTAAGTTGTGTGTAAAAGGATTTTCTCTGGCTCGGATGACTACAATAAAAATTAAGTGGAAAATACTAAAATAATTTTTTCAATTAACTTTTGCTGGATACTTCTGTTGCAAAATAAAACTTGAGCCATTTATTATACTCATTTAAATATGTGTATAAAAGATAAAACATTTCAGATAAGAGAACATGTTATGTGTGTAAATAAAATCTAATTGCAAACTAAAAAAGCTTGTCTAGTCTTAGTAAAAAAGTCTTCTTTAAAAGAATTTTATAGTACATTTAAAAGAAATGGGTTAATAAGATTTAATTAAAAAGAAAGATTATTTGTTACACAGAAAAATTAAAAATTGATTTTAATTGCCAAATTCGTAAAATCAAGCAAACTGTTTGTTGATTTTTCATTCACCGAAATAATTATATTTATCGCTAAGGTGGCATTTATACGATGACTTTTAAAACACTGAAAATAACACATAGTAACAACATTTTAAAGGACAGCAAATGAAAATTAGAAAAAAAACACGAAGAACAGAAATCGTGTCTTTTTTTCTACCTCTCTTTCTTCTCTACCAATAAATCTATATTTTATTCAGTTACCTCAGTGGACTAAAAATAAATAAAAAAAAATATTGAACTGTGCAAACTAACAATTGAGCTATTTGTTAGATTTAATTAAAATATTAATTAAATCCGTTAAGATAAATAACTGAAATTTAAAATATAAAATTAATTATAAAATCAATTTATTTAAATAACCATTTGTTTCCAATATAAATCTAAAGATGTGTTACAGATGAATGATAGGGAGTTAGTTAGAGTAGGGAATTCAATACATGTGGCGGGCATTTAATATTTTGTTAAATAAGGCACAATAGCATTTAAATATATTATGTCTGATCTAGAGAATGCAACTTAAGGAAGCATTCGACAAGGAGCTCTTTCTGCCAAAGATAAACTTTCTGCTTGTTTGAGGTTTTTAAGGAGTTACCAAAATACAATACAAGAAAACTAATGCTCGCATTAGCAAAATTTTACTAAAAACAGCGTTACCTGACTTCACTTACCGGCATCTTTTAAGGGTGGCCTGAACCCATTTATAGTTAACGCCAAGTCATTTAATACAAATTTTATTTCTGCTGCGGCACGTTGACCAAAACACCAAGAAATGTCTTGAATTAATTTAAAAAAATCAACCATTGCTTCTAATTGCAATTTGTTTGATATAAAATTTTCTTTTAATCCTAAAATAAATAATTTTTTTTAAATAACTAAACTTACTTTTTTAAATGTTTTATTTCTTCTAACATTTTTATTCCTTGCGTTAGCTTCTCGTTGATAATTTTTAACGTAAGCAAAATGGTGAAAAAATCTGTATTGCGGTATCAATAGTATGGCAATGCAGCAACGGTAGAGATGATACCGCAACAACGGAAGGATACAGCAACAGCGTAATAAATAATTGCAAATATTGCTTCCGCTCAAAAATTGCTTTCCGAAAAAAATAATAACAAACACCTCTTTTTTTAGGGTGACGATTCAACACATTTGTTTTACTTAACCTGGGGTATAATCACCGCATACGATATCGAGCAAAATTGATAGAAATCTTTTTTTGTTGACATCATGACGCTCGGTATCGAATTTCGACGTTACATCTCTCGAGTTTTCATTCGATACATCAGTGTCTATCGTATTCAAAAAAATACGATAGTTTACTCGATATCTAATGCGGTGATTAGACCCCAGTTTGGAATTTTTGTTTCACTCGAGCAAGGCGAATTCATTGACCACAAGTAATTTGTTTCTGTCACGTCAAAATCATTGACAATGTCAAAACAAAACAGATAGGAAGAGAATACACAACAAGTGACATCCAATAACTTTAAAGTTAAAAAAAATGATCTGAATAGCTTTTCAGACAACCTGTAATGAATTCTCCTTGGAATTGAGTAACACTTGAACTTTGGTTTGTTTAGGTATTTTAAAGAAAACAAATATTCTTTTTTTAAGTTTTAAAATGTTCCTGAATCTGCTGAGCAGCTTTTAATGTATCGGACAAAAAATTAAATATTTTAGAATTTATATCTCTTAATAAATTTAAAAAGCATCGACGCTTTTGTGTTTAGATTCCTTTTCCTCGTCAGTTTTGTTTTTTGTTTTTTGTTTTCTTGTATTTTTGTTGCTTTTCCATTACAAGTTTTAGCTGTATTTTTAATAATTTATGTGTTGGAAAATTTACCAGACTTAATGTTGTAGTTTTAGTTTTATGTTGGCAATATTTCAAAATGGGTGTCAACAAAGAATAATAAAGCGGATACAGAAAATGTGTTTGTGCTTGTATGTAAAATATTTTTGGCAGGAACTCCTATGAAAAGAAAAACATAAAAAATTATTAAAAGTTTTGAATTTATTGCAACGAATCTTAAATTAAATAAAATGAACTAAAATTAATTAAAGCTGCTGGTTTTGGTTTTCCTAAATGTTTTATGTAGGAATTGCTTTGAAATTTTCAAGGAAAGAGGAAGTGAACAAGATCTCTCTGATGCAGATATCGTTAGTTTTTTGTTTTTTTTTTTTGAAAAATTTAAAAAAGTATGTGTGTAAGTTTGTATACGTGTGAGTAAGTGACTTGGTAATTTCTCATTATCTTTAATGTTTATTTATGTACAAAGTTATAATTTGCATATTTTTGAAAATAAACTTTTTAATTATTTGAATTCAAATTTGTTTTCTCTTTTTCTTTTTTCCGTTTATAGCCGTTGCCAGCGTATTCTTGACTGCTCTACCGTAACGTAACGTATCGTATCGTCGTAAATCGTGTATTCCGTTTGTTTTTAGCAGAAAATAAAAAAAGAAATATGAAAATAAAAAATGGATTTACATTCTTCATAGTCCTTTAAAATTACGGGCAAGTGATATTGTTTCTGTTTCTCTCCTTCTTATTTGTGAGTGTTTGTGTGTTTATGTGCATAAAGCAACTAAAAGTAGGCAAACAACACTTCAAACACATTTTGTGCTCGATTTTGCGATAAGACTGCATTTAAATCAACATTGCGGCATTAATAATGGCACGTTGTGCAGAGTTAACGGATTTTTATAAAGAAGCATTTAAACTTGTATAGTTTTTTAGTGAAAAAACTTAATAACAAGAATAATAAAAAGTGTTTTCTCTTTAAGTGCAACATTTTACAAATCTTTTGCCAAAAGCAGTAACAAAACTAAAACTAAACTTAAACAAAAAGATTCTTAACTCAATATTGTTCTATTCCCATAGAAACAGCAGCAACACAAAAAACAAAGTTTGTTATTTTTTTTAGCGTCACCTAAAAGGACAACTAAACCAACAAACACTCTCAAGTACAGAAGAACGAATAGAAAGAAAGACTGACATTTAGTTTGTTGGTCAGACACAAAATCTCACCATACAACTGCCAATAAAATAGAAAATGACATTCACGGTATTAGAAAAAAAGCATTACATTTTGTGTACATTTTTAACTTAAATTTAATTCGTGAAAAGTTTTTGCATGCTGCAAATATAATGCAGGTTTTTCTACGAACAGCAATACTGAAATTTCCCGCAGGGAACTCTGTTGTGTGTTCATCATAAAAAACGAAATAGAGCGTAGAAGTAAGTTGAAGAGGCGGGACTAGACCATCCGAAGTCATCTAATACAAAACAGAAATAAAACTATAAATACTTGATAAAAAAAAAAATATAATAAATAAAGCAAACTAGCAACCTACTACCACCACGAGCACTACAGAGAGCACCACAACTACTACAACGGCATCATTATTACCACAAGACTGGCATTTTAGTCAACTGTCACAGACCATTAACAATTTCATCTGTCAGTTGAATGACATAAAAAGAAATTTTGATATGATGGAATTGCACCATTTATAATTTAAAATACTACTGCAACGCCAATAACAACAACACCATCACCAATATACTAATTAAATTTAATAACCAGCAACTATTTGCAAAATAGCACAAGAAATTTGTTGTTTTTACACGAAATTCGACTTAATGCACCCATCACATCCACTACGTCAACACAACGTTACATAACGTGTTCGAAGAGCCACGTCCGGACTTTAGCAGTCCAAGTGCCCAGAAGAAAAACCATTAGCTGAAAGTGTCAAAATAAAGGAATTATTGCGAGACGCAATAATTTTCGCTGTTTCGTGTTCAATTTTCGTTTACCGTCGGAATTTATTCAACACCAGGATTGTGCAGAATTTTATACGATACCGCTTAACAGTAAACGCTTACCTACTTCATGTGGCAGAGGTAGGCGGCGCTGGAGGCGGGTTGGCGACTTACACCGTCGTTTGATTGGCAAACAGGGGAGCAGAAGGCAAATTGGCGCAAGGCTGCCATTTGTAGGCGATGCACCGTCTTGCGGGAAGAGTGTAAGTACACACAAATGTATAAAATGCCTTTATGTATTTTTTAATTGAATCGTAATTTAAGTTCACACGTCCTTAAAAGAAATGTATTTTTTTACATACAAATAGTTATTAGAAAGGTTCGGGCAAGAAAATGATTTAAAATAATTGCTTCATTTTCTCTACACTCAAAATTAAACATTTGTACTTGTGTGAGTGCGAGTGTGAGTGTGCACAATGAAAAAATTATCCGTTAATAGTTGCCATAATTATTGCCATTGTTATTGTTCAGATGGGTAAATAAAAGTATTTACCTGAGAAGTTAGTTATTTCCTATCGCTTCTTTATTGTCTATCCATCCAACTGTCTGTCCCTCCGTCAGTCTGGGTTCATTTAAAATGACTTAATAAAACATAATTTGCGTAAAATGTTAAAGTATAAAAATATTTCTATGTTTTGCAGATAATCATGAAAATATCTTACGTCTGAGTTTGTGTATGAAATGAGAGAGACAATAAACATTTACGGGCATTTAAATATTTAAATTGAGTACCAACCAAACACCCCAATACATAAATTCAAACTATAACGTGTGTGGATGTGTAAATGAAAAATGTCTCATCTGTTTGCATTTGTCACAGAATGCAAAAATGAAAAATAAATATTTATTAATGGCATAAAAGAGGGGCTTCACATTATACTTACATATTGTTAGCTAATTAAACAAAAAACTTTGAAATGTATGTATGTCGACAGAAAGGACGATGATTTTAACTGCTTGAAGCAGGTAAACAGACATTGTATGAGTCTAAGCCTACGCCGTACAGGCCGGAACTTTGAAATTTGTAAATCAGACAGACAGGAAATACAATTTTTCTAATCAGTACGAATACAGTAAAAAGTATATAAATAGAAATTTAAACAAAGCAGATGGTTCTCCATCCAGTAGAACTGTCATTCTACTTTTAAATCGTAAAAGTTTTATTATAAAAAATTCTTAAATTAAATCGAGACTTTGTTCCAAATTGTTTAATTCCCAAAACACTGTCGTTGTCAAAGAAACTTTAATAAAATCTATAGCTTTCGGCTTAAATAACCAAAATGGCCGCATAATTCAAATTCTATTGGCAGTTATTTATTTATACACAATACAAATTTGCTTTCGTATATAAGTGTCAAATCTAAATCGCAATCTAAAAAAAATAAAATATGTAAAGTATATAAAAAAAACGTTCTTCGTATCTTAACAAACATTATGCAAATTTTGTTTCATTACCAATTTTTTCGGATTTGGGCAAATGTGTTTTCTTTCTTTTCTAGAAAAATTTAAAAAAAGGAACAAAAAAAAACTATTGTAACCTTTGAGCTTATTTAGTTTCCAACTCATGTTTGACATTTTTGAAGTTAGTGAAACTTTGTAAAAAACCTTTTAGCATAAGAACAATTTGGACGCATAATTTTGATACCCTACACCCCCATTGGTGGATGTTGATAAGAAAAAAGAACTCAATTTTCATTTAAAATGCATCCCTTATATTCCTTAGGAATTTAAAACGAATAAAGGAAGCATTTTACGTTTGTGCTGAAGTCTGAAACTTAAAGGTCCACGCTTTAGACACATTTTCTGCTTGTAAATAGGATAACCTTAACAGTTTTCAACAACACAGTCCGTGTAGCACTGTTTTTGAAAATTTATTAACTTCGATTAAGAAGATAATATATTGCACATATGGTTAGCGCTAAGCGACAAAATTTTTTTTTAAAAACAAGCAACAAATATTTCACTAGTCAGCAAAAAAAATGTATAGAGTCCTGACACCATTTTAGCTGACTATTATGTAAAATGCTTTCCTGATTACGAGTATAACCACTTTATAAATAGGAAAATAGTGAATAGATGCTGGACTTAATCACAAATCACATCCTTTTACGGGTTTTTACCTCAGCAAGCCCAACGAAAAAAAGTTTCAACCCGATTTATGCCATTTAAATGATATAACAACACAAAATACGAGCCCAAACTTCTCGATCGCTTGGGATGCACTGCTGGAAGTTATGGAAATTTTACGGCTACAATAGAATAAAATATAAGGTGAGGTGGGCTTCTCCAAAAATTATTTCAATTAGTTGAATATAAAATACAAATTCGCATTTTGTATTTCAAATACATTCCCATATTTTTAATACTTTTGGTCTCAAAATTCTTTTTACAAAATACATTTGCAATAAATAAATAAAATATAAGCCGTCTCAAAAATTAAAATCCTTTCCACTACGGCCATGAATTATTTTATAAAAAAGAAATTCTTATTTTAGAAAGATTCTTTATTTAGCACTTGCCAAGTGTACTTTTTTATCGAATATTTTCAGGAGGTCTTGGACACATGTTATTAAGTCCATTTCCCACAAGGAGAAAAATTTATTTTGATTGGTGTGGTAAGAACAAAGATTTCTCGATAATATAAATTCATATTTAAACATCTTTAGATTTACACTCAGGGTAACAATTGTTATTAAGAAAATTATCTGCCTAACCTAATGTCAGTAAGAACCTGATTAGATCGGCCTCAGGAAAACAGGGTAACAATTTGAGGCATTTAGTCTGTATTATTAATCAATTATAAAAGAGCTTTGAACAAATATTTCACAGGATTTCTGAATTGTGATCCAAGTTAAAATAGATAAGAGGTAAAGAATTCAAAATCGTAATGTTAATTCCTTAGGGGAATATTACATAAAACGTAAAGTAATGCCTTAAAGGAGTAGAAACAGCAGCACAAGTTAAGAAGATGATTATTTTATTGTTCTGAGCTCAGCTGTCTAGATGATAATAAAGAGCTTAACATTTTATTTAACTATTAAGCTTGTGCTTATCAGGAACAGAAATAATGTTTTTTAAACCGGTTTTATTTATTCTTCAAGCTGATTGTCCGCTTCTTAATTATTGATGAAATAAGGTCGATTGGTCTCACTCAATTTTGCTTATTAACAAACATGAGGGTGAATCGATGACTGATTTTTAAAGTAAAGTTGCTTGATTTAGTAACGTTTGTCAAGCTTGAACCTGCTCATGAAAAGAAATATGTATTAATTTTGCGCCGGGGCTGTTACTAAACTGAATTCGCAGCAGTATATTGTACATTGATTTAACATAAAAATAAAAGGATTTTGCATTTTAAATACACGATTTAAATGTATTTCTTATTTCAATTACATCAAAGCATGTATTTTGCTCAACCCTGGGAAAAGCAAAGGTAAAATTCGGCTTCATTAGGTAGGATGAGCTGAAACAGTCTCAGCGCCGATTTATAAGTCTTTCAGTAAAAATTTTAAAACAAAATTAAATAAAAATCTTCAAATAGTTCTTCTTTGGACTGAAATGTTTAAAATAACGTAAATACCAACTCTTTTTTACATAAAAAAAATCGAGTAGGGTCAAAATAATGCTTACAAGAAGTCTCCAATAATGTTCGATAAATTGAGATTTTTAGTTTGAATTAAGTTTTCTGTCATCATTTAAAAATGTCCTTTTAACTTTGCAGTATGTTAATCTTTTTCCGGTTTCATGGCTAAAAACTTTTCACATCTTTTTGCAATTTTCGTTAAATGATTTTACATTGAGAGAAACCTAAATCAAATTTCGAATTTTATTTACGAATGTGATTGTGTGTGTGCGTGTGTATGATTACGAATCTAGAAATATTTTTAGTAATTCTCTATTCTAAAAACGGAGTATAGCAAAAAGAACAAAACCGAACATTTATGCATAGCAAAATTAACCGTAGATTAAGCCAACAACAAAAAAATGAACAAGGCAACTAACGACCACCAAAAATATTAAAAGAAAAAAAGAACAACTACAAATTGCTTAAACCCGCCTAAAACTTTTTTGTTAACTTCATTTCGATTTTTTCATAATGGGGTTATCTCCACAGATACTTAATAATGTGTGTTGTGTAAATGTGTTTGTGTAAATACATTTATGTGAGTATGGGTTGGGGCATCTCTTCGTATTAGAAAAAATGATTAGTGTAAAAACTTTGAAAGCTGGATCAGGTTTATGGGATGTCAGGATTCACAAAACAACTGTCGTTCATCGCACAATGGAGCGATAAAAGAAACAAAAATACATAATTTTTTTTTCATATTTTTATGGCACTTTTGTAGTCTTTTTGCTATTTTTCTTTTTTTTTCTTTCTTTGACATCTTTCAAAAATAAAAGAAGTTTGGGTGTTTGTCTGTAAAATTTTCTCTTTTTCTGCGTACATACAAACATTGTGTAAAAATATTTCTAAAATCGACAACCATCATTGAAAGTGATAAAAAAGGGATATGTATTTTATTTCCTATTGAATATATACATAAATGTACATACATACATATATACATACATAATATGCTGGGTTTTGTTTTTGCAATTCAGCAATGTATAAAAAATATGAAATTTTAATAAATATCGTCGCAATAACAAACAGTTTTTCAGGCTATTTCTTACATCATGTACATAAAAATATCGATGTCCCAGTAAGCATTTTTTATATACGCCAATAATTTTAATTTAATAGTTTCAATAAGTTGCTTGTTATATATTTAAATGAAAAACTTATTATGATAAGTTTTAGCAAATTATTTAAAATGTTCAATTAGATAAAATATCCATGGATATTTAAGTAGTCCACTTGCAAACACCACTAAGTTAAAAACAATACAAGTTCCTTAAAAGCCGCTATTGCATTTGTTTTTTAAAATACCTCCCTAATTCAAGTATCAATCTCGTTCAAAACTCTGTAAGTTCTAACTTTCTATTAAGTACTCCTGCAAAACTCTCTTTATTGCTTTTTCACTTTTTAAAAACTGTTAAAGTCGATTTTCTCAGGAGCTTGCAAGTGGACTACATATTTGTTTAATGGCCAGTTTAATATTTCGTATCTAAATATTATTTATCTTGAATTTCTATTTAAATTGAGTTTTCCAATGTTTTTTCAAATGATACTTAGCAAGCCTAATTTGCTGAATCAAAGTCCTGGTAAGTTCCCGTGGTGAATTTAATTGACAAGGTGGAATCGTAAGTACATCAACACAAAGGCATTAAGAGTGATATATTCGGCTATGAGGAGTCCGATTTACCCTTCACCATAGTGCAGTTCCTTAGACCACCCTACGCATATTTTTAACCAGCTTTATAATAAAATTTGTTGATTCATCTTTCCGTTTAAAACACATTTCTCAATTTAACCGAAAATCATGTATGTAGGTAATTGTTATTGCTAAAAAATGTAAAAAATATTTTCTACGCATAAAAGAAAAGAAAAACACCGGGAATTACAACGAGGGTTCTTATAGGTAAAAATTAAAGGCAGTTATGGGTTTTTTGTTCACAAAGGCACACCCATCTGGTCGAATTTTAAAAGCAAACACTTCCGGACTATATGTGATGAAGATATATTGCAACCACATCATATCTAGGATCTTTGGAAAATACATTTCTACAGACAAGTGGACATCGTTAAATCCACTTGCTATTTAGAATGTCCTAGAATATACTTTATCGGGTTAAGATTTATATTGTAGAAATTACAAACGGAATGACAAGTTTTTATATACCCTTTACATCTCTGGTGAAGGGTGGGAAGGGAGGGAAGGGAGAAAAGATAAACTCACTGTTTGTTGTTAGTGTTTTGCTTAAGCTTTAATATTACTAAGGGTAAGACTTTTGAGTATTTATAATTTCTATTCGCTTAACAGTTTTATCCTTAGCTTTTCTAAAATTTTTGGATAAAGTTTCCTGATGATCTTGTCTAAGCAACCAGTGAAATACACATAGGAATATCTTATTCCACTAACAAAAAGTTCAGTTTATCAATTGTAAGAATTGGGATTTAAGCATATTAAAATTAACTCTTATTAATGAAGTTTTTTGACTTCCAAGAAAACCTTTGATAACAATAATCTTACATGTAGTTTAGTTGAAAAAGAAAGGTCGCGAACTGTATTAAAAACTCTTAACGAAATGCAGTAGTGGTACAATGGGATCGAAAATTGCTATTACATGTTTTGAAGTGGCAGGTTGCTTTAATATTACAATATTAGATATTAATGCATTAATATTTTTTTATTTTTTTATAAAATAAACAAACAAAGGGAATTTGTATATAAATTTGTCATTCCGTTTGTAATTTCTACAATACTGATCTCAAACCTATGAAGTATATATATTCTGGTTCCTTATGTGTAGCGAAGTTTATTTAACGATGTCCGTCTGTCAGTCGGTTCATGTGTCCGTTAAAATTGGTTTGCCGAAGTTGTTTATATATGTACATATTTATCGCACATATGGTCGGGAATTATTTGTATTGATAGCCGCGGCTGCCTTTAATTTTACCCATTAATTCCTTGTTGTATTTTTTTTATTTGTTTTTTTTTTTCTGTAAATCTGGAGAAAAGCAAAAGTCAAAGTTTGCAAATTAGCTACAAGCATCTTGGTTGTCCAAACACAACATCAAAAAAATGTAAACGGAATTGTGGAAGTGGGCGTTGCAAAAAAAATATATATATTTATTTATATATCAAGAACAGTATTTATATAATTTTCTGTTCTTATTGCACCATGGTAAAGGGTATATAAGATTCGGCATAGCCGAATATAAATAGCACTCTTACTTGTTTGGATATAAAGTAGGACTAGAATACTTCAGTCTTAATAAAATATAATTAATCAAGTAGCAATAAAAAAGTGAATCTGTATTTAAAAGCAGCTTAAATTTAAATTGAAAAAAAATAATGTCTTCTTGCAAAACGACAACCATTTAAAAATATTTTACTTTCTAATTAAATTAATAGGAAAGAAAAAGGAAAACGTTTCAAACAAGATTCTTATTAACCTAAGATCGCCCTTCTATGAATTTGAATATCTTTGAAAAGGATTAGGTATTTATTTGCGGTTTTAACGCAAAGCTTTAAGATTTTTTGTTTTATGATGTTTTTAAGTTTCTCATAATACCATTTTTTTAATTACTCACTTTTCTTAATAAGACATTAAATTAAATTACTATTATCCTGAGAGTCCACCAGTGACTATATAATGTGGTAAATGAGACAAGTATATCAGTAGTATGTACAGCAACATTTTTTCTAGTACCGAACATTTGTTAATTATTAGATAAAATGAAAATAACTAGAGTTTTTGTAAGACAATCTTTAAAAGGCAAAACGATACATGAATACAACTAAAATTACTACAAGTTAAAATTTTTTTTTAATACAGTTATTATCGGGCAATATGTTTTTCTTATTTAGCTTCGCACGTAAAAATACGCTCCTTTTAAGATATTTTCCATAATTTTTGCTAAATTTCACGAATAAAGACAATGATTTCATTTCGAAGGCTGGTTTTTAGTTGGTAGATGGTTCTGGGCTTGTAAACACATAAAGCATATGTTTCAAATATCCTCTAAGAAAACTTTCATGAGCAGTTAAATCCGGTGAACGTAGGGACCAATAAAAATCGCTTGTGCCCGAAATAATACGGTTCCAAAATATGCCCCTTATTAAAGCCATTGAGGCACTTGCCGTATTTGATATGGCTCTATCATGTTGAATCCACAAGGTTTGATGGTTTTATACAGCTGGCTTAACAATTGTTTCAAGCGACTTCTTAAAGTAGGGAGCTTTATCAGAGTCAGTCAAGCTGTGTATGAAGGCAAGTTTAGTAGGTTGCAAGGTTATCTGCAAAAACAAAAGCGATTCCAATATAATCGATCCATATTTTTAAATCGGCCCAGCAAATGTCATGTAAAAGGCTTCTGAAATATACGTACGGGTCATCGAACTCCTTTGTTCAGCATTTTCTACATCAAAGTGAGCCTCTAGCTTTGTTTATTATAAGTGTAATATGCGAATAAAAGCTTAGTTTAGGTTCAAGAAGTATTCCAGAAAAATAATTAATTCTAAAGGTTAAAGAAAAATGTGCTCGTTAAAATTGCAATCAGCTGTCTGGACTGTAAATTTAAACACACAATTGGAAAGAGAATTTGAAAGCAAGATCGAATAAAATTTTAAAAGTATGAATGGATTAGTGAAAAAGTGAAGGTATATTAACACTTGAAACAAAATTTGAAGCAAAACTTGATTGTGTAACCACAAATTTAGCTTAACTTAACTTTAACTAACACGAACATGAACATGAACAAGTTTTATTAAGGGTCCTAAGATCTACAAATTTTGTGCAAAAACATAACATAAAATACAAATTTTTATCTAAAAAAATTCACAAATTTTTTCAAGATTTTTCTGAAAACTCAAAATACGAATAATGATGCATAATTATCCATCATTTTTTGACCAACTATAAGTACCGAATATTACACCTACAAAAATTAGAAAATTAAAATGTTTAGGCACTTTTCTTGTATAAAAATAACAATTAAAAAATTGCATAAAACTAAAAAAAAAATTTAAAACATCTGCCCTTTTTTTCTACTGTTTTAGAAAAGAAAAAAAATTGCAGGTAGGAATTTTTTTCCTTCTTCTGGCAACACTGATCTAGTACTCTGGTCTTTTGATTTTCCCTTTTATAGAAACTCTTAAGTATCCCTTTGATTTTACAAAAGCTAACATACAAAACAAATACGGATGTATACCCTGCAAGCATTTAATAAAGAATTTTTGGAAGATGAAAGTATCCGAGCGTAACTTCTTCTACGCCCAGAGAAAAAACAAGTTTAAATATGGTCACTATTTTTAAAGAAAAGTTTAAATTTTGTATTCGCAAAAACAACTTAGATAAATTTTATTTCGTTAAATTTCCTTTGCTTATGAATATCGTAATGCACATGCAAAATTTGAATTTTTAAGTTTTAGTGATAGATGTTTATATGATTTATTGCATTGAATCTGCGTTAAGTGATACAAAGTGAAAAAATTTGCAATACCACAAATTTTTTTTAGTGCTAGTGAAATATGTAGAAACATTTGCCGTTACAAAAATTGTGTAACATATTTTTATTGGATGTGCTACCCCCAACTATGGAACATACAGCAAGATTATACATGAATGCTTCACTTTTCTGTTTTATATTTTTCTTATTCGCATTTCTATCTACAGTAAGGTTGGGATTTACTATCCCACATAATTGTACTATTTATTTACACGAAAACCGGACGGAATTCTATCCAACATAAAAAAAAGTGTCTGCAAAATCTGCTTTCAATGCCACACTTTCCCACAAAAAAGATGCAAACTCAAATGACTCAGATACTTTACATGAAAATGCAGCTGTCATACTTAATGAGCACACACGATTTTTTTGACAAATCGTACGACTGAATAGGAAAGTGTATCGCCAGCTTAATTCATGTTGTAGTTACTCTCAAATCATAACATATATATTTTTATACTTTTATCGCCATTTTGAAATGTTAACATTAATTTTTCGCTTTAGTGCTGCCAAGTTAATTTTAACTTTAAGAATTTCACTTGATAACATTTAAATTACAAATTGATAAAACATTATTTGCTAAATATTTGAATTAAAATCCTTATCAATTTGAGTTCAAATGTCAAAATCAAACCATTTAATACGGCTTGAGAATTGTGCGTGATATCAAATGATAAATTCATTTAAAATAACAAAAATTTCATTTCCTGTTTGTTGGGCAAATGCTTGCTTATCTGTTAGAGAGTATTTTACATGAACATACCCAGAATAATCTGATGACGGAAAAGTTGTGCAAGTGTGTGAGATAAGAATATGTAAATAAATAAGGAAGGGTGCATTTCTATACAAATTAAGTTCCTTCTAGCAATGAGTACTTTAAAGAGAATGGATTTTTAAATCTTCTGTCTTGGCGAATATGCCAACGTTCGGAAGTTCGTTTGGCTTTTTGCCGTATGCGAATGTTGATGTGAATATTAAAGTTCGAATGTCTGTTCTGCTTATTTTTTTTTGTCGCTTGTCGTTTCCTACTGATGTTAGAGGGTATTGGAGGAGCGACTGTAGCAGTAGTAGTAATTAAAGTCAACAACAAACACATCCATAGAAATTAATGCTAGAGCAGACACACAATTTTAAGTTTGTGTGCCATAATATTTGTATCCAGGACATTCACTTACCACAAAGCTTACACATTTACAAAAAAACATTTGTATAAAATGTGTATGTATGCACGTAACTGAATGAATAAATGGATAGATAAATGAATGTTTCCGCACATATTACTGTAGACTAGTTTGGTTAACCAATTTCAGTTAAAACTATTTACACCCACACAAAAATTCATGAATGTGTGCTTATGCGCATATGTGTGAGAGGGAGTAAGTGTATTTATTATGTTTCCTCAGTGGACTTTCTTGTTGTAATTTAATGAAAATTTAAATTTTAAACGATTCTTTAATGAATTTCATCAAAAGGTTAGATTTAACGAATTAACTTTATCAAATAAACATGTATAAATAACAAGCTCTGAAGCGTATATACATAAATTTACTCCTCCTTCACTATCTTTGGTTGTGTGTAAAAAGAAGGAATACTTCCATAATGATTGTGGTTCTTTAGCTATGGCTCGTTTCGATTTCAGTTTAAACGAGAAAATCTTTAGAATTTATATAATCACGAACATATTTATGGACACTTTGATGAGATATTTTGAAAAGCTGTGTAAAGTGGTTTTAGTTTTTATTGTTAAGGTCGGCATAAGAATTATAACTCAATTTCAAAATGGACAGATTATTTCACACATTGAACACACACACATAGGCACACCCCTAAAACTACCCAGCGGGAAAACACAGAAGACCTTCTTACTTCTTAACATTTTTTTTTGATTCAATTACTATTCTCATCTTACTGTTAAAGAATGCCTCATATGACTGGCGATTTACTTGGATATTTTTACCATTTCATATTATTTCAGTGATTTTTTAACAGTTTGTCATTTTTTTGTTATCATTACTATTTTGGGAACTTTTTTCACATGATTTAAGGTGAGTTTTATATTGAGTCACTTTAAAATTCTAAAAGTATGTATGCAGGTCAAAACACTAGTAATGAAATCGACGAGGCTGATGGTACCCTCACAATATTCTGTACGTAAAATTAACTGAAATTGAAATATAAAATAAATGAAAATTCAGTCAAAAACCAGTCTACTTATTTTTCGTTAATTTTTAACGAAAAGTTCATTTAATTTTTACTGTTTCGTAAAAACAATTGAGTTTTTAGGTATTTTATATAAATTAATTATCAAAAAATTACCTGCCGTAAAAACAATGGAATATTCAGTTATTTTATTAAATTCAGCAGTTTTCGTTTACTCCACAAAAGAGCCGAATTTCTAAAAAAAAAAACAGACCGACACCTGTCTGTTTGTTTTTCTTATGAGAAAGAGAACATTATTATTTACTTACCCCGTTACACACGTTTGTTTTACTTTTGTTGTACTTGACCCCGTTTTGTTTACAGAAGTACTCTCAATTATAAGACATGACCAATATGGCTTCGCAATTATTTTACTTTAAAATTTTATTTATTTAACTAAATTATTTTAACAAATAGAAAATGGGAATTTATTACACAAAACAAGCAAATCGTTTGTTACAGATAACTAAAAATTAATTTTTGGAAGTTAAATTGTATAAAATAACTGAATATTCATTTGTTTTTTACGGAATATTTAGTAAATTTTTTGGCAGTTAATTTAAATAAAATAACTGAATATACATTTGTTTCTATGGAATTCGCGGTTGAATTTTTGACAGTAAAAATTAAATGAAATTTTCCTTATTTCAATTATATTTTCATTTAATTTTACAATGAGAAGAATTTAACTTAATCAACGGACAATATTAACTGCAACTGAAAATCAGTTGAAATATGCACTTAGTTTTTTGAAAAAATCTTCAGTTAAAACTTAATTTGCTTGGAATTTTAAATGTTTATTTATTTAAAAATTACTGAACGGAAAACTTCTTAAATAAACTACAGTCCGTTACTGTCATAATTATATTGGTAGTGTACGATCTTATAGACTTGTGTAATTTATTTTAGTTTTTTTTAACTGAATATGTGATCTCCATTTAATGTTATTAAAGAAAATAAAATAACAGAAACCAAACAAAATTTACTTTCAACGACTTTTTTGTATTTTTTCTCAATTTTTTTTTTGGCGATTTTCGACTGAAAAATTATACTAGATTTCTTGTATACAAAATTTAATTAAAAAAAAAAAAAAATTTCAAAAAATGAACAAAATTTACGTTTGATGATTTTTGGCGATTTCTCCCGTCCGGTTTGATGATGGAGCTCAAAAAAATCTGACAACCCTGCACTTGGGTAGTAAAACGATTTGATTTTTACGTATTTCAAAAAAAAATACCTTTTTTCCCCAAAAATTGATAAATATGGTAGGGTCTATTTTAATTAAGTTCCAATTTGAGCTAATCCGAATTCTATGACGCAATGCCAAAGTCGATCCACGCAAAAAATCAAATGACAATGTCAAACGAAAACTTTTAGAAATTTTAAATGTATCATGGAATTGATAACGTTATATCGTGGGTTGTATTCATATGAGAGCAAAACTGACCATATACCTTTTTAACATTTAAAAAGCAGTTTCATTTAAATACCTGCATAATGAAAGTAGACATATCAATTTAGCGAAATGTTCAAAATTTCCAACATATTTAAATTTGACCTTGTAATTTGATCTTTGTCGTGGCTCGACTTTGACCAAATTTTCAGTATAAAGTCCTTTCCGATAATGGGTGTTTCTGGTAGGCAACTTGTAGTGAATAAGTTTTTCAGTAAGAGGGTTGCCTCTTCTTTTCACCAGATAGTCTGTTGTGTTTCACTGCAAGACGCCAAAGTTGTACGTTACTATTGCTCAGTAAGTTAAGTTATAAAATAATTTGTAATTGTATTTAACATGTATTCATCGTATAAATCAGCGATGAGTAAATTGTTTTCCCAAAGTGCTCACTTACAAGAAATGCTTACAGAAATACATAAATAAAAGGTAAACAGAACAGCAAATTCAAACTTATTCTTTTTCACTCCATCTTTCTCATTCCTTTTGAATTTTAATTTACTCGTGTAGTACAAATATCATGACTACTTCAGCGTTCAAACAAATATACGAGCAAACAAAGAGAACTTGCTGGAGGCCTTAACAAACTCTAGACTAAATTGGACATCCGATGGCACAATTTTTTTTCTATTTCTTTTTATGCACTTCTTGCAACAAAATCAGCAAGAATGCAATGCCATAGAAAAGACACAACTTAAGGGAAATCCCTTCAAGGAATAAAAAAAAAATAAAGAATGATAAAAAAAGCAAAGAATGTGTGTATCTACATATAGGAAAAAGAGGAAGGAAAGAAAATAAGCAAATCTACAACATTAACGTTGTGTTATTAGAGCCACCGTCCTGCCATAAAGCCTCATTCCAAACATCTCCTTCTATTTGTGCATGTTGGCATATGAAAAGTCATGATTCTATTCTATTTTTTAAAAGATAATAAAACTATTTTCTTTCCTGTCTTGCAGTCGTACACATTCGCATTCAAATACAATACATCTAAATTTGTTTCTAAGTTCCTAAGTGGCAGTTTGCAGTCACTATTTGGGTTTGGTTGAGCGAATCTTGAGCATATTGAAATAAATTGTTGTACATATTTTGTATTTAGGGCCAGGTAATAGAAAAAGAAGTTCCATAAAAGCACAATCTTGTCAGGGGATTTGTATTTTTGTTCACTTACTTTGGCATTATTTGACGGTTGTGCGTTTCACTTTATTTTTATTTTTCAAAATTCACAGGAAATTAAATCAGAAAAAATTCTTGTTTACTTATTAAGATGCTTGAAATTTAAATAACTAAAGAAAATAAAAAAAGTTAAATAACAAAGCATTAAAAAACACTATTGCAAAACCCTAGAAAAAAATTCATTCGTGTATAGAAAAAAGCACCTCTTCTACTCAAATATATTTATAAGGATTCGATTCTAGTTAGATTCGTTAAATATGCGTTTGGTACACTCAAAAGTACACTCAATCCATTCGTACTCAAACCAATCCGAAGCTGTATTTTTAGTACGGTGAGTACGGATTTTCTTGAATCAAGTACAGAAAGATTGATTCAAGTACGGATTTTCAATCGCAAAATAATTAAATTATGCATATTCAATTCCGATTTCGTACCTGAAATAATCCGATAATGATTGATTAAGGTAAAACTAAGATTGAATCAATCTCAAAATGCGCTTGATTCAAGAACTTTAAAATGTTTTAATTCGAAGTCGTACTTAAAATAATCCAAAAATGAGATTGATCTCAAAATGCGCTTAATTCATGTATTATAAAGTTGTATTTATCCCGAATTCGAGCTCGAAGAGGTCAAAAAAAGAAGTAAGAAAGAAAAATAGGTTATTATGATTGATTTACTTACTCGTATTACACCTTACAGAATGATAAAACACCAAAATTGTGCCCGATATGGTTTTTACTTTAGAAATCTTATCCACATATTTAACCAAAAATATAAATTTTGAGAAGCAAGTGTTCAAATTAACTTTTTAACACTTCGTGGTACACATGAGTAAAAGAATTATAAAATTAAATATATAAAGCAATCAAATGTTTTATGTTATTTATCTAAATAGTACTTTGTTTAATAATATTGTTAAGCATCACATGCAACAAATAAAATAAATTTTATTTTTAATGCACACACAAAGCTTTAAATCTCTGATTGTTTCAACAGAAATTTTATTTAAGCCCTTTGGAATCACGCATTCCAAATTTAAGACCAGTTAATCTTAAACTTCATGGTAGTTGGCTAGAAATCCGTAAAAATGAACCTAAAACAACAAATAGTAAAAACTGTAAATGTCAGCAAAAAAAAAAACCTCTAATGTTTCAGTGTTGATGCTTATGTGACAAAAAAAACATATGCAAAGTACGTGACAAACGTAATTGATTTTATTATTAAAGCGCACAATGTGTTTTCGTACTTCATAATCCATTTCTACAAAAATCGAATCAAATAATTCTCATACAAATATTTTAAATATATTTTTCAAGAGGTCACACAGTACGTACATTCAATGTCTGGCAGATATCTGAATGAAATCTGTAAGAATTAAATCAGACATTTGCAAGGGTATTCTTTCGCTAGAAAAATTATTTAAATAAATAAAATGGATTTCTTTTTTTAGACATCTGAAATATACATATCTCAATAAATATATAGACAGAAGTGCGCAATTTCTTTTTAGAATTTCTTTTTTTAATTGGATATCACTTTGTTTTTCTCCACAGCCTTTCGTTGGATAAAAGTTGTGTCCAGAATTTTCTTAAAATTCTCCGCAAACATCGGTTTATATCACAGAGTGGCTGCGTTTCAAGACTGTTAACTGAAGCTAGTTTATTAATTGACAGGGCCTCATTTCTTCTTCGTATTTTTCGCTTTTTAATGCCATTTTTCCTCGACAGTTTTAACGGTGGTTCACTTAATTTTAATTTTTATTACACTTCCTAAAAATACTATTCTTTTTGCCTTGATGAACACAGAACTTATTTTCTGTTGCTATGATAAAAAATATATTGGTAGGTCTAATATAAAAAAAAAATATTGTTGATTTTTGTAAACAATTTGAATTTGCTAACAACTTTATTAATACATTCCTTTTAAATGATAATGCAAAAATTTAAAAGATTTTCTTAAACAATAATTAGAATTGTGGTTATATTGTTAAACTTCAAAAATTTAACATTTTGACTCGTAATTGTTAAAATTGTAAAATTTTTTGCTTTCTTTCTCGTAGTAATGGATTAACATTTAACACAATTAACGTATGTTTGTTAACATTTATCAATATTAATCATACGCTGACGTGTTACATGAACAAATTAAAATTTTAACAGTGATATTTTTTTTGCTGAATGTTGCAAGTCATTAAAATATCGGTACTTTACCAACCAATCGACTTATTATCAATTTCTGATACGATATGAGCAGGTCCGTCCATCCGATTGCCTACTTGTCTATCTGTCAATACAAACATGCCCAATAGCAGCATATATTTGACCATCACTTCCGAATTTCTGCATTCATTCCAAAAAAATTCTTGCTTCGGCTTACTGCCACATTTTGTAACAATACCCTGCACATCTGTCTGGCTGGACGGACTTTATTTTCTAATATGTTATTTTTTTATTTTAAAAAAGAAAGTTTATCAATTTACTACAAGTGGCGGCGAGACTACAACAAGTCATCAACACAAAAAACAACATGGTGTTTTGTTTTTCGGTCATGTTATGTCAAAAACAAGGCGAATTAATATATACATGAATTCGCCTTTTATAAAACTGTTGACTAAAATAGGGCTGCCAGATTGTGGGTTCTAATCTCAAATTAGATTAAAAAAAATCACTTCGACCTTTTATTGAGAATGTAAAAAAACCTATTTTTATTTTTGGGGAAATTATTGAAAGATTTGTTTTTTTCCATATAAAAACTGCTAGATTTTTTATTTACAAAACTCATTTTAATAAAATTTATATGAAACAAATTATTAAGAAAATACAATATCGGACGGCTGAAAAATCTGATTTACTGATCAGTAAATATAAGTTTTTTATTTAACATTTAACATCAGCAGAATTGTTCTTATCTGAAAAACCTTTGCCCCTTTTGTTTAGTTTTACTTGTTAAATCTCTAAAAAGTAAAAATGGTTTTAAACGTAAGTCCACAAACATAATCAGGGGTGTTCTGGAAATCGAAGACACACGCAAAAATCTTATATGTAATTTTTTAATAAGATTTCTGCAATAAAAGAATTTTAAGACAAATTTTATACCAATATTTATTTATTAAACAGAATTTTATAATAAAAATAATACAAATTAATTTAAAAGAGTATTATAAACAACTTCAAAATTCAAGTATTTTGCGTTTTCGATTTCCAGGACATTCCTGAATTTCTAAGACAATTAATATTTTACGCGTTAAATGGATGTGTTTGTAAGGTCGTTAATAAAAACCCATATTTGAAAAGTTCTGAAGTTGTGAAAATTTCAAGTTCGTAAACGACATAAAATGGTTAACCGTGGATTCCCTGTCAGACTCCAAGAATGCTTGCCAATGTTTGCCAACATGCATATGATGCTTTACGTTTTATATTTTTACCAGTAGTCATCGGTACAAGAAATTTAAAATGTATTTATAATATCAAAAAGTGATTTCAATTTTTGGGAATACAAAATTTAAATTTTCAAAAGATTTTGTTATTCGTGCTTAATTCCCAGTAAGCAACCAGTGAAATGCGCATAGGAATAGCTTATCCCATCGACAATGAATTTCAAGTGTTTTTATCAATAATAAAAACTGGGAATTAAGCACGAATAACAAAATCTTTTGAAAAGTATTAATAATATTTTAGATTAACTGATCAAAACTTTTCTTTCGTTTAATAACGTAGATTTTTGGTAAGAATTTGAAAATAATTACCAAAATGTAAAATTGGTTGCATGACATTATTGTTTTAGTGTGCTTATCTATGCTACCATAAATTTAAAATACAAATTTATAAGATAAAATTAATCCCCACTGATACATAATATTTAGACTAAATAATTTATTTAGAAATAATTTATTTTGGGGCTTTTTATTTTTAGAGGGGATGTTTTAAGTAATTTTTATTTAAAATTTGGGATTGAAGAAAAAATGTTTCTGGCATCCCTAGACTAAAATTAACAAAAATATTTGAGACAAAAAATAACAAAAAAAATTAAATTATTTTTGGAATTAATAAAATAATAGTTTTTATAAGATAAACTTGTGCAATTCTTGTGAGCAATAAATTGCAAATTCGGTTGAATTGAATGTGGTATTGAAAATAATTAAAACTGTTTCTTTTCTGTGTTCAGTTTATGCATTTGAATATTAAAACTGCACCTAAACATAAAAATTCTATTAAGTTAAGTTAAGTTGTTGTGATCTAAAAACGATTTGTACTTAATTTGTATCCATAGTTTCATTAATCATCTCTTTATTGCTTTATGTTTTTATTAATAAATTGTAAAACAATATGTTGATTTTAAAACACAATTTTAAAAAGCACATGTTAGCAAAACTTTTGGCATTTCTGTCATAACCAAAACAAATTACCGGCTGTCTTTTCGCCGCCACCTTAGCATAACTTTGAAATTCATTTTTTTAAACAATTTTCTTATTTATTTTGTTTATCGGATGTTACAAAAACATGAGCACTTGCCTTGCATCCTTATCTCAAAGGTTGAAAACAATGCATAAACCATTGCCTTTATTCCACAAAAAGATCACACACACATCAGGGACCATGTGCGAGCCAGTTCTCGCTTCCAGATACGTAGCAACCTAAAGCGTATAAAATTTAGCTTAACCCAGTACGCTCGCCTTAGGCTTGAACACTGAAGGTTACAATACCCTCCGCTGAAAAAACCATCTGTTGAATAACAACAGCCAGGAGTGGAAAATCGGCCTTTGAAGCTTACCTTTTTAAGAAGTCTCACACAATAACCAGTTCAGAACCAGATGTTCTGTATATTTTACATTAATACTCTTCTCGGAAGTGTATTTCACCAATACGGAAAACACTTGAAGATGCTCCCTCTTTTACCCCGGGAGAATGTTAAAAATGCATTATCAAATTATATGCTAATGATATTTGTCCTGCAAAAGAAACCTTGATCGTCCACCGCTGTCAAGACTACCGAATTCCCAACATAAAACAAAATCAATTAAAACTTTTATTGATGTTAAATACAAAGTTCATAATTAATGCGAATGTAATTGTTATTTGTTGACATGTTATTTTTGCTCAAACATGACTATTTTTGGATATAAAACAGGTCAAAGAAATTCTTTTTGGTTACTTTTACACTTTGACAACTTCGTTCTGATAGTTTTGCTATTTTCCATATCGTATTATTAACTTTTGTAATTAAAATTGTGTTGAGTAATAAACATATTTACGTAACAACCTAAGGATTTTATGAGTTTTTTTGTTTTGCTTTTCTTTGAAATTTTTTAAACTTATCTAACAGTCAAAAGCTTTCTAATTCTAGAAAAAAGTTTTGTATTTTATTCAAGTAGAGAATCACACAGAAAACATTCGATTCTTGCATTTACACACATTTTTATGAAAATGGAAATTAAAGTGGGTAAATTTAAGTTCTTTTACTCTACAATTAAATGTATCTGTAGGTGTTATATATTTTGGAAGGTTGTATGTTTTTATAAGATGTTTTTCTGAAACTTTTTTACTAAAACAACCTCAACACTTTGTGCGCTACTCTCTATTCATTGTGTAACATCTTGCATAATGTACATCTCTACATATAAATAGAATATTCTAACTATCACCCAGCTAGCATAGGCTGCTGATGATTATCTGACTAGTAACAAAAAACAAAAACATCTAAATTTTTTTATTTATTACTTTTTTATATATTTTATTTGACATGAAAAATGCGCTTGATGCCATTATTTTGAGTAGCTCAGGAATATGGCTGAGTATTTCAAGAGTTGTAAAATAATCCCTACATGAGTCTCATAATAGATAATCCCTTCATGCATCATAAACGATTCCATTTATGATTAATAAAAGCGTATTTCGCTGTGTTATGGAAGAACAACGTGTAACAGTTTCTCCCGTGCGAGAAATCGTCTACAATTCAAAAATGAGCTCGTCGACGATCAAAAACACTCTTTGTGAGATTCCCAGTAGATTCCCAGACGATTGAAAATACTAGTTGGGCAATAACTCACACACACACACACAAAGGTTATATTTATTTTGGTATAAGAATATGCCTTCTAGAAGGCCTCTGTGCCCCTTCTTTTGGATACACAAGGTCCGCTCGCTCCATTCCATTCTCATGACATTTTTAAGACACATCGTGATTTTTAAGCAGTTACATAAGAATGGCAAAAGAAAAAAAAATGTTTTGCTTTGCAAAAAAAACAATACAAAAAATGTTACTCCTTCTCATAGACGCGAATGTGTCCTTAATAAGAAAGAGCCGAGGCCTTCTATGACGCATTCTCAAACAGTTGGATAAAAATAGTAATTGAATTTAAGCAGGCCTTTAAAAAGGTTTTCCCGCTGTTTGATATTGAAAAAATAAGACCATCGACAAAATATGTTACCAAGTCCCAATAGAGCAATACCATCTCAAAAAGAAAGCTGCGAAATTAAAACATAGATTAGGCTTTCTTGTAAACTACAATGCGTCTTAAAGGTCTACTATTTTACCTTAGCCTCCACACGAATGACCCTCCGTAATACCTATTTTTTTTTAATGTATTCCCTTTCAGGAGTTTCTTTTTAACTTAATGACGTTTTTTGTACGCAAAAACTGTTTTTTCCTAAAAATATTAACAAAGTTGTTCAAAAACTTGATCAAAGTTGATTAATACAAAATTCTAGTTTTTGAAACTCTTATTTGGCTTAAAGAACATTTTTGACTAAATTCTAACAGATATTTTTGAGGAAAAATTACTAAAAATTATAAAAACTAAAATTTCCATAATTCAAATCTCAAAAAGTAAATTTTTTTTTAAAGTGATGACAAAAAATGTACATGAATAATAATTAAACAAGAACTGTTTCATCATGTACACACACATGCCGTAAACCGTTACTAACAATAAACGGCATAAAAACTAATTTTATACCAACTATTCGAGCTTTTAATCCTTTTCTGCACACACTTAAAACTTAATTATGCGTTCACTATTATTCTACTTCATACAAACACACTCACATACCTTCATAATACACTACAAGACACATACATATTTCTGCACTCTCTACTGAAAGCTGTAATTAAATAAGTTACACAAGTTGGCTTATAATGTAATAATGTTTTAAAGTTGCTCAGGTTTAAGAGTATGTGTGTGTTTTTGTGTGTGCGATTGTGTTCACTATCAAGTGACAGCTGTTCAAATGGATTTTAATGTCAATTTGTTACAGTTGTTGTTTAGTTGTTTATAATGATGTAAGTTTCTTGTTGTAAATAACTTGTACGAAAACTACAAGACATGCATATCTGTATTTTTGAGTATACAATGATGCTCTGCATACACACAAACATATGAATGTTTGTTTGTATAAAAAGTGTGTTAAATAAGTTGGATGTACTAACAAGCACATGTATTAATGTAACTGTTTTTGTTTTAAGTACTTCTAAAGTTGTCGAGATACCAGGGTACTTTTATTACACATTTACTTTGCTGGTTGTAATAGTTGTTCGGATTCAGCTAGAAAGTCGCTGATAAAGAATTTAATAAGCAAAACAAGTTATAAATCAGAAAATTAAATTCATGTTTATTATAGATATTACATTTATGTACGGACATCTGCACATTTTTTAATAACACAAATACTTAAACATTTTGTTAATGATATTTTTGCATTTTTAAAAATGCCAAAACCTCTATATTGAAAAATATAATGTTCTCATAAGCAACTTCTATGGTCATAAATTTAATTTGATTTAATAAGTTTTTGTTTTTGCTTTTGTTTCATTTTCCGCATAAATTATTCATAATTAATATCCAACCAGTAATAAATACCCAAACACTTGAAAATTAGGCACAGCAGAATGCACAAAAAGAACCAAATGGAAAAGGAAAATATTTACATCTGGCGTGAAGCTGTTGTGGACATTTTGATATGAAAATCAATTAAAATAAAAAACAATCAGCCTCAAAATTTACACTTGGCTGCAACCGGATAAGAAAGTTAAATAAAATAAAAACAAATAACGGCAACAACAAATAAAAAAAGGAAATAACCATGAGGCGTTTGGCATTAACATCGTTAAAAAAAAGGTTTCATATTGATTTCAAACAAACAAAAAAAAAACAATAAATAACAATACAAATATACAATTTTTTATGACATCTAAGATTTTGTAGGAGATTCTATGATTTTGTTTTCCTTTTTGCATAAGGATTCTTGTTGCCTGTATGCAAAGCAACTCATCTGAGTCTAATTTTTTTTGTCGCAGTAATTAAATAAATACTTATTAAATACAAATGCTGGGAGAAAAACAAATACATACAACATATTTTGACTTATATACTCTCCAACTCATTACAGAAATACACACATATATTTCATATACATGTGAGTACTAATGCTGCGTCCTCACTCACCCTTTAAAACACATTATTAAACAGAATTTAACAAAAAACAACAAGTACAAAAGAGTGCAATATTCGGCAATGCCGAATCTTATATACCCTTACAATGGTGCGAAAAGAACGGAATGTTGTGTAAACACCGTTCTTTGGATATAAATAAATCTAATATGCTTCAGGCCCACTCCGCCAATCACTCCTAATTTTAATAACCAAGATGCTTGGACCCTTTATGGACACTTTGGCGATTGGCGTTCGCCATTAGCGGCAGTCGCGACTTATGGCAAACTCTTAAAGCACTAAAATTAGAATCTTAAACAGTAATGTAAGGTTCGTACTGCTGTACGGCTTCGAATCATGGAAAGACGCACCAAATGAAGAATATTTTATAATATCTTTGGGGGCCCATAAATGAAAAAGTGCATGACTTTGGGTCTTTTATCACGTAATTTTGTCCGTGTATGGTTATTTTTTCATCTCTTAAAAAATGACACACAGTGTTATTTAATATTTTTTAACCCTGTCTACGTAGAATAATAATGCGAATCTTTTGGCCTACACTTATTAGTAACTAATCGCACTGGGCATATATGCACAAATTCCCTTTTATGATCGCAACCTGCTCTCGTAAGCGGTGCTAGATGAAACATTCCCTTACGAAATCACCCGGCGGTATCACCAGAGCTGCCTAAGATATGAACCCTCAAGACCAAAGACGCTTAAGGAAACCAGTGCACACATGGATAAGGCATCTCGAGAGAGAAGTCAGCTTGGAAATATACTTTGATTAAAATATCATTGAAATTGATATGATTGTATGGAATAACTACTTTGTAATGGTCATATGTTCCTTATAGGAATTCAAGGAAATAATATATGTGGCATAAATATGTACCAATCAAATCCCATAATTTCTGACATCTTCGGAAAACCCATTTAAACAGACAGACGGGCATAAAGACATCGGTAAATTAACCTCGCTACTCATAAGGACCCAGAATAAAAATACTTAAGAGGGTCTAAGATCAATATTGTAGAAAGAAAAACTTTATATACCATTTACACCAGGGTATAAATATACATTTAAGCTGTGTCGTTGTTTTTTTATTTTCTTGGATAGCACTATGGATTTCAGTTTCAGATTTCAGCTGAAGCAACTTAAACAAAAAAAAAAAAAAAACAACAGCACAGCAACCACCCCAATTCGAAGAAACAAACCAAGAATTGAGTACAGCTCGGTCTAGTGTAAAATTAAAATAAGTAAAACAAAAGCAAAAGGACCATTAAAAACAGTTGTTTATTTTTTTTTTTTTTTTTTGTAAAAATATTAATTAAAAGCCTTGAAAATGTTATTTTTCTCGCTCTCTTTCCCCTTTTTTAACTCTACCCGTTTCTCATTATATTTAATGCGAGAACAATGCTGAGGAAAAAAAGAAATAAATAAATAAATTTAATGCACATTTAATTCTCCTTTACCGTCAAACGAGCCATTAACTTCTAATAAATGCAAAAAAACTTTTAGGAAGTAATTAATATTTTTAATTCTTATTTCTACATCACTCATGTTAATTAAAGTGTTCTAGAAAACGATACAAAAAATATAATTTTATGAAGGTAACAAGTTGCATAAGGATTTTTAATTGTGTACTTAATTGGCTCTAAAGCTGAGTAAACTGTAGTAAAATACTAAGAAATTTTGGTACTTTTTAGTTTTGTAAATTTCTTTATTAAAATATTTAGTAGGGTGATCGATTATTCGACTTTTTTTAATAACCGCTTTTCGTATATTCCGAACAGTTACTATTTTTAAAAAAACCGGTTCTCGGTTAAGCATTTTTAAAATAACCGAATACATAAAAATACAAAAATCAAATTAGTTTTTGTAAGAAAAAGTTAATTTAAATAAAAACAAAACAATTCACGATGGTATACATACATACAAACAAACATTTACATAGATATGACTTAAGGTATGTTCAGACCTAACAAATATTTGACGATAAAATAAAAAAAAGCATGACCAGTAAATTGATTAAAGTTAAGCATTATTTTAAACATTTTCTAGTTATTTGTTAAACTTTATGTCTAAGATGAAAATTGTATTTATGTAAAATGTAGTTAAGAAACCGTTAAATAATGTTTGCTCTAGCCAAACGTTTTGCAAAAGCAAGCAATTCTTTGAGAAAACTAGTGGTTACGTTAGGAGTCAAATATTTAATAGGTGTGAACAAAGCTTTAGAATTTTTGAGAAACTTTGGTTTTAAAAAATTATAGGAATTTAATAAATTTATTATTTGAGATGTTTTCCCAAATTAATTTTTAATGAGTTTTAATTTGTTGCTGGTTAAGTATGTCTATATAAAGCAGTACTCTTCAGCCATATTTTAGAAAAGTTGCAAACAAAACCTCTTATCCAGGATTATATATTTCAATTTTTTTCGTTTCAGCATTTTAGAAACAAAGTAATATGAACTTGCTTTTTGTATGAAATATCTGTCAATTCGTCGATCACAATGTAAACCCTTCCAGGACATTTTTGATTTAAAAAAAACTGATGAATTTTCCCATAACGTTGATTCCGCCGGTATGTTCTAACTAGTTTTAAGCATGAAGATATGCTAGAACTACTTAAGAGTTTTTCATTCATTATTGGCAGCACATTTCAGCAAAGTATTATTTGCAGTCTCTTAAAAACTACTTGAAACAGGGCCAAGTTTTACTTGGTGTATATTTTTGTCAAGCTTGTAGACTAATTAAAAGTGATTAATAAGTCGTGACATTAAAGAACCTTTGCAACTTATCATTTAAGGGCCGTTTAAGTACCAATTTCTTTTAAGTTATTTCGATATTATCACCAGAGATTACATCTTTTTAAAGATATACATATGTAGTATTTATAATACTGTCAAATTGCTAACTACTTTTAAAGCTGAACTCTTTTTGTAGTATTTTGAATTGTTTTTGGTTTTGGTTACAAGAACACACGCTTATATAAGCGATTTGTATTTACATTGCTCATAATGTTTTTTTGACTTTTGTTTCTATTTGTTTTAAGATTTTTTATAGTTTGCCAAATATTCAATTAGAAAAATACTTAAATTACGGGTACATTAAAAACAAAAGTAAGGAAAATTACACATTACTAAAATAACCGGTTTATTTTACTAAAATAACCGGTTTATTCGACATTTTAAAATATTTGACTTGGGAAAAACAAAAATAACCGGTTTAAACCGGTCGAATACTATTCGATCGATCTAATATTTAGCGAGCAACTTAAATGTTTGCTTCGAGCCAAACTCAAGAATTAATTGACTTCTGTTTGATGGTGTTGCCAGAAACCAAAATTCAAATAACTGCACAAAATAAAATAATCACCTGGATTTTGAAAAAATGGTCAATTTAAAATTACACTTATGTAGTTCAAAAAAGTACAATTTTATTAAATTGAAAAAATAGCAATAACACATGGAAACGTATCAATTAAAATTCAGTCTGACGTCATGTAACATATCGTCACCCAAAAGGTCATAAGTAGCTAAAAATTTTATATTGCCTCTTTGTTTGGTTAAACTGTATTTTGGTTAATAACATCATGATCAATATAAAATTACTGCTTTAAATTTGTATTTAACGATAAAATATTTATTTATTTTATTCACATAAAAAGGTTGCCATACACAGAGACTAAAAATTTATTTTTGAGAAAATTGTTTCACAACCCTCTTAATTTTATCTTATTTGCAAAATATCAGCTCCCTAAAATAGCCTTAACCCTGTAGTGTTAGGGGTTCTGGACTAGTAAATTAATTCACAGGTAATATGTAAATATCCTCATCTAAACTGCTGGAATAATTATTTGCAAAGTCGATTACTGTTGATGAATTTAGTGAAGAATATAAATGATTTTTACGTGTAAGATCCTCTGCTTATACTCTTCTTCTTGCGTTGTTCTCCTTTCGAATACGTTTCATGTCAACTCCACCTAAAACCGAGACGCCCTTTTCCCTCTGACACTGTACAAACTGCATCTATTTTCATCATGTCGAGATCGTTAACGTGGGCTGTATATAAACACGTTAATTTTTTTTTACACACTTGTGAAAGGATTTAGAAGGATTTGTGGGGAAGCACTTGTTTTAAGTTTACTTGCAATAAATTATTTATGCATTTTTGTATTTTTTTTTTTAATCAAACTTTCATTGATTAAACAATTTAAATTTTTAATTTTTTGATTATTCTAATTTTTAGCTTGTTTATTTAATGGCACTTATGAACCCGTAATTTAATTATACAACAATTAGTTTTATTGGAAAGGATTAACAATTTCATATACATTGAACGGAGGACCAGGAAACATTGTTGACGTAATGAAATATAAAATTCAAAACTTGTGTGTAATTAAATAATTTAAACTTTGGAGAAAAATTGGGAATTTAGATTTTGAGATTTAGATTTTTGAAGACATCAAACCTTAAATTGGGGACATGAGACAACTCTTTTCTGGCAACGCTGTTAACGAAAGTAATATCGAAACAAAATGTAAACTCCAGAATTCACGATGCAAATAAAATTGATTATTTGAAATTTATAAATTGTTTTTCTAAATTTTTGAATTTTGCTTTATCATAAACACGGTTCATCTTATCCCGAAAAGTTCTCAATGCCTTTTGGTTTTATTCATACCAAAACATAAATATATCGTCATATTAATACAAAAAATATCTTAAATTTTCGACCCAAAATTATTTTAGAAACGATTTTTAAATTTAAATTATTTTAAATCAACATTAAAATTGTTTTTAAACCTTTTTTAATCTCAGCCTATAAAAATATCCATTTATTTTAATGTATCAACTCTTTTCTTATTTTGCTTAATAAATATATTTCCATCATATCAAATTACGTTTAAATGAATTTAATTTAAGTATTTTTGCATTTTAATTGGTTCATTCGATTAAAACTTTTATTTATTTTAATACAAAAATGTTCTTCATGGAAAGTCTGCTGGTTGACCGGTTTCAATATAATTTTTTTGAGTTTTTTTTTTTGTTCGCTGTGTGAAATTCAGATATTTTCAATAGAAATTTTAATTTATTTTTATTTGTTGTGTTGTGTTGTTTCTGCTGGCTTTGTTGTATAATGAGAATTGCTAATGACAAAATGACGCTGTCAAAAGGATATACATAATTATTTATTTCAATTTAATTTTGTCCTCATTGCCTTTTCTTGCAATTGTTGTTGATATTCATTATTCCATTTTAGTTCTATGCGTTGTTGTACTCTTTTAACATCACCTTTTAATACCCCCTACCACAACTAGTTGTGAAGAAGTAATTTTAGTTTGTCATTCCGTGTGAAACTTTTTCATATTCATCTAAAACCCCATTTACTGCCTGTTCAACAATGTCGAACTACAACGTTTGCAAAGAAAATTTGTATGGAAAACAATCAGACTTAATTATTTTGCAAATAAAATTCTATGCAACGTTTGCATATACGTTCACAATTGTTGAAGAGGCAGTAAAATCGCTTCGGTGCGACAAGAGCCATGAATCAAAAATTGGAACAACCAACATAAATAATTGTCATTTTATTTCAAAACTTGCAAAAATAGTGCCAGAATGCACATATTGATAATTCGGAGATCGTTTCATAATTTACCTTTGGCCTCATATAAATGTCACTCTCGAAAAACCAGTTACCCAATAAAAAATTTTATCATTTTGCGAAGCACTAACGGTACATTAAAAAAAAAATATGCGCTCAATTATGCGCTACGCAATAAGACATACAGAAATGCAGTAAAGTAAGCGAAAGAACTCCCAACAACTTAAAAAAAAAAAAAAATTAAATTTCGAGTGCTACGGCATTCCCTTACTACGAAGCAGGTTTGTAAGGGAGAATACATTCAGTGTGTAAGGCCCATCGTTGCATACAACAATATTTATATGCGCTGAATAATACGCTTTATGTATCAAAAATGTATTGCTTCAAAGTGGCAACTCACCATATAAAATTCATGTCTCCCGTCAGCGCAATGGTAAGCGAAACGTTTATGTTTCTCCCTTACAAACCTGCTTCGTTGGAAGCTCCATTTTTTATTGGGTAGTAACCATAAAGCCGTAACGAATCACGCTATTACAATCCAATTTGGCCAGTCATAGTTTTATATGCCAAGAAATCACACTGTCGCCCACTCCGGAAATGTTCTAACAGTAGGTGGAGAGTGTCAAAAATTCGGCACAGCCGAATTTAGCACTGTTAATTTTTTTATCTAGTGTTCAGGTTATTTATGTAAACTGGATGGGTTTTATGGTGAAGTAAATGCACTTTATTTAGTTTGTATTAGTGCAGAGTAATGTATTCTGAGGCATGTGTGAGTGTGATTGTGCAAATCTTGAATCGTATATTTTAAGTCCTCTCGCTGTAACTTTATAATTTTCTTTGAATTTTTATAATAATTTTCATAATTATGAATTTCATATACAAACAACAAAAAGTGCAAAAACTAAAATATCTGCATAATCGTAAATGAAAAGCTGTAAGAGCGCCTCAAAAAAATCGTGTGGTTTTCTTTTTTTTTAAATTTTAATTTATGCAGCTGCCAGAGAAGATAACAACGATGAATTGTGAAAATATAATAATTTTCATAATCAAAATCATCATCATCATCATAACCACCACAAAAATAAAGAAAAAATATCCAAAAAAAGAGCACAAGAAATATAAAAACTTATCTGCATTAGAAACTACTATTGACGTTCATTAAGTTAAAAAAAAATTAATAAACTTAATTGTAACCAAAATATACCCAACAAAATAAACGATCAAACTGTATTTGATAATAAAAGTTCTAAAACAATTTTAAATTTCACTTCTGGAATAGAAGCTTTTGAATTCGTGGATTTTAATGATATTTAATCAAGTGGAATTAAATCCAAAATATACTCTTGTAAAAGCATCGCAACGAAGCAATTGAAATGGATAATAAATTTGGAAAGTTTTTTATGATTCTAAATAATTTCAAGCACATCCGGTAAATTGAAAAAATGTTCTTAGTTTCTTTCTTCTTTTCTTTGCTGTTAACTAATTTTTTTTCGAAAACATGCCCGATTTATTCTCTCTAGAAACTCACCATCGTGTTTTACATATTTATTTTTCGTTTTATATTTTTTTGTAAAAAAATTAAATTAAAGAAGAAGACATGGTTTTTGTTTCGTCTTTATTTTAATATTTTTTTTTCTTTATCCACGTTTCGAATGCATCACAAAGATTGACCCAATTTTGTGGATGAGTTGCTGTATTAAATGAAAATTTATTTACTGTAACATTTTGAAATAGTACACGCAAAGAAAAAACTATGTTCAATATCTATGATCATCTACAACAAAATGATTTTGAAGGAAAATCATTGAACATATTACGGTTAAGGTTACCATATTACTGACACGAGCAACCATATTATGGCTAAATTAGTCATGCATTACGAAGCCACAATCATACTACGGTATGTTAACATGTCTATAATTTGTTTACCACTAATAATAATAAACAATTGCCAGAGCACAATGCAATGATTGCAAAAAAAATCAGGCTACTTTTCATGAAAAATACGGATAGGACAATAAAAAGGGAAAAATAGATGCCCGTACTCTGTTGTTTCATTTTGTTCAACTTAAAATCTTCTATTTATATTTAATTAATGTTTTGTTTACAGAAATTTGCATTCATGCATACATGACTTAATTTTCAAAACAAACCAAAATGGAGGAAAACGCATGTATTCGAAAAAGAAACACTAGATTAAAATGTTTTGTATTCTTTAAAGTTATAAAAAATTATTTTAAAATGTTCCCTTATAAAAAGTTTATTTTAATATTTTAAATAAAAATAATAATTAAATATTCGTTACCATTTGCAGTGCTAGAATTTAAGACAAAAAAAAATGCGAAATTTTATATTTCCAACCTTAACAATTACTAAATATGTATATACATTTTTTTTCAATGCTTTGATTGCTTTAAAAAAATTTGAATGAGCGTTTTATTTATAATTCATATTAAAATTCATATTTTATTATTATCAAGGCGAATTTACACCAGGTGACCTTATCTTGCTACGTAAGCAACAGATGACTACTAACCTTGTGTCAAAATGATATACCGTTCATGTGATTCTGGGGAATATTGACTAAATTCTATAATTTTCGCTTAAACTTATTAAAATAAAATTTTTTTTAATTATTTTATTTCAAAACAAACAATTTAAAATTAAAAAGATATGTCATATTTGTTGAAATTGTTTAATACAGTGTTGTATTATTTTTGACACAACGTTAAAATATTTTACAGTGTTGTAAAAGTTTTCAAAATAAGACCACCTTATATGAATTCGCCTTGATTATTATCATATGGCCATAAATACTTAATTCAAATTCTGATGTTTTATAAATATAAAGTCTGTCCCATGATGTCGATGAACAACTTAAGTGGTCCCGACTTGTCGGTCGACAGATTGTGCGTTTCTAACATAATCCATTTATTAATTACCAAAAGACATCAACTATTCCACTGATTAAACGTTAGTTTGAAAAAAAAATCGGCAAATCATTTAAATTAAGTCATAAAAATACAGCTCTGTTCCAATTGATTTGCCAGACATGACAAACAGCAAGCAAAAATAAAAAACACCTGTTTTCAACAATAGAAACAATAATTTAGTGAAAAATATTTTATAAAACAATAAAATAAAAAATCTCATATTGTGGCCGAAATTCTTATGAAAACTATTACGTTATCGCTCGCTTGCATTGTCGATTCATTTGTCGTTGCACTTGAAAATGCATTTGAAGACAGCCACAATATGGTTACGAATTCTAAATGTAGCACTATATTTAACCATTATATGGTTGCGGGTTTTAATAAGCTATAATATGCTTGAAATTTTTCGATGTGTTGGCGATGAAATAAATATTTTTCTTTTTTAATTATTTTATTTTATTATATTTAATAATGATTAAATTCTTTGTTACATAAAACAAAGACTAGACGAAAAGTTTGTATTTGTTATCATAAGCAATAACTTCGGCAGAGTTACGTCACAAAAATGTTCTGTCTTTAATATTTTTTTTCAAAGTGGAGAAACGTATGTCTTAACACAAAATATGAATTTGTATGTAAATAAATGATTACATTTTCTATGACACCTGATTTATTTGTAAATTATTTTTTATTATAAATATAAAATTGTTTGTATTAAAATTTTATACATTTAAATTTTAAATTTTTTTAACTAATAATCGATTTTGAAAGCTTGTATTAAAATATAATTGCTCAGCTATTTATTATAACATTTGTTGGTGAGCATATGTTCTTATACATACTTATGCGGTCCACACGTTAATATCTAGTGTTGGCAATATAATTTGATAGTTGCCAAACAATTGCTCGTATAGACTTAGGGTAACAACTTTTTCTACAAGACATTTACGCCTGTATTCATACAAATTTTTTAAATTTAATAAAGGCTTACAAAACAAATTTTGTATGAAAATTTTCCTTAGTAAACGTTTGTTAATTTTAATAACTTTTTTTAATAACTTAAATTTTTAAATAGAACGTTAAAAGTAAATCAATTTAATTGTTACGCTCCTCGTCAAATATATCCTAAGTGTAAACATACAATTACACTTTTAAACTTTTAAGCTGTGGGTCTGCTCTCGCAGCCACCCAGTACCAAAATTAAGATTTCATAATTCAGCGTAAAAGTCAGCCACACAAAAATATCATGGCAATGTGCTACTCACTTTAAAAAAGACGTCAAAGCATATTTTAATCTTCATCTTTGTGTGCAGTTAAATGCTTTAGAGTTAATTACTTTTCAAAATTTTTAATGCTTATTTCATTAATTATTTGTAAATCTAAATTAAAAAAATTTTGTTTTATTTTGTTTGATAATAAATAAAATTTATTGTCAAGTAACAAAATAATAAATGCTGTTTCTTCTATGACTTAAAAACAATTTCAAAACTGTAAACTTACACACATTCACATATTTTTTATTATATTTCATATTTTGCTCTTACCCTGCAAATAATAGGACTAGACCATACACGCGTCTAAAATTTAGTCAACAAGGGACTAGGACAAGTCCAAAAGTTAACCAAACGTATGGAAAAAACATGGTATATTTAACATTACGATGTCCTAGGGCAGGACCATACAACCCAGCTTTGGATAACAGAGGAGTAGTCTTAAAACTACTCCATTGTTTACACAAGACGATTAGTTTTAACTTCGTTTAAAATGAAAACATTTCGTTGAAAAACGAAGACATGTCGTCTCACAACAAACACTTTTTAACAATGACATCGTCCATGCTTGCATTACATCGGGCCAGTTAATGGAGCAGTCCATTTATTAAAAATGGATCAGGTGGTCCAATATTATTTGCAGGGTAAGCTTATTATAATATGTATGTATGCATGTACATGTTTATTTCTTTTTAAATTTGTTGGCGTCCTCCAGTCCTTTTGTAAATGTGTTTATAGGTCTCGCTTAAGTGACAAAACATCTATCTGTATGTATTTAGTTGTTGTGCCGGTCTAAAAATTTTTATTGTCTTCATCTCACTCCCAAATAAAGAAACAAAAAAAAAATAAATAAATAAACAAATAAAAGAAAAATTTCAATAGTCAAATTTACAATGTCACATAACAAACCAAATTTGGCAGCCAAACTTAACGAACCAAAAACAAGCAACTGTAGCAAATTACCAAAAGCAAAAACAAGATGAAGAAAAAAAATAATAAAATAAATAAAACAAAATTTAGCAAAAAAGGGATACAAAAACAAATTACTTTTTATATTGGCAAAGTGAGGAAAAAGGGATACAACAATAAAAACATTAGAAAAAATGAGGTGAATGTGTGCTTCGAACTCCAACTTCTGAGGTTTGTATATACATCCCTTGTGGAAACAGACAACTTTTGTTTCAACTGGAAATGGAACAGAATTCGAACGGGAAGATTCGTATAGTTAATTTCTTGCAAAATAAGAAAAATAAGGTTTTGAGAAAGTTTTTTCCGTCAAAAAACGCATCAACCAAATATAAAATAGCATTCTGCTGAAAATTAAATTAAAAGTATCATAATTCCAAATATCAAATTATTTAACTCTCGATCATGCACTCATAGGTTGAAATGGCCTGAGGAAAGAGAAACATTTTATGCAAAACAAGTTAGTAAATCTGCCTTAAATTTGCTTTAAGAATGTTGGCACTCTATAATACAATTCTTAAGTATTTTGACAAAGATGCTTCAATACACTTATTATTTTTTTTTTTTTTTAAATTCTCAAAGAAAATAACAGCTTTTTTTTCTCAAAATACGTACACGACTTGTGTGATAGTGTAAAGTACCCTTTAGTCTTTCTCCCATTCATATAAGGAAAGAATTATTTACAAAATCATCAGAAATCATGGCATAAAACAAGAAAATTTTGCACGATCTCGACCAAGCCAAAAATTATTTATTCTAAATATATGTGGTTAAAGCAAAATTTTTCTTAATTTAAGAAAATTTTTCGTAATACGAACTAAAAAAGGTGAAACCAAAAAATTATTTTGGATTTATTCTTTTAAGAAACGAAATTGATTATTTTAAAAAATATATTTTTTCCGTGTGCACTCATTGTAAATATGGAACTTCGAACTTATTCTTTTGCAATTTATCATGTTTTGTATTAAATTTTCATTGTTTTTAAGACTAGAATTTGATAAAGTTCAGGTTAGTTCAACGGTGGAGGTTCTGTTTAGTGGAGCTCCTTGGTATCATAATGGTTAATTGTTTCCAAGTATGTCAGATGCAGACAAACTGCCATTTCTACTTAACCCGCCCTAATGCCCGTTATTTCTACAAATAGATATTTAGCTGTGTAAAGATATCTATGTTGTAACGTACTTTTCATAATTTAAAAATGAATTAACTTTCCTACAGGTTGAAGTGCAGTCTATTTTAAACCATCGATTTTCGATAATTAATTCACGTAGGCAAAATTAACGTTGAAATTACCAAGATGGTATTACCGGATAGGTAAAGATCACTGCTAGATAAAAACACGACCAGATATCTGTTTGTTGAAATTGCGGGCATAAGTTACATATATGTTTACTGGGTTACTTGAACGCATACTAACCAGCACTGGTACTTAAAAATATATTTCACATGTACCAGCTTAAAAACCCTTTGTTGAATGAAAAAAGTTTTCCCATTTAATTTAGTCCTATTTGCCTCAAGCTTGTTTTTCCATCTACAATAACAACACAAAAATACAACTGCAACATCACTTTAAAAAAAAAAACAAATTACCAACAATAAAATGAAAGAAAGAGAGGAAAAGAAAAAAAAATTAAAATTGCATTTGGGTAAGTCTTGAATTTACTTGGAAAAAAATTCAAAACTAGAAAAACAATTTAACAAAAAACAAATTTAATCTCGCCCTTAAGGGTCCATTCTATTTATAAATAAGTAGTTAAAAAAAAGAACCTAACAAAATATAAAGGTAGCGTTTCTGAAAGAGTCCACATATTCCTTTGTAAATAAAGATTTTGTTTGAAACCGAAATTTTTAGCATAGATTTTAATTTATACCTCCCCTACTCTCCGCGATAACTTTGTAGTTAATTTAATTCGCAATCGTTAACAGAAATAAGTTGCCTAAATTTCATTTAAATGATACGAAAAACTATCAATGTGAAATTGGTATTAGAGAAGCCAATCCCGATCCCGAAAATTTGATATTTTGAAATTCCGAAATACCCAGTCCCGAATGGCATCCCTAATTGGTGTGAATGTATGTATGAGTCCTTATTAGTAAGAAAAATGTTTTACGTCTTCGTTTTAGAAGAGTCCTCTTCGGGCTCGTTAAATACAAGATAAAAAGACTAAATGTTTCTGATACGAATTCAAATTGGTTATTTCGGATCCGTAATTTCCACTTTTTTTTAAATATCAATAAAATTTGTGTTCCCCTTTTCAATACAAAAAGGCACTTTTGGATATGGCCATTCTAAATTAGTATTGTGTTTCCAAATGTTTGGAAGCCAGTTGAATGGAACGTTTCATAACATTTTTATTTAACATTTAATTTTAATAACATAATAATTTTTTGATAAAACAAATATTGAATTTAGTTGTTCTAGTTAAGTCAAAAAAACGTTACTTGGTTTGTTAAGCACGCCTTTCGATAAAAAGTTTATTAAGTAATTAAAAATTAATCTTAAGGAAAAAAAGGAACCAAAAAAACCAAAAAAACCAAATAGACTTACCGAGTTAATCATATTGGCACATTCTTAAGGAAATGGTTTACATTTATTTATATAAGCATTATTTTAACAATATTAATGCTCCATAATTAACAAACTTGCTTTTGTAAATGCGCATTTCAAAAAATTAATCATAATAATACTTTTATCAAGGGAAAACTTTAGTAGCAATTTTACGATAATCCAGTGAATTTGCATTCAATTTTAAACAGGGCAACATTGTTAATCGTTTTGACATTTAGTGGCATGCAAATGCCAACTTTCCACTCGCATGCAATTTTTGCTGCCACTGGAACTGCCATTGCGAAACATGTGAGTGTGGCATGTGTAAATGCTTGGTAATATAAATTCTATTAAATTTTTTTTAAACTTTAAATAAAAAACAAAACAAAAACAGAAAAATGGGATTATTTAATGAAATGTGGTAGCACACATTTTCATAATTCCAATAAACGTCAGTACGTTAATATGGCGACAAAAAGAGAGAGTGGAACTACCTTCTCTATTTGCATCATAGTTCAACCTGTTTTGAATTTTTCTTTTTATTTTAAAATATTTTTTATTCTCCAAAAACTGCTAAAATGCATTTTTTTTATTATTTTCGCATTATTTTCCTAATGAAGCAGTGACTTTCATCTTCTTAATTACAAATCAATAGTAAATAAAAGAATAAGAAAAAGATCCAAGAAAGGCACTTCAACAAAAAAAAAACATAAAATGAATCTCGGAATATGTTGTAAGCCTCTTTACTTTGTTTCAATTGTGGGATGCACCTGCAAATATCATTAAAGTTGAATTATATGGGGCAAATTAACCAGCCATCGATTTTTGCATTCATTTATTCATTCACTTAGCCTTTTAGTCTCATTTTTCTTCATAAGAACGTTTAATTGTCAGTACGAGAAAGTTATTAAATAATTTAATGATATTATCTAGAACGTTCATTAGCATAAAGTGAAAGGAAGTCAAATTAAATCTATTTTTAGAGGATACAGAGTTAAACCATAGTGGGAATTATTTAAATGACAATATGCCCTTCTTCATTTAAACTCAGCATAGAAACAAGAGAATCGGCTCAATGTCGGCCACCTGTCGCTGTCGATAACTTTTTTATTGCTTTCAAACCGCAGACACCCTAAAGGTAGTTTAGGTAGTAACAAAAGATATGAAGAAATATTCGTCAAAACTAACGAATACATCTATTTTTTTCAGCAAGTTATTGATTATTTTCACCTGACTTTTAAATGATTTTACAAATTCAAATTAATCAGGAATGTGATGAAATTCGATCGATTTAAAAAGTAAATCGTTTTTTAAATTTCCTTACCTGTGATAGATTTCGATCGATATCATGTTCTACGATTGTTTCGTTTCCACACATCACAATTTTTTAATGCATCATGTGAATGACATTTGTAAAATATTTATAGAAAATTTTATTTTTATCAACATTAATTTCATAAATGTGATTAACAAATATTGCTTTAAATATAATTTTATATCTTCATCCCTTCCTTGAAATTTTCTGGCAGTTCTCTAAGATGTTCTTGGGAAGTTATAGACATATTTGAATTTCTTTTGCCAAGTTAAATTTTCGGTCTTAATGGATCATCAGTTAAACCAAGCTTTTATTACCGTTGCAATTTTATTCGGTTGACCCAAGAGAATACTCCACAAATTTAACCAACAGCTTTCTCTTTTTTAAATATATTTTTGATTATAAGGACCTCCTCCAGTTAATATTGATAGTTGCAATTTTCATCTTAATGCAGGCTTTCCAGTCACGTGATACCTAATTAATGTTGATAAGGCCGTGTAATATTTTTTTTGGCTAAGATGATGATGTGCAAGCAAACGACAAATACGCAGTATATTAATTTATGATGCAACGAAGGAGCATGATGTGGTGCATTTGCGAAAAGTTATGCAGTCAAAAAGCTCCGCAAAATAATAAGTTATGTCCATCAGATGCAATTCAGTATTACAGTAATGAACAGGTCTTTATAAATATAAAGTTAATTTCAGATTCAAACATAAGGACATGCTCGTAAATGTAATGCTTAATTGCATCTAAAAGAAAAACCCTGATTATTTTATATACATATTATGTACTTACTTGCATATGTATCCATTATTAAAATATCAGGATCAGTTTTCATAAACTAAATTAAGGCATCTTCGTGGAGATTTCTCTTATGCGTACCCCTGCATACACATGTGTGAAATAAAAATATTACTTTTTACTATTTTTAACAACGTTTAAAATCGAATTTTTAACTGGCATTATCGAAATTCGTCACATCGTAAAAAACACTTTATTTTAAATGAAGCAAAATGGAATATGAAATCGATAAATTTATTCGACGCAACGACGAAATCGATTTCCATCACATACCTGAATACTTTTTCGAAATTCAAAAAATGTATTTGTTCACCTCTCATACCTCTCTTAATGAACTTTTGGTGTATATTATAAATATAAAATTTAATATAATTATAAATATGGGCACTTCCACAGAAAAGCTTTCTCTTTGTCAAGTTGTGCTCCTAAGCAATTAAGCTTGTATTTAAGATCCGTGTTGGTTAAATATTTTCTCTCTTTCATTTAATGTAAAACTAGTTGCCCTTTACACCAAAATTCAAAAAGTAAATGATTCATAAATCATTCTTTAAGAAACAAGTTAAAATGCGTTACAAAAAGTGAAAATGCCCATATATTGTTGAGCATACATCATTCAAAAAAAATTTTAAGAAAAACATATTCATTTGCCACATACCTTGACAAATTGACACCTTAAATTTTTATCTTAAAAAACACACAAACACACCTACACACTTTCAAACGTAATAATGTACGCATGATTATAGAAATACTTGATTGTGACTTGTTTCTAAATAAGATAAAATAAATGGGAAACAAAATTACGTCAATTTAATTTGAGCAACGAAAACAAAAGCGACAAAAGGAAAATGCTTTAACCAGATTATATCGCAAGCAGTACTTTGTTCGCCTAATAGCAAAAAAAATTGGCTTAAATAAATTTGACTTCTGTTTTTTAAAAAAATTATAAAGGAGAGCAATTATTAGACTGCACAGTCAGAGTAATTTAGATAAGGCCGTGTAGGATCTAAAAAGACACATGGGTGTACACTGAAACACATGAAAATACTTACGTATAATTAAATTATGTTTCCACTAAGATCTGTTTATAAAAAAATAAATACACAAAGTAGAATAGAAACTGCTTCTACGCAATGAATAATGCTTCCCAAAAATGTAATTTTGCATTAAATATATGAATGTTTGTGAACTTATACATTTCTAAAAAAGAAGTAGAACCGGCAAAATGTTCGATTTTCGCGATTGTACTGGATGGAGTTGTATTGAAAATGTAAAGAAAACATGTTTAGAGAGGATTATAATTAAATTAAATTTTCTGGAGCCTTAAAGATTTAACCATCTTAATATACACGAAATAAGAAGGAAAGTGACATATGCAGATCCAATTAAATTAATTTTTTTTAAGTAAAAACTTAATTATCACCATTAAAATTTTTTGCACTTCGTTAATTTGGAGAAAAAAGATTGTCGGTTTGTCTACCTATGCATAGCAGAGAGGGATATGAATCCATTAAACACAGACTTATTTTATAAAAGCATACAAATATGTACATCTATCTGATGGCTTAAATGAAAATAAATTAAGGTTAAAGACAAATATAAAATATTTTAGCTTAAACGCGAAACTTTTTACATCTCAAACTAGATTTTTAAATTAAATCCCTTTTATTTCTCCTATTTAGGAATATATAAATGTATATTTAGCTGAACTAGTTATTGTTTTTTAGCACATGAACATGCGAATAGATTCCATAATTTATTTTTAAATAAATATTCCTTCATAGCATGGGCTACACATAAACAAAGAAATCCAATTACATTCATATGTAAAATCATATGCGATGTGACTTTTGACAACCGTATTAAAAATTAGAACATTGCATTTATATTCAAGACAGCAAAAAAAATAGCCATAATTGTTATTTTTTTTTTTTTTGTTTTATTCTATTTAAAATTTCACTTAAGCAATAATGAGCTCCTTTCTGTACGGTTAAAATAAAACTCAGTTAAACCACAGTGCAAAAGAATAGGGAAAGAGTTAAAATATTTTTCCAAACAAGCACGTTCTCAGCTAAATGCACTTCAGGTCAATACTAAACACGAATAGTTAATTCGAAGAAAATTTAAAAAACCTAACCCGTGCTTACAATGTTTTGGGAATAACAACAGAACAATCCCTTAGAAATAATTATAATGGCGCTTATTCAGAAGTCATAGCTAAAGTCGCAACTAACAAAACAGAAACTAAAAAATAGTTCATAGATAGTTATACATAGATCTTATGCATAATTCATAACTAGCTTAGTTACTGCTTTCAGCTGATTGAATGAATGCAGCCATGCATTTGGCATGTAGAGAAAACAAAATGTCGATAATATTTTGAACGATACATATTGTAGTTAATTTAAAAGCTTATTAAGTTATTGCCTAAAAAAATGCATACAAATTTTAAAAAAAGTAATTTTTTGGTTTTAGTTTTTATATAAATCATTTAATTGATAGGGGCTTGTAAAAACATAATTTTTCAAACAAATTTGGATACTAAAAACACATCTCTAGTTTATTTTATTTTTTGTATGGATGTTTTTGGACGCAGAATAAATGGATGCAGGTGGCAAATTTAATGAAGCATTTTTATTATTTACAAAATTGTAGGAGTATTTAGAGTTTTTTGCATATTAAAGTGACACAAATTTTGTGCCAAAATTGTTTTGTTATTCAAATAAATTTTAAGATAATATTAATCAGCTGTTCTTTGTATGTATTAGTTTGTTAACATTTAGTTACAGTTTTACCCATAAACTTTTTCTGCTGAAAGTAACCAACTGTGAATAACTTAAATCTGTACTTAAAAAAGTTAACACTTAGTGATAATTAATGAATGTGCGGCAATATTTTTAAAACATTTATTATTTCATATGGGTTAAAAAAAAGTATTCCTGGAGACAAGTGTTTTTGTAAAGGACGACTTTGAGGGAACAATGAAATACTGTTCTCGACTTGTGTGGAAAATATTTTAAATTTCGATAAATGTGCTTCTTGTTGCAATTTCCTCCATGCCGATTCTTCTGCTTTACATAATTTATTCTTTTTTTTTAAGCTTAAAACAGAGTAGAAAAAGTGGCGACAAAAAATTGCATGAATTAAATAAATTTCCAAGTTTTATTAGAGCCAATAGTGAAATTCTGTATGAAAAGCGCTTATTTCTTTATAATTTTCACATCATTTATTGATCAAAAACAAACACAACAACACAAAAAGATGTATTCTTCAATTAAGTTCTATTCAGAAAACGCCGAATGTGATTGAAAAAGTATTACGTATGCACATACATACATGCAATAAACGCAATTATTGTTAAGAGAACAAAACAAACCCTAAAATAGTGGGAGAAAATACTTTTTTCTTAAACGTAAATAAAAAACAAAAATAAAAAAGAGCTAACGGTATCTGCGATGTATGTAACTGTACCAAAAGCATGAATATTAAAAACCAAAACACCAACCCAACTTAAGTACTCGTATTTATGTTTGATTCTGGATTTACGAATACTTGCACACATGTGCACACTAACAAGCAAATACAAATGTTTAAAATACACTGAACCGGGAGTGCATTCAAACCACATACTATGCCCATACAAGCACATACGTATAGAGCTACTTGTATTAGTGTAGTTATATTTTTATGCATTAAGGCATCCCTGCTTGCAAAAGTACTTGTACATAGATTTAAGTTGACATCTGACATTTAATTTAGTGCGCTGTTCATTTGTTTTTGTGCAAATGCGAATAGAATGTAACTTTGTACGTCTGTCTGCCTCCTGACTGCCAGTTTTTGTGATTTTTAGTGGGACATTATTTCTTGATTTCAGTACTCTGCTCTACGAAGCTATTTATATGCATGCATATGCACTAGTGTGTATCTGTGTTAGTATCTAAATAGATACGAATGTGTTATGTTTGGTCTGTTTGTTACTTTGTTGGTTTGTTTATTTAAACACAGTGTCTGCGTTTTGCAATCTTATACATACAAATTTGCCTTTTATGTTTTTTTATTCTATTTCTTTTCCATTCTGACTTGGTAATTTGCCAAATATTTATTGTAGAATAAAAGTTTATTCATTTTTAACATTATGGTGCAGCTTAAGTAAACTAGACACGAGCAAACACACACACAACTAACAAACTCGTATTGGCTTAAACATACATACATCCATGCATTAATATTTATGAAAATACACACACACACACGCACAACAAGGCAGAAGTAAATTTTAAATTTGGCTTTTTCATTATGTGCTTTATATTTTTTGTTATGTTTTACGAGTACCCCGGCTGCTTAACACATTTTTTAACAACTTATAATCTTGAAACTTAAATCCGAATTATATTTATTTTGCATGTTCTTGTAACAGACTATTTTGTTCAAAATTTTTTTTTAAAAAATAGACAACTAAACTACACTTTTATGTACGTACATCTCAAGATCTAGTAACAATATTATTTATTTGTGTGTAAAAAGGGAGTCTTGAAACTGTGTGCGCAGCCATTAAACTGGAACCATTTACTCATGCAAGTCAATGAAATCCTTAAGTCAACTATTATTATTAAAAAAAAACAAGTAAGAGTGCTACATTCGGCTATGCCGAATCTAATATACCATGATGCAGTAACAACAGAAAGTTATTTCAGTGCCCACTTACGCACATTGCTAAACAAGCATTTACAAATAAAATACATCTCGCACATTCAAAATTTTCAGTAAAATCAAACCCGTTTTTAATTTAATGTTACTATTACCAAAAAGTTAACAAAATAGCACGAGATTTTTACAGCGAGAAGAAAAAAACTTTTTCAAAGTTGGATATTTCCTCAACTAGAAGATATAAATTATGCCTATAACTAACTTTAATTAAAGTGCATAATCCGGCAAGATTATAGTTATATGCACTCGCCCCTTCTTTAGGAGCTTGAGCAATCTCACCTCCGCAAAAATATAAAATAAGCATTTATTTTTGTATCAGTTATTTTAAACTTAAAAAACAAAAAACCATGTTTTCAATTAGAATTCACAGGAGTATATTAAAAATGATAAAATTGTTTTGAGCTTCTGGCCAAACTTAAATGTTTATGTCTTTGGCAAATGTCTATTGATTAATTTAAAATAAAAATAACTAACTTAAGAGATTTTTAAGTTAAGCTTAAGCAACATTTTTTCTCATATTTATTGGACTTTGGATTCTTTGGTAAAATTACTTTCCATACATTGAATCAGTTTTTATTAATATGAGATTTTAAACATGTTTTAAAATTAGTTAATTAAAAGTACATTTCCGCAAAAAAAAATAAGGGCATCAGTAGCCTATTTCTTAAAACTACACGCAGAGTTATAGTTATACAGCAATATTAAATGTAGTAACTTTAAGCATTTTAATGTTTATCGAAATTATAAATTTGAGTATTGTTTACCGAAAAATAATCATTTTTCTAACAACTAAATAATGATAACTTTGAAAACATATTTGCCGTATTCACAAAACCCCTTGTATTGTTGTATCAATTGTATGTTGTATAAAAATCCATAGTTCACTATTGGTTTTTATACAACACACAATAGATACAACAACACAAGGGATTTTGTGAATACGGCAATTATATAACTCATAACAATTTTATTATATTTTTTTATAATATGTTTAAGATGCAATCAAAATATCTTTACTCTGATAATAGTTTGTTATCGACATTTGTAAAATAATTTCGTATCAGTTGGGTCGATTGTGCCTATTGAATTATTTGTTATCGAGTTTATTGTTTAACCAATTTAAAAAAAATTTAATTAAAAAAACAAGTTTTACTAAACAAAAAATTGTAAACTGCCACAAAATAAGAATCGATGCAAAAAAATTTTAATGTTTTTTATTGTTGTGAAAGTGGTGCTGTGCCATAATATGATTACTTCTTTATTTATTATGATTAATATAATAAGAATAAGATTAATAATATGATTCAATAATAATCATAATCTGGTGACTTCAATCATGAATCTTATCATAACATGTTGCTCTTGGAATATGTTTACCACAGTCATGTTTTTTCTTTGCATGTACTATCGAACAATTTATTGTTGTTGCTTTTGTTTGAGCTTTAATATTGTTACAAGTAGAGTGTTTATAATTCTTATTCGCTTTACAGTTTTTTTGTATTATCAGGCCCGTTCTGAAAATCACTTTAATTTAAATCACGTGATTTTAAATCACATGTTCCTTATACAATTATACGTGTGGTATTTTGGTGTTTCGTTTTTGTGTCTTTCGGTGTGATTTAAAATTGCCGAAAGCACACAAAGATATCCAAAAACGGTGTGATGTTCAGAACATCACCAACCAACCAATGCAGTGCGCAAAGAAACTAGCTTTCCTTCAACGATGAATTTTAGTGTATTTATCAAAAATAAAAATTGGGAATTTAGCACGTCATAGAGAAATCTTATCAATGAAAAAATTTCACCATTTCTTAAAAAAAAAACTTTTATTTTTTCAAATACTTTTTTTTTACAAAAGTGTCAAAATATTAAAAGAAAACGCCAAAATGTATTTGGCATTGATATTGTTTAATTAGAATTGCAAATAAGTAAAAACTTGACAAATGGTAACGCTGCTTTTAAAAATAGTGCCATTTGGTCAGTGCTGCTACAATAGTATTCGAATTTATTGCCTAGTGATTATCTAGTGATGACACTAAAAGATGTTGAAAAATTTTGATTTTTAGTCCGATGAATTTTTTATAAGAAATTTAAACATCTTCGCAAATTGATGGTTGATGTTAAATTTTGACAAGTGTAAAAAAGCCGCTTACTGAAAACGAGTTAAAATATACTTAGAAAATACTCGTTGCCTAACATGCTTTATAGTACGGTTCTTGCTCTGTCTGACAAAAATTTTTTAAGTTCGATGCAGAATGCTCTCATTGGAATACGTTCCTCTTGAGAGCAGTTCTTTTTTAAAGTAACAATGTTTCATAATAAAAATAAAAATTTTCCAAATATGCAGCCTTTTTCAGTTATACCTTAAATTAAACAAGCAAACCCTTTTAAATTTTTGGTAATTTTTTTCAATTGTGTAAATTTTACTTTGAATGAAATATGTAATCAATTAAATTTTAATGAATTTCTATTGGGTCTGATTTTTTAAACTATTAAACCAGGGAATTTTCTTAAAAACTAATATGCAGCCTTAAACTATGCAGTAGAAAAAATAATGAAATAATAACAAGGGGTTAACAGTGATATTAGAGCAGGGGTGCTCAAAAATGTTTTTCATATGTATTTCGAGAGAACTTTAAATTACAGAGATACGCAAAACTAAGCGCACAAAATTTATTTAAATTTAATAGAAAGAAATTGTTTTGGCTGTAAAACATTTATAATAATACAATCCAAACTAAATATTCTATTTATTAAATTGACTTTTAAAATTTTAATATTTAAAAATTTTTAAAAAACAGTAAGAATTATAAATTTTCCAATATTACTTTAAAAAAATTCAGTTTGAACTGCGAGCATGTTTGGAAATTAAAAGTGAGAAATTTATCTAAAAAAAACTTCACTAAAATCTTCTACATTTATGCTTTTATGACAGTTTCGTAAAAGCATAAAAATATTTTTTTTTAATATATTACTTATCTTACACACTGTATTTGAAACATGATCAACACAGCTTCCGTACATGTGCAACTCAATTAATGAGAGTTAAAAACAAAGGGGTGGGGCTTCTAAACAATTGTTTGCTTGAATGAGCATCACTGTATTAGAGAGAAAAAGGATTTATGTATGTGTGCGTAAAGTAAAAAACTATTTATGTATAACATTTTATAAAATTTACTGTATTTATTCTTAATTTCATTCATTTTAATTTAAAATTTTAAATTGGACAAAAAATTCAAATTTATACAGAAAAATCATTTGATTTATGAAAAAGTTTAAAACTTATCACGTCAGTTACAAATCATTTGTATTATTTTACTAATTTTGCAATGCTAATTTTGAAGATTTCAATAAAGGAATAAAAAGATAGTTTTTGTTTTATTTGATTTTGTATATTTTGTTTTTTTTTTTTTATATTGTAACTATGCAGATTATGGTGAAAACATTGTACATCATTTGATGCAGTAATAATTTTAGATTTCTGATGTGTTGGCAATAGTTCTAAAAAATTTTTTTTTTTTTTTTTTTTGTTTCTTCAACATTTTTCTATTGCTTTGAAATTTTTAGCCATTTTCATAGTTTCTTTTTTATACAATTTTTTTTCTCAAGTGTTACACGTTGTATTGGCCAATCCTTTTATTTATCATTTGTATTTAGTTTTTTTGCAGCTCAGTGTTTTCTACTTTACCGTTATGGATTCAAAAAAGAAGATAAATAACTTTTGGACACTTTTTCCATTGTTGTACTAACACATACATACATATGTACATACATACAAAAGTGTATGTTTGCTGTAGTAAATACGTGTATTGAGAGTTACACTTCTGACATTTTAGAAGAATGTATTTGGGAAAAAATTTATATAAAAACTGAAATCAAAACGAAATTGAAATGGCCTTGTGGTCATTGGTATGTTTTTGTTGCTGCCAAAAAGTTTCGATAAAAAATAAACCTTTTTCAAAAATGATTTATAGTTGTAACAGAGAAATGATTTTAGGCACACAGAAGAAATCACTAAACGTTTAAAATGTGTTTGAAGAAGGTGAGAAATTTAAGACAAAAATAATTTAGTGAAGAAAATACATTATTTTATTTATATTTATGCAGATGTATAATTTTTATTAATTATTTACTGAAAGATTTTTTTAAAACAAACTCGCCAAATTACCACTTAAGACATAACAAAAAACAACACAGATTCAGAATAATAAAATTGCATTCTTGCCATTATTAAATAACTTGAAAAATTTTGCGTATAGTTTTGCTCAGCCTCGCAGCCAAAGAATAAAATTTTAGCAGTTTGAAAGACAAAGTAACTCAAGAAAATTTTTTAATTTAAATATTAATACTACATGAGTTCTTACGTACTTACTAAATTGTAAATACAACTTATTTACTTACATGTGTATAAAACTGCAAAACATTAACAATATAAACATCTACTAGAATAACATTTGGATGGTCTAATGGCGAATTTAAAAAAAAAAAATATACAAAACTGGCTTAATTAAGACAGACACTATTTTCTTTTGACAACAACAGCAACATTCACATAATTATGTTTAAAGTTGGTATGGTTGTGTGTATATTTGAGTTAACGAACAACATGAATAACAGTAATTCGCAATTAAGTCCACAAACGTTGAATTGCAATTGCTCATTATTGTTTGTATGAGTGCGGTCTTAAATTATAAAATGAAAGTGACAGTTCTTATTTTCGCTAAAATATCCGTACAACCACTGAAAACCGGTTATGGAAAAACATCTTCCTGTTAGAGATGGCCAAATTAAAAAAAAATATATCGATATTTATTATTTAAAAAATATCGATATATCGAACGTATTTTGCTGAAACTATTACCAAATTAAAAAAATTTAATATACCTTTGTACATACATATTTATGAACAAACCTATTATATGTAATTTCATTGTTACTTTTTACTGTTTCATTTTATTTCAAAAAATTAATAAAAACAAAAAATCCAATCAAAATAACAAATTAAATTATAACAAAAACAAAAGGGAAATCATAGGATATCCAAAAAAAAGTTAATTACGAAAAATTTAAATGGGAATTTAAATAAAACAAAAAAAGTGAAAAAGTCATGGAAATATGTTTTTGATTGTTTTAGCCATACCAGTAATCAGTAGATACGGACATCAGCTGCTTCTTGTATCAGGCACTGCTTTTTAAGTTTCTTATTTAGATCTTCATATTAGTTTAAAAATCATGTGCATGCAACTATGCCAATTCTTAAAAAAAACATAATGTCTGAAAAAACGGCTAAACTTTTGAGTTTTTAATGAATTCGATAGTCGTATTTTAATATCGATATATTGATACATCGGTATTTTAAATATCGGCGATATATATATAGATTTTTTTAATATCGATATTTTGATATATCGATATTTTTTGTCCATTCCTTCTACCTGGCTACACTTTGAAGCTGCTTTGTTTTAGTTGTACTTCTAATTTTTATCAAAACTAGGATAAACTATGCTAATTTGCACACGATTTTGATTTCCGGAACATGACTGACAATAAAAGTATAATAATCAACAATATAAAATCCTCAGGGCATTTAAGCCTACTTAATTAATGATAATAATAGGTAACACTGAGGAAATACGTCACTGGATTTCCTGCATTAATAAAACTGTCCAATTTTCCAAAGAAAATAGAATTGAATAGAATTTTAAAAAATAATTATCAATGAATCAAAAAATAAATATAGAAATTAAATTTTTGTATTTAACTTAAACATGCTGAAGTAGGCTGTTTGTAAAATAATTTCGAAGCCGCATCTTCTCCAATTGAATTTTTATTTAAGCTAATGAAAACCTCAACTCAACTACAAGTTCGTAATATTTTAAAACAATCTGTTATCTTTTTAAATTTTTTATAATCTTAAACATATCGCACACTCAATCATAAGCCGTCACAGCTCAAAATTTATCTTAATCGTTTTTTTTCAGTCAAATCTATCTAAAGCAACCACAAAAATTTCGCTTGCGTCACTCTCTTCTTTCAATTTGATAAAAAAAAAATGCAGCGATGTTGTTGAAGTCAGTTTTCTGCAACTGCTTTACATTTTAAATTTGTAGCTGTGCCTCTTTATGATTAAAGGCTCAGTTAGCCGGGAGTAACAGTAACTTAGCCTTACCGTAAAAACAGATTGAGACGTTGCAACTTTTTGCTAACTATAATCGTTCTAATCGCTTTACATACAACAAAATGAAGCAGCGATATTTATTTATACAGAATATTTCAGTTTTATGAAAGGTTTATTCAATAAAATATCCTTGAGAAACCGTTTAACCTTTTAAGAACTGCAATCGAAACCAAAAACTGTAGAACAAAAAAGGAAAATTTGTTCACAACTTTTCGCTTTTTGAGTTGGTTTGACAGCGACTGTTCACATTTAATGAATCAGAAGTAAAAGCAGCATTTTATTTTTGGTCAATGACAAATGATGAAGTGGAAGAAATGGCAGTTTTTCTACTTTGACTGCAGTTTTTTGCACGCTGACATTTTTTTATTTTTAAGGCCTTTAGTCTCATGTAGAATATTTATCAAAATAAAATAAATTAGAAACACATAAAGCTTTGAACTCGATGAAACTTGTATTTCTTTTAATGCTTGGGCCTTGTTATTACGCACGAAATACAATGTCCTTTAAATCACCACCTCTACTTTGGTTGCAGCAGTCGATCATTTTGAGGTAGTTTTCTACCATATTTTCGCACATTTCGCACGATATCTCGATAGCTTGGCGAATGATGGATTTCAATTACGCCAACGTTAGAGGGTTATCCAAGTACACACGTTCTTCGACGCAGCCCCACAAAAAATTTTAACAGTGGTACATCGTATGATACTGATGGACGTCGCGACAAAGTGAAATAACGATCTTTTAACTAAAATTAGTCGTGTTTTGTGGCTCGTAGTACCGTCTTGTTAACGCTGCATATCCTGGACGATATGTGGTACACAATAATGAATTACAGACCAAAAAAAGTCAGTTATCATATGGCCATATCGCCCTGAGCCATGGAATCGACAAAATTTCTTTAGCAGAAGCGATATATTGCGATGATAAACTGGCCTGAACATATCTGTAACGCTTGCAGTCTCTTCCGGTCAAATTTGTTTATAATATTGCCAATTTTTGTCAATTATGACGACCTTAGTCACCCCGTTGTACTCGAAAAGTATCCACGTTTGAACTACCACTTTTTTGAACTAAGTTTTTACAATTTATATGCGTTCTTGTGTTATTGAACGATCCATATTTGTACATAGCAAACCCTTCGCTTACTAAATTATACTTCAGATGACAGGTGCTTAAATGACAGCCATGCCAGACCAGCGATTATAAAACTACCAAATGGATAACGCTACAGTTAGGAACTAGGATTTACAAAGTTTCAACTATTGCCCATTTTATAATGAATGTCACACTTATGAAGAATTAAGTACAATCAAAGCTTTATTGTTCCACTAAAATTAAATGAAATGAAATATCGTGAAGTAGGCTCATACACTGAATCTACACTATGACAATATTCTCGCGCTCGGATATTTCAGAAAAGGTGACGCAGGAAAAACAATATTTGATCCGCTTTCCTCGGAAACAAAAAATTCTTTGCCCATTAAACACTTTTCACATACGGAATGAATAGTTAACACTTTTACGTTTTAGAGATTTTTCAGTTAGCAGTTACGTAAGTATTAAGACACACTTTAATTTTGTCACGTTTTACAATTACTACAACACAAAAAATGCATTACTTTAATGTGCATGCACTCTGTGCAAGCAACTTTAAAACACACACATGTACTAAATATAAAGCAAATTAAAACATCTTAAGTGAAAATAAAAGCACCCGTGTACAATATTTGCTTGAAGTTATTTTAGATTTCTATTTTCAAGTAATTTTATTTTTCTTATTCAAACTTATTTTAATTTTCTAAGTATTTCACTTTGGAAAAGCGCCTTTAAACGGTGTTTTGCATTTTTTTTTTATAAAAAAAACAAATTTAAAAGTATGAACATATTTCCCGAGTGATATCTTAAAACAAAGGTAAATGCTTTAGGCAAACTTTTCTTTTACAAAAATGTTTGCTTTAGATTTTATAAACACATTTATTTTACCAATTTTGAAACTTTAACGTGTCCTACAAAAAACACATACAATAAAACCAACTTTTTCCTATTGTATATTCTAATTCAACAAAAACCAGAAGAACAATTGCTAGAGAACATAAAAAAGCCGCAGTATAACTAAAAGATACTTTCGCCAAAGCTTTTAAAAGTAAATAAATTTTCTTGCTTCATACTTTAAATACCAGAGAAAATTCGTGTAAAAGCATGACAAAAAACGGAAACAAAGGTAACGGATTCAATGGAAATATAAAGTTAGAAAAAAATGTCAACGGTTTATTCGTTGTGAAGACCTACATGGGGTAAAAGAACAAATGTGTTTTTCTTGAAATCAAAACTTTGATTTTTCTTCGAAAGTTTTTTGGGAGTTCTTCAAGTATTTACTCTAGAGTTTAAATAAAACTCTTTAAAATCCAGGCCAATTTAACAAAAAGCAATTTTACTTAAAAAGTAATAAAAATGTCATCACAAACAACAACTTTTCTTTAAACAACTAAAGAATTGATCAACATTTTATGGTATTTCCAAAAATCATAAATCTGAATGAATTTTATTTAATGATTGTACTTTAAATTTCATAAAGATTTGCTAAAAACTTTGTTTATTTGTGTTTTGAAAGAGTTGTTATAAAAATTAAACCTCAAATCACGAAAAATCTCTTTTCCGTAAGTATTATTCTATGCAATCACTCCCCTGACATCACTTCTTTGCTCATTTTATACTCACTATTAATTTTTGAACATTTGCATGTATGTGTGTGCGAGTTAAAATATGTCAGGGTGTGTTTGTGTTTCACAACAGTTCTATTTAATAAAACTTATGAACATGTTACCAAAAATATTCATAGTTAAATTTGCCATCAAACAGAGCAGTAACTCTCAAACTCGCTTATATTATTCATGAAAATGTTCTTTTATGAAGGTATCAAACAAAGTATGCATATAAATAAGATCATAGCATATACATACATACATACACTCACATCTACTAGTTTATTATACAAATACATAAGTTTTTTTTTTTAATTTTCAAAGAAGAAAAAATAGAAAAAAAGACCGGATTAAAATAAAGATGATTTTCAAAAACAAAAAATCTTTTTTTAAGGTGTCATACTCAACATGTCATTCAAGGTTTATTACTCTACATATGTATATGTATGTACTCGTAAATTTACATTTACACACAACGATTCACATAGATTGCTTGTGTATAAGTAGTATTTAAAACACACAACAATTTCAATTTAAATTTTGTAAAATAAATGAAACTTATACATTAATAAGTATGTACGAGTATTTATGTATGTGCACAACACAACAACAACAAAAACAACAACAACAACAAGAATTATGTATATTTTATGGCACTAGATTTAAATTTGAAAACTTGTTTTGCATAAAAGATTGTTTATGGAACGAATAAACGTAGAACGACTAACCATTTCAAAGTATTTTAAGAGTTTTTGATAAAAAAAAAACATAAAACTTGGATTTTTCTCTGGTTTTTATGTGGCAGATTAGAAGAAGAGAGCAGAGTCATAAAAAAAATCCGCTTTTTAATTCCAGCTGATAAAAATAAATCATAATAAAATACAAAATATCTACATACATACGAGAATACATATTTACGTAAATAACAGAAAACAACAACATGACTTGCGTATTAATTTTTCAGCATGGCGTATGAGTCTTAAAATTATCAAATTACATTAATCATACGTCGGACAGGCCTACAAAATAAAGATATGTTTTTTAGAGCGTTTGTTTAATTTATTCTTAAATCTTCTTTTACGAACAGCAATAGTTTTATTACTCTTCTATAATCTAATAACCGTTTTCCAACTAGATGTCAAATTTTTGAAGCAAATTAAAATTTCTTAGTAAAACCTTTCTTTTGAAATTTCAGGGCTAATGATTTTCAATAAAATTTTTTTATAGAAAACAAATCCTGTTCTTTACTCACTTCATTTCTTCAATTCATTGTGCTTTACAACAAATGTAAGAATATATGTGTATAGAAGTATCTTTGTGTGTGTATTTATACAACAACAAAGCAAAACAAAAAGAAAAAACTGTTAATGTGCAGATACCCATCAACCCTCTATTACAAGAACTTTTGTGTTGAATTTTTATTTTTCAAATCCTCATTTTAAAATAAATTGAATTAACTGGGGAAAACAAATTGCTGATACTACAAACATGTACCAAAAAAAAATATTATAAAAAACGAAAGCTAATAAACCATTACAAACACAACTAGTAGATGAAAAATATAAAATACTTTTATATAAATTACATACTCGCACACGCTCTTTAACTTACACTCCTACTCATGAAATTACTTAAACTAAACTAAATTTGAAATGTTATGCTTCTTCACATTCCTTAAGCCTTAAGAAATAACACTTTTCTTTCATTCCTTCTTCATGCTTCACATTTTGTACCATCAACACACATACATTTCATTTTATTATAAATTTTACTTACAAAAGAACACGCCTAAGATGTTTTCTGTTTTTGTGTTTTTCTTTTGTTATATTTTTTTTTTCTATCATACAAAAAAAAAAAACGTAAAGAAAAAAAAATTCTCACAAAAATGTTTTTCCAAGATCTTAAATAAAATAAAAGCACCATAACAAAACTAAATGCCAAATTAAAAAAAAAATCTAAAAGTATGGCACAAATGTATTTCATATAAAACAAAATTCAAGCTTTTTTATCTTAAAGAAATTCAGTCAGCTGAAAACGAAATTTCTAACGAACTTGTAACACATTTCAAAAAGAAAAATTAGGCACATGTGTTACTTGTTTTTAAGCAGCGATAAAGAAATAATTTTCTACTTACAAAACAAAACCAAACACAGAGTTATGATTATCGTCATCATTATACACCTCGTTTCATTCCAACTCCTACTAACAAAAATGCACACGGTTATCTGTATAAACATATGAATATGGGTAACACAATGCAAGGCCAAGAGAAAAAACTTCCCATCCAAAGGTAATTTCAGATTTAAGGTATGCAAAAATGTTGTTTCATGCTTACACAAGGAATATTAAAATCGCTATTTTAACTTTTTAGGCTTTCCGAATTTCCAAACGGTTTCTAAAATTTCCTAATAATGGGATCCCTCTTTGATTCCAAAGCTTGACTATATCAAAATCAGTTTCTTAGATTTTTTGTCTGGGTTTGGGTGTGCTGTTATATTTACTAACTAGAACGTCCTTTAAGTTGAATATTGTTCATGTCTCAATTTGAATTTATTACAGCTGTGTTCTACTGTATTTAAAAACTATTTTTATATATTCATATTTGTTGTCAACACCAACAAAGTGTGAAGTCATGTTGTCATAACATGTTCTCGATGGACTAAATATCTTGTTGCCTTTTTCCTTATTTTTCGTCATTACCTTCATTTAAAACTTTTCTTTTAAGCCATTAGGGCATCACATCCATCAGCCTTGAACTATGAATGTTACAAAAACAAAACAAACCAAAACAACCGCAAGCTGGTAGGGCAGGAAATCTAATAACAAATCGACAAAAAACATTTATGTATTTAAATAATGAATAAATAATATTTAATAGTTTATATCCTCTTAACAGGCATTTTTTTTTTTCGTTTTGTTAATGCAATTAAGTTTGCTGACGAATTTAATAAATTTTACAACCTGTATGAATGAAAGATGACGGAAATACAAGGGTTAAATAAAATTTAATTGCATTTGTTTTTAATTACATCATGTACAATAAAGTTGGATAAACTTAAAAGTTAATCATATGTCATGTTCAACCAATTTCCAATAATGCAGTTTTATATTAAATAAATAACAAAAAAACATAATGCAATTTTCTTTATTTGCATTTAAATAGGTATAAAATGCTTACATATATGTACATCATATCGCTAGCTGAAATGCAAAACCACGTAACTAAAAAAAATGCGAAATCGGTTTTTGATTTTTGGCGATGCATATCCACATCATCCATATTCTCTCCAATTTTTACTCTTAGATAATGAAAATTAGACATTTTATCAGCGAAAATCGAAAGAACGTAACTACAAGTGCCATTTCACTATTTTAACCAAAAGCACATAACTACATAAGTATTGCTTGAATATAGTCACTTACACATACATATTCAATTCCATCCAATCTTAATAATTCATAGTAGGTTTTGAATTTTTATAATGCATTTCTCATCATTATCACCCCTATAAGATCTGTTCTGATATGGGGGATATCACTGTAGAAATTCATAGAAGAAAATTTATTTGGATAGGGCACACACTTCATTAAGCAATTTTCCAACACGCTCTTGTTTATAATCCCTAAGGACTTATGCAAAGGGGACGGTCCAAAACCTCCTGCTGAAAGCATCAATACTCCAGCTCCCATAGTCTTGAAAAAATTTTCAACATCATCGGAGAGCTCAGAGGTGGCTGGTAATCATATGACGACGAGCAAAGCAATAGATTCTTCTTGTTATTGAGCTTTGTAAATAATTCCATCATTTACTTTTTAAACTTGTGAACCAGCTAAGAAATTAGTTATATTTTTCCTAAAAAAGGCTCACAAACAAATTTTTTGCTCGCTACATCCCACTTTCAATATGATTCGTGGAGTAATGTATTCTATAATATAACAAATGAGTATAAGGAACTTCCACAAAGAATTGAAAAAAATGTATGTATAGTTTTTAACCTTCAAAGTTGCATTTACAAAGAATAAAAGGTTTCAGAAAGAAATGGCAACACCTGCAGGACTTCAACGCATTTTCTTCTACCGAATTATAATTTTTTTTAAATCAAATTACATTTGAGATTTAGTATTTTGTCTTATATTTCTATTGTTGTTAATGTAACGATTTGTGCATTACAAACAATATTTGTATAAAAAAAAGTTACGTTTGTGTTTTGAGCAGAAAATGTGAGTTCAAAAGAACGTTACCAACGCAACTCTTTAAAACATTAAAATAATTTTATTTTTCTTACGGAAATTAATAAATCGTTTTATTTATTTTTAGTAAATCTGCGATATTTGATTTCCAATAAAGCATTTCTTTTTCAATATAGAACCTATTTTGTTTCTACTGTTAAATATTAAAAATGTAAATTTCGGGGTTTTTGCATTTCAGCTAACGATATAAAGAATAATTATATTCATTTTTGATTACAAAATTAAAATCCCACGCAAAACTCACACTCTTATCAAAAAAGTGCACTTTTGATAATCAACATTTCGATATAATCGATGCAAATTAATTTAATTTGTCCTTCCTTCTTTCCTCTAAAACACACGATAGAAGTTATTTATCTTTTTCTAAGAATTAAAACTACAAAAATTATTAAAATCAATATGTTAGAAATTTCAACTATCAGTGTTCATTTAAACAAATTTCATTTTAAAAACAAGCAAGAAAATAGATTTTGGCAAGTTGGGAAAGCTGCCCAACACCCCTGCACAGAGGTCAATTTCTTCCAAACCTCAAAAACAATTTTTAGAATAAAATTTTTAAAATGTGAAAAATTTTTATATTAAATAATAGTTTTTTGTTGTTTTCTTATCAAAATCGATTCCTTGAAAAGAAAGTCAAAAGTTGGTGCCATTAAATAGAGAACAAAAAAAAAACGGTGCCAAAGGTTTTGAAAGCAAATTATTGATGATTTTGGAAAACTCATTAATATTAAAATGGAAATTTAATGCAAGCTACAAAAAAAAATTTTTCAAAATTTAAATATGTAATTCGCCGAAAATCTCAATAGATATAAATTATCGTAAAAAATCTTGTGTAATTCTAAAATGTAAAAAAAGAAAATACCCAAATACCCAAATTTTTAAATGCAGTCTAATACCAAAAAGGCGTTGCCACACTTTTTTTATTTACTTTAATTAAAAATTCACTTCTCTGCTGCTTCTGAGTAGAATGTAATAGCCATTGCATATATAAAATATTGCTGAATTTTTTATTCTGGGAGGTCATTTTTCCAGGGACTAGTTAAAATTATAGACCGCTTTTCAAAAGGCATTTATACAAATTGTCATTAAATTATATTTTTAATTGCAACCTGTAATTTGTACACTAGATTTATATACACACGCAGACATCTAGCGGATCAGACGGATAAAAAGAAGGACACGCTATAGTAAAATCAGTAAGTGTTTTAAGGTAGATCGGTGTACTTAACGGTATAATGTCATTCCTAAAAATTAAAGGAATAGGACTATTACAAAAAAGCTTTATAAAATACATAACTGAAATTTAGCTCATAGAATAAATTCGAAAATATAAAAAATTGTGAATATAATAAAGTAACCTATGAAAGGAAATAATTCCCAGTTTCGATTTTACTAAAAGTTAATAAACTTGGAACCGGGAGTTTTTAATTTTTAACAGAAATGGGCAATATTATTTTTTTATGAAGGAAAAATATTTTCCAACATAAATTCAACTGTTTTCATAAACCAGCTCAAATATCAAATCTTTCCCGACCACGAATACATCGATTGTCTTCTTAAGCTCTTCTTCTTTAACATTTCTGAAATTCAAACAAATTTTCGAAGTCAGTTTAATGGATCTCCCCTAAACATGTTTAAATTTTAAGTTGTGCCTGTTTGTGATTAGTGTGCGATTTGTACTTTTATGTACCATTCTTCTGTTTGTAATTTAACTTAAATTAGCAGAAAATTTATTTTGCCTCAATCGTATTCAACATATTTAGTTCATGAAAAAATAGCCTTGAATTCCAGGGGCCAAATTACGGCATCCGATATCGGTAGAAATTCTAATTGTAATCGTATATTAATTTCGATAGATATCGAATGTCTGTATTTGGCCCAAGGCTTTAGTCATTTATCTTGACTTTTCTTTACTTCAGTTAACGTTTTATTCTAATTAGCTACAGCTTCATTAAATTCATCTTAAATTGAGGTAAAAAATCAAAATTTATTTCACAATCAGAATACAAAACGAGAAAATTTAATAAGGAAAACAAAAACAATGTGGGTTTGAGTCGTTAAAATCTGTAAATATGCTTTGTGTTTTGTGTGGTTGTTGTTAGTGTTTTAAGAAGCAACATCTGGTGTATGAAAATGATCATGCAACCACCCATCATATTTGGCATGCTTTTACATACACACAAGAACCCCTGCTAACGCTCTCCCATACATAACAAAACTTTCATGTGGAAATAGTTTTGACAGTTTAAGAAATTTACGACTTGAAAAATACAACACTTGCAACCAACACACATGCAATACATGCAACCTTTAGTCAGCTTCACTGCATACAGTTATAGGGATGTACATTGCACGCGCCCAAATAACTACAACAACAATTTTAACTACTACAAATAGACTTTCATGTGCAATTGATACCGACTGACGTTAAGTTCTTAACTACAGAGCTTAATAAGAAGGAAAATGTTTAGAAAGGATGCTCAGGTTTTAACAGGCCCACAAAAGTATGCACAAAAATATAAGAATTACCATTGCATGTGTTGATTTACGTCTACAATAAACAGTGTTTCCAATGATGCCCTAAATTTTTAAAATTTTTCTTTTTTTCTAAATTAATTTAAAATTTATTTCCTTAAGATTAGTATCGAATTTTAATAAACTCATTTATACGACAAAGAAAAACCAACATTAATAATAAATTAATTTCTTTTAAAAATTAAAAAATTTGGCGTGAAAAAAATCATCTCTAATTTTCAATTTTTAGGAAAAAAAAAACTTTTATCAGTTTTATTTTAAATTTGTACAACGATTCGTTTTTATCTTGTTTAGTTATTTTATTTCTCTTAATTTTATCAATTTTTGATCGTAAAGACCTGGCAACACTGACAATAAATGAAATTTATAAGGATGAACTTAACTATATATATATATATATATGTATGTATGTGTGTGTGTGTGTATATATATATGTACATTTAAGGTCTCATATTGTAACTTAGAGTTATACGGTTCGTGCTCAGTGAGAAACTCTTAGATAAAGACAAGGTTTGTGCTGATTCGTATATTTATTTATTTATTCATATTGCGAATTTTTTATTTGTATGCGTGTCTTGAAATTTGCACAATTCATGGTGGATGGTTTTCCTTTCCCCACCAGCAAAATTGACTACAATTGAAATGAAAAGTTTTAATGAGCAAATATATGAATAGTTTACCCAGCTATGGATTTGTGTATACTATTGTACATATGGACACTTATACATACATACATATCTATTTACACCTAAATTATGTGTTTATACATGCAAAGATGTTGCTCTTTTATTAATTATCGTTTTATTTTTATATTTTTAGGGGTGGACCTGGCCTAAGATGGGGAGCGTGCTGTTTGCAGCTGTGTTCATAGCGTTACATTTTGCCACCGGCGGCCTGGCCAACCCAGATGCAAAACGTTTATACGACGATCTCTTGAGTAACTACAATAGGTTGATAAGGCCTGTTGGCAATAATTCAGATCGTTTAACGGTCAAAATGGGTTTACGTTTATCGCAGTTGATTGATGTTGTAAGTACTGTACAAGTATTTTTTTTTTCTTTTTCCGTATAAAAAAAGTTTTTAAAAATTTAAAATTTCCATTTTAACTTTTAACAAAAAAAAATCATGCAATTTTATTCGTCATCTTTTTATGGTGAATAAAATCTATATAAAAATATTAAAAAAACCTGACTCAAGCATTGACTCCGTGACTCATCAATGCCCAGCCCAAACGACTTAAGCTAGACGTAAAACGTGGGTACACAGACGGAAAGAATTATTTACTAAATATGCCTTGAACCAAGAAAATGTCGCCTGATTCTCGTCTATGCAAAAAATTACTTACCCTGCAAGAAATGTCACTAGTGAATCTGTACTGATTCACTATTGACACAGTCACCAATACCCCAGACAATGTTATTCACTATAGACATTGAACATGTGCGTGTCATTGGAAACTACTACTGACGTTGGTGCTACTGACTAGGTAGTTCCTTTGGGAACATATGTAGACATTGGAACCAGAGAATCACTAGTGCATTTTGTAAATGTAGTCTGCACATGTGGTACGAATGCGAAATCATAACAAACTTTTTTTTATTAATTCTTCAACTGTTATAGGAATTGTACTTCTCAGTTGTTATTGATAAAATTTTTTTCGCTTTAAAGCCAAATATAGTGGCAAATGTAGTGTAGTGTAGACACTTCGTTGACAATGTCACCAAAATAGTAGACAAAACTGGTGACTTGTAGACACTTTCACCCAGGTTTCCTTCAGGGTATATAAATATATGTGTATTTATATGTATATACATATGTTTCTTTGTTTAAAAAAATTTTACTAAGTACGAACAAAACAAGTTTAAACCAAGAAATTGTTTTTAGATGTTGAAAATCTTGTTTTCATTGATCCGTGCAGGTACCTCTTTTCATCGTCGACTAAGAAGGGATTTTTTTAATTCGATCGCTTAAGGACTAAAAGCTGAAACCTAAAATATCCGAAACTAAGCCAAATGAAATTAAAATTCAAGAAACAAAGTGACGCGTGTTTAATATATTTTGACAATTGTAATTTTAAGGGTAAAACGGGTAACCATCTTATTTCGGTTTCATTACCTGATTTTTCTTCTAACTAAAAAAGACAGGAATCAAACATACTTCGAATTTTTTTCTTTTTAAAAACTTATCGAATATGTTTTGGTACTTAATGATATTCTGACTAAAAAGCCTATACTTTTTTTTACTAAGTTTTGGTACTTTTTCCGAGTAAATATTTGTTCAACTTCTCAAAATTAAAAAAGCATATGAATCCGTGATGGAAAATTGAAAAATTGAGATGGTATTGACCACCAAGCAAAAGAGTACTTTATTCAACATTTTGGTACTTTTTATAAAAACAAATTTTCCCATCAAAAAACTGTTTCGCAAAAACTTAGGCTAATCGCATATCGGAAAGGCGTGGCTGACCCGCCCTTAGGTTTAAATGTGCACTTACAAGAGGAAAATTTGTTTTTGTAAAAATTTAGCTATTAAACAATTACTTTTGCAATTAAATGTAATAGAATTTAAATTTGTACTAAATTATCGTTCTAATGATATATAAACGACAAAATTTGGTTAAAATATTTTAAAGTTATTAAAATTTCCCCAGGCCATTAACGTGTCTGAGAAATAAAATTAACATATTTTGAAAAATATTTGAAAAATAGTTAATTTTTACTTAAATTATACCAGCAGTTACTTGTATATGAGTTTTTGTCTTCGTAGGATACCGCTACCTTATTAGAAGGTATGACATAAAAAATAATTTTTCTAACAGCCGTTTCAAAATTCCATTTGCCAATTTTTAAAAATTTTGTTAAACAAATTTCCGAATTTTTGATCATCTCATTGGTATTAATCGAAAACATAATATAGTTTCTCCGTACTTATCTGTGATTTAAATTTTGCGATTTTCGGGAAAACTCAATTTTTTGGCCATATATTGGCGAATGAGCCCAATTTTCTTACTGTTTTGAATTTTAAATAAACCCTATTCAAAATATTATAGTCAAGATCATTTGAAATATATATTCTGAATGTTCGGAATACATTAACCTTAAAATCATGAAGGTTAAATGACAAATGTTGACAAATTTGGAGTTTGGATTTTTTGTCAAGGTCACAAGCTATGCATGACATTTCATGATCAACTGATCTACTTATACCATTAATAACCGCATTATTAAACCAATAAATGTGTCTCAATTTTTGGATTTAATTTGTGAGTAAATCAAATTTCAATTGCTTCAAATTTAATAGGTGTTGCCACATTTTTGAATACAAAATGGTACGTAAACGCAGTAATTTGAGGCGTCAATCACGTAATGCTACAAATGTTGCGGAATCTAAAGTTTCTCAAAATGACGAGCAGCGCACGAATTTAATCCAGCTCCACGACCGTGTGTGCGACGTACTTTGGAGCGCGCTGCATTCAATTCTGATGCAAAATTTGATTACGTTTCTCATGGGAAGGTTTCAATTGGATCAATGACTTCTGTTTGCAGTCATTGCAAGGCATTTAAGTTTAAAAATGAGGTATCTGGATTGTGTTGTTCAAACAATTTATCACTGATTTAAATGACTTCGAATTGATTTCTTATTTTCTTTTTTGCACTACGAAGTGTGCAGGGGGTTCCCTGGTAGTACATATATTTAATGGGTTTTCAACATTAACATGTTGCTCTTAGAAAAGAGGAACATGTTATTGTTATTGTAAAGACTTACAATAATTATTTGTAAGCAAATTATTCTTATTTTTAACAACAACATGTTCGAAGGCAACCATAAAATGGTTGTGAGCTCTCGATGTAGAACCACAATATGCCAATAATATGGTTTAAGTAACAATAATATGTTTAAAAATGTTAAGCTAGAAACAGCTGTATCTGCATTTAGGGATACACGTTTTTTTTTTTGTTAATTTAGTGTATTCTTCCACTATTTTATGAAATTAAATTAAAAGGATTGTTTTTCATATTAATTTAATTACAACTTTTTTATTTCCTATTCAAATAAGAGTGTAAAGCAAATAAATAATGCCACCTGTGAAACATTTCATTTTAGCACTTGACATAGAATTTAATCATATTTGTTGGATTTGGAAAAATGTTAATGAAAAACTTTGACAACTGATTGAAAGCATCCATCCACAAATAAAACTTCTGAATGTAAGTTCCAAAGTTACAGCACTCATTAGAAAAATTAATACAGTGGGAAACTACATTCTTGAAAAAATATTTATTAGAAAAAGTTGCAAAGTTTTACTTCTGGCACGTCATCATCGTCCATTGTAAATCATAATCGACGTTTATTGGATTTTGCACAACAATAAAAAGAATGAAAACCCTTCATCGATGATGAAATGAATAATTAAAAGGAATAAAAAAGTTACTAACAAACTGTTAAAACAATCTGTTTTTAGGGTTTCAATTTGTGTTTTCTAACTGCTGTAATGTAACAAAAACTCGCCAGTTGTTTGCTGTTTTGCTTAAAACGTTCAGGTTTGTCACTAACCAGCGTTTTATTTTTTATTTCTTAGGAAAAAAAGTTTTTGCATTTTTAAAATTAACTTTAAATGTATTGCGTTAATGACGATTTTTGATAGATTTTTTTAAAAGTCCAAATTTCTCCTACTTTCTCTAATATTAAGGAAGTTAAAGCCGTCCGAAGCTTATCATGCAAAAATAACGAAAAATTATAATATTCTCGATTTGCTTAATTAATATTAAGCCGTTTTATGTTTTAATACAAAAATATCGAAAATAGATGTTTCATGAACTTCTGATGGGGTCGCAGATTATAGCTTTTTCGGATTTCTTGCTATTAACGAAGCTTTAACGACGTTTTTAGTTTTTCATCAAAAAATAGCAAAAAGTATGATTTTTGATGGGATCACAGATTATCGCTTTTTAGATTTTCTTAATATTAACGAAGTCGTTTTAGGTTTTCCATACAAAAATATTAAAAAAAACCCAGTTTAGTTTAATTTTATTTTTAATGATCGCAGATTAAATTAACAAGCCATTACAGCCGTTTAAAGTTTTCCAATCATTAATACCGAATAAAAAGAAGAAGAAGTAGACCTCTTATCACCTTTCCTACTTGGGAACATCGTGACATTGTAAACAACATTTTCTCTCATTTAAGTTCAGCTCAAAACTTAAGGTGGTTGTCGTACCAACATCCATACAAAAACATAAATCCTCTCGGTATTAAGCCAACATTTTCCACATCGTGTTCCAGGAACGAGGCTTACATCATAACGCGACTCAGAATAGGCCACTGCAAATTTTCACACAAACACCTCTTCGAAAAGGAAAATCCTCCCATATGTTCAACTTGCAACACTCAACTTACCGTTAAACACCTTCTAGACGAATGCGGGTCATTCAGTTACACCAGAGCCAAAATATTCGGATCAAATCCACCTTCTAATTTTTTACAAAATCCTTGTGATAATAATGTAAAGTTAATCAATAATTTTTTGATAGAAAATAATTTAAAAAACCTAATCTAATTTTAAAAGTCGGAGTTGAAAGCCTTAGTAGCTAGTACTCCTTATGTTTTATTTTAGTTACAACAATTAATATTATTGTAATTAAATTTAAATAAATAAATAAATAAAAAGATTTTTTATGTGATCACAGATAATCGCTATTTTTAGATTTCTTTAATATTAACGAAGGAACAGCTGTTTGTCATATAAAAATTGTAATAGTCAAAATACTATTGCAAAATTTAACCTCTCAACCAATATTTGGTGATTATTTCGATAAATTTTTTTTATATGAGCAATTATTAAAAAATAGTCAGTACAAGTGCAAAAACAAAAAAGAAATAAGTAAGATGCTGTAATCTGATAACCTTCCATCTACTTATAACTATCCACCTACTGATTAATATCCTTCTACTAAAATTAAATCCTTTTTAATGACCTCAACTGTCTTGTATAGACTAAAAGCTTATTTTAAGTATACAATTCAATAAAATAAAAATAAACATTAAAGCTCAATTTCTCATAATTTTTCTATTTGCACTTCTGTCCTCTGAATTTTTATTTACAAACCTAAAAACAATTTTAGTCGATAATTTACTTAACAGACAATTATAAAATGTTTTAATTAAAAAACTTTGGTTGGGGTAATACATACTTTTAAATAATGAAATTTGTATTGTTTATAATGTTTTTTATAATGTGTAACGAAAACCAATCTAAAACTTTGTAAACGCCTTTCTATATTAAGTCATCGATACTCTCCCGTATCTCATTTGTCTCCCTTTATGGATACAAATGAGAGTGTCCCAAATCACCATTTTTATACTGCAGGCGTATTGAAATTATGCTTTCAATTTCACATTCGAAATCCTTTATCGTTAATAACCAATTAGTAATTGCTCAGCAAAATTAAGTGCATCGTCAAAGCTGTTGATATGATTAAATGGTTGTGGTTTTGTTGCCGTTTCAGTTCCAGTTGTTATTGTTGTTGCTAATATTTAAAATACAAACATACATTCTCCTATAATTTACAGAAGCTCTTCACGACTCGTTAAATAAGTATAACTAAATTCACGCACAAATACATACTTTTATTTATATATATGCATATTTGCATACATAAAATATTTGTACCAAATAATGTATAATGTACCAAATGCACTTTTCACATAATACACCGAAAAAAATTATGCCTATTATTTTGGAAAACACTATTGAACGAAAACATACGAATGCAACGTACGAAATTCATTATCTTTTATCGCTCATAATAGCATATGTGTACATATGATTAAAAAGATATTTTTGTGTTTATATGTACAATAGAATTAACTTCTTACTTCTAAGCATTACAAACCTCATCTACGGTAACACTGTTTCTTGATTCGTCATTTTACTTTCTGCATGTGTCAAAAATTTCCACATGCAATTGCAAATTCGAAAAACTTAATACACTCACACTTTTTCACTAACATTTACACATTTTTTTTAACTTTCAGCCAATCGGCAGTTTCCTCGATTTTTCGTTGATAATACGTATACACTACTTGCATGTGGAAACGTAGGGTACGTTGAGCTGCAAGTGCGAAAAATGTGACGTCGTTAGTTAAAAATGTTTGATTGTATTGAGTTTTTCGAACTTGCACTAGCATGTGGCTATGGGGTGTAAAAGTGTTAAAAGTAGAGAAAAAATTTATTTAATTGTTATTTGGTTTTTGTGTTGTTATTGTAAACGTACATGTACACTATGGTGGCCGTTAGTTGCATGGAGAATATATTGTTAGAATATAAGAAAAAAAAAAAAGTATCGGCTACGCTAATGTTGTTCTCTGAAAAAGTGTTGTTATATTGCTACACTGTAGTGCAGCGTTGCCAGAATGAAGATTTCGTCTTATTTTTGAAGAAAACGAAAAAAAAAATTGAAGATTTGTTTCCTCAAAGAAAGACTTTTTAGTTACAGAAATAAAGATTTTTTTCTTTAAGTTTGTAAAACATACATAATTTTAATAAAGGTTTTTAAACAATCAATTTTTAAAACAATGATTTTAAAAAATGCATCATTATTTCTGGGGATACAAAATATTAAAAAAAAGCATCTCAGATTAGCGGTTGTTAATTTGGAAAATATTGATGAAAAATAATTATTTGTATTCATGTATTTAGTACCAAAAGGTAAAACTAATGGAACTTAGAAGCTTTTTGTTTGAAAATTCCACATTCCATGTTTATGATACTTTTAAAACAAGATATGCTTTAGAATATCTTTTAAAAGGTGGACCAACATTATTTTAATAACTATTCCATTAGGAATATATTCAGGAAAATTCAAAACGGTACCAAAAATAAATATTAAATTAAGATTTCATAGGATGTATGAGCTTCATAGCTCCCAAACTTAAATCTTTTTGCCCGTAATTTATAAACATATCTCTATTTTAAGCATTTAATTACTTTTCATTAAACTTCTTTATTCAGATGAACTCTTCTCGATTCTTATTTATTAGAAATTAAATAAATTTAAAATGCATATAACTAGAAACACCGTTTAAACCGACAATGTAATTTTTTATAACTACCGCAATTATGTCTTTATGTAAGTATGTATTTCAATTTAAATAGTTTCCTTAATTAGAAGTATGTTCCTATAAAAAATTAATAATTTTTCCTTTTTGCCCTTTTTATAAAAAATTTAAAGATTTGTCTCTTTTTTTCGCCAAATTACGATTTTCCTTCCAAGTCTTCTGGCAACGCTGCTGTAGTCGTTGGGTGTCGTCAACTATTAAATATAATTTTTGTTAAATTAAAGTTTATAGCAAAATACAAGTAACGAATAAATGAATATGAATATGAAAAGCTATTTGACATTTTTCTTAAATTTTGGTGGCGCTAATTTAAAGACGGAATCGCATATACAAATGTGTTACACCTAATTTTCACGATGATTTAAAAGACATGTCTTTTTGTAGTTCTTTTTTAAAGAAACTTTCAAAAACATGTTAAATTTTCACAATGTTTCTTATTTTGTTTGATTTTTTTATTTTCCGTATGTATGTATTGAATTTTTTTATATTTTAATAAGTAATTGTCATTTTGAAATAAAAATACAATATAAATTAAAAAACCAAAATTAAGTGCAAAGAGGAATGTCAAAAAAAACACAGAAAATACGATTCATGTCTTTTTTTCTACCCTGCTTACTTTTATCCCCCGCTCGCTATCAAACTAAAAAAGACATGTTTCAAAAATAGGGGAAAAAATCATCATGAAAATTGGGTGTTAGACATCTATAAAGATTTATTTAAATTGTAAATGTCAAGTGCTCTTAATTCGTTCGAACTTTTCATTATTTACAAAGGTTAACGAATCATATTAAATTATATATGAATTAAAAAAAATATATATTATTTAAATAAATGAGGTTATGAAATTTGTTTCGTCAAACATAAAATGTTTCTTGTTATTTACGAAAACCTAAACCTAAACTGCAAGCGAATCTGTAGTGTTGTGGAATTTTAAAAGGCCAGAGTAAATTTTTCGTTTGATATACACGGTAACCATATTTTTCCAAACCGAAAAAAAAGAATAGAGTTTAGATAGTAATTTGAGACACCGACATCCCGTACCAAATATCACTTTTATTTTATGGAAAGTAATTTTAATTAAATACAACACGTACAGTGGCACAGAAAAAAATTAAACGTAAAACATATTACCCCTTTAACTCCCCTTTACAACGGTAATTTTTGGCTATTTTGTCTGTACTGCATATGTCAGAACTCTCCAAAGTCCAATGCTTAGAACAAACAGTAAAAAAAATGATTGCCCTTAACACAATTGTTTGTTGCAATGACATTGCACAGTGGGAAATTTTGAAAAGAAAAAATTCTGGATTTTGTAAACGATTAGTCCGAATGGAATAAAATTTAAAATTTAATAAAAATTCTATTTGTTAAAGGGGAGTTATGGCTTTTCACTAAAAACGAATTACTAACACATAGCAAAATAAAGAACTGCGCTGTATTAAATAGAGCCGATTGCCATGGAAAACTTTGCTGCAAAAGTTTCCTTTATAAAATGTAAAATTTATTTTGTACAGTGTTTGCACTTTACAACATCATTTAAATGTGCTCAAATAAAGTTTAAGTATTTGTGTGAGCTGTTCGACTTTATTTTAGCTTATTATAATTATGATTAGTTATTGTGGCAGATATAAATATTGAAACATCAACATGATTGTCATGTACAATTTTATTGAAATTAATCCATCTATTTTTTCGATCGCTCAGTTGTAACTAAAAGGGCATATTCTAAACAACAATAATTTATGCAAAATCCTCGAAATTGCTGGTTTTAATGCTTTTTAAATTTTTAATTGATTTTCTAGAATTTCAGTTTCCTTAATTAAATGAAGGAAATTATAAAAATCACAGGAGCTGTTTTCTAAATTTGTCTATGCATTTAATTAAATGTTTAGATGATGGTTCACTTAACGGAGGACAATAAAATTTTTTTTAATAAATGTTCCGAACTATCATGCGCTTTACTGCAAATACAATGTTTATAAAAAACTAAACATTTTTGTATCTTTGTAGCTTCTGTTAACAGTCTTTATTTGGTTATCTTAATTTATAAATTGTTATCATTTTATAATTTCGAGATGCAGATACTTTATATAAACTATTACTTAAAGCACTTCAGGGTTTATTTAGATCTTTCATACCTGCTTTTAAGTGCCACCCACTTCAATAAAATTGTTTAAAAACATTTTTCATTAATATAAACGAAATATTGTGATAAATGGATTATCTCTGGCAACACATTGAATTATTTATAAACTCTACGATAGTGAAAATATTTATACAGTTCATAAAATATTTTATAAAGTTGTGAGCAGTATTTCGTTAGCTCAGCACAATAACGATATTAACTCTATGCAGTCAGTATACATTAGACCAGACCATTAAAGAAAAGTTGTTCTTATGTGGGTCAAGTATTCGACCATATTACGAGAGTCGTTGTCGTGGTAGATGTCGTTGTCGTTTGAACTTTTTTTCGATTTAAATTAAAATTTACAGGAATGACAATGTAAGACACATAGAAATTTGTCGTATTTGTGTCGTTTACAACAATCATAAAACCAATTTTTAAAAACAACTGGTTTTCGACTACTAAATCTTTTTATTATTTTTTTTTTTTTTTAATATTTTTCGAAAGTTGAAATCCTCATTTAACAAAAATTTAGTTTTCTATGGGCAGGTCTACTGCGTAGTCCTACATACATATTATTTGTAGAGCACTGAGGAATACATTATATTTCCTTGTTTGTTTATAAACTCACACATAAATATCATCAAATATTTCTTCCACAAAAAAAAAAAAATCAATCACTTAAATTTAGTATATCAGATAATTATTTAAAAGCTTTAAACATAATTACATTTATTTTTCCTCGAAATATTTTCTATCCATAATTTTGTTTAAATCTCTCAATATTTCTGACTTGAAACAGTTGTTTTATTGTTGTTACCGTATTCGATAAAAACTCATTGATAAATTAAATTTGCAGTGTGGCAAGTGGAGAAACAGCCAGACAGTATGACAGGTAGCTAAAGTAAAATAATGACAATTAACATCGTTTAAAAATAAATGTTTTAAATTTCTATGTCGCACTTAAAAAAATCTTGAGAATTCAAATAAAAAGGAAAAAAATGATTTTTAGCTTCCAAACAAATTATCGGATTTTTTATCAAAATCTACACAAACACACACATCAGAGTTAAACTCGAGTTCAGCTTTTATGTATAATGGGTGTCTAATAGGCTCCAAATTAAGGCATCAAGTGAATAGACCCCAAAAGAAATCAAATTGCTTTTGGTCATTTGTTTATGATTTTGCTTCATGTGCTATAGTGCTAGTTAAGATCTACAGAATCCGAAAGTATGTTTAGAAACTTCAGAAATGGTTCACCTTTTTTTATCCTGCCCTAGTGTATGCCATTTGCCAACACTTTTTTTAGTTTTAGCAAAAACAGAAACAGAGAAAACGTTCAATCATAAAGACTTCAATAATGTTTACCAACTTGTAACAAGAATTACAAAAAAAAAAACGAATGGGTATAAATTCAATTAAGAACACATACTCATTTACATTGTTGTCGCGTTGTGTAAGTACCACCGCAAGGTATGGACTTTGTGTTGAGCTGCTTTGTAGTGGTTTCCACACAGTTGACTACATCGTGATGACTGAGAAACATGCATCAGTCCATTCAACCATCCATCCATTCTCCAAAGAAATCCCTGTTTATTGTTTACGTGTTTACGACTTTTTTTAACACACTGATTGATTGTAAAACAAATACTTACTCAAAATGTTGTTTCGACACTTAAACAATTTATGCTGGATGCATTGTTCAAGCCAAATACTAGACTACTATTGGTTGGAATTCCACAACAAACATGTATATGCCAAACATATTCATTACTACGAGGCCGGTGCTAAATGGGTATAAATTTAAAAATAGTTATACTATAAACAGGCACAGCTTTCATTCTTTTCGTAAGGTTGCTTAAAATAAAATTAATTCTGGGATTTTATAACCTGAAATTGTTTTCTATCCCACAAATCTTTTAAAGAATTCACACAGGACTCGTTGAAAACTAACAGATTAATTTATAAATTTCAACAACAAAATTCCATGTTGTTTTTATAAATGTTGTAGAACTGTGTTCCATCCAATGGAACTTTCCAGGTGTATTAGAACCTATAAAGTGTGCATATGTATTCTGGTTCCTTGTGAGAAGCGAAGATGATTTAACGATATCTGTCAGTCCGTGTGGCCGGTGAAATAAGGTTTTCCAAGACCCTCGATATGATAGGGATTAGCATGTTACACATTTAATTTTATCATTAAACTCCAGCCAGATCCGTCCACAAATAGCTGATATATGAAAATGAAACAACTGTCTCTAATTTTACACACAAATGCATTGTTGTTTTTTTATTCTCAGTATACAAATCTGGAGAACGGCAAAAGCCAAAATTTCCAATTAAGGTACAATCATCATGGTTATCAATGCACAGAAACAACAAAAATATGCGTGAGATTTGAGAAGTTGGAGTGGCCAGGAATTATTTATATCCAAAGAACGGTATTTATATAACTTTCTGTTCTTATCGCACCATAGTAAAAGGTTTATAGGATTCTAACTGATCTTTAAAATAAATGCGATCTTTCAATAAATCGGGTCTAAAAATTACAATGACCATATTTCAGAGACAAACAGCAGCATTATGTACAAGAGAATTTAGTTATATTTAAAAACTAATAACGCAAACCATTTATGTTTCTGTAGAAACACAATTGCTATATTATCAAAAGAATTTCTCATAGACACGTTTGTTGATACAGGAAAAATTACAAACGATTTCGTTACCATAAAAAATAGCAACGAATTGAAAAAAATTTTGAAACGAAAGAAATTTATTGCATTGCATTACATTCGCATACTTAAGCAAAGACATTCTTAGACTCTTAAAGGCAAAAAAATAACAACTAACAAATTGATAAATGGACGAATGAAATGACTGAGGGAATGACTAAATGCTATAATGTATCTGTACGTGAGTTTAATGCGTGTGTGTGTGTGTGTGAGTGCACTGGCATGAATACAGAAGTAAATTGAAAAATTTAACTGAAAATCAACAATTGAAAATTTCGTGAAGTTTGTATTTGAAGAAACTTGTAGCAGCAGTTATTAATTGAATATTTTCTTCAAAGATTGGAATCTTTAATCAAAGAATGTAGAATGTTTTATTCTTGGCTACATTTGATTGTGTAAATATTTTTTCACCCCTCTGGAAATGTTTTTACGTTAAAAATTTGCAAAAGTTGCAAGATAAAGTTTGCAATTTAACTAAAAAAGCCAAAAAGAAGTTAGTTTTGGAAAAGTTGTTCTGCCATTTATTGAGTAGACAAAATTCTCATTTTAAATTACAACAAATCTTTTATTATATTGTGGCAACTCAACTCATTTATACTGCTGCCAAAGACGAATGGGCGTTAGTTAAACTTTGTCAGTTTTAAAGGGTGATTAAAATACACACTTTATTTGAATTTGCATTTTAATATTGAAAATGTTCAAAATAAAATATTTTCTTTTATTATTTTTTAGCATTGACCAAAGTTTTTATAAAACCAAATTTGATGACAGAATTTTATTTGTCACCAAAATACATTAAAATTCTATGTAATGTAAATAATATAAGAAAATTATATGAATGGATACTTTTCATAAGAAACACTTATCCCGTCTGCATTTTTAAAAAATGTGGCAAGTTGCAAGTTCATGTGATGCAGCATAAAACTATTGAAAATATTGTAACAAATATCTTTTTATAATCTCAAACAAATAAACAAGAGTTTACATTTATTTATTACTTTTTTTTAATAAAATAAAATTTAATAGTCTTAAAAATCTATTTAAACATTTTTTAGGAGAAACAAGAAAAAAAGTTGTTAATTTTATTTTGAAAAAATTAATTAAACAAAAATTTATTTTCTTTTTATTTGCAGAATTTAAAAAATCAAATCATGACGACGAATGTTTGGGTAGAACAGGTAAATTTTGAGTGTCAATTCGATTTTCAAATTTTATTTTTTTTTTTCAGTATTTTAATTATGCAAAGGAAAAACTCTCTTCAATTTTTTCTTTTCAAGTAAATCATTAATCAAAAATAAAATCAGTTTTAACTAAAAATCTAATCAAGTGTATTAAACGTTTAGTTATATCAACAACATTACCGCAGAAACTATTGTTAAAATCAAAAAATATTCAATTAATACTATTTATGTGTTTTCTGGTGTTAATTTAATTAATTTTTTAATAAGTATAATGAATTTGTAATTGAAATAAATCAATTAATATAATATAAGAACATCCGACAAAATTAAATTAATCTATAACGAATATTTGTCTACGATCCCGTTGCTTAAATTTAAAAATTTTATAAAAAAAAACATTTTCTAAAAAAACAATATTTTATACAAACACACATGTTTTTCCCGAATGTGCTTCTATGACTCAAATGTTTAATATAATAAAAATGGTATATTAAGAGACGAAAAACTTCCCACATTCTTTTTGCTTGAATATTAAAATATTTTTTATAAATAGCAGACCAAGCCTAATCAGCGCGTTAATCGTAAACTTTTTAGGGCCTTGCATTTGCTTTAAAATGATATACTTAAATAAATTGTTGTTAAAATAAAAAATTGAGTTGAGACCGCCAGGATGACCTAAAAAATTCTAAATTGCCATTAAATGTTTAAGACTTCCTTAGTTTACAAGATTAAGAGCGATCTATTTGAGTCTTTTTGCAGTCAACTTCACCACTTAACGCGCTGTCAAAATCGGATTTTCAAATGCAAGCGTTAACGCTGCACTATTTGGGTTTGTTTCATAAATTTTGTATGAGCATAAGAATTTTTGTAGACTTAAAATTGGCCATTCAATTTTATATCAAAATAACGTGAATTCTCCGTAAAATATATGTGCATCTTTCGGAAAACTATCTAAGTGCCCATTCACATTATACGATTTTTGTCGTTGCGATTCTTACCGTATGAACGAGAGGGGAGAGAGGAATTAAAAGGGGTACACAAGCGAGTGTACTATTCTATTAATTTTGTTAGCTCATTCGTTCTCTCATTTGACGAAAAATGTATTGAAGTTCGGTTTCAAAAGAAAAAGTCGTAACGACAAAAATCGTACAATGTAAACATCAGATCGACTTCAAAGAGAAAACGACAATAATCGCAACGACAAAAATCGTATAATGTGAATTGGGACTTACAGCCTGGCGCAAGAAGTCGACCACTATCGCTGACTGGCATTTTCAATGACAAACAGTTGATTTGCGCCCCACTTTGAATCAATTACAAAAAATCTGTATAGAAAGTATTTTATAAACTTTGAATTTAAATTTAACTTCGAAAGTATTCATGCTCTTTCGATGCAAGTAAAAATAAAATGTAAACTAACCGATTATACGATACCATTTTGAATTTGTAAAAAATTTTGAAAAAGAATAATGAAGGCGAATTTTAAAAACATTTAGTGTTTAATTAGTCATACATACTTAAAAATAATATTTATGTGTGTCAAACTTTAAAATATTTCCTGATCATAATTTAATTTAACTTTTAATTGTGAAACAAAGTTTATAAATTAAATTTGTAATTGTATTATTTAAAAAATAGTTGCTGGCGTTTTTCGTTTAATGCAATTATCTCTCATAAATGTAAATTGAATTTTTTTGACTTAAATAAATTAACGCCATACAAATTAATTTATAACTGTTATAATCACAACAACATACTGCTTTATCAATTGCAATGCACACACACATATACAAAGAAACATGCTTAAATGCTCACACAAAAACAACAATTCAAACAATTGCATTCCCAGCAAACACAATTTACAGAATAAAAATCGTATTTTTTTTCATTGATATAAAAAAAAACTTATAATTTCTGTTGAAACATTATGATCATCGAATAATTTTGAATAATTTATTTACAATTATTCTCAATGTGTTATCTAGTTTGTGTGTTTGTTGGGTTAGTAGTATACTAATTTATTAATACAAATAGAAAAAAACAACAAAACAAAAATCACTCAAACATACAATAATCGTAAATGCATAAATAAATATTTTTTGACATTCGACAAACACATAAACAAGCACATAAAACATTCCCTCATTTTCAATTTGAACTTTTTGCCAGCGTGTGTATGTATGCTTTTACATATGTATGGGTGAAGGAAAACAAATAAAAATATAAATAAATAAATAAACAAACAAACAGTGAACTAAAAGTTTTTGTTTTGCATTCAATTCAGTTGTTGTTTTATTCCATTTTTTTCTCATTTCTTTTGTTGTGCTCACTTCGCTTTCAATAATTTATTCATATTTTAATTAGATTTTTATTCATTGTTCTATTTTTTGTTTATATGTATGTATGTATGTATGTCTGTATGTATATTTAAATGTAATTTTGCCTCTGCTAATTTAAATTTTTCCTTATTCTGTTTGTTTTTTTTTCTAGGAATGGAATGATTACAAATTAAAATGGAATCCTGATGATTACGGCGGTGTTGACACGTTACATGTACCTTCTGAACACATTTGGTTGCCGGATATTGTTTTATATAACAAGTGAGTATTTGCTTATAGCAACATACTGTACACTCAAACGTAATTTTTAATTAGTCGACTAAATTAATTAATTGAAATAAATTAAAATAAATCAAGTGCATTTTAAGAAACTATTGTTACCTAATTGACAATTCAAATACGAGCACGTTTTTCCAAATTCAATGAAATCTATTGTGTTATTAAAATTGAAAATGTGTCTTTGTTGGGATTTATAAAGAGTAAATAGAAGTTTTGTTAAGGAACTACACAATAAGACTTAATAATTAATAGAAAAAATCATTGTTTTATTAAACAATGCTTGGGGTTTTCTTTTTTTTTAATATTTGAACTTAATAACTGGAATTTGTGCTTTCAAGTTATAAGAGATTTTTAAATTAATTGAAATGAAAAATTAAATGGTTTCGATAAAATTAGAAAGATTTTCTATTCCCAAAAATTACTTTGGTAATAAAATGGCAAGTGCACGGATTAAAAAACAACACTGGCAACTTGCTTTACATTTTTTGCGAAAACAATACAGAAAGTTGTTATTGTTTTCATTTTGTTTTTTCTAAGCCTAATTACAGGTACAAGTAATGTTGGGAGAATTCCAACCAATCATAGTGGGGAATGTAAGAAAATATCAATTCACTGGTTATTGTTGATGTTTTTGTTTAAGCTTTGATATTGTTTCAAGTAAAACTGTTGCTTATAATTCTTATTCGCTTAACAGTTTTATAAGTTTAATATATTTTGTTTTTCTTAAATCCTTGGATAAAGTTTCCTGATGATCTGGCCTAAGCAACCAGTGAAATGCGCATAGGAATAGCTTATCGCATCAACAATAAATTTCAGTGTTTTTATCAAGAATTAAAGTTGTGAATTAAGCACGACAAACAAAATCTTGTTAATTAAAAATTTTGTATTCCCAAAAATTACTTCGAAAATTAGAAAAATTTAAATTTTTAATTCAGTGATTTTCAAAGGTTTATTCGTTAAAAATTTACAAACAAAAAAATAATTAAAATCCTCTTATCTCATGGATAAATCGAAATAATATTCTTTCATACTTTAACCATTTTTTGTTAAAGACACATTCCAAATATCGTATTTATTTCTTTTTTCAATCTGTTTTAAAATTAAACAAGAAATTGGCCTTCTAATATTTCAATTTTGATACTGGACACATACCACTTCTCTCAAATGCTTGCCAAAAGACAAAAAAAAATAAATAAAAAGGCAATCAAGGATAAGAGAAAAAAACGGATTGTTGGGGAGGGGGTGCTGGAACGTAAATATTTCTAAACCAAATATGTATAATATTTCATTTGTTGTTGTTTCATTTTTTTTTTTTTGCTTTTTTCACTTGGCTTTTCAAGTGGGTGTTTTTAGAATGATAATCGTTTGCTTGTAGGACCCATCACTTTGTTTACTTTTCAGACTTTTGTGTTTTATAAATGTTAAGCGGATTCTGATGCCAATGCTTCTGCTACGACTACTTATTATTGTTACTACTGTGGTTGTTGTTACTGCTACAACTACTCTTTCCGCTGATACTGTTGTTAGTCACCATCGGCTTCCAATGGATTTTGTTTCAGCTTGTTATACGATTACTGTTGAATTCGTGTTTAGTTAATCGTGGTGTTTGTGGTTTGGCTACTGCGTTGGTTCTTTGTTAAGAGTATCACAGTGAACAAACAAATTATTATAATTAGTGTAACTTATATTCAGCTAAAATTTGATGTTTTCGCAACGATAATTTATGTTCAAACTTGAGAAAGCCAATTATAATATAACAAATTATAACTAATTAACGCAAGACAAGGAAATGGCCATTATAATAATTTACAACTTTTCCGCTTTTGGATATTTTTATTCTTTATCCAAAGACACATTCAATAATAGAAGTGAATAATGCATGCATTGGTCTCATATAGAATGTCCCAAACTCACATAACTGCAACGTTACAGGAAGAGATTTGCTTGTAAAACCTTTATTTTCGATACTGTTGCGTGAACGAGACGAGGTGTATTTGTGTGAAATGTAGGGAATCATTGACTCAATTTTGAAAAAAAAAATGATTTAGGTTCATTCTATAGGGCGCCAATGATAAGGAACTTTAGTTTACAAAAAAAAAAACATATACTTGAATATGTCCTGATACACCACCTTGGCTTCAGGTGGCCTTTGGACTTATTTTTGGGTCCCATTGGACTCTATCTGGAAACCAGATTTGGGACAAGTTTTGACCAATTCTTTACATTCACTCCGATACACATATATATGGAACTATCACTCTTTAGCCAATCTTTTTAAATAAAGTGTTGACCAAGTTGCCACATATTTATTTTCTTAATTACCAGATTTACGAGTTTATAATTATACACTTAGGGCTAAAGAATCAGAGCAAGTTAAGTTCTCTTTTTGGTTTAAAATGTGTCTATAAATCAGTTAACATATAAATCATCTTTAAACGCATAAAATTGGGCGTTTAAACAACCAATGCAGACCATATGAATTTTATAACATTTGTTGTAGTGCTGCCACATGTTATTTTTTAAACAACTTTTAATACATGGTTCACTGATTTATAGTTGTTAAGTTTAAACTACACATAAATTCAAGTTTAGTTCAACTTAACCAGCGTTTAAACCATCAGAAAAAATTATTTTTTGAATTCAAACAAAAAATTTGTAGAATCAAAACATTTTTTGTCTGAAATCGGTCCTACAAACAAATTCGCATATTCAAACAATTTATTTCCATTTTGTTAACTGGAAAAAAACACTGACTGTTTTAAACAAATAATTTACAAAATCAAATAAAAAGTTTACTGAAATTCATATAAATTTCAAACAAATAATTTTGCTGAATCAAAAAAAAACACTGACTGTTTTAAACAAATAATTTACAAAATCAAATAAAAAGTTTACTGAAATTCATATAAATTTCAAACAAATAATTTTGCTGAATCAAACAAAAAATTTTGCACAAGCAATGACGTGCACCCAAGCTATCACTGAAGGAGAAGATGAAGGCAGAAAGCAGAGCGGCGGCTGGCTTTGAGACACATTTGGAATAATTTTTGAACAAAGTCTTGTTTATACACACAATGTTTTTCTTTATCACTCACTGTTGCTGTATCCTTTCCTTGGCTAAAGAAGACGAAATGTAACCAAAAACGGCAGCAGATCGACTCGATATGTTTTCGTCATTTTTTATTTGATGTATTTAACTAAACAGTTTTAAAAAATTGAACACAGGATTATGTTTTTCCTTCTTTTTTACCAACTTTGAAACCAACCAAAAATTTATTTTGTTTCTTATAATTTTATTGTTGTTTCTGTTGTTTAAAAAGAGTTAAACGTTTTTTTTGCCTGCTATTGTTTTTTTACTACAAACATCGTCACGCTATTATATCATCTTTCTTATTGTTGTACTTTTTTAAAGCGTCCAAAAATAGACTGTATGTGTTTTGTGTTGTTGTTCTTATATTTCACAGAAAGAAAGCGTTAAATATTTCACACAAAATTATGAAAACTTGAAACCAATAGCGCGTATATTATATTATTGAATAGTTGTCAACATTTTTGTTGGTTAAATAAAAATAAAACAAAAATATTAATTGAATCAGTAAAAAAATTAGTTGAAATTAAAAAAAAAATTCAAACAAACGTTTGTTTCAAAATAATTCGGCAATAATTAACGTTTACAATTGGACATTCTTTGCAATTCGAGAAAAATCCCTACATCTTTCGCTTTTTCTCACCATGTAAAATTTTTTAAATAAATCCCTACAAAAAGGGAAAAATCCATTCCCTTGGCATTACTGATTGATTTGTCTTGCACAAGATAAATTTTCTTCTTGCATTTCCTAAAATGTTTTATTTTTATACCCACACCACAATAGTGGAGAGGGTATTATGCATTTGTGCTGATGTGAATAAAACCATAAAATATTGATCCTAGACCCACTTTAAAAGCTACGGTTACATTTATTAAATATTTGACCAAATAGTCATAACCACCACTTTTTAAATAATCTGTGAGATTTAACATGATCTTAGCATCACAAAAAAAACTAATTACACTGCTAGACATACCAAAAAACGGTTATTTGTAAGATGTGGTATTGAATTAAAAATAAATATTGGAATTTAAGGAAAGTAAATTTTAGTTTGCCTTTTGGTCACGTTTTATCGTCAAATATTTGCCAAGTGTGACCGTAGCTGAAGTATCCCTTCGCCCCTTTTTAAATTTTTCCATCTAACTTTGGCATTAACATCCGGATCTTAAATTATGATATATCCAAGTTTTTGTCTTGAGATGACTGGTTTGCCACAGTTTATTAAGACTAGAAATTGCGTGATCAAATTTCGTGAAGATCGGTCCATAATTTACCATAGGCCCCATACAAACGACACTCTCGGAAAAAACGTTAGCAGGTTATTGTAATAGAATATGGTCTGCAACGTTGTCATTATTGAGACATAAACTTTGATATATAATCTCTTAAGAGCCCACTATAAATGCCAAAGATATAACGAAAAATTCATAAAGGCAACCCCTACGTTTGACAAAAAAAATTCGAAACCAACTTGCAAAAAAACTTTATTTAGGTTTATTTTTCAGGTGCGGCCTTCTGTCCATGTTTCTTTGTGCGCAAAGTACAATTCGCAATTTTGAAGATAATGTAATGAAATTTGGCACATACATTTCAACTGTCATAAGGACGAAGGTTATTGAAAAATTGTGAGAATCGGTTTCTGAAAAATTTTTTTTGTTGAATGAAAATGAAATGAAAATATTTTTAGCTACAAAATGATAAAAAAAAAACCATTTTTCAGGATTTTAATTTCAAATGCATATAAATTTGCAATTACAAATAATTTTTTTACAAAAAAATGCAGAAAATCAACAAATTTCCTGATTTATAAATCGAGTGTTTCCATAGAAAATTACCCCTTATGACTCAAAAATGAAATTATTATTTAGATTTTTGTCCGCTAATATTATACAAAATAAATGTATCTGTCATTTTCCGAACTTTTATTTTCTTTATACTAACAAAAATATTCTACTTTGAGTTACGTATAATAAATGAATTCAAGCACAAAAAACTGTTATTTATTTAAAATTTGGTAACTAATTTCTTTGGTTTGAAAATAAATCCATTCCTTAAAAACACATTTCAAAGAATTTAATCAGATACTTAATACTTTTAACATATAATATATAAAGTAAAGACCGTTACTATTTTAATGGTCAAAAAAAGTATTGAAATTACTTTTTTTTTTTTAATTCTAATGAAGCAATCCTCGTGGCATATTTTGGTAGGTTGGAATTTTATTTAAAAAATCTCCGAAAATCGTTAACGACCGTTACTTTGGAAACACCCATATGCAAAATCCTAGATCGTCTTAGGTCAAAAATAGCAAATTTTAATTTTCAAAGAGATAAACCATGAATTTCGTTGGATTTTTTGTAGAATTCAACCAAAACTGTTCACTGATTAAAAAAAATTAAGAATTCTTGATCGCTTTTTACTTTTGTAATTCCCAAGGTGCATTGATTTGGACATGGTGGCTTTCCTAGTTTGTCTATAGAACAAAAATTCTAAACTTAACCTCAACTGGAAGTGCTTAATTTGCATCTGAAATTTAATTCAAATCAGACTAACCGTTTACAAAATCCAGACTTATTTAGAAACCACCCTCTGTGTGTTGGTCGGCAGAGGGTGTTACCAGAAATTGGGGAGGGCTAGCAAACTTTTTACCACAGTAGTCCTTACATCAAGGTTAAATTCGGATTTTAGACACATATGGCCATAGATAAGTATTTTCATGCCCTGCAAACTTCAGTACAAACGCGTAACAGCCTTCCCACTAACAATTGTGTAGAGCAAGGAAATGTCTTTAAATCTAAAAAAAAAGAAAATTGTGTTGGTTAATTTTATCACGAGACATTTGAAAAATAAAAATTACAAAGATTAAAAAAGCAAATAGATGGGAAATTGCAAATTATAAAACACGAAATGTGTACTTGTGTTGCTATAAAAATTTCGATAAATAATACTAACAATGCATACCGCATGTTTCATTTACGTGTGAATGGTGGCATTTGCCACAACTGAAAGTTTTTTTCTCCTTAACAATAAATTGGAAAACAATATTTATATAAATCACTGGTAATAAGTAGAGAATTGTGGCGTTGTATTGGCATGTGAGAGGAAAAGTAAACAAAACAAGCATCTCATTCACCCCAAATGCAATTGTTTAATCCAAGAGAAGAAGAAGAGTCAGACGGCACGTTAAATTTCAGAGCCAAATAAACTAATTCTGTATCTAGTTCTTTTAGATATTCAGAAAATTTTCTGCTCTTATATCAGGTCAAACATTTTAAAATGCCGAAAGTGGATCTGATCAAAAACACAAACACATTTACACTCTTTTTTTACTTCCTCCTTATTTTTTTTTTTTTTTAATTTCCACTTACTGACTAACACATTAATTCGCACATACTATATTTTTTGGTTTAACGTCCGTAGAACATGTTTGAACAATTTTGTTTATGGTTTTAATGTAAGTTTTTTTATAAAACAGAAGAGGAGAATTTGTTTCCATTTTGCGTACTTTTAATTTGTTTCTTTTTTTTTGGGGTTTGTTAAATTTTCAGTTCAGTTCGGTGTGTTTGGTATTCAGCTGAGATTTTAAAGCACTTTAATTTATTGGTTTTGTGACACTGTCACGCGCTCTTTGCTCAGCACTTGAGACCTTTATAATAAAATTTTTGCCAAAAGCTTTTCTACGCCGCCAAAAATTCAAATATTGAACAAAATTGTGCAAAATAAAAATCTGTAAGTATTTACTGAATAGTGTAAATGCAAATGAATGCAGGGACACATTGGTTGCGAACACTTTTTTTTCTTTTGTCATTTGTGGAATAGAATTCAAAAACTACAAAAGTCTATTTCGAAATATGTTTATCATTTCAGCTTGTGTCTCCTTTGTGTTTGTGTTGCTAAAAACAAAACTTTAAAACAAACACTTAGTAGAGCAATAAATTAAAAATTGTATAAAAATATTTCTCTTTTGTTTAACACTTATGCAATAAAATTTTATTATGGATTGACAAAAAAAAAATTACAAAATTTATAACCATAAAAAATATTTATTTATTTTATTTGGCGATGTCTGTTTACCACCAGATCACATTCTGGTAGAAATGTGTGTGAGTAAAATATAAACGAACTCATATTGGAAGTGTAATTGCAAATCTGTATCTGGGAGTGTGTGTGAGAGTGTACTTAAGTACATTTCGTTGTGTTTATTCGAGTGTGTGTGTATGTAAGTGAGTATGGGTAAAAGTTCTTGCTTAAGTTGGATTATTTTTTATACATTTTGATTTTATTTAATTTTTTTTTTTTTTTTTTTTTTTGTTTTAATAATTTGTTCAAATATTTTTATATGTTCTTTTGCTTGTTTATTGAATGTCAACCAAATTTATCTGCGATTTATGTTGATTTTATTTTGAGTTTATTGTTTTTATTTATTTGGATTTCGTGTTTATATAGGCAGCCATGTTTTTCTTCTGCTACTTTTTATAACTTTTGATTAAGGATAATTGTACCTGCAATCATTTTTATGAATCATTTATATGAATTAGTTAAAACAAAAAAAATACAAAATTCGAAAACAAATATTACATATTGTACTTTAGTGTTATGTACGATGGAAATGTGGCAAACACAAACGGTTATAGTTTTTGTGTAGTAAATACATCAAAAAACTCGTTTATCTGATCGTGATCCACGTTTAAAAAACTACAATAACTTTCATTTCTTTTGATTTGACTTATGCTTGTGCTGTTGAAATCAACAATAGTTTCAGTCAAAGCTAAATTACAAAACGAAAAACAAACAGTTGAACGAAACTTTTGCCAGCAGTTGTTTTAAAAATTGTGCTTTTGATTTTCTTTTCTTTTTAATAGTTTCGCAAGTAAAAGTACAATCAGTCTTTTGGCTTTTGTAGGTCTCAAAAAATAATTTCTGCATTTGCAAGTTATAACTTATGAGCAACTGCAATCAGGTAGTTTTACTTCTCGTGTTTTACACGAATGCCCTCAAGAGCCGAGCACATATCGTGATTTTCACACACACACACGAATTTTAACAAATCTCACTTCAAAGATTGTAAAAAACAACAATAATAATAAATATGTGTATGAATACATCGGTTTGTTTCCTTCTTCAATGTGAACAAAAGTCACTAGAGAACATTAAAATGTAATGTACAATTATTTTTAAAGAAAATTTTAAACATATTATGTTTATTTTAACCATATTATTGTGACTGCCAATTATATTATGGTTAAATTAGTCCGCTATCAAAAAGCCACAACAATATTATGGTTGCCTTCGAACATGTTATAGTTAATAATAACTAAAATATGTTTAACACTTATAATAGCATGGTTGCTTTTCAACCATACTATTGTCAATTTAAAAACAAATTATATTTATATTTATCCATAACATGTTTAGAGGCCACCATAATATGGTCGTGGCTTCTTGATGGAGGACTAATTTAGCGTTAATACGATTGTCGGTGACAATAATATGGTTAAATTAAACATAATATGTTTAAAATTCTCTCTAAAAATAATTGAGTTGGAGGTGACCATATTAAAACGGGTACAGAACCACTACAATTGTATGATGTTTGATTAAGAAAACGTTTTGCAAAAGCAAATACAATTTCAAATCAACTTTTAGATGGGTGTGAACATGGCTTAAGAAACATATTTAAACAAACAGTTTTTTTAACTTTATTTCAAAGTTCACTTACTCTAAGGAAAACTGGAATTTTCTATAAAAATACTGTTTTTGTTTGGGAGTATAAAAGAGGCAAACATAACAAGCTTCATGTATAAATGGCCAAACTGTCAGTCCGTCTGTGAGATTCTTGCTTTCACACATACTCATATTTATGTTTATGTGTGTCTGTATTTGCACATTCGGATTTCTATTCCCTAAAGTGCTTTATATTGTCTTTTATTTTATTAATATTTTTTTGGTGTTTTTTTCAGAGTTTTAATTAAATGTTTGCTGTTGACAAGTTCATTATCTAAGAGATCTCTTAATTCTATTATCAATGAAATTTATTTAGACCATGTGTCGTCGCCAAAACAAAATAAATAACAAACAAAGAAAACTCTATTTCAAACTACATAAACCATTGTACAAAAAAGGAAAAGATGGAAAACTAAACTCTCTTAATGGAAAATAAGCCATACACATACAGATAAAGATAAATGTCGCTTGAACATGAAAAAAAAAACAAACAGCATTTCAATTAATTGTTCCGTTGATAAAAAGATAAATTTGTCAAATGTTTTATACAAACTACATTTTTTAATATTTTATAGTACCGAGTATTGCGACATGTCAAAATCTCAAATAAATTCAAAATATTTAATGGTGTGAAAACAATTGTTTGTGAAATGTGAAAATTACGTAAATAAATTTGACAGTAGTATGGCTCTCATCATTTTTTGAAATTTTTCTAAACGATTAGATCGGGCCGAATTCATGTAAGCGATGGTGGTGGCATTTTTGTGGGATTTTCCATGGAAAATTGAAATGTCGTTCATAAATTTTCACTTTTATTTATTTTCTAATTAAACAATGGAAAGGATAAAAAAAATATAAAATTGAAAGTGCTTTCTCTAAAATTTTAAATAAATTACTCATATCAGTTGGTAAGACTTATTAAATACGCTTTATATTATAAGAAAAAATTATGAAAAACTACATTCGTATCAACTTCCGCACCCTTGAAGAAAATAACAAAAATAGTTGCAGACAATATCAGAATAAACATTTTTATTTATTAACGAAAAATTACATTTTATAATGTTAGGTTCGCACATTGATTTTTTCTTTTCAATATCTGTTGAAATAACGCCAAAAATTAAAGCGCTTCTTAAACAAAAATATAAATGTTTATTCAAACTGAGTGGCTGCTAAAGTTCTGCATAGACCCTGTTGGCCAAACTGACGTCGACGACATTGTCGTCAACGATTTATGCACGACATGTCCTCTATCACGGAGGATTTCTGGAAGACAATTTTGAGGAAAATGTCATGGACGACAAAATACTCGACATTGCCTAGTGCACTGTCTTTTTAAGAAGTTTATAAACGTCGAAATAAACGACACTGTCTTTCAAGTTGTCTTTTGTCACAGCTTATCCACTACAACATGACAGACATGGTCTTGTAAGGTATCCTCTATCAACAACTATACACGGCAGTATGAGCGACAGTGTCTTGTAAGCTGTCCTTTATTAAGGTGTATGCACGACAAAATGACCGACAGTGTCTTGTAAGGTATCCTCTATGAACTACTAAACATGACAATATGAGCGACATTGTCTTGTACGCTGTCTTCTAAACAAACAAATATAATTTGTTCCCAATAAAAAATGCAAAAAACTGTAAAATAACGATAAAAATAAAAAAACAACCAAAGCAAAGTGAAGAAAATCCGTCAGTCAAGTCTTAGAACCCAAAGACTAAGGAATGATTTTAAAAATATGTGTGTGCTATTGTATATTTTGATTTATTCGTTAAGGTTTATAAGCGACATTGTCGTGTAAGCTGCAACTCCTGTAACTTCATCGACATTGTCTTATACGCAGTCGTTGACGACAAAGTAGAATCCATTGTCGTCTATGTAGTCATCAAAGACAATATAAACGACAATGTCGTTCATGTGGTTATTAAAGACTATATGGACAACAATGTCGTGCATGTGGTCATCAACGACAGGCTGAGCGCCATTGGCCCTCTTTGTGCCGTGCACGATTTGCGCGACACTTCTTTGAAAATGTCATCGACGATTTGCATTAGTTTTCCTTTACTTGTCGTGCAGGAATTAACATTGTCGTGCACGAATCAATGATAGCCAACTGGGGAGTTTTATTTTTATTTCATGTACGATAGTGTAGACGGAAAATGTAATGAAAAAGATTTTCTATTGGATTTTTTGACAACGAAAAGATAAAAAATTATTAGATTCCGTAAGAGCAAAAATCGTAAGACTTGTAGAATAGTGTAATAAGGGCTTTAATAAAAAAGCTTTCAGAAAGTTTCAATACCTTAAAATAAGATAAAAATATGTATGTTTTTTTATTATTATCATTAAACCAAATTATTTGAATCAATTTCCGCTCAATGAAATGAATTTGTTCACAATGATAATTTTGCATTAAATTGAACCAGATGCGTAATGTGACAGGGTGCCTGTAACCAGACATATTTACGTTTCTTAACATTTTTTACTTTACCAGGAGAACGTTAAGAGTAAAATGGAGACTATACCAATGACACGTAGGAGGGTTTCATTAATGTTGTTTATGTTCTAAGAAAAACACACAAGCACACACATTTATTTAAACACTGATTGTAACATACAGCACCACACACATGAACAAATGGAACATAATGAGGAAATGCCTTCTCCCATTTAGCAACATACATATTTGTATCTATTCGTTTCTACAATCTATGGGCTAAAAATAAAAAATGTATGTACGTATGTATATATAAATAAATTGTGCGGTATAAAACTGTTGTCTGTTGGCTGAGTCTTTGAGAAGAAAAAAAACGATGAGCATTAAGTGGCATTTTGTTTGTGTTTTTCCGTTTTCTACATTTTCTAGCTGGAGTGAATTTTAATTTCTGAGATCATCATAAAAATTAATTGCTGGAATTAAGCAGCATACAAATGTTCTTTGACTTGCTTAAAATTTTGTTTTTTTTTTTATTTCTCTTAGTTTTTTAATATTTATTTTCTCTTTTTCATTTTCATTTAATTTTTCTAGGCTTATAATAAGAGACATTATAGACTTAAATTGTCTGTACTTTACTATCACTTCTTTTGCAACTTAGAGCAAAATGTTGAAATTGCAAACAGCCAGCATAAATTTCTAAATGTAGGTGTCAGAATATACACAGCGTGTATTTGGCTTTGTATCTAAAAATTCAGCATTATCAGTACAAAACTATACACAAGTGTTGGTATACACGATTTTATGTGAGTTGCTGTTTTAATACATTCTCACGACATTAAAAAGTTTGTCTTTACAAAAAAATGTTAACCATATCGTCGCAAGAGTTAAAGAACGCTGTAACTGACAAAAGATAAAATGTTCTCCTGTATGAAAATAGAAAAAAAATGCAAATCACAAAAACTATACAACTTTGGAACATGATTTTAAAAACATATTTTTATTTTTTTTTTCGCTTTATATATTGGCTGTAAACATTTCCTCTCAATTCAATTGTTCCCGGTGATTCTGAGGCTTACAGCAAACGATTTTTCTTCCACAGACCTTTTAAGTGCTGTAACTACAAATATTTTTTAATGGAAACAAAAAAATTAATTTTTTTTTTTATTATAAAAATTTGCTGATAAAAATTATGCAAAAAACGTATTTTCGATTTTTTGTCAGTTACAGCGTTCTATAATTCTTGCGACGATATGTGAATTAGTAAAAAAAAAATATCATTATCATTTTTGTAAAACAATAGGACAGACCACAATTGATATTTAGAGTTTTAAATCCATCTAAAGCAGAGAAATTTCACTGTAATGCCTGTGATAGTTTAATGAATTTAACTTTTGAAGAAGAAGAAGAATTTGATTATTTACATTTTAAAAGGATTTTTTAATGTCTTATAATAATGTGTTTTTTGTTTCGGAAAAACGTATTGAACATAGCAAATGGCCACAACAAAAAAAGGAAGAGAGAGAGAGAGAACCCCTTACTCAGTTGACTAATAGGGAATATACACTAGAGGCCTGCACAATGCTATTTGAAAATCATTCAAAGCATTGCAAACCAGCGCTGTGTGAACGTGTAATATCGAAAAACTTCACTGCTTTACTATAGCAAAAGTCAAATTGAAGCAGGTATAAAAAATACCCTCAGAAATTAACAAGGGAATGCAAAATACACAAAAAACTACAAGCAGTTCTACGAAATATTTTGTATGTTAATTTGTTTGACAATATTTCATCAGCAATTCTTTGCAAAAATAATTCTTTGTATGCATGCGTCACAATTAGTGTTGCCAAAACTTAATAAGGAAAACATGTTAGATTTCGGTAAAAAAAAAGCAAACAAATTCTAAATAAATGATAAAAAAAATTATAGAAAGATATTCATTAAGTAAGGGCCAACAAATTTTGTATAATATTCAGCAATTGTCCTTCAGGTTCAATGACGAGGTGTCAAATTATCTTTAATAAAGGTTTGTCAGATACTTGACAGGTGCAATCGAACGATGTCGACAAGAACATTTCTTTCGTATATTTGTATTGAAAACAAAAACAAATTTAAGTTTTTTATCATTGTTTTCAATATAAATATGCGAAAGAAATGTTCTTGTCGACATCGTGGGCCTGGCAGTTATAAGTTAAATTTTCATATTATTCGAATGTGTATTCTAAGTCAAATTACAATTTCAAAAGCATTTTTTATACTTTAATAGTCTTATTCCTTCAATATTTTAAAGGAAAATATTGTTGTTTTTATTTTTCGATAAAAAAAAAACATTAATTCTCTTCCAAATTTTCTACTTTTCTTTCAATATTTTTAGCGCTGATGGTAATTACGAAGTGACAATAATGACAAAAGCAATTCTTCATCATACCGGTAAAGTGGTGTGGAAACCTCCTGCCATTTATAAATCATTTTGTGAAATCGATGTTGAATATTTTCCATTCGATGAGCAGACTTGTTTTATGAAATTCGGTTCATGGACTTATGACGGTTACATGGTAAGTTTTAGCAAAATTTTTTTTTTCTTTTTTTTTTTGCAAACAGAAAAATCGACTACAAGAGTATTAACAATAAATTATAGAAATAAAGGCGTAGGGAAGAGGAGAAAGAGAAAAATAAAGCATAATAAATTCAGACAGTTTTTATAATTTACAAGAAATAAACATGACATTAATCTCAATTCTACAACCATTAAATCATTGTAAATGTCTGTTATCGGTCCTGTTCCTCAAAATGAGTGACTGTGCGTAAAAGTAAGCACATGTGTGCGTGTTTGTGTGTGAGAGGTTCTATGTTTAGCTTTCAGATTTATTTGCAAAAATTACTTTTTAACAAGGATCATAGATATTTATGTATGTGTGTTGTTATGTTTGTTCATGTACACACTTTCATAAGTTTATTTCATTTGCCATTTATTGTTTCCAACTTGTTAAGCACAAACTTTAAAATAATAAAAATTCATAAAAGTAAGTAAAAATAAAAAAGTAAATAAATCGAAGAAACACTGCTAACTTTGGCAACAAAAAATTAAACTTTCGGCCTACCGACATGTGAATTCTTGTTGGTTTCTCTATACAAACACCATAACGCACAATATGTTGAAACGAATTTCCAATTTAGAATTCTCTTTAATCTTATTTTATTTTGCGAGTTTTAAAGCCATCATTTCAGCCTTCACAAAATATCTAGAAGTACTCTTATGTAACAGGCAAAGTAACCCAGCTTGCATTTTAAAACATAACCGAATCTTTTAGGAATCAGCTTCAAGATCAAATTAACCGCATTTGAGCTCATTTTCCGATCGTAAATGATACCCTCGTTGTGAGAAAACGGTTCCCTACCGCTGAATCACCTCAAAGAATCATTTATGATACAATTTTTTTATTTCTTTTTAAGCATATGAATGAATCATATATGAATCCTTTTTCAATCGCTCAAGTAATAAATCAGTTTTTAATCATCTAATGTGACCTGAAAAGATTAATCTTGGCGATTTTTAGAATTATCACCCAAATGCAAGCTGGGTATACAGACATACGTATGTGCAATACATACATATGCAGTACGGATGCCTTCTAGAAGGTTTCTGTGCTCCTTCTTTTGGATGTACAAGGCCTGCTCGCTCCGTTACATACTCATATCTTTTCCGCTCTCGCTTCTTTCGCAGTTACAAAGAAATGGTAACTGGATCAAAAAAAAAATTCTTTTAATTTTGCTTTGGCAAACAAACAAAACAAGAAAGGTTACTTCTCCCTTCTAATAGAAGGAAATGTGAAATGATCATCTTATCTTTTATACGAAAGAGGCAAGGCCTTCTATGAGGCGTTGTTAAGCAGTTTGATAAGAATGGTAATTGAATAAAAAAAATGTTTAAACAGGCCAAAAGTAAGAAAGTCTTCTGAGTTTTCCTACTGGGAAGTTGTAAATCGTGTGTGCGAGAGTGTGCGTATTGTTGAATGAATAAGTCATGTGTCACTCATACGCACAGGGATATCGCAAGAATCCAGATGTGGGTTAGTGTCTTAAATGTACAAGTGTGTGTATGCGTTTAATGAACTTAATACAGTCAATGACTTTTTAAAAATAAGCCAGCTGTCAAATAAGCAAAAGAAAAATGGCGGCTATTAAGTGAAACAGACGGTTGTTTGACTATGTTGATATAAATGCGTTTCAAACTTAAACTTCAATTTAAATCACAAATACACGTTAAAGTATGAGTGGCTGTGCGATAAGGGGAAACAAGGCTTAAATGTTGCTCTATTTGCCTTGTGTTTATTCATCGCATACTTAGACATACATAAATATATGTGCTTATAAATTGTTCTTTTCTAAATTTGACAAGTTTTTGTCAGACGACCATTCTTTTTATTTAAATTGCTAGAAAAAATGTTGGGCAAATTTATAAAACGCCACATTGATTTCGCCGCATTAACGCTGTAAATATGTATGTATGTGTGTATGTTTGTGAGCGTGTTTGCATGAGGTGACTGTGTTTGTGATTATACGTTTGAAAAAAATATGTAGGTAAATACTTAAATACAAATTTAGTAGCGCAGTTTTAGAGTTTGTTTTTATAATTTTTCCACAAAATACTCATATAAATGTGGGATGATAAATAAAATATGCCATTGATTTGCACGTTGGCTTCATTTTTTAAGAATTGTTTATTAATAATAATTATTGAAAATTAAAAGAAAATAAATGTGAAGAAGTGACATAAAAATAAAGTTCCATATTTTCCATGTTAATTGTTTGCAGGTTGATTTAAGGCATCTTAAACAGACGCCGGATTCCGATAACATTGAAGTTGGCATCGATCTTCAGGATTATTATATATCCGTGGAGTGGGACATCATGCGCGTGCCGGCTGTGCGAAACGAGAAATTTTACAGTTGCTGCGAAGAACCATATTTGGATATTGTCTTCAATCTAACGCTGCGCAGAAAAACACTGTTTTATACAGTCAATTTAATTATACCATGTGTGGGTATATCATTCCTATCCGTCTTAGTTTTCTATTTACCAAGTGATTCGGGCGAGAAGATCTCATTGTGTATAAGTATCTTGCTGTCGTTGACTGTGTTTTTTCTACTGCTTGCGGAAATTATACCGCCCACATCATTAACGGTGCCTCTGCTGGGAAAGTATTTACTATTTACCATGATGTTAGTTACGCTGTCTGTCGTAGTTACCATTGCGGTGCTCAATGTTAATTTCAGGTAATTAAGCAATTTCCGTTATGATAATCATTGATATGTTTTTAATACCAATTTTTTATTTACAATATTTTAGGTCTCCTGTAACGCATAGAATGGCGCCTTGGGTCCAAAAGGTTTTCATAAATATTTTACCCAAACTCTTGTGCATTGAACGTCCGAAAAAAGACGAATCAAATGACGAAGAGGATGATCAGCCTCAGGAAGTTTTAACAGATGTGTTTCATCTACCGCCTGATGTCGATAAGTTCGTTAATTATGATACTAAACGATTTAGCGGCGATTATGGCATTCCAGGTATGTGTATTATTGTCAATTTATATGTTTTTTTAGAGTAAATTCTATTTTAGGCAAATAAAATTTCTTTGAAAAAGTATTTTAACTTTGCTAACAATAACATTTAAAAAATGTTTCATTACCAAAAAGTAGACGAAATAGCCCAAAACAAATTCTTAATTTACATTGAAGGCATACTACTTAACATAATAATACCTGTCGATTTTTTTCAAAAAGTGTTCAATTTAAATGTATTAATTTAAATTTCTTATCAATAAATATCAAGTACCATTTCAACTCGAACTCCCATACCTGGTTCAATTTCATGGCATCCAATAATGTGAATGAAAAATATTAAAGAAGAAGAAATAAATAAATACCAAGAGTAAATAAAACAAGTTAGAGTGCTATATTCGGCTGTGCCGAATCTTTGATACCCTCCACCGACAGCTCAGTGGGTTTTATATGGGGCCTAGTGAAGTATTAAATTTTATTTTGATAGCATTATTATTTACGGTCTTAGGCGTACTAAACTGTTTTCCGAGAGTAGGGTTTCTATAGGGCCTAGGGTAAATTATGGACGGATCTTCATGGAATTTAACAGCATGATTTCCAGTCGAATAAAAAAAATTTTTGCAAAATCTTATCTCACTCCGTGCCTTGTTCGACCATTTATGTTATTTTTTGTAACAAAATTATCATTTTTTTAGGTGGTGGTTCCACATTTTGATTCATAGCTCTGGTCCTACTGCACCGATTTTGCTGAATTTCAATCCCAAACTGCTTAGGATAACTACAACCAATTTGGCGCCAAGTTTGTTAATTTCTTTTGAGTTGTTTGAAAGTGAGCGTGTTTTCAACAGACGGACAGACAGACGGACATGGCTAAATCGGCTTAGAATCACTCAAGGACCCAGAATATATATACTTTATGGGGTCTGAGATGAATAATAAAAAAGTTTCACACGGAATGACAAACTTAATATACCCTCTTCACAACAAATTGTGGTGGAGGGTATAAAAAAGAGATTAGAAAATATCTAAAGAATTTAAGTTCATTGTAGGATATCGAAATTTTGTTTCTTATCTTTGTTTCTGTTTTGTTTCTGTTTTGTTTTGTTTCTGTTTTTGACATTGTACAATGACTTTACAAAAACAAATCGCTTGTGGTTTTGTACGAGTTGTAATGAATTCGCCTTAGTAAAGTCATAAAAAATTTTGTTTTCAATTTGCAAACCATACTATTTCAAACAAAAGATAACAAGGAAAAATATTTAAACAAATTAAATTAATTAAGTTTACATTACATGGGTAAATGATGAAAACTCTCTCTAAAGAACCTACTTTGTACTTATTCTACCATGCCTCAAACTATGTTTTAATTGTATAGAATCCTAAATCTTTATTTCTTAAGAATTCTCGTAATATATTTTGAAAGTTTATAAGAAGGAGAATTGATACAAGAACAAATTGTTCTTAAGATAAAATCTTTTGAACAAATAAATTTTTAGAAACCACATATAATCTAGATGCTACCGCCGTGATTGAGTTATTTTCTTGTTTTAATTTGCAATGGTAATTTTCTACTTCTTACATATAAAGACTTTGAACAAAATAATTTTTTGGTTTCTGAAATTTATTTTAAGGATCCTTATTCCAAGTTTTATATATCAAATTAACTCCTACCATATTAATTATTCTTAAATAATAATCACATTTGTTCATTGCTCCTATTCAGCTTTTAAAATTACAATGCTCCTATTCATTATCTAATATAAATGTATCCCTATTTGTTATTTTTATCTTATTTATATGGCTATCAATATTTGTTGTAAGTTTTGTCTTTAAAAGTTGGAAACTGTTCTTTGTAATTGCTAATCTGTGTTTATGTCCCAGTAAAAACCCACTGTGTTTCTATCTTTGTGCTTTTTTTTTGATTTATTAACAAAACTTGTCCCCATTCCACCTGGGATCTTCGAAAAAAGAAAACATTTCACAGTACACACAAACATATGTTAAATCAACTTCTCTACTCATACGGACCCAGAATATTCATACTTCAAAGGATCTAAGATCAATATTGCAGAATTTACAAACAAAATGACAACCTTATATATGTAGATGTAAGAATCATTTCCCCACGTGGTGAAGGGCTTAAAAAGACACACGTCACACAGATTCAAAAGGAATTCAGTTTCCAAGAAAAGGACATTAAAAAAATTAATTGTTAGTTTTTATCAAGCATTTTTACTAATTTCTTAGCCATTTATATTTGACTGATTTTAAATAGCGAAATTTTCGAGAGCATTACAGATCGATAGATATCAGCGTTTTAAAGGAAGCGCGCAAACTTGATTTCATCCGACGGACAGATAGACAGACAGACATTATTAAATGAACTTCTCTTCTCATAAGGATCCAGAAGATCAATATTGTATAGTGCTGACTATCTTCGGTGAAGGGTATAGCAAAGTATGCGTGAGATATCATCGAAAGTTTTTACTCGCCTCGGAAGACCTATCGATTCCATTACGTATAGAATATATCATCGAGCAAATATACGACGGGGCTTCAGTGGGTGGCATGTATCCGAAATGTCCAATTTTCTATAATGCTTTCGCATCAATCAAGCTGAATAAGACCGAGGGCGTATGCTATGTTGGTTTTGAGGCCGTTGAGGTTTCGCATATAATGAAAACTCCACAAGCAAAAGTTGTTATCGGTGGATAGTTCACAACACCTCTACGTGAGACGGCAAAGTACTTAAATTGCGGGTGCAGAATGTTTAATGTGACATGAGATGTGTGACATATAAAGTAGTTCTCTTGAAACAGCTTCTCGTTGGTATCTATTTATATCATCCAATTCAATTCAGAAAGATCTTAGTAATCATTAACCCATTGCGATCACCGTTGATGGTATTGAGCTGGACAACTTCGTTCTCTAAAAAATCCAAGTGACTTTTTGGGGATGCATTGGACGCTCTTAGATCCTATTAAAATTGGCATCATCTCATTCTTCCAGAAATGAGATCTCTGGATGAAAATTATGATATTTTTTTTTCTTTTTCAAATAAATGGCAATCAATTCGACAGGTATTGCCTTTACAATATGGCTGCTGTTAACTGTCGACGTTTTAAAGTCCCTTATAAATATTAAAATGAGAAGCTAAACTTCATAAAATTAAATATTTTGATTTTTTATGTAAAAAAGGAACCATCATTAAAGTTGATTGTAAAATTTTGCGATTTGTTATACCCTACACCACCAAGTTAAGTTAATAAATGGAAGTACTTTAACTTAATTTTGTTAGATCTATAATTTCAAATGGGGTTAAACTACAAGAGGTGAAGGGTTTCATATGATTCGGCTTTATATTTTCTTACCGAGGCAAATTCTTACGTAGATACTAATGGCCATAGTTCAATGCAATAAATTACTGGCTAAATTAATTATATTATTTTCTAATACTTGATGTCTCTTAATAGAAAATCAATTAATAGGAAAAATATGTATGTACAGAGTTTTAATTTATTTGGTACACCAGACAACATTTAATAAATTCTTGTGGGGTTTTGTCATTGCTAATGGCCTTTCAGTGATACTTTTTCAACTTCATTATTTTTATTATCATGAACGTTGTTGTCATTGTGAGTTGTAGACTTTTGAAGCGTAAATAATTTTAAAGTTTGTTAATGCGTAAAAGAATTATTGTTTTAAAGATTGTGCCATTTCTTATAAATATTTCCTTGGCGACAGTTCAGTCACGAGCAGTGTGTGGGTGAGGGAGATTTAAAGTTCTGAAAGGATATGAGTCACTGAATGAATATTTTTTTTAGAAATTAGAGTGTTTAGTACATACACACATTTATTTAAAGCAAAACATAAAATTAAATTAAATGGTGTAGAGGACAAATATTAAACATTTTGAATTCATTGTGAGTTTATATGCGCCAGGAAGCTTGAATTTATTTTTAATTTAAATTGTGTATTTGTTTAATTCTTTATTCTATTACGTGGTAGCAGAAAGAATAGATTTTATTGCAATCTAATCATTTCATCTGACATATTTTCCGTTGTAAAATTTTTAAATTTCGAATTGAGTGTGTGTCGGAAAGATATCACGGAACGGATCATCTCTACACACATTTACATGAATACAAATATATGGCACAGTAAAAATTAGGGTGGGTGTGTGTGTGTGCTCTACTAACTACAAGTTTTCGTTTGATACAAAACACATGAGAAGAGAAATCCAACAATTGGGAAAAAACAAATCACACAATAAAAGAGAAAAACGTGTTTCAATTTTCCCTAATTCCGCGTATTTAATTTTAGAGCAATTGAAAACACACACACAGTTACCTGCACATACAACTTTGCACTTGTAAACTTAATCCGACTTGGAAAACAGCACACATAAAGCGACTGGCACATTAATCGACACTACAAAGTTGAGTTAGTGTTTGGGATGATTGCCTCAGATTGTGACTGTGTTTGTGATTGTCTAAAGCTAATGTCATCATCTTGTTGTTGCATTCAGCATTACAGCATAAAATACCAATATGTTTGGATATATTTCCAAAACGAAGTCGCATTTCCGTTTCCGCTTTCAAGTCCAGACACGTATTTCTTCGTTCTTTTATTCTTCCCTAAAATATCCTTGCACTTGGCGACAATCAAGCCAACACATTATTTCCTTATCGGTTTGCTTTGTTGTCTTATATCCAAGCACTTTATTTCCTTTTGTGCGATTTGGAAACATTGTCGGAAAAGTATGTCTGAGACAGAAGGAAATCTCTAGCTAAGGCAAATAGAATTTCATGACTTAGTTGTTCCGTAATAAAACATTTCTTTTTATTTATTTTATTTTATAAACACACACTCACTCATGAATTGTAAAGCAATAAAAAGGTAAAATTCTTTATGTTTTCATGGAAGATGTACAGCAGGATTAAAATATATTTTCGAGATTTATTAGAATTTTAAACCGGTTTTTTTATAATTGCAGCTTTGCCAGCTCAACGTTTTAGTGAATTTGCCGGAACAGCAGGTATTGCGCAATGTTTCGGTGATCCGCCCCTGCCTTCTGCACTGCCACTGCCTGGCGCGGATGATGACCTCTTCAGTCCGACTACTATCAATGGTGATTTGAGTCCTAGTTGTTGCCAGGCTGACTTAAGTCCCACATTTGACAAGCCCTACGTGGGAGAAATGGAAAAAACAATAGAGGGTTCACGATTTATTGCCCAACATATGAAAAACAAGGATAAATTTGAAAGTGTAAGTGCAAACAAATAATAACCAAAATCCCTTTTCAATTTTTTCCTTTGTTTGTTTTAGCATTTTTAATTATAATTTTTTGCATGTAGCACAATCTCCCTAAATTCATTAGCATTTTATATAAATAACTATTGCAGCGAAAATAATGCAGGTTGCATATGTGCTTTAAGTCTCATGCATACAGAAAGAACATCATCATGGTCTCTATTCACAAATCTAGTTCAGCTTCGAATTAATGTGCATGACACAATATCTAACCGTGTATAGTTTATTAAAAATATTTCTTCGATAAAATAATATACTTTAACCCTCTAATGCAACGTTTTTTTTTTTGGCTCCAAAAAATCATATCAAAATAATTTTTTTATTGGAGTACTTGTTAACATGCTACAGGTAAAAGGAAATAGACCGCCTTAAGGCAGTGTCGGGCATTTTTGTGATGATTTGACCAACTTATACAATTTTTACAATATCGTTTTTGTTGAAATTTATTTTGGCTGAGCTCCAGTCTTTGCAGACAAAGTTTAAAATGTATCAGCACTACTTTAAGTCGCTTTTTTGCATGTGCGTTTTAGCTGAAGACAATAACAGCACAGATTCATCATAAGGAATATTTTCTGTGGCACTCTGTTCAAGCTGAGTAATATTAAACATATTTATGGTAACAGTTGTGGCATTTTACAAAAGCATAGGAGGATTGAATAAGCGATCTTAGTCTATTTCACCAGCAAGGCAAAGAAAATCCGGAAGAGCGATGTCATCTGCGTCGAAATTAATTTCCCTTTTCTCGCCACTAGTTTGGTATTCCGATTAAAGAGCCGACATCTTTTAAATGTTCATATTTAAGAGCATTTTTGATGTTTTCCTTTAGTTGTCACTTTATTTTATGAACATACGATCTGACACCAAAGTAGCCTCGTGATAGGTCTTTGCCGGCAGAGACCGGCTCAAGTTCTAACACTTTATATGATTAAGACCAATCACTTTTACATGGGGTTGTCATTGGAGGGGGACAATCGACCAGTCACAGGTCTATTCTCAATGAACGTGCTTAGTCTCAGTTACTAAAATGTAGTACTATTTCGATAAAATAAGTCCTAGAATTAAATTCAAGAACCAATTTTTAGAAAGACCAAAAAATGTGTCACAGCACCGGTGAAGACTGCACTGTAATTCATTAATTTTTCAACCTTTTTGTTCTCCATAAACCAATTAAGGGATTGGCCCTTCTTTCACTGGTCATGAGTCCTTTCTTTTTGTACTTGTTCTATTTTCACAAATCCCAGGACCAGTCTGTTGGAACAATTGACACAAATTTTCCGCAGGCAAAAAAAAAAAAAAAAAAGAAAAAATTTATAAATTTTAAGTGGGAGGTTAAGTTATTTCCTAGAAATTTTTTCAACTTAGTTAATAATTCCCGAATATCTTTTCCCCGATGAACAAATTTCAGTTTTTTCACAAACTAATAAAACTTATAAATTTCAGTCAAACCAAGTATGGTGTTGTCAAAGTTTAAAAAGTTTGCACAAGCTAAGGTTAGGTTAGGTTCCATGGGCAGCCATCAAAAGACAGCTCACTTGGGTCCTTTATTGGTCCCTTTGTGATACCCCGCGCCAATGCCCATCCCTTAGAGCAGTTACTCAGATGGCGGCACTACAAAGTCCAACCACCTCGTCTTCCTAGTGAAGAGAAGGAGCGATTTCAGTTCCATCCCAGATAGATCCTCCAAACAGGCAAATACCGGTTCCCCCAGGCATTCCACCCTAATACCCCGCAGTCCAGGGCAATGACAGAGAAAGTGGAGCATAATCTCCTCTTCCTCCTCGTTCTGACAACTTCTACAGTAGTCGTTAAATTCCAGACCCATTCTTCCAGCATGAGTCCCCACCGGCCAGTGTCCAGTTACAACCGATATCATAGTCCTAATCTGGTCTCTGCTGAACCCAAGTAGAGAGCTAGTTCTCCGTCCATCATATCCAGGCCAAAGGATCCTGGATATCGAGCAGGTGGATTCACAGGTCCACCGCGTCTGCGCAACTCTATAGGACTCGCGCCCTATAAGTGATTTACAGTGAGCCATTGGAAGGCCAATGAATTGGTCAATGAATGCATCATCCATGCGACCACCCTGTTTGGCCAGCTCATCTGCTAGCTGATTGCCCGGGCACCCAGTGTGCCCCGGTATCCATGTTAGCGTTACCCTTGAATGTTTCGCAATCTCATCCAAAGACATCCGACATTCTACAGTTAACCTTGATGTCGTGTAGACACCCGCTAGGGAAGCAAGGGCAGCCTTTGCTGTCAGTAAATATACGTATACAAGCTAAAGTTCGAGTAAAACTTTAATTAGTTGTGTAATGAAATATTGTTATAAATTAAAGTTGTATAACGGTTTATATGAAAAGGCGGTAATGGACATTAGAGGGTTAAGGATTTATATTAAAATTGGAGTTTCAATAATTTCTAATGAATCTGCACTTCTAAACATGTCAGTTTCTCCCTTGGCACTAAATAAGTGGCAGCTTATTTTACTAAGCAGTCTACTTCTGCATGGCAAAATGCCAAAGTAGTTTTAAATAAAACTAATTCAAACCTACTTTTACACCTAATGTGATAAAATCCAAATAAACATTAAAGTACCTTAAAAACACAAACATATGTACATGTCAAAAACTGCTGTTAAATATGAATTCACTCCTAGATTGAAATTGGCGGCAGCAAGAGAAGCTTTTTTTATAAATTTTTCTAATCAAGGCATAGAAATGCAAAATTCCAATGATGCATAAAATAAAAGTGCTTTCAATAGCAACGCCATCTTGCCCCTGTCAATCGTACCGTACAATTGCCACCACTAACAACACCATCATTATTGGAATCATCACCGGCATCACTGAGTTGTCATAACCCAATTTTGTACCACCAATCATTAGCCAACTAAGTAATATTTGCTCTCCCTTTTAACATTGAAATCAGCAGTGGCATCGGCGTATTTGTAAAAGCACCATCTACCATTCTTAATTCGGTTGGTTCATTTGCTGTTCATTTAACATCAATACAAACATTCGAATGAAAACTCACACACAGTTATCGACTATGCTTTGGATGAACGAATGACAGATTTGAAAAATGTATGTGTATGAGTGTGTTCATGTCATATTGAGTGTATTGATGATTGTGGTAAATCTCATTTAAATCAAATTTAATGTAAACTTTTTACGATTTGCTTTTTTCATTTTAATTTTTTTTCTCGTCTTTCGAGTATTTTTCAATATTTTCAAAGTTTAACTTTTTTGGAATGGTGGCGACCATTTTTCGTCAATTCCATCCAACCAACTCAATTGAATTTATTAAAATTTATCGAAAACAGCAAAAATCTGAATCAAAAGAGATGGAGGAGGAGGAGAAGGAAATTAAATGAAAGTTTATTTAAGGATTTGCCATGCTCTATTTCCCTGCACTACAATTTACTTGAATTTTTTTTTTTTAATATGTTCTTTTCTTTAGTTTTTTAGTTTTTATTCGTTACTTATTTTTCTATTAAATTGGCATTGTTGGCCTTAGAAATAGAATTGATTTAATTAAATTTAATTTAATTCTGTGATTTATTTTTCTCTTTGTGTGTTTTTGAAGGTTGAAGAAGATTGGAAATATGTGGCCATGGTATTGGACCGTTTGTTCCTTTGGATATTTACCATATCTTGTGTGGTAGGCACTGCCTGGATTATTTTACAGGCCCCTAGTTTATATGATCAGTCCCAGCCTATCGATATCTTATACTCGAAGATCGCCAAAAAGAAATTCGAACTTCTTAAAATGGGCAGTGACACAAACTTATAGCGTCCACTTGGGTTCGCAGAGGGCTGGTGGAATATCATCACCAGGACTTTGCGGACCCTGTTCGCCGCACGCGATGATGATCGTGGATAATATCCAGCTTTCATTGTGGAGGTGAACGCTGATCCTGGAAATAAAACATTTAAATTGGATTTAGGAGAGCAAGTGATCAAAATAGAATTTGATAATGAAGAATAAAATCTTAAGAAACCCCCCCCCCCCCCTCACAAACACAAAAAAAACAAATATACTTAAAGTAGTTGTAAACTTATCAAAGATCAAGATGAAACTAAGTAAAAAAGGAAACGGATAAAATGAACATAAATTGTGTGCCCTAATAAATAATATAATTCCAGTTTCCATACAAAAAAATGTAAAAGCAAACGAGGAAAGAGAATGAGTTGTAAAATAGTCAACTAAACAAACTAAGAAAAAACACACACAAACAAATACTAAACCATCCAGGTATGATTTGAAATATAAACGAATAAAAAACAAATCTCAAGTAGGAAAACTATTTTATTACAAGAATTGAAGTTTAACAACAATCACAGAACATCAACAAAAGAACTCATATATTTTCTACTGGTATGCAAACTGAAACCAACAAATAACCTACACTCCCAAACATACATACACACATATGTACACATTTATTACACACATACAAAATAGTCAATAAGGCAAAAACAAAAAAAAATTTAAAAAAGATCAAAGTAAATGATTTAGCCAATTCACAAAGTGTTCTAAGGCGCTAAGTACTAAAGTACTATTTTAGCCCTAATAGCACTGTTGTGAACAGCCTGTTGTACTATCACAAGAGAAATTAGCGTAAATGTCAAAATGAAGTGACAAAAAATTTTAAAATTTTAATTACGTAAATAAATAGTTAAGAAAAATAATGAATAATAATCGTGAACAAAAAACAACTGGAAAAATAGCACACAAAGTTGTATTGTCATATAATATTTAAATATGAAAAGTAAAACAAAATTGTTAAAACAGTCGTAAAATTATAGCAAATACAACCAATACGACACAATAGAACACTATGTGAATTGCCTAATTGAAATACAAAATTATACTCGCAACATTTAAAGACAAATTAATAAGATGAACAACAAAAATTTAGCACTCTTGCTTCATAAATTCTACTAAAAGATAACTAAAATACAAATAAGATTTAAATTTAGAATGATTTTTAATTAAAAAACAAACTAAAAACTTGGATTGAATTTCCTTCTTTATTTCCTTATCAAAAACATTTTTTGTTTTTATTGCAAGAAATAAATAAAATAAAACGAGTTCCTTTATCAGAATCAATTTCAAACAAATTTTAATAATAAATATTAGAAAAGAGAACTCTAACTTGCATCTAGCCTTGGTCGAGAGAGTAAATAAAAAAAGGATAAACAAATTTAGACACTTAAGCAAACACTCTCTCACGACAAATACGTGCTCTCGTTCACATGCTATAAATTTGTTAAATATTGAACAAAAGAAAATTCAAATTAAAACAAAAATACAAAAAGCTTAAGCACATCAACAAATTCGTTAGATACCAAATATTTAATAAATTTCGCAAAAACTCGATCAAGTTGCTCTCTTAACCTCAAACCGCAAATATGAAAATATTGTAAAAGACACACAAAATAATATACCCGAACTTTTTTCCTCTTGTTTAACGTAAAAAGGGCTTTAAACTTATTTTGGGAAATAAGTGCGAATATAATTGTATATTATAGAATTTATAACGTTATGTGGACTTCTTTTCTGCGAAAATTATGTTACAGTAACGGCATTTAACACATTTTAATACACTTTTATCACAAATGTACTTAACGAGAGATTTCTAATACTATTTGAAAGATTTCGGCACACTCGAACGGTTTGGAAGCAAAAATGAATAAACATAGAATTTGTTTTATTTTAATATAAAAACATTTTTAAATTTAGTTTCAAAACAATCTTTACACAAAATTATGAGCGGTCGGCATTATGAAAAACAAACTAAAACCATGGTTGAACAAGCGAAGTAGCAAGTACCAAAGTTGTAGAATAAGGCAGTATGAAGACCTTAAATAAAGTTAGGGTAAAATATGCAACATATTTTGCATGTTCTTCATCAACATATTCACAAATGAAATTGAACATTTTTTTCCACACTTGTATTTTTTTCAAAAACGAACACAAAAATGTAACATATTTTTTTATAAAAAAAAAAAAACACCGTTATATAAACAAAAAGGATAAATATATGCACACGCTTTTTGTTTTCTTTAAGAATCTATTTGAGGCATTTATAACAGGTTTGACCGCAGCTTGGAAATGTGTTCACATTATGGTTTGATAAAAACATCTTTCAAACGATGCCGATAGTTCGCTTCGACATGATAAAGGTGCCCGTTAGGCTAGATGGTTGTGGGTGCCCCGGTAGGCTTGTTGAAAGTGAGCTGGTCTATCAATGCGGAGGTTGCGGGTTCGATTCCCACCAGAGATTCTGGTCTCCTGCAAACAAGCACAGAGCTTCGCAGGATTTTAATAAGAAAAATGCTCTTTTGAGCTAAAAAGGGGCTGGCCAAAAATTTCAAAATGAAATGGTTGAAACATTAAAATAATTTGATGGCAGTTAAGGCCGTCTTAAACTTTAATAGAAGTCTTAAGTCCCACAAAAAAAATAGTCTTAGGAGTTTAATCGCACGATCTTCGTTGCCAATTACATTTCTTTCAAAAACCCCATTTGTCCTTCCTGTTGAAACCACATAATAATGTGGATCGTTTGATGTTTAATTGCTGCGAACGATGGCGAATATAAGTTTTGGGATTTTTCACAACACTTCTGCTCACAGCTGCTTCATTCTCGATCAAACGACCACTACGTTGATTAATTCTGCTTCTGTTGTCATGAACGGATTCAGTTTCTTCAAATTTCTCAACCATCAGCTTGATGGCTTGATTTGTTGGAGCATTTTCTCAACCGAATTTTATTCAAAATTTCTTAATTCATATCTTGAAAAATCAGAAAGGAATAATGGCAGCAAAATTAAATTTTGGAACAATGAGCAAAATCGGTCCACGGTTTCAAAGATTATTATATCACATTTCTTAAATTTTAATACAATCTCATATAATGTTGCTCTGTAATAAAAAAAATTATTTTTTTCGATTTTAATTTCATGTAATTTTGATTTCCAGAACAATTTTCATTTTATATATCTTTTTCACCATTTTTTGAAACATCTTTCGTAAATTAGATAGTTAAAACGTTTTTTTTAATATGGTTTCTTTTTCTATTTGTTCTTTAATTCCAAACTAAAATAAGTAACAAATAGAAACTGGGAGTTTATTTCTGATGGAGAGTAAAGTTTTCATAATGGAACACTTTTTATAAGGCCATTTAAAGTCTACTTTTAGCTATCGAAAACGGGCCTCAGACTATTAAAGTATAAAAGCTTTTGAGGATTGTAATTTGACTTAGAATACATTTTCGAATAATATACAAATTTATAATGTAAGTAACTTTAGGTTTTTTTATTTAAGTTTTATTTATTTTTCAATATTTTGTAATTGTAATTTAAATTTAATTGAATCAATGTATGGTCAACTTTTCAGATTCGAATACTGTCTATTATGCCTTGTTGTGTTAGAAAATCATATTTAATTAATACAAATTAAATAAATAAAAATGAATACAAATAATATTACAAATTGTAGAAAATTGATTCGAAAAGAAAACGCAAAAAAAAACACTTAAGCAAAAAATTTACTCACTAATTTTAAACCAATTCTTCTTATGTGCCACCATGTACTTGGCTAACATTTATGTAGCGGAAAAGAAAATCGGACGATAAGTTAATATAAGGAACATGTATCGCCTTGTAAATGCAACCTAAAGAATTAAAATTGATTCATAAGAAAAAATGTTTACATTTCTTTTATATTTAAACGTTTCCGAAAATATTCAGAATTCTTCTTATCCAGGGCAATTTTAAAGTATACTTTTAGTGAACTATGCTCGATAAATCTAAACAGGTTTGATAACCTTTAACGCTTAGTGCGTTGCTCATACTTTCTGCTCAAAATCAAACGCAGTGAAGTGTTCAAAAGTTTCTAAAATAAATATTTTACATACAAATGAATTTTACAATTAAACCAAAAATTAAAAATGGGTTGAATTTGTTCTAAAATATTTAACAGCAGAAATAAATATAACAAAAAACTGTTTAAAAACATTCATCACTTTGTTAACCCATAAAAACAACCGCCTCAACTGCAAGCAAACAATGCAAAAGTTTTATAATTTTTCTACATAAATATACATACAAACAAACTCGCATGCATATGAATGTTTACTTACTACCCAACAAACACGGAGGTTTGCGTTCAAATCATTTTCAATTTGAATTCAAACCGACAAACGTTTGATAATGTTATGAAAGTCACAGCATTCTCAACAAAAAGGCGAAAAATGCATTTAGTGTCCGCTTGCTTTCAAACGTGATTCTCATATATTTTTCAAATGTGGTTGCAATACAATGGGAAACAAAAATAAAAAAAAAATATATAGCTGCCTTTGAGAGATGGAATAGTATTCTTTTCGTCCCCAAATTCTGGGAAAAATAAAATATTTTGTTCGTTTTTATTTCGAGGATATTCATGGGTCTGCGTAGCACCGCGATCGTACAACAAACAAACTTATAATTTTATTCTTACTCACTTCACTTAATATGTTATTTGTTCTTTAACGGCAAAACACATTTAATTTACACTAATCGGCATATTTGAGAATAGCATTTGCTACCAAATTGATTAAACATTGCTTACCAAATTCAAATCATTATCAATTTGAATTCAAATGTGTTAATAAAACAATCGAAAAAGGTTTGAGAATTGTGCTTGACATCAAGTGGTAACGGGTACACACTTTCCCTGCGAGTATTTTCGATTACGCACGCTAAAGGTAGAAGTTCATAACACGCGTTAATTCGTCGACATGTGTCGTGCGTTTAAAAGCTTTAGCGCATGAAAACTTGCAAGTTACACAACGCGCGTTACAAAAGTCATTACTGTCAGCTGTTTTTTTATTTGTTTACTTATTTGCACATTAAAAAGGGATATGAAAATATATCAAGATTTTTTTTATTTCATTGAATTTGTTCAATAAGTTGTTCTTTCATGATTCACAAATTTGTTAAATTATTTATTTTAGTGTCAGCTGATTACTTGTCAAAAATACACAACGCGTTAAAAAGTTAAAAGTTAACCAACTTTCTGGAGCAAACACGTTAAAATATTTTGCATGTAACTTGTTCTATGGAAAAGCGCGCGCGAACTAGCGCGTGTTATGTACTTCTACCTTAAGAGAGAGCGTCCTCATTCCAATAAAATTATTGCAATCATAACCTGTAACTTTTTTAACCTAAAACAGTTCTCCATTTTGGGTACTGCAAACAGAAGATGAAAACTCGTTACTATCTATTAGTTTAACTTTTCTTTCCTTAATGACTAATTAACTGGATTCCAGTTCATTTTCTGTAGCAGCTTCATTTAGCGCAATAAACTTGATTAAATGTAAAGCTCTAAAAATCTTTAAATTGCTATCAGGGATATTGTTTATAAACTTATTCATACAATTGCAATTTCATATAAGTGTGCAAGTGTGTGTGCATGTGAAAATTTATGCACTACAAATGTCATACTTCAAAAGTTTATTAAAGTTTTTCATCACACACACACACACACACACACACATTCACACTCATATGCACATTTTGTATATTTTCATGAATGTTTTATTTCTATTGCTCGTTCTCTTGGTTTTAATTTTATGATTTAAAACAGCAAAAACAAAGAATAAAATTTTGTCCACATTTAATCAAAATAATGTTTTAAAAGTCATTATCATTGTGATAATTAAATTTTATGGATGAGCTGTGATGAGTTGAGCTAAACTGAGTTGTTCTTGTTGTTTTGGAATTTTTTGTTGTTTTCTGGTTTTCTGGTTTCTCTTAAAAACATAAAGTGTAAAAATTTCAAGTGGCAAAACTTTAATTAAAATTCCTAATCGATTTTTTTCTTTCTTTTATTATTCTTACATTTCAATGAAAATTAATTAAAATAGTTTAACTGTAACGTAAGAGTCTCTGCCATGACTGCAACCATGTAAAAAATGGAAAAAACAAAAAAAGATAAAATTTCGAAACAGAAAGAGAAATAGACTTGCTCTCTATTATTGAACGAAATATATTTGTTCTTTTGTATGCATGTATGTATAGGTATGTGAATGAGTGTGTACCCATTTACAAAAACATATTTAAAACAAAGTACAGCGTGAGGTTGGAGGGAAATGGTAGTGAAATTTTAGACATGTTCGCCAGCTTCGATAGAAACCACAAGCATTATTAATGCTAAATCTTTTATGTGACCTTTTTTCTTTAAACAAATTCTAAAACTTGATTTTTGCACTTCTTACTCTGGCTGACTGCTGCACCCCCAAAAACGGTGGCGTATGAACTCCGCAAAGGAAGGCAATTAACTGGCCTGTATACGCCACCATTAACTGAGCCCATACTCTTATTGAATGGTAAAAGATATTCTAATTTATTCATTTTTGTCTAACGAAATGTTTGTTTTTCAATTTTATTTAATTTGATCCCTTTAATGTGTTTAATTAAGCGCAATTTGTTATCAAAGTCCAGTTTTACTTGTTTCCCTTCTCGTTTTTACAGACAATTTGTGTGTTTTTTCTAAACACTAGAAATTAAACTTAAAAAAAGAAAAAAAAATATCTATTAAAAAAAAAAATAAAGAAATTTAATAAAATAAACTAAAAATAAATAAGCAAATAAAGAAATAAGTAATTAAATTACCTTTTAAGTGTAAATGCAAAAGTAAAGTGGACAAAAAGTTAACATTTTTTTAATAAAAAATTAGATTTTAAATAAAATATTAAATAATTAATCAAATAAATACAAAGTAAACAAAAATTGTATAATAAATAAATGTGTAAAAAATTTAATTCACATCAATAAAGAAACTGAACTTAATTAAATTTTAAATATAAAAAAAACACACAAATTTCTTTAAAATTAACGATAATTTCTGTTATTTGAAAAATTAAACTAAACTACAAATTGGTGTTTAATGAAATGGACAACAAAAAAATTACTATTAAAATTGAGCTTAATATCTGATGAAAACATCTGAAAATCATTAACAATTTTACACCAGCAAAAAATTTTACAGTAGAAAAAAACTTATTAAAATCATAAGAAAATCTAAAAAAAAAGAAAACTTTTTTAAGCCAGGAATTGTTGCTAAAAACGAAAAAACGAAAAATTTCCAACAGTCTACACATTTTTTTAATTAATAAATTTAAGCAAAGGCTGAAGTAGTAACAAAAAACATAAAAATTATAACAAATTCCATAATAAGTAAAAAGAAACAACAAAAACTACAAAATACTCTGTATTAAATATTCGATATTGTATAACAACAAAAAGAACAAAAAGTCTAGAAAACGATGATTTCACTCAAAACAATGCGCAAATAAATGCAAAGCAATTGTAAATATTATTTAAAACAACAACAAAAACCAAAAAAAAAATCCAATAAGTTTAATTTTATTAATCAATTAGTATTTTAATGGAAAAGAAAAATAAGAAAAACAACAAAATTTAAAATTAAATTTTAGAAATTAACGATTTCAGTTTGTGCTTCTTAAATATTTTTATTCGATTGTTATTTCATTTTAGTTATTTAACTTTAGACAATCAGCGGAAATAATAAAATAAAACAAACACAAAAATACAAACAAAAATACTTAAAATATTATTATAATTGTATTAAAAAACACAAATTGTGAAAAAAAATTTAATTTTTAACTTTTAATTTTTTTTTTTAACTTTTTTACACAAAAACTTCTGTTTTTTCGGGAAATCATTACGCTACTGGAAGGATACGAAGAAGACGAAAACAAAGACACAATAAAATTTTATAATTTGTTTCCGTAACGTAAATTTAAATACACATTTATTTTGTTCATTAACGAATACTTATTAAAACTTACTTACTAATCGTATATAAAACAAAAAAAAAAAAAAAGAAAAACATTTTGAAAAGGCATTAAAAATAAAAAAAAATTTAAAAACTTTACAATAAATATGCTCTCATTGGTTGTGTTTTTAGATAAATAAAAAAGGAAAATGTTAAAAATAATAATAATTTATTCCTTTTGTTTGATATTAATTTTCCAAAAAAAAAAAATTTTAAGTTTTCCACACAAACAGCCAAATAATAATGAAAACATTAAATTATTTACTAAGATTTAACACTTCTGTAATAAAATATTTCCAAAAAATCATTCATTGTGAATCATCAGTTGGCATTATTTGTTCTTATTTCCTTATTGTGATTGAAATTTGTTTTAAACTTTTTTTAAATTATTTAACAAAAAAAACTAAAGAAAAACGCCACAAATTGTGTTTATTTGTAATATAAATTAGCATTACAAAACAAAATAACAATTATTTGTATATTTAGGTTTAAAAAATGCAAAATGACAAAAAAAAATAAAAATATATTTATAAAGAAAAATAATTAAATTATTATATGTTAATTAAAATATATAAAAAGAAAACAACAAAAAAAATAACTGCCACAAAAAGACAAGGAAACAAAAATAGTCAAAGTAAAGATAAATAAATAAATAAAAATAAAATAAAATAAAGAAAAACTAACACATTATTTCATACAAGCACTTTCTTCATTTCACAACCAAACAACCAACCAACCAGCAGACTTTAAGAATTCACTTAAATCGTAAAACGCAAAAACAATAAAATCAACAAGAAAATTCAATTTTGAAAATTGAAACAAACAAACGGGGTTCGAAGTTAACATTGTGGGTAAGTTTGTAATTAAAAAAAATTAATAAAAGCCATAATTTCTGACACACACACACACACACACACACACACACACACACAAACATAGCCACCCAAATACCCAGAAACAATCACACTCATTCACTTATCATTCACACTCTCATTTTCATAACTTGACTCTTTTCCTTTTTGTTTACATTGTAAATATCGTGTCAAAGGTTTAGCGTTATTAATTCTAAATGTTTTTAAAATTTAAAGTAAAAATAAAAAACCAAAAAAAAAAAGAAAAATATTTTTAAAAAAATCTAACAAAAAATACAATGTAACAAATGAATGTAGTTATGCAAGTGTAAAACTGTCATATTAATTTATTTAATGCTTACAGAAGTAATCAAAATATTAACGTACGATTATTTAGTACAATTATCTTTTCTTTTATTTCCGCTTTCCGTTTCCGTTTCCGTTTTATTTGATGGCAATGTATTAAAGTGTTCGCCGCAATTTTAGAAAAAATATTTCTTGCCTAAAAGTATGCAACTCGTTTTGAGTGGGTTCTCTACAGAAATCGACTTAAATATTAGTGGAATGAATGATTGAATTTTGTGTAATGCTGAGTGCAATGCTTCCGCAAAGACAATCATCCTGAAAGAAAGAAAGCATTTTCCGCAATAAGCATACTAACGGGGGCCTCAACCCAAATAGTCAGACCATGCCTGGCACACATTGGGGGCAACTGACTCCCGTGGCAACAGATAAGAAAGTACTCTGGTGAGCCTTCGGTCTCAAGAAAAAAGAAAGATTAAAGAGTCATTTTATTTTGGATCTTTGTATGTAAACATGTGATTTGTCCAGAAGAATGTAACACCAAAAGGTGTAATTTGAATGTTTTTTTCATTTTTATTTCATATAATATTAATATTATTTACATTTGACTTAAAGTAGTAAAGAGTTTAAGAACATTTGTTCCTATTCTACTTAATTATAAATTTTAAATTAGTATTATTTACATATGTACATTTTGTTCTATTTTAATAATTTGAATGTTTGAGTGTTAATTTGTACTCTTACAATTATTTCGCACCTCAACTCCTTAAAGTTTTGCATGACCATGACCAAAGAGATGCTATTCTCCTCCGCCTATAAAGAATATAACTTAAAGCCTTACATAGCTATCTGCCATATTGTTTTTGAAGAGTTTTTTTTACTAAAGTAGTGTTTAATTCTATTTGAATTTGAGATATCTGCCTGTAGTTCTAGTGCTTTGTCAGTGCTTTGCTGCATATAAAAAAATACACAAAATTCCTATTGTAAATATACGGTCACTCTAAACCAATATTTGACGGCCCACACGTAACCAATAATTTTATTAAGTATTTCTTTAATTTTACATAACGTTTGCGTTTAATAAGGGTTGCATTAACCGAGGTAACACTGTGTTTGTTGCTGTTATTAGCAAATTAAAAAAATTTAAAACTTGTTTCACTGCTTTGAAAGTTGGTATTTCGTAAGTATAAGTCAACAGTGGTAGCAACTCCTACACGAGGTATCTGAATTTGCTCCAGCAAGTGATACATAATATTAACAGTATTTCATTGTTTTTCGTAGACTTTTCAAAGTAACAAAAACCGTGAATACCTTAGACATTGCCAAAAGTAAAATGATTATTTTTATTAAATAACTTAATTTTTTCTATCTAGTTTCAATTAATAGAAAGAGAAAAAGTAAAAGAATTATTAAAAATTACAGGGTTTTAAATAAAAAAAAAATGTGTTCGTAAAATGTAAATTATTGTTAAATAGTTTTGAAATTGCAAGGCTTACGTGAAGTGACAAAAACGTAATGCAACAGCCGTAACGATGACCGTAGAAACCAAAATTAAATTGGTTTGTATGGCTATTATTTTGTTGTTATGGTAAGTCAACTATCCATAAGGTTGGTTTTAACAGCTGTTATGGTAATGTCACGTCTAATTTGAACATTAAGCTTTAAATTTGTTGTGACTACATAATTGCCATAAAATTGCTATTAAAATTAAATCAATATCGAAATCTGTGTGCTCTTCGATTGAACCTCCTTCTTCCAGAAATAATACCCTGATAACTTTGAATATCCAACCATGTCAATTTTTGTATCAACTGTTTAAGTTTTTACCATACACGATGAAACTAAAATCGAAACACCAGTATTACGTGAATAAACTATAACAAAACAAACATTTTTTAATTTTTATACCCATCGCATTTTATGTCCCATAAATCTGTTAAACTTTTATTTGCAGTTATATTTTATTCCAATTCTCATAATTTGCAATTGCTACCATATTCCGATTTCTTTTGTATATACTTTTTTGTCCGTAAGTTGCAAAAGCAACACTCACAACAACTGTAATCAGTAAAATTACGATGAAACATTGTGCTTGGAACAATAATATATGAACAAATTTTGTGAGTTGAGAAACCAAAAAGGTAACACGAATTTCAACCCGAAGCATTAAAGCTTCGTTTACAATGGGAGCCACAATTTCGATTTTTCTTTTAACTTTCTTTCTTTTTTAAAAAGTTGAGTCTACTTCTACTTCAGCAACAATTTGTATGAAATTGTAGATGACGTTTATAATAATTTTATTAAGCTTTGAATGAAAATTTTAACAAAAAAACACTAATAATAAATACGTAATATTGTTCTGGGCGAAATTGCACACTGTTTCTTATATGAAAATGAGCGTGGTTGCGAAAAAAATGTTTGCTTAATTTTAACACCAAGTGAAAACATTGCTGTCATTGTTAACAAAGCCTTATACAGACGTAGCCCATGTTTCAACTAATGACGCCTCGTCTGTTGGCAGCATTGCGTTTTTATGCTGCAATTAGAAACAAATATTTTGAATAATTCTCAAAACTATTTAACAATAATTTTTGAATGTTTAATCAAAGGAAAAAAATTGTAAAAAAAAAATAATAAAAACAATGAATAGGTATGAAGTTATTTCATTAAAATTTAATGTACCATTAACAAACAACGAAATTTATTATTAACAAACAAAATTTATAAATCGAGTAAAAAATAATTTATTTCCTCCAACTGAAAATTTAATTACGACTCTCTTTTTTTAACATTCATTACTTTCATGCAAACGATTTAATTTCTTCAGATTAGAATCACCATAAATATATACAAACAATTAAAAAAAAACAATTATTTTTAAAATAAAGGAAAATATGCGGCATAAACTTGATTTAAAACTAAAAAATCTATAAAGAAAAAATCAAACGTCTTCCAAATAAAAAGTTGTCTTTTCGTAGATTTTTTTAACCAAACATCAATTAAATCAACACCCACAATGGAATAAATATAATAAAGAATAAACATTTTATTGCTTAAAAATTGCGAAAAGCGACAAAAATAAGAAAATACACATGCCACAACTAAAATGGGAGAATAATTTCAATTTTATTTTGTTTTTTTGTAACTTAAGTTAATTCTAAACCAAAAAAAAAACTTGTTAAAGTTTTAAGTTGCTTTTCCAAGGAGACTGTTACTACTTATAAAAACAAATACTAAACAAATAAGGCAAATACAATGTGAAATTATCTTCTTAGCTGCACACCAAATACAAACAAAAAAACAATATTAATAAATTATCAACCAATTGCTAGCACATGTTTGACTCAGCTTCACAGGCCTGTTCCGAAAAAAAAATTTTGAGATCAAACATCGACTGTCACTTAAACCAATTTTTCTAAACGAAAAAGAAAGAATTTTATTTATCCAAATCAAACCATTATTAATTATTAAAGTACCTGACAATAGAAGCAATAGAAGTTAAAAACACATACGCACTCACGCCGCTGCACTTTTCATCAACCTTCACGAACACACTCTCACACACCCACCCACTCACACACTTGAAAAATACTGCTTCTCCTTCGAAAAAATTTACACTTTTTCAAAGAATTTTTATTAATTTTTTTTTATACTTTTTAATAAGAATTTTGTTGCGAAAATACTTAAAAAAAGAACAAGTACTAAATATTTCAAAAGACAAAATAAAAATTGTAAATAACTTAATAATGAAATTATATTTAATGAGAATTAACAAACAAACTACATATTAAATTCGTATATTAGAAGCGAATAATTTTCAATTTGTTTTGAATTTGAATATTTTACTTTTTCATAATTTTCCCTTTTTTATTGTTTATTGTGATAAACAAACACAACAACAATTGTATTTATTAAAAGAAAATGTTAAACAAAAAAAAAAAAAAATACAGCACTGGATTGTATCGGTTTCAATTAAAAAATTAAAAAAAACAACAACAACATTAATACTAAACAACGTTTAAAACATCAAATACTCGTTTATAAATAATTCATATAAAATAACAACAACAAAAACAAAATATTTAATAAAACTAATAAATCATTGCAATAAAAATGTAAAACTCACACACACAAACACAATTAAATAGTCGCTTTTAGAAAAACGAAATAACAACAACCATAAAAAAATGAACAGCAAACGAGAATAACAAAAACAATTGCTTAAATAAGTTTAAAATTAATTTTTTAAAACCAAAAAAAAAAAAAAAAACATTTAAAAATATTAATTTTAAATATAAGCAAACGGGTACTTTTAGGTAAATTTTATCAAAATTTTTTAGCTGTATTTTATTTTCAAAAGGGTTGTGATTGAAATTTTTCTCTGTTCTTTTCGTTTCCTCGCTCTCTCTCTCACACACTCTCTATTTTATTTCCTATGAACTCATTTTCTATTTTCAAATTTCATTTATTTTTACGACAAAGAACAACCCATATAGTTATTAGAAAATTTCTAACACTTTTGTAAAATATTTCATTAAAAATCATTACTTTATTTCATTGCAATTCACACACACTTGCATACAAACACTTACACCTACACATACATATGCGAACACACATGAATGCATTTAAGCTCGTTTTAAATATTTCTTCACTTTTGCATAACTTTAGATTAAACCAAACAATTTTATGAGTGTAAAAAATTAACGAAAATCGAAAAAACCAAAACAAACTAAAACTTAACTTAATTTTAAGGTTAAAATTAGATTTTTTTAAACAAAACCAAACTATAATTGTGCATTGATTTAAGTAAAACTTAGATAAAATAATATATATTTTTTGTATGCATTCGATAATTAACAAAGACGAAAAATAAATTAATTAACTAAACAAAATAAAATAAAAGAAAAATCAAGAGTCTTAGAATAAACAAAAACAGAATCATGTTTAAATATTTGTTGTAAATTTTGAAATCTTTTTAAAAAATTATTTTAAAATTGTAACATAAAATAAAAACAAACAATGTTTAAAATAAAAACGAAAAAATAAACACCACTAACAACACTGGGGAAAACAACACCACAATTAAATGCAGCCAAAGCCATAAGAAAAAACTAAAAGAAACTCTTAACATAAAAAATAGATAAAAAAAAATTATAGTTTGAGTGATTTGAAAGAAGAAAAAAAATAAATTAAATTCAAGATTTTTTATTTTCTGCTTAGATCTATTTACCTTTAATTGTGTTTAATTTTAACAGAAACTTCTTTTATTATGATACTAGCGGTGCTCCCACACGATCTGTATTAAGCAGTGTACTTGTAAAATTTTCCACTGCAAAATGCATACATGTCATGTAAACGCCAAAAAAATGTTGCTTCTGTTAATGTCAGATGGAATTAGCAGTGTAAAATTTTTCAATTAGAGCGTGTTCTATTTGGATCTGTTTTCATCTGTTAATTAATTATTTACGTATATTCTTAAAAAAACAACAATTTTAATAAACTGATATAAAATTAAATGTTAATAAATTAATGTAAATAATTTGCTATTATGAACAATTTCACCTAAAATCAGATGTCAGATGAAACCTAAAACGAACGTGTGAAAGCAAAAATTTTAAACCTTCTGTATTTGTCAATTTCTGACAATTTTTACATCTGACAAACCCACTGCAAAAAACAAATCTTGTAAAAGCACCTTAAATGACACCCATTTTTATTAAAGTAAATAGAAACAATTGCAGACCTCGAGCCTGATTATTTACCTAATTTATTTAAAACTTAAAAGGTCGAAACAAAAACATATTTAGATAAAAACAATTTCCATTATCAATGAAAATTATTTTTAGTTCTATAAAAAAAACTTTTATAAATTTTACCTAAAATTCTGTCGAAAAAAATTAATTAACAGAAACATATTTTGATAGGGGGACAAAACAAGTACCAAAAGGGTAAATACCTAAAACCGAACAAAAAGGTGTGAATAATTATTTGTTTGGTTTGCAAAACAACTAAAAAAAAACCAAGTTTTTCGGAAAATAAAGAAATAAAATTGCCTCTCTCCCGTGTGCCGTTCCCAATTATTTGCCATTTATTGATGGTTTGGTAAATTTTTGTTAAAACAAATTAACACTTTAGCAGGATATTCTCCAAATAACACAACTTTGTTTACATTTTATACAATTTGTTTAAAAAAAACAAGTAAAGCCAGCACAATGAAAACAACGTTTTCACGGGGTGCTCACAATGAATGCAACCATTTTGATACTTTTCAGCACAGGTGGAAATGGTATACTATGTTTATAAGTTTGTCATTCCGTTTGTAATTTCTACAACATTGATCTTAGACCCTTTAAAATATATATACATATTCAGGGTCCCAGTGAGTAGCGAAATTGAAATGGATGTAGAAATGTGTTTTCCTAGGACCTCAGGGTCCCAGTGAGTAGCGAAATTGAAATGGATGTTGAAATGTGTTTTCCTAGGACCTCAGAAATGATGAGAACTAGGTTGTTATAAATTTCTGTCACACATGTTCCTCTTAGTTTTGCTAAAATTAAAATAAAATTCAGTTCATTAATTTGGTCCCCTATTTGATAATGAGTGTCAGTGCGTGAGTGCTCTAAGACGCTGCAAAACGTCATGGGAAGGGTTTTCAGTATTCGGTATAGTCTCTTACTCTTACTATTTTTTAAGCACAGATAATTTAAATTTTAACCCCGAACAATTTGATGCATAAATTATTATGCTAAAGATGAAATAGACACAATGTTAAAAATTATTTTTATTTACACTTTGGGAAAAGGTAAATTGTTTCTTCCATTGTGAAAGAAGCTTAAAAGGTGACGCCATTTGTGTATTTTAAAAACACTCATCTCTCTCTCTGTGTTATAAATTTAAAATTTCAAATGCATCCAATAAAAAATGTTTAACATCAGTTTTATAAAATTTCCTTTTAAATATTTTCCAAATTCTAAATAAAATTTTAGGTTTTCGATGAAAACGCTTGTTAAACAATTTCTGTTTAGAGCGGTTATTCTCGGAAACCTTTTAGTTTTCATTAATTTCTGTGTTGAAAAAAAAATAAAATATAATTTTTCTTAAACCACTTGATATTTTTAAATTTATTTAAATAATTAGTATTGTGGATATTTTGTTGAACTGTTCTATGGTTTTTTAATTTAAATTTTGTTGTTTTTTCTTGTTATTTGTTCAGAACACCACTTGAAAAATTACTTCCAATTATTATGGCCTGGTTGATTTTAAGAATTTCATTAAAAAAAGTAAATAATCATTATAACATAAACTTACATTTGCATATACATAAACCTTTAAACATACAAATACATTTACATTATATAGTATACATATATATAAATATAAATATTTTTTAAACTTAAAATTATAAACTACAAATAATTTGTTAACTAAAAACACGATCACACTTACACAAACACGACATATTGAAAAACAAACAAAAATCTTTAGTGACAACAAAAAACAATTAAACTTAAATGTTTAATGTATTTTTAACAACAACCATACGAATTAAAAAAAGAGAAACAGAAGAAAAAATAAATAAATTTAACAAAAAATTTAATTATTTACTAGGTAAACAAAATAATGCATTTACATTTCACATATGAATTACAATTATAATTACAATTTAAAAAAAAAACACGAATAACAACAAATAATTATAACTATAAAGGTAATAATTATAACGGTAGTATAAACAACACAAAGAAAACTCTAACAAATTCCAAACAAAAAACACAACTTATAATTCTTCCTAAATAAAAAACGAAAAGAGAATTGTAAAAACCTCAAAAATTATGCAAAAAATGCAAAAATAATATTAAATTTAAAAACAAACAAAAAAGCAACACTTTGAAAACAAAAATTGAGAAGAAATGTATGTATGTGTATAAACGTTTTATAGACTAATACATATGTATGTATGTAATAAAATTTTTTAAAAAATAAATAATAATAATAACACTAATATTAAAAAACTAAACAACAACTTAACATATACATAAATAATTATTTATTTCAATAATTATTATTCAAATGAACAAAGAAAACATAAAACCAATACAAATACAAAAACAAAAACAAACATTTTTTGATCTTAATAATGTTAAATAAATTAAAAATCAAACACACGAACAAAAAAAACAAAAACAAAAAAAATCACAACAAAATAATGAAATCATTTACAATTTGTAGGAAATTATGGCATATTCTTAAAAACAACAACAACAACAAACACAAAATTTATAAAAAAAAAAATAAAAATTAAATTAAATTAAAAGAAAAGAAAACAGAACTTAAACAGAAAACATATAAATAAACGTAAAATGAAGAAAATTAATTTAAAAAAAATTATATAAAATGGTAAAACGTAATAATAGAGAAAAATAAAACCCCCCCAAAAAAAAGAAAAGAAAACAAATGAAATAAAATTAATAATAAAATAATAATTATATAAATGTTACGCGTTATTATGAAATAAAAAATGAACAAAAAAAAATAAAATGAAAAATAATTTGTTTTAAAAAAATTCACAAAAAGTCTTTTATTTTCAACTGTCGCAAAATTTGTGAATGGTTAAATATCACTGTTGATGACGAATATGCACCGAATCTTCTAAAAATGTACAGTGTTGCCAACTTATCGATTTAGCCATTTTTAAGCAAAAAAAAATAATGTGACTAATGCTCCTCTGATTATGCTAAACAGACACGCTTGTGATCAATTAACAGGATTTGTTCGTCAAACATTTGATAGGTCTGATTTTACCTTTAGGCGAGAAATTTGGGACATTTTTTCAAAGCTTTTGACCAAGGATATAAGGTTCCGTCAATTTGTTAATGGTATAAAATGATTTTTTCAATAAAAATATTTGAAACAAGAAAATTTTAAAAAGGCATAACTGAAGAAAAGGTTCTCTAATCATTGCAAATATTTAAAAACTCAACGACGAAAAATAAAAAAAAATTTAAAGCAACATCAAAGCGTACAAATCAGTGTATGTAAAAATAAAATTTATTTATCACAAAGTTATAGAGTATCCAATTATATGACTTTTGGTTTTGTTCGAGTAAGGAATTAGACGATTTTTGAATTTTAAAATTGCTCGATTAATCGAGTAAGGTTTGAATTGTTCGAATTATTCGAATAATTTTATCAAATGGGAAAAACATAAATCTCTACATAAATTGATACTTTTATTATATTAATAAACACAAAAAAAAAACAAAAACATGTAGTTTAAAAATAAACTATAAAATAGCAATTCATATGTGCCATGTAGATTAAAAAAACACGACGGCAAAAAATACAGTTTTTATACATTAAAAAGACCGCAACAAGATTAAGGAATACTAAATTAAAACATACACTACTTCGGTTTTACAGACTATAAAATGATCTACAAGCCAAAATTTAGTACAGTTATGCTTAGCAACAGGCGGGAAACAATGATTTTTTTCGGTTTATAGTTTGCGATTGCGTCCCGCCTGTTTAACTTGATGCGTGTATTTAATTTATGCTTTAGCTCATTTTTTTTTTAAATAATTTTTAATTTATTTATTATATTTTTGTCTTTTAAGTTCCGGCACTTTTTGAAAAACTGGTAAAACCAATTTAATATTCCTACAAATCGAGTGAAATTGAAGTCGTTGGACATTCTCAGTTTGTTTGTTTTTTTAATCACCGTATTTTTTACCTTGATTTCACTGATAACTTATAAAAATGTTTGTCATCTCCTTTAATTTACACATTTTTTACGATAAATGTCAAACTTTTTAGGAAAATGTGCTATTTAACTTCCACATTTCTAACGTAATGAATTTGACGTTTATAATGATATGCATACACCCACTTCTCAAAAGCGTCTGAAATATGCTCGAAAGTTTGTGTGATGAAAATAAATGTAGAAGTTAAGAACATGTAATTTAGTAATTAAGATATTTTAAACAGTTAAAAATCTAAAAAACAAATATTTTTATATTTAAAAAGTAGAATTTTTAAAGATATTAATCTTAATCGATTAATTGACCTTTTTAATTTATTTTTTCACATTTTTTTAACAAATTTCTTCTTTTTATTACATAAAAACGAACCCTGGATTAAATTTCGTGGGTCCCACTAAATATTTCCCCAATGCCATTTCCAACAATGAAAACCGACAAGAGGGATATTCCATGACACAATTAATCTCTGAACGTTTGGCTCGGCGATAAACCCGATCGTAAAAATGGTGTTCCTCTGGCTCATGGTACTCAACGGGAGCTGTTGGTAAACTATGAAATAAAAGGCAAAATTAAAATCATAAAATAAACATGCCAAACAAAATTTAATCTACCTAAAAATAGTTTTAACAATTTCCTCAATCATGTTGCCCCGACGTCGTCGTAAATGTTGCAAAATTTGAGCACTTTCACACAGAGCCCGGGCTATACAATCATTGCCACTGAAACCCATGCTAACAACAAACAAAAAATTTAACAGAAAACTTATTCCAACACATGACTTGGAATAATATTTACTTACTTGTCAATCATTAACTCGAGCTTCTCGTAGAGGTCTCTTCTAGAACGTCTTTGGATGATGGCTTTTGTTATGTTAGTAAACCCCTGCGCATGTTTTCGCGCCCAAGCATAATTTGGTAAATTATAAGCCACACCCCAATTTACGGCCCAACTTAGATAGTTCACATTAGGATTTCCCACAACACCAATTGTCATGCAAATAGCTGCCTAAAAACAAAGACCACTAATTTTTTCACCTTCTTTAAGAAAATTTATGAAAACAAAACTCACTGAAAAAGAGGAACCATCCGGAAATGCAACATATCTTTTTCGACGACTTAAAACTTGCGTTGAATTCGAATAAGTTTCAGCTGACACCCAAACTATTATTAAATTTAGAAACGCTACAATTTTGAAAAACTCCATTATCTCTTAAAGTTGATGGATGCCTTCTGGTTGTTCAATTCAATACAATTTGACTAAATGATAACAACTATTTTAAAGCTGCTTAAATCGGTCATATTTTTAAGTATTTCATTTCTCGTAATTGTTCTTTAAATGTTACAATTGATTTCTTAAAGTTAATTTTATTTATTTACTTGAAAAATTAGCACTTTAATAGCTTTTAAAATTTAATTGAAATTCTTAAGTTTCATAAGCAACAAGACAAATATCTACTTGCACACACTCACACACCCGCACGCAATAATTTTGGGAGCAATAAAAAAATACACAAAAACAGACACGCATATACATGAAATTATCTTGAAACTTCTGCTGGTAGAAGTTTGTGTTTACGAGTTTATGAAAAAGTTTTCCATTTTCAAACTCATTCATCGTACAGCCAGTGTTCACTGAACGAGACCGTTTCTATCTCGTTCATCACATACATCCATACAACAAAACATCAACTAAAAAAACAAATAGTGGCACATAGTGGATGTTAAATGTTGCATCAAAGAATAAGAATTGTAAGGGGAGAGTGAGAAGAGAGAATTGAAACCCCCATTATTAAATAGAAAATTCATATAACCAGCTGTTTTAACAAGTCTAAATAAAAGAGCTAAATCAAGATTAGAATGTGCGTACCGCGAATACATGAATCTAAAAAGAAAATTAGAACATTTACATACGACCATATCATCGCGTTGCTTCTTAAGCAATGTAAGCGCCATTTTTTTGGAAATTTACTTTTTCAATTTTTAAGGTAGAAAACAACACTTGCCACCCGATTACAATTTCGATTTCGATTACAAACCTCGTTAGTGCCATACAAAACGCCGTTTGCATGCAAATCGGTTTTAATATTAATTGTTGGACGTGTTTAAGACTCAACCATAAATTTTTTTTTGTATTTGAGCTTAGAAAAAATTAGGAAAGTTTCAGGCCAATCGGAGCATTTTTGATGCGACGTCGGGCTCTCAAATTCAGTAACTTCGGTAAAAACGACACTTTTCGTAGAGGTGTATCTCAAAAACTGTATATACTTTACAGCGCAAATGTTCCTCGAGTGCCCATTATTTTAATGAAATGCATTTTGTTTTCCTGTATGCCAAAACTCTATCTCGATGTCTAAACATTGCTCCCGTACAAAAAACCGTTCAGGGAGGAAATTCGATTTCGAACCCTCAGAGGGTAACGCGTGCCCATAAGGGGTTTATATCTTTAACCGATCCCCACTATTTTTACATAACCAACATTTCTTTGAAAATGATTCAGACCGTTATTTCTGATCCTAAAAGTAACTGTCATACAAACCGTAAAATGTATGGAAAGTTTTTCGAAAACGAAAATTTTCCGAAATATTTTAATTCCATTCTACCTAAAGAGTTCCTCTATTCTTTTTACATCGTTGATCGTGATTTTAAGTTGGTAGTTCAGTGGTCACTGAGCTCTTCACGTTTCAAGCTGATTAAAATATATTTGTAAATATCTTGTTTAGGGCCATCTAAAAAATCTTTTAACTAATGAAATTTGTGTTTTAGTTTTGTGGACACACAGCTGCAACGAAGTGAATTACATAATACGATTTCTTGTAACCTCATCAAAAAATTGATTTTCCCATCCGCCTTTCATCCTTCAAACTATTTTAAAAATCTTTTAGTATTCAATATTTTATATTCCGATTCAAGTGGTTTTTGTGAGACTCCCTAATTTATGTAAATACATATGATTGTATGTTCACATGTATTTAAGTAAATAGCTAAAAATAGAAAATGCATAAGCGACATACAGAAGAGGCAAAAAGTTCTGCGTATTGTGTATGTAAATACACGAAGCGTGTAACAAGCAGGGTAATTATGCACAGGTGACATCGTCATATACTACACCAGGGCTGCCAGACTTGGCAATTTATCCCCAAAGTTTGGGATTTCATGCGAGAAAAAAGGGCAAATAAAGTCATTTGGGGATTTTTTTGGGGCTTTAAAAAATAAATTCGTGGATTTTTTGGGGATTTCATACATTTTTAAAAAGCTTTTCCCTTCTTTTATTATTTACGCTAATGTGCTGTTTTCACAACACAAGTGACTGAACGCATAGTAAAATTTATATGGAAAACAGTCATATAAATTTTACCTCACGTTCAGTCACTTGTATTGTGAAAACAGCATATTATTTTTCTTCCTGTCCTACCAGGGTACATTTGTAGTTGTACCATCCCAGTAAAAATTGGAGCTTACATGCAAGCAGGTTTGTAAGGGAGAGAAGCTTTTTTCCCCCTAACAAACATGCTTCCAGAAGGCATGATTTTTATATGGTGAATTCCCACTTGGAAGCATTACCTTTTGAAAAAAAGAAGCGCGTTTTCACTCGTTACATTCATGTGTGAGTAACAGCTACTTGTAAGCGCTTCGGTATCTTTACGATTGCACATATGTATGTGTCGTACATCAAATAGGAAAAAAAAGAAGCAAAATGTTTGCCTTACGAATACAGTGTTACGTGTGTAAAAGGTACTTTAAAACTTATGATATTATCTGAGTGTATTTTAAAAGGAAGAATTAAAAAAGGAATCTAAAACCGTTGACAACACATACAATTTTTGATTTTTTAACGGCAATTTTCAAGTAAATATTTCTTTCCCACAAATAAGTAAATCGTTACCTGAAACGCAAAAAACAAAAGGCCCTATCTACAAAAGATACTATGGGAAACGAAACCTTGATAAAAGGTCTAACTGAAAGTTTGCATAATAAGCAACGTTGTCAATTATCAAAACAACTGGAAGGTTTTACAAGAAAAATAGAAGAAAATTTAATTATAAACAGTTTAAGGCGATTTATTAATTTATCATTTTGAATAGTTTTTGCTTCTGCTGTGAAATTTTAGTAAGGGCCTTTTGTGTTTTAGGTGACGAAATATGAAAGACAATATAAGAAAGTTTGGGTAAAAGAAAGTTGGGCTATTGGTAAGTACTTATTATGTATCGAAGTATTAAATAAAAGACGGATATACATGTGTTTTTTTATTGTTGATTTTAAGGATGGCTAAAACTGATTGAACAAGCTCCAAATTCTTTTAAATTGGCTCATTCGTCTTCAAAAACAGCGTATTGTTCTGCTTGTAATTCCTCACTGGAATCACATAAAAAGGATTTAAAAAACATGACGAAACCAGTTGCTACAAACAAAATAAAATAGTTTTGTTACTAAAAATATTTATTTGGAGATTTTTGGGGATTTCTTATTAATTAATTAACAAGATTAAAAATTTGGTCAGAAAAAAACAAAAAAAATATTAACTTTTTAAGGTTTAGATTTTTGGTTTGGGGATTTTTGGGGATTTTTTTTTTTGGGGACAAGAAAAAAAGTACCTGGCAGCCCTGTAATACACACACATGCATGCAAAAGTTAACAACTTCAATGAGAATATTTGATAAAAGTTAAAAGAAACTAAAACAACAACAAACGACAGTTTGCTCATACGAACAGTTAATTTTAATAAAATAATAAACAAAATTCATCATAACCCCTCATTAACAAGATGTGGATAAAGTTTATCTCTTTTCTTAAAATGTTGCATTCATACTCTTCCACAAACTCACCCAGACATGCAATGTGTATTCCTCGTAAACATTTTTCGGCGACAATTATCAGAGCCTGACAGAAACTTTACCAAGGATTGTATACGGGCTTGAAAAGGCAGAATTCTTAAGAAAGTTCTGCTAAGATTCCATTTTTCGATACGACAGATGTGGGATAAAAAGTTTATTTGCATTTAAAAAAAAACCATAATAAATCATCCTTTTTCACCATAACGCGAAACTAAAATCAAATTCATTGGTTCGATCCCTGACAAAGGACGACAAATTTTCGAAGTAGGTTTCGAGTTGCAAAAATTAAATGGCATCAATCTGCTCCTCCTCAAAAATACATACTAGAAGCCCCCTGACCACCCAACCCCTTTGAAGAGAGGATAACATCATGGCAAAGGTCAGGTAGCCGCCAACCCCTGGAAAAAAGGTAGGAATCACAGACTAGCAACGTTCCCACCACTACACCAAAATATATGGAGGGCGTTGCTTCTAGGTTACGACAGATGACAGCCGCATTATCCCTACAGCAGATCAATTACCTCGTTAACTGGATCAACAGCCGATTAGATGGAGATGCTTTGTGAGGGTATACAAATTATTATGCAATAATTTAAAAACAAAACTTTAGAATATGAAAGAAATATGGTCATCAAAACAAATAAAATACAGGGATTTATTTGTACGGCGTCAGACTCGTTAAAGTAAAACTGAGAAAGAAAATAAAAAGAAAATAAATTAATACAGTGTTCAAGTCCATCAAATTTAATTTTCATTAAATTATTTTAATGAAGAAAGGCAATTTTACAACATGAAAATTAATTAAAATTGTTATTGGTAATCTTTCATTTTTGACCGTGGCCGGGGCCGGGGCCGGGGCCGGGGCTCGAACCCTGGCCGGCAGGTTACCATGACATGGTTCGATCGCAACCACTCGATCTCCTCAGACGAATTTGCCGTCTTACACTCGCCGAATTAAAATATTAAAAATTTGGATTAAAAACCATAAATAGTTCAACAAAATAACCACAATACTAATTATTTCCAAGATTCTGTTTCCCGTGCTTAATTCCTAATTTATATTCTTGATAAAAACAATGAAATTTATTGTTGGAGGATAAGCTGGTTTCTATGCGCATTTCCATGGTTACTTCGGCCAGATCATTCTCCCAAAAATTTTTTAGAAAAGCCAAAGTAATAAGCAAATAAAACTACAGAGTGAATGAGAATTGCAAAAAACACTGAGTTTATCTTTTGTTTTCTTTTAAAACATTTTACATTTCAACTTAAATGCTATTGTATATAAAAAAATTAAATTTTAAAATAAACTAATACATGGAAAAAGAGATAATATCTTGAAAATACCATTTATATGCATTAAAATATTATTTTTTCTCATCGCTTGAAATTTTCTTAAAAAATTCCCTACAAAAAGGGAAAATTCCCTACTTTTAGCATCCCTGGATATAACGAGCACAAGCTCATGTAAAATCTTTAAATATTTGGATAGCTGACTAGATTGCAAACTATTTGATTTTTATAAAGGCTTAGAAAGCATAAAAATTAATAGCAGTAGCTTTATTACTTAATTAATTGTTGCTTTTATATATTTAAAAAAAATTTCTAAGTCCCAAATAGGAATTTTTATTTTTTATATATAAATCGGCTAAGGCAAAACAGTTAAGAACACTTTTCTCCTCTGAATGCCCAGCGTCTAGAATAATAAATACACCATTTGAAAGTGATTTACCGGCAGAAGAGCACAATATATATTTTTTTAAAATCTGTTCAATAATTTCAGAGTTATAAGCGTTCAAATTTGATACTAACACTTATGCAAAACACTTACATACATAAATAAAAATTTTGTTTTTTCCAATTATCAAATAATAAAAAAAAGGGTGGTCGATTATTCGACATTTTCAAGAAACCGGTTTTCGAATATTTCGACTATATAAATTTTATATATAAATCGGCACATGCAAACCAGTTAAGAACAACATCTTTCTTTGTTTGCCAACCACTCGCGTGGATATAACATATGAACCGGAGGTTGTTCCGTCGCCAAATCGATCCACTAAGACGGAAAAAATTAATACTCGAAACATGTAAATTCATATAAACTAGATAAATAGATATATGTACTATATTTTCTTCATATTAAAGAAAAAATTATGGCCGAATTTCGACTATTAGGCAAACACTTGTATGTATATATTATTCGGATGTGATGAATTTTTCGCGATTAGACTTTTTAAACTCGACCTTTAACATATAAATATCCTTTTTTCGGTATTTAAAACAGTATAAGACTTTTTACTTTTATTTTTCTATCTAGTTGTTAACTTATACCCCAAACCTCTAAATAAACATAATTTATTTATTTGTTTCTTCTATTTCAATTAATTTTCAGAGCATTTATAAGTTAAATAAACATCAAAACATTGACTTTGTACAACAAACAAATAAATATAAGCGCAACAAACAACATACATATGTATAAATGTACATACCAGCAGAACACTTACTTACATTGTATGTTGTATAAATATTGGTAACTAAAAAAATATTTAGTCGCAATTTGTGAATTATTAAGGCCCAGTTAGCCGACCGTAAATGTAAAAATGTAAATGTAATGTAAACAGCTGATCGTTTCTGTTATATGGAAAGCAAAGCAAATGCTTAACTGACTGTAATGTTACTTAACCGTAACTGGCGAACCTGTAGATAGAAATAGAATTTCATTACGCGCTTACGTGACAGTTGTAGTTAGTGATGGGAGGCTATTATTTGAAATGGAGTGGGGGTAAAATAACTCTTTTCCTTTGGTACTTTTGTCGGTAATAATATCTGTGGACTTTTGGCAAAATAACAATACATTAATTTTTCATTTACACAAATATATGTGTTGATGTATGTATAAAGTAAACAAATGTATATACAAACGATAAAAATTTTGGTTTTTAATGTTATCAAAACCTTGCTTTGTTTTGGCACATTTTCAAAATAGTGAAAGTCCAAGTGTATGAATATGCTTTAATACATATTTGTTTATAGTAAATCTGTAATATTAATATGAAATATTATATAATATATATTTAATTTTTTACATACAAGAAATACAGTTTTAATACTATTTAAATCAGTTGGTACTTTTTCTGCAAAGCGGTCACCATTTGAACATTTATTATTCTCATCACTATGTGTGTTGTTTTATGTATACTTAAGCTTTTTTTGTTTATGTTTTGGAAAAACAGCTGGCATGTTCTTACATGTTCTAAAAGTGTACAAACGAGCTTACATTACGTTACATTGCATTTCATTACATTTACGGTCGGCTAAAGCGGCCTTTATTAGTTCCTGTGGTAAGATTTTATTAAGTCCATATACACTAATAATTTGTGCGTGTCATCTTAATGTATTTAATTATGTGCCTAATACTTTGAATATGAATGTGACTCATCTTCTGCTATAAATGGAGATGAGTCAGTAGTACATGTGTGTCAACAAGAACAGATTTATATTTTTTTTTTAATGACACTTACAGGATATTGAAAAAAATTTACATACAACTATCACACACATATGTAAATAAATTTATTAGGGCGGCTAAAATACCGAATGCAATTTTTGTGCAAATTCATATTATATTTTGCATATTTTTTTTAATAATTAATATCGAAAAACGACAACAGCCTCTTCAAACTTATGCTATGTTTTTTTTTTGGATCTATCGAAACAAAAATATAAATGTAGATATCGGTGATATTTAAAAATGTTACCTTTCATTAAAAAAATTAAAGAATCAACGCAGATTAAAAGATTTCCAGATCTTTTTTTTCTAATTTTCGCATATTTCAATTTAATACAAAAGTTTGACGTTGATTAAGTTTATTAAAAAAAATAACAGAACAATTCTCTGTATGACATTCTTAATTTCAATCAATTTTCTATCTCCCCAAAAGCAGAACCGAGCAGATCCTGGCCCAACGTATACAAATATATATATTTATATATCAATCGATCTCCCCTATTATTAATGTTAACTACAAAAAAAAACCCTTTTTTGCCTTAAAGTTGTTGATAAATGAGTGCGAAGCAAGGGGATTGAAAATAAATAAATATCAAAATAAAAAACAATGTTACATTTATGACAATCGTCTGAAAAAACGTTGACTTTCAGGAAACACTTGGAAAGAAAAAATAAAAAAAATTTCTTGTAATAAATAAATGGAAAAATTTATTAAAAATCATTATCACTTGAGCACATGCGAGCACAACCATACACACACTTGAAATCCTTGTCAGATTCACATACATATAGATGATGTGTATGTGCGTGTATTTTCAGAAGCAAACAAATTTATAATCAACAAAATTTGTTTTTTTTTTCTTTTTTGTGGATATTTAACGCAGAAAATCAGCAGCCCTTGAGCCATACACCGCATTGGTTATGAAATTCAACCAACTTAAACGACAGTGTGGACCATACAATTTAGCACACTCATCTATAGGATGTTGCTGCCTTAATGAACGACCAAATATTTTATGATGGAAAGCCCAAGGTTTGGTGTACCTGTAGCCAAATAGTGATAACAAACATTGGAGCACACAATAGAGTGTGCAATAGTTGTAAATGTATTTTATAGATTCATTTAAATTTGTAACTAATACAACAAAAAATATGTATGTATGTATGTAGTAATATACATATTGTATTGGCCACTCAAACCCTTTCAACTTACCTCAACAATATATGAATAATGTCATGCAACAGGGAATGGCCATACGGTAGCAGCAATTCGGATGATTCGCATAAAGTTCGCATGAAACAGTAACGAGGTAAAAAGCCATGACTAAAACGAAACATACAATTTTTACACAATAACACATTCACATAAATGTACAAAAAAGTGTTTACAACAATAAATCACACTTCAGTGTTTTAATTAATAATTTTATGTGGAGCTCTTGACCAATCATCAAATTTATGTGTTAAAGTATTTGCATTCTGCCAGACCACTTTAATTGACAACATGCAGCCAGGTGTATTAACTTTAATTGAATTCGAAAACTTAACACTTTCAAAAAAAATAAAATAATTACCTTTAAGCAAATATTATTCGGGAATTTGTACCTTCTTTCACGGCGAATTCACTTTTCAGGTGGTGTTGAAAACACAGCTCAGCTACTCTTTTTTCTTGCTTAGAGAGAGCGACATATCAAAAGCAAAAAATAAAATACAATGTTGTGTTTTTGCTATTGTACTTTTTGTAGTATTGCCACCACCGTTTACATGAATTCGCCTTTCGCTCCATTTTTTGACCAGAGTCCTACTATTTCTTCAATACTTCAAGCTTTGGGAATAATTATAGACACTACCAGAGTGTTTTGCAATAATTTTGGTTACTTACAGCAATGACCACTTTTCGATGAGATCGTAAAGCATTCTTTGAGATACGCTCAATTCATTAATGCTCCATTCTTCTTTACGTTTGATCCGGCTTAAGCAAATATTCAAATACTTTCTGTTGTTGTCGTAGATATTTCGCTTAAAGCACTTTCGGTGTTCCTTTGAATAGGAGTTCTTTCTTCGAATCATGTTTTCAGTGAAATATTCCGGATGCATGCCAAAATAATAATCGTGAGTGTAGGGAACAACCACGCGATTATCGTAGTTGGTATATAAAGCTGCTGTAGTAGGATTTTTTGTATTTTTTATACGTTTCTTTTGGAATAGAGGAAAACCCGAGGGCAATGCATAGCTTAAAGTATACTCAGCAATTATATTTAAGCCTCTTGGTGCTGGAGGAATTATAGATTTACCAATATTACCCTGAATCTAAATAACAAACAAATTTGGACTAAAAATCTCTACAAAAAAAAGAGAAATTGTTAACACTCACTGTTAGCGTTGCCCCTTTTTCAAACACCAAATATCTTTTGGATCTTCTTAGAAACACTTCCTGTGTTTTATTTGTCATTAGAAAAGTTTGTTTGTTATTTGTGGACGAGCCAACAAAGTGAAGTCCACAATTATTAAGGACTTCGCATAAAAATATAAAATAAATGAATGTCTTCCTAGCAATGTAGCCATGAGTATGTGTTCTAATGTTGCATGTACTCATTTTGAAAAATTGTTTGCAACTAAATGAAGTTAATGGCTAAAAACCGCATTGAGTGCAATTTGTAATTGTTGATGTTGACACAGAATATTAACAAATTAGATTTTTAAAACTTTGCTACTTCATCCAAGAGTAAATAGAGTTGAGTTATTAGCAAATTGAACAAGGAAAAAAACAAGAGAATATCTGTTTTAACGAATATACTTACAATACTAAAACCGCTAAATCCACATATAAAAATTGGAGGAAAAAAAATATAAAAAATTAAATACGTTGAAATTAATACTCGTGTTGACCCACTTCACCATACACTGAAAATTCAGCCAACCCAACCAAATGATCGTCGTAATCACTTCAATCATTATCACTGTTAAACATCATCTTTAAAGCGAAATGAGTTTTTTAAGCACGATGCTGTTGATACACACTTCCAATTTAATATACACACATACGCACACACACAGTCATGCACAAATCCACACATACATACAGTAGCCCGCAAAACTTATTAGAACACATTCACATCTCTTTAAAATATTTGCAAATTTTCGTCTGTTTAAACACAAAATCCACATTTCTTTTTAATTGAAAGATTTTATTTAATTTTTATAAAAAAATTTAGAATTTTTTATTTGAATGTTGCAAATAAATCGGTATCTACATAACTAAGAGCACACGTGATTTTTATTTCGAATAACATTAAAATTCAAAAGCAAAACGTTTTTTATAAAGAGATTTAAAAGTAAAAATTATATTTAGTTTTTGAGTTTTCACTGGAATATTAATGCAAAATTGTCATCTTGGTGGATTTTAGCAAAACTAAAATCGATTTATATGACCCACAATACAAAAAAATAAGGAGAAATTGGAAAAATAGTATTCTGTAGTTGTTTCACGTTAAGAAAAGCCGACAAAGTGCCCCAAAAATAACCGTTAAAATAGAAAAATATCGCAATGCTAAAGTTTCACCTGATACTGTGCGACGGTGTTGAAAGAACCATGTGTCTCGAGAAAAAAATGCACAAAAACAAAGTCAACGGACAAAGTGTCCAGACTTCGGAAAAAAAAAATTTATAAAAAATGGTTCTGATGAAAGTTTAAAAGTGGGTCGTTGAGAAGGTAAAGTTTTAAACCCTAAAAATATAACAAACAAGGAAGTGAAAGTGTAATGGTGTGGGCTGGTTGTCCTCTACGCGTGTTAGAAACCTTGTATTTATAAAAAAATTTATGAAACAATATTATTCTCCAAGGTAGTGTAATAAATCCAGGTCTAACTGGCAGCTACTACTTATAGCAAGACAACGACACCAACCATACAGCCAAAAATGAAAATGAGGTTTCTGTATAACACTCCGCATATGAATCTGCAATAGAAAAAAGCTACACTTGAAATTATTAAAAATGTCAAAATTTCGTTTAATTTTTAATATGAAATAAAAAAAAATTTAAAATAACTTTTGCTGTTTCCTTTTTTGCTTTGCAAGACTGAATTAGAATATTCATATGCTGTTGGTGCGTACTTCTTTTTTTTATAGAAATAAACAATATTCAAAAAAGTTCTGCTGTGTCCTTAGTTTTGCTGGCTACTGTACATATTTTACAAATTATAGTCATTTAAAACAGAAAGAAACAAAAGAAGTAACCACTTGAACTGGATTTGTCGATGTTTTTGTGTTAAAAACTAATTTAATTAACAACTCAAAAAGAGGAAAAAGAGAATGAAGATTTTGCCCTAAAATGTTACACAGTCTGAACAAATCAGCCAGAAGCTACAAAAACTGTCAAATAATTTGTTCGTGTTTGTTTTTGTTTTTCTTGTTTTTTATAATTTATTTTCATGATTATTTTTCAAAAGCCAATCGAGTTAAACAAACGCACTTTAAACAACCAGCTAAACCCCCACCGCATCACATCTTATCCAGAAAATATAAAATAAATCTGTTATAGACAGTTGTCAGTTTGTAGGAGTTTTTTGTTTTAAATACTAAAATAAACGAAAAAGTATTGGACAAATAGACATGGAATAAGAGTTAGAATTAGGGAAGGAGAAGATAAAAGTTTCATTCATTAAAGGAAAAAAGTTTTACAGAGTTTTTTAGTCAGATGAAATTGTTAAGAGTGTTGGAATTGTTGAGTGGAGCTTTGCCGCTTGTTTTTCTTTTAGAGTTTTCCTCTTCTAATAAAGTGGCAGCATTAGCGAAAGATGTAAACAACATTGATTTCTACAACCCCTCCAGTGCCAATGAAGGTGGTAGTGGCTTACATGGGAATAAAGATAACAGTAGGGGGGTAACACGAGTACATTCTAGGGGTAAACGTTTTATTGCTTTTCCAGTTGGCTCATCATTTTCGGTAAGTGAAACATTTCAATTAAAACTTTAAGAATTGACAATTAATAAGTTCCCCTAATCAACCATTCATTTCGCAATAAAACTGCGCACAGACCGCCGTTTGCATGACAACTGGTGTAATTGGAAATCCCAATTATACTTATTTAAGTATGGGTTTGAATTGGGGTATCGCATATGATTTACCAAATTCAACATGGGTACTACAACATGCCAATGGCTTTGGTTCCAAAGATAAAGAAGAGGTTGTAAGTCCACAAATTAAACGTAGACATCGCCGGGAGCTGTATGGAAAACTGGAAACACTAATAAAAAGGTAAGTTAAAAACTACACAGTACAAAAAAAAAATATTAGCCTCAGAGATTTCGAGATTATAATTAGATTAAACCGCGACGTTAGGACAACAAGGTTCTATTTGCACCTAAACTTCATATAAGATAGAACCTTGTTGTCCAAAGGTCGCGGCGAAATAGAGAATTGTTAAGGCCAAGGTTGAAGAGGGCAAAATTTTGAAACAACGGTTTAATCTACATGAAAATTTTAAAAACTAATCACAATGGCCGTTATTTGCTATCCAGTGTTATTTACCAATCATTAATTATTTCATATTTTAATCTGCATATTCAATTTCGATGCTACACTTAGAGAAATTCTGTTCCTAGTGAGAGTGATTTTCTTTTATTTTAACAAAGATTTACTGAAACGACAAGCAATTTTATTTGTAACACAATAAATTCAAATATTTTAACTCTTTGAAATGTTCTTACACCCCAAAAAAATCATATTTTTTTATATACGAAATAAATTCGTTTATTTTACGAAATATTTTTTTGTTAAATGTAAAAAGATGTTGAACATAGAAAAAATATTATCTAAAATTTATTTAAATAAACGATTTTAATATTATGTAAAAGTAATATTTCTTAAATTCCTAAATGTATTTCAATCATATAAGTTCTTTCAAAAATAATCCATAATATATTGAAATTGAAGAATCATTTAATCGAAACACCTCTAATACTTTTAAGAAACATGTAAACGCCGGGAGCTGCAACTTCGGTTTAGTTTTTTTTATTTAAAAAAGAAAGGTTATATTAAAACAATTTTTAAACAATCTTTAATTCATGGCTTTCGTAAAATTAAAAAATTCTAGAGTAAACCGTTTTTTCTTAATATATACGAAACTTTTGTAAATAGTACCAAAAAAAAAAGCAACTTGCTGCGAAAGTCTCTCGTAAAATGGAGCATGGATTTTTTGAGTGTATCCAACTAACATTGTATATGTGGAAGTTTGTATGTTTGTAAGTTTCTGGCTCAATCATGCGAAAACGGCGGTGCGCAAAATGAGCCCAGGAAATATGAGCCTAAAAGTGAATGTAAGGAACGGCCCCAAAATTTAACACGTGACACAACAACACGCAATTTTGGGGCAATTTTTTTTCAAGGAATGAAAAATGACCCCAAATAAAATCACTATTTTTCTTTTACTAATAAAAAATGCAAATTTTAAAAAATGAAAAACCACCCCAAACATTTTTAACACAAATTATATAAAATTTTATGTAAAAGCTTGAAATAGTATAAAAAACTCGAATTCTTATACCAAAGTGGAGAAAATCCTTGCGGGTTATGCAGAGATGCTTAAATTAGCAAAGCCAGTGTTAGTTATACCATAGAGGAAAAACTTCTTGCGCATGGCCGAAATCTGAACCATGCTATCAATCGTACGGTATTTAAAACCAAAACTGTATAATTATTATTCGGATTTTGATTTTTACTATAACTTTCTTTGTGTTTTTTTGGGAGGGTTAAAGTTCATTATAAATTTTGGGGTGATTTTTCGTAATGAAGAATCACCCGAAATTTAGGGTCTTATTTCATTTTATTTTTAGGGTTATTTTTCATTTTATTGGGGGTAATTTTTCATTAAAAAAAATGGGGTCATATTGCATTATGAAAAATTGCCCCAAATTTGGGGTCAATTTTCATTTATGTTTGGGTCCATATTTCGCAGTGCCTGCGAAAGCAGGGCCCAGATCGTCGCAGTCGTGATCGACTGACTTTGATCGAAATTTTACTTTTTGAAATCGTCCCATTCGTTATCAAAAAACTTCTATCGAAATTTGAGATTATGTCATTCGATAACCAGTAGTCGACCGAATGCCTTTACTCGAAACGTCATTCGATAGGTTAACAGCTTTCGTAAAAACATTTAATTGTTTTTTTACAAACAATTTACACACTTTTTGAGAATAATTATTAGATTTCTTCAACAAATAGCTAAAAATGTAAGTATTAAACTTTGTTCAGCAATACAAAAATAATAACATTTAATTTTGTAATTTTTCGCAAATTTTAGTCATGTTTGCGATAGAAGCGATTTTTGTATTGTAAGTTTTTTGATTCCGTACAGCTTTAACGATTTTTAATATCCATATGGTAGGCTTTGCTATTATGCCGCTATTAGCAATTTTTTGCTAATTTCCCCTAAATTACCCATTTTTTCAGAATTTTTTCCATTCAGTATACTTTTATGGACTTTTAATTATTAAAAATTTTTGCGAATTTTCACTTTCACGATTTGGCGATTTAAAATAAAGTTTAAGGTTTGTTTCCAAGTTTGCAATTATTCGCCAATTTTAGCCATGTTCGCAATATCAGCGACTTTTTCTTTAAGTTATCTGATTCATTACAGCTTTAACAATTTTTAATATATCGACAACTTTGCGCGAAATTATCGTATGTTAGAAAAACCAAATTTTACAGGACAGCCATTTTTCTACTTTTCTCTGCTTTCGCTTGCAATATCAAAATGAAAATATACATTAAATTTTTGGAGCAACGAAGTGGAGGTAACGTCCCTTTGAATGTAGAACAAGATTGCATTAAAAACTCAATTTCATAAAAATTGGCATATACGATAATTTCGCGCAAAGGGGTCGATATACTAGACTTTGCATTCATGCAGCTGTTTGCAAATTTTTTTGAATTTCCTCTAATTTAAATTTTTTTATCGAATTTTTGCCAATCCTTGTACTTTTAGGGGCTTTAAACCAATTTAATGGCTTGTTTGATATATTAAAAACTTTCGAGAATTTTCGCTTTTTTCGAATTTTTTAAAATTTTGCATTGCTCTTTTTGGCAAGCGCCGAAACCCGATAACTGTTGATTTATATACAAGCATAAAATCTATTACATTTTTTAAACAAATTTCGATTCGAAAGCTTTCGAATGCCGCATCCCGTTTTTGATACGTGACGAAGTTTTATTCGATACGAAAGTTCATTCAAACACGTGTGCGACGATTTGGGCCCAGCTTAATGGATTTGCAAGACGAATAGAATATGGACCTGATTCAAATAAAGAGTACTTTTTAAGAGGTCAATCGGGGTACTTTTTCTCTTTTTTTTATAATTTGTTATGCAGATTGCATATATGGTCCAAAATAAAAAAAACAGGTTCATTTTGAGGGATAATATTGATACTTTTTGAGGTTAAAAGCGGGATTTAATTGGTAGTCATTTTGTCTTCCATAAATTTAATATACAAACAGATTTAAGCCAACATTAGCATACAGTGTATTTTCTGGGGGCCTCAAATGTGGAAAAGCTGGTCCCTTTCACCTTTGGTACTTTTCTTATATGGTCCAGGGGCCGGAATAAATTTAGCCACTCCTTACTTTTTATATGGAAGGTTGAATGTCGGTTTGCTCAAGAGTATCGAGTGCTCAAAACGTATATGTAGGTGTTGGCAAAAAGTAATAATTCCAATTATGTTGGCTTTTTGAATATTTAAGAATAAAATATGTATAGATGTAGAAAACTTAATAAAATTGCGGTAAATTTTTTATAGGATACGCCATTTTCTTTAAATCTTGCTCTTATTTTCACATGAACGAAGCCACGCATAATCTAGTAGTTTTTAAAAAGAATTAGAAATTTACTTCTGATTTAACCACTTTGACATGTTTATGATATAATAAAATGATAAATTGGAATATTTCTATTTGTCTGCTTTGTTTCTCTCTCTATCTCTCCCGCATACACAATTCAATGCAAGAACTTTTATTTATATTTTTGTTTGTTTAAGAACCTCAATGATAAAACAAATACACCAGAGGGAACGAGATCAGAAAATAAGTGGAAACACAAAAATATACCCGTAAATGTACAAAAATGCCCTCTTTACTCGTTGTATATGCCACTTATCGTGCATTTAACATGTTTAAGTAGTTTACCAATCACAACTTGACAAATATTTATGACCCACTCATTTATGGTAACTACCACACTCAACACAACACTTTTCACATTTGCAATACATTTGCCTGTTTCAGTGTGTATGTATGCTTATTTCGTTGTATTGGAATTTTACCATGAGGTACTTTTAAACTTCTTCTTATTGTTGATGTTGGCTACAGATTTTGGCCCCTTGAAGCGCTAGAAAATTTATAAGTATTATTGCTATTTTTGATGTTGTTGTTGTTGTTATTTTAATATATTTGTAGTTGATGGTTTTGCTTTCTTTTTTATCTGTGATAAAAGTATAAGATTTACCTTTTGGCTTTATACAAATACATACACATGTACATATGTACATATGTACATGTATTCTAAGAAAGCAACTTTACTATAATCTACATTTATGAACTGTATTTCTTCCAACAGTTCCAGGGGGAAGAACGACAATGAGATGTGAGTGATACTCACCATACATTCCATGTGAATTTGCTGTAATAAATATGAGGAGAATAATAGCAAAAAAGGAAGTATGTTAAAGAAATAATGCCTCAAGTGACTTTTATTTCTGTTTATATTTTAATAAGCGATTGTTTGTGTTATTGAATGTGGCTGGATGTCTGTGAAGCAAAAAATACTAATACACACGTACAGAGAAGCATCTATTTAGGAAAATATTTCCAAAAGTTTGTATTAAATATATGTATGTGTATGTTTGTGTATCTGCATGCGTGTAAGTATGTCTATTTAGCAAATGATATTTGTGTAGGTTTATGCAAATACGGAATCTCACAGCCTTGCTCACATATCAATCCTGTATGTAAGTGAATGCATGTATATTTGTATTGATTGTTTTTATTGCAATATTTACACCAGTATAGTTCATTCTTGTATAATTTTTCTAAACAAATCCTCGGAATACAATATTAATGTGTATGTGTTTATGTCTAAACGTATGAGTGAATGAATGTTTTTATAAAAGAATGTAAATATGTGTGTTTGCATGTGGTTGTTACAATAAAATATTGACCAACATTTTATTGGCATTTAAATTGGGATACTTTTTTGTTGTTTTTCATTTTTTGTTTTGTCCGCAAACAAAACAAAAACTTGCTTTAAAATTACTGTAATCTTTTTAATTTTTTTTTTTTTACTTTGTTGTGGTTTTTATGGTCAATAGATAAAATTTAATATATAACAGTGTTGCCATTTATAATAAAATTTAGCTAAAATATATTTGCACCACAAGCTTTTTTTATATAACATTTGCACAGCAATGGCAACACTTTTAAGCACACACGTAAATTCACAACTGTTAAATAAATATAATTAATTGTGTTTGTGTCTATTTATACATACATACATATATATTTATTCAAAATGTTTTTGTTTGCTTTATAAAACATAACCACACTCCCATTGCCCCCGCACCCCAAAAATCTAGCCATACATTATAAAAATGTAATTTTTAATTTTGTAATAAGTACATTAGAATGTGGTTTTCTAATTAAAAATAAAATATACCGAAAACATACTTAAAGCCAGAAAAAGTTCATTGAAGTTAAGAGCTAAACAAATTTTTGTATATTTTATAAGTCAATTTAAAAAAAATATTCTTCAATAAATGCACTGTGCTAGTTGAAAAAAATAGGCAAACCGGGCACATGGCGTTTGAACATATGTAATTCGGGTTCGCTGAATCCAATGGTGCTAACCGATTTCTTGGTTTTTTTAGGTCAGCTCTTGTTTTCGATAAGCAAAAATTAAGGAAAAAGCAATTATATAAGTTTTCGGCAATGTGTGCAATACATTAAAATTCTTGGGAGCAAAGTATAAATTTAAATTTTGTAGATTATTTGTTTAAATTTGGTTTTAATTAAACTATTTTCGTCCGTGAATCATCTAACTGTCTTCGTATTTCAATAAATAGCTGTAACTCCTTTTTAACAAATTAGCGACCGTCCCTAAAATTCCTTTAAGACAAAAAATCTTATATGGAAGTTAATATCTAGATAAAACTAAGTGGCTTCAAGATTATTAAATAAAATAAATAAAAATTATTCGGCACAAATAACTCTGATAGGAAGTTTAACTTCTTAACATAACTTTGTTTTTGTGTGCCCACCGCTCATCGTTTCCAAATATGTTAAAATGTCGAAAATTCGTCTGTAATTACTGGGATGTTAGGCCTTTACCGATTTTAGTTTTAGGATTGTTTTTATTAAATATAACTGTTATATAATTGTTAAATATTTTGTTTTCAACTAAGTTATTTTTAAATTTTTTCGGGGCATATTTCTGGTGTCCCTGCATATAACAAATACAAAATGTTTAAAATTTTTACTTTTACACATTCGCTTTTGCTTTTATCTGACATCACCTAAAATCGCTCACAACAATAAATTATGAACTGATTTACGTTCATATCGTCACCTAAAATCCAAAAGGACGTAAAAACAAAAAAATTCAAAATCGAGTTTTTATTAATGATGATGATGCACTCCACTTAATAAAATGTCCCTATAAACTAAAAAAAAACAATTAAAAGTGTTGTTATGCCTTTTAGCATTTTAGGTGACGATATTTACATTTAATTGTAACTATTTCAGTTAATTAAAAAATGTGCAAGCAAATGACTCGCAAGACAGCTGATGTCAGATGGTTTGTCAGTTCAAAATAGAACACGCTAAAATTGAAAATTGTTACACACAAATTTATGCTGACATTTTAATAAGTGAATGTTTTTTTTTACTTTTAAACGATGTGTGTATCTTGGAGTGGGAAATATGACAAGCACACCGCAAAATACATGTCATCTAAAACCAGCTCTAGTGAATCTTAAATGACACAAAGCATAAGGTGCTATAAGTTTTTCTTTATTTTAAGTACTAATACATAGTTTGTGTAATTTCTTGCCTTTCTAGGAAGCTTTAAGCTTTCTTTCTGAATGTCTACAGACCGGTAGTAGAACTTAATAACTTCGGTAACATTTGGTTTCTGTAATTAATCAATTTATGTTTTGGTTTTGGATTTCAATTTGTTCTCTACCTGTCTGATCCAGATGCAATTTATAATTTTTTTTTATAGAAATTCATAAATCATATCAATCTAAATGTGTATGCAAGTGCATTGAAATCATTGGAAGGACTCATTCATAGTTAATGTAACAAACGAAATGCATATCTGCCACTGGCAACTCAATTAAGTTGAATTGCCATTCTTACGATATTGTTGTCATTGGTTTCGTTGTTGTCATAATCAGAGATTCAGTTCGTATTTCAAAATTCAATAAAAGCTCACGCAAATAAATTTATAACTGAATGAATAAATTTTACATACAAATTCAAAAATATACACACAGGTGTACATATGAATATAAAGGTGACATAAATTTATTCGCAAAATATTTAAAATCATCAAAATAATTCATACCATTTTCCTATTTATTTAGAAGAAGTTTACTTTATTTACATACATACAAACATTTCTTCTTAAACAAGGAGCAGAGGACGGTTTGCTTTTAAAGACCGTAAATTATTGAAGTTGGAAAATAAACTGAATTATTTTCCTTTTTTTTTTTTGTATTTCACTTGCTAAAAGTTCAAGAAAAAGCGTCCTACAAATGTAGATGCATATGTGGCATTAAAAAAAACTAGCAATTAAATCATTATTGATATAAAAAACTCCTAACACTAACTCGAAACATTCAGCTACATAAAATCTTATTTCGTTATTTTATTGTCAGTTTACTTGGTGCGGCGAAAAATGGGTTAAAAGACACGCACCGTTCAAATCAACTTCAAACATACCTTTAAGGCACTTTTCCTGGGGACTAATTCTGGCAGTCGTGATCAAATACTTTTTCGAAATTAAAGCAATTTAATTTCTAATCATCAGTCGATACTGAACGAATCGAAATTATTTGTTCAATTTTAAATAAAATTGCTTTTGAATTGAAACAGTATTCGATTACAACTGCCAGCATTAGCCCCCTGGATACTGTGCGTTTTATCTCTAGTGTAGAGTGTAAATGTATTTACTCCGGCATTTGCATATATTCATAAATATATAGACAGATACCCTGAAGGAAATGTCAATATTGAAGCTGTACAGATTCACTATTGACTTTGTAACCAGTACCCATGTTCTGTAACTTTAGTGAGAACTTCCCGCATCGAAATGATGTGAAACAAAATATTCCATCGTTTCTCAAAAAGTGAGAAAAAGTGTTTCTGTAACTCATGTCACAAACTATCAAAAGAGATTACGTCGTTACGTTATAAATGTCATAACATGGCACTCGAAGCCGATGTGACATTGCAAACGTTGAGAACCCCAGTAACACATATCGTTGACGCCGACCAAAATTTACTAAATTTATCATCGGCGAAAATACAACCGTCGCGTCGGCTATACCAAATAATGTAAAGTGCGGCTTTAATGTTTGTTGTTTACAAAATGGTTTTGAAAACATTCGCATATTTTATAAAAATGTTAAAAGAAAAATAATTAAACAATAAAAAACTGTGCCAAGAACAAAATATTATTTTTATTATTCTTTATATTTTGCATTTTTAATTGTTTTTTAGTGTTAAAATTGTTCTCGTTCCCATTTTTATTCGTTAGTTTATTTTCAAAGCGTAAACTTTTCTCACAAAAATATTACAGACATACTTTTTCTGAAAATTGGCGAGTAATTTCCTTACGTGACAGCTGGTACTCGCCGAAAAAATGTTACAGACACAGTTTCATTTCACACATTTCAATCGAAAAGTTTATCGACTCGAGAATTACAGAACCAACTGTATACCAGGCAATGCTATAGACATTTAACTCACGCATGTCAATCAAAATCCACTACTGACCATGGAACTATTGACTTAGTAGTTCTTGTAGGACCACATGAAGACATTACAAATAAAGATTCAAAGTCAAAAGGCAATTTATTTAAACCAAGCACGTGCATATATTTGATTTAAATTAGACGTTTAATTCATTAAATCTACTTATGATTATTTCATATAAAAATCCAAACTCTCAAACGCAGACAAAAGTGTAGGCACTTTGATAACAGTGTCACCAAAAAGTCAGAAAAATAATCGGCACACATGGCGACATAGAGGCACTCCATCCTGCAGGGTTGATATTTATACTATTTTATATATAAATATGCATTTAACATTGAATATTTAGAACGCCTAATCTCAAACAAACGTTTGCAAGCGTACAATGAAGTGTTGCCAAAAATCCTTTAGGAAGTTAATTTTTTCCAACACTTTAAAATTTCCTACATTAATTCCCAAAATCGATAGAACGATAAATTTAATTAATTATTCACCTTTAAATTAATAAAATAATATCCAAGAAACTTATAATTATTTATAAATATTTGTTTAGTGAAATTCTAGTTTCTTGGATATTATTAAATTAATTTACGGCCATTTTCACCAAGTTCGGTTATAATTAACTATCGGTTATATCTGTCAAAACATATTGGTAACCGGAACTTTAACTGAAAGTTAATTTTAACCGAACTTGTTGAAAATGGCCGTTAAACGTCAATAATTTATTAAATTTATCGATTTTTGGATTTTTTCGTTAATATTCACTTAATTTTGTAAACAGAAATTAAAAAACCATAGGAAAAAAATTTTAACAATAATAATTTCAAAATGCATGGGGGCTACACGACCAAGTTTTACCTTTCAAAATTTAATACACTCACACTTTTTCACTAATCCATTCATACTTTTGATTGCCTTGCAATTTTGATTGAAATTAATCAAGAAAACAGCTGATTATAATTATTCTGCCATCATTTTTTGTGTTGTATACCGTATTCTTATACTGAACATTACCCATTCCACATTTTACGCCCATCTAAATACAAACTAAAATTGCTTGTACTGTTTACAAAACTTTCGTATAGTATTTGAGAAAAAGTTAAGTTAAGTAACGGGTCCGCCATCTAACGTTTTTTTCAACTAGTGCTTATTTCGTGAATGGTAACACTTAGCTCATGTCTGATTTGACTGATAATTAGTTTTATCCTTCCGCTGAACGAATATGGTTTTATATACGCTTGAACAACGCTGGGAAATATGCGTTTTCGCTTCGCTAAGTGGGCCTGCGATCGACTTATAGAAGATGCCGATTTTGCCAAAAAAAAAAATTCATCTTTTCAGATGAAGCTCATTTTGACCTTGGCGGATATGTAAACAAGCAAAATAGTCGCATTGTATTTGGGGCACAGAAAACCTGCACGCATACATTAAAAAGCCGTTGCACCCAAAACGAGTCTCTGTTTGGTGCGGATTTTGGTCCAGAGGCATAATTGGGCCATTTTTCTTCGAAAATTGACAAGGAGTGGCCGTTACAGTCAATGGCGTTCGTTATCGGGCCATTTTGAATGAATTTTTGTTCACAAAAATTTAAGAGAAGGATGTCGTTTGGCCACCTCGAAGCTGCGACATTGTCACCGTTTTTGCTTATGTCCTTAAGACACCGTTGAACTATTATTTGTATTATTTGTGGGATGCCGTCAAAGATAAGTGTTACGCCGACAAGCCAGAGACAATTGACGGTTTAAAGGACAATATTCGTGAAGCCATTGCTGAAATACAGCTGCACACAATCGATAATGTGCTTAAAAATTGGACCGATCGTGTAGGCTACTGCATGGCCAGCCGAGGCAGCCATTTGAATGAAATTATTTTCCATTATTAACCGGAAGGATTGTACTTTCAAATAAAACAGTAGATTTTTTTTATAGCATTTTCAAAAAAAAAAGTTATTTGGCGGACCCTGTACATAAGATTCTGTGTGTAATGTTACATAAGTATGTGTGAAACACACACATATACGCAAGCATGTGCATGTACTTTAAATGCATATTCGCTACTTACAGATGCATTATGGAAGCGACATGACTCTAACAATTGTTACATGTCAACTAGCAAGACGTTCTTGTTACATTTAAATCTTATGCGGTCTTAAGACATAAATGTGTATTTATTTGCATGCATGTGTGTGTGTATGTTTGTGTGTTTGTGAAATTGCAACATTGTACGGTGTTAAGACAAATGAGTTAGATTATGATACCGACAATGACTGCTGCATACCTCTGTTATGCAGACACGAATATTTTACTCAAAAGAAAGTTGCAATTGGAGATTTTAAAATTGCAAGTACGTAAAAATATGGAAAACGTAAAAACTTGTATTTGTTAAAAATGTTCAAACTAACAATTTAGGATTTTAGTTTGAGAAATTTTTTGGGTTAGGGATACCTTCTTGTTAGATATAAGAATCGTTAACTTTGTGTTAGAGGTAACTATGTACATATGAATGCTTCTGCATAAGACATGAATGCTGACAGCAAACTCTGTTTATTTTGGAATTTATTGTGTATCTGTGTTTACTTGGATTATTGTTTCTTCGTAATATTTGTGTGTATGCAACTATAATTTTGTGTAAAATATCAGAACAAACAACAATGAATCAATTAAAAACTCAAACACAAAAGCAATCAAGAGTCACAAACACACTGTTGCAACAAAGTACATGTTGAAATTGCAACACAATGCATTTTCATGTTATTTTCACAAAACATTTATTGGTTTATTCACTCATTCATTTATTTTTGCAACAACTTACTCTTTCGTTAGCTCATTTTCTATTAGTTCTATTCGCTTCTTTTATTGAATTGTATTTCGAGTTCAATACTTCATACCACACACGAAACAATTGGAAGAACGTACGAACGTTCTTCATTCATTTTGGCTTAGCATGCAGTTTAAGTCAAAAATTTAAAAACAATTGTACAAAGTGCAAACAAGCCACCAACACACACACGAAAACACTCTTCATTTTGTGTTGTTTTTGCCTTTGATAAGTTTAAAAACTTTTAAAACTGTTGTTGCCACACTTGCAACATGGCACATCATAACAATCAGTCGTCGTCAGTGCTGTTCTTTTTATTAAACAAATTAAATAGTTTTCATTTAATTAAGACATTTATGATCATCATTCTGGTGATTTATGCAGATTTTGTGAAACTTAAAAGAACTTTAAATGTGGCAGCATGTGAAAACTTTACAACGTTGCTGTCAGATTTTGTGCAACCACATGTTGTCAATGACAATGATGTTTTGGCAATAAACAATTTCTTTGGCAAAAATCAAATCATATCTGATACATTTCAACGTAGAGCACACGACACTGACGATAATGATTTATTATCACTATCAGTGGAAAATGGCACAAAAACAAGCAATTGCAGCAGTAAAACGTGTGTCACCAACCAACCTAACACATCTTCAACTAAAAATAGTGTTGGTAACAGGACTAAAACCGCTACAGCCACCCAACAGAATCCAGTTGAAGCAAGCACAGACATGGTCATGATGACAAATACATCCGTTGCGAGAATGTCTAATGTATTTATCTCATCGTCGGTGTCTCAAGCAGCATCCTCATCATTGTCTCCTCCAATATTATTGACATCATCGCCATCATCGTCATTATTATTGCAGCAGCAACGTTTACTTTCTCGGGCAAAACGTTATCTTTCATTTCCGGAAGGATCATCATTTTCCGTATGTTTGTAAAAATTTAACTGGTGATGGTTGTGGGTAAATGAATTAATATGAGTTTGTGCTTATGTCCTTAAGAGTTTATAAAGTGCTTGTCGTCACCTAAAACGTTTTAATATTTAACAGTTTTGAAATCTGTATGTGCAATTTTCTTCAAGTATGAAATATGAAATTTCAAGAAAATTTAAGTGCAGTATTTCTGCCTTTTAGGTAACGATATGAACATTGTATCACCAGATTTGCTTTAGTTATTTTGTCGTTTCCTGAAAATGCAAAACTATTCCAATTAGTGTGTTAATTTGCTTTCTACTTTTCACTGCTGGTCTGGTTTTTCTTTAGGTTGCTGTTTGTTTTACTGTCGGCATTATTGGTAATCCCAGATACAACTATATGAGCTTTGGCCTAAACTGGGGTGTGGCCTACGATTTGCCGAATACATCTTGGATTTTGAATCATTTGCATGGTTTTGCCAAAAGACCTTTTCCTGTTGCCGTATGGCATAGACGATCTAGACGGTCTTTATATAAAGAAATTGAAAATGTAGTTGATAAGTGAGCCAAAGCAAGAGATAACTTTTTAATAATGAACTTTATTTACATATCTTCTTCTACTTTTAGTATGGGCTACAATGGACGTGACTGTGTATTGAGGGCTTTATGTGAGAGCAGGCAATATTTTCAAAAAAGCAAAATGGGCATGATCGGAGAAATGTTGAGAGTTGTATTTAGGTAAGTTTTAAAATGCACTTGCATTTATTTTAATTAATTCATATACACTATTTAAATGTTTTTCAGTCTGCCTAAACAACGAATATTTTCCCGAGAATTAACTGAAAACTCCGATATTGAGTTGTATGACCGTGCCTATCGCAAATCTCGTTTGATCGACGATTGTTCCGAGCAATACGATTGTGGGTTTTCTTTACTGGAATTGGCATTTGGGAAATACTCTTCTCCTCCCGATGGATACTATACAAAACATTAAACTTCATACATATCAGTTCATACTAAAGGTTTGTTCACATTTAACAAATATTTGACGGAAAAGCCAAACACAACAATTCTTTCTTCTAAAGCAATTTTGTTGATTTAGTGTTATTTGCAAATCCTTAAATGCTGTTTGATAGTTATAACAAACGTTATATAAAATCAAGCAAATGTTTAACAAAATTTGTGGGTGTCAAATATTTGTTAAGTGTGACCGTACCTTAATTCGTATTATTATATTTACTTATTATAGTTTTTTTTTTAATTTTAAACATTCAAAGCTCTAATCTGAAATTATGATGAAAGAAATTTTACAACATGAAATTAATTAAAATTTATTTACAATTTTTCATTCTTGACTGAGCTGGGAACCGAGAGGACAAATGTAAACATAGAGCTCGTGCCTTAGCTCTGAACAATAATTAGTATTGTGGTTATATTGTTGAACTGTTTTTATGGTTTATTATCCAAAATGCTAAGGCCCGATCTCAATGTTTACAGTTGTCCTTCAAGTTGTGCTAAAAAAGGTCATTAAGAAAAAAAGGAAGACAAAAACATGAAAAACAGAAAAATTTACTTTGGACTTCAAGAAGAGTTGTTGACAAAAAGTACGAAAAAACATAAAAAAGGAAGAACATGTAAATCATTTAAAGTAGATAATCATTCAAAGCAAATTTCGATCTACCAAAGGTTAAAAACAATTTGGTTTAAGAATTGATGTTTGACTTTTGACTGCCAGCCGTCGTCAATCGTGGTGAGTGTTAAACGGAAACCCCTCTGAAGACATTGAGTGGTAGCAATTGAAACGGGTAAGGGTAACCTGTCCGTGAAAGCCTAGGTTTGGTTCCCAGCTCAGTCAAGAATGAAAAATTATCAATAAATTTTAATAAATTTCATGTTGTAAAAATTCCTTTCTTCTTATCAAAGTAACTTTTGGGAATACAAAATTTTAATTAACAAGATTTTGTTTGAAGTGCTCAATTCGCAATTTTTATTTTTGATAAAAATACTGGAATTTATTGTTGATGGGGAATCTAAGAAAATATAAACTCGCTTTCATAATACTTGTCATTTTATTAATCAAATTTATTTGACATCGATTTTTAATTCAAAGATTTTAAATTTAATAAAGAAATTGTATATGAGAATTTCCCTTAATAAACGTTTATAAAACTTAATAATCGTATATGAATACCGGGCTAGTTAAGGCAAGTTTACAATATCTTACAAGTCTTACGTATTCCATAATACTTTGTGGGATAGAAATCAAATGCGTCTGTCAAAAAATCTAATTTAACAAAACCGTTTGTGTTCACACCATCACACAAAGTATAAACACTTACATATGGAATAAAATGCAACCCTGGCCCAATGAAAAGTATTATTGTTTAGAAGTTTTTCAAAAAACAATGAAGTGGTATGAGATGTCAAACTTTTTTCTTGTAATTTTCATCCCACATGCATTCAGAATATCAGACTTTTACATATCGCTCATTTGCTGCAAGACCGACATAAATCACAAAATACAATTTTGGAGTTAGTGATGCAGAATTGTTCTCTATCTTTTTCTTTATATTGTGTATAAAATTCATCTTTATATCCTTTATACTTTCCCCATTTGAAGAGAATGTATCGTTATTTTTTCTAAGTGATTAGAGCAAATCAAAAACTTTAAACGCGTTTATCTCGAAATGGGTTTTTTTGGCTTATGCCGGTCTTGCAACAAATGAGCGATATTACTTGAGTTTTTGAAATGTATTAATACCTTAAGAGAAGGCTAATTTACAACTATCCTATTTTGCAACACAACAAGTAACAATAACATTTCATTGATATCATCGATTAGAAAACACGCGGACCTAATTAAAAATCAAAGAGTTTTGCAAACTGTTTTTTTTTTTTTTTTTTTCATATCATTTGCCAACTGCAATCTAAAGTCACAAAAAACAAAATTAAACAAAAACAGACAATGCAAAGAGTTCCAAAGTTTACTTAAAATTCAATCTTATCTCAATTTTTTATATTTTGCGGTATAGAACACAATAACTTGCGAACGACGATGTATTAATACAAAGTATAATAGTGTAAGCTAGCCTTAAGTGTTCAGTTCTGTAAATTTGTGGAAAACACAAACGCTAAAAAAATAACGTTTCCCTGTTTGTCATCTTTCGATCACAAAAATAATACTGTTTTTATCCAACTCAACAAAAGATGAGAACATTTAATTCCGTTCGGTTTTTTTTTAACCCCAAACTTCATTGTGCTGTTGGCTGGTAAAAAAAACGAAACATTTTTTACAAAAAAAAAAATACACATACGAAAAAACAAAAGGCCAGCAAAATAATTTTACACAAACAAAACATATACACAATACACACACAAGCTGTTCGTGTTGCGGTCATTGCTAAAATTTTTTGTTTGTTCATTTCTTTATCAATGTAAAAAAAAAAAAACCTTTGTCTACAGTATCACTTCAATTGTTCTAATTTTCATGTTCGGCTCTTTCATGAAAATAGTTACGAACGGTATTACAGATTGTGTGTGTCTACACAATCACTAAAAAAAAAGATATTGTTTTTGGGTAGTATGTAAACCGAACGCAAAATAATGTACTGTTTATTTTCGAACACTGGGTAAAACACGAAAATGCACATAGAAAAACATCAAGTTAAAAACGTAGAAAACAAGGTTGATTTAAAATTTTTCGGTGGTGATTTTGCTTCATACGTTTTTCATGTTAATTCAACCTGATTTTTCAATGACTTGCGAACAACATTTTTTTCTTTGAAAATAACTATAATTCATGTTTATTTAATATTGCAGTAAAGTTAGAGGAAAATGTCATTTATATTGAAATAACAACCCGAATCACGTTGAATGAATGTTATTTCAAGTTGAAACAACGTGAATTTCATGTAGAATCAAATTGGTTTGAGTTAATAACAGTGTGAAGAAGCTTCAGAGACAACATATACAATTATTTAAGGCCCTAATTTTGTAAAACACAACGCAACGACAAAGAATTACATTGAAAGCAAAAACAAATTCATAAATATTTTGTAATTTTGTTGTTGCCTCTAACAGAAAATCACATTGGTTTTTAAGATTTCATACGCCTCATTGCTTGTGGCGTTAAAAATTTTAAAACGGTAAATAAATTTCTGTACAAAGCAACAACAAAATTACAAAATATTTATGAATTTGTTTTTGTTTACAATATAATACTTTGGCGTGCGCTGTGTTTTACAAAATTAGGGCCTAAGAATAATTCAAAACACGTACCCCTGTAACACATGTTTCACTTATTTTGTATTCTCCTTTGTTAACAGAAGCATCAACAGAATGGCCCGATATGGTTTTCGTCATCATTCTACTTTGAAAACTTGATGTACTATTTAACTAAATATTTTAATTAAAAGAATACGGGAATTGTCTTCTTTTTACAACATACTAGCTGACCCGGTCCGCGTTGCTGGCCCTAAGCAAACATTAGTGTTGCATTACCACACGATTTAAAATGAGGTTTAAACGAAATTTACGGCCTTTAAATAAAAATCCATGGAATACCTATAATGATGTTTTTTACAGAATCACTTACACATGGTGTAGATATGTGCTCAATCAAAAAAGAAACGCATGTATTTAAGGCAAATTGGAAATAATATTTATTTATTACTTCATCTTAAGGCCAGCGGATAGACAATGTTTTTTTTTTTCTTTTTTTATTTGGTGCAAAACCGTATGAATATTTTGGCGTGCCAACTTGAGAGCGAGCCACATACAACTGGCCGTGTGAAAAACATGAATTTTCTGAAAGTATGCCGGCAATAGTCAATGATTGGCCTTGTGCTTTGTTGATGGTAATGGGAAAGGCAAGTTGCAAAGGGAATTGACCGCTTGAATTGGAATGGTAAATTGTTGGAAATTATCGGAATTCGTGGAATAAGTACGTCTTCACCTTTGAATCTGTCACCGATGATTGTTGCCTCGATTAAATTTGATGAACAGTTTTTGATGTAAATAAACCGAAACCTCGGATTTTTGAATGCAACATTTCGAAATTTTTAAAATTTTGATATTGGATCGTTATTAACGCAGTTTTTTTTAAATATCTTCGGAACTACATAACCGATTAAAGAGTTTGATATCTCGTTTTGAAGAACATGACAACGGCTTTCAAATCTTTATGGATAAAGTTTCATGATGATCTGGCCTTAGCAACCAGTAAAATGCGCATAGGAATAGGGTATCCCATCAACAATAAATTTCAGTGTTTTTATCAAAAATAAAAATTAGGAAATTAAGCACGAATAACAAAACCATTAGAAATTAAATTTTGTATTCCCACGAAAATTATTTTCAAAATAAAATAAATTAATAAAAAGCAAAAAAAAAAAAAAAATGTGTATGTGTCATTGGTGGCGCAATATATAGAATCTATTTTTATTTATATTTTAATATTTTTTCTTATTTATTGTAACAGTAAATAATATTAAATAAACGTGATTTAAGATTATTTTAATATTTTTCATTTAAAATTAATATGATAAATTTAAATAAAGGGCATACTTTTGCAGAAATTTACTATGATTCTCAATCAACATTTTTCCATGATGTTAATTTTACATCGGTATTTTTTTCTGTGTGTGGAGTAGGGGTGGAATAGTGTTATATGGAAATCCTGCGCAACAAGATCTGAGCCAAAAAATTAGGGGTGTGGGATGGGGGTAAATGGCTCCTCATCGGGGTCAAAGCTAGTGGAAAATGATACAAAACCCAAAAAAAGCTTCACAAATGTCCCTGAGTCGCTCCTAGAGGGGTGAAATGTAAGACTGACTTCCACTAATGTTTCCCCCCCCCCCTACATTTTTTGTTAACATACTAACCCCCTATCTGTGCTCCTGTTTTACAACTTTGTTTGTACAACATTGTTTGGGAATGTTGTTTTATAACAATATAATATTAAATTATTTACGTATTAAAATGAAAAAAGTCTATGTTATTTATTATCCTTCAAATTTTTTCGATAGCAAACTCTAATTTAACTCCTTCAATCATAATTTATTGTTGCTAGTGTCTGCCATAAATTTTGCAAAAAATAAAAATATCTTAAACATTAAAATTGAATTTTTTTATTTATTTCAAATTAAATTATTCTGTTTCGACTCACACGTCATCTGTAAATGGCGATATGTTGTTAAAGCTGAGCGGACAATGACTGTGAAGTATTTGGTGGCAATTCTCGTGTTTTAGATAAGGAAAATGTCTTTTGTCATCATCATTTAAACTGAAATTAAACAAAAATAAAATGTTTAAATAAATATCATAATCATTTATCAATGTTTCAATTAAAAAAAACCTTACGTAAATATGTATTTAAATAATTTGAAAAGCATTCCCTTGTACACATCAATATTTTCATTCAAGTGAGCGGCACAATAAGCTTTTAAAATACAGGCTTTTCCATCATAACCACTTCTAGGACATATTAAAATTGAATTCAATAAATATGCACTCGTAACTTTTATTTTCAATTATTCGAACAATCGAAAACATTCTGGAACTAATACATACTTGTCCATCAATTCTCCTAGTGTCTCATAGGTATCACGACGAAAGGGTCTCACTTGCTTATCATTTTCTATGGGGTAATTACAACGGAAACCGATACCATTAGCCCATATATAAGGCTTCGGCACAATGTTATTTTTGGCATTGACACGAAACTACAATATTTGAATGAATAAATGACAGACACTTTCTTAAGCATAAAATAATTTTTTTTTTATTCTCTTTTTTATCTATTTGATACCCACAAACAAACGACTGGTAGAGAGGAAATCCAAATATCTTTTGCCCCTTTTCAGTAGGTCGGATGGCTTTGATCTCGTTGCGGATGCAGTTGTTGAATTTAAGACTGTGCCTTGTGTTGTTGCTATTGGTTTGTTGTCACTTGGGAGGCTTCCGTTTAAGGAAATAAACGCAATTTCCTTATCCGCATTATTATTATTATTTGAACTCGATTCCTGCTCTGTGGCTAATAACGAGGAAGCTCTTACAAGTCTTGTTGTGGTGTGTGTGAGCGTATGCAGTGCGCAGGCAATCAACCCAAATTTTACTACTCCTACAACAAACACACATACATTGACCGAAGAAAACATTTTAAGGTGTTTCATTTCGTTTCGCTTATTTTTTTATTTGAATTTTATCTAGTTAAAATCTATTGCTCAGCATCAATGTCGTATTAGAACTAAATTAAACTTTGAAGAGTTTGTGGACAACAAGTTTAATTTTCTGATTTACTTTATGAGATTTGATTTCAGCCTTTGAAAATTTGTAAACCACTTTAAGATGGCTAAAAAGGTATCTTATTTATTTTTTGTAAAACATGATATTTTTATTAGAACATTGTTATCCCCCCTAAACTAATGCCCCCCGTTTTTGTAAAATTTATATGTATCTGTAAACATGTTAATTAAAAAAAAGTTTTATCTCAACATGAAAAACATAGAAAACAACAAACAAACAACAGTTATAATAATGGGTTTTCCTTTATAGCGACAATTTGTGGACTTTAATAAACCACAAAATGATGAATTTAATATTTGAGAGCAGCCACATGTGAAAATTAATTATTAAACATTTATTTTCAAATTGCTTTTGCCGTGTAATACGCAAGCATAATTGTACAGTTTTCTCATTTATTTGATTTATTTTTTTTTCTGTCATTGTGTTTTAAAACTTTTCACAAAACGTCATTATAAACCGACCCTGCAGTTATTTGCTATCGTAAAAGTATCTAAGTAGGTACCCGTGTATCTTAAATCAATCTCTTATGCCATTGAATTATAATCGACGTAGTAACAACGTTTTGAGGGGAAAATAATGTCAACTAATGGCGTTATCTTTTCTAAAAAGAAAGTGTATCATAAGTATTACATGCCCCAATAAGAGTTTTATCATTTTGCGAAGCACTACGTATTTAAGCAAATAAGCGCATACATATATGCTTCGCAATAAGACATACAGAGCTGCAGTAAAATAAATGTACGAACGAATTCCTAACAAGTTTTAATTTGCTATGCCATTCCCTTGCTACGAAGCAGGCAGAATACCAAGAAATAATGCAAAAAAATTTCTGTGTGTAAAGCTGATAGCTACAGTTACCAGTTTTTGAGGCAAAAATTTATTGCTTCAAAGTGGTGACTCAGTATAAAAAAATTCATGCCTTCCGTAAGCCAGTTGGTAAGCGGTACTCTTACATTTCTCCCTTGCACTCTTAAAGTGTCGAAAATGTACAACTTAAAATATCCAAATCGATTCTTACGTCTTTTTTGTAGGAAATCTCTGCAATATCTCTTCTTCAACTACCAAATGTAACGAATTAGTGATATTTAATTAGGCAAATTAAAACAGATTCTACCAAATGCCTGGAGGGCATACTACAAATGTAGTATGTTGTATGTAGTTTTATAACAATCACATTTATGTCATTTTTAACGGCTGTTTCACTTTCGATTAACATTTATACACACAAACATACATTATCACATTTACAGTCAAGAATTTTTATTTCATTTGTGTGTGAGTAAATGTAGACCAGTTCCGTGAAAACAAACTACTTGTACAAGATTAAACTGAATTTTATTGGCATCTCGCATATACAGAGCGGAGTGACCCAAAAGAAACTTTACTACATATTTTATTGTGAGTTCCTTTTATTTAACTTAAGAATTTTGTGAAAAAGATTTGGGATATTCAGAAATAGAAATGTTCACTATTAAACAACGATCTAAAATGATTGAAATTTACATACAAAGGCTTATGGTTCAAAATAAGAGGCAATCGAGATTATTTGTTCACATTCCACCATTAGTAGACCGGCCTTGTTGAATTTGAATAGCAAACTATACCGGACTATATTTAATATGAATGTATCGAAAATGTATCATTTCTATATACACAAGGACAGAAAAACTGACGGAAGGAAAGACGGACATAGTTAAATAAACTCCGATAGTCTTAACGATCCAGAATATACATATGAATATACATTGTAGGGTCTAAGATCCATATTGTATAACTTCCAAAATAGGTTACAAACAAACTTATATCAACCTGTGAAGAAGGGTATAGTTATTATTAGAATCAAATAAAATTAATGAGCCAAATAAAGAGAAAAAATAATCTACCAAAACAAAAAATTTTAACATTCTCATTTCTCATATACGATCCCCGGAATTCAAAAAAAAAACAATATATTTTCCGCATTTCCTTTTTTTAAGATTGAAAGTAAATAAGTTTTCAAGAATTCTATAAAAAAAATATTGAGGTTTACGATTTATTTTGCAAAATAATTTAAAAAATGTAAATGACCAAAAATAGCCTTAATAGTTAAACTGAATGTTAAAGGATACAACCATGGTGAAATAAGCGGTGGCATCGCTACGGCAACAAATACAACATTACAACAAAAAACATTTTGCACAGACTTTGTTGTTCTCGGCAAGTAACTTGCGCAACTAACTTGCCGAGTCTGAAAGGGGTCAATGCAAGAGCAAAACATCGTTATCTGGCGAAGTGCTGCCACCTGTATTATTTCACCATGGAAACAACTTTATATATGTATAAAAGTGCAGTTTCTTTCAAAAGTGCTTCAAAATTTTCCAAAATTTATATCAAATCCACATGAAAGAGTTCTTAAGGTAAAGGAAAAGTTTTATATTGCTTCACTCACAATATTATTACAGTAACGGACTGTAGTTTATTTAAGAAATATTCCGTTCAGTCATTTTTAAATAAATAAACATTTAAAATTCCAAGCAATTTTATTTTTAACTGATTCTAACAGTTATTCAAAAAACTAAGTGCATATTAATACGGATTTTCAGCTGCAGTTAATATTGTCTGTTGATTGAGTTAAATTCTTCTTTATGTTAAAGTAAATAAAAATGTAATTTAAAGCAACGAAAAGTTCATTTAATTTTTACTGTCAAAAATTCAACCGCGAATTCCGTAAAAACAAATCAATATTCAGTTATCTTTATTAAATTAATTGTCAAAAAATTAACTACATATTCCGTAAAAACAAATAAATATGCAGTTATTTTATAAAAGTTTACTGTCAAAAATTCAACACCATATTCAGTAAAAACAATTAAATATTCAGTTATTTTATATAATTTTACTACCAAAAATAAATTTTTACTTATCTTTAAAAAATGAATTGATTGTTTTGTGTAAGCAATACCCATTTTCTATTTGTTAAAATAATTAAGTTAAATACATCAAATTTTAAAAGTAAAATAATTGCGAAGCCATATCGGTCATGCTGCTGGTGTCTTATAATTGAGAGTTCTTCTGTAAACAACGTGGTCAGTACAACAAAAGTAAAACAAACGTGTGTAACTGGGTAAGTAAATAAAAATATTCTCCCTCTCTCGCTTATAAGAAAAACAAGCGGACAGGTGTCTGTCTGGTATTTTTTAGAAATTCGGCTCTTTTGTGGAGTAAACGAAAATTTAATAAAATAACTGAATATTTAATTGTTTTTACTGAATATGGGGTCAATTTGACAGTAAAAAATTTACAGTAAAATTTTAATAAATAACTGAATATTTAATCGTTTTTACTGAATATGGTGTTGAATTTTTGACAGTAAAATTTTACAAAATAACTGAATATTTATTTGATTTTACGGAATATGGTGTTGATTTTTTGACAGTAAAAATTAAATGAACATTTTGTTAAAAATAAATGAAAAATAGGTAGACCGGTTTTTAATTGAACTTTCATTTATTTTATATTACAATTTCAGTTAATTTTACGTACAGAATATTGTGAGTGTTCAACTCCAGCCCCAGATTGAAAATAATGAAATAATGAAAATAAAAGGGGTCTTGACACTTAAACATTCACCAAAGAAATTCGTGCTTATGCATACATGTAGAATTATTATTCAAAAATATTGAAAAGGGATATTTTTTGTCAAATACTGGCCAAACTTGTTTTTTTGCTAAGGATACTTTACATAAAGTCGACAGTTTTAAACAAAATCAGTGATTCAATTATAGGCAGATGCCGGAGTTGCATTTAAGATTAAAAATTTTATTCCTCGTTAGCAAAAAATTTTTTATTTGACTACTTCAATGACACGCCAAATGTAAGCGATATCCTTAAAACTGTCTTGTTTCATACAAACTCTAATTCTGAGTTGAAAAAAGTAAAAAAAAATTTCAACAATTTTCAATCATATTTTACATAAAATCTAATTGAAGTGTTTGCTGTTAAATTTTAACTAAAATAATGTTAATTTGTTGCATAAATTTTAACGAATTTTGGCCACGATCGTATCAGTGTGCAACGATGATGTTTCTCGATGGAGAACGAATTGCACATTAATAGTATGGTTAAAGTAACATTAATTTGTTTAAACATTTTCCGTTAAAATTAGTTTTGTTGGAGGCGACAACAATCGGAATTTAATTCAGCATAAATTAAGCTTTTAAAGCTTTAAACAGTTTTTCTTTGGTGTTATTATAAAATCGCAAATAACTGTAATCACATTTAGTACTTCGTATACATATATCTTGAATTGAGGTTATCACCTTGGACATTGAAAAAGGTTGAAAAACAATTTGGGATGATTTTCGACTTAGTGGAGACCATTTAAGTCTTTGGTTACTCAACTTTTACTCAATGAACATTTAACAAGGTGAATTTGTCGCATTGTTAATTTTTTTGGGTTTAGAGAAAATTCCAAATTGTCACCATATAAAATAAATAAAACTGAACGAACACATGCGCATTTCTGGCTCATACATACGAAATAAAAACAACATTTGACAATTTGGATTTATGAATACGCCTCGCTCTTTCCTCTCTCTTTCTCTCTCTTTCTCTCTCTCTCTCTCTCTCTCTCTCTCTCACTAATTCGCATACCTTGTCAATGTGCCATGCTTTTACTTTTAAAATATTCTTGATTTGAATTTCAATTGAAGTAAATTTTTCCAATTATTAACTTACGTGAATATATATTTTAATAATTTAAATAGCATGCCACTGCTAAATTCACTTCCCACATCTAAATGAGCTGTACAAAATGATTTTAATATGCAAGCCTGTCCATCTAAGCCGCTCCTAAACCAAAAAATAAATACAAAAATATATTAAAAAGGTTAAGTGTACCTTCATGCAACTTACCCATCTAGAACATTTGCTAGCGATTGAAAGACGTCTCTTTTGAAAAAAGGTCTCCTACGATCGGCCTTATCCGGAAAAGGAAAATTAGCACGAAAACCAAAACCATAAGCCCACAGTGTATTCACTTTTAGAATGTTATTTTTAACAGTGGTACGCCACTAAAAATCCAAGAGGCGTAAAATATTTCAACTGTTATAAAAAATAAAAGACTCACCGACATACGAGTTCCTTTCGTAAAATCCAAGTACCTTTTTCCCCTTCTCAATAAAGGCGAATAGTTTTCAGCGTCGGATTCGTTCAAACGCTTTTCGTATTCGGAAGATAACAATTGACCATTCACATAAAAACGTGTTGGCAAAATTAAAATAAATATGATCAACAGATTAAGCCAAATTAATTGCATGTTGTTTTTTCTACTGAGACTTATGAAAAACGAGTTTAGCGATTGAATGAGTTTTTTTTTTAATTTGCAATTACAAGCGAACAAGTGCTTCGAAGAAATGTTAATTGTCTATTTGTTTGTGCTCTTGCCATAAATTATTTTAAATAAGTAGTGTTACTTCCTTTTTTCTCGCTTTTAAACAACAATAAATTTTGTAATAAAATAAAACAATAAAATAAATTTATTATTTCTACATATTTTTATACACTCTCCACAAAATTAACTTTTCATTACACACTCCTTTTAGCCTTCGTTTTCCAGGACATTCTTTGCCGTTCTTTACAAGTTTCTGTTAATTTTTTTTATATTTTCAATGTTTCCAGTGGATGAATGGCAGATTGTAAATGCTCGTTGCTAAATATTGTTAATGTTTTATTTGTAAATTATTCTCTTCTCTATTTCAAGTAAAATAAATTGTCTTTAATGTTTTTTTTTCGGCCAAATCCATACGAACAAATTTACAAATGTAAACTTTTTCATATTTATTTTTCTCTGATTTTTATTTATTTTTCTTATTAATGTTCAAGTTGAGATGTTTTCGTTTCCTATTAAATTGGTTTTTGTGTCACTGTGATTGTCACATCAGTAAAATTCCGTTAATATTCAAGGTAAACATGTCAGACCAACTTTACGCAAACTAATGTTCTTAAATTTCGAAATAAAATATTTTTTAAATTAGTGTGTTCTTCTCCTGTATTAAAAAAAAACTTTTAAAATGTTCGATTGGAATAATTAACCCTATAACGATCGGAAGCGGAATTTAAATCGATTTTTAAACTTTATTGTTAGCAATAATGTATTTTTTAACGATACTTTTGGAAAAATATGGGGTTAATATATCCTACAATTAGTGACTTTGAAATATTACAAAGCAAATCTTGGTAAATTTTGTTCGCAAAGTACCTGAAGGTAGCCCGCCCAAATGGTTAAATTTATGTATGTAGAAAAATAAAAGATTGGATTCTGGTACCTAAAAGGGTGTAGAATAAGATGAAATGCATTTTTCCCCTTTTCTCGGAGAAGGTCACATTTAGTAATTTTAAGAATTTTTTAAATTATCTGTATTTCAAGGGTTAATTATTTTCAGCAATATTCGACATCGCGGGGGCATTTTGTTGTTTGTTGGAGATGTTTTTGCAATAAAATAAAAATTAAAGACATTAATTTACGTCTTCATCACAAAAAAGAATTTTATTCAAAACAAATGGTTATAAGCAGGGAAAAAACCCCAAACAAAATTTAATTTGAAACAAAATATTCAACAACTTAAAATTTAATTTGCATTTTAAAATATAAAGCATGTCAAAAATTATAATCGATAAAGGCCATTGTACTTATTAACAGACGAATTTTCGAGATGTACCCTATTTGGGACCAGTAACTTGTGCCGGATATTATCTAGATACACCATGCTAAAGCTTTTTACGGGTCGGAGCTAAAGTCAAATGTGAACCGATTACAAAAACTATTAAATTTTCAGAAAAATATTTTTTGAGCGAATTTAATCCAAATACAAACATAATTAGATGGCCTATGGAAGAGTTTATTTCGGAAATAAGTTTGTATGGGGACCTTATGACACTAAAGATAGACGTCTTTACAAAATTTTATCAAATTGTATACGAAATTGTCACTTGTAATTTCCGCACAAGGTCATACAACTAGCCAGATGGACACCGTTAGATCGTTTTGAAAACTGATTGTGGGTCTAGACTTCTATGAATTACACACGTCAGCACAAACGGATATAATTTTGTTATCCTTAATTTGTGTTGTGTATAAAATGTTACAGTTTAAAATTTTATTCATGTTTAATGACAACCAGCGTTGGCTTTCAATTGTAGCGTGAAAATTAAACGTTGGTGGCTAATTTAAAGCAACACGTTGTAACTACTAAAATATGCTTAAAAAAGTGAAATATGCGCTATAAACTTAAACAATTCTGCAAAGGGTAAAATATGCAAATATATGCATTTACAAATCGATACCAAAATTAACAAAAAGCTCTAAAATGGATACATATTGTTAAAGCTTGCATTGGTCGCAAAAGGAAAACCAGCAACTGCATATTCACCAAAGACCCTAAATAATAATTATTCTAATTTTTTGGGTACCAAAAAAATTACCACTTTTAATTTTGCTTTAATTTATTATGTATAATGAAAATAAATATTTGATAAACATAACTTTTATATCCAATTAATACATTTTTGCATTGGCTAATAAATATTATGATCGATAAATATTTATTTTTCTTACAGATAACTATTACTAAAGATTTTTATTGTTTTTATTTACGATAATAATTATTTTGAATATTTATTCGCAATAAAATTATTCGCAATTTCTATCGAATAAAAGTTATAACTTCTTAGTAATTTATAAGAAATAACTACTTTAAATATCTGCGCCCAAATTATAATATATATTTTTATATTGCAAGCCTCGATTTACGTATATGTATACGTATAAACATACACATACATACATACGTGTGTTTGAACATGAAAGTCACGCTACCTCTCAAATATTTAAGAATTTGTTAAGCTGAAAGCTTTTAGAAAAAATATAAAAAAAAATGTTCTAAATTTTCTGTTGACATTTGACAATTTGTTGATAATTTTACAAGTAAATAGAAATAGGTATTTCAAATGGAAAATGTGTGTACGTCTGCCTGATATAAAAAACGACCAGAACAGAAAGAGAACTCAGGGGTCTAATCACCGCATTCGATACTATCGTATCGAATAAAATTTTTTTGCATACGATAGACACTGACGTATCGAATGAAAACTCGAGAAATGTAATGTCGAGTTAATCGAGATCGAATGCTATTATTTCAAATTCAATAAATTTCATTCGATATCGAGAGTCATGATACCAAAATAAATAATTTCGATCAATTTTGCTCGATATCGTATGCGGTGATTAGACCCCAGCTGTCAAAAATACCTAACTTTATGATTGTATGTATAAGAATATGAAAACTCAGAAGACCTTCATGCTTTAGGGCTTCTATAAAGGCCTGCTTAACAATTTTTTAATTCAATTCCTATGAGTAGGGAAAAGAGAAGGAGTAAAATATTTTGTTTTGTTTTTTGCCAAAGCAAAAGCAAAATAATTATTTTTTTTATCCCGTTACCATTCTTATGTAACTGCTAACGAACCGAGAGCGGAAGGCCTATGACATCGAGTATAAAAAAGATATGAGAATGTTATGGAGCGAGCAGGATTTGCACATCCAAAAGAAGGATTACAGCAGCCTTCTAGAAGGCATAAGTACTCCTTATTTTTCGCGCTGGGGTATTAGCTTTGTTGTTGTTACTTCCCATTTTATTTGTTTTGAGAGAGTTTCTATTCTAGTCGTTTTCTATGATGCCTGAATTTATAATGAAATGTAAACTTGAGGGTTTTTCAAACCCAACTAAATTAATCTTATTTACTTATTTAGCGTAAAAACACATAATATAAACTCAAGACTTATTAAAAACTTATCTCATTTTTCCATGTTCTAATTTATTATACAAACTTTAACTCAGCTTCATTTTAGAAACGGTACAAGATTTCTTTTTCTTTTTATTCACAAATATTTATTATAACAATTTACTAAAGAAAGAAGTCCGTTAATATCAAATGAAATAAATACGTAATAACACAAACATTTGGTTGCGGCAAAAAACCATTTATTGTGAATAACAACTTAACACCCAGGTGTGAATATCTATTCGTCCGTTGGTCATAACGGTCTTGGGTTCTTGATCTGATAATTAATACAACATGAAAGTGCCCTACTTTTTCTTAAAGTTATAGAAAAAGAATCTGGCATTGTCTAAACATGTGCAAATGTATAAAGAAGTAGTAATTAAATACATACATATCGTTAGCTAAAATGCAAAAAGGCGTAACTAACAAAAATATAATTTTACAAGAGAAGCAAAACACTTTATTAAATGAAAACTATAAACAGGTCAGAAAACATACATTAATGAGTCGTCCATGGAATTCCTCTTCAAAGTAAACCATTTCATTATATTCTGTTGAAAAAAAATGGGTATTACGTAGTTTTTCATTTATAAAATAAAAACAATTTCAGTTACGTCCCTTTGTTTTTTGTAAATAAAAGCGCAATTTTTGACCGAAGAATTGTAAAATTATGTGAAGACATGTAGTTCAATGGCATTTATAGTAATCAATCAAAAACACGATTTTGAATTTTTTGCTAGTTACGCCTTTTTGCATTTTAGCTAACGATATTTACCTAAACAGAAAAATAAAAATTTAAATGTCAAATTGCTTTTGTTGTTAAGCCAGAATCTTTGAGAAAAACTTTCAATTAAACTTCGACGTAGAAAAACTAGAAAAACAATTTAAAAAAATAATTATTCCGTAATAATAATTTTAGTTAAAAGGTTTGACTAAAAACTTATCCACAACAACCAAACAACTTAATGGCCAACGTTTATACAGAGAGCAACATTTGTCAGCTCAAAAATAGTTAATTTTGGCTCAAAAATAGTTAATTTTGAAAAAAATCTAAAAACTATTTCATAAGGTCGAGGACATAATTTTTGTCTTATTGTCCGTCAAGATGTTGGTTAAAGGTTTTATGTATTTTAAAACTGGAAAGTCAATTCTTTTGAATTTAAGCAGATTTTGCAAGGCTTTAGTGGTTCCTTAAATAAACTTTAATAACTTAAACCCGAATATAGATTTGAAGAAAACTCGAAGCATTTTAGAATAAAAGGCAAGTTGAGCGACTTATTCTAAACTCGAATTCCTAGTCCGCTAAAACTTAAAATTTGTTTATAGAATAGAATGGTCTGTAATTATAATTATACTTTAATGATATTTTCTAAATGAAAAAGTGTGACGAATTAGACTTATCGCTTTGCTTTGAACAAATAAATTTAAGTTAAAAAAATATGTGCTCACAGAGATAAATATTTAAATGAATTTTTTCCAGAACCTTATGACATTAATTTTATTCTGGAGCATTAAACTCGCTTTGAATTATTTTCAGTTCCATTTCAAAATTATTTACGTCAGCAATTGGCTGCATATGCTCTAATGTTTAAAATATTTTCCAGACAAAACAGGCGATTCAGTTTTAAAGATTAAACACGTTTTATTATAATAAATTTTTATCGATTGCCAAAAATTAGTTACATTTAATATACACATTTATGTATGAGGGAATGGGAATGGGAATGGAAAATGGTTCGAAAAACTAGAATGCCTACTAAACAGGTTTGCGCTCTGTTTCACAAAGTTGTTGTCCGGACAAAACTTTTTTTACTGAGAGATAACTGCAGCACGGTTCACTCATTAATATGGTACTTATTTCAAAAGCTGGCAGTTCTTCAGCTTCCTTTTTTGGGGTAGATTTTTTATTTTAAAAAATTTAAAAAAAAGATGATCACTCACATTTGAATTTTATAAACATAAACTTTGTGTTCGCAAATTTGACCTATTGACAATTCAGTTAAAATACCATTTCAAGCTAGGAGTTGTTCGGAAAAAATGCGGGTCTAGAGCCAATAATTTATGCCTTACATGCAGCAGCACAATCGTAAAATATTATATATATATATATAAATATATATTATATATGAATATATATTATATATAAATATTTATATACAGCTAGAATAACTCTCTCTCTTTCTGGCTCATATGTATGTATACTAGGGTGGGTCACTAAAGTATGAGAAAAAGTCAAAGTTCTCGAATCATATTCTAATAGCAATATTTTTCTGTCTTGCTAACAAAAAAATAAAAAAGTCACATCTTGAGTCCGCGCCGGAGCTCCTAAGAATTAAGTATTTTTGAAAAAAATAAATTTTTTAAGTTTTAATGTTTTATTTACTTTTAGTTTTTATTAATTAAAACAACATAAAATAATAAAATTACGAAATTATATAAGTTATTTTTTGGCCACAAAATCTTGTTTATTGTCAAATCTGGGCATCTCTCGTCTTGATTCAAGTTTCGTCTGTATTAAGCCTTGTCTTGATTTTTTTTTATCGTTAAAATACTGTAATATGCTTTCTGCCATTGTTATTATTTATTATATAATATTATTATCAAAAATCGAAAATATGCGCTTAAAAAATGCACTTAAAAAAATAAAAAATATGCACTAAAAACTTCAAAATTTCCATAAAATTTTTTTTTTAATTTTACTAAAAACAAAAACTTAAAAAATTCAGTTTATTGCTATTCAAATATCTTTAAAAAAATTTAATAACTTTTAAAATTGTTAATTGTTTAAATAAATAAGTACAGTTTTATAAAAAGTAAAACTTCGTCTTGTACTTAAAGAACGCCAATCCATTTTGAAAAAATTTATTTTCAGATCTCACTTTGATTTTTGATCAGATCAAAAATATTTGAAATGTATTTTATATTTTGAAGTCCTTAATTTTTTTTGCTAAACGTTTTGGATTTTTTTTAATTTGTCGGGCTATCCTTCCTTCTACATTGTTAATTTTTAAAGTTTTCTGAATAGAATTCTAAAGCTTCTAGCCAGGCCACCCACCATCTTCTTACTTCAGCCTGCATTGGGAGGGAAATCAAGGAAAACATTTCGTTTAAAATTGCAATATTATCAAATTGGCTTCCAATTCTACATATGAGCCAAGCAATTAACTTGTAACAGTTTTGAATAAAAATTTTTTAACCTATTGAAAACCTTAACCATCGTTTTAAAAAGAAGGATTTTTTGTCGAAATCATGAAAATCTTGTATTTAAAGCAAAGCTCCCTAATAATTTATTTATTGATTTTAGAATTTGTATTTAAAATTTTTTTTAAGAACTTTTATTATAATATGAAAATTAAAAAAAATCACTCAAAATATGCATTAAAAACCAAAATATGCAAAAAAAATCGATGCCATTTTAATGTTTCGGAAAGATGATTGGTCGACATCGTTTTTAGAATATCGACAAAAAACATGTATTTGCATGAAAATCGCATCCCTAGTTATATTAAAAATATAACCAAATTGAAGATCAAAGCGCGGGCTCTTACACTAAAAGGTAATAAATAATATTTTGCAGACAAAAATAAAACATTTTTACGCTATTAAAAGTCGATAGGAGAAAAACAAAATTGTTGACCCACCCTAATGTATCCCTTATTAATTTTTGGCGATATTTTTTTAATGTTGATAAGTGTAGTTAAAAGATTATTCATAACTCACAACATCTTTCGTGTTACAAATGTTAACAATGTTTGTAATGTTAAATTTAATGTTTCAATAATACCAGTTCAATATTCAATCACGTCACTCATTCAATCAGAGTTCGAATTCTTCATTCACATCGAACTAAAGTCGCCATCATTGATTAATTTTATTTCAATAAACAGACAAACAAACATCCCCACATAAACTCTTATTTTGCTAAAGTGTGTGTGTGTATGCACATGTTAATGTGAGCAGCAAGCATATATGCATTTCTATAAATCTTCAAAATGTCAATGTTTCAAATTCATCTCATATTAGACTTTAAAATTAATTACTCGGTTAGATTTATTACACAAACGAAATGTGTTGTTTTCGATTCAATTTGTTAATTTTAGAACTTGAATTTATCAATCGTTCATTCAGCCAATCAATGATGTTAATTAATTAATTGTCTTTCTATAAACACACCTGCCCATTTAAAATGTTTCAAGTTGAAAAATTACATCACATTTTTAAATTGTTGTTGCGTATGTGTGTATGTGTTGTCTTAAAATTGCAAAATTCCCAAAAATATGCAAATTTACTGTTCAAATTTGTTTATGAAATTTGTCACAATCGATAAAGATGTACGTACATAAATTCTGGTTTGGATTATAATCAATAACATGCCTGAATATTGTTTGGAAAGTAATTGTTCAATGTTCATACTTTAACCCAAACAACACAACATTTGTTTTTTTTATTTTTTCTAAAATGTTACAAAAATATCTACACACTGGTGATGACAAGCATCAATTTTAAATTATGACACCACAATACGACGTTACAATATTTGAATGAAATTAATAAATTATCTGTGTTTTCCTATACAAAATATTTATAATGGAAGGACACACACATAAAGTGATACATTGACAAAGTGTACACTTTGGTTGTCCAGAATCTATTATCGGCTTCTGAGGACTTTTGGATGAAAATTATTACAGCATTTAAAATGTATGTTTCAGTGTCACAACAAGATGTAGTGCAAGTTCTTTTAAATTTGATTTTGATGCATCAAACTCCAAAAGGGATCACATTAACCTGATGAGCACTTACTATGAAATGACTTGTTTTTGTTGTTCTTTTTTTAACTTTAAATGTTAAATATTATTACCCGTATTCATAAAAAAATGTTCAATTAAATAAAGGTTTGCAGAATAAATTTACTCTGAAATTTGCCCTTAATAAACGCTTGTTAAATTTGATAATCGTTTATGAATACGGGGTAAGTTTTTATCTCTGGAGAACAAAAAAATAGCAATAAGTTTATATGTAGATAAATACAAATTGTAGTTAGTTTGTTGCTTGTTATTTTTTATTTGTTGTTACTTTCTTAACACGACCAACCACATAAAGAAATAACCGCTTGAAACAAAATATCAATTTAGTCTCAATAAATTTAAATTTGTTAAAAAAAAAAAATAACTTCATCGTATGAACGCAAATAATTTTTAGTAAAAACTTGAAAAAAAAATATTAAAGAAAAAAGACGTATAAAAATTCATTGTGTAAGTTGTGTATTACCTTAAATGCAACTGCACTTTAATTTTTTTACAGAAGAACAATATACATAAGTATTAGGGGTGGAATAGTGTTATATGGATATCCTTAGCAGCAAGATTTCGATACGCTAGAACGCCCAGTTTTGTGAAGTTTCTAAAAAAATGCATGAACCAAAAAATTAGGGGTGTGGGATTGGGGTAAATGGCTCCTCATCGGGGTCAAAGCTAGGGGAAAATGATACAAAAGCCAAAAAAGGTTTCACAACTGTCCCAGAGTCGCTCCTAGAGGGGTAATATGTAAGACATTTTTTATTAACATACTAACCCCCTATATGTGCTCCTTAAGGGGGCTCCCATACTAAATATTATTTTTTATAAAATTACCCTCCACCGCCCTATCTAGCCCCAGAGTGCACCTAGAGGAGTCAAATATATGACGGACCCCCAATATTTTTGCTACCCGAGCATTTTTTCAGAACATACCTAGTCTGCATATTTAATCATTGGGGTTGTCCCCATACAAAAATTTCGAAAATGGCGGAGTTGCACAACATATGTTCGCATAACTCAAAAACGCTTTAGCTTATTGAAAAAAATAAAAAACCGAAATTCCGCAATTAATTTTTTTCCAAATATGCGCAGTCGTTTTAGAAACAATATTGATTTTTTTTTGCAAAAAAAATAATTTTTTAATTAAAATTTCGAAATTTTTGTGTTTTTCAAAATACATAAAACAAATTTTCCATACGTATAAAAAACGAAATTACAAACAAAACAAGCCATAATTGATTGAAATCTGTTATCAACTTTTGATTTCATTCACAAAAGTCGAAAAATTTTAATTAATTTAAGAATTTTATAAAACGCAATATTTGTATGGGAGTCCCCCTAAAAAGTGGTGATAAGGGGCAATGTAATGGGTATGTATCGAGAAAATGTAAAGGACAAACAACTAATTGAGGTCAGTCATACATTTTATCTTACTAGGGGCGACTCCTGGGCATTTATGGGTTTTATAAAAGTCTTAAATTAATTAAAATTTTTCGACTTTTATTGCGATTTTTTTGCGGAATTTCGGTTTTTTTAGTTTTTGCCAAATTGTGCGGATGGACAGCCAGCCTGTTCGACGGACATCGTAAAGTCGACTAAACAAGGTATTTTGGGTCATGAATCATTCAATCAATATTTTTCTAAGCTTAACAAACATAAGCACAAACTCTACTTTAATAGCGGCGTAGGGCTTTAATGTGTACAAGTACAATTTACTATAAGTTTACTAAAATTCGAACACTGTTCATAAATTTGTATAAAAATCGACAATGATGTGTTAATATGACTATTAAACGAAATTTTAAATGCTCTTAACGTTTTAACACATTTCTGTTTAAATTTGAGTATTTGCCCAAACAGCTTAAAAGCTGATTAATAATGTGCGTTACTATTACAGTGAATGTCAAATGTTTATAAACATGTGTTTGTTCTTTATAATATTATTTAATATTTAAAAAAATCGACATAGATTTCATGACGTAACTACGGTTACCATCCGACCTGTATTTTTAAATTTTGGTTGCCGTCAAGGATATTTTTGATTCGAGTTCTCAACGTCTGCAATTTCACATCGGCTTCGAATGCAATGCATATTATGAAGTTTCCAACGTCTCTTTTGATTGTTTTCGACTTGAGTTACAAACACATTTTTTCTCACATTTCGAGAAACGACGGAATATTTTGTTCACAGTTTTTCAATATGGAATTTGATTTTTAAGTAGCAAAGGAATAATGCATTACACAGGGCAACACATTAAAAGTTTCCTGATTTTTATACATTGTTTTAGGTTAAATTGAGAGTGCTGATTACGATGGTTTTTTTTATAGCATATGTTTTTGTATTTTACGCGTAATATGTCACGAACGACCCTACAATACATTTTAGATTATTAATCTACACAAAATTCTCTTTCATTTAAGTAAAGTTGTTGATGTTGATGAGTCTATCAGCATATCTAACTTGTATTGCAAGGATGTTCAAAATTGTGTTTTTTTAGTTAAGTCCTTAAAACGTAGAAAAATCCAATTTGTTCGTTATTTTCCATGCGCGAACAAACTAGACATTCCAACGAACTATTCTTGTTAAAAAAATTTTAATTTCATTAAAAGGGTCGTGAAATATTTATAAGCCAAGTTCACGTTTTATCTTATTTTCTACATGTTTACATGGTCCAACCGTAATGAACGATGTTAATTGTGAGTTCACCTTAGCGTCAAGATTCTGCGCAACTTAAATTGACATTTCTTTGCTTCAATGAATCGATTATTGCTTCTATATAATTGGAGTTCAAGAACACATTCTTAACATAAATAAATTTAAAAGTGTAGACTTTAAATTTGTTTGCGATTTCCGTTTTAAAGTTGTAATCGACTTGCAAACCCTTTAACTGATTCCATCAAATCAACAGCCACACATTAAATTCAGGCCATCAAACTTCATTTAAAAGTTTTTGTAATAATCAATAGATTTTTTGCCAGAAAATAATAAAATTTATAATGATTTTACAAAAACAAATTGCTTGGGTTTTTTGTAGAAGTTTAACTTGTCGTAATACTGAGATTATCTTAAATGAATTCGCCTTGCATCAAACCATACGTGTGAGGTTTTTATTATAAAAAGTTACAAAACTGTGTGGCCATGCCGATTTATACGAAGACTAAAAAAGTTAATTTAATGAAGAAATTTTAAGTTTTGAAAGTTATTCACCTTAATATTTTTACAAGTGGCTTCACTTGAAAGGATGGCAAATAGTGACTCAGCAGCTTGCTTTCCTCCCACCTCTACCTCTGAACATTATTTATTTTTATTATTTTATTAGTTTATATTTGTGTGGAAATAATAAATTTTGTAATCGTGTAATGACTAACAAATTCAGAACTGACAACTTTTGTTAGATGCTGTTAGAGGTCTTATTTAAATATTCAAACAAAAAATATGTTATTATTTTTTTTATTCCTTAAATTTTTTTTATTATTTTATGTCAATTAGTTTAAGTGAAATTATTTTACTCTCTCTGAAACTTACAAATAACATCTCTGCTACTTTAGTATGAAAAAGTATTTTTAATACACAAATATTTTGAGTTTTTTTTCAACTTTTATTGGGTAATTAGATTTTATGGTCGGCGCAACATTAGAGTTTAACATTCGTCAACATCAGCTAAATGAAATCATTACAACAGCTTCCTTTTTTAAGTGACACTGTGCGTATGGGCCCGTGTGTATATCCGTGTGTATTTATTTACTAAAGTTTCAATTGTGCTATTTAATTTGGTCGAGTACTACATTTAAGATATTTTACCATTGTCGGTCGGTCTTGTATATAAAAATTGCATTAATTTAATGGTTGGTTAGTAGTGTAAAATAAATGTGAAATAAATTCCACCCCAATTCTCTCAAATTCAATATTTAAATTGTTTTGCATTATTTTATATTTTTGTTTTTTATTAATATATTTAAAATTGTGCCAAGTAAATTAATACGCATGTAAATATGTACAACAAATAATTAAGTGTAATGTAATTTTAATTAAAAATTTTTGCTGTCACAAAATAGAAGAAGTATAAAAAATAAAATAAAACCTCAGGATGGTAAATGTAGTCATTTCAAATTTCCTCATCATAACCGCAATGATAATAATATGTGGCCGGTTGTTGTTGCCCATATGTGCCACAAACTCCCTGCAATCCCTCCAGACTTTACCTTCTAAAATTCAACAGACAACACCCAAGGAATTTTTGTTCGGCAATAGTTCGAATATTTTGAGAAACTCATTAAGAGGAGATAAAAATATCAGCTTGTCTAATCATCCACTGCCGCTTCATTCAACATTAAAAGCATTCAACACACCTTCTTGGCAAATATCACAGACTCCTTTGGAAAAAAAGCGGCGTAGAGTTGCCGATAACGACAATGTTCTTCTTGATGAGAATGTTAAAATTCATAATCATTTTCATTATGGAATTAATAAAAGTAATCTAGAAAATTATTCCAACAACAATCAAAAAGTACCAACACGTCTATGGTCTAACATCAAGCTTGCCAACTCATCATCCCCGTTGCCATCGTCCTCATACCCCAGACAAGCAACATCGTCATCGACAACATCGTCATATTTTGAACGTGTTGAATTGCAGGAGTCTCTGACGCATACGAAAAATGAAAAATTACTTCTTCATAGAAATAAACGCTATTTATTATTTCCCGAAGGTAGTTCATTTCAGTTAGGTGAGTGAGTGAGTGAAGAGAAGAGAATTGATAATCCAATCTATTGTCATCTCCAATACAGTAGAGTAGAAACATGTTGTTGATATTTATATTTTTAGTTAATTAATTTGTTTTAAACGTTCGAAATAAGATTGAGCAAGGGATGCCAATCATGGTATTTTGGGATTTTACGGGATACCGGGATATTTCGGGATTCGGGGTTTTTAAAAATTAAAATTGAAATGCTTTTTAAAGATATTTGCTAAAAAAAAAGTCTCTAAAAGACGTGTACAAACAAAAGGTTCATAATTAATTTATTATTTTAATTGTGATTTTATCTTAATTCATGATTAATTTAATTAAAAATATGTAAAACACAACGTACGATTTCAAACAATATGTCAATTGATTCAATAAAAAAATAATTACCATAAAATCTACACCCAGTAAAAAATGTCCTTCAAAAGGAGCAGGTTTTATGTATGAATTCATACCTTAAATCGCCTCAAACCTGCTGATAGGATGCATCATTTTTGTATGGGTTGTTCCCGGTTTGAAGGACTATTTTCTGCTGACAATAAGCGCTGCTCTTAACCTTATAAAACATACAAACAAATCCCTTTCCTAAAGAATTTTTTTAAGGGCTAACTATATTAGCATATTCATAAATGTTTTGTTTTAACTTGTTGAAATGCCTTTTTCTAATCATTATTGTAATTTCCTTTTCTGATTTTAATTTAATAAACTTTCTTTGTAAATAACCTTTTTTTAATGTCACTTCGGGAACCCGTTGTCACCAACAAAAGAAAAATTCTAATCTGAATGTTTGAGCTGACGAGAAACCAAAATATATATTTATGTTTTTTCGCCTTGAAACCTTTTTTGTTGTCAGCAGTAAAATAGCAGCTTTTTTGTATATTTTATTCGTTATCATTTAGAGCTCTCGCATTATGCGTTTTTCCTTTTTAGTGCTTCAAAAAACACGAATTTTTGTACTGGGATATTTTATTCAATTGCCTCAGTCGATTCAAACTCAATAAAATAATTTATTTTGTAATTAAATAGACCAAACTAGTTGATGATTAATTTAAAAGATTCTTTTAAAAGTTATGAAATCAATTAAAATGAATAATTGAAATTTGAATTCGAAATTAATTAGCAAAATCAATTAAAAAATCTTATTTTAACCAAATCACATTTTATACCTACCACCACTAGTGATAGGAACTATGGAATGCATTAAATTTAGCGAAATCGCAGTATTTATTACCGTAGATCCCATGCCCACTCTCGTAAAACACTTTGATAATCTTAACCCTTTAATTTGAATTTGTTGCACCAGTGGAATGTTTTGTGCATTTGAAGAGATTTTTTTCTTTGCTTCTTTAATTATTTTTAGCACTTCTTACGTTAAAATTTCTTTATAGTTGTTGGACACGCTTAAGGCTAGTTTACACGGTAATACAATGTATTACGACATTGCAAAAAATTATAGTATGTATGTATATTAAAGGTGGTAGCATTTTTACACAATTGCAAAAACAACTGAAATCAACTTAGGAAATGTTCATTTTGTTTTTTGTAAAATGTTGTAAACTGTAACCATCTGTTTTTCTGTTATTATTTTTGATTTTACTTATACCATGCGTGTAAACAAGATATATACTTACATCAGGCTTTTCTTTATTTTCATTTTACCAAGTCGTAATACATCGTATTACCGTGTAAGTTAGCCTTTTCTAATGGTGTTTGCTTTTATACAAAAAAAAATGTGAAATTTTATTTAAAACAAAGAATTTGGTGTTCGTTTCTTAAAAACGCGTTGCTCTCTAAAAGGGTGGCTTGTTTTAATCTAAGAAATTCACCTTACTAATTGCAAAAGGCATTACACATTAGGCCCCGTACAAATCGACAGTGTTGATAATGCCCTGTAAAACAGTTGACTTCTGTTTATTTATAGGGCTACCAGACAAAGTTGGAAAAAATCGCCTCTAATTAGGACAGTAAAAATGTTAAATTTAAATAGTTATTTTTTCTATTTTTTTAAAGTACAAAACATAAGAAAGCATGACATTGTTAATGGTAGCTTGTCAGAGATATAAAATTTAAGGGGATTCGGTGTTATAAAATTGTTTTAAAAAAAAAATCACTAAATCAAAAAATCTTAATTGGTAATTTGGCAAAGGTATTTTCTTGTTTACGTATTTTATGAAAAACCAACTAAAGAAAATGTTTAAATATTTTAAGACAAAAAATATTGATATGGAAAAAATTTTTTGTCAGCTGTTAAAAACAGGGAATTCCATTTTTCCATAATTTGTGTTTTATTCTCGTCATATAACAAATTGCAATTTTACAGGGTTGGCAAGATATTTTTTAAAATGCACCTTTTAACAAGGTGGTATTTTTTCGTAGAAAAGAAAACACCATAAGAATAAGAATGTTTTTTTTTTCTCATTTTCAATGGTAGTATTAACAGAGTTAATCAAATAAATATTAAAGATCAATATTGTGTTTCCTAACCTCTCAAGGGGGAATGTCATGATGAATTTCATTTTATAAAAAAAGATAAAACAAAAAAATTAAGTTAAAAATTTCGGCATTGAACAAATCCCAAAAATCGAGGGATTTTTTGGGATCAGGATTGGCATCCCTAGTATGAACAGTGTTTAATATTAGGAGGGTTCATTTACAGATAATTAAAGCTTACTGCCTGCCCGTGAAAAAGGGCATAAAAGTTTGAGAGACAAAAAAATTTGGAAAATTTCTGATATTAAAATTTTTACTATCAATAATTATTCTACCACCTGTTTCATGTTTCTGTTTACAAAACAAAAATAATTTTCATAATTTTTCAATAACAAAAAAAGAAGAAGTCAACAAAAAATTGACGAAACGTTGGGATAAATGTAATTAAATGTGTTTTTAATTTACAATGAAAAAATTTAGGCCTTATTAGCTTACGTAAATATTTAAAACTTCAAAAATTTATTTTTCTAAAATTAAGGAACAATATTTTTGCCAAATAGTTCAAAGAATTAAATTTATTAAGAAATAATTTTATATCTTACAGCTGAATAGTGTCGATATGACTAACTTGAAAGTTTTTGCTGGTAAAGCGTTCATTTACTTCTATATTTGTTTGAATACTTGAGAGAAAAATTTTGTCGATTTTAAATTTACTCTCTCATTGCAAGTTTCTGCTAGTATTAGCTGTAAGAAATCGGCAATTTTAAGATGATTTGATGAAATTTGGTACATACGTCATAAAGACGAAGCCTGTTGTAAATGGCAAGATCACCTTATTGCAGCCTTAATCATCGTACTCAATTTTTCTAAAAACGGTCCAAAAACGTCTAAATACCTCTCCCGAAAATATATTTTAACAGTATGCATATGTATATTAAACGAACTCACCGTACATGTACAAAAAAAACGATAAAGTTGTACCCCCCTAAAAATTAACTTTGACAAGTTTTATGAAAATTTCCAAAAAATGGTTATTTTATTTAAATTTTCATTAAAATTAAAAAGCATCAAAAACCTGACATAAGCATCCCGCTATCTCAAGTCTTAAATTTTTAAAATGATTTAAAGCGCAAGCGAAGAATTCCTAAACATTTATTGTATTTGGTCACTCATTGGACAAAAAAAAAATAACCAAACTTTTTATTCATGGAAAATACTATTTTTGTAACCCTTTTTTGAAGTGGTTTAGCTCTCAAGAGATTATTTTAGGAGGGTTCCAACTTTAACTTTTTTTGCCGATGTAAGCTGAGTCGGTCTAATGTATTGTCGTCTTTTAAAAAAATTAAAATCATAAACATCCTCTAGCATTATCGTTTCCATCTCCTTCCTTTACTGGTGATTTATGCATGGTTTTACATTGTATTTTCTTATCCTGTCTGGTAAAAAACTTAGCACATCTTTTAATTCATTTAACTTTTAATATTACAGTTTTTGATCTCATCATTCCGATTGTGGATTATACTAACTTTGCCATTATGGGCATAACATGTGCAGTGGCCTGGGAATTGCCGAGCAAACCGCCTAGTGAGATAATTGAGAATTTCCGGACAAAACTGAACGATGGTACATTCGGTCTCAGCAGACGCAACGATTCAACACAACAACAACTTGAGTACGTTAATAGCCAACGAACTGAACAAGAGCTCATAGAAGACACAAAAAGATGGAGTGATGGAGTTTCAGTACACAACCAACACAATCCACAGAAGCAGCAACATCAGCAGCTGTCAGCAACAGTTAAAACCACATCCGGAAATGAAAATTTTTTAACTAACGCACCAAAGCCACCAGTACCTCCACCTTCAAGCAATTTTAACTACTACAAAAACTATTTTCAACGAGAAAAATTCCAACAACCTGCAACATCTCCAACAACATTCTTCTATAGCCAACATCCGCAGCACCAACAGTGGCACAACTACAACTCTAAAACGTTTGATACGAGTCAACGAAAAACTCTTTATGCCAACGATAATATAAAACGGCCAAACTACCCAAATGATTTTCCTGCACAAACAAACAAAAACAACTACTACAAGGATCATCGTCCTGCCGACAAATGGCATAGAGAAAATTGGCTACGAAAAAAGCAACAACAGCCGCAGCAGACGAAAATACCATACAGCGATGCGGGCGATTACTGGAATCAAGACAACTGGTGGGAACGTAATAGAAACCGCATAGAAAATCACTGGCAGGAAAACCAACAAAAATGGTCGCAGTATCCAGAAAAGTAAGAAAAATCCCACAGTTCAAATGCATTTTACCATCAAGCAGTTGTGAACAAAAATATCTGCAGCTCAGATGTTTTTCATAGGATTTAGTAGTTCAACTTACTATTATTTTGGACACAAATGTTTTTGGCTTTTAAAAACGATTATTTATTAATTTGTTTTTTTTAACAGTCCACAGCAGTTCAGCAGACGCACCAGCAGAAATCGTAAAATTTTAAATAAACCACCAAAACATCGCATCTATCCAGTATTTGGCAAACGCAGACGACGTCGCAGCTCTGCTGACCATCGCGCTCATCCTCAACATGACGAGCTGACAAAAACACTGCAACACATTCACACCAGGGAACATCTACAAACGCGACAAAAACTATTTGGAAAAATTGAAAAACTTTATGAAACGTAAGTAGCACGATGTTCTTGCCACGGGGTTTTGTTAACTGTTGTAAACAATCCACATGTGCAACTTGTGCATGACCCAAAAATTAAGCACTATTAACGAATTTTATTTAATTTTTTTTAAAAATCCTTTTGACAGACGTGGTCAGAATGGAACCGCATGTGTTTTGAGGGCTCTCTGCCACACGGAAAGAATGCATTTACATTTCAACGAAGCACCCCAAAGTTTTGTGATGGAACTCCTACGCTCCATATTTGCATTGCCCAAAGATATTCTGGCCAACTCAAAACTATCATCGCTACATGTAGATGCCCCCTACGCGGATGCTGTCTTGCTGGCACATGATGTCACCCAAAGTTGCAGTCGAAAATACCCAGAATGTAAATACAGTATCACCTACGATACACTATAGAGTTTAAAATAATATACGTTTAAGGTTTTAATAAAATTTTTTGATCTTCTTAAATGTTTACTTTGTTTAAATATGCAGTTTTTAGCACCAAAGGAGAATACATGTATACATATGAATGTAACCCGAAGGAAACCTGGAGTAAAGTGTCTCCAAGTCACCCACTTTAGTCTACTGTTTTGGGTGATTTTTGGTGACAATGTCCATATAACCCCATACGAGCTAAATATTCATAAATTACGATAATAAGACACCAGCACCTTGCCCCATATGGTTTTCGTAATCATTCTACTTTGAAAGTTTTATGTATTTAACTAAATAATTTAAAAAAATAGAATATAGGAATTTTTGCTTCTTATAAAACATTGTAATCATGAAAATAATGTTAATAATATACAAAATGTAGCATCGAATTTATGTCACTATAGTCATAAACTAGATGACACGTAAAAAATGACAAAATTGTACGAAGACGTTAGTCATTGGATTCATGATACTTTTTGCATCATTGATGCCATTTGTAGTAACATTAATGCCACAATTCTGATGTTAGGGAATCATCAATATGAAGATAACTTGTTTTTTTATTAAAAATTACAGCATTTACATTATTTTATTTTTTTTAAAAAAGTTTATCAACAAATTCGTTTGCTTCCAGAATGTGCTGATAAAGTGACCTCACAAGCGCAGCTGTTTGCTGTAATTTTCTTCGTGTGTGACGTTTGGCGTCATTTTTTTTTTTTTTTTTGTTTATTTACATTTTTTATAAAGGCATTTTGACATTTTCCGTCTCAATTCTAGCAACAAAATGCCTGATGTTTTTTCTATTGTTGCATTGTTGTAGTACTGAGGTCACTTTGTTAAAACATTTTGGTTTGCTTCGTAAAATTTTAAAAGAGATATGAAACTTTTGAAAAAAAAATACGAAACAACAAAAGCTACAAAAGTTCCTTTCGTGCAATTTCGAATGGATTATTTTCACTGTATACACACTCACACGTACATACTTTAATATAAAATATAGGAAATATCCCCAAAATATCCTGCAAAAACAGAGTGGGAGTCTGCTAGCTTAGAGTTTGATTCGAAGTTTTATTTGGGACTTAAAAGTTTTTTTATTTCTGCATTTTTTATTGTTACCATCAAATGGTTATTTAAATGAAGTGCATTTTTGTTTTCTAATGCTTTTTATATAAATTTTTTTATTATTCTCCTTTTTCCTAAAAAAAATACAAAAAGAAAAATAATAATACAAAAACTGTCATCATTCAAAACCCGCACTAGATTGTTAATTGAAAAAAGTTAATTTTTTTTATAACAAAAAATAAAGAACTGAAAACTCAATGAATGGTAGAGCATGAACTAATTTACACTAAAAGCATATTTATACATTCAAACATACATATTACTTGTACGTATGTATGTAGAATACACGAGTAGTGTGAGTATATTTAATCCATATTCACATACAAATAATATTTTTTTATTGCCTTCCTCTCACAAAACAGTGAAATTTTAAGTATGTACAAACAAAAAAAAAACTACAAAAGTGGAATTGGAATTTTAACAGTTTAATTACTTTAATTAAAAGTGTGCTATTTTACAAATAAATTTATTTATAAGTGTTTTAAATATTAAATATAATGAACTGGTTTGTCAATTATATTTTTTAATAATTTTGATTGTTTTAAGCAACATTTTTGAAGAAGAAAAAATTCATTATTTTTACCGTATGTTTGAATGTTGATTAGTTACTTAGTTCTTGGTCATTAACTTTATTATATGGTACCGATATCCCGAAATCGTTCACCATTTTCTTGTAGACAACGTGTTTGGCTTAACAAACACTTTGGATTATCATATTAGATCTTTTCATTTTCATCCCTAGCAACATTTGGAATTGTTCGCTTTGCAGGTAAGGGGCAGAACTTCAGACATGATCGAACCTCCAACTCTTTACCATCATTCGTAAGGATTATTTAAATAAACATCTACCAAAATTTTAATTGTGTAAAACGTTCTGCAATAAAAATTCCGGTAAATCGCGCTTTAAAGAGCCAGCCATAAAACTGTGTCTTTTGCACACATTTGCACTGAATAAGAAGATCTAGAGATAATTCTTTCACGTGATATAGTTGAAAAGAAAGTATTGCATTTATTCCAACACTCTTTTAAGAATCAAAAAGTTTTAGTGGTGTAGTTAGAAATTAAAATTTGTGAACAAATTATAGCCAAACAATTTTTTAATAAATCTGATTTTAAAAAAGCACAAATTCTTAAATTAAACAAAAGAAAATCAAGAAGGAAAAGATTTGAAATTACTTTTTCACACTTTTGACAACCTACAAATTGTAGAAACACGAAGTGTCAGATACAGTATCTGCCTGTAAAAAGAAAAAAGTAAAACAAAAGGCTTTTTAAATAAATATGAGAAGAGACGTATAAGATACACAAATACAGCAACAATTCTGTAAGTAGTTATTAAACAGAATTAGAATTAGAACGAAAAAAATTCAACACATTTAGGTAGACTTAAAATCAACTCTACTCATACACACTACTGTAAAACTACTGCTACTCACTGAATAGAGTTTTTCGAAATTATGCCTTTTTGGTTTTAATTTATAACAGATTTTCATTCTTGATTTTTAATTGCTGCTTGTATAAAAAAATATTGCTGCCAATTGTAGAGTGTCTTCCTAAGAAATGAGTCAAAAGTTAAAAACAATTAGCATCAACAATTTGTATTTCACTCATTTCATATTCTTTATTTTTAAACATTTACAAATTTTAAGCTTCTCTTCCAACTGTTAATGTTAGTTTCATTTAGAGCAACAAAGAGTTGGCTTCCATTCTTGAATAAAATTACTACACATGAAACAAGAAATTACAAACTTTACCTTTTCAATAAAAACAGAAATTTCTACATCATGAAATCCCATAATAATCCCTTTATGTGGTACATAATGGCAACATTGATATGTTTTCTATTATTCCTGGAAACGACATCAAACGAAATTGGCCTTGAACAAGCGATTGAACAACAACTAAATAGTGAACAAATTAATTCTGAAGAAATTTATGAAAAGACTTTAAATCGTAAAAGAAGATACTTGGAGTTCCCCGAAGGTTCATCATTTCAATTGGGTAAAATCTTAAATAAAAGTATTTAGGTTCAATTCATTACTCTGTCTGCTTATAGTTTATGACTTGATCGTGGGTGTAGTCGATTACACCAACTACTTAATTTTGGGTGTAACTGTGGCTTTAGCTTGGGAGTTACCTACCAAACCACCCAGTGAAATTTTCGATGATTTTACCGAACGTTTAAAAGATGGTACTTTGGGTACTTCACGCAATGATTCCGTTAAAAATATTAAATACACAAACCTTAAAAGCAAGCCAACTACCAGCAAAACTTCTGCCAACATATTCCAATATAAACTGCAGCCAATGCTTAGGCCTCCTATGCATTATCAATACTATACATCTCAGACACCTGATAAATTTTATAGAATGCAACAGTCAGTGGGTAATAATTCTTCCGGGTCAAATCGATACAACGTGTGGCCCAAAAATAATATAAATTACTACAGTCCAAATCAAATACATCCATTCAAAAAATGGATACAAAGTAAAAATCTTTCCAATTACAATGGTAAGGGCCTTAAATATCCCTGGTGGAATTTACCAGAACGGTAAGTAAAAAACTTTTCTAAACATTTTCTATCGTTCCAACTTGATTTTTAAGAAAATGTTTAAGAATTAAGTAATTAAGGAATTTAACTCAAAAATGTACTTTGAAGTTGTTCTTTTAAATAATCAACATTTACACATTTTTCAATACGGGTTCACCCAACAAAACTATTCTTCTTGATGGAGGTCTTATTTAAACATAACATTCCAGTTGCCTGTGACAATAATATGGTTTCGTTTAAGGTGACCTATTCAAAAATGTTTTTTCTCTGGAAAACTCTAGTCATTTTATTTTACTAATACATATGAAAATTAAAACTTTAACCCCCTTATTCATAAAAAATCTTTCAGTTTTATAAAAGGTTAATTAAACAAATTTGCATATAAAATTCGTCTTATAAACCTGTTATAAGCATGGAGTATTTTTTTTAAATAAGGCCTTTAATTTATTGAAATACAATTTATTATTATGCCCTTCACCACAGGTATACATATATAAGTTTGTCATTCCGTTTGTAATTTCTCTAATATTGATGTTAGTTAGACCCTATAAAGTATACATATATATTCTGGGTCCTTATGAGGAGTGAAGTTGATTTAACGATGTCCGTCTGTCCGTTGAAATGTACATGATATGCCGCTCAAATAAAGAAACAAACTCATGGACTCAATATATTTTAATTTAACGCTTCTTCAAACATCAACTTTTGCAAAAGAGGAAACGGGCTTAGGTACATACATATATAAATTTTTTGGTTTTTATATTCTTCGGCATGGCGAAATGGCTCTATTAATATTTATTTATATCCTAAAGAACGTTATTTATGTATATAACTTTTTTTTCTTCTCATCATGGTGAAGTGTATATAAGATTCGGCATAGACGAATATAGCACTCTTACCTGTTTTTTTTTGTTAATTTCAGACTAAAGAACTCATTTATAAAACGTCCAAGTGTTAGAAGGTTTGATAAAAATATAAATTATAGCAGACCTCGTTTCAACAATAAAAACCCTAAAAGAACAACTTTCTCGACTTTTCAAGGTGCAGGAAGTTCTGAGCATCGAATATATCCTGTCTTTGGAAAACGTAGTATTTCCACTCATGCCCGTTACAGACGTAGTGGTGTTGCCACAGAACAACCTTCGAAATTGGATCGAATACATATTAAGCACCACCGCAGAACACGCCACGATTTGTATCAACGTATAGAAACGTATCTAAATGGGTAAGTTGCCAAACTACAAAAAAATTTCAGACCGCACAAGCAAATCATTTAAGAATCTCTGAAGTATAAATTAAAATGTATCTGAAGACAAGGGATTAAATACTATCAGTAGGTGTCAACTTTGTAGAGTTTAAATACGAAGAAAATCTCTTTATTCATAACATCAAGTTAGATTTCAAAAGAAGTGTGTATGACACTTTAGTAAGGCTATATATAGATACGACCAGCCACCACTAGCCACTACTTCACACACACACACACGCACTACTGGCACGTCCCAGTTGGCCACGTCTTCAAAACATCTTCAACGAAGGGTACAAGACAACAGGGAGTCGTTGAAGACATAAATGGCGGCGAGGCCATACAAGACGAGATTAGCGATACACAGGCTGTGTGTTACTTTAATCAGCGTCTCCATTCAAGACAATGTCATATATTTTGTCGTCCACGACAAAGACTATGCTTTTTTATTTTGCTTGATTTATTTCTGTTACATGTTTTATAAACGACCTAATTGTAATCCATTTTCCAGTGCGCGACTACCTTCATTAGCATGTTTTTGGTTTTAGTGATTTCTGCTTGTTTGTAAATTGTATTAGGTAATTAAATTAAAATTAAAAAAAGAATTGGAGAATTTTAAGCAAAACCAAACTAAGTAATTGGAAAGCTTTCCACTACGGCAGAAGAAAACTTTGCGTCAATAACTTTATGTACAAGACAATGTCAATTATACTGTCCCACATATTTAGAACTTATAGGACAATGTCGCTCATACTGTCTTACACGAAGACTTCCTTTAATTTGTGTTTGAAAAAGTCTATATCGGACAATCATAAACGACGATATCGTCATCGGAAATCAAGCCAACTGGGTTATAAAGTTGTCCCAAACACATACAACATTCACCACACACAAATCCATAGAAGAAGCAAACTGAGTCTGATTGCCTCCTACATTGTATTTTTTGCTATTTGGAATTTCATTGTTTTCCAGATTTGACTTGTCTTATCTTGCATTGTCTTGTCTTGTTGTGCTTCCCCTTCAGTTTTCTTCTTGGCAATGTTACAAGTATCCTGGTGCTGATGCACATCAAATGGGAGGAAATCCTTCAATAACTTAAAACAATTTGCTCTCAACAGGGATTTAAGTGACGAGCTATAAAAATTATAAAGCAATAACAACTACCAACAGTTCTAAGCGACCATTTGACTGACGTTAGCGTTAAAAAAACAACATTTAACAGATAACAGTTTAACAATCATCCCACGGATATACACATAATATTGACGAACATAAACAAACGAACTTAAGAATTTATAAATAATATTTATTTCAAATAACGAGTCCATTTATTGCAGTCGGGGTTCGCATGGCCACCATTGTGTTTTAAGAGCTCTGTGTGAGACAGGCCAGAAATCAAACGAACGCACTCCGGGTTCCTTTGTTGGCGAATTAATGCGTGCCATATTCACAATGCCCGAACCTTTGGATGCAACTAACGTTGGCTACCAGGAGCAACGTTACGATACAGCCAACGTATTAAAAGGAGATTGTGCCAGTCGTTACAATCTATGCAAAGATTCTTTATGGTCTTCTCATTTTGTTCTTTAAAACATAAAAATAAAGCTTTCATCTAAACATCCAATAAACTTTTGTCTTTTCTTTTAAGTGAATTTTATTCAAATTGATTTTTTTGAATTCAATAACCAGTCTAATATACTAAAAGGACACTTGTTGTGGACGTGGGCATCGCATGTTTGGTAATCGGATTCCATTATGCGAGCATAATCGTCTTTTAAGCCGTTTATTGTAGGAAATCTGTTAAACGACAAAGATAAAAAAAATTTTACGTTTTCTATTTAACTTAAATACTTACGTAAAGACAACACGCAGTATGTCCTGAATCATCGAGTATCCCGGGGGCAATAAAAACCGCTTACTATCGCATACTGCTCTCAAGATGCACGATTTCATATCAATCCCTAAACTGTTAAACATTTTTTAATAAGAAGAATTCAATAAAATTGCATTTCTGAAGGTTTTTGTACAAGTTAGTGAGTACCCTTATTTATTTACGAGAAACTGGAAACGCCTCAGGCGCGGATCCAGCTCGAGCCTTAGGGGGGGGAAAATTTTTTTTGATACAAAAAAGTAAAAAATTTGTTTGTAAAAGTTTATTAAAATTAATATGTGTATATTAATTAAAAAAACTCAACAATAAGGTGAAATATAAGAGTAGTTCAATATAAATTAATTTTTTTAAATAAGCAATTTATGATTTCCTCGTGAGGCAAATTTATATAGTACAGTCTTTCTTCTGTCATTGTTGATCTGAGCCATGTTTTTTTTAGACGACGGGTAAGAAATGACCTCTCTCTCGTAGCATTACTAACGAGTAGGGCAAGTTTTTTATGGCAAAAGCCATTTTTGCCATTTCTTCAATTATTTTTTTAAAAAGCAATTTTTGGTCCAGCTTACTAAAGAATACCTTTTTGCAACATAGAAAAAAATTTTTAAATAAGCTTAGCGAATATGAGGCAGAATCTATTCGAAATGCTAACTGAATAATGCAAAAATCGGACGTAAAAAGTACTTTTAAAGGAAAATAATACAAGATGTCAGTAAAAAAGATTTTGTTGAAAATTTTAAAAAACGTTTTAGATCGTAATACATGTGGTAAATTATTCAATACTCCTGAAAAATCTATATGGCTTGGCAATTTTAATCGATTTTTTCACAATTTTGTTTTAATGAAAGTGAGACGGATGAATTTATTGACAATCTTTCTCCATCTGAACTTTTAGTGTTCAAATTTGCTCCAGTTACATCTTGCGAAGTTGAAAGAGTGTTTTTCATTTAAAGAACTGTTTTATGTAATAACAGGAAATTATCAGGGGTGTTCTAGAAATCGAAGACTCAAAACACAAGAATTTTAAACGTCGTTCTTTAATAACATTTCCCTGATAAAAAAATTTTGTGACAAATATTTTAAAAATATTTCTTTATTAAACAGGATTTTATAACAAAAATTAGATTAAGAGTGTATAAAAACAACTTCCAAATTCTTGCGTTTTGCACCCAGTATTTTTTTTGACAAGTTGAAGAAACATGCTATTGTACTTACAAAAAAAACTTAATAAAAACAAAGATTCTTTAATAACATGTTTATTTTTGCCATTTTGTGCCATTTTTTATACTTTTTCGTGCATTTTGCCAGCCATTTTTCGTGCCATTTTAAACTTGCCCTGCTGACGAGCATTGAAACGAAAATTTGAAATATTTTTCTTAGATTTCGGTAGATATCTTCATCACAGTTTATTAAAGCATCTACAACGTTGTCTGATAGATTTTCAGATATTTCCCATGTTTGTTGCAAATGCAACAGGTCAGACTCAAGTTTAGATGTCAGTAGGTGTTTATCTATCTCTTTTATCAAACATAATCAGCTCATCAGCTAGTTGTGATTTTAAAAGTTGTGTATCTGTATTTGACTTGATTACACTTTGAGGTAGAAGTTTAGGTATGTTCAATACATTTAGGAGATCTATTGGGAAACGTGTTTTGAGATCTTCTAAAATAAATTCAATAAGAGGAATGTAACCTACAACTCGGTAGTAATCTTCAACATTTTGAATGTGATTGGAACCTCGATTTGAACGCAGATAACTTTAACTTTTTCAAAAATCGCTTTGAATAGTTCTTCGGCTTTATTTCTTTTCTCTTCAAGGCACATGATTTAAGTTTTGATAAGGCTTGATCCATTTTGAAGATCTATATCGTGATTTTGTAAAATGATACTATTCCTCAAATGAATTCAAAAGTACTAAGCGAGTTCCTTAATAAAAGGGTTTTGATGAAGTATCTCTACCTTTCCACTCAGATATTTTTTCCAAAGCTTCTACTATATGATGTACACTTGTTGCAAAGTGAAAATTGAGTCGTGACGGTCCAACCATCTTGTCTCGCATAATGTAGAGAGTTTGGCTCCCAAATACTTTGCTAAAACTGTGTTTCGCTTGGGATGAATATATTTAAAAAAATTTGTCGTTTCTTTAACAAATGATACAACTTATTGTATTAATGGCATTTTGTTGCTTTTTAAAATTGAGTTGTTTGATTTATGGGAATAGCAAGGCGTTTGTTTTGCATTTGTCCAGAATTTTATAACAGCTCCATTTTCTGATGACATCCTACACAATTTTTTAGGTCAAAACTAAACTTTGTCAAAACTTTTAGAACTTTTGATGATAGTGCCTTCGCATCAATTGACATATCACATTATCAATATCCTTTGAAGCCTCTTCAAATGCGTTTACAACAAAGCCAATAAATGCTTTCCTAATAATTTTTTGTTGTATGTTGAAATATCTTTAAGATAAGGATTTCCCCGAAAAATCTGTGTTTTCTTTAAAAATTATCGAATAGAATTTTTATTCATATAACACATATATAAATAAATATTGCATATACTAAGGCTTATTAATAATTCAACCGCACGCATTTTCAAGTCAAACGTTTATTCTTTGGATATAAATAGATGCCACCTACTGGGATTGAATGTAGAATAATAAGTATTTAAATACAGTAAACTAGATATTTCATTGAAAATATCTAATAAATAACTATTAGAATTAAGTTTTGGATACTTATTGCAAATTTCGTTAGATTCAATAAAAAAAACAAAAAACAACTTTGCTGGGATTTCCTAAAATTTTGTGCATATAAAAAATATTATTATTGGGAATTCTTGTATTATCGAGAGAAACCAAACATATTTTTAGAATTTAGGGGGGGGAAATTTCCTTATTTCCCCCCCCCTGAATCCGCGCCTGAAACGCCTAAATGTATTTACGCCTATATTAAGGTATTAAGTTGCAACTTTATTTTATATTCCTTATAATCTCGCAATTGGTTAATACTGTCAAAACTTTGTAACACATGTGTAAGGCAAATTTGGAGATTCAATAATAAAATTTATTTTTGATTAAATCATAAATGTAACACACTTGTTTTTTTAACCGAATACTTAGTTCCCAAGAAATATAAAATTATCTTAAAACGGCGACAAAACTGCCAAACAAATCCCGCGAAGCTCTAGGAGATTAGAGTCTTTGGCGGGAATCAAACCCGCAACCCCGGCACTACACTTAAAGAAAAATTACGATCTAAATTTAAGAACAAAATTCTTGTAGAAATCTTAAGATTTCAGTCTTGAAATTTGGTCAGTAAGATTGACATTCTCAAATTTAAGCATAAATTCTAAATTTTTAGAATGAATTCTAAAAATCAAGAACGTAATCTTAATTTTAAGATCGCTTTCTTGAAATTAAGGATTTTTTTTAAAGTTAAGATTTAATTCTAGTTTTTTTCGAAATTAAACGTATTGTGTAATAACCCTGCGGGAAATTTGTGTCAATTGGTCCAAAAGACTGGGCCTGGGATTTGTGAAAATAGAACCAGTACATAAATAAAGGAAGCATGACCAGTTAAAGAAGAAGCAATCCTTTAACTGGTTTATGAAGAACAAAAAGGTGAAAAAAGTAATGAATTACAATACAGTCTTCACGGGTGCTGCGACACGTTTTTTGGACTTTCTAAAATTTGATTCTTGGATTTTATTCTAGGACTTGTTTCATTGAAATACTTTAACATTGTATTGAAAAATTGCTACATTTAAGTAACTGACACTAAGAACGTTCATTGAGAATAGATTTGTGACCGGTCAAATGGTGTAAATTGACCCCCTCCAATGACAACCCCATGCAAAAGTGATAGGTCTTCTTCATATAAACGGTTAGAACTAGAACCGGTCTCTACAACCAAAGACTTATCACGGGACTACTTTGGTGTCAGTTCGCTTCCCTCTAGGGAAATTGAATGAAGAAGACTTATTTAAAAAAAGAAAAAAATAAATATTAAAATATTGTAAAATGCAATTAAAAATGGAAAATCAGAACACAGAAGAAATGGTTATAACCAGTTTTTAGACAACTCATTGTTAAAAAACTTTCTTCAAGAGTTTCAAATTGAGTCTGTTTTCTAGTAGCGCTCCTTTTTATTTATATGGGCAAATAAAAAATTGTTTAAATTCATAGATTTATTTCACCATCTGTTATATGACATTAAATTGATTTGTTTCAGACTCAAAAGTGACTTTTTAAAGTTTGCAGTACATGAAGAAGGAAGTCATAAAAGAAGCGATTCCTCTTCAGGAGATAAGAATGGAGTTTCAGAGATTCCAAGTAAATGCACTTCCAGGCTTATGATATTGGCGCTAAATAAAATAGATACACAGGTCTGTTCTGAAAATCATGTGATTTCAAATCACATTTGCTTTTAAAATCACACGTGTGATTTTGTGGTGTTCTGTAAATCACACCGTTTTTGTGTTTTTCTGTGTGATTTTCAATTGTCGAAAGCACAAGCACACACAAAGGGTTTGTTTTCCAAAATTATAGCTCATTTTTAACGCTTTTTATGTTATTTTCCGACAATTTGTTTTTTATTTAACCGATTTAGCCAAAGCGAAATCCCAACAGAAGTCACAAAAGCAAATATCATTTTGTTCCCATTCCTGTTTTGCGCCCCAATCATGATTGAAACAACAGGTTTTGCCATACAAAATTTTGGGACCGAAACAGGTCGTTTCATTCTGAAACATGTTGCGAAACAGGAAAAATTTGCTATCATCTCCAATTTTGGTAACAACTATCGTTAGTTTATCTGAACTAGTTCTCAAAAAAAATCAAAACAAAATAAAAATTGATGTTTAATTAAAAAAAGTGATAATTATAAAATAATAATATTAATAAAAGTATTAAATAATATATTTTTTACTTTTAATTAATTTCTTTATCTTTTTAAAATAAAATTACAGTAACAACAAAAAAAATGTCAAAACGAAACAAGAATGAATTGTATGAACAACATACTTAGCAATCTAGTTTCAGAGAGCGAAACGAATTGTTTATATCGTTGTATGAATAAAGCATTAATTTGCTTGCTTACATTTTTAATTAAAACCGATTTTATTTTTGATTAATGGTTTAATTGAAAAAAAAAATGGCTAGAATTTTTATGTAAATATTTCAAAGGGACTCAAATACTTGGCACTCTTAGAAAAACAATTTGTAAAAGTACTTACATATTTGACAATCCTTCAAAGTGATGAAACAACTCTCGACGACCACGATAGGAATGGTAGTGGGGAGAATCTTCAAATTGCTCAAGATCTTCAAAGTAAATGGGCTCATACTCCGTAGCCGGGGACATATAATTATTAACATTATCGACATCTCTACCATAGCGCGGTCGGGGCTTCCAACTATTGTGAGTCGAGGGATGTATCACTTGCGATGTTCCAGGGTTTGATAGCCATTTGTTTCTATATTTTACGTATTTATTTACATATTTTTGTTGCTTTTCTGGCGACCACTGATAGTTTTTCAAATACTCAGGAGAACTGTATTTGGACCATTTTTGGGAATTATTATAATACAAGTTGGCTGATGGAGATGATACCCATTGCAATGACGTCACATTTGTGTCAATACGTTGCACCTTTGGTGGCTTAGTAGCTGGCTTAGCGCGATATTGAATTAACGATCCTGGTATCCCAACTAAGTACAATGGAGTCGGTCCTTTTGGAACAGGTTTTTTTGTGGTAGGCTTTCTAAATCTTTTCGGAATCAAATCTATTCTAGCTGACGGCATGGGATAATAAACTGCAGCTTCTAAATTAAAATTGAATCCCTTTGGATACATTGCTAGCAGACGTTTACTGACATTTACAGTAAATTTCAAATTTGCTCCTTTTGGAAATATCATCCATCGCTTCTTGCGAGAAAAAACACGTTCCACCACAGGTCTCAAAGTGGATTTGTTATCCATTTCAGTTGAAGCCATTCGACCTAATGGCCAATTTAGTAAAATGAATTCAAACAAAAATACTATGCGCATAACACGCATTTCACTACACTAAAATCAACAAATGTTTTTAACGAGACCGATTGTAAAATGAAACTGCAGTAAGAAATTCAAAAGTAAATCTTGATTTAAAATATTTTCGAAAATTTATATTTTTTTGTTGATTTTTCTCATTTGCCGCTCGACAACACCAAGCAAAGATCGTTAGCTGGCAGGAGAACAAAAGCTTGTTAATAAAATTTGACACAATTTAACAAAGCCTTTGCTTTAACGTGCCCGCACAAGTAAACGAACTCAAATATTGATGTCTTCATTCAATTACACACAAAGTTTACGTATGAGTGTATAAATGATTTTCGTGGGAGATAAAAATTATACCTTCAATATGTTTAAGATCAGTCTTTATTGTTAAACCGTAAAAGTAAGTAGAACTCCCCAATCATTTGTGAAAATGAGGTTAATTTTTGTGAATATATTATTGATGTATACAAAAGCTTCATGGTCCCTTTTATATCCAGCTTCGTCATCATTGGGTGTAAGTGAAATGTGTGTAAATTCTGTGTAAACTTTAATAATTTCCTTGACTTTTTTAAGTTGGTTTCATCTGTTTCTGTGCCTATTATGGAACTGCTGCCAGATCGGCGCTGTATCGTGGACTGGTGTTTTCAAATGTCATACGATTTGCCTTATAAACTGTCATCTTTTTACAATATTCCCATATGGCCCGGCAAACTCAGTTCGAAAACCCGGAAGCGTGATCTTAACTCATTGCTATTAGACCCCTTCAATAATTGGTCGATATTTGAAAAATACAACACCGCAATAGATCAAGTACGCCATCCAAGCGATTTCACAGCTGATGAACTTTATCAAAGCATTGAAGATTTCCTGGTCAGGTACAATTACTACAAGTTTTGTTTGATAACAATAAACGTTTAATAATATTTATAGTTACGGCTTCCACGAAACATGTCTACTGAAAAGTGTTTGTGAATTAGCTAAACATCCATTTGACGAAGATCACGGAAATCTTCTAACTGACATATTAACGTTTGTTCTGACGTATGTAAACATTTTCGTATACTTAACCGATTACACTTCCTAATAAACTTTGGCTTACAATTTTCTTCAAATTTAGGCCATCGTTGCATGAGGGGTTTGTTAATTCGGAGCAAATTTATCGTGAATCCTATGAAGATGCGGAAAGAAGTGGATTTCTGGGAGAGGACTGCTCCTCTTTATATCCCGACTGTAATCGTGATTTACTTAACAGTATTTCTAAATTAATAAGTAATCCCTAATAAATCAAAACAAATAATATTAAAATAAAATTTTTATTTAAATGTTCATAAGATCAGTTACAGTCAAAACATTAAATAGATTGTCTAAGCATTGTGGATACAAATCTTGACATTTGTTGCCCATATATCCTTGACCTTCGGCCAGCTTATAAACGATTTCCTCACTCTGCTCTTCAGTTAAAAATCCTTGATGTATGGAAGGACTAAAAACAAAAATAAGATTAAGTAACAAAAAAAAATTAAGATGAAAAAACAAGTAGACGTGCTTTATTCGGTTATGCCAAATTGTTGATATCCTTCACCGAAAGTTAGAATACTTCAGAAGTAAGCTTTACATGGGATCTATGACAAATTATGAACAAATTTGTATCAAACCACCCTTACAGTATTTAAATTTGTTGCAATATCAGGCTTCTAATTTGAGAGTTAGCATTGTTTGGGTATTCTGTTAAATTATGGACTGATGGTTGCAAAATTTTATGACAGTCACATTAAACTTAAATTTCATTAAAATATCATGATTTCCTTCGGCTTTAGACGTATTTAAGTGGACCGATCGTGAAAAAGTATTAAATGGCTGTATATGGGACATATGGTAAATTATGGACCGATTACCTGACGGACGTTTTAACTTAATTCGGATACGCTGAATCCAGTGGTGCTAATTGTTTTTAGGTAAGCTGTTGTTTTCAAGAGTTATTTCGAAAATGGAGGGGGTGTTATGCAGATGCTCTGCACATAAAACCATTAAATATTTTGAAGCAAGTGGGTAAAAAATTTTTTCGTTTTTATAAATTAAATCTGGGTCGTTAAACGAATTTAATATTCTGTATATTTTTAATCTTCTTCTTTCGAAATTTTAGAAACATTGCCTTACTTATCGAATATGAATTGACATCTCTTTGGCGTTTGTCAAAACTATCTCAAGTTAGAAACTGTAGTTTTTCGTTATGTTAAATTGAAAAATATTTATTTGGTGTATATCCAAGATTTTTCCCAAAAACAGATGATAACGCTTAGAAGCAGTTGTGCTAGACTAAAGTGATTTGAACCAAACAAAAGAGTGAACAAAAATTAAATGTATGCCAATTAATAATAATTTAAAATGCGTTTTTGGACTTAGGACGTTTTTGCCTTACGGCTTAGATCTATTTCATGACACAACTTATTTACAATTATACATATCAGCAGTAAAGTTGCCATAATTAAATAAAAAAAATCCCGGGAAATTTCCGGGGATTTTTTCCTCCAAAAAATGTGAGGGATCCCGGGGTTTTTGTCCCGGGAAATCCCGTATGAAAAACACTAGTGTAAAGAGAATGATTTTTTTCACAACCACTTCTAGGGTTTAAAAAAACAGCAGTCGAAACCAAAAACTGTCGAACAAAAACGAAAATGTGTGTTCAACTTTTCGCTTTTTGAGTTGGTTTGGCAGCGGCTGTTTACATTTAATGAATCAGAAGTAAAAGCAACAGTTTTTTTTTTGCCAATGACAAATGAAGAAGTGGAAGACGTGGCAGTTTTACCACTTGACTGCAGTTTTTTAAATGCCGACCCCTTCCCCATTTTAGAAAAATTCCTGCAAAATTATATAAAATCCATGTAACAAAACTTACGTCAAGAAAAAATTTATAACATCAGTAACTAAATTTCCGTGGGCTTCATCAAACGGATGTTTTGACAATTCACAAATCGAATGTTTTAAACAGGATCTGTCGTAGCTATATCTAAAGAAACTCACAATCTGTAACTCAAAGGTACATAAATATTTATTTGCATGACCCACCTTTCGAGCATATTTTCAAGACCTTCATAAAGTTCTTTGGCCGTAAAGTCGTGTTTATGTACCGCGTGTGAATTAAATAATAAACTTCTGGACCCGTTGGTAGCCCAAATAGGAACATTATAAAAGGACGAGAGATTGTATGGCATATCGTAGTTCATTTGCAATCCCCAGTCAAAGAAAGTTTTGCGAACTTGCGGTAAGTCCGTTACAGGAGTAGATATGGAACCTATTAGCTTTCAAATTAAAACACACCAATTGAATTTAATTATTCGAATAAATAATTTTCATTAAACCCACCTGCATTACGGTGTATTGTGGATACAATAACGCACTTTCTACACATTTGATTGAAATAAGAATGCTAACAATTTTAAGCAAAACTCGTCTCTCGTACGACATGTTAATCGCGAACACTGTCAACTAACTAACTGTCTAATTAACGCTAGATGATACTTGCAGTTGTCGGTTTCTTGCTAAGTTCTGCTTTAAACCAACTAATTGGTAATAAATACAATTGTTTTTAGGAGAGTTGTACACGTGAGTGTTTTAAACTTCCGTTCACGCATGCTCACAGCAAATTAACTGAATTTATTTTGTAAAACACTTTTGGAAATATGCATATGGTTACAGCTTCCCCAATTGTAATAAAATTAGTTAAAGTTTTTCACTCAGATATCGTAAATAAAGGTAAGTTTTCGACAAATGTTTTGTATTGATTACCAAACTTTTTGTACCGATTGTAAAATATTTTACGGTTACCTTTCCCAAGATATACAAAAATTAACATTGTATTGGTATGGGAGGTGCCATGACCACTTTTCCAATTGAGCCTTCATTTTGACAGATGCTGTGTATCAATATCCAAGCTATTTGTACAAAATTTGAATACTTTCACTGTTACCATTCCCCACATATATAGAAAAATCCATTGTCTTTGCATGGGTGTATCACGCCTACATCTTCAATTTAGGTCACTTTTTGACAAATATTTTGTATTGATAACCAAACTATTTGTACTGTTAACCTATGTTAAGCGATGGGTATGCATTAAATCACTGTTAGAAAATCAGGATACTTCTCCAATCCAGCCCACTTCTTAACCCTTATACGACCTTGGGGTGAAATTTCACTCGTTTTATGTTTCAAAATTTAAGATCTCTTATACATTTTAATTAATCCAAATTATTTAAATTGAAATTTTGCATTAATAACAGTTTGTTTTCTTTTTGAACATCTAAACGTTGCAAAATTATTTGAAGAATTGCGAAATATTTAGAAAAACGTGTAAGAATTACCTACCCCTGATTGATTTATGGATGATTATAGTTCATTGTTTATTGTTTTCTTATTAAATATTATTTTGTCTAAAAAATAAAATAAAACACCTTCAATTAAGAAAAAAAAAACCTGTATATTTTCATTAAATAATGTGCGATTTTCCACCCGAAGACCTTTCCTACAATTTATTTTAAGGAACAAATTTAAAAACTTTTAATGCAATCGATTTCCAGTTATATATAAATCTATATTGCCTTTGTATGGGAGCTTCCACGGTAACTTACCCAATCTAGGCCAATTTTTGTCAGATGTTGTGCATTGATAACCAAGCTTTTTGCTTCAAATAAAGGAATTTCATATGGATTTGTATATTTATAGCCAGCTAATCGGGAAATTACTGTAAAAATTTCAGGAAATTGGTTTAGTAGTTTAGGAGTCTATCATGAACAAACAAACAAGGCAACCAAACGAATTTTGATTTTTATATTTTACATAAATAGTAGATATAGATAATGATTTTAGAGAAAAAAAAATTTATTGACATTTTAATATACAAAAAAATTTCATTATGGCTGCTGAATTTAACAAGGTATGATAAATTGGTGGAATATATTAAAGCAAAGCTGTAACATTGTGTACATCATATTCAGCGGGCATTTAAATCTCCTGCCTGTCACAGAAATCAATTCCGATCGAAAGTGGAAGTGATTTCGTATCTTGCTTCACTTAAAACGATCGGAGTTATTTTCATATTTGCATTCACACTCACATTCGCTAAAATGTTTTGCGAATATTAAAAGCGAAATCTAATGGATACAATTTCTACATAGAATTTAATTTGTAAAAAAAAACAATAACACTTTCTAAATTATTATTTCTAAGATTTATCTTGTTGTGCTAGATCATCAATAAATAAATAAATAATTAAAAATATATGCAAATAAAATAAATAAACTAAGAGAAATAAAACAAAACAATATCGAATTTTTAAAAAAAATTTTAATAAAATCTTAAGGATAAGGAAGGATATATTTTTTTTAAAGGAAAGTTTTTTTATAGTTGAGTTCAGGGAAACTGAAGAAAATATTCCCTTTTATTTGGTACCAAGTTTGATAAAAACTATTCTCTTAAAAAAAGGACAAAAGATGAGGATATGAAAAATCAAATACGAAGTTTAACTATTTTTTGTCTCTAGATTATGGAGATGTAGGGGATTTCAATTTTTGAAATTGAATTTTAATCGGTGAGTGAATATTTATTTTTTTTTTCTTGTTGTTGTTAATAAATGCTTTTATAATATTTTCAAAATGTTAACAAAATATGTATTTGCTTGCCAGTCGCTAAAAGCAATAAATGTTTAATGTAGGGAAAACTGTAGGAAAAAATTTATTTTGGTTGTAGGGAAAAAAGGGAGTTTTTTTAGACACGTAGGGATTTTTTAATATTTTTCCTGGGCCTGATTTATCGGTTTTAACGATTTTCTAATAAAATGAAATTTTTAGTTTTGCCTTTTTTTAAAATTAGGTTTAAGTTTTAAGTTGCATCAATTTCGACTTAAGTTAAAATTTAACTTTATTTTTTATGATCAAAAATTTTTTAAGAATTTTTTGCAGCAACAACATCATAAGCCATATGTACGAATTTAATTACCAATTTTTTTGAACAATAACATCAAAAGGCACTAAAAATTTAAAAAGTCATATCCTCTTCAAAAGTTTTTGTACGTCCACACATTAATGACGCATTAAGCAAATCATGACTCTCATACCTATAATTTCTTTGAAATTCAATATTTTGGTTTGGAGCTGAAAAAAATTGGCTGGCTTATGATCTTATTACAAAAAAAAAATCAGCAAAATATTGAATTACAAAAAGTCAATTATCGTTTAATTCAGAAACTAATTGGGAACATAGCTTTTGAGGGCTTGTTGGGAGGGATATACTTCAATACGAAAGGCTAATAAGGTTAATTTGTGATTTTAATTAGTAATAAGTATTTTTGGGAAGAAATACGATTTTGTCTACATTTTCACTAAGAAGACAACTGCACCTTTCTTCTAAAAAACTTTCAGAACGAAGAAAGTACAAGTTGTTGCAGAACTTCAGGAATACTTAAAATCTTTTTGGTTTTTTTCTTAAAACGATTTTTTTAGAGAATTTTGACATTCATGCCCATGGACACTGTGTCGCTGGACGTTATGACATGCCACCGATTTTAAAAACGGAAGAAAACATTTATTTCACTTAATTGTTATAGTTATAGTCACGCCTGGAATTTGTTATGACATTAGTTATGGACGTTAATAAATCTTGTTTACACTCGTGATATAGTTCACCACAATTGTAGAGCAAAAATCCTCGTCGTTCCGATTCTTCGTACACCTCACGGTATACGGTCTCTAAAGGTGAAAAAGCATCATGGATAGATGGTCTATAAAAGTATTTAATATTATTTCAAATAAAATTTGTTAATACAATTAAATTCCTACGTTAAAATAAAAGTTAGTACTTCCGTTAAAATGTTTTGTTGGTCATCCGCAAAAGGATGTTGGGCCAATTCACATACACTGCGCAGCAAACAGGTCTCATGAAATCCATAACTAAAATTATTTATAGCCAATTCAATAAGATCTAAAGAAACTTTTTACAAATGTAATTTCGTACCTTACGAGCAAGTTCTCAAAACTGTGATACAATTCACCAGCAGTAAAATCGCTAGGATGTTTTCCCGATTCCCCTTCTGCATTTGCATACTTTAGTTTAGAGTTGTGCCAAAATGTAACATTACTTTCAGTTTGGAACTCAATTCCACGACGTTTACGCTCTTCAAATGTATCCGGCCAAATAGGAACATTGTAAAATTGCTTCAGATTAAAAGGCAAATCGTAATTCATTTGAAGTCCCCAATCCCAATAAAGTTTACGGCCGGGCAATACGATAGGAGCAGCAATTGAAGCTGTAATCTGAATAATGGTGCTTGTCTTTAATTTTATTTTTTTTAACTTTTCATATTTTTTTTTAATTACTTGGAAAACAGATGCTGGAGGAAATAAAAGTGTTGCTTGAATGGAATTCGATTTTAAAACTATCACTAGTCCCCATAGCAGTCTTAAATTCATATTAAAACTACTCGATTTCAACATGCTAAGAAATATTGCGTATTTAAGTCTGATGAAGGTTGGCTTATACTAAAAATGATTGAAAGATCAAAAAATTCAACACACTTTATATATTTGTGCTTTTGATTCTGTAAAATTCTGAGTGAGAGGAAACTAAATGTATGTATATTAATTAATTTAATTAGCGGCATTAGCGTTAAATAAAATTATCTTTAATTGAACGAACTACAAATTAAACATCAAAATGAAAATTTACCAATTAACACAGATAGAAATTTTAAACTTTTTTTAACCTTCGAACTGATTCTTATGTTCTTTGGCATGCCAAATTCGAATATGAGTTCAGTTTTTAGATCAAATATAAGATTTTATGAAAATGTTAATGTTTTTTTCAGGAGATGTTTTATAGCAAAATCCAAAGTTTTATAATTGTTTTGTATTGTCTATATCGTATATTAACATAGAGGGTTTTTATATGGGACCTATAGTCAGTTTTGAACCTACCAAAACAAAATTTAGCTATAACAGTAGCTCTCAAAATTTATATCAATACCAATATTTATAAAAAGTTATGGCACTTTTGAGATTTCTTCGATTTTATAATTGAATCTGAGTACCAACATACGAAGATGGGTTATGAGCACAAAAACTATTCCAGACAGATGTTTGTATGGGGGCCAAGTGAAATTTTGAACCGATTCTCACCATTTTTAGCCAATATGCTTCGTCAATATGACAATTAAAAAGTTTGAAACAAATTTCATCAAAATTGCCACATTTACTTTGCACACAAGGTGACATGGGCAGACAACCAGCCGGATTGACGGACTTCGTAAGGTCGATTCAAAAAGTGATTCTGAGCCATTATTTCACATGATTTTTTTTATGTTATCATTTTGAGTGAATTTTATATTCAATCACTATTTAATTCAAAACACCAGTAATGAAATCGATGAGGCTGAAGTGCACGATCTTCAAGACTTGTGCACTTAATTTTAGTTCTTTAACTGAATATATCGAGCCCTAACCGCGAAAATAGTGTAAGCGACATAAATTTCAGTTTTCGTTTTTTTTAATAAATGACTTTATTGGCAACACTTGCATCATCTCCTAAAATGTCATGGTCATATAAGGTACCGTTACGATCTTATAGCAAGAACAATTTTATTGTAAGCGACAAATTTCATACAAAATTTTTATGAAATAAAATAAAAAAGCTCTCTCCTGTAAAATTTGATTTTTGGCGCTTACACTATTTTCGCGGATAGGGCTCGGTATGACCTCCATTTTATGTTATTTAAAAAAACAAACAACAGAAACTAAACAAAATTTACTTATGGCTACTTTTTTGTATATTTTCTCATTTTTTGGTTGAAATATTACACTCGCTTTTTTTGTATGCAACTATTAAATTAAATTAATTAAATTCGCTTAGCAGTTCTATTTGTTTTATATCTTAAGTTTTTCCTAAATCTTTGGATGAAGTTTCCTGCCGATCTGGCTTAAGCAACCAATGAAATGCTCATAGGAATCGCTTATCCCTTTAACAATTGTTTTTTTATTTATTTATTTATTTATTTATTTATTTAATAATTAGAATTGTGGTTATTTTGTTGAACTATTTATGGTTTTTAATCCAAATTTTTAATATTTTTAATCAGGCTTAAGTTCATCAAATTTAATTTTCATTAAATTATTTTTATGAAGAAAGGAATTTTACAACATGAAAATTAATTAAAATTGTTATTGATAATCATTCATTCTTGACTGACCTGAGATTCGAACCCAGGCGGCTGGTTACCATGACATGTTTCGATCGCAACCACTCGATCTCCTCAGATGGATTTGCCGTCTTACACTCGCAGCCATCGACGACTGACGTCAATAGTCAAATATCAATCCTTAAACCAAATTGATGGTGTAAGACGGCAAATCCATCTGAGGAGATCGAGTGGTTGCGATCGAAACATGTCATGGTAACCAGCCGCCTGGGTTCGAATCTCAGGTCAGTCAAGAATGAATGATTATCAATAACAATTTTAATTAATTTTCATGTTGTAAAATTCCTTTCTTCATAAAAATAATTTAATGAAAATTAAATTTGATGAACTTAAGCCTGATTAAAAATATTAAAAATTTATTTATTTATTTATTCATAAATAATCAAGAATAAAAATTGGGAATTGAGCACGATAAACAAAATCTTTAAAATTAAAAATTTTTGTATTCCCACGAAATTACTTTCATAATTAAAAAAAAATGGTGTTTGGCGATTTCTGACATCCGGTTTGGCGATGGAGCTCAAAAAAATCTGACAACCCTGGCTTATGAATTGTATAAAGCCAACATTTTTATGTGTTACACACATCAGCTGAAACGCATTATACCTCCTCACTATTGTGGTGTCGATATAAAAATGCACTAAATCCAAAAGCCATATTCTATACGAACACAAATACAGTGTAAGCTCCCTTAATGGACAAGTTCTTTATACGGTCATCCCATTTACACGGACAGTATTGCCTAGTCCTGGCTACCTTCTCAACGGAAACAATGAGATCTCTTAAGGCGACATCACCCTTGCAGGATACATTTCAATGTCCAGTAATACCACTGTATATACATACATAGATATGTGAGTACAAGTAAACAGCTAACTAACTAAAAAAAAAACAAAATATTGTCTTCGTTGCAATTTATGGAATAAAAACCATGTATCAACGCGTTAATTACACGCAAAACCACTTTAGTATTTAAACCATAAACATGATGTTATAAATAGTACCGTTGTCATCAGAGACGTCATTATCGTCAACATCAGCACCATCGTCATTTAAAAATTATAAAAAAGAATAATTAATAAATAAATAAACTAAATTAAAGAGAAAATATTATTTAAGTAAAACAATTGATTACATTTTTTTTTTGTTTTTTACAAAATTAAAGAAACACAAATAAAATTCACAAATTAACGCAAACATTTTCTAATTTGATTACCCACGATAAAATGAAATTATTTAAATTTTACGGATGTAAAACATTAACAGTGATAATTATTTTACTCATTTTATTTATCTTTTACCACAATTCAATGAATTTGTCTTTTGGTCATCATATAAATGAAGAGTTAATTAAAACAGAGAGCCCTGAAACAGCAACTACAACCGAAAATTATTGGACAACCTCAAAGAGAACTAAACGATTTTTAATCTTTCAGGGTGTAGGAGTTGTAAAAGTAAGTTGTGATGTTTTAAAAAAAAAACTTTTTAAAATTTAGAACTTAATGATACCCAGCTGTAGCAAGAATGAGTAAAAAGGCCTAATAGAAGGCCTCAATTGGCAGACACAAGTCCTAATAGCCGCATACCATACTTATTTATTTTTTACACAGGGTGTCATTGCGAGCACCTTCTTGAAGGCAGGATATCATACGAAGCGAATTTTTTAGAAAGGAGGCCCTACCACTTGCGGTCTTTTCAATATTTACCGCTGGGAGAGGTGTGTTGTTTATAGACAATTGTTTGGTGAAATGGGCATCAACACCCCCAATTTGCAATAAATTTATTATTGCAGAAAGTATGTGATGTAGATAAAACTTTTGGTGCAGTGTAATAAAGCCATAGGTATTAAAACAATCGCGCATGTTCTATAAATCGAAATGAAGGGGATTTAAAATCGCACAAATTTTAAAAACGATCCTGTAAAGAAAATTCTTGAAAATATTCCTTTTTACATACTTCATACTTTGTGTACTAATTATCTTTACAAGAACCACTCTTGAAAACCGGATAAACTACAGCCATTTTCTAAATAATTGATATCAAAATCTCGTTCGATTTCAATTCCACTTCATTTCGATTTGTAGAACTTGCCCAAATATGTGCTTATGGCATTATATTCATATAAGAAGTGAAATGAAGCGAATTTGGTGCTAAGTATTTAAAAGTTTCTGTTAAATGTAAATCTTAAATCTTTCTTGAATTTTTTTTGGAATATTTACCCCAAAAAAGCTAAAATTAAAAAACGGATAGCATAAAAACTCCGAATTTCAAAATCTCGAAATGTCAAAATCCCGAGCTTTATAATCCCGAATTTTCAAATCCTTAATTAAACAATTCCGATACCAAATCCCGAATTTAGATGCTTTAGTTAGCGAAGGTGGTGTTTGTATGCCATAGAGGTTAGCAAAGCTGGCGTCGCTTACTTGCAGTAACATACATTTATTTAAGCGATTAAATTATAATGAAAACATCACTTCTCTCATTCAGTTTGTTTGTTTGTTTAAGCTGGTTTTTGGCACATCATATCCAATTATTATGGCGGACAAGCAGCGATCATTAAATTATTTCTATAATTTTCAAATGCAGTATTCACCACCGACCATACCACTGTATTGGTGGAGCTTATATAACACATCAACATTTCCGGCCCGCAAACTTTCAATTAAACGTTCAGCGGATAAGTTAATGCACAACGATAAAGGCAGAACTCTTATCTACGAATTTATGGAAACACTTTTAGAACGGTAAATCGTTTATGTATGTATGTAAGTCTTGTCCTTCATTTTAAATTTTCTGTAATCGTCTTGAGTATCAAAGTAAGACTTTTTAATTATACATCAGTTAGAGGCATGCAACGTATTCGTACCTAACAGTTATCTTTACCTATCCATACCAACTATTGTGGTAATTTTTTTATTCGAATCTGGTTGTCCTTGTTTTTAAAAAGAAATTTTTTTTATTTTTATTTAATTTTTGTATGTCCTAAAAAACGATTTTAAAATTATAAAATTATAAAACGAATTTAAAACATCAACTTTGGCAAAAGAGGAAATAGACGTAGTTAAATAAATTTTTTGATTTTGTCATATTCTTCGGCGTGACGAAATGAAAAGTTGGCGTTTTATTTATATCTAAAGAGCGTTATTTATATAACATTTTGTTCTTATCTCACCATGGTGAAGGGTATATAAGATTCGGCATAGCCGAATATAGTACTCTTACTTGTGTTTAATTATTTTTGAGTTTTATTTATTCCTCAGATATTAAACCTTATTTCTTAATTTTTAATTATTCCTCAGAAATAATGGTAATTTTTTGAATTTTATTTTTTTTTTTTTGCTTAAAAAAAGTAATTTTCAAATTGAATAAAATGTAAAAAAATTAATTTAATTTAACAAATAACAGTTATTACCCGACCCTGGGGGTTACCTTCGCTGTTAAATCGGTAAATATTAATTTAAGGGCAAAAAACTTTTTTAATTTTGTAACTTGTTGGGAGGCAACCATAACATTGTTGTGGTTTCTTGACTTCACGTCTCCACCTTTAATGAAATGCAGTTTAAGCACGAAGTAAAGACTTGCTGTTTTTATACCAGGTAGGATGAACCTTAATTTACTTTATCGCTCACTTTAGGTTAAAGTAAAGTTAATAAGGGAATACTTTTTATAAGGCCATTTAAAGTCTAATTTTAGCTATCGGTAAGTTGTGAAACCAGGCCTAAGGTTTATAACTTTTAATTTTTTTTTAGTTCGTTGCCGCGTCAAGTAGAAAATAATAAAAGCTTATTTTGTACATTAATGTTATTAAAGTATGCACGCTTATATTTTTCACAAAAAAACAAAGTATGTATATCATGTGCAGTTGACCTTGTTGACAATTTAATTTAATATGGCGAAAAGCAACTACAAAATAGCAGGTTGTCAAACATAAACGTCAATTTATTTTATAAAAGAGCTTTTAAAAGTAATGTTTTAACAACCATGTTACAACTTTAACATGAGCGGTGTATACATACTTAACTTTAACTTGAAGTTTGTATTAAAGTTATCCATTTTACGGAAGCCGTACATCACTTACGGACTTATTTAACCATAATATGGTTGCCGGTTACAAACATATGACATGTTTAAAAATTTTTAGCTAAAAATAGTTTTTTATTTTTAGTTGACCACATCAAAAAATTTGTTTTCTTTTTAGAGTAGAGTTGTAAAATTATTGATGGCATAACAATATTTAAATTTATAATGGACTACCGATAGTGATACAATGGTAAAAAAAATCATCAGGAAATATTATTGTCTATTCTAAATTTTATTATATGTAATACAAGTCTGATTCTAATACTCTTAATTATAAGATATTATGTCTTGTTGTATTAGAAACCCATATTCGAAATAAATAAATTTAAAAGCACACAGAAACAAATATTTGCAAATAATTTTAAAATGTTTTAATGTACATGTAAAATTATTAAATATTTTAGGGTGCATGTTAAACTGATTTATATAATATAAAGGAATTTTAAAGTTTTAAATTATCACAACAGCTTAAGATCTGCACCATGAAATGTTAATTAATATTTATACAAAATTCCTACCACAGCTGAAAATAGTTTATGATTAAAAAGTCATATTATTAATGAAAAAAACATTTCATTTAGAAACAATTTTTTTCTGTGTTTAACTGCTTTTTATTCAGGCTAAAGTTCTTCAAATTTAATTTTCATTAAAAATTACCCAGTTCGAGCGGCAGTCAAGAATGAAAACTTATCAATAAATTTTAATTAATTTCATGTTGTGAAATTCCTTTCTTCATAAAAAAATTTTATGAAAATTAGATTTGTTTTTTGTTTTAAATGTAATTGCTCGAAGAAAGAATTCTTTCGCACATCGGAAATAGGCTATAAAAAAAGGATTTAAAATAAAACATAGAAATCTTTAAAATATTCAATTCTATCAATAGATAGTCATACGAGCATAACGAACCATCAAATAGTTCAGCTTAACTATAGTATTGCAGCTGTGTATGTATGTATATGATTAAACCATTTGATTGTTATTATTTTTTTACTTTTATTTAAAAAAACCTACAGATCTGGTAGTATTGGCAAGCAATGTTTATTAAGGGTTATATGTGATGTAGCAGGTGCTCCATTAGTAGAAGATATGTTTGCAAGTAAAGATGGTACCTTAAAAATAAACTCCAAAGACATTGATGATGAAAACGTAATATTGGACGATGGTGGTAGAGCTATCTACCACAAAGTGATAAATGCTATTTTTACGTAAGATTATAATTTAATTTATAATTGTTCATATTTACTTCTTAATATTATTTTAGGCCTTCGTATTCAAATGTTGACCAAACTTATTTCAATGCTCGCGTAGCCGGTCAAAATGGAGTAAATTGTAAAAAGACTTTTGGAGAATGTCCCATTATTGATAAAATATTTAACATTTTTACACAATTTATTTAAAAAAAAAACTTTTTTATCTGTATGTCAGTGTAAAATATAGTTATTATAGCAAACTTTTTAATAGTCAATATTTTTTTTTTATATAACTATAATTTTTTATATTAAATTGGTTTCTTGAATATCATAACAAAATTTTTTTCGTATAAAAAGTGTTAACACTTTGTTGACAATTTTGAGAATCAACAAAAAAGTAAAAATCGATTTTTCATCCATAGGTCCCTTTTAACTGAAACTGTTACATATGTATATAGTATCGTCAAACTTTGTAAAATATTAGGGTAACCCAAAAATAAATAATGTATTACTTTCAATTTGTTGCATGATTTTCTTGTAAAAAAAAATACTTAGTTCATTAGGATTGAGTTAATTTTTTGTAGTTAAATTTTGGCAGTACCATAAATTCACCTCTTTCTCATTTTTTTAATGACTTGAAATTTTTACATTTCCGGCAGAAAATTCTAGGACTTCTTTGCAGATTCTGTTAAATCACTTGAAAAAGTACTGAAGTTTTTAATAAAAAATTAGGTACTCTATGAAATAAGTGAGTTGTAGTCTACCAAACTTGGCAATTTCGTGGATTTTCATTTACAAATCTAGAACAGAGCATTGTGAATTTTCTTCAAATTTAAGTTCTTCATTTAAATTGGCTTCGCTGACCGAACGGTTTTATCCGAAAATTCGATTAAATTGATTTTACACCGGGATATTCAAAACAAAATATTTGTTAAAATATTGACCCAATAATTCCAAGTTTGGGAATATGTATATTAAACAAATAATTTTTTATGGTATTTTTGGCCTCTAAGTTAAAATAAAAATATGTATTTTAAGCGCGTACAATAGGTTGTTTACGTTCCAGGCAAGAAAACTTCAAGGAACACCTTGTGGCACCCTTAGGCATCTAGTTATAATAACACATTAAATTTGTGGGAATTCTGTTTGTTAGATTGTATTGAAAATAAAAAGTAACGAAACAAATATTTATGGTGTTTTCTTTTCTACAAAAAAATGTGCCTTTTTTAAAAAAAAAATGCAATTTGGTGTCTGTTTCTTAAAAATTTTGCTCCCGAAAAGCATGAGTTTTTTAGAATAAAACAAGCCCCCCATTTCGGGAGCAAAATTTTTAAGAAAAACACACCAAATTGAATTTTTTTTTTAAAAAAAGGCACATTTTTTTGTAGAAAAGAACACACCATTAGTTTTGTTTATGAAAACCAAAAAAAAAAACAATTTTATTATATAAATTGACTCTTGTTCGGCTTTTACAAATTTGTATTAATATTTTTTTTAAATTTATTTAATCCAATATTTCGGCACTCCGTTGTGTGCCTTCTTCAGGGTTATTTTCTTGAATGTTTGACAAAATTGAAAATTTTTAACAAATTTAAAAAAATGTTATACAACAATTTTCAATTAAATACAAAAAGGTTTTCTAATTCAAACCTTAATATATTACAGTATAAATAAATTTTTAACTTCCGTTTCCATTTTTATAAATTAACTGTCCATAATTTTGTGCTAAACTTTCAGTATCTGACTTAAAATTAATTCTCGATATTGTTGGTACATTTATAATTTGTAACATTTCTGACCCAAATCTAAGTTTAAAATTATTTTCCGTATTTAAAAATATTGTATTTTCAAAGTCAATAATCAGGTTTGTGATGAAATATTCCTAGTTTTCAGTTTATTTTTTGTTGTGCCAACATACACTTTACCGCATTCGCATTGTCCATTAACATTTCCCCTACAAGGTATTTTTTTAATCCATTCGACATTTCCAACTTATTTTTTTTTTTTTTGAGTTTAATATTTTTTTTATTGTAATATTCATAATATTTGCTAGTGGGTGAGTGGTATAGGACGCTGCATTACGTTAGGCGAAGAGTATAAAAAATGTTGCACAGCCGAACATATCACTCTTGCTGGTTTTTCTTTAACTATTTTTTGCACTTAATAATATTATATTTTTTGTCATTTAATTTGATGTATACACTAATTTATTATAATTTGCATAATGAAACAGGATATTCTCAATTTTGCTATTTAGCCTAAAATAGTTCTACTTTACTTCATGTTAATTTTTTTTATCGATGGCTCTAAATAAAAAATACGCGATTTTTTGTTTGTTTACAAAGGGAAAAAATGTTAATCAAATCAGTAAAATTTTTAATATAAAAAAAGTTTTAATGCAATTTTAAATAAAAATATGCAACAAATTTAATAATTTAGCCCCCTAACACATTAAAGCAAGATGCATGTGCCATTTGTATACCAGAATAAACAAACTCTATTAAAATCAAATTGAGTTAAGCCTTTTTTTATTAAGTCATCGCGATGCATCGGTACGTAAGTTAATTAAAAAACAGAGAACAGAGAAACGATTTGCCTTCGTTCTTTATACAGTTGTTTACATGATGCTATAATTAACATAGTTCCAATGGTGTCAATATATTCATTTTTCATCTACTTTACACTGCAGTTACAAGATGTTATCAAGAAAAGAATTTATAAAAGCAAAGGAACAATTTGGTGATTGAAATTGCAATCAGCTGTTTTCTTAACTGTAATTTGAAACAAATTGAAACACACAATTGGAAGAAGAATTGATACGTTCATTAGAAGTAGCTGTTGAGCTTAGTTGCTACAAAACTGCTGACAACTGTTGAGCCTAACATTTACGTCTTACAAACGATATGATGAATATAATGCAAAAATAACAGCAATTAAAAGAAATAAAATAATTTAAATTAATTAGTTAGCCAAACTAATAAATAACTCCCTTCGATCAGCAGTTAAGGTTTAGCGAAACATGTTGACTTTAGGTAGCCAAAAAAAATGATAAATGTTGATCGGAGCGGAGCGGAATTTCTCAACTATTCGTTTCTAAGACACAGACTCAGAGGTTCCGCAACTTTAACGACTTATAAACGTGCTCAATTTGAAAGCAAATTCGCATCAAATTTTAAAAGTATGATACTTTTACACTGTGTGTTTTAAGTCATGGAAAAATAACCATATACGTGTCTCCCAGTTTTGCCCAAAGTCATGCACTTTTTTTATAGGCTCCCAAAGATTTGGGGCTTCGGTGTCATTTTTGCAAAAAAGTGATCATTTTCTCAGGCTCTTAGCTAAACGGTGTCAGGAATCCTTCCTAGGAAGTTCATATGTTCTAAAAAGTTGTTAACCGAGATCTTAAGTACATTTTTGTGGTTGATTGTTTTCTTGAATTTTGAACGGTTTGCTACTTATGGACCAGAACAGGGGAAAAAAGTTAAGAAAAAAATCGAATTTTTTAAAGTTTTTTGCGATTTTGATGTTGAAGATGAAGTTTTTATGATTTTGTATGTTCACAATTCTTGTTCAGAGAGTAAATCAAAATTCCGAACGGTTTGTAAGATATGATGATATGGTTATTTTTTTGTGTTGCACTGTGTTAGTGAACACGAGAATAAGTGTAATGGCCAATTCAGAATGTACTAATAAAGTGACCTCACAAGCGCAGCTGTTTGCAGTGATTTTCTTCGTGGTGTGACGTAAAGTTTTTTTTGTTTTTGTTTATTTACATTTTTTAATAAGACATTTTGACATTTGTCGTCTCAATTCTAGCAACAAAATGCCTGTTGGTTTTTCTATTGTTCCATTGTCGTAGTACTGAGTCACTTTATAAATACATTTTGATCCAATTTCACCAATTTATTTTAATATCAATTTATGCTTAAAATTTGTTTTTCAAGTCAAATAAAAATAAAATTATATGAAAAACTATATTTAAATATAAATTGATATTTAAATAGAATTGGTGAAATTGGCCATAAGTGACCCAATAAAAATTTAATCATTTTGTGAAGCACTAATGGTACATTTAAAAAAAATAATCGCGTAATTATGCGTTACGCAAGAACACATACAGAGATGCAGTAAAGTAAGTCAACGGACTATTAACAAGTTTTATAAAAAAAAAAAAAAATTTCAAGTGCCACGGCATTCCCTTCCTACGAAGCAGGTTTGTAAGGGAGAACACTAAAAAATAACTGTAAAAAACTTTCAGTGCGTAAATCTAATAGCTAGCGCTTTTTGTGTCAAAAATGTATTGCTTCAAACGAACTCACCACATAAAATTCATGCCTTCCGTAAGCGAGATGGTAAGCTAAACTCTTACATTTCTCCCTTACAAACCTGCTTCGCTCCACGCACAATTTTTTATTGGGGTATTAAAATCTTAAAAAAAATTTAAAGCAAAACTTGATCGTGTTACCACCACGTTAGCCATAAAAAAATCAATTTAACCATTTTCGTTTAGCCAAATTTATTTCAAGTTTTTTAAAATTTTAGACCGAATAATTTTATAAATACATATACATAAATATATATAACTTATGCAGGTTGTTGTGTAACGTTAAATTTTCCCTAATTAGTTAACACAAATGCCTTTTGTTATTCAAAGATATTTCTTCGGTTTATGTTTTTGCAACTAATAAAATGTATTACAAAATAATATTTAATGTGCAATTTTAGTGTAATAAATACATTTTATAATTTGTTGTTATAATTTATGCGTTTTTATCATAAAATGTTGTTTAGCCACTATTTAGCTGGAGCTGGCAACACTGATATTATCTAAAAATTAATGCAATTAGCAATATGTTGTGAAAAGAATAAGGTACAGAATGCAAAAGATTCGAATGGGTAAGTAAAAGAGCATACCTAAATACATAAATGCATAAATATTTTATATAATATGTAGACGTTTTGGCCACCTGAATTAGTATTTATACTGACTTTTACAGGAATAGTTGGAATCTCTTGAGATATGTTTATTCGGTCAATACTTTTCTATTCAATATTCAATCTTACAATTTTAACAGTTGCTAGCCGCGCGTGTAATTGCACTCCAGCTACCACTGACTCCGACAAATTTTACACCCATATTTTAAGAAGACGGATGAGATCCGTAGTGTTTCCAAACAAGGCACATCTGGTGTTGACGCCAGCATTTACAAAGGCAGTTCTAGATGGACGACCTCGAGGCCTTTTTTACTCAATGGAATTTGATATGTATAATCCTTTACCAGACACCATAGAGGGCTGGAAACCCAAAGTTTTATTAAATAATCTTGGACAAAAAAAAGCTACTTTAAACCCAGTAAAATCGACTGCTGAAGAAAATCATATTGTAGAGAACTATACTCAATATTTATCTGGTTCTATGTTAGAGAAAATTCAGCCATATATGGATGCTTATGATGTTTACAACTTTCCATTTTACGAACCTGACGAATTATACAATTCCAAAAGGGAATGGACAAATACACCAAACAATGTAAGTTGGCGTTTATTATCGAAATCGTTATCGTATTAAATACAGTTGAATTTTACATTTTCGCATTGAAAAGCTCAATGGTTTTGCAAGCTTTTTCCATCGAAAACCTTATTTAGAAAAAATATATAAAAGAAGCTCAGAGTTTAATAAAAAATTCAAGAAAAAACCAACTACAAATTACAGCGACCAAAAAGAAATTCCTTATAGCAATCAGAGTAACCGCGAAAGAAGACAATTACTTCAACAGCTTGAAACAGTGGGCAAAGTGTTTAAATTTAATATGAAAAAATGCATACAAAAAGCAATGTGTGAACTTGCCTCTCATTTCAGATCCCATGGGGAATCGGTAATGGACGATATATTAAGACTTATATTGTAAGTACTCTTGAAGATAACATATTATTCGTGTGTGACAAATAAAGCATTTTTTATTCGACACAGAACTCCTGCCTATAGCCCTTATTCCTCAGAAAGTGATGATAATTATGGTACAAGTAGTTCCAACGTTAACTGTGAACAGCAATTTTTGGTGTCCTGTCCATACAGTGTTTTAGATTTCATAACTAAAAATGTTCGGGTAGAAACTTTTTAATTTTTTTTTTTTATAAAACAAAATTCAAGGGATACAAGGCAAAACAACAACAAAAAACAAGTTAGAGTGCTATATTCGGCTATGCCGAATCTTATATAACCTTCAAATTGGTTCGAAAAGAACAAAAAGTAATATAAATACCGTTTTTTAGATATAAAAAAAAATATTTTTTTTACCACGCCTACTTCTCAAATACCACCCACATTTTGTCGGATGTAGTGTATTAGCTCTGTTCCACATGCATAACGAAACAGTCCGAACTTGCACAAAGTTGTCCAAAAGCGTTCCACATAACAATTTTTTTACAATTAAGAGAGTAATTTTTTTCATTTCCTGTACAAATTTGCACGAACTAGAAAAAACAATCAGCTGTTTTTGTTTACATATGAAACTGATAAATAATTCAGGAAATTTACAAGCAAAAGGAAAAGTTTAGTTTTAATTAAAAAACATATTAAAAAGCAAAATGTAAGGTTTTTGTGAAAAAATGTAAGTGGTAAAAACGTTATTGCATACATATTTCCCTTAATCTTTAATATAAAAAAAGTATATAAAATTACAATGATCCAAATGTTTTCAGATCCCACTTGGATTCCAGATCAGATCAAAAATATTTGAAATTTATTTTATTATTTGAAATCTGTAAATGTCTATTAAACAAGATTATTAATGGGCACAAAACCCTATTCCGGAAAGAAGTTTGCATGTGGGCTATGAAAATTATATAACCGCTTCTCACCATTTTGAAAAGGCAAATGTGCCAAATTTGATAAAATTATTTCTAAAACTACGACCTGTAATTTTCGCACAAGGTTGATTCCGAAATTGATTCTGAGTCTATCGGTGTACTTGAAGGTGGGTCCAGAACCTATATTTAAATGTGCTACACACATTTGAACAAACACATACGTAATAACCCCTTCATATACAGAAGTGCAGGTATGGAAAGTAAGAGCAGAATGTTGTGTGTGCTAGCTAAAGTGGCTCAGGGACCTCGAACTTTTTCCCTATGTATAAAAAGATTTGAAACTAAGTTCAGATAGTAGCAGTGCCATTATTGAGCTCAATTATCCATACAAAATTTGCAATTTAGTTATTGCTCAATTGATACGAAACTGTTATAAATATTGAGTAACATTAAAATGCAAAACTGTCACAAGTGTGTTAAGTGAGTAAAACCCAACTTTGACATTTTTGACAGCAACAAAACAACAAAAACAAAGGTCCATCCATTAGGTCTGCGCCAGATGTTTATATTGTTTTTTCTTTAAAGATGTCAAAAGTTGTTTACATTTTGCTTAAGTTAATTGCTAATTGAGTTAGCTAAATTGTGTATGTGTGAACAGAAAGATAATTATGTCAATTTACCGAATATTGACTCAATAACAAACACGGTATTAACCATGTTAGGTGCTGCATCGTTTTTAAATAGAAGGATATTTTGTCGAAAGCTTGAAAATCTTGTACTTAAAGTAAAGCTCCAAAAAAATTTATTTATTAATTTAAAAATAAAGTTTTTTTTTGTGTATTTAAAAATTGTTTATGAACTTAAAAATTTAAAAAAAAAAATTAAAAAATTAGATTTTGTATTCCCACGAAAATTATTTTGATAATAAACTAGCAAGTGCACGGCCTAAAAAAACTTACTGGCAGCCCGCTTAATATTTTGTTTGCGAAAACAGTAAAGCGAGTTGTTTTTGTTTTTATTTTGTTTTTTCTTAACCTACTTACAACTACGTTCGAGAACACAAAAGTTTTTACTATTTTTTACTGAACTTTACTACATTTTACTAAATTGCGTTCGCGTACACAAAATACAGTAAATGAGAACACAAATTGAGAGCGTAAAGTGACAGTTCTTGTCTGAGTATTTACAAATTTTTACTGCAGAAATTTTTGCAGTAAAATTTAGTAAAACAAGAAAACATATGTTTCAAAAGGTAAACAAACAATACTCATTTACTGCATTTTACTGTAAAAGTTCTCAAACGCACCTAATGTTGGAAGAATTCCAATCATTTGTAGTGGGGAATGTAAGGAGAGGTGAACTCACTGTTTATTGTTGATGATTTTGCTTAAACTTTGATATTGTTACAAATAGGACTGTTGCGGTAATTCTTATACGCTTAACAGTTTTATTTGGTTTAATATCTTTAGTTTTTCTAAAATCTTTATGGATGAAGTTTCCTGATGATCTGGCCTAAGCAACCAGTGAAATGCGCATAGGAATAGCTTATCCCATCAACAATGAAATTCAGTGTTTTTATCAAAAATTAAAATTGGGAAATTAAGCACGAATAACAAAATCATTAAAAAAAATCACTCAAAAATGTCAAAATATACAAAAATAAGCATTAAACCCCTAAATATACATTTTCATTAAAATATGCAACAACCCAGCGGGAAAAAGAAGGAGTACGAAGGCCTTCTAGAAGGCCTCTGTACCCCTTCTTTTGGATGTACAAGGCCTTCTTGCTCCATTCCATACTCATATCTTTTTTACACGCGTTGTCATTGCGGAGAAGGCCTTCCGCTTTCCTTTCTTTCGCCAGAGCTTCTTAAAGGCATTCAAATATATGGCTCTTAAAAGGCTTTCCAGAGAAGGACTGTTAAAAGGCTTAAGAATAAAGGTTATCTTAAAGGGTTTTTAAGAAAGGTATGTTAAAAGGCCATTTAATTAGGGGCTCTTAAAAGGCCTTTCGGACCATACTTGTAAAAAGTTCATCGGTTCTAATGGAAATTGGCTGACCATTTTCATTCGCATCGCATCGAAAAAAACATCGATGTTTTTTTCAGTGTCCATTCCTTCACAGAACCTTTTTCTTCAATAAACAAAACACAACTTAAAAGATTTACATTATTGTTTTCACTTGGTATTTTAATATGTATGTAACTTTATTTTTATAACGGGATCTGAATTCTTTCGCTTTTGCTTTGGTGAAAAACAGAACAAAAAATTTTACTCTTTCTCTTTTTAACATCAACTAAAAAGATTTACGGTATTGTTTTCATTTGGAAGTTATTTTATTATGCATGTTACTTTGTTTTTGTAAAGGAATCTGAACTCTTTTGCTTTTGCGTGTGCAAAAAAACAAAACAAAAAATGTTACTCCTTCTTTTATCGCTTCTCATAGAAGCGAGTGTGGAAGGTGTATCTTATCTTTTATACCAAAGAGCCGAGGCCTTCTATGAGGCATTCTTTAGCAGTTACATAAGAATAGTAATTAAACCAAAAAATTGTTTAATCAGGCCTTCAAAAAGGCCTGAAGTAAGAAGGTTTTCTAAGTTTTACCGCTGGGAATATGCAAAAACAAATCCATGCCATTTTAAAGCAAATTTGATGATTCGGAAAGATAATTAATCGACATCGTTCTTAGGCTATCGACACAAAACATGCACTAGCATGGAAATCGCATCCCTAATGATCACACACATTAAAATAAATATTTTAAGCAGGGTTTAAAAAAACTGCAGTCGAAACCAAAAACTAAAATTTGTGTACAACTTTAAGTTGGTTTAACAGCGACTGTTTACCTTTTATGAATCAGAAGTAAAAGCAACATTTTTTTCTCGCTAATGACAAATGAAGAAGTGGAAGAAATTGCAGTTTTTCAACTATGACTGCAGTTTTTTAAACGCTGATTTTAATTCTACTAAATTATTATAACGCGTACCTTTTTTAGGAGAAAAACTTTTATTTTTGCTCAAAAAATAAAAAAAATAACTGTCAATGTCAATGCCTTATGAAATATTGACAAAAGAATACAGTTAATCAGCTTCTGTGTAAACATTTTTGTTGACTTACTTTTCATTTGACATGATAACAGGCAGGTAGTCAAAAACTTTGCGAAGAAAATCCCAAAATTTACCGGTATGTGAAAAAATATTATTTTAAGCACTTAGTTTTAAAATCTATGTGTATTCTACTTTACAATTGTCTGTTTTTAACTAATAAATCCAAGATATCCTGTTTTTTTCAAAGCAAAAAACGACAGAATATTTCTAGTTTTTCGTTATTTTAAATATAAATTTAAACATAAAAATAAAATAAAAATTCTAAATTAAAAGATGTCAATCCATATACTGTCTAAAAGTTTAAGGCCCTTTACTCGTATTTTTTCCTGGAAAGTATCATCAATTAATCGTTTAGCGTCTCGGGGAAAGTGCGCTACACATGATGATCCTAAATGCTCAAAGAAATCACTTGAAAAACAGAAGCCATGTCCATCAAAAATTCGTAGACTGGATGAAAAAGAACCAATACCAAAATCAAATTCAATGTGGGAGAATCCGGAGTGCTGTAAAGATCCGTGTCCTGACTATTACCCTCGATTTGATGAGCTTTACTATGAAAGCAGTGACAAATTGAAAAAAAAGTATCAACAGACTTGGATATCATGCCCTGAATTACAAATTAAATTGAAGAAGATTTGCATTCACGAAAATGTGAAATTTCCTCCGATGGAAAAGAGGGTACGTAAGAAACGACCAAAAACAGCATGTCCTGTCGGTGGTTCTAGGATTTGTATGGATAACAGAAGTCGAAAATGTCCAAGGGTCCTGTTAGCTGGTTGTCGTGGTGCTCGACAGCCACCGAAGTGTAAGAGAGAGCGTTCACCAAGTGATTGCCTTAAGGAATGTACTCCCTACCCAAGTTACTCGGAATGTTTGCGAAAGGAAATCGACCCACTTCATCCCATTGAATGTAAATGCTTAAATCATCCAATGATGTGTGAAGTGTGGGCTGAAATGCGGCGCCGAATGACATTTGTAAAAGCCTAAAAAAAATAATTTGTAGCCTAAATTTTGATATTTAATATCAGAAAGTAAATATCTTTTATTTTTTATAAAGTTGTGTAAAAAAAATAATGCAAATCTAATAAAAAAAAAATGTAAATCTATTTCTCAACTAACAATTTCGTTTTGGAAATTTTCGAATTTGAAATATCCATCTGTTTCAGAATTATATTTATTTCAGAAAAATCACACTCAAAAATTTCAAATATAGGACATTTAGATTTACTACACAGAGCAACACAAAATATGCCGATTCTGGGTAATTTTGATCTGCTGTATCGACTTTTTATACCCTCCCCCACCACTAGTGGTGAATGAGGGTATACAAAGTTTATCATTCCGGGTGAAACTTTTTTTAATAATTTTAGACCCCTTAACGTATATATATTTTCTGTCTCGTTGAGTAATTCCAAATCGATTTTGCCATGTCCGTCTGTCTGTCCGTCTTATGAAAATAAGCTCACGTCGAAAAGCTTAAAAGAAGAGAACAAAGTTGGTGTCAAACTGCTTCTAGTTATCCTAAGCAGTTTGGGAATGAAATCCAGCGAAATTGGCTCCTTTTTACTATATCCCCATAAAAAGCCTGCTGAAATAATAAAATTTTGTACGTCACAGTTTATTGTGAAATTTCGTGAAAATGGGTCCACAATTTACCATATGTAGGTCCCATAAAAGCCTACTCTCCGAAAACAGCTAATTACATCTTAAACTAACAATTAATAATACTCTAATAAAATATGGCACGTCACCGTCTTAAAGGATAGAATAGAAATCACACTATCAAATCATGTGAAGATCGGTCCGTAGTTAAACAAAGGCTCCATATGAAGACAACTCTGGGAAATTATTTAAATGGATATTGTGGTATAACTGGATCTAATTAAGCTTCATATGGCCAGAAATAATAACATGCAATTTTTTAATAATCGGTCCATAATTAACCGTATGTCCCATATTAAACAGCCTTCTAAAAAACACTTATAAACTATAAAACGCTATAAGAAATTTTACTTCTGTATCGAAATTTTATCCAATTTAGGGTTTTTGATACCAGAAAACACTAAAGGATTTCGTGATGATTTGTCCATAATTTACCATGGATCCAATATAAATTCAACACAAATTGAGCGTGTAAAGTGACAGTTCTTGACTGAGTATTTACAAATTATTACTGCAGCAATCTTTGCAGTAAAATTTAGTTAAACAAAAACAAATTAAAATCAAGCCTAATGAACAAATTACACAGTGCAACAAAATTCGGGTCATCGCCACCAGCCTCAATACTTTCAACGCGAAATGATACAAGACTAATGGTAGAGCAAATCTTCCAAAGCATTTTGAAAAGTTAGCTCTGGTTACCGAAATATCGAACCCTAAGGTTTTTGAATTTTTTGAAAAGGCGTTTGGTATTAGTCGAAATTGTGTAAAACGGATTTTCGTAATTCGGGGCCTTGAAATTTTTGAATTTGTCGAAAACCCGTTTTACATACATTGCACGATTTTTTGAACTTAAAAGACCCCTAGTGAAATTTGATGCATTAAATATTCGTCGAGCTTTAACCCTCTAAAGTGCCGTTTTCGTATCTTTTGTGTGGAAGTTAAAAAAAGGACAAAAATTACCCCTTAAAATGAGTGTTAGAGGGTTAATATATTCTAAGAAAAGAAATAGTATTTTCGCTCAGAAGTACATTTAGTATATTTTTTTGACTTGTACCTAACGCCTTTTCAAGAAATTCAAAAATTTCAATGCCCGAAGTTTCGAAAATCGTGGAACATTTTAATCCTCTAAAGTGCCGTTTAAGTATATTTTTGTTTAGAAGTTAAAAAAATGACAAAAATTACCCCTCAAAATTATGTTAATAGGTATATTCTAAGAAAAGAATCGCCATACAATTCTACTGAAGACATCTGAAATAGTATTTTAGCTCAGAAGTATATTTAGTATATTTTTTTTTAATTATACCAAACGCCTTTTAAAAAAATTTAAAAACTTTAGCGGCCGATATTTTGGGAACCCGAGGTAACTTTTCAAACCCCTTTGGCAGATTTGCTCTACCAATAGTCTTGTTTCATTTCGGGCTGCAAATATTTAGTCAAATATTGTTGCACAGCGTTATTTAAAATACGAAAATCTATCAGGTGTGCTATCAAGTCATATCGTCATAATGTCCTAAATAATATTTTACAATTTTTTAAAAAAATATTGTTATGTTTCAAACAAAATAAAAATTTTAATGCTGTGCTAATTGATTCGTCATAACTGTACAGTAGAGATCTAAATTATAAGCGGTTGCCCACAGCAGTCATTTATATTTCTTATAATTATTTTAAGACATATGACTTTACAACTTTATGACTGCCTTGTGAATCCCCCATATATAAATAAAAATCAACTAATGTTATTTGGTTAGCGCATCACATGAGAACAGTGCTGCCACAACCAATTCAATTTTTATAACCAAAATTTTTGAAAAAGTTACCAAATGAAAAAATATATAACCAAATTTAAAATGCCTTTTATTAATTGCGAAAATCATAAAAATTTATTTTAAGTTGCATTGCAATTCAAAGGTTATTTGTTTTCCATTGATTAAAACTTCATTGGTTTTCGATTTCAGAGCATGGCGTTTTTGATATAAAAATCACAAATGGCAATATTTTCTTAGCAAAAATCTTAAAAAAATATTTGGTTGCTGTTTTGAAAGGCATTTTTTGTTTTCGATAAATTATAAAAAACTTCCGTTCCTTGGTAACAAATCATGAAAAAATCGTAGTACACAGTACAAATTATTCGAGCTCGTAAATAATTGTATCAAGAAAAACATATTCGTACGCATTATTATTTTAGAAAAAAGTAACCAAAATGAAAAAATATTCACATCAACACATTGAAAAAAATATAACCAATTTTGGTTAGAAATAACCAAAAACGTCAGCCCTGCATGAAAAAAAGCTGGACCGATTTGGCTAATTTTTTTTTAAATGTTCGTAATAGTCAGGGTAAGGAATTTTTGAGTGCATGAACACAAATGAGTGTATTTGTTGGTGTTCATTGAATGCGAATTTTTTGCAATCACACAAAGCCGTTCTCTGGTAATTACCCGTACAAGTATAACTGACCCCGCAAATTTTTACGCCTACTTTTGTCAAAATAGATGAAAACGGTGTAGGTACGTCGACTACTAACGACTGGACCGATTTGACTTATTCGACATCAACGCTTGCAGTTTCCGGTGCATTCGCAATGACAATAAACAAATCACAAGGAATGTATGTATGGTATGTATACGTATTGTACCTATACGTTATAAACAAATGCATAAATACTTTGTACGTTAAAAGGTTAAATTATAAAAACTTTAATAACATAAAGTAAAAGAATATAATATTTTCTGATTGAAATCACGAAACTTCTAAAAGTTAAATATATAATATTATAAAAATTATTCTTTTACATATAAATTCACTTGTTACTCATTTTTTCTGTTTTATTTTTTAGTTTGACAGATTTTTCAAAGCACTATTGATTAAATGTCGTTAAAAAACAAAATGTTCTGCTCGAAGAATGGTGAAGGGTATATAAGATTCCACACAGCCGAATATAGCACTCTAACTTGTTTTTTTTTGTTTTTTTAATTAAAATATACCAACAAGCAGGGCTGACAGGTACTTTTTGCCTTGTCCCCAAAAAATTTAAGAAAAATCCCCAAAAATATCCAAATAAAAAATCAAAACCTTAAAAAGTTATTAGCGGTTTTCACCCTTTGTATTAAGTGTACAACTTTGCTTTTCTTAATACGATTTTATACTACAAAGCATGAGTGTCTTTTTCGTTTTTATTGTAAATTAATGAAGTTGCTGAGTGCACAAAAGAGACAGATATAGTTTCTTCAACGGTTTTATTCTGGGTAATTTTACAAACGTGTTTACTAAAGCTTTTTGTTGGATTTTTCAACAACAGCGTAGTAAATTTCAGTCTAATACATTTTGTTGTTGCAGTGTTGTAAATCTTAGTACTTTTACTAAATTAATAAAATTTACAAGGACTGCAAGGGGCATTACTATCAAGGGTGAAAACCACTAATATTTTCTTTTTTTTTCTAAACAAATAATAAGCGTAAATAATAAAAGAAGGGAAAATTATATTTAAAATGTATAAAATCCCCGAATTTTTTTTTAAAACCCCGATAAAATCCCCAATCCCCAAATGACTTTCTTTGTCCTTTTTGCTCGCATGAAATTCCCAACTTTGGGGATAAGTCCCCAAGTCTGACTGCCCTGCCAACAAGCATATATCGTTACATGTTAAGCCAGCGATATATTTTTGATAAGAATAAATTTTGTACCGTGGTATTTTTGAAAGGAAAAAGTACTGAATTTTCCATCACTGCTACAAAAAGTAAATCGGCGTTAGATATGTCACCGCTAAAATCTGTCGGCGTAGTTCTCTGATAGATAATTAAATTTTTATTTAAGGAAATGTTTAGTGTATTTAAAAAATTAATAAAAAATGAGTTTAATTGCTTTAAATTGTCACGACTTATGAGCAGTGCAAATACTATTTATGCTTTAAGTTCAGCGTATGGTAAATGTGGCGTTTCAGTTATTCGGGTATCGGGACCGCACACGAGACGAGCTCTGCAAGCAATAATAAAAAATCGTAATGAATTAAAGGAACGTCATTCTTATTTAAAATCTCTTTATCACCCAAAATCTAATGAAATTATTGATAAAGGCTTAGTTTTATGGTTTCCTGGGCCTGCTTCGTACACTGGTGAAGATAGTTGCGAATTTCAAGTTCATGGCTCTTTAGCTGTAATTGCTGCAGTAATGGATGCATTGTCACATGTCTCTGGGCTAAGGCCAGCAACTCCAGGAGAATTTACCAAACGGGCATTTTTTGGAAATAAATTGGACCTAACAGAAGTGGACGGTTTGGCTGACCTCATACATGCTGAAACAGAAGCTCAAAGAAAACAGGTCTGGTTTATTCGTACATTCTATTAAATTTTCAAAGTATGTACATATGTATGTATTTACACAATTTATGTTTATTTTCAGGCCATTTTACAAAGCAATGGATCGCTTTCTAAGCTTTATGATAATTGGCGTAAGAGGTTAATACGGTGTGCTGCACATTTGGAGGCTTATATAGATTTTGCAGAAGATGAGAATATTGAAGATGATGTTATTACACAATTAAAAAAAGACATGAAGAAAATTCAAAGAGAGATAGCTGAGCATCTGAATGATCAAAGACAGGGGGAGATGTTGAGAGATGGCGTTCGTACAGTTATAATTGGAGCTCCAAATGTGGGGAAAAGTAGTTTCCTTAATTTAATGTGCCAGAGAGACGTATCGATTGTAACTGATATAGCTGGAACAACAAGAGATGTCATCGAATCCACATTAAATATCGGTGGATATCCTGTTCGATTTGCTGATACAGCAGGATTAAGACGCTTAGTAGACGATAAAGTAGAACAACAAGGCATTTTAAAAGCTAGAAACTGCTTAAGGGATGCTGACTTAGTGCTAATTATGTTGGATGCAGGTCAATTACAAAAAACAGAAGCCACTGACGCAATATCATTTAATAACTATTTAAATAAATATCAACAAGAATTGGATTTGAATGAGGAAATCCTTGCTAAAAAACATGTACAAGTTATTATCAACAAAGTTGATTTGTTATCTGATGAAGAACTTAAACAAATAAAAAAACTATCCAAAGTATTAGCGGTATCTTGTAAGAATAAGAAAAATTTAAAAATATTTCTTGGCCAATTTGAGAACCTTTTAAGAGACCTGTAAGCTCGTTTCAATATCGCTGAGAAAAATTTTGATTTTTATATATTTTAGGTGCGGAGTTCCTTCGCCCGAAGCGCCACGATTAACACATGCTCGCTATAGGTCACATTTGGAACGGTGCATTGAGCACATACACCTATATTTGTCGGAATACTCCCCAGACATTTATCCCGATGCTGCAATATCTGCCCAAAAATTAAGACATGCAGTTAAAGACATTGAGCGCATAACTGGCCATGTTAGTACCGATGACATATTGGATGTTGTTTTTAAAGATTTTTGCATAGGAAAGTAGTTTAAATCAAAAATTAAACTATATATCAAAACTTAACTAAATGGCCTTAAATACTAAACAGATATTTTATACTCTAATTACGTAGCTTAATGCTGAAAGAGCCAATGTCAATATTTTGCTGTTTTGAGTTGATCGTAGCATTTGAGTGCCTCGGTAGGCTAGCTAGTAGTGAGCTAGTCTATCAGTCCCGGGGTTGCGGGTTCGATTCCCGCCAGAGACTCTGGTTTCTTTCCTGCAGACAAGCGTACAGCTTCGCTTGGTTAAGCATAAGCTTAGGGAATTGAAAAAAAAAGTTGCCTTTTCTTCTGCTGAAAAAGCCAATGCAGAGAGGGAGATTTTTGGGAAAAATGGAAATAATTGTGTATTTGTAAACGGACAGTAGGTATAATATTAGTAAGTGCCCATTTAGACAGGGAAACATTTGGAAGGGAGAAATAAAATTTCAAAAAGTGTTGTTAAACAATCTTCAGAAATTAAAAAGTTATAAGCATATTAATTTAAAATTCTGAAAAAAGTTTTTAGCTGAAAAAGTATTTTTATTTGATTTATAAAAAATGTTAAAGTAACATGAAATTTTTTTATAGAAAAGAAAGTCCGAATTCACATTATACGATTTTTGTCGTTGCGAATATTGTCGTTTCCTCTTTAAAGTCGGTCTGATGTTTACATTGTACGATTTTTTTCGTTACGACTTTTTCTGTACAACCGAACTTTAGTACATTTTTCGTCAAATGAGAGAACAAAACGAATCGAAGAGTACACTCGCTTGTATACCCCTTTTAATTCTCCTCAACCCTCTTGCCTATAAAGTAAGAATCGCAACGACAAAAATCGTATAATGTGAATGGGCACAAAAAACTTTTTCTACAAAAAAAAAATTTCAAAGATAAGATTATTTTCAGAATTTTAAATTTAAATGCATATAACTTTTTAATTTCAAAATATATTTTTACAACTCATAATAAACAAATGTATTCAGGTTTTCAAGACAAAGTCTTGACAAAAAGAATACTAAAAAAACAGAGGAAAAAGGAGGCAATATGTAATTTGAAATTTAGGTGATAACAGCAAATTTCGAACCACCAGTACTACTGGTTAAAGATTGATGTTTGACTGTTGGCTAACGGGCACCGCAGTGGTGCAGTGGGTAGAACACAAAGATCTTCTGACGATAGAAAGTCAAGAAAAATTATCAATAAATTTTAATAAAAATTCCAAGTTGTAAAATTCCTTCCCTCAGTGGAAATAATTTAATGAAAATTAAATTTGATGAACTCAAGCCTAATGAAAGAATATCAAAAACTCTGTATAATATTTATTAATTTGTAAGTATACAATTCACAAAACATCATTTTAAAATAATCGTAATAAATTTGTGTCTTTTAATTGCAAAATACCAGACCAAGGTAGGTTAATAATAGCAAACTTTATAAATCGCTCTTAATATAAGAGCTCTGGTTCGTTTTTCATTTTTGTTATACCCAAGGTCCCCTTCCTATAACGGTCTTCCTGATATGTCTATAGACCCCAAATCCAAAACTTAAACAAGTATACTAGTCCTCGATTTAACCTGAAATTTTATTCCAATCGGACTAACCGTTTATAACCCTGCAAATATTATTGGACCACCTGATCCAATTTCATAAAATGGACTACTCCATGGACTGGTCCGATGTAATGCAAGCATGGACCATGTCATTGTTAAAAAGTGTTTGTAGTGAGACGACATGTCTTCGTTTTTTAACATGTTTTCGTTTTTAAACGAATTTAAAACTAGTCCTCTTGTGTACATAATGGAGTAGTTTTAAAACTACTCGAGGGCTACTCTTTACACGCGTGTTTGGACTGGTCCTATTATTTGCAGGGAAAATACAGAATTATTTTCATTTTTCCCCCATAATTTAACCCAGAACAGCTTAATAAGGGTTATGCTAGCCAATTTCACAAAGAACTCTTCTATACAATATTATAGAAAATTCAAAAAGTATCACTCGTACAACACAAGTAAAAGAATGAAATAAAATTTCCCGTAGTTATCCTTTTTAATACTTTTTTCTCCGCATTGATCAAGGCCCATCTATGGGCCTTGGCATTGATGATCAACAATTTCAATATTGAAGTAGGAGCTCATAATTTAGTACGTATATCTCAATAAATGGAGAAAATGTTTTGTAAAAAAAGTACCAAAAATAGTAATTATGCATTTTCAACCCTTAAACGTTCGAATTTAAAGAAGCACCAAACTGCATTTGTATTTTTTAGATGATGTTATGTTTCTACGATAATCATCGATACTAAAAAACATCGGTAAAAACACGATACATCGATGTTGTAAATTAGGGTGAGTTCCAAAACGTCAGTTGCAAGGCAACTCGCTTTTTTAAACGCATTCTACAATGCAACCGTGTAAAATTTTAGAATGTTATCTGTCCCAAAGTGCATCAAAACAGTTACCGATGCGTTCACAATGACCAAACTGTGCATCGTTAAACTTGATGGTACATTTTTGACTTCGACTGCAAAGTATTATGATGTTTTGGAACTCAGCCCTACTTTGCAGTAATACTTACGGACTGTTCAAATTCGTCTATGCTTCAGAAAATCTTTAGGCACAACTAAAGTATTCATAAGCTTGCTTAAGCTTCGGATAAAAATTAACAATGCATTTAAAAACACAAAAACAAAATAAAAAACATTTGATTCCGTACAGAAAGTGCAATCAGTTTCACACTTTGCTTACATGCAGTCTACAACTGATATGAAATGTTTAACATTAACACTAATATGATGTTAGTGTTAAGTATAGACTCATCATTTACTCATCATGTTAGAGGTTTTCTCATGTTGTAACACGGTTGTTAATGCAAATGTTTTAACAACGCTTTTATAACATCATGTTATAACAGCAAATCATGTCAGTTGTAGACGTGGAGTTAAGCAAATGAAAGATTCATACAACTTACAAAAAGTTTTCTTACTGCCCATTTCACGATGTCAATCGAACGCTTTCGTCGCGTAATGGCGCGTAGGCTCAAACAATAATTACCTGGCGAAATGTGTATTTGTATATTTTAGAAAAGTTCAGAATGTGATATAACCTTTACTCCTATGGTTATTGGTTTAAAAGATAGATGGGTAACAAAAAAGTACTAATATACAGGGTTTACCCGTTTACTATCTTAATGGGCCGAATTTCGAAATTGTTTTTGTAATTATTGTGTTATGTTTCAAATGGATCATCTGTTAGGGAAATGTGTCAAGGTTGCTACGAGGGGACTGGTTATCCTTTGTACCATGGTACATATGTGTACCACTAATCAGGACTGGTGGTTCACATATGTACCATACCAAGCATTTTTTGTATAAATGCAAAAAAAATGTAAAATATACTTACCTGTTGTAAAATAAGAGTAAATCCAGCTTTTTTTAGACCAAATATGTCGTTTTCGTTAACTATATTCCTAAGTCAAATCTTATAAAATTCATCAACTAATGTGGTTTACGTCCGACTGTGCCAACAAAATCTATAAACTGAGCACGTGTTTGCAATGATATCTAAAAAAATACAGTTTTATAGGAAAGATAACCTTTGATAAAACGAAATGGTTTATCTGTGAACCAAGTAAAGTGAGAATTTCTACTTTTAGGAATGTTTAAACTTTGGTGGTACTTATGTGTACCACTCGTACCGAAAGGGTTAGGATAGATGGGTAACAAAAAAGTACTAATATACAGGGTTTACCCGTTTACTATCTTAATGGGCCGAATTTCGAAAAAATACCAAAATAAACGATATTAGCAATTGCAGAGTTGCTATAAAAATTCAAAGCTTTTTTTTAGTGTTGTCAGCTGTTTTGTTGGTTAAATCATTGGGAGTACTTTGATAATAAAAAGAAAAAAAAATTAAATTTCTGTATTTAACTTTACGATCAGAAAATGAGCAATTCAATGAAAAATTTCGACAATCCCAATTTCAGCGTGGAAAAATGTTCGTACAGACATCATAGATAACATTGTGCATGCATATTTGAATTTTACAAAATTGTAACTTGCAATTTTTTACAGACACGAAACTTCTTGTAAAAGAATGTGTTGGTGGCCCGGATTTACAGAAGAGAAGAACAGAAATCCAAGCATATAGTGACCAAACGTCAGCTACCTTGAAGAGATCGGTCTATGCAAATTATATGCAATTTATAGAAACAGCCAAAGAAATATCCAGTTTGTTGAACAGTCAAAGATTTTTACTTATTTGTTATGATTTTATTAATTTTAGGTTTAGAAACAGAAATGACTCAACTATCGTTGCTTTTAAATGAGCAGCATAATATATTAGCATCTTTAACGGATGAAAAATCTAGTGGAACAAATAAGTCGGCAGACGAAGAGGATAATGAAGCACAAGATCAACAGGAAGCAGACAATATGCATGCAACGCGCGCTGTTAAAGAAATGGTACAAGGTTTTAATGGTAATCTAGAAGGCAAAACGTTTCTTAATGAGGGTGCTCTAACCGAGTTGGATGGAAACGACTATCGACCCATCCAAAGGGTTTTTTTCTTTCTATTTAACGACGTGCTTATAGTCTGCAAAGTTAAGCATGACAAGTGAGTATCTCTTTAAAAATGCAATATAAAAATTTGTAATTGTTTTAAATAAAAAATATATTAAAGGAGACTGGAATTTTTGGCCGAATACAATCCAAAAAAGATTGCAGTAATTAACATAAAGGATTTGGATGGAGTTAAAAACGCAATTAATATTATAACACCTGATGGATCCAAAATCTTTCAGAGCATTACAGCGGCTGGAAAGGCTGAATGGATAGAACAGTTCGAAGTCGCATTAAAATGGGATCAACTGCAGAAAAAATCAAAAAAGGGACCTGCTCCACAGCCACCAAAAAAAAAAGTAGCTAACACTCCCCCAGCAAGTGAAAAATCTTTAGATCTAACACCAACGCAACCAATTCCAACAAAATCTCATGGAAACAATGGCCCTGAATGGATTTATACAGCAACAGATGAAATACAAACTTTTATAGCACAGCGACACTTTGAAGAAGCTGAGTTGCTTGTCAAACGATGCCAGGATTTGTTGAACGAGGATAAAAGCTTCGACATTGCCATGGAAGTAGAATCTAAAGTTCAACGGTTGGAGAAGCAACTGATGGAAGTCCTTTTACAAGAGCTTTCAAAATGTCATGCCAGAAACTTGCAAGTTGCTTTAAGATCATCTAGACGTTGTCTTCAGATTCTAGTCAATATGGGCAAAGCGAGACAAGCTTGCGGAACTTTATTAAGAGTTTGTTCTATAGCTTTGCGAACTGCTCAAAGAGAGGCAAGAAAAAATAACACAGAAATATCCGAACTATTTTTTTGCGATTTGGCTCAAGTTGCATGTGAGTTTTTATCTTCTTTTGAGACTCAACCGGCCTGTGTTAGTGGTAAGCACATGATAATTTTTTTAAATGTTTGACTCACCCTCAATAGACTATATTTTATAGCACTTGTAGTATGGTGTAATGCTGAACTTCAATATTTTGCAAGTCAATTGAAGAAACATTACTTAACAAAAGGTAGTCATTTGGAAGCCATTGCCAAATGTATAGAAGGAGTTCGAAAACCATGCGTCAAACTAACCGAAATCGGACTAGATTTGTCATACCATTTGGAAGGTCTGCTGCGCGCCGACCTAGTTGGGTTAATCAATGACTCTCGTATACGTTTGTTGGAAACTATAGGGCGCACAGAAGATACTTGGCAACCATATAATTTGCAAACTAAATCTAATTTAAAACGTTTACTTCTTGAAATGGACAATTTTGGTATCAGTTTTCGATCCCATGCAACTGGAGACACGTGGATCAATTTAACTCAGTCTACAGTAAACTTCACTAGACACTATTTGCAGCTGACACAGTATTCTAGTTATTTGGCTAAAAGTGAAGCTCTATCCCAAAGTTGCCAAATACTTCTAAGAGACTTGCTGCAAGCCCAACAATTAATAAAACCATCCACCGGTTTAACTGTTGATGTAAGTCCAAAATAAAGGGAATTTAATCGTTGACACTTTTATATCTAACGTCAATTTTTAGCCAAACTTTGTGATGAAAAACAAGCAGTTTCTTACTGAAGAACTATTGCCTATAGCGATTTCAAAATTCCGCCAAATTAGCGGCAGCAATGCAAACTTTTTGGAAGATTTACAAAAACAAACACGGGAGCAACAACCTCCTATTCCTAAAAAACGTAATGTTTATCAAACTGATTTATTCTAAACGGCGAAAAAGCTTTTTGCTATAATTTTTTTGTGAATTATGACAGTAAAATATTATCAAAAAATGTTATAATCATTGAGTACGCTCATTTTTCATAGATGGTATAATAGGTATAAAACCTATTTTATTTGTATTCCTTTTTTAGTAGCATACATCTTAAACAAATACATACTTTTCAAATAAACGCGATGATATTCATTGAAGAAATTAATAGGGCTGAAAAACAAAATTTTTACAAGATCAAATCTCATTTTGTTCTTCGAGTGGGCAATAAATTTTGTGTTTGTGTATGTAGCGCCGGTTCACTGTTGAGGATTTTGAAAAAGTCATAAAAAAAGGCGTTTTTTCAAATTAAAGTAACTTTTTTATAACATTTTAATTACTTAAGCCTTACCAATACCCACCTGAGTGACAATCTCGGTTTTATTTCTTTAATAACTCTCTCAAATTTGCTTCAGTTAAAAAGACATTTTTACTTACTGAACAAATTGTTTTCTTTAAAAAAAAACTGAAGAAAATTTGTATGACAAAAACTTCTTTAAAAAAAACTCAAAAAAGTTTTATGACGATAACTTCCCCTCATCACTTACTGATAGGGTAGCCGGATTTTAAATTCGGAAAAACAGTACATTGAATACAAAAACACAGTACAATCAAGAAAAATATCAATACATTTTTTTGACGAAAATATAACTACAGTGGACTCCCGATAATTCGTAATCGCAAGAGTCCGGCCATTTCTTACGAATTATAAGGGTTTTCAATTTATTTACTAAAACGATAAAAAAAACATCTTAAGATCTTAAGAATATAAGCACACACACAAGCGAAAGTAAAAATCCACGCAAGAAAATAGCGGTGAACAAAAAGTCATTCATTTCATGTTTCTGTTGTTTTTATTACGAATTATAAATTATAGTTAGCAAGCAATTACGATTTATAAGAGGTAAAGAATTATTTGAAAAAAAATATGAATTAGCGGGGGGCCGACAGTTTATTACGAATTATCGGCGTACGAATTATCCGGATTTGACTGAATTTAAATTATTAACCCCCAATTTCACCAAGTTCAGTTATAATTAACTATCAGTTATAGCTGTCAAAACATATTGTTAACTGGAAATTAAAGTAATAGTTAGCTTTAACTGAACTTAGTGAAATTAGGGGTAAATATTTTAAACTTTTGATTGAATATGTAACCTAGTATTTACACATGCCACTACCAGTTCGAAAAACTTAATACACTCACACTTTTTTACTAATACACTTGCAAGCCACTAAATGTCAAAACTATAAACAATGATACCCTGTTAAAAATTTAATGCAATTTTACTGGATTATTGTATTGTAAATTATGTTTTAACTTGTTTAACGTATTATTATGATGAATTTTTTGAAACGCGCATTAATAACAGCAAGTTTGTTAATTATGGAGCATTAATATTGTTAAAATAATGCTTATATAAATAATTGTAAACCATTTCCCCAAAAAGGTGCCTAAATGAGTAACTCGGTAACTCTATTTGGTATTTTTTTTTTAATTTGAGAAGAAAACCAAGGCCCATTGAAAAGGTCTGCGCAAGAAGCCTGATGATCTTTGTTTATGTTCTTTTTAGTTGTCAAAAGTTGTTTACATGCGCATGTATACGTTTGTTTACGTTTATGGTATGCCACACATACACGTTTTTTCCTTTTGCTTTGTATAAGTGGTAGTAAATTTTTGACAACTAAAAAGAATCGTTTTTTGTTTTTGTACAAGTAAGCAGACCTGATAGATGGGCCTTGAAGAAAACAAATTATATAAAGTTGACGCTTCAACGACATTTTGGAAATGAACTCGCAGTGGCATGTGTAAACACAAAAGCCAATGGCATGAGATTCGACTATTTCGAACAAATTTTCTTTGATAATATGTATACAGTAGTGGCATGCCACTACTTGCATATGTAAAGGCAGGGTCACAACAATTATATAAAGAAATACACTTAAATTGTGTAACGTCAAAGGAATGATTTCCATTTTATGGAATTTCATAAATTTACGAAATTACTCAATTTACGAAGCATTTTGCCAGGAAAACCATAACATTGCTGTATGCCATATAAGAAAGGACAAAAGCCTAATTTTACAAAATATAAATTTGGAATTAAGCACGTCAAACAACATCTTGTATATTAAAAAAAAATTTGTAATTCCACGAAAATTATTTCAAAATCTGATAATATTAAAATAGTAAAAAAAACAAGTTTTAATAAAATTTAAAAAAGAAATCTGTCTGTAAAACAATCAAGTGCAATTTTTTTTTTTTTAATTTCCTAAGCTAATCCCGCGAAGCTCTACGCTTGTCTGCAGGAAAGAAATCAGAGTCTCTAGCTCTCTACCAGCTAGCACGATGAATATTTTCAATAAAATTAACTTATCTTTTCCTAATTTCAAAAAAAGTTTAGGTTAAGAAAAGTTGTCCTCAAACTTATTAGGTATTTTTATAAATTTTAAAAATGGAGAATTTGCCAAATTTGTTCGTTTTCAGTTTCTCGTGATTTCGATTTCCAGAACATGCTCGAAAATTAAAAAGTTCTAAAAATTAAAGATAATTGTGTTGGAATAAGTATTTATTCAGTATTTAAAAAAAAACATAAAATTTGATTTTGTCTTTCGCAGGTGTGGAAAGTTAAATACTATTGGAATAAAATCATATGTCTTAAAAATAACAACATGAAAATATACTACTTCTGCGAGCCACCCATTATAATTTAGATTTCTACTGTGTTTTTATAAGAAAACAATGACCACAGCACAGCGTAAAAACTCTTTTTATTTTAGAACTTTTTTGTTTGTAACACAACAAAAATTTTTTTAAGCTATGTACTGTTAAATATTAGGATCAAGGCGAATTCAAACAGGTAAACTCATCTCTACAACTACAAAAAGCCCCATGTATTTTGTTTATACAATTTTCTGGTTGGTTGTCAAAATTTTTTTATTGCAAATTAAAATTATCACTTTTTTATAAAAGAAATTAATAAATTCACTTCAATCATTCGCAGTTTTTAAATTTTTTTATTATAAAAATAATATTTTTAACACTTTTCATTAAACTTTTTCTCAAAACAAAATCATATTTTGACGTTTGACCATATTTTTTAATTCGCCGTGGCAACAGCTGATGAACGGCTGACGAGATGAGTTTACCTGTTTGAATTCGCCTTGATTAGGATATTATACAAATATGTATGACTTTAGCAGGCCCTACAAGAAATGCATAACCAAAACAAAAAAAATTACTATTACTATAACACTATATTGGTCAACACTACCATTCATATAACTAGTAAAATGACCAGTAGTCTTCTTGTAGGGAGGTTATTCTTAGTCTGAGTTTAGAAGGTTCATTCTATACTGAAAAGATTCTTCCTTTTTCTTCTTTGAACAAGAATTGGCGTTCAAATTATTCATTTCATGTTCACGCCATGTTTTTTATTTTGTATAGTCGTGCGTATGCATGTGTGCTTTTTTGATATTGAAAACAAAAACAAAATTAAACAACGAATGAAAAAGCAAAGCGTAAGGAAAGTACAGACATGTGTGTACTCGTTTCTTTTCCCCTCTCCCCTCTCGCCAATAAAGTAGCAATCTTTTCAGTAAAGAATGAACCGTATAAACACAGACTTAATATCTTGGTTTTTTGTAGACTGAACAAAAAAACAGTACAGAGTGTAAAAACAGTACATTTGCGTACTGCTAAAAACAGTACGCTGGCAACCCTACTTACTGAGCTACCTAAATAATAAGCAAGGCGAATTCATAATAGGTAAGTGCAACTCAAGGCGAATTCAAACAGGTAAACTCATCTCTACAACTACAAAAAGCCCCATGTATTTTGTTTATACAATTTTCTGGTTGGTTGTCAAAATTTTTTTATTTAAAATTAAAATTATCACTTTTTTATAAAAGAAATTAATAAATTCACTTCAATCATTCGCAGTTTTGAAATATTTTTATTATAAAAATAATATTTTTAACACTTTTCATTCAACTTCTTCTCAAAACAAAATCATATTTTGACGTTAGACCATATATTTTAATTCGCCGTGGAAACAGCTGATGAACGGCTGACGAGATGAGTTTACCTGTTTGAATTCGCCTTGGTGCAACTCTACAACTACAAAAAGCCCCATGTATTTTGTTTTTGCAATTTAATGATTCGCTGTCAAAATTTTTTTATTGCAAATTAAAATTATCACTTTTTTATAAAAGAAATTATTAAATTCACTTCAATCATTCGCAGTTTTGAATTTTTTTTTTTTTAAATAATATTTTTGGCACTTTTTAATCAACTTCTTCTCAAAACATAATCATATTTTGACGTATCACCATTTTTTTTAATTCGCCGTGGAAACAGCTGATGAACGGCTGACGAGATGAGTTTACCTGTTTGAATTCTCCTTGATAATAAGTAATAGCGTCTGCTTAATGTCAAAACGTTTCGTTTTCACACAGCTTATACATACGAAACAAATCTTAAGAATGCGAGTTTAACACCACCCGGCTGAAAAATCAAGGCGAATTCATAACAGGTAAGTGCAACTCTACAACTACAAAACGCCCATGTATTTTGTTTTTGCAATTTAATTGATAGCTGTCAAAAAGCTTAGGGGGGGGGGGGTATTATGTAATACAATTCGAAATAAAAGATTTACGAATTCGGAAAATTTGTATTATGTAGTACGTTTTTCGAAAATTTATTTTCGAACGTTTGGAAATATTTTCTTTTTGCGGGGTAATTTCGTAAATTGTAAATTTCCCTTTTACAATTGCAACTTTGTAATACGAAAGCAAGTGCCGGTTTACACATGTCAAGTTTGGCTCGTCAAGTCTTGAGCTTTTAGGAGAGAAGCGAAAAGAGAATGCCATTTCTTTTCCCCTCTCTCCTAAAAACTCAAGACTTGACGAGACAAACTTGACCTGTGTGAACCGGCACCAAATGTCAGTTCTTTTAAATTGTTCGTAAATTATTCGAAAGTGGCTGCGCTTGCGAAACGAATAAAAAATTTTAACTAATTAAATAACACTTTTTACAAAGACTTTAAAATACAATTAAAAACATAAAATATCCTCTATATTCATTACTGTAAATGACTTGAAGTCGCAATTTATACCCTGTGTTTGTTGTCAAAACTCTTTGTTTTTAGACTGAAAATTTTTATACATAGCAATTTTTAAATTTGGGTTGCTTTAGGAAAATCTCAAGCAAAGCAATATTTACAAAACCAAGACAGTATGACAGTATTGAAGATTTATTTTATGGTTGCACATGCAGATTTAGCAAAGGGGAACCTTAATGTTGCAAATACTAAAAGCAAGTCGACGAATTTGTGGCAAAGACTGTCAAAAGATTAAGATGCGTTTGGTTCACCGTATCGTGAATTGGAAAAGCAGAAAAAGTAAGTTTTTATTTATTCGATTTTGTGTTAACTATTTTTGCAAATGTGCTATGTTACTATGTAGGTACGGAAAGACTATAAACTACACGTTAAAGTAAAATGTCTGTTTTCGGTTAAAGTATACATAAATGCTCATCGTTACTTGGCCTTATTACTTGAATGTGAGTGTCGTCTACTCCAATTACTCCAGGTATTCCACATTTATTAAAAAAACATCTTTTTTTCTTCAGTCATTTCAAAAATGCTTCGGAAAAAGATTTTGTTCGATTATTTCGCATAACTCAGATAATCATATGGAAATTTATGAGTGTGAAAGTCCCACAAGAAGATCTTGGCCAATCTAATGTTAGTTTCCACCTTGTGCCCAATATCTTAATGTGGCAGCTAATTTTCTCAAAGGTGCAATGACTGCCGATCTTCCAGCTGGCTTTAAATCACCTTTTATACAATTGTAGGCATACATACATAAGTAAATAAATTTTTATTAAGCCGAAAGTTTTTCACGAAACTAAAAGTACATAGTATTTTTTGGATTAAATTTGATAATTAAAAATGCAATGCAACAGAATCCATGTTTTTAACAGTTATTATTTTGTTTGAAAGGTTTCACTAGTTTTTACTTTTTGCGGAAAATTTAACGTTTTTTTTTATAAACGCTTGTTTTTCAAAAAAGTGCTGTGTCATATTTATCGTGTATAAATTTGGCAGCACTCTGTTTCCCCTTTTTTTTAACAAATACAAATCTGCGGGTCTTTCGAACGGATTAGAAAATACAATTTCATTTTCGATACGGAAATTTCTTTCGAAAGTATTTTCGTTTCGAATCGAATTACATAATAACCCCCCCAGTCAGCGTTACTGTTCGATATTTTCAAAAAGTTCCAAAAAAAGGGGATATTAACAAAAAAAAGAGACATCAAAAAAGGGATTTAAGAAAACAAAGGTGCACTTATTAAAAAATCAGAATAAGTAGACCAAATAATGTTTCTCGACGTATTTTGTTCAATTTAAATAAAATTTCAAATGACATTTTATAAATGGTAAAAAAAATGGCAACACTGCAGTTTACGGGGCGGGACGTTCGAAAAAAAAATAAAAAAAAATTTGAACCTCCTCTGAAATTAAAAACAAAAAAAAAAACAAAATTTAAATTTAAGAGGGCTGAGGCCCGTGGGCCCCCTGGATCAAAAAACCGCCCCGCCCGCTAAGTGGAATGTGTGGGTACTTAAATTAAAGGTAATTGTACAAGAAAAACGAAAATAATTTTTAGAAAAGACTTTATACAATATAATAGTCTGGTAGTGTATAAAGTCATTTCTGAAAAATTGAAGGAATAGGACTATTACAAAAAAGCTTTATAAAATACATAACTGAAATTTAGCTCATAGAATAAATTCGAAAAATAAAAAAAGGTTGAATTATATATTAATATTTTTTACAGCTTAGGAAATAACATTAAGACACACTCAATGCGTTTAGAAAGTCGGCAAAGAATATATTTCTTATTTTAAATACTTATTACCATGTTTCCGAAAAATGTCGTTCACTTTTTTACCGAGATTGGGCAAAAAGTTTAAAGTGCAAAAGTTTAAAGTTGTTGCATATTTCTAATTCACAATCCGAAGTAATTTTTCTTTTTAATAAACAACGTCTATATCAGTCAAATGTATGTCAAGGTTGATGCAAAAAATAGCATCAAACGGACTTCTTTTTACAAGATCCACCTGTAATCTTTAGGACAATGTGTTTTTAAAATTGTATGTTGTAGTATCTTACACGAGTTTCCATGGTTTTTTATTTTGGTTTCCCAGCACTTCCCGGTTATATAAGCCGTAACAAAATGAAACATATTTATGTTTATCACCTTATAAACATATCGTCATATCTCAATTTTTTTTTTTAATTTTAAGTTAACTAAGCAAAGTGTTCCTTCATACTTTCTCGTAACAATAAATCGATATTTTATCTCAAACTGAACCGAAGTTATAGCAAAATATATCTTTAAATCGGTACATTTTGAAAACTTTAATCGCATTTTGTCAAGCTCGATTTTTTTTTGTAGATATGACTTTGCTGCAATAAAGGAACGATATTTTTGGATATCTCCTATTTTTAAGACTTGTCAATGGACAATTAAAATTTACTGCCAGCATCTTATTTTGAATTTATGTTCTTTATTAACTCTTCACTTCACTAAATTTATTAATGATCAACTGTTGCACGGCACATTCTGCTTTTGGTATAAAGTGTTCGTTGAGGTAAGAAGTGATTTAAAAAGTGTTTGTAGCATGAATGCGCGCCAATTCTACGAACTGTTCGCTATCGTTACAAACTTGTACGTTCAAATTAATGAAGTGTACTTTGAAGTCAAAAAAGTTGCATGAGGGTAACGTAGCGTTTGTTAACATGGGGTCTTCACCTGAGATAATATGTGAGAGAACCTCTGCAGAATGACAGAACAAATGTCTTCATGTTAATCTTAAGGCCCAACCACAATGTGCTTAAGTTGGATTTAGCAAATGTGCGAATACATGTTAATTATATGAGGCAAACCATATTGAACTTAAAGAAAGTTTAAAGTTTAAGTTTAATGAAACTGTCATTTGCTTAAGCAAGGTGCGAATCTAATCGCACATTCCGTACGGAATCAAATGTTTTTTATTATGTTTTTGTTTTTAAATACATTTGAGAGACTTTTTGTTAATTTTTGACAGTAGGTTAAGCAAGGCTATGCATATTATGGTAAGGCCTTTAATATTAAACAAAGGGAACACGTATTTTATAAGATTTCATAATCGAATGATTCTCGTACAGTAAACTTGTGTCGTTTTTATTATTTTTTTTAGTTAAAATTATTGTTTTTTTAAACACTAATCACAAGATTTTTACTATTTGCACTAAAAAACTAAACATTTTAATGAATGCGTCTTATTATTATGTTATATGTACATATGTATGTGTATTTTTGACAGCTCATCTTATAAGATAGTTTTTATAAGTTTTCTCATAAAAACTGTGTCATAATATTTATTATAACATTAATATTAACACTATTTGATAGTCCAAAGGTAATAAAATAATACTCATTGCGATTGAATTTGATGTTTGCTGATATATAAATCTTATATCTTATCTCAGGTGGAGACCCTCTACAACAACAAAAGGCCACATGTATTTTGTTTTTGCAATTTAATAGATAGCTGTCAACATTTTTTATTGCAATTTAAAATGATCACTTTTTTATAAAAGAAATTATTAAATTCACTTTAATTATTCGCAGTTTTAAAATTTTTTATTATAAAAATAATATTTTTAGCACTTTTCAATCAGCTTTTTCTCAAAACAAAATTATATTTTGACATTTACGTATTTTTGTTAATTCGCCGTGGAGAGAGCTGAAAAACAGCTGACGAGTTGAGTTTACCTCTTTTAATTCGGCTTGACCTGTAGTTGAATTCGCCGTGTTTTCAGCTTTTGTCAAAGCTTTTTTACTTTTAAATTTATCAAATTCAATTAAATGATATACATGAACTTACCTTCGTCAAGTTACAATTTATATAAAAATTTGGCGTTGATTAAATGTTACACTTAAAAAAATATTTTATTGAAACAATTAAAATATTTATTAAAATAAAGCATATAATTTTTCATTGGTTCAGACATACATATGTATTTTCCACTCACGTTCAAGCAATTTTTTGCAATATTTTAAACAAACCTCACGCGCACGTCTGCTTGACTACAATATTTAAAAAATCTAATAAAACAAAAATAAAAGCTTTTAAAATAACAACGAAAACTTTTTAACGAGCTATAAAAGAAACCGGCGGGAAACGGACACCGTAACAAAAGGAAATTGCAAACCAATTTTCGTAAAGTTGATTTTTTCTTGAGTATGTTTTCGATTCAATTAACACTTTATCACAATACTTTTTGATTAATAAGCATTGAAATTTAAAAAATAAATATTTTCTCTTGATATAAATTATTTGTATTAATATTTGTTCACTTTTTAACGATTGTTTACGATTCGGACAGTGACCAGCCACTCGCGCACGTCTGCAGGTCACAAAATTTCCCAAGAACTGATTAGAATATTGAACAATGATATTAATGCAAATAAAACAGGGATGTAAAAGTAAAGAGGCATGTAATGTTGCGAATTCAAAAAAATTACCTAATAAAGAAAAAATAGAAGCTTTTAAAATAACAACGAAAACTTTTTTTAACGAACTATAAAAGAAACCGGCGGGAAACGGACACGTAACAAAAGGAAATTGCAAACTAGTTTTCGTAAAGTTGCTTTTTTCTTAAGTATGTTTTTGATTCAATTAACACTTTATCACAATACTTTTTGCTTAATAAACATTGAAATTTAAAAAATAAATATTTTCTCTCTTGATATAAATTATATGTATTAATATTTTTTCACTTTTTAACGATTGTTTACGATTCGGACAGTGACCAGCCAGTCACGCACGTCTGCAGGTCACAAAATTTCCCGAAGTACTGATTAAAATATTGAACAATGGTATCAAGGCGAATTCATATTTTGAGGTTGCATTGAAACAGATTGCACTGTCTGTACCCAGCATTATAATAAGCACATCAGCTAAGTTATCGATACCACCTGCTATTCTTCTTGTTTATATACATTACTGCAATTTAGCGCCAATTAATAATGTAACTGCCTGTTTGTAGAACGCGAGCGCAAAAGTGACTCGTTTAACTAATATTCAAAACAACAACAAATTTTGAATTTTTGTTTTAAATGTTAGTTATTTGAGTCACTTTTGCACTCGCGTTCTACAAACAGGCAGTAAGCTTGCTGCGAAAAACTGTAATAATAATTGCTATTTTTGTTTTAATAGCTGTATTTTAAATAAAAATATCGATATCGTTTTTTCCTATCGATAGTTTCCCAGCACTAATTGCATAGAGAGTAGCCCCCCAGTCTTGCCACTAGTAGTGGGATTCTATAACTTTTAACAATAACAACAGTTGTTATAATTGTCAATTTGCACTAAAGGGCCAAATACACTTGTCAAATGCTTGTCCAACCGGCGAATTCAACGTGTACGTGCGCTGGACGTAATATTCGCCGTCATATCTAAATTTTTTGATTTTTCATCAAGCGTTGTCGGTGTCACACATGCAAACACATTTTCACTAATAATACCACAATGCTTGATGAGTATTTTGATCAATGTATTTGGGCCTTAACGATTTTGTGATTCTGTAAATTGTTGTTAACACATAGATACAAATTAACGTCAAGTGGCATCACTGTCAAAAAATGACGAAAAACACAGAGTTTTGTTTCGATACGTCACTGTTTATCGTATTGCAAAAATTCGATACTTTATTCGATTCGATAGTACCGAATGCGGCGATTAGACCCCTGATGACTTATCGATAACAAGAGTTGTTTAAAATGTTACAGAATAGCAAAATCGCTTGTTAAATTTTTAAACAATGACAACTATTCCCATTCAAATTGTATTGTAATTTCGATTAACATCGAATGCCGTAATTTGGCCCCAGGTATGTGATGAAAAACGATCGTTTTTAGCAGGTGTGATGAATTTCGACCGATTTTAAAATCTATTTCTGGAGTAAAGTCTTAACTTTTTGTTCCAAATACAGTTCAATTAACATAAGTAATAAGAAATTTAAAAGAATATATACAGGAAAACAGAGAAAAATGCATTATAATTACATTTTTAACGATACCAAAAACAATATTATCGTTATCAAATCGTATTGTTTCCAAAATCGTTTTTCATTACATACCTGATTGTTTAAATTAATTACAGAATCGCACTACAGATGTTAATGTTTTCCCTAGTTTCAAAGTATCAAATTCACATTTACGAATTCGTAAACATAAAGAAAAATCAAAAGTGCAAAATTAATCCACTTTGGAACAAATCCTGTAAAATATTTGCTTAGCCATCCACTTCACGAATTAATTTTTTTGATAATTAAATATCCTTTTTTAATTTATAATTATTTATTACCATTTTGTTTTTTATATTTAATTATATAATTATATACATTGATAACCACATAATTTTAAATTTCTTACTTTTCTGTGTTTCTTGTTCGTACCACTCGGTATTCATTTAATGCGTTATTTTCATCTGCTATATTTCTTCATTTATAAAGTTTTACAACAAGTTGAACGGCTATTTTGTAAAAATAAAGAAAAGAAACCTAAACAACTTTGTGATTGCATACTAAATTAAAAATGTCTATAATGCAAGGTATTAAAAACAGAGTTTTACAAAATTTTCTATAATTTTGAAGAAATCATTAGAACAAAAATAAAACGAGTGTGGTAGGAAACAGTAAAAGCAAAACAAGAAAAATTAATTAGTTCATATGTAATTATTTGTAAGTAAATATTTAAATTTCTTTAACGTAGATATCACTACTCTAAGTGTTTTCAGATTTTATTAAAAAATTTACCCTTAACTAAATGTAAATGTAATACCTAAACTTTGCGTTTATTTTTCTTTAAATTAAAAAACAGGGAGGAGGATGCATTACAAAGGCATCTTTGGATCAAGTTGGAGGAGAGGAAAAAATAAAAAAGTTAAAGGTGCAATTTGTATACGTGAATTTATTTTTATATGTTTTACTACTGTATACTCATGTGTTGTTTATATAATGTATTTATAGTTTTTTATTTATTTTTTTAATCGTTCCTTGATTTGTTTAATTTTGTCCTCTATATAATTATGAAATGAAATTGTAAGTTCTTTCACTTTTACACAACTTAATTTATATTTTTATTTCATATTTTTTATTTATAAATTATTTTTGTATTGTATTTATTGTTAAGACTTAATTATTAGAGCATTATGCATAAATTGTGTGTTCTTTTGAAATTTTCTTGTTTAAATATATATGTATTTATGTATATATTTATTTTTATAAATTTATTCGTTCTTTTAATTAAAATTTAAAATATTTTTGTTTTATATATATAATTAATTTTGTTTTAAACTTTATTTTAATGTTTTACAGTTAAAGTTACAAAATAAAAAATATAAAGGAAAATAACAAATTAAACTGCAATCAGAAAATAATTAAGAAAACATTCGTATTTGTATCGCAAATTCATTCTTCTTTGAGCATAAGAATAGTAACTGGAAAATTAACATGTTGATGATCAAGTTTTATTAGGAAGATTTTCTTAATTATTTTAAAATGAGTTTTTTTTATTTTCTAAAAAAGTGCGCAATCATTTAAAACTATTCACTTTTAACTTTCATATTGTTTCATTAATTTTTACAGGATTATGATGTTTTGCTGGTTTTTTTCTTTTCCAAGTTTTTGCTGGTAGATTTTGGGATAAATGTTTGTTTTCTCTTTTTATTTTCAATGCAGTTTTCATCTTAATCTTCAATGTTTTTTATTACACTTATTAAATACTTAAACCTAAGAAAGAATTTCTATATATAATCAAGATGTTGTTGTTTATGTTGATGCTTATACTTTTTTGGGTGTATGTGTGGTATATATATATATGTGTGTTTTTTATTAATGGATGCATTTTATTTATGTTTTTTTTATCCCATGATTAATTTGAAATTTATTTTTTTGTTATTCAAGTTCAAATTTAATTATATAGCTGTCGGTTATAGTTTCATTCATTATCCGTTTTACATAAGAATTACAAATTTTACAACAAAAAAGTTGTCCTTTGACAACAACAAATAAAAAATGAAAAGGAAAAACAAGGGGGAAAAGGAAGCAAATACAGATTATTACAAAACGAGCAAATTTAATTGAAAACCACCAATATTTTTGAATGATTCTTATGAAAACTATATTTATGTTTATGTATATAGATGTACGAAAAACTCATTAGTAGATAACTTCGTAAACTGTGGCTTTTTTGTCTCCGGAACCCGTCACGATGTACTTGTCGTCTGTTGATATGTCACAGCTAAGCACGGATGATGTTTCCTTAGACTGAAATTTAAGAAAAATATTTATAGTATTGTAGTTTTAGAGATGGCATGTGTTATTAACCTGGAATATGCTTGCGCCATAGGGTGTTCGCCAGGCATTGAGTAAGTTGTCTTTACCGGTGGAGACAAACCATTTGCCACATGTGGCAAAACGCAATGATAGCACACAACTTTCGTGCAAGTGCAGCTGGTATTTGTCAGGTTTAGAAGCGTGTAGTACTTCGACATGGGAATTTTCCATTCCAACAGCCAACCAATCGCCTTAATTGAAAAAAGATAGAATCCATGAGATAAACCTACATTTTGTTGATTAAGTAAGTATACCAACCTGTTGGGCAATATCCTAATGAGAATATCTGTGAACTGAAATCATGTTGTTGTAACTGACGTCCTTCACGCAAATCCCAAGATCGAACTGTATTGTCGAGACCACCAGTCCAAAGACGAGAGCCATCCGGACTTATATCGATGCAAGAAGCACCATCTGTATGACCTTGAAATTGACGAACTAGTATTTCGTTGTGCAAGTCCCAAACAGCAATGTTGCCATCGCTACAACATGAAAAGCACACCTTTGAGTCAGGACTAATAGCTAGAGCATAGCAAGCGGGTGCTGAGGATGTCAACTCAGCTTTAATACGTGGTGTTGGACTGGCCAGATCCCATATTGATAGGTTTGATGCTTCTCCTCCAACAATCAAAGTGCGTCCATCCGGCAACAGTTTTACTGAACGTATATAGTTATCGCGTTGCAGACAGTCCAGTTGGCTAATGGGACTTTTGTTGGCCGGCTGTGAAATATCCCACACCTTAACGCAACCTTTACCACCGGTGTACACATATTTTGTGGGATTGGAAATAGTGACAGCGCAAACAACTTCGCCATGTGATAATGTGTTGATTTGCCGGGCATGCCTTGGTATGCCTACACCAACAAGAGCATCAGGAGGAAATGGAACGGGTTGTAGACTACCTTCACCATTCATATGGAAGGAGTATGCACTAAAATTATTAATAAAATATAATGGACTTATTCAAACAACAAATTAAACAACTTACGGCTTTCCACCGGTTAACGCCGTCGGATGTGGAATGCCATTGGTTCGAACATGCGCGTGCGGATCATAAGGTAGAGGTGGTGGTCTACCATAAGCCGGGTCGGAGGGTGGTCTCTGGTAAGGATCAGCGGGACGCTGATACGGCGAAGCTGGATAACCAGCCGGTGGTGGACCACCTTGTGGCATCATCTGTTTGGGATTAACGCCCTGAGCTGGTGGCGCTGCATTTGGAGTAGGAGTGCGAGCTTTAGCACCCGGAGTTCCTGGTTTATCCATCTTAATCAACAAATAAAATAAACATATTCTAAACATTAAACCCATTAAAATTATTTTCCTAACTTACATCTTTCGTTTTAAGGCTGGGTGTTGACCGTGATGAACTCGAGCCTGAACGTGATGGTGGTCTGTCTGTTGGTGGTTTAACACCACTACTGCCTGGTTTATCTAATCGTTCACCATTTAAACTCTCCCGATCACGTCCCTCCATTGACAAATGTTCTCCATTAGGTCTTGGAGAATGTGGTTCCTTTTATATTAAAACATATATAAATATACCAAATGATTAGTAAAGTAATCCACATCTAACAATTAATACATTCACATTCGAATAATATGAAAATTAATATTAAATATTTGTTTTGCTTTATTTTGCATGTCATATTTAACTTTTTATCTACATATACATATTTATTTGTTTATTAGTAGAGATGTTATACAATGAAACTCAACTCACCATTTCATTTGCAACATCTACGACTAAATCTTGATCGCTTTTCTCTCCTTCATCCTCCTGGAAAAATTTTGAAAAATAAAATAAAATGTGTTAACAAGCGAACGTACACTTTTATCACTTTAAACATTCTCAAAAAAAAAAAAAAAAAAAAAAAAAAAAAAAAAAAAACAACAACAACAAAACTACAACTACAACTAGAATTTAAAACAACAAAATTCAGCTTATAAAAAATTATAAAATACTTATGAAGTTAATTTAAGGAATAATATTATCTAGTAGAAGTAAGTAAAAATAGTAAAAATGAAAATTTTCATCTTGCAGGAGGGGAGGTAAGTAACGAATCTTAGGTTAAAATAGGAATCAGATCAATAACTACATCGTACTATTAAAAATCTACAAGTGCACTTAGGCGAGCAACAATAGAGATACAAAGAAAGAGAGCATAAGAGAGCAAGTAAGCCAACCGAAACCTTTCCCTAAAATTTATTTTTGACAATTTTTATCGTATTAAATGGTGAGTTGAGCATTATTTGTTTAATTTTAACATATCACAAAGGTTCTACACTCTTTATTGTTAAATACAAACAAAACAAAAAATAAGAGTGGTTTTAAATGTTAAAATTTTTTACTAGTAGTACATACCAATTTTTCCTGTTTAGGGCGTTTGGAGTCATTTTCGATATCCAGAGGTGATCGTGTTCGGTATTTTTCACGATCGGCTGGAGAAACCGAATTGCGCTATAGTTAAAAAATATATTTAGTTAAATTCTTGAGAGTAGGTCTGTCCGTTATAATACTCACCAATCTTTCCTCGGCACTGGCAGGACCCTCTAGACCCGCAGGTTTTATGTCGGGTCTATGATGTTCTGGCGGTGCTTTAAGTAAACCCTGAGGTCCATGTGGCAATCCCATCGAAGCTCCTAAAGCGCCAAATGGACCTCCAAGAGGTCCTAAAGCACCCATAGGTTGTGGAGGTCCTCCTGGTACCTGCTGCACATGTATTTGTTGCTAGTATTAAAAAGAAAATTATACACCATTAAGATATTTGTACTTTCAAATGTTAAGATTTTTTAATTAGACCTGTTTAAGAGATGAATGCCTTTTGACATAATACATAACAGGTCTAATGCATATTAAAAGAATAAAATAAGGTTGGGCACCGATTAAAATTTTTTAAAACTATATTTTTTGGTATGTATGTATGTACATTAGAGCGACTCCCCTTGTATGGGAAAAAAGTTAAAGAAAATTATTTTTAACATGTTTTATGAAGATTCCCAAAATATTTTGTCTTTAGCGATAATCTCCCGTGCGCTAAGCCGAGTCAAAAAAGGGTCCAAAAATAATATTTTTCATGAATAAAAAATTCGCTTATATTTTTTTTGTCCAATAAAGGACCAGATATAATAGAAATTTAGGAATTCTTTGATTATACATTAAAACGATTTAAAACTCTAACCAAAGACTCGAGATAGCGAGATAACAATTTTTTGTACAATTTTCATTTCCAATACGTCGTTAAAAAGGTGTTGACCATCCCTTAAAATTTTAGGCAAAAATTAACCCTTAACTGCCTATCATACTATTTTATAACACTCATTAAAACATCAAGAAAAACCCATTATAACCCCAAAAAGTATATATTTTTCCAGGAAAGCTAATTGTATGTACATCGCATAAATTGCATATATTCTTTAAATTATATGAACAATTAAAAAAATTAAATTCAGTTTTATTAAACAAAGATTATTATTTCATTTAAAGAAAAATTCAACACATCCCAGCAAAAAACTTTGGAAGTTGTTCAAGTAGAAGGGATATTTTTATGACTTCTTTAGCACTTAACTACTTGAATGAATTTAAAATGCCTTCCAAACGTCGAATTAATTTTAAATAAGTGAACCCATGAAAAATTACATGCAATGCATCCATTCAACTCTTATTTAGGAATTACAATTTTTCACTATAATTTGGTATTCTTTTAGGATTGAAAGGGGACGAATACTATATACAATTGACTTTAATGATTGAGTTAAATTTTTTAATATATACATATATTTGCAAAATGCATGTACATAATTTTTGATGAAAGTAATGAAATTGTAATTAAAATGTTAATAATATAACAATTAAATCACATTAAGTACTGTGCGAAAACCAATTTGCAATTCTACATTGTCATCAGGGGTGTGCTGAAAACAGCAAACGCAAGAATTTGGAAGTTGTTTTTAATAAACTTTAGACCTAATTCTTATAATTTTTTGTTTAAAATCCTGCTTAAGAGGGAAATTGTTGCTAATATTTGTCATAAAATTCTTTTATTACAGAAATCTTATTAAGAAACGACATTTAAAATTCTTGCGTTTTACGTTTGCGATTTCCAGCACACCCCTGTATATGTATGTACATTGTTTACTTTGTAGAACATCATGACTACCCACTTTTCGTTTTCTGCGGGTAGTCAGATGTACCTAAAAAATATCACTAGCTTTAAAACTCTAACAAATTTCGGACGCGATTAAATTAATTTATAATACATTCCCATAATATAAAAATTAATATTAATCACCAATGAAAATACGTATTAAAATCATTAAAGATTCATTGCTTTTCATTCACACTCATTTCAGTTACTATTCCGGATCAATGAAAACCCCGATCTTAATCACTGAACTTTCATTGGTTCTAACCAATATTTTAAATGACGAGCCGTATAAAAGGGTTACATTGTATCACTACTTAATATCAAATGATCGTGTTTCCTAAACGAGATAAACTTTTTTTTAGTATATGTACAACTGGACTTAAATTAAAAAAAATTTTGTTTAATGTCCTCTGAAAAAATGTCGGACATGAATGGGTTAATTTAATAGTAGCTTAATGTATTTATAAAACGTGTTTCCTAGGCAAATATACATGGGTGTTCTGGAAATAGAAAACGCAAAACGCAAGAATTTTAAAAGTCGTTTTTAAATAAGATTCCTGTGATAAATGAATTTTAGACAAATATTTCTCTATTTAACAGAATTTTATAACTAAAATTATAAAAATTTGATTAAAAATGTATTAAATACAACTTCAAAATTCTTGCGTTTTCGATTTCCAGAACACACCTGGGACCTAATTCTGGCAGTCATGATCGAGTACTTTCTCGATTCGAAAGAAATTTTATTTCAGTCGATACTTAACAAATCGAAATTATTTTTTCAGTATTATGAAACTCAAATTAATGCTTTATAACACTGAAAAAATAATTCTGCTTCCAAGGCGAATTCAACTACAGGTGGTGTCGGAACTACAACAATCCAACATCAACAGAAACAACATAGTGTTTTTTGCATTGCATTGTTAGTGTTTACGGCTCGAAATGTCAACTATTCTTAGTAAAACACTAACAAATCAAAACAAATAAGCTCGAACTGTCAAAATCAGATGCCGTTTCGACACCACCTGTAGTTAATTCGCCTTGGGCCCATCTATCATGTCTGCTTACTTGTACAAAAACAAAAAACGATTCTTTTTAGTTGCCAAAAATTTACTACCACTCATACAAAGCAAAAGGAATGTATGTGTGGCATACCATAAACGTATACATGCACACGTAAGCAAAATGTAAACAACTTTTGACAACTAAAAAGAACATAAACAGTGATCATCAGGCTTCTTGCGCAGACCTTTCCTTTTCAATGGGCCTTGTCCGCTTCGTTCAAGTAATAACTGAAATAATTAGACAGTAAATTGCTTTCGAATCGAGAAATTACTCGATCACGACTGCCAGAATCAGGCCCCTGATATGCTTTTTGTGGTTTTAAATGATTTTTTAGTGATGTCTAAATGAATGTTATAAAAAAGTAAGATAGGCATTTAAGGGTTAATTTTTGACTAAAATCTCAAGCGGTGGGTGGTCAACACCTTTCTAACGACGTATTGGAAATGAAAATTAGACAAAAAATGGTTAAGTAGTTTAAATGTTCATTAGAACCGAATTGAAAAGCATCAAAAAACTAACATAAACATCTCGCTATCTCGAGTCTGTAGTTAGAGTTTTAAAACGTTTTAATGTAGAATCAAAGAATTCCTAAATTTCAATTATATCTGGTCCTTCATTGGACGAAATCAATTAACCGAACCTTTTATACATGAAAACCCCCATCTTTGCACCCTTTTTTGACGCGGCTTAGCTCACAGGAGATTATCGCTAGAGCCAAAATAATTTGGGAATCTTCATAAAACATGTTATTTTTGAGGAGGGACATCAATAACTTTTCTGTTGAGTCGGTCTAATGTACATATGTACATATATTAAATATTTTTTCAAATGTGCTTCACAATGAGTCATATTTCAATTTATAAAAAATGCAAGGCGAATCCATTTTTTAGGGTCGCGCTGAAAGCACAGCTGTGCTACATTTTTTCTTATTTAGAGAGAGGGATGTCAAAATGTTTGTGTTTTTGACTACATATCGACCAACGAAAGTAACAAATAAAATACAATGTTGTGATTTTAATGTTGGACTTGTTGTATTATCGCTACCACCGTTTACATGAATTCCCCTTAAAAAAATGTATACAATTATAAAACCTACTTTTTATTAAGCCAACCTTTGGTTAACATTGAAGCTATAGATATGTACATACTTATACTTAGAAAAGATTATATGCACTTCCAAAATGTCTTGTATCTTACATGTTTTACTTTAGATATCTTTTGATTAGCAATGAAGTTATGTAATGAATTTTCTGGCCATCTAGGGCCTTCGTAAGCATTCTTTATGTCACACTGGGGGCTACTCTCTATTGCGATGCGGAAGAAATAGGTAATTTTAATGTGTTTGCGCATTTGTCTTTCGCATCTCTTTGTTTTACATACATACATATTTTGACATTTCATTACTGTCAATCTGAGCCATATTTAATTTTTAATGTTAGTTTTGATTATTTTTCAAAAAATTTTGCAAAATTGATAGAGACTACCAAGTAAGCATTTAGCTTTCGCATAGAAATTGTTTTCAGATCGCAATAAAGTGTAGCCCCCTTCTGGATGGTAATTCTTTATAAATTTTATGTATTTAACTCAACAATTTTAACAAATAGAATGTGGGAATTATGTCTTTTTCATAAATAAAATTATACTATACATTTTTTCGAAGGCGCTTCTGTGATTCAAATTTCAATTTATAAATCTTTCTTGCCATAGGTCTTTTTCATGAAAGGTAATAATATAATAAAAATAATTTATGAACAAGAAATAATTCGCACATCCAACAATATTTTTTGTTTATTTCGGTAAGAATAGCCAGTCAAACTTTTTAAGTAATGAACTATTATTGAACTACAAATGTATGCACATTAGCTCCATCGTCTAAACTGACAAGAGTTTACAAGACTTAAATTTGCTCTTAGTTAAAAAATAAAAATGTTATAAATTAATTGTTGTTACTTTTTCTACACTTTATATTCTCATTTTCAAAACAATAAGAAAAACAACAAGTGCCGGTTCACACACGTCAAGTTTGACTCATCAAGTCTTGAGCTTTTAGGAGAGAAGGGAAAAAATGAAGAAAAACAATAAACCAAATATATGTATGTGTTCAACGCATAATCGGATAAATCAAAGTGTCAATGATAAAAATGCCGTTAATTTAAAAATATCGTTTTTTTTTGTCTTATTTATTTACTGGTAACAATATTTTTTTTTTTAAATTTAGAGCACATTTCGGTCTTGCACATTCTTGTCCGAATATGCGATGCCAGTCACAGTATGTATTTACAAATACACCACCAATAAAAAAAAAACGTCATGACCAAGGCGAATTCATGTATAAGGTGGCAGCGATAATACAACAAGTACAACAATATTGTATATTTATTTTTACTTTAGTTGGTCAAAAAACAATCAACTTTTGAAATTCTTTTCTCTAAATAAAAAAAAATTAAATAAAACAAGTATGAACGTATAGTCCTAACCAAAACAAATTGTCGTGAGTAAATTCTTATTATGACCCATGGGCAATCACGGACCCGCCACAACAAAATATGTTATGAGGTTTATTTAGATTATTTAGATATCTTCATCTACATACATATGTATATGAAATTTGTTTGCCATTAAGTGATTTTAGGATGAGCGTACACAGCACAACATTTTGTCATGAATAGCTATCGTAAAAATTATGGTCGACAATTTTAATGTCGATACCAACATTAATAAGGAGGTAATGACATTAAAACTAATTTCCGGAGTAGTATTTGTATGGGAGCTATGGTTAAATTTGAACCGACTCCAATAAAATTCGTTTACATTATTTTATTTTCGCCAATTTTTATGTTAATACCAACATTAATAAGAAAGTTAGGGCAGTAATAGCTATTCTTGGCAGTACTATTTGTATGAGAGCTATGGTCAAATATGGACCGATTCCAATCAAATTTGATGATTTTGATTGCAATCAAATAAGTTTGGACCAAATTAAATCTAAATACATACCAACATAACAAGATGGTATATGAACACAAAGACTGTAATCCGGAAAGAAACTTGTATGGGAGCTATGTGAAATTATGGACCAATTCGCACCATTTTTAATAGGCTTAAATGGAAAGCCATACAGGTGCACGGACATCGTTAGATCGATTCAGAGAGTGATTCTGAGTCGATCGGTTTACTTAACCAATTTTATTTTAGGACCAATATTTTAAGGTGTTACAAAGATAAGCACAAACGAATATTGTAAAATGTATCTCAGCTGTTTAAAACTCCACCTGTAAGGTGAATGCGCGTTGGTGGTAACCAAAGTATAACGTGGTAGCTTAAATTTTTTTTTTCAAAACATCAGATATTTAAAAGAAATATTACATAAACTTATTTGAATTCGGTCTTTTCAAAATGAGTGATAACATAAGTTTTTCCCTTAAAGCATTAATTGATTGATGAAAGCAAATTAATTTTTTAAAATATATCTAAAGATTTGACAGCAGATAAAATGATAAATACAACAAAACAGAAAAAAATGAATATGCATGTACAAGAATGTATGTAGTATGTATATATGTATGTATGTATGTAGTTCTAAAAGCATTGTTCATTGGTAAACTTTGACAAACAACACGATAATCGCAATATTAAAGCGATATAAAAAATACTTTAAATTAATAAGCTTATGATTGCGATCCTTAATGAATTAAAAATACATTAACACAAATAGAGATAGGCTTTTTTATATGCAATAAAATTATGAAATCAAATTTAAATTAAAAAGGAAAAGACTTACAATAAGTTGTTGCATTCCCTGTTGATGTTGCTGCTACATATATGGTTAAAGGTGCAACCAGTGTCATACAAATTTTTTAAGTTATGTATGTAAGGGAAATAATTGAAAAATAAATAATTTTCTTTGAATATTTAAAACAAATAAAATTTAAATTTATAACTTAATAAGTCTTCTGCTGTCAAACCAATTTATACATAGAAAATTCGTTTCTACAGATAGCCATCATTAAATGAAAAATATGTATGTATGTACATATGTATTTTACGTTTTAAAATGTTTGTCACGCTCCTTGTGCTGTAGTGCCCATTACGCCGCCATTTATTGTCCATTTATTGTAAATCATATCTTTAATATTGGATCATATACAAAAGTATATCATTCTAAATGGCCTTAAGACAGCAATTTTCTTAGATTAACGATTCTAAATCCTGTTGCGATATTACTTTAGATTTGTATATAATTACACCATGGAAAATTTCGGAATTTTAACATCAAAGTTCTCAACATAAAATGTATGCCCCTATTACGGTTTACAACTCAACTCCAGTTCAGTTGAAATCTTGCAGTTTTTGTAAAAAGGGATGTAACGAATATAGGAAAATCCAAAGAATCTGCGATATTTTAATGTCGATACGACCATACTCTTTTTTGTTTTTTTTGAGAAAAAAAAAAGTTAATTTTCAATGCTTTACAAACCTGATTCATTGGAAGCCCCATTTTTTGTTGGGTATGGATTTGTGAGTTTTAAAATTGTTTTGCTTACTTTTATTAACTTTTGTGACAATAAAAATAATTTTTCGTTAGCTTTTTCGAAAGCTAACAGTCTTCGAACATTATTAGAATTAGAGTTATGAAAACTGGACAACCTTCTCCACTTTGTTCCAAGTTTTTCTTTACACATTCAACTAGAAACCCACAGCTTATTATATCTAGAATTCGCTGTAGATGTTTTGAACGGTCGTTTATAGTTAGAGTAGCTCGATTTTGGAATGATTTACCAGTGGACCTTCGTATATGCTCTCATTCAAATAACGCATTCCGATTAAAAATTATTGTATACTTTTATGTTCAGGATTAAGAATTCTTTTGATTTTTCCCCCTTTTGCTCTTCGTATATGCTCTCATTCAAATAACGCATTCCGATTAAAAATTATTGTATACTTTTATGTTCAGGATTAAGAATTCTTTTGATTATACATACATATATACATAAATACATTTTTAAATATTTATTGTATCCATTAATAATATTCAGGATTTTGCTTTTGTAATATATTTTTTATTGGCCTTGATAGGCTTTTGTATATTACTTATGTACATATATGTATTAAAATAAATAAATAAAAGAATAAACTGAAATGTTGAATAGTTCATAACAACAAAATTGGCGACTCATTTAGTTGCAGATTTTAATAAATGAACAATTTGAGACACAAATCTCGATGTTTTGTCAAAATGCCACAGAATTAATTTATTAAATAGATAAAACAATGGTAGAATAAGGGCTCCACGAAAAGCCCCCCAATGAAATAACACCCAAACGAGAAATGAAATATTCCCCAAATTTTTTTCATACATTTTTGGGTGTTATTTCATATGAAATTACACCCAATTATTTTGGGCCCTTTTACATTTTTTTTTGGGAATTATTTCATTCCTCATTTGGGGTTTTCAAATTATGAAATAATCCCCAATGAAATAACACCCAACAAATTTTTAAAATTCGGGGCTTGTTTCATAGCGTGTATAATTTGGGTGTTATTTCATTGGGGGGCTTTTTGGGATTTATTTCATTGGGGGTTATTTCCTGGGCGTTATTTCATTGGGGGGCTTTTCGTGGAGCCCTTATTCTACCATTGTTTTATCTATTTTGTTCTCAATTTCAAAACCTATATTACGTCAAACGAAAGAAAATATGGAAATAAATTAAAACAAGCGTCAAAAATCAAATAAATTATTTTGACGTTACATGGGTAATTAATGAAAACTCTCCCTAGTGACATACCTGGTACTTATTATACTATGGATAAAACCATTTATTTATACAAATTTTTGGTAATAAAAAAAAAAAAAAAATTTTTATTAACAAGTAGCCTATATCAATGTTCAATGTGTTTATGCTTTGACGACAGAACAGTAATTTTTTGCATTTATACCAAACCAATAAGGTGGAATAGAACTCTCCAATTGCACTTAGTTGCTCGCTCGCAACGCAAGTCGTGGTGCTGACAGATCTTTCATTACATTTCAATACTCAAATATATAAATGCTGTTGATCTTATTTACGCTACTACTTAATTCCTTTTCGAGAATCTTTTCATTATTTTCTTCCACTTCAATGTGAGAAACTAAGTCGTGCTTTTCCCATATAAAAGCTTTAATTTCCTACAAAAAGCTGTAGTATACACGTTTATTAAATAACCCAGCCAGCGTTGGCAAATGTGCAGCTTATCTGTTTCTTGCAGTTTTTTGAAGTGAAGTAAGTCCTGCAGTCAAAGCAGTTTTTTTTAATTTTATTCGAATATTACAAATGTTTAACGATCATTTATTCTAGTGCAGCAATGCTATAACTTGTTCCCATTTTTTGCAGATATCAAAATGGCCCTATCATAGCCGAATAGTCCATTTAAAACTGATATTAATTTTTCGCGGTTTTCAAAAAAGGTCACCCACAAAACGCGGTAAAGTTGGAAATTTTTTATTTTTATTTGTACTTATACATATATTCAAATGTTAAATGTTATATTAAGCATTTTCTGTTACCTAAAATCATTACTAATACATACTGCTGAAAGCATTTCAATTTAAGTTGAGATAAATAGACGACCAGTTATACATATTTACCTCAGTGTATTATCTAGTTCACACTACCAATAATCAAATTATTAAATTTATTACCCAAATGAGTATACACGCTTTGGTCCAAACATCGACCCCGTTCAGCCGTCTACTGTGGACATTCGTTTGAAGAATTCCTGTCTCCAATTTACTAACCTTAAACACATCCAAATATTTTACAATCTGACCACGAACTCCTCCATCGTTTAAAGTATGAAGATCAGTTTTTGCTTATTATCAACATAGTAGAAACATGATTATAAATTTCAAATTTTTTGATAATTTGAATTACGTAAAAATCTATGCAAAATCTTGCGTCATGTCATATCCACCCGTATAATAAGTTTTACTTATTCGATCCCCTTGTACTACCGTGCAGACTGGTCTGCAATTAAAAACTGGGTTGAAAATGAAATCAAGGATCTGAGCATAGACCTGTTTTTGAAATACATACTGCCTATTTCACGAGGTCACTCGAACGCGTTCGTTCGCACAAATTACATGTAAAACAAAAACAACTTCTCAAAATTCGTGAAATAGACAGATAATCTATATTTTTATTTCGATAAATTAATAGCTATTGTAAAAGAAGCTTTTGGAAAAATACCTGTCAGCTGTAAAAAGTCATGACAACGTGAAAAACATATCTGATACTAGTATAATGTTAATTGGTCAGAGAAAAAATACAACCGGAAATATCAAAGATAATTCTAAATGGCAAATAAAAAGTATTTTGAAAATACTAAAAACTTATTGATTTCCACCTTAACAAAGACCGTAACGATTCCTGGTCTAAATAAAATATATACCTCATTACTTTTGTGAACCCTTAAGTAAACTCTTCAACAGTTGTTTAACACATGGATATTTTCTAACAACTTTTATTTTTATTTTTTTATTTTATTTTTCTTCAATAAACAACTTCAAAACTAATCCTCTTGAGTATACCATGGAGTTGTTTTAAAACTACTCTTTGTAGTCCAAAGCTGGGTTATATGGTCCTGGCCTAGGACATCGTAATGTTAACTTTTGGACTAGTCATAGTCCCTTGTGGGCTACGCTTTACTCGCGTGTTTGGACTGGTCCCATTATTTGCAGGGGTGCTTTGTTTGCATTCATTAAGGGTATTCATTACAAAGTTATTTTGGTTGGAAAAATGGAAAAAAAAATTACATTGCGTCGCATGGCTTCGAAGTTGCGTCGCTAGTGCTTCGATTTGCGTCGTTGCTATAAAAATGTGTGTACAAAGCTAAAACAAAAAAAGGGGATTTCCCGTTTATATTTCAGTTTGCGTAGCATGACTTCGAAGTTGCGTCGTTAATGCTTCGATTTGCGTCGTTAATATGAAAATGTTTATACAAAGCTTAAACAGAAAAGGGGGATTTCCCGCATAAGGCTAATGCAAATATGTATGTACAGGTTAATGAGTTGGACGATGAAACACTTCCGTTTGAGGTCGAAGCAGAATAAAAAAAATCTTACTGCTGCTAAAATTTCTGAAGCGATGCAGTTGATATCGCAAGCAATGGATATTTTTGATCCAGACGAAGATCGCAGTTTAAAAGTGTCTATAAATGGGACCGACTGAATCAATTGTTATAAAGAAATTTATTTGGAAAAAAGCCGTTACAATCCAACAAACTTTAGATAACTTCTTACAAAAAAGACCAAGACTGACAAACCTAACCGAAGAAACGGCAATCGATTTAATTGACTCAAGCTCAGAATAGAAAAAATAACAAATCGACATAGACTTGCTTTTATACTATGAATTTTTATTTTTTTTTTTTTTTTTTTTTTCCTTTATTTGTATTTCTTTAATATTAATTTGTTTACATTTTAACTTATTTTATTTTAAAGAGGTTAGCAAAATATATTCCTTTTCTACTTTGACATTTTGTGTTGTGGTAATATTTATAATATTCTTTTTTTAAGTAACTTGGTTTTGAAGGAAAATTTAATAAAAAAAAACCTTCTGAAATAGTCCCTATAAACTAAAATACTTAAACTAGGTTAAAACTGTAAAAATTTATAAAGAGATAAGCTCGTTTATATGTTGGAATTCTGAGTGTTCGCATCTTCTGATGAAGTTTTCTGTTAAATAGTTTAATTTAACATTGACAGTAGGAAAACCAGCGAGTGTGTGAAGTCGTCGCGTTGAATAGTGCCACGGAAGTTTAAAAATAAGCTTTAGAATCTTGTTTTGGGCCACTTGGAGCTTTTTTCTGTGGCAATTTGCTGACGTATACCATACTGGAGTACAGTAAAACATTATTGGGTGAAAAATAGATTTAATTAAAATTTTTTTGTTCTCAATTGAGAGATCCGATTTTCTGTTTATTAACGGGTATATAATTTGTGTGACCCTGTTTATTTTGTCCACAATGTATGGGATGTGATGATTGAAATTTAGTTTCGTATCTAGTATAACACCCAGATACTTAACATTGTCTTCCCAATTTATGTCGTGGTTCTCAAACTGCAATGGTCCTTGAGGCGTGAAGCAAGACTTACGCTTTCTCGTAAAATATATGGCTTTTGTTTTTTCTGTATTTATTAGAATTTTCCATTTGTTAAAATATTGTTTAAGTTCAATAAATGCTGATTTCAAGTTGTTTATTATATTAACAGAATATAAATCAGAGCTTAGGATAGAGGTATCATCTGCAAAAATTGTTGTTGTGCAATTTGTAAATGTAGGAATATCAGCAGTGTAAATATTGTACAATATTGGTGATAAACAGGAACCCTGTGGGCATCCAGCATTCACATGTACTTCGCGTGATTTTGTTTTTCCAATGTAGACATGAAAACTTCTATCGCTTAGAAAACTTAATACAATTTTTATTATTTCCTCTGGAAAGTTAAGAGTTTTCAACTTGTAAATAAGGCCATTATGCCAAACAGAATCAAATGCTGATTTGATGTCGAGAAGAACCATTCCCGTTGAGTTTCCATTTTTAAATTCATTTTTAACTATTTTTTTAATTTTGAGCAACGGTTGGATTGTATTGTGTTCTCTCCTAAAACCAAATTGGTTTATGGGAAAAACTTCATGTAAGTAAACAAAATTTAGTATTTTTTCCTTAATAATCTTTTCCAATATTTTGCTAATTGATGGTAAGAGACTAATAGGTCTATAAGACTCTGGAGATTCAACAGGTTTTTTTGGTTTTGGTATTGCTATCGTTTTTGACCTTTTCCATTGATCTGGGAAATAACATAACTTTAAGCATGCATTAAATAAATTTGTTATATATTTGATTCCTTTTTTTGGAAGCTTTTTTAAACATTTGTTGTTAATTCCATCAATACCAGGTGATTTTTTATTTTTTATCTGCTTAATGAGATTTGATGTATTTTCAACAGATATGTAATAACTCTGTGATATGTTATTTATTTCAGTACGTTCTATGTTGTTTACGACATTATTTACTTCTAATATAGTTTCGTCATCACTTAGATGATTTGAAACATTGTTGTTTAAATAGAAAGTGTCTGCTAAAACATTGCATTTTTCTTCTAGTGTACTGTATATTTTATAATTATCTTTAAGTAGTGGTATGTTTTTGTGTTTTCTTTTTAATACTTTTGCTAAGTTCCAAAACGGAGAAGAATGTTTATCTAACGTAGATAACATGTTATTCCACGATTTGTTTTTATATTTAACTAATTCATTAATGATTTTCTTGTTAAGCCGCGTCATTTGCTGGTGATCATCTATATCCCTGTACCTTTTCCAATTTCTTCTATATATGTTCCTAAATTGGATTAACATTTTTATGTCATTTGGCAATTTCGTGTCGGCAACAATTTGCTTCTTTTTTGGTATACTATATTCTATTGATTCTTGAATGGTATTGTTAAAGGACAAGATAAAATCATCAATTTCCGAAGTACTTATTACTTCCGTAAAGTTTGGTTTTAAAGGAAGATTTCTATTTATGTATCGAACATATTTATTCCAATTTGCTTTGCCAAAGTTATATGACGTATTTTCGGTCAAGTCTAAGCTCACATTTATATTTCCAACTACTGGGAGATGGTCCGAGCTTAAGTCATTTACGGCCTTTATTGAACAGATTATTTGTGGGCTATTGGTTATAAATAAGTCTAACGTTGAGGGTCGCCTTCTTGGGTCAGCTGGTATATACGTACATTCGAAGGGAAAGACGATTTCAAAATGATTTGGTTGAATTTTTTCATACAGAATGTTTCCCCAACAATTATTTTTATGGCAGCCCCAGAAACGGTTTCTGCAATTAAAATCACCTCCTAAAATGTATTTGCTGTTTGAGTTTGTAAGCATACGCAGATCAGAAATAAACATTTGTTTACTGTTTGAATTTACACTTAAACCGCCCGGAAAGTAACAAGAATATAAATGTAAAAATTCGTTTCCTATCGTGATCTTAACCCCTATGTGCTCAATTAGTTTAGTGTTTTTAAGTGGTAATAACTCATGTGTTATATTTTTTCTTATTAACAAAGCTACACCGCCACCTCTACCTTGTTTACGGTCATATCTGTAACAGATGAAGTTGTTGTGTCTAATAGAAATTTTTTCATTTAGCCAAGTTTCACTGAGAAGGCAGACATCAATTTTGTTTCTTTTTATGAACTCAAAAAGTTCATCTTTTTTAAAGCGAACACCTCGAGCATTCCATTGAGCCATTTTTAATACGTTGTTGTTCATCGTGATAGGAATTTAAATGCAAGACTGGTTAATACCTGAAATTGGTCAGCACGGGATTTGCATTTGCTCAGATTATTTATGAGCTCAACAGTTAGGGTTTTTAGCTCTTCAAGAGAAAAAAGATTTTCATTATTATTATGAGTTGACGGTAGGGTATTTCCCCACGAATTTGCATTTGTCGTTACACTTTGATTTAACACATTTGGAAAATGTTTAGTATATTCTGAGCTACTATTGTTTAAATGGTTTACCACAGGTCTGGTAACTCTTCTTGGCTGAGAACGCTGTTTAACTTCCAGATATGTTGCTCTGTTTGGACATTGTGGTGACATGGCCTTATGAGAACCTTTACAGTTGGCACACTTGACGACATTTGATGTGCATTCTGTAGTTTTGTGACTACCAGCACAATTAGCACAGTAGGTTTTGACGTTGCATCTGCTAGCACCATGGCCAAACATTTGACAGTTGTAACACTGGGTGGGCTTTGATCGGTTTGGTTTCTGAAACTCCCATCTGACCTTAATAAAATTAATTGCGGAGTAATTTTGTCTCAGTTCTTTCAGTGAGATAGATTTCCTCTCAAAATAAACTATAAAAATTACTAGTTCACCTCTATTTTCTATTTCCCTGGTGACAATTTTGACATCAATACATTTTAATCCTTTAGCCACAAGAATATTTTTAATTACTACCGGGTCGCATTTGTCCAATCCCAAAAGTACTGCTTTGAAGGGTTTTTCATTTTTCGTAGAATATGTAAAATATTCAAAATCATAGTTTTTTTTTAAAGTTGAACAAACAGTATCGTAATCATTTTTCTTTGAGCAGAACAGTTTTAAGCCAATAGAAATTTTTCGAATTGAATACTCGGTTATTTTTAGTATTCTCATAATTTCATGTACTTGCTCTGTTTTACACTTCAGTATCGTCAGCGGTGGTACTTTTATTTTAGCGACGTCATCAACAATAATTTCGTCATCATCATTATCAATTGTTTGCAAGGGAGCAAAATAATTTTGGTTTCCAACTCTCTGAGAAGAGGTTGGTTTGTTAGTTTTACTCATTTTACTCAGCCTTGAGTAGGCAGTAACATCATCATCACAACGCGCTCTTTTAATAATTTTGTATTTATTTGTTATTGTTTGAAACAATGCAAAAGTAACTGTTTAATTTAAAAGAAGTTAAACACTTAGTAATTTTGCAAAGAAGAAAACTTTGTAAATTTGTAACACAACTTAACTCTGCAAGTGCAAGTTTAAGAATGAATTTTTATTTTAATCTTAATATTTTAATGTTTTTGTTATGTTTTTTTACGTTTTTCTCATGAATTGTTATATTTTTATTTTAATTAAAACTGTTTTCAAAAAAAAAAAACAGCATTTTTTATTGAAAAATCTAATTTTTCTGCTAAGATTATCTCGGAACCAATTAAATGAAAATCAATACAAATGTATGGAAAATCGTGCTTCGGTTTGCGTCGCGTTTCTCCGGTCCCAATTAACGACGCAAACCGGGGTATTGGTGTACACATATTTATAACACACATAATATGAACAGCTATGGTTTTGCGTTGCAAAAAGTATGGTTATTACTTATGCACAATATCTTCACGCAACCACATTCAGTAAACAAAAATACATGAATATTATGCAGATATTATTCAATACCCATGAACGTGTTTTGATTACCTGCCATACGTATAAAATATCCATGTTTAAAAAATACCTTCAGTATTTAGGCACTTCTGTGTAAAAATAAAAATTTTTTTTTTAGCAAAAATCAAAAAATACAATTTTGGAGTTATTGATGCAGAATTGTTCGCTATGTTTTTCTTTATATTGTGTATAAAATTCATCTTTATATCTTTTATACTTTCCCCATTTGAAGATAATGTTTCGTTATTTTTTCTAAGAGCCACTTTTTGGGTTTGAGATTAAAGTTAATTTTATTCTCTAATTAGATAATCTGCGAATTAAGTTAATCTAGCATAAATTGAATTTGATATTTTTGGGTTGTGGCTTAAACCATGTAGTGCTACCATACTGAGCACAAATAAATAGCAATATTTTTTTTGCAAATGTAAACTTTTTATCAAAGCAAGATGGATGTTTTCAAAGAAGAAGAAGAAAATATGCGAATTTAATATTGTTTACAAGGTAGAAATTTTTGCGTTTAAAGAAAAAATATATTAATGAAAAAATATAGAAAGGAAAAATTATATAAAAGTATATATTTTATTTTTAAAATAATTTTTTGTTTATATTTCTGCATTAATTGTTTATGTTAAACATATGTATGTTGACAGTTTAAGTTAAGGTTTAAACCACCATCAATGGCCGCTTAAACTAGCAAAAAAAGTTTAAAAAAGTACAACTCAAAAAGTAAATACGGAGATTAAAGTTAATTTAATCGCTAATCTCTAACCCAAAAAGTGGCTCTAAGTGATTAGAACAAATCAAAAACTTTAAACGCGTTTATCTCGAAATGGGTTTTTTGACTTATGCCGGTCTTGCAACAAATGAGCGATATGTTTTTTTACCAAAGCAATCATTGACGAACGAAGCTAAACATGGTGTGAATGGCAAAGCCAATACGCTGTGCATTACTTGAATAAATTTAAACAGCAGCGAATGTGTGTGGCTGAGTAAGTTTAATTGCATGAACACAAATTAGGGGGCATTTACACGGTGTCTTTCCAGACATGTCTGTTTTTATGTATAATTGTCTTATCTTCTTTATATACAAAAACAAAAATACGATAAACAAACATGAAAACTCGTTTCGTGCCTCTTTCTTCTCTACCCCGATCGCCAACAAACCTAAAAAAATATACATGTATGTATAAGGAAAATGTAAACAACTTTTGACATCGTAGAGGAACAAATCAAATAAACATCTGGCTTCTTGCGCAGACCTATTTAATAGACCTTGACATACAGTAAGTTATTTTGTCAAATGTCCACAAATATTATTACTAAAAAAAGTACCAAAGAAAAAAAGTGGTTCTACCCGCATTCTGTTTAAAATACAAGCAGCCCATCACTATCTACAACTGTCACGTAACCACGTAATAAAATTCTATTTTCTATAGGTTGGCACGTTACGATTAAGTGACATTAAAGTAAGTTAAGCATTTGCATTGCTTTCCATATAACAGAAACGATCAGCTGTTTACTAAAGCCCAGCACGGATGCATTTGTTTCTTTTTCACAGTTCTCCACACCAAGTCATTGTTGTGTCAAATACTGTGTTTTTTTTAAATCAGTTCGAATGATACATCACGAAAAACCGAATCAATGTTAAAACAGTGGTTGGTTTCAAACAACTCGGTGTTAAGCAGTAGTTTGATTTAAAAAAACAAATCAACACAATCTATAACTTCATGTGAAAGAAAACACAACACACAACAATTGGGAGTCTATAACAGGGATTTCCATTTCTTTGCACAATCCCTGCAAATATTATTGGACTACCTGATCATTTTGATTAAATGTACTACTCCATGGACTGGTCCGATGTAATGCAAGCATGGACCATGTCATTGTTAAAAAGTGTTTGTAGTGAGACGACATGTCTTCGATTTTTAACGAAATGTTTTCGTTTTTAAACGAAGTTAAAACTAATCCTCTTGTGTACACAATGGAGTAATTTAAAAACTACTCCTTTGTGGTCCAAAGATGGGTCATATGGTCCTGCCCTAGGATACGCAATGTTAAATATACCATGTTTTCCATACGTTTGTTTTACTTTTGGACTAGTCCTAGGCCCTTGTGGGCTACTCTTTACACCCGTGTTTGGACTGGTCCTATTATTCGCAGGGGGGGCTACACTTTGCACGCGTGTTTGGACTAGTCCTTTTATTTGCAGGGATTATGTATGTATACCACTACTAACACATATTTTTACGCTCTTCAATTCAAGTGTACATGTCTAGCGGATGCTATGTTATTTTGTTTCAGCTTAACAGAAAAAAACTTTATGATGACACTGTAAAAATATTGTGCAAATTAATTTTTATTTTAAACAATTTTGCTCATTATATTTTTTTACCTTAATTTTGCAATTAATTGAATTTAGCTTTTCATTACTTTTTTACTTTTAATAAAATATTTCAAATTATATGTATATGTTTGTAACTTTTGAATAAAATAATTTAAAATAAAAACTTAAACATTGTATAAAAATATGTTTCATCTTCATTTGTTTTTTGCTCCATACAAATTTACTAGTCATACCTAATAATAAAATAAAAAAAAAATAATAAAATTTATATCACCTATTTTGTTACTGTTGTTTGGTGTGATTCTTTTGATTTGGTGTGATTCGTGTCATTTGGTATAGTTAGTGTGATTCGTTTGTTTCGTTGTTGTGTGGAGTATATTCCGTACTCTTTACACTTCGTATTTGTTCGTTTATAACACACTAATAAAAATAATGCATTTGCATTTGTGTGTTTATTATATTTTTTTTGTGCTTTATGTGACAATCAGTATTTAAAAAACAAACGAATGTCTTGAAACGGAATTCAAATGCATTCGTGCAGGGCTTTACTGTTTACATTACATTTCGTTTGAGAAAACGTTTGATTTCAAATCATTTTCAATTTGAAATCAACCCTCCGTGTTTGTTGGGTTGGTACTTTATCTGCAAAGCGGTCACCATTTAAACATTTTTTATTCTCATCACTGTGTGTGTATACTAATGCTTTTTTGTTAAAAAACAGCTGACACGTTCTTACATGTTCTATAAGTGCACAAGCGAGCTTACAGTACGTTACGGTACGGTACGTTACATTACATTTCATTACATTAATGGTCGGCTAAATCGTGAATAAATAAAATAAATAAATCGGCCTTTACTGTTACTCCCGGCTAACTGAACCTTTAATATTTTTATTCACATTTGAAAAGTAGAAAAATGTTGGAGTCAAAGTTCGCGAGTTTTGTGGGTACTTCGACTTATTGCGGTTTTTATATACCACATCTCTGGCTCCGGTACAAAAACCTCAACTCCGACTCCACAGCCCTGGTCAGAACCCCATTCTTTTAGATAATATTCGAAAATGTTGTAGTGTTATCTGAGCAATTTAGTATTTTCGCTTTCTTGCAGTACTTTTAAAAACAAATTCCACTTTTAGACACAAATTTCAACGTGTTTCATTTTTATTTAATTTATTTAAACTTATGGTGTTTTCTTTTCTACAAAATAAATGTGCCTTTTTTAAAAAAAAAAATTCAATTTGGTGTCTTGTTTTATTCTAAAAGAACTATGGAACTGAAATCGCTCCTATGGAACTGAAATCGCTCCTTCTCTTCACTAGGAAGACGAGGTGGTTGGACTTTGCAGTGACGCCATCTGAGTAACTGCTCTAAGGGATGGGCATTGGCGCGGGTATCACAAAGGGACCAATAAAGGACCCAAGTGAGCTGTCTTTTGATGGCTGCCCATGGAACCTAACCTAACCAACAGACTGGTCCTGGGATTTGTGAAAATAGAACAAGTACAAAAAGAAAAGACTCATGACCAGTGAAAGAAGAACCAATCCCTTAACTGGTTTATAAAGAACAAAAAGGTAGAAAAAGTAATGAATTACAGTACAGTTTTAACTGGTGCTGTAACACATGTTTTGATAATTTCTAAAATTTGGATCTTAAATTTAATTCTAGGACTTGTTTTATTGAAATAATACTATATTGTATTGAAATATTACTACATTTTAGTAACTGGCACTAAGCACGTTCATTGAGAATAGACCTGTGACTGGTCAAATGGTGTCAATTGACCCCCTCCAATGCCAACCCCATGTAAAAGTGATAGGTCTTATTCATATAGTGTTAGAACTAGAACCGGTCTCTACCACCAAAGACCTATCACGGGACTACTTTAGTGTCAGTTCGCTTCCCTCTAGGGCAATGCAGAGAAGAAAATGCATTAGTTTGGAACGAAAATTATAGACAGAACCCTTGGTTTAGCACCTTCAACAGTAAAAACAATTTGCAATAGTGATAGCATTAAAAATTAATCATTAAAAGATATCTCGACTTAATAGCAAATGAGATTTTATTTTGTATTTAATGTTTTTGTGAATATGTATGGATAAATTAAATAAATAAATTTTTATAAAGTTTCATAATATTCGAATGTGTATTCTAAGTAAAATTACAAAGCTTTTATACTTTAATAGTCTTATTCCTTCAATATTTTCTATGTACTTTCAGAGTTTTCGTTTGTATATTTCTGTTGAAAGGCTTACTTTAGCTATCCTCTAGCTAGCAATGAAGTGAATTGTACAGCAAATTTATACAACTATTAGAAATCAGGGGCCTGTTCCTGGCAGTCGTGATCGAGTTATTTCTCGATTCGAAAGCAATTTATTATCTAATTATTTCAGTCAATACTAAACGAATCGGAATTATTTTTTCAGTGTTATAAAGCATTAATTTGAGTTTCATAATAATGAAAAAATAATTTCGATTCGTTAAGTATCGACTGGAATAAAATTGCTTTCGAATCGAGAAAGTACTCATTCAAGACTGCCAGAATTAGGCCCCAGCAGAATGTAATGCATTTTCTGGCCCGCTACGGCCTCCGTCAGCATTCTTTGTATCTTATAACTGGATAGTGCCTATTGTAAATTTTATGTATTTTATGAAGCGGGCCAGAAAATGCATCACATTCTGCTGGTATCTCATAGTTGTATAAATTTTCTGTACAATTTCCTTCATTGCTAGCCAATTCTGATAGTTCATAGAAAATATTGAAGGAATAAGACTATTAAAGCATAAAAGCTTTTATATTTGTAATTTGACTTAGAATACACATTTGAAAATTATGAAAATGTATATAATAAATGTTACTCACCATTAGAAATAAATTCCCAGATTCTATTTGTTAAATAAATATTTGTTATTTATAATTTTTGTTGCTTTTATGAAAACATATTTTTTTTATGTATTTTCTTTTCAAATGATAAATATATTTCAGCCCACTTGCTGAAATAAATAGAATAAAACTTAACAATTTCTTCTAAAAATTTATATTTTTGAACCACTCAATGCTCAATTCTTTAAATTTAAATATTTGACGATTTTGTTAAATGTTCATGACGATTTTGACGAATTTTGTTAAAACTTTTGACGATTTTTGAAAAAAAGGCTAACAACCCTGTGTGTGATGTCATTCTAAATCTAATATGACGCGCACACACAATATGGCGGACTAGTTATTTTTAATGCACTTCTACAATATGGGTATCAAATGAAAGGGCTTTCTACGAATAACTCGAAAAATAAATTGGTCACCTTAAATCGAATATGGCGGGCACATACAACATGGCGGACTAGTTATTTTTAAAACACTTCTACAACATGAGTATCAAAAGAAAGTTTTTGCTAAGAATAACTCGAAAAATAAAGTGGTTCTCTAAATCCAATATGGCGAGCACACGCAACATAGCGGACCAGTTATTTTTAAATCACTTCTACAAAATGAGTATAAAATGAAAGGGCTTGATAAAATTAACGCTTACGCTTACCTTTCTACGGACATCTTTTGAAAATTTTATTGCCATTAGAATATTATCATTTTTCTATAAATGCATTGTAAATGGTAACCCTGATTATATTGTTGAAAATTTTAATTTCTCTCGGTCAACAAGGAATCCTCAAATATTTTTCCTATTCGGGTTTCTAAAATCTGGAATACTTTGCAAAGAGATCTAAGAAAATTTTCTTATTCGTAGCACTTATTTAAATCTAAGTTGCTGGAATTCGCAGAGCTAAATAATTTGTCAATTCACTAAAACGAATAACTGCCAATGTGTTGGAATTTTCTATCTGCGTAATATGGAAACAGAATATATAGCAAGGATTCTTTATGTCTTTGTTATTTAATGTATTCATTTTTATTTTTGATCTTAAGCTTTCTTTATCGTTTGTAACATAGTTACGTTTAATTTTTATATATAGGTAACATTTATTACTTGTTTATTATATTTTTTATTTATTTAATAACTGAAGTTTGTTGTTTAAATAGTAGCCATTATTAACCATAAAAGGCCCTAAGGGCTCGGTTATGTAATTGAAGAAAATAAAATAAAAAATAAATAACTCGAAAAATAAAGTGATGTCAATCTATATACAATAGTTTTTAATTTATGCTTACAATATGGATCAAATGTGAACACTAATGCGAGTTTAAAAACATTGAAAGTAAAAATTCTTTTTAAAAAAGAAGCTATTATTTACATACGTTGAAAAGAAAAAAATAAATTAAAAGTAAAAAACCTTTTAAAAAAACAAGTTTTTATTTGAATGCGCTAAAAAGAAATAAAATAAACATTTGCTTTAAAACTTTTACTATCAAATTATAACGGCATTACACAATTTATATGATATAAAAGCTTTTCGCGAGATTTCCTTCTACAGAAAAACAATTAATAACTGGATTTTAACTGTTAAAAATTTCAACTTAAGTAAATAGGAGTACATAAATCTCGAGACAAGCTTTTATATCATATAAATAATGTAATGCCGTTATAAGTTGATAGTAAAAGTTTTAAAGCAAACGTTTATTTTATTTCTTTTTAGCTTTTTTTTTAAAGGTTTTTTAATTTTTTTATATTTAAATTTTAGAACGATTGGAAATCATTTTCAAAGTAATTTTTGGGAATACAAAATTTTTAATAAAAAAGATTTTGTTTGTCGTGCTTAATTCCCAATTTTCATTATTGATTAATACACAGAAATTTATTGTTGGAGGATATCGTAGCTAGTTACTAGCGCATTTTATTGGTTGCTTAGGCCAGATAATAAGGAAACCTTTACCAAAAAAATTTTAGAAAAGCTAAAGATATTAGATATGCAAACAAAACTGTAGAGTGAATGAAATGTTATTTGCAACAGTGTTCGAAAATAAACACTTAATATCGCTCATTAGTGTTCGGTTCGGTAGATTTGTGGAAAACACAAACGCTTATAGTGTTTGTGTAGAAAATCATTTAAAAAATAACGTTTCCCTGTTAGTGATCTTTCGAACACAAAAATGAAACTGTTTTTATCAAACTCAACAAAAGATGACAGCATTTAATATCGTTCAGTTTTTTTTTATATCCACAAACTTCATTGTGTTCGGTTCGGCTCATTAATGTTCGTCCCTTTAGGCTGGTAAAAAACCAAAAAAATTTTACAAAAACAAAATACACATACTAAAAAAAAAAACCAGCAAAATAATTTTACACAAACAAAACATATACACAATACACACACTAGCTGTCGTCGCTAAAATTTTTGTTTGTTCATTTTCTTATCAATGTAAAAAATTAAACATTATAGAACATTAAAATATAATGTTTGCCTACAGTATCACTACAATTGTGCTGTTTGTTCGGCTCTTTCTTAAAAATAGTTACGAACGGTATTAAGGGTTGTGTACGTCTACACAATCACTAAAAAAAATAGATTTCGTTCTTGAGTGTGTAAGCCGAACTCTAAATAATGTACTGTTTATTTTCGAACACTGATTTACAACGATATCAAAGATTAAACAAAATACCAACAATAAAGGGCGAGTTTATCTTTTCCGGCATTCCCTACTACAATTAATTAAAATTCTCTCAACATTAGGAAATCTTTAATCATGGTGTCTCTATAGAAACGAGGATGTTTTTTAATTGCTTTTACATAAGAAATAACATACAACTATTATGATGACCTCTCTTAAGAAATGTATGTAATATTCATTTTAGTATGTCTAAACTTACCCCTATAATTAGATTTAAATCCTGCATTGTAACCTGTTTCGCACGTTCTACAGCCTGTAAAACCTGTTGTTGGTGATCAGCTTGTAAAAAGGGCAGCAACTGATTTATTAAAGTATTTAAACGTTTGGCAATTTCCGTCTAAAAATAAATATACATAAAATTTAATTGGAACTACTTTCAAATAACAAAAAGATTTTTTTAATAAATACCTGTTTGTGCATTTCTACATTTAAGCCATAAGACATTTCATAATACTTAAAAAAAAAAAAATTATTGAAGACGAATATTAATCAAATTTTCTAAAAAAAAAAAATATGAAACTTCAATAAAATACTTACCATGACATAATGACGTTGCATTTCGGTTTTTTCATTTGCCAATTTTTCACACTCAAGTTTTAACCTATTAGAAGGATAAAAAAATAAAATAAATACTTTCTTTGTTAGAACACACTAAAAATTTAATAAAAAAGGAAAAGCATCTAAACAAATTTATTATTATTATTATTACAATGTTGAAAAGAAATTTATACTGATGTATTTAATTTAAAATTTTTTTGACTGTATGATTTTTGTATTCAGGAACTTTCTTGCTAGTATATAGACATCCATATTTGTACTTATGCTTATGTAGGGATGTATACGAGTGTGGGTATGCACTAAGATTTGTCATATTTTCTGAACTGAATTGGACCGTTACTTTACTTTTCATTAATTAAATTTTTATTTATTCTGTATATTGGCTGGGGAGCTAATGTTTTAAATGGTAAGGATGTTTTTATTTTTAGTAAACTGTCATTTATTTAAAATATTGTATTTTTGTATTATTTAGAATGTTATATAGTTTTAAATCTGAGGTATTTTTTAATGGTATGTAATATTTTTCTATTGGTCACGGAAGCTTTATATTGCATGTTGTAATAAATAAATACATACTTAAAACTTTAAGTACCAATTATCTTTACCATACCTACTTTTAAAACTAGGAATAACTACGGTCATTTTTAAAATAATTGATCAAAAAATCTCGTTCGGTTTCAAAGATATAGAAATTTTAATTTGTTAACGAGTAATTGAAATACTTTTTTAATGGTTTTTTTCAATTCCACATACTTTCGAGATATAGGAAGGACTTGGTCTATTTTTACATTATAGCAAGAAAATTCTTAGTACACAATAGGACTGAAAATTCAGTTGAACTAATGGAAAGTACTTTCTCTAGTATTATTATTATAATTGTGTATAATTATTTCTTATTACAAAATGAACTCTTATATAAATAAATTTATAATGTAAAAACCGTATTATAGATTAGAAACACACCTTTTTCGTAAAAAATAATGATATTTTTATATTAATGTGATTATTTCGGCCATATTGTTTATGTCTATTTTAATAAAAGTGTCCAGACTTATCGAACATTTAAGCCACAACAACGCCAGGACTTAAAAATAGTGTATTACTTCAATAGTTTAAATTAATTTTTAACTCATTTTTATAAGAACTTTAAAATGTTGGTTTTAGACGCCAATATTTAGAGACATTGATATAAGAAATAAATCTTTAAATGTCTGCCATCAACAATAAATAAGCAACCAGGCACAACAACTCATCTCTTAATTTTTTATTCTTTTAGGCTGCATACATTTTATAAAGAGCAGAGAACAATAATAAACTGGTTTTGGATGCTGCTACTTTAGCTTCTACTTTTAAGAAAATAAAACCGAAAAAACAACCAGAAAACATCAAACACAATGAGAGTAAATCATACAAAAGGCTTTTTAAAAACAATTATAGGTTCATTTAGCTTTTCCCCCAAGTTATTTTTAAGCAAAAACACTTTAGATATGTATTTTGATGAAACAAAAAACCTCAAGTAAGTACATATATGTTCCCAGTAAACAATTTCTAATAGGAAAGTTTTTTTTATTATGTTTTATAAGGTAAAACTATAATAATCGATGATAAAATAATAAAAATATGAAAGAAATAATATATCTTGGTGTTGTTTTCCACAAGAAATCAAAGTTTTATTTACATTTAAATTATATTTGTAAAAATATTAAAAAAATTGGCTTTTTTGAAGCGAATTAGTAACGAAGTGTCTTAAATGACATGTATAAGAACATATGTGTGTATATGTAACAGTGTTATAAAACCGCACTTCGAATAATGTCATGCATTAAAGTTTCTTAAATGTCAGCAAATCGAGAGCAGACGGCAAAAGTCTAAAAAATAATCGCTTTTTTGGCTGCATATTGAGTTGTTGACATTTTATTTTGCTTTTGCTTTAATTACATTTTTTTTACGACAATGAAAAAAAGCAAGAGTGAAATTGTGTAAATTTGTTTATGAGGAATTTTCTGCATTCACCATGCAGTGGAGTGTAGAGCAAAAAAATTCTTAATAAACTTTAATATTAATGCTTAATATCTCGGAAACCATAAAAATTTCGTGAAGCCGGTTTAAGATTCAAATTTTTGGATTTTTCAAAAAATAGTTGGTAGGTCAAATCAATTATGAGCTGAAGAAAGATTTAGCATATACATACATATATATTAAGTGGTTAGATTTAGCTATAATCTAACCACTTAATTTAGCCACTAAATGGCTAAATTGGCAAAACTGATTCAGTTTGACAAGTTTGAAGTAAAATACAGTAGTGGTTGTACGTATTCACTTGAAAACAACCTTGATATGTATACTTCACATCTTTATTATAGGTGCGCTTGGACTACAGAGATTTAAGACATCAATGTATAGTGAACAAAATAATCCTAAACGTATTTGAAACAAATCAAGCATTGAAAGTTGGCTTTGAGAAAATTCACAAATTGTTTGTTTATAAAAAAAAACTACATAAAATAAAAAAAAAGTTGATCAACAATTTTATTTTAACTCATATCGAGCCCTATTTGCGATTATATCATAAGCGTCAATTTATCGAAATTTTGTTTTTTTTTTTTGAAAATAGAGTATAAAGTACATTTTTCATAGGCTTTCAATTTGTACCACTGCGCAGAAAAAGCCAATCTAAATCGAAATAAAGTACTGCACTGCTTAAGAACAAATAATAAAACCCCTTATCCTGTAAAATTTTTAATTGTAAACCTACTTATTATTTTTAAAATCAAATTTTGCTATATAAATAAAAAAGATAACGCATACCTACATACATACATATATCCTTTACATTTCTCTATTCAAATTTCCTGAAAAACTTATAACCAGCAAAAAGTTAAAATTCCTCGTGATTGCTGAAAGCATATAACAATTCAATATGACGAAACATTTTAGTTTTCCTTAGTACTAGGATTGAATTCTTTACTATAAATTCTTGCAGTTTCCTCTGGCAATGCATTTGGAATCATCGCAAGTGTTTTAAATTATTTTTAAATTGTTTACTGGGCTTATTAAATGTGTTAAGGAAGATGGTCTAAACTGTTTTATATTGTAAATTTTACTTTTATTTTACATTATTTTCTTGGTTATTTTTCTCCTCTTCCTTGATATATCAATGTTATATGGTTCTGTTACTTGTATGCCAAATAATGCTCCCTAACCAAAAAGATCCTTAGCTAAGCTAACAAGGCGCTAAGTATATACATACAAATATATTAAAAACACATTTGACACAGTTTTCTTTGAATTGAACTCTTTTATGTTAACATACATAAATAAAATCAACTACAAATATACAACAAAAACCAATACAAATACTTGTTTATAAGTGTTATCCCAGTGAACATTTATAAGTTGCATTTTTTCCAACGCAATATACAAGAGAATCCTTAGAATTTATTGTCATTTCCAATAATAAAAGAGTAATGTTATGGCGAATTTATGTAAACGGTGGTGGCGATACTACTCCAAGTACAACATCAAAAACACAACATTGTATTTTATTTGTTGGTTTCGTTGGTCAATATGTCAAAAACAGAAACAACTTTTGACATTCCTCTCTCTAAGTAAAAAAAAAGTAGCACAGCTGTGCTTTGTACGCCAGCGGATTAATAAATTTGCCTTCAGAGCCGGTTCACACACGTCAAGTTTGACTCATAAAGTATCGAGTTTGCAGGAGAGAGGGAAAAAAGATATGGCTTATTCTCTCCCTTCTCTCCTAAAATCTCAAGACTTGACGAGTCAAACTTGACGTGTGTGAACCGGCACTAATGCGAGAAATTACTTACTAACTAAACCGCTTACTTTTTTACGTCATTACTCAGTCATGTTAAACAGTTCTACAAAATTTTAATAATATTAAACACTTTTTTAGGAAAATTCCTTTTTTGTTAAACAAACTTTTGCAAAAGACTGCAAGTATGGTACCTATATTGTAACGAACTTTTTTTAATTGTAAAACGTATTTTTTACCTACGGGTTTAAGTGTAGTGTAATTAACACTATCGATTTTCGATAGTTAATTCACTCAGGCAAAATCAGCGTTGAAATTTCCAAATTATTGTAACCGGATTGATAAAAATAAAGGCCCAACTATAATATGCTAAAGTTGGCTTAAGCAATTGTGCGAATACATGTGATTCGTACGTGTCGTACCATATTGAACTTAAGAAAACTTTTTGATTAATTTTATGAAACTTTATTTTGGTATTTGGTAGCAAGGTGCGAAAGAGATCGCACTTTTCATACGGAATAAAATATTTTTTGTTTTTTTTAAATGCTTTTGAAAGGTTTTTTTTGTTAATTTTTGACCGTAGATTAAACCATCTTATGCATATTATAGTAGGCCTTAACTGTTAGGTATACACGCAATCAGGCATAAAATGCGTGGGTATAATGCTTTCAAGATTCTTTCGATTTAACATATAAAAAAAATGACTACGCAATTGCTTTCGATTTATTAAAGTTCTTCTTGAAATTACTAAGACTGAATCCTTTTTTGTACGTTACCAAAACTGTTGGCAGAAAGAAACAGAAAACCAATACTAGGCATACATATATCGAATAGATAAACCAACCATAATCTAAACGCCCGATAATGTTTTATGTTGTTGTGCATAAAATATACAAAAAATATTTAATATTTACTTACGTGTGATACTGAGCCTGCAAAAAGTTAAACTCCTCCTTAATACGTTCCAATGTGTCAACTATGGTAAACTTTAGAGGTCCCTGTGGTGGTGGACCCTAAATTGTGTTCAGAAAAGTTCAGATCCAAATTGAACAAACAAAATCATTAGCAATCCCAATCAGAGATGGAGAGGAAAAAAAAATAAAAGTGAAAAAAGGATAATGACATATTAGAAATAAACAATTGAAGTGCTGTGCAAAAGTGTAGTGGTTTTTGATTTTTACATGAATGGGTGGCAAATTAGAAGGAGTGGAAGTGTGACTAGTAGTAGATGGATGCGTGTTGAGATTGAGTGTGTGTGAGTGTGTTTTAACCGTTTGCATATCACTTACCCCCGCCGAAGGGTGCCGCACCGGTGCAGGATACATTTTTTTGTTTGTAAAGAACTAAATTTTAAGACAATGGCGAGGGTCTATTTTTTAGTTAACTATTTTTGGAGAAGAGAACTTTTGAAGATACTTTAAGATGATGCCGATAAAGGATTAGGGAGTTTGTGGGGCCAATAGAAATTGTTACGTTAGATGATCTGTAATCAAATATTTCGTTTTTAGAAAGTATGTATTTTCATCACATTTGGGACACGCACCTCCACCTCCCGAGTAAAAAAACAATATCCGCACAACGCTTCTTCTTCTCCTGTTCCTTCGTTTGATTCTTCAAAAGACGTTTACGATGACAACGTAGGTCGGTTATCGTTTTTATGCAGTAGACGTCGTAAGTTGAGATGTCGATGTCGTTATACTTCTTCTCTTCTTTCTAACCAAGGGGGGACTCCTCTGCTTTGTCTTTTCTTCGTTTCTTTCTGTGTGTAACGATGGTGGTGCTTCGATTCTGCTGCTCTGCTGCCTGCCCACTTTTTATTGTCAGTTATTTTTCTCGCGTGTTTTTGATGCAGTACTTTCATCGATTTTCAAATAATTTCACTTATTTTTAGATTTTTATCAGTTCAGTTTTTAATTTTTCATAGTTTTCATAATAGTTAAAAAGTCTTTTTCACGTTTTATTGAATTTTTATTATTTTGCACAATTTTTCGCGTGTGCGCAATCACCAACCAAGCTTCTTCTATTTTCTGCCTGCCTTTTTTGTCGTCGTCTTCTTCGTTATTCTTGATATTTTTTTTCTACTTCGTTGTTCAACTTCACAATGGCGGATATTATAGCTAATTTTTTCACATGCGTATTTTTGCAAATTTTTAAAACTTATTTAGGAATAAATTATTCTATTTTTTAACACTTTCATAGTAACTTTTAATAATTATATGGAGAACTCTCCACTTTTCCATGATTAAATATTTAAATACGTCTTAAAACAGTAAGCTAAAATTTTTCTCTCCAAAAAAAATAAAACGACTGAAATTTTTCCTGGCCAACGCCGAATATGACGCTGAAAATGAAAAATGATAATGACAAAAGGAATCAAAAGATAAACCTGAAGAAAATGAGAAAAAAAATAATAAAAGTATAGAGATGCCAACTTAATGAAGAGAAATTAGAATTTACCAAATTAGAGTTGTATTTGTTTACACAGAGTTGTAATTGTAGCTAAAGCATTGTCTGAACATTTATAAAATAACTGCAATGATAACTTGCAACTTTAATCATTCAAAACCATAAGTATTTAGATATGCATAAAAATTAACGTTTTATTTAATTTATATATTTCCTAATAGTTATTGATTTATTTATTGATTTGTATTCCATAATTGCAAGAGAATATTTTTTCTATACAAATCCAAACGTTCTAGAAATCCTTGAACACGATCACTATAAAAATTGGAACATTTCTCAGCCTGAGCACGTTCTAGCCGTTCCAATCTTTTGTAAGGCTCAATGCGCAAAGATGCACGCTGATAGGAAAATATGCCAGCTAAAAAGTTCCATATTGTAATTTCAGGCCAAAGAATTTTAGTAAAATATAAAACGGTTGATTTTATCTAAAATTTGTTTTAAATCTTATTAATATAAATAATCAATGTTTTTGTATTTAATGTTCTTTAAAAACGTTACCTGCCACATTAAAAAATCACTTATCCGAGATTCGCCAGAGGTCCGAAATAGCAAATCTGGTGATGGGGAATGACGGGTATAAAGACAGTTTTCTAACAATCTTTTACTTATATCGCTATCTTTCAAATCATCTCCGAATTTCAAGACAGCTTCTACTGTTTGCGTTATTTCATCGCGAGAGGTGTAAGAAAATGCTACGTTAAGAAAAAGTTTGTTATTGTTTTCAGTGTCCAAAACGGCCTTTGCTATAAGTTTTTGCAAATCTAAAGGTAAGAGCGACAGATTGCCAACTACTCTAATTCGTACTCCATGCTTTTGCAATTTGTTTGATTCTTCTAAAAGCTTTGAAAATTTTTCACGGGCAAGGTCCAACAAACCATTAACTTCTTCTTCGGATCTTTTAAAATTTTCAATACTAAATGCAAAAGTTGTAACTTCTCTAATTCCCATATCCAAACACCACCTCAGACAATCTGCCAACTTGTCAAACCCTTTGCAATGACCAGCTATTTTTGGAAGGTGTTGTGAATTAGCATATCGGCGATTTCCATCCATAACAAACGCAATGTGATACGGTAGATGCCCACCTGCTTTGATGACATTCATAGCTATTGATTCCAAACACGAATATTTATAATCGGAAACCCACGACATATCGAAACAAAAGAATTTTTTTAATACAGTTAATATCTTTTATCAGATTTCCACCCTTTACATTTTTTTTGCTAAATAAACTCTAGTCGTGTGATGGATAAAATCAAAGAATAATAAGCGATAAACTGTGGAAAAGAAAATAAAAAACAGTGCTAACAGATTTAATTTTTTTGACTCTCTTTTAACTATTTTGCTTTGAATTAAGTTGGCAACAATAAATTGTCAATAGTTGGCAATATTAGAAGTTTGACAAAGTAAAACAGAGGAATAAGTAAAGAAAATTAATTTTCAGCAAAAATTTTTCATACTTCTGATACAAAAGCTTAGAAAAAGTGTTAAATTTTGCTTAAAATAGTAAAAAATTTAAAAAGTTTTTTTATAAAAATGAAATATGGATAGTAATAAAGAAATCGTTGAGAAAATATTGACACCAGGTATGTGTAATTACAGATAATGGAGGTTTCTATATTTTTGACAGCCTTGCAGAATGCAGCCGTCTATTTTTCTTGCCTTCAGACACCAAAACTGGCTAGAAAATAAAATATTTAAATGCAAAAAGAAAGTTATGCATTTCATTTAATCCTGTACAAGAATCTTAAATATGTTAACATTTCATTTTATTGTTCTTTTCTTTTAGAGCTATATTTTTTAATTTCCAAGTTTTTGTCTGCAAGTCCTCTCAAAGAAACTTCAAAGGTAAGCATTCAAGATACAAACATGAATTGTATTTTGTTGATTTGGAAAACTTTGTTTATTTATTTAATTAACTATTAAAAACCAATCTATTTATTACAGGTCTTAATAAAGGAATTAGAAAATAAAAAGGTAAGCTTTGGACTCCTTTGATTATGCATATGCATGTACATATATAAGTTTTAATACCTACAATTGCTTGAAAGTTTTGCCAGAAATGTTCTTTGGCGGTTTCTTAAATATATTTTTGTTTTCATTGTTGTTTTTGTTAAAAAAATACAAAAAACTCTTTATCCGCATATAACGTGCGCTAATAGAGATGTGTAGAACTATACTAAAACCACAGAGCACTGTGACTAAAACTGAGAAAACAAATTCGAAATGTTAATCTGAAGTAATGATCAAATTTACGGATAAATGTGGAACGTTGAACAACTAATAAACTGTTCAAAATATCGGTTTTTAAAATTTGTAATAATATGTGAGGGTGTAGATTACTATATTTTCATAGGTCCCCTTATTGGTTCGTACGCACATGAAAGTTTGTTTTTTTTAAGTTTAATAACACTTCATCCATATACTGGCTGTATATGAAGGTGCACGTGCTATTAATAAGGGATAGGTATTTGATATAATACGCCTGTATGCACATGCAAATTATGTTCATTCAATGCCCATATGTAGATTAATATAGATATATGGGTTTGCATGGTCATATGCACATGTTAAGTACAATAATTCTGATGGAAATATTTAAAAAATTTAGTAGGTACCTACATATAGTAGGTATTCAATAAATTTATTAAAAATGTACATTATATTTTTATTCTACAGGTTTTGCCTAAACGTACAGACTGGTTGGGGAATGAGCATGATCAATCTTTGGCAGAGTTGGTAAGTTTTTGCAATGTATTGTAGGTTAATAAGATTAAGTAATTAAGTAATCCTAACCATTTAAATTTCTTGTAAACTAAGAGTTATAATAATGATGATTTAAATATTATTTTTTTCTGAAAAGAATTTTATTTGTGTTGTGATTAAACGAATTGTATGTATTTATTTTACATATGTATGTATGTATGTACCATTGTGTGTACATTCACTTGGTCTCACAAATAAAAGAACTAAATAATCTTGTTCCTTTTTGTTACTAAAGACGCCATGTTGCTTTTAGTACATTGCATAAAAATCAGAATTGATTATTTTCCTAGTAATAATAATAATAATGAAAAACAATTCATTATGTATTGACTAAATATTCCTTTATACATAAGTGAATTGAAATCAAAAATTATTGTTTAGTAATTTTTCATCACTGTGATTGAAACTTTTGTTAGTGTTCAAGTAGTAACAAATTAATGATCCTAGTTAAGATTATTTTTAAAATCGAATGTTTATGGACACTAATTAATTTTTAATATTACGTTTTTTGTGTTTTCATTATACAATAATTTTTTTTGCTTCGTATTATTTGTTTCTTGCATTGCGTTGCCAACCTCATTTTAATCAAACATTGCAGTAACAAATTTTTTACTTGGTATTTTAGGAACGGAAATATTCTCATATTGGACCAAATCATTTGTTGGAAATATGTTGTCGGATTGGGCCAATTTTAGACAAAGAATTAAGTCCCAGCGTTCCTGGTTTAGTTTCTTTAACGGGTGCTGGGCGCCAGAGCCTCTTACGAACAAAGGATAGTATATTTAAGTCCAGATCTTTATTGGATTATTGCACTCGACTTCATGGAGTATCGTTGCCGGACTCTGCAGTCACAAAGCCGATACATAACTTTCGTAAGTTTAATTGATATTTTAATTTTTTTTAAATGTACATAAATGCTAAAGTTTTTTCGCAAAATTTTGACAAACAGAAAAAGTTCTTATTGGTCGGGAATACGGTGGACCAGTTCGTCGAAAACTTTTAGTGCCTACAAGTTTGTATGGTAAAACAAAGCTTCTTCGACGCACTGTGGGTCACTTATCAGCTGTTTATTGTGTGCTATTCGATCGTACAGGTCATTACATTATAACGGGAGCTGATGACCTTCTTATAAAAATATGGTCAGCAATCGATGGACGTCTCTTAGCTACTTTTCGGGGAGCATCGGCAGAAATAACAGACATTGCGATTAATTTAGATAATACTATGTTAGCAGCTGGGTCTGTGGATCGTATTTTGCGTGTATGGGACTTGCAGACAACATCACCAATAGCCGTACTTGCTGCCCACACGGGCATGATAACTTCCGTGAATTTTTGCCCTTCACCAAGAAATGATTTAAAATATTTGGTAACAACAAGTAATGATGGCTCTATTGCTTTTTGGCAATATTCCACTCCTAGAGGCCAAAAAATTACATTTGCTCCAAAACCAATACAGTATCACGAAAAGTTAAGGCCAGGTCAAGCCCAAATGATGTGTACATCGTTTTCGCCTGGAGGTATTTTTTTGGCGGCTGGTTCAGCAGATCATCATATTCGAGTATATTTAATGTCTGAAGATGGGCCTAAACGTATATTAGAGACAGAAGCATATACAGATGCTGTAGATTCAGTTCAATGGTCCCATCGCGGTTTACGATTTATATCAGGTAGTAAAGATGGTACTGCACATATCTGGACGTTTGAATCACAGCAATGGAAAAGTGTAAAATTGTGCATGACGGAGCGTCTCCCAAGGTAATTTTTTTGTTTAGAATTAACATTTTTAAAAATATTTATAAGACTATGAATCTTTAAACTAATTATAATTTCTTTTAGTTGCCCAGAACCAGAAGAAGGCAAAAAATTGAAAGTCACCATGGTAGCTTGGGATTGTTCAGATAAATATGTTATAACCGCAGCTAATGATTTTACAGTATGAGTATTTGTTTATTAATTCGTCTTTTCATTTATTTATGTAATATTCAACCTTTCAGGCTAAACAATTATTACAAAAAGAATTTAATTCTTAAGATACTTTTATATTAGTGCATATTTATTAATTCATAATTCTAATGCATATTTATAAATACAAAAGAAAATAACATAGTGATTTATTTTTAAATGTTAAAAAATAATTTATACTATTATTGCTTGCAGATAAAAATATGGAATGCAAAAACTGCCAAATTAAATTGTGTTCTACGAGGACATAAAGATGAACTTTTTGTCTTAGAATCGAATCCTAAAAACGAGCACATATTACTCTCAGCCGGACACGATGGGCAAGTATTTTTATGGGACATTGAAAAGGGAGAATCAGTTGCTCATTTTATAAACAATATTGATGGACAAGGGCACGGTGGAGTATTTGATGCAAAGTGGTCACCGGATGGCACAATGTTTGCTGCCACAGATTCTCACGGTCATATATTGATCTTTGGTCTTGGTGTGACTGCAGATAGATATAAAATTGTAAGTTTATTTAAAAAAGAAGTATCATTTATTACTTTTATTAATATAAACTATTTTAGCTTCCGAATGAATTATTCTTCCACACGGATTATAGGCCATTATTGAGAGATGCTTCCCATCATGTCATTGATGAACAAACTCAGGTGATGCCGCATTTGATGCCTCCGCCGTTTTTGGTCGATTCGGATGGTAATCCGCATCCTCCTAGATTTCAGCGATACGTTCCAGGGAGAGAGAATTGTTCCACGGAACAATTAGTGCCCAATCTCACAATGGCCGTTGAAGGCGTTGTTGTCGAAGACAACAATTATTCAAATATCGATCGTTTAATAGCGGCATTGGCAAACCGACAAGGAGGTGCAGGAGGAGGTGTAAATCAAAGTAGCCCTCCAACAGGTAGAGCAAATCATTCTCAACTAGATCGTATGATTGAAGCCTTAGCCAACCGTCAAGGTCGTGATCAAGCTCCAGATTCTAATATTCGACCTTCGGGAAGTCGAAATTCAAACAATGGCAACGTTCTTGGTAACGGACCAAGTACATCTCGTAATATATCGTTGGACAGAAGATTGTCAGAACAATCTATTAATCAACCTCGCCAAGGCACAACATGGGGTAGACCTCCAGCTGAACAAAACCAGCCCTCTCCAGCAAGTCAATTGAAGTATGTGCGTCGCATTTATGTTCGACCAATGAAGTACTCTCAGCTCCAAACTCTTAAATCTACAGTATATACAGCTGGACAATATGAAATGCAAGATTACAGGCGCGAAATGCGACGTCGTCCAATTATGATAAGTACAGCAAGTGTTATAACTTCTCAGTCTGGTTCTGGGCGAAATAGAAACACTCGTACAAATGGTGCTATTCATGTTGGAAGAAGACGTAGTGGCCGTCCAGCTGGACAACAGCAATCTCAGCCTGCATACCGCACACGAGCAGTTCGCGATCAAGAAGAAATCGAAGAATCGTCTCCACCAGATGTCGTAGAAGAGGACGAAGAAAGTAGTAATTCATCTGGCGATACTAGTTACTCCAATGTCGAAGAAAACTTAGTGGAATCTTCTGACGATTCAGATACCGATTCCTCTGATTACTCTGACTGGGTTGCAGATACACCAGGACCTAACTTGGAACCACCTAAGCGTTCTAAAAGGAAACCACTGTCTCGTCGCCGCACTCTTAGCGAGGATAGCAGTGACGACACAACAGAACAACCAACTACATCAGCTAAGTCTGGACGAAAAAACAAAAAGGTTCTCATACCCCCGACTGCCCCTAATGGCGAAATTCCAGAAGTATTCCGCCCCGCAGAGTGGCTTTCGGAAGTAATTCCCCGGAAAGCACCATATTATCCACAAATGGGAGACGAAGTAGTTTATTTTAGACAGGGCCACCATCGTTATATCGAAGCGGTGCGTTTAAAAAAAATGTACAAAGTGTCGCACAGTTCCGAGCCGTGGAGTTTTCGGACCTTAAGAGATCGTGAACTCGTACGCGTCATAGGTATAAAATATGAAATTCGACCACCAAGATTGTGCTGCATTAAACTAGCTATTATCGATGAGGATGGTAATATGACGGGAACTACTTTTAAAATGAAATACCACGATATGCCAGATGTATTGGATTTTTTAGTTCTAAGGCAAACTTATGACTTAGCAGTACAACGAAACTGGACAATAGGAGATCGCTTTCGTTGTATGATTGGTGATGGTTGGTGGATGGGACAGATCGAATCGCGGCATGCATTATCCTCAGAATTTCCCGATTCGCCATTTATGTGCTATCGGGTTCGCTGGGATAATGGGGAATATGAGTATATGAGCCCGTGGGATATGGAGCCTATAGATGAAAATCGCCTACCTGACGAAGTTGGGGGAGCAGTGCCGGTTTTGCAAGAAGAAATTCGAGCAACTTTGTACCAACCAAAGTCTGAGGAGTGGCACCGAGGTGACCGTGATGGTTCATGTCGTCGAATTGTTAATGGTTTAGAACAAGTAAGTTCCAACAAATTTTTTTAAGTTTTAAAACAATGCACTTATCTTAATATTTTACCTTCTTCACAAAGGTTATGCGCTTATCAATAGCTGAGCATTTCTTAGCTCCAGTTGATTTAAATATTTATCCTGACTATGCATATTTAATTGAATATCCGATTGATCTAACAACGATCAAATCAAGATTTGAAAATCATTTTTACCGCCGTATCACCTCCGCCCAATTTGATGTTCGTTATTTAGCAACAAATGCTGAAAAGTACAACAGAAGGCACACAAATATTGTAAAACATGCCCGCATTATAACTGATCTATGTCTTCGTATTGTAAGGTTAGTAGCTTTCGTACAAATCGTAGATTTCTTGCTTTAAATTTGTTTTTCGGTTTAGGGAACCCAATGATATTGATGTGGCAGCAGTTTATCATCAATTAGTCGATGTTTACCACTCATCTGAATCAGAAAACGATAATGAATCAGATGTCGTTCCTTCAACAAGTACCGGACCATCAACATCGGCGGCAGCTGCAAGAGCCAGACAGAGCATGTCTTCAACAAGAAGGTACTTTTTGTAAAATATATGTTATTATCAAACTATAACTCATATAACCTTCTGTAGGTCTAATAGAAATCGTTCAGAGAGCGATTGGCGTATCGAATGTCGTCAACTTTTAGAATTAATGTGGTCGCGACCAGATTCATTGCCATTCCGTGAACCAGTGGATACAATAGAATTTCCCGATTATCTTGAAATTATTGCAACCCCTATGGATTTACGCACCGTCAAAGAAGATCTTCTTGGTGGAAATTATGAAGATCCGTTAGATTTTGCAAAAGATGTTCGCCTTATTTTCCAAAACTCCAAAAACTATAATACCAACAAACGTTCACGAGTAAGTTATTTTCTACAATATATAATCAATTATTTTTTTAGTTAAGTTGCAAATGGAGATCGTCAATTCATTTGAAAATCGTTATTATTCATCCTAAGGGTATTTAAAATTGAATAATAATAGATATTGGATCTTTTTTTCTTTTGTATTTCATTTGATAAGTTTATTAATTTTATTAAAAATTTGTATGGTATAATCTGTTCACTAAATTCATATTCACATCATTATTGTTGTGCTTCACTTTATTCTTTGACATGCTTCCCAATTATTCTCATGAAAACTTATATCTAATCATCACCCACAACTACCCATGAACAAATTCTATAAAACATAATAATGAATGACGATCATTATTGTAGGAATATTTGGCGGTAAGGTTATTCAAGTATATACAACGTGTTTTATAATCTTTAATTTTTTAATGTGTGATTCATGTTTAATGTGCAATTAGAAAATAGTTGTATGTATAATTTGTTATTTTTTGTTTGTATGTTTCTAGATTTATTCTATGACTTTGCGTTTAAGTGCCCTATTTGAGTCGCAAATAAAGACAGTAATTAGCAATTGGAAAACGGCCAGAAGACGAGCTAATAAGAACAAATCTCGTGACACTAGTAGCAGTCCTAATAAGCGAGCCCAATCTGAACGGACACGTTCCACGGGTCGAAGAGGAAATTTAGTACGAAATACAAGGAGAATAAGAAATTCCGAAGAATCTTCCCACAATGATGGGGATGACGATGACGGCGATAATAAGCAGCCACGAGTAGGTCAACGAAGAGGTCGCATTGGGCAAACACGTAGTGGAAGTGGTACGGCGACAGCAAGTGCTTCAAGCTCGAATCGTGTCAGTTCTTCTTCACACAGACGAATGAATGCTTTGGATGATGCACAACCGGCAACATCCCGAGCTTCTAGGCGCAAAAATGCGAGTCAAGAGTTAAATTGCGATGAGGAAGCAGAAGAAGAAATTGAACCTACGGCTTCAAGTTCCGATTCGGATGATGATGGCGATGATACTTCAAGTGAAGAGTCGATTAGCGACAACAGTGCAAGTGAAAATTCTGAAGAAAGTTACAGTCCAGAGAAAGACAGAAAACAAAGAGGTCGTAAAAGGCATCATCATAAATCTGAACGTAAAAGCAATCAATCAGGAAGAGCTAAACGCAGACGTCGTCATGCAGAAAATGATACTGATGAGGATTTCGACTTGGATAGGCATAAAAAACATAAAAAATCAGGTCGAATAGGACGAAAACCAAATAACGGCACACGTAGAGTCGGTGGTGCAGTTTCCCAAATGGATGAAAGTACACAAGACACTCTGTCTAATACACCGAAAAAAAAGGGAAGACCTCCTAAAACACCACGTAACGATGATGGTCCAAGCACAAGTTCTGCCCTTAACGTCTTAATGTTACAAAGTCCTTCACGAAATACTAGAAATCAAATAATTTCTCAAACAAATTCAGTTGGAGTTGGAAGACGTGCCGCTGAAAATGATCACAGTTATCACCTTCCAGTGCGTAATGGTCGTATAATTGAATCCGATACAGACTCCCGGGAGGTCGCAGCCCGGCCAACTAGAGCTAGTGTAAAGCGTGCCATTATGGAATGGGCTCGTGGTAGTGAGTTAGAAGACGGCGAAGGAACTGAAGAAGCCGAAGAAGTAAGTTTTTTTCAAATGCCTTTTATTTTTAAATTATTGGGCTATGCTTTTTTCAAATGCAGCTAAAATTTACATATAATTTATATAATTTGCAAGTACAGCTGATTGTTTGTACAACCACTTCTTAAATGTTAGGCGTTTATTAATCGTTTGAAAATAAATTGTGGATAACGGCAATCTTATTAAAAAGCAGGAACTGGCAGATAATTCCAAGGGATTTATATTAAGGCTGATCAGTTCAAATTGTTACTACTTTTTTTCAATAAATCCTGCGGTATGGCGTCATTGGCTGCTTTAAATATTGGCTTCGAATGATTCAAGATTTGCTGGTGCTGGCATAAACCAATGACTTAACACAGCTCCATTAAAAGTAATCCAGAGGCGTTTAATCGCATGAAGAAGGGGTCAGTGAACGGGACCACTTCTGGAAATAAAGTTGTCACCAAATTAATTTTGCAATAAATCGATTGTTAAGGGCCCTGTATGGCAAGTTGCGCCGTCGATCAGTTAGTAATGCTCGATAGCGCTCGCCATTCATCGTTAAAGCAACTTCTTGCTCATTTCGAAAAAGCTTGTAAACAGCACCAAACAGTTAATTTTAACGGTTGTAATGGTGATTCGTTAGTGGCTTGAGAATTGTCTTTGCTCCAAATGCGGCAAACTTTGCTTATTGGACGACGTGTTTAATGAACTTCGCGAACATATCTATTTTTTACATACTTTTTTCGACAATTTAGAATCATTGTGCTAGCGGACAACGATTCATGTTGGCTTGCCAAACCTTACTAAACAGAAATGTCTACACAGTTTGACTTTCTCACATGTCAAACCATACGTGGAAGCGACAAATATGAAGATTAGAAATTTGTGGTTGAGGAGTATTTTCAAATGTAAGGTCTTTGCAATGTCGTGCTTGTAGCAGGCACAATGAAGGATAAAAAGATCCAAGCAGAAGAAATACTCTTGACGGATAAGACGGCTTATCCCCACATTCGTGATTGCAGCTATCCACAACATAGCTTGAATACGCTAAAAACAATATTTGAAGATAGCAGACTGGAAAAAAGAGTAGCCATTTACTTGACTTAACTGGTGTATGAGAAAAAAAAAGTTCTCGAATCATAATCTAATAGCAATATTTTTTTGTCTAACGTTAAAACAAATAAAAATTGAAAAAAAAGTTTAAAAAAAAAGTCCCATCTTGAGCCCGCGCTGGATCTCCTAAGAATTAGGTATATTGGCATTTCCATTTTGACCTGTCGTGATATTTGTACCACAAAATGTAAAAAAATGAAATGAAGTAAAATTTGTAAAAAAAAAATGTTTTTATATATACATACATACAAAGTAATGAAGTATCACTATATTCAGAAAAAAAATTACAGCAATCGACGCTAAGCGTCGTGACGTTAAAAAAACGGAAGTGGATTTTGACTTGCATTACAAAACGAAATAAGACTGCGAATTGAGCAAGACGTTTTGTATTAAACCTTTTTTAGTTAACTTTGAACTTATATAGATTTATTTTTCAAGCTATCAAATATAAAAATCTTTGCTCGTTTTAAGGTACATATGGGCATTTTTAGCGAAAAGTCTACTTTTTTTTAATGTAACGCCATAATGCAAATAAAGTTGTATTTTAAGACCACGTTGTTCAACCGTTATCCCTTTTGTTACTATTTGTGGAGCTAGTTGCGCTTTCAACCAAAATATAAAAAAGTAAACTATACATATACAATTTTTTGAGAAACAATTTAAATTACTTCTGGCGTTACGTTACAAAAAGTAGACTTTTCGCTGGAACTGCCCATATTTGAAAAAAAGTCAATTTTTTAACATTAATACGATTTCCGTATGACGTGCTACATTCCCAATTTTCCATATTTGATAAATACACTGAGGAAAGCTGGCTTCTATGCGCATTTCACTGGTTGCTTGGGCCAGATCATCAGGAAACCTTTTCCAAAGATTTTAGAAAAGCTAAACATTTTATACAAATAAAACCATAAAGCGAATAAGAGTTTTAAACACTCAATGTCCTAATTTTAACATTATCAAAGCTTAAACAAAACACCAACAATAAACAGTGAGTTTATCTTTTCTTACAATTTTTTAAATTTTAATATTTTATTTACTATATATTATTATTTTAATTACAACTAAAAACATTTTTAATTAAACTTAAAAAAATTAAAATTTGGTTCTTATACAACATAAAACAATAAAATCAATTTTGGTCACAAGATCTTGTTTACTGTCAAATCTGGGCATCTTTCGTCTTGATTCAAGTTTCGTTTATATTAAACCAATTCTAGATTTTTTTTAGCGCAAAGAGTCATGAATGCTTCCGACACTATTTTCACAAACCTAAAAGTCGTAAAATGTAAAATGTTTTTCTGCAATACAATGCTATTGTTGCTATATTCAAAATTCAACAAAATTGAAGGTCAAAGCGCGAGCTCTAACACTAAAAATAAATTAATATTTTACAGTGTAGTAATGCAGACAAAATACAAAATATTTACGCTATTAGAAGTCGATAAGAGAACACATTTTGTTTGACCGACCCACGTTAATATATGTATATACATACATATATACTTATGTATGAGGCCGTCAGCGCAAAAGTCGTGTAAGCCTTAATTTTTCATACCCTGACTTATCTACGCAAAATTGATTAAAATTACGAAAATAAAATAAGAAACTAGTTTATCTGTTGTTTTACCAGTCACTAACAGAAAGCGTTGCAAAAGTTTGTTGCATTTATTTATTTTTGCTCTACTTATAATACACAAGTAGACATAAACCACACAAAAATTAAATAAATGTAATGTGGCTTACACACAACTTTTGAGCTGACGGCCTCATATATTTTAACTAACTTAATTATAACAAGTAAGAAAGTATAGTAAGTCAAACCCGACAATATGATATCCTACACCACAGTATTTAAAAACACATCATGCTTATGTGTTCATATAAATATGGATTTATGTATGTTTATAAACTTCATTAAAATCGGTTTGAAAGTTTGTGAGAGGCAAAAATTGCCTCCTACCTCCTTGTGGTCCTATTTTTGAAAAACTGTATAGCTTATGTGTCCGTATAGATATGGTTCTATCCATGTTTTAAATTTAATCAAAATCGGTTTGATAGTTTCTGAGGGGAAGAAATTTCCCCCTATCTTCCCTCATGGTCCTACGATTCGGCCCATTTTCAATAAGCTTGGTCCTTGTCCCCAAATTTTATCAAATTATCTCCAAAATGGCGACCTGTACTTTGCGCACAAGGTTACATGGACTGCCAGCCGGACGGACATCGTTAGTTCGACTCAGAAAGTGATTCTAAGTCGATCGGTATACTTTAAGGTCTAGGTCTAGGATTAATATTTAAAGGCGTTACACACATCAGCACAAATGCATAATACCCTCTCCACTATTGTAGTGTGGGTATAAAAAGAGTAATTTTTGGGATTTCAGTGTTTTGATTATGACTCAGCCATATTTTAACCGATTTGACAGATTTACAGACGTGTTTAAGAATAAATTTGCCTGTTACTTTGGTTATAAATCTTGGACTCAGAAAGATCTATGGTTCCCGAAAATGGGTATTGTTCAAAAAAAAAAAATATATTTTGGTCATAACTTTTTTGTATCTGAACCGATGTTTTCGGAAAATATTTTCTACTAAAGATTTTTTGATATACATATGTATATGGAATAACCATAGGTCATATGACATTCCAAAAATTCAGATTTTTATACAATTTCTGATATTTTCTGTACGGGATGTACCACGCCCACTTTTCCAATCCCGCCCACATTTTGTGGGATGCTGTGTATTGATAACTTAAATGTATGCACCTAATTGGCTCTTGCCGTTCTCCAGATTTACAGAAAAAAAGTAATAAAAATACAACAACACCAAGGGATTTTTGGAAAAAAATTTAGGTATTCGTGGTTTTTTTCTCATAACAGTCTTTTTTGACCGATCTGGCTGAATTTCAATAGCAAAATTATAATAGGAATACTTGACAGAAAGATATACCAACCAAGCGCCCATCATATCTGGGGGCTTCGAAAACCCCATTTCAACAGACAGACGGACGGACGTACAACCGGATTTGAACTTCCCTTGTCATAAGGATCCAGAATAAATATAGCTTATAGGGTCTTAGATCAATATTGTAGAAGTTACAAACGGAATGACAAAGTTATATATGTATACCCTTTTACCTTCGGTGAAGGGTATAAAAAGATTTTTATAACAAATCTAAATATGAACTGAGGATATGGCAGCTGACTTCTTAACAAAATCCCTATCGAGTGTGAAGAACTTTCATTGCTGCGCCCAAATGAATCTTGGTATTCATTTTAGTGGGTGTAACTTTATAATACATATATAACTTGTTTAATATATTGTAATTAAATCAATTTTTTTTGTGTTTCAATTGTAAAATTATTTTTAATACTGTAAATAAATTTTCATTTGTTAACTGTTTTTTTAAAGAAAACTCCTTATCACTTACTAACAGAGAAACATTGGCTTTGCCCACTGCGTTATCCATGAATTTATTTTACGAAATCTAATTTCTTGTTTTCAAAAATTTTGGATTTCAACAAAAAAAAAACCTTATGAAATCAAAGTTAGAACAATTTCAAAAAATGGGAAAGATTTCGAAATTCTGTTTACAAGCTACTTACTTCTTAACTAAGGCCCGTTTTCACAACTTACCGATAGCTAAAGGTAGGATTTTATCGGCCGTATAAAAAGTGTTCCATTATTACAACTTTCATTCATGTATTCATGTATGCTCATTAGAAAATAATTTTTTGTTTTATGAAGAAGACCTTTCCTTTTTATAAATTATAAACCATTTTTCTTGATTTTAAGTAACAATTAAACAACGATTTTGTTGCATTTAGATTTTGCCGACACCTACACCCACCAAATCAAATGAAACAACAGTAAATCGAGAAAACAATGGTCCCTCTTCAAGTCGACATACAGGTGCCACGTTGAGTGTAGTCAGACAATTGCGAACAAATCGAAATACTATAGTAGAAGCACACAATGACTCTGACAACGATAGCGACAATGAACCTCTGGCTTCAAGTCAAGGATCTCAACATAGACATCAACAGAGTAAGTAAAATGCGATTTGTACAATATATTGACTTTAATGAATTACAAAATGTGTCATATTTAAGGTAATGCCAGTATGTCTTCACCTCATCCAACACATCTTCAGCGAAACGAATCATCACAAAATGGAAAATTAAGTGGCAGCAGTTCATCTTCATTACATATGACACGTTCGCATGCAACATCAACAACATCGAATTTAGCTACCTCGTCTTCTGCGGCACCGCCGACTGATCATGATCATAATTATGTTGGGGACCCTGGACCATCAACCTCCACAGCAGCTAACAATAGAAACATTAAAAGAATATTCTTAAGGCATCCGCACAATTTCAATGAATCAGATACAAACCTTCAAGGCACGGAAAATGCAACGCGCTTACGACGTGGCCTGACGTCATCTTCAATAGCGGGACCTTCTTCCACGCACTTAAGCGAGATTGACAATACAGCTCAAACTACAGTAACTGTCAGAAGAGGTCGATCACGATTCAGCCAGGAAAATTCTCAAACAGAACCTTCAGCTGACGAAAATGGAGCCGAAGACGAGGATGACAATGAAGAAGGTGTTTCTGATATGGGTACGGGTGGATCAACTGACTCCTCTGATGACGCCTCAGATTCAGAAGACAATCAGCCGTTGACTTCTTATGTACCTAAACAGAAAGTTGGTAGAAAACCCCGTAAACGACGACTTTCCGATGATTCTTTTGTCGCAGATGAAGAAGATGACTATAAAATCACGCGTCATGGTGTTCGAAAACGTGACACTAGTGAAGTAGGCGGTCGTATAAGCAGTCGCCGAAATCAAAGGGGTTCTCGGAATCAAAAACGGCCACGCTACAATGAATTAAGTGATGAAGATGAAAATGCTATCGCTTCTAATATTCGTGGTAGAAAACAGCGTAATGAATTGATTTCTGTTGTTGGCAGTTCGGCTTTACACCAAGATGAACAGGACGCGAGTACAATGGACAGTGAAGATGATCAGTTGGTAAGTGTCAGTAGTAGAGGCCGCATTCGAAAAATTACTGCCAAAGCGAGAGGGATTTTTAAGGAGTAACTCTTAACTATTCAACTACTCCTGCGACTGCATACAGACATACACATATATTTTCATTGAAAACAATTTCAGAATTCATCCACTTTTTATTTAGTTTTTATGATTTTTTTCTAGAATAAGAATTCATTAACATTTTAGATATCCCTCTTAATCAATATACATACATATTTCATTTAATATAAGTTCAACACCTTAATTGCATATATTTTATGCTTTGTTTGTAGCGTTTTTGTAAAATATTAAAAACTGTTTTTTTTCATTAAATTTCTTGTCTCTTAACTTACGCCTTGGTGTATTTCAATTAAAAAAAAAACTTGAAAGCATATACATATTCATTTTTTCTTAGTTGTCGGCACCATCATATAATATGAGTATATTTTCTTTTTATTTTTGTATCCAAAAGTAAATGCAAAATTTATGTGTATATTTTTCTGCTTTAGCCATGTTTTAGTTTTAATGTTAATTCAATATACTTATCAATCCAACTTAAATACACATACACAGACATACATACATATATACATATGCATTCATTTATTTATTGAGATGTTAAAATAAATATGAAATTATAAAATTAATACAAAATCTTTTATGTACATTTATGTTTCAAAGTTTAATTGAAAAATAAAAATAAAAAAATTATTGATATTTGTTTTACTTAAAAACTAGTCTAAGTAAGAGTCGCCGATGTCATTGTTTTAATTATGTTTCTTAAGCTACGGTCAATTTTTTATTAAACATTTGACCAAATAAGCATAACCACTTCTTTTGTTTATAGTTAGTAAGATTTATCTAGCTAGAGCCTAGAGCTAAGCCTCCATCTTCGCCGTTTTCTTAGTGTCTTTGTGCAAAAATTCTTCATTGTGTTTACGCCACACATAACGCCCGCCATCGGAACCAAACAAATTAATTTGCTTTCATCCGTAAAAAGAACCTGTAAGACATCAAAATGTTGATAGGAAAACCCAAAATAACGTGGCATGTAAATTTTACCGTGATATGTGCTCTCGTGCAATACACATGGTTTCTATCGAGCCACTCGTCCATGCAATCCGTTATGGCAAGTGTTGGAGCGAAAATGAATGGGTCATTTTGTACTTCGCGAACTATAAACTTCTCATCTCTCAGGCAAAGCTTTCTTTTTTACAGGCGCGCGTTGTTTATTTGTTATTCTGTTGCCTTTTTTGTATCGCGTAATGATGTCGTGTACAGTTGATTTGCTTTTATTAACGATACTTGCGATTTCTCGTTGAGTTTAACCTTCTAAATAGTTATCAAAAACTATTTTTCGCTTTTCCAAGTTAGACTGTTTGATTGTACGCGGCATTACAAAAAGAATTTGAAAATATTGTCACATATCAAAAAGTATTTTCAATTTTTGGGAATACAAAATTTTTAATTTCAAAAGTTTTTGTTATTCGTGCTCAAGGCCCATTGAAAAGGTCTGTGCAAGAAGCCTGATGATCATTGTTTATGTTCTTTTTAGTTGTCAAAAGTTGTTTACATGTGCATGTATACGTTTATGGTATGCCACACATACACGTTTTTTCCTTTTGCTTTGTATATGTGGTAGTAAATTTTTGACAACTAAAAAGAATCGTATTTTGTTTTTGTACAAGTAAGCAGACCTGATAGATGGGCCTTGTTCGTGCTCAATTCCCAGTTTTTATTCTTGATAAAAACACTTGAAATTTATTGTTGATGGGATAAGCTATTCCTATGCGCATTTCACTGGTTGCTTAGGCCAGATCATCAGGAAACTTCATCCATAAAGATTTTAGAAAAACTAAAGATATTAAACCAAATAAAAATGTTAAACGTATAAGACTTATAGCAACAGTTCTACTTGTAATAATATCAAAGCTTAAACAAAACAACATCAACAATAAACAGTGGCTTTATCTCATCTTACATTCCCCATTTCAAAAGCAAATATCCAACTGACCACTTATAATGTAAAAAAAAATTCAGACATTAACAATCATAACGGTAGTTGAAATGAATTTCCTGTTACTTTTTTGCTTTGCCCGACTTTCATTGTGACCATAGTTTTAGAATTTTTTAAGATTTGTTTTAAAGTACCGTGTTGGAAAAATAATGGTAATGTTTTTACTACAAAATTTTATTGTGTAGTTAATGATTAATTAAATGTAATCAAGAGTTTTTGAAAAATAAAAAGCTATGACATCTAAAATAGTTGATAAAAATCTACCAATGATTTGCCCGACTTTCAATGTAGGTTAGGTAAGGTTCCATGGGCAGCCATCGAGAGACAGCTCACTTGGGTCCTTTACTGGTCCCTTTGTGGTACCCAGCGCCAATGCCCATCCTATAGAGCAGTTTCTCAGATGGCGTCACTGCAAAGTCCAAATACTTTGTCTTCCTAATGAAGAGACGGAGCGATTTAAGTTCTATCCTAGACAGATCCCCCAAGCAGTCAAACACCGGTTCCCCCAGGTATTTTTCTCTGATGCCCCGCAGACCGGGGCATTGACAGAGAATGTGAAACACAGTCTCCTCTTCCTCCTCGTTCTGACAACTTCTGCAGTAGTCGTTAAATTCCAGACCCATTCTTCCAGCATGAGTCCCCACCGGCCAGTGCCCAGTCATAACCGACACCACTGTCCTAATCTGGTCCCTGTTGAACCCAAGTAGAGACCTAGTTCTCCGTTCGTCATATCCAGGTATCTTGTATATCGAGCAGGTGGACTCACCGGTCCACCGCGTCTGCGCAACCCTGTATGATTCGCGCCTGATAAGTAGCTTACAGTGAGCCATTGGAAGGCCAACGAATTGATCAATGAATGCGTCATCCATACGACCACCCTGTTTGGCCAGCCCATCTGCCACCTGATTGCCCGGGCACTTTGAGTATCCCGGTATCCATATTAGCGTTACCCTCAAATATTTCGCAATCTAAATCAAAGATATCGCCTCGGGGTGCAATAGTCCACTCCATCAGGGACAATCTAACATTTGATTATCCCGGCGTGTCCATAGTCACGGGCCGACCAGCCGTGCGCCGCGTCCAGCCGTGTCACCGAGCAAAGAGCCATCTGTCTGGCCGTCATGTGCACCGGGAGCCAGTTTAATATCGTAAACAGTGCCCTCGTGGGAGTGCATCGCATTGATCCCGTGATCACCAACGCGACTAGTCTATGTACCTTCTCAAGCATCGCGCGGTGCCTACTTTTATCCAATGCAGTCCACCATACAACGACACCGTAATACAGAGTCGGCCTTACTAAAGCTTCAAAGATCCAATTGACTCACCTCGGAGCCATGCCCCATTTCCTGCCGATTGCACCTCTACACGCATATATGTCAACTATTGCCCTTTCCACTCTCATCCGGACATTTAGTCCCCATGTTATCCCATGTTATCCAGAACCACGCCCATATACTTAGCACTGTGGGAGATCTGAAGCTCAGTTCCATTTAACCTCGGAAGCCTAAAGTCCTCGGTCTTGTACTTCCTCGTAAAGAGTACTAGTTCCGTCAACACCTCAAGTGCTTCTTGGCTATTCTTAGTCCAACAACCATCCGATTTCCGGACATAGGTTGGGACAACCGGGCTCGAAGCCATTATTTTACGCAAACGGGTTGTCTCAGAGGATCCCTCCACGCCGCTACAGAAGTTCCTCCAAGCATTCCTTTTCGATGATCTAACAAAGTTTCTAAACTTTTAATGTAAGCCACTGTAGATTTGTTTTCAGCTAAGAATTTATTTATCTCACGATCTAATGCTTGCTCTTGGGGATCCATAAAGTATTCAGAAATATCCACAATACTAATTATTGTTAAAGCTAAGGCACGAGCTCTATGTGTACATTTGTCCTTCAAGTTGTGCTGAAAAAGGTCAACATAAAAAAAAAGACAAAAATGAAAAAACAAGGGGAAAAAATAAACTTTGGACTTCAAGAAAAATTCTTGACAAAAGTACGGAAAAAACGGAAGTAAGGAAAAACATGTAAAATCAATTAAAATGGATAATCATTAAAAAAAAGCAAATTTCGATCTACCAAAGGTAAAAATATAATTTGGTTTAAGGATTGATGTTTGACTATTGACGTCAGCAGTCGTCGTTGGCTGCGAGTGTAAGACGGCAAATCCATCTGAGGAGATCGAGTGGTTGCGATCGAAACCTGCCGGCCAGGGTTCGAGCCCCGGCCACGGTCAAAAATGAAAGATTATCAATAACAATTTTAATTCATTTTCATGTTGTAAAATTCCTTTCTTCATAAAAATACATTGATGAACTTGAGTCGAATTAAAATATTAAAAATTTGGATTAAAAACCATAAATAGTTCAACGAAATAACCACAATACTAATTATTGTATTCAGTTAGCTTTAAAAATTCATCAATAAATGCCGATTTCTTTTTTGGGGATTTTCATTTAGTGCCTGACTTTTATGAAATAAACTTGCAAATTACATTCCTGGACGTTCTCCTTAGCAGTAGTTGTTACCTCTCGAGCCTTATTCATCCGCTCATTTCTTTCTAACACATACTTCTTATAGGCTATGTAACCTCTCCAATGTGGTGGGTGGCCAGATTCACCACAGTTAAAGTTTCTCCCACCCTATCTATTGGCTCAGCAAACATTTTATTGAAGAAACATCACCCAGTTTTTTTTACCGGGTACCAAAGAAACAAGAAAAATACCTGTGTCCAAATTATTATTTTTTTTTTGAAATGGTTGTCGTTATTGTAGTGACTTTGGAAATTATACCAGAGGGGCTGCTGGCTGGTAGGAAATCAAGCGATTGGTACTCTTTAATGCGTTTGCGCATTTGTCTTTCGCATTTATAAATTATTTTCTTTTCCCAAATCATCACTATTTATTTTTTTAAACTTTCCAATTTCAAATACATATTTTTACATATTTTAGCATTTCATTACAGTCTTTCATTTTTGTTGCCAGTATTGATCCATTTTCAAAACATTTTGCGAAAGTGATAGAAAGTACCAAGTTGCCATTTAGCTTTCGCACCGAAATTGTTTTCGCAAAGCAAAAGAGAGTAGCCCCCCTGGAGACGATTCATCCATTGGTTTTGTAATAAAGACTACGGAGAACAAGTGATATTTGTTGCTTTTTTTAGGGTAAATGAATATGAATTAATTTGCTTTTCCTTCAATAAGGACATCATTTTTGGCATTAATAGATGCATCTGACAGATAAAGTTTGGCTTTATGATTATTGACATTCTTTATATTGAAACCTATTTTAGGCGTTTTTCCAACGTCAACATTATATACAGCAGTTTTCTGGAAATCGAAAACGCAAGAATGTTAAGCCTCGTTATTTAATAAGATATCTGTAGTAAAAGAATTTTATAATAAATATTATACATCGTCATCTTAAAGACCTAATAACCTATCTGCAAAAATTTCAAAATTGAGTTTTTTTATGGATTTTTATTCCGTTTACCATAACGCATATGTGTGCAAAATTTTATTTATTTATTTATTTCATTTATGCAATATCAAGCCGTAGAGGCCAAAATAACAATATTACATGTATTACATGCATATTTTGAACATGTAATATTACAAATGACAAAGTTTTTGTACCTAGAGGACCGTTACGCACAAAAAAAGAGAAAAATAAATCATCAAAAATCACGATAAAAGTTTAATTTTGTTGCATAGTGTAATTTAAGCAACCATTAAGTACTTGTTTTTGCTTAAATCAGTTAAAGAAACTACTACTGTAATTATTTTATGTATATAATATTCATGTGTACAAAGAAATTTTTATTTATTCATGCTCATTAGTACTGCAGATAGGTTGTTTGGTTTCAGATTTTTACAATTCCAAAAAACCTAAGTGTCATAACATAAGCTGTGATTAGAAAAACAAAATTTTCTCAACCGATATATATAACTGGGGTCTAATCACCGCATTTGATACTATCGTATCGAATAAACTATCGATTTTTTTGCATACGATAGACATGTAATGTCGAGTTACTCGATATGGAATGCTATTATTTCAAATTTAATAAATTTCATTCGATATCGAGAGTCGTGATACCAAATTAAATAATTTCGATAAATTTTGCTCGATATCGTATGAGGTGATTAGACCCCTGGTTTCATTTTAATCAAAATGCGTAATTTTCGTTTCAATGTCGGTAACAGTTCCAATTTTATAACGTTTTATCCCTCTCCTGTAAACTTTTGAAAACTGCAGACAGGTTATTTCGTCTTTTAGGTGACGACACACAAATATTTCTCTATTAAACCGAATTTTATAACAAAAATTATAAAATAAATTCTCATATTATTCTAAGTCAAATTACAATCCTCAGAAGCTTCTAACTTTAATAGTCTTATTCCTTCAATATTTTCCAGGACAATTTGATATGCACTATCAGAATTTTCGTTTGTATATTTCTGATAGTGCATAGAAAATATTCCTGGAAAATATTGAAGGAATAAGACTATTAAAGTATAGAAGCTTTTGAGGATTGTAATTTGACTAAGAATACACATTCGAATAATATGAGAATTTATATAATAAATGTTACTTACCATGAGAAATAAATTCCCAGATTCTATTTGTTAAAAATTAGAATAAAAGTGTATTAAAATCAACTCAGAAAGTGAGTCGATCGGTATACTTTAAGGTGGGTCTATGACCAATATATTATGGTGTTACACACATCAGCACTAATGCATAATACCCTCTCCACTATTGTGGTGTGGGTATAATAAAATTCAATTAGCATATTATCAAAAATTTAAAAGTTTTACAAAGGACTTCAGTTCGGCTCTAAAAATTTAAATAAATATTTTCTTTGAACTTTGTGTAGATAATGTTATCTATATTAACTTATATAAACAAAAAAAATTAATTTGCGAGATTTACAAATTTAAGTTTGTGACGATACGTCTCTCAGGCATATGTACATATCGTCCCCTTAATATAACAATAGCGTATGTGCTCATACGCTATTATTTTTTTATTGCATATTTAGAATCTCCATCATTGATTTTATGTCTGGTCAAAATTTCGTCAAATTCTACTTCCAAAAAGTGGGTCAAAATGTCGTTGGAAAAAATAGTGTATAATTTCTTGTTCAGAATTTTCCTTCAATAAGTGTGTAAGTTCATATGCGCTATTTTACTTGAAATTGCCACTCCAAAGTTGTTAAAAGAATAATAGTGTATACGCATTATACTCCATTTTAGCCTGTAGAAAAAAATTCAATTTATGAAAACTTTAACTCATAAAATAGCTTATGATAATATATACTATTGTTTGAGAAATAGTTTCATTCTGACCATCGAAAGCTGCATGATCTCCAAAATTTGTGCAAGAAGAATGTAATTCGTCGTGGCTCGCAGTCATTTTTTTATAACCTACAAGGTGGAAACAAGCGAAATTGTTTAGATCAGCCAGATGAAGCAGAGGAAGAGAAAGAAGACGAATGAACTTCTAGTAATTTTTGATTTACGCAATGTATACCTTAATTTGTCATAATTTTTTGTTTTTAATACCCCAAATTGAAAAGTAATGAATATATGCCACTGAATTAACAAAACTATGAATTAATTACTGTTTTATAATGTTACAAATTGATATTTTTGATATCAAATATTTAAAAAAAAATACCGAAAAATTATTGAATAAAACAGCGTATACCATACAAAATAAAATAGTGTATCAGATTCATCATACGAATTCCTTAAAAAATAAAATAGCCTATATGGAGGACTTGCACTTTGAATGACATATGGATGGTATTAAAGGAAGCGTAGAATAAAAAAAATTGGTCAATTTAAAGACAAGAAACGGTATTACGTATTCGTCGAAAAATCCAATATGAAGAATTTTTATTAACCGCGATATTGAGGTTTTAATAGATATCCGAATTGACAAAAACTTTAAACGCGATTTTCTCAAAACCCTAACAAAATTATACGCTTTTGTTATATTGAGGGGACGAAATGTTGTGTTTATTTGTGTTTATTTCTCAATTTATTAGAACATCCATCATATTTTCCGTGTTATTTTTAAAATTTTTTCAGATGCAGTAATTCTGCATCTATTTTTGCTGTAAGCATCTTCTTTTCTATTTTTTAAACTTAATAATTTGATCAGTTTATTGAAATGTTTATGGAGATGACATAGTTTGTGGGGGTAGTAGATTGGGCATATCCCTTTTCCACCCTGTATCCGCGCCGGGGTACCAAATTATTCTAAAATCTTGAAAAGCTACGCTTATTTAAAAAGAATAAATTGAAATTCTTCATCTATTTTAACTTCATAGACTCTAGACTACTTACATTTACAGAATAAAAATAAATCTGTTTTCTTGTTTTCCTAAAAATTGTCGTCTTTTCTGAATGCAGGTACATACTCGTAATTTATTTACAGCACAAAAAAACACAAGTTTTAGTTGTTTTGTTTAATAATTGGTTTTAATTTTATTTTGTAATATTATTATTTTTTAATTCATAAAGCGTAAACCGTTAATAATATGTAATGATTAAAGTTAATAATATTTTTTTTTTAATATTTATGTATATAATTGTTAAATATTTTAACTTAATATTTACGTTTATTAATAAACTTGTATAAACTGGGTCAGATTTTCAAAGATAATTTTTTTTTTTTTTTGAAATAAGAGAACTATTTTTTTTTGGTTTTTGTGTGCAATTTTGAGTTTAATAGAAATGTTTTGCTATTGTTAATTTTTAATTACACTTTAATTTATTTTATTAGACATAGTAATATAATTTTGGTGGAAAATATATACATACATATGTATATGAGTGTGACATTTCTACGAACTTTGTTCAAATAAAATCAATGCGTTTTAATCTAAAAGTAATATTTTGAACTTTTTATATACCATATAGAACACACATACATACATGTTTACATACCCATGGGCCTGTTCGGAAATGCATCACTGCGCTGCATCAGTGATTTAAAATGCTTAAATATATATCAGTGAAGTAGATGTGGACCAAAAAATTGTCAAATACTCCACAAAAATAATAGTCACACAATAAAAAAAAATTAAATTATTTTTTATCGGCATTAAAAAAAGTTTGCTTTTCTGATGCAGCGCAGTGATGCATTTCCGAACAGGCCCTATATGTTAACTAGAATTGCTTAAGCAATTTTAAATGTTGCCAACTAAAAGGAAAGTTTATTTTGATTTTTAACTAGAGATGTCTAGAGCAAGGTTTATTTGTAAAATCTAAGATAAATTCGGGTTGGTCAGACTTGGTCAAAGTTTTTTTTATAAGCCGATGCACCTTTTGAAGGCATTTTATGTCATATTGAATGGAATTAGAAAAGGTATCATAAAACAAAATTACCTTTATTTTGGGAAACATCGAAAATAAACTTAAGCTTAAGGCAAATGAAGCCATTCCTGTACATATCTAAGAATGTATATGTGGAGTATGCGCTATATTCTACAAATTTGATTAAAACAAATTAACAAATTACATTTAAAAACTTTTATAAAACAAAAACAAATAAAAAGCTTAAACATAAATATTTATATTTTTTATGTTTGTTTAATTTATTGTAGGTATCTACTTGTTTTTGGGAAAGTATAAAACATTTTTTATTTTTGTATTGCTTTAATTAATTCAATATGTAATTAATAATTATTACATTAGTATTTCTATTCTTACGGGTATAAAATAAAAACAAATTTGTATGGTTCTTTTATAAAATGCTGCGAATTTTCTAAATAAATATAAAAAATTACATACTTGACTTATTATCACACAGAAGTTAAAATTTTGATTATTTTTTGGTCAAATGTATATTTTGTATTTAAATCGGAGCTCAAACGCCACCTTTTAATAGTTATTAACTTATAAGTTAACTACGATTTACATATACATACACATGTATATGTATGTATGTACTTGCAAATATTATAAAAACAATAAGTATGGCATCCACAACATCAAACATTTTCAATTATATCGAGCCCTTATAGCAAAAATGATGTAACCAACAAAAAAAATTTTACAGGAGAAGGTTTGCCTTAAGTCTAGGTTTTCGTTTGAAATTGCTTTTGCTCTTATTTCGTAACGGTACTTCCCAGAGATATGAGATTTTTAGAGATGATGCAAATGATTAAAAATTATCGATTTTCATCAAAAAACAAAAGTCTAAAATGTTGTTGGTTACATCATTTTCGCTATTAGGGCTCGATAAGTTTAAAATTATGTACTGTGTTTGAAAGGTTATTCTCAAGATTTTTATTGAATTTTCAGAAAGAAAAACATGATTTTTTTACTCCTCGATATGGGATCAATTTAACTAGTTTGATTTATCATTTTCATGCATTTATAAGTATGTATGTATTATAATAATTTCTTATAAAAGTTAAGATTTAAAAGGTAAAGTAATTTATAAAACTTTTTTAACAAAAATTATTTTTAGTAGGTATTTAAAATGTTTTACAGCTGTTCGTCGATTTCGAACGTTAACGTTCGCATAAAAAATTACATTTAAAGCAAAAACAAATTTTCGAATTTTGTTTTTGTTTTAAACATAATTTTCTATGCAAACGCTAATGTTCGAAATCGACGAACAGGCTGTTAATTTTTATTTTTTTTTTACTTAATACAACGCTGTTAGAGTTTTTTCCTGGAAGGCAATCCTTGTATGTATCTTTAACTAACATTTGTAATTGATTTTTGATACTTAATACGTAATATAAATATTACTAACAATTATCAAGTGAAGAAACAAATTTATATGTATATTTTGTGAACGAAATTAGCAAAGTGTATAGTAAATACTCGGGTGTGTTCTAAAATCCGAATCCACTTGAAAGTGGATTACTTCAGCATTTTTGGTGTTCTGCACTTCACATCCACATTTTATTATTCGTTTTCAATTAGAATAGTAGTAAGGGGTTGGTGAAAGTAAAACGAATCAACTATTAAATTTAATTAAATTTAATTTAATTTTTAGTTTAAGATGTTCTTTATCCAATTTAATTACAAATATATCGTTACCAAAAACACAAAAGGCCCTAACTAACCCAATATTTAAAATCGCATTTTCCATTGATTTTGATGTTATTATAGCTAATTTTTTAACGCTTTTAATGTTTTTTTCCGACAATTTGTTTTTTTTAATCGATTTTGCGATTTCTTTTTAGTTTTTGGGTTTGTTTATAATTTTGAAATTTTTTGCGAATTTTAGCCATGTTTGCGATTAAAACGATTTGTTTTTTAATAAATACAAGTAGACTTTGCTATCATGCCGCTCTCAGCAAATTTTTGCTGTGAATGGTTAGAATCGGTCTATAATTTCACATATTTCCCATCAAAACTACTTTCCAAATAAGACTCTTTGTGTCAGTAAGCCATCTAATTATGATAGTATTTAACTTAAATTCGAACCAAAAATATTTTACTGCAAATTAAATTATACTCGAATCGTTTCACATTTAATTTCCTTTAAATGTTAACATTTGTTAACAATTTAGCGGCCGTACCTGAAATCCCTATAAGACAAAAACCCATATGGATGTTATAATCTAGAAAATATTCGGCGCAAACATCTCTTATATGAATTTTAACCTAATATGGGCTTAAGCGATAATATTTTTAGGTTTTTTTTTCTAAAATTAAACATAGCTTTTAAATACAGTTATGTTCTGTAAAATACAGAACGGATGATCACTGTATGCATATGCATCCAATTTCACTTTTGTTGCAAGTTTAAATTCATTAGTCACCGTCCAGACTTGTAATTTTAGTTGCACACTTTTTAACTTAAAGTTGGCTGTAGGTGTATTTGTATTTACATATGTATCGTATATTATTTTATTTTATGTATATAAATACGGGAACAATAATTTTATGGTTGATTTTTAAGTATCTTATATCGTCCACCGATTTTAATGAAACATGTACCGTTTCAAAGGTATTTTTGTGTAGATACCCTACGAATAATATTGTACCACCTGATCCATTTTGATAAAATGGACTACTCCATGGACTGGTCCGATGTAATGCAAGCATGGACCATGTCATTGTTAAAAAGTGTTTGTAGTGAGACGACATGTTTTCGTTTTTAAACGAAGTTAAAACTAACCCTCTTGTGTATACAATGGAGTAGTTTTAAAACTACTCCTTTGTAGTCCAAAGCTGGGTTATATGGTCCTGCCCTAGGACATCGTAATGTGGACTACTATTTGCACGCGTGTTTGGACTGGTCCTATTATTTGCAAGGTATGCACAACATAATTTTTTAAAGGGTTTAAAAAGCGTTTTAAATTTGCTTGCACACACACGCACATACATGTATAAATGGTGGTTGAGTTTTTTGTTATTCTCCCAAAATGTGTTTTTTTCTTGCATTATACATACTTGCAAACACACATGTATAAACGACGGTTATGCGCTCTGTTGTTTAAGAAAATAAAAGACGTACACATCTTTAATGACTTTTAACGAAGATCTGTGTTTCTTTCTTTTACTTTGATAATATTTTATGAAAATCTTATAAAATAACTACGGGGATATGCACAATAAATTTTTTTTCTGAATTTTTGGAATTTAAGTGTTTGAAAAGCGTTTCAATTTATCTTGCAGACACACGTACATACATATAAAGATGTGTGAATAGTGCATTTTGCCGTTCTCTTAAAATGTGTACGTTTTTATTGTATAACGCACAGGTTCTCTCGAAAGTAAATGTCAAGTGGTCGAATTTCGGCCACCGGGCGATCCTAGTAAAATATAAATAGGAGAAGAGGAAAGACAAAATTTGCAAAACTTTAATTTCATAATCTGGAAACTAATGCAATTTCAAAGCAGAATTTTTAAAAATTGCATCAACAAAAATTGCAAATCTAGACGATGACTTATGCTGATGAATTTTTCATTTTGAAGCACCAAAAGTCGTGTACATTATTTTATTGCCTATTTATATATCGTTACCTAAAACGCAAAAGGCCCTTACTAACAAAAAATTAAAAATCGCCTTTTTCAATAAATCTGATGAATTTCATCAACAGTAATGTCCACAATTAAGTATATACAAATAACCATTTTAAGGCAATTTATCGATTAACATTTTTAATAGTTATTTGCTTCTCCTGTAAAATTTTCAAAATGTTAGATAGGGCGTTTTGCGTTTTAGGTAACGATATGTATAAGCGAGAAATACTGTACATATGAAGTACAAAACACTTTATGTTATGGTTTTTTATTCGGAGATTCGGAAACAAATGATGCATTTGTTCGTTTCTTTATGTTTGCTATAATCATAATCTTTAAATAATATTCGATATGAAATTTAAATTTTAGTAGATCTTCAAATATAAACTAAACATAAATTATTTTGGCTAATAATGTAGATACATACATACGTATCTAATTACATATATGTTTATGTATGTGATAAATTTTTTATTTTCTATATATGTACATACTTACATAAGTATGCATGTATAGTATCTAGTAATAATTTTCTAATAAATAAATGAATGATTATATTTAATGTGTACTATATGTATGGTTGAAGAATATTTTTGGTATTACCTATGTTTTTTAATAAATTGATGAATGTAAGAGTAAGATTTATAGTCTTAAAGAAATATGTATGTATGTATATAGGGTACTAGTGTAAGAGAGGAAATACAGTAGTTATTTATTATAAATATAAATAACTTTATCAGACACATTAGTTTTTAACCTGTAATAAAATGAAGGAAGTTTATTATAAAATAGTAATAATATTTTAGACACAATTATGTATGTATGCATGTGTGTCGCATACATATGTATGTATGTATGTATGAACACTTACTGCTTGTTTAACGATTTCGAACGTCAACGTTCGCATAGAAAATTATATTTAAAACAAAAACAAAATTCTAAAATTCGTTTTTGTACGTTCGAAATCGATGAACGGGCTGGGCTGTTAAACAGCTCTTAAAAAATATTTTTACGTCTATCTAAAACTTATTTGAAGTTTATCCTGTAAAAGTAAGAAAAACACATAATATTTTTTGTAAAATATATATTAGCGGTATTCAGTGTTTGATGCGTTTTAGTTTGCAGCTGTTTGTTATTGCAATAATTTGAGTGAGTAACATTTATTATATAAATGTTCATATTATTCGAATGTGTATTCTAATGATGTTTTCTACAAAAAAATGTGCCTTTTTAAAAAAAAAAAATGCAATTGAGCAATGAGTTTTTTAGAATAAAACAAGCCACCCTTTTCGGGAGCAAAATTTGTAAGAAAAAGACACTAAATTGATTTTTTTTTAAAAAAGGCACTTTTTTTTGTAGAAAAGAAAACACCATAAGTCAAACTACAATTTTAAAAAGCTTTTATAAATACTTTAATAGTCTTATTCCTACAATATTTTCCAGGAATATTTTCTGTGCACTATAGGCACTATCCAGTTATAAGATACAAAGCAGGCTGACGAAGGTCGTAGCGGTCCATTACACGCATTACATTCTCCTGGTATCTAATAGTTGTATACATTTTCTGTACAATTTACTTCATTGCTAGCCAAAGGATAGCTAAAGCCTCGTGATAGAAATATACAAACGAAAATTCTGAAAGTGCATAGAAAATATTCCTGGAAAATGTTAAAGGAATATAACTATTAAAGTATAAAAGCTTTTAAAAATTGTAGTTTGACTTGTAATACACATTCGAATAGTATGAAAATTTATAGAAAAGAAAATACATACTTTTTATGGGTTTGGTCTAATGGGCACAATTTAAAATACACATACATACATACATAACTTGCGATATGTTTAGATTATTAGGGGAAAATATAAACTAATGATATGTATGAAAAATTAAGGAAAACTACATACATACATGTGTACATAAGTTTTAACTAACAAAAAAAAAAAAAAAAAACAATTATCGTAGGTAATGGCTTACAATATTTGGTTCGATAACTCAAGGAGAAAAAACTCTTAAACTTCGTAAAAGTGTAGCCAAAACGTTGGCTAAGCATTCAGCTTGTAATGCCAACTGACCAGCCCCCATGGGACCCATTTGAACTCCAACTAGTTCTCGAAATGAAGAGGCGACATCATGGACTTTTAGCACTATATTTCGTGTTTGAAGGGGCGAAGATGTGTGTCGTGTCATATCTTGAGCCAATTCAGTAATGCGTCTAATGGCAGTTAGACATGATGTTAAATGCTCTGGCAATGACGACAGTGTCACGTCAGACATGGCGACAACTAAATATTTAGAGGCAGTAACTAAAACTAATGTTTGTTCGGTTAATTCGTTGCGAGCCTTTTGAAATTTTTCTTCGTCGATACTTGCTCCACCGCCAGCTGATTGCGCTGCAGTGCATTGGGCAGCCACTTGATCTAGTTTCACTAATAAACCAGCCATAGCCACGTCAGTTTTGGCCAACAGAGCTTCTGGATCTATTACATGCCCATTTTTAATAATTAATTTGTTGCCGGTGTTGTTAAATCCTCTTGCTGAATTTGAATACATTTGATTTTGACCGATTGGGCTGGTGCTGTGGATTTTTTTTTGCATTTGGGGAGAACATAATATTGGAAATGAAGGTGGGTATCGTTGATCTCGGTATTCCCGATTGTTTGAAACGGAATGCTGATTAATCTGTTTTTGCAGGGATTGTGGAGGTTGTGGTGTTAATATCGGGCTATTTACTGCCGAGCTATTGGGTGATGGAAATATTCGTGGCTGCGTGGGTGGAGGCGATGATACATTGATTGCTCCAGGATAGTTTAATGATAAAGGATTTTTTCTAATCATTGGTCTTGCAGTTATTGGAGGTAGAGGAGGTTTCTTTGGGGCGGATGAACTCACCGTAGAGGTCATATTCTCACTTTCCTCCTGAAAAACTGTACGAGGACTAGTGTTGTATGATGTTCGAGGTGGCAGAACTGGTGGATTTTCTTCGATAATCTCTGACTGCAAGCCATTTCTTTTCGGTAAGAAGGAAGAATTTAGGTTTTGTTTTTTTGGTGAATAACGCTGCATAAGTTCGGCACTCTTTGGTGGTCTAACAGGCACTGTTTTATCTGATAGTTGGGATCTAGGAGGTGGTTTGAGAGTTTCTAATAATTCTTTACATGTTGTTTCGGTGGTTTCTTCTTTTTTCGACTTGGGACAGCAAGAAAATTTACTTTTTCTCTCGACTGTCGCATACTCAATAATATGACCCTTAGCTTCAACTTTTTTTGGATCTTCATTTGGTTTAGGTGCTAACGGAGGCTTAGCAATCCTTTTATTAGCATTATAGGAATTGCTGTATAGACTTTCGGAAAACATTAGTTCTTCTTTATGTGAGTTATTTTCAATCTCATCTAAATTTGGAGGTGGTGGTATTATAAATGACATAATTTCTTCAGGTGTTAATTCTTTTGCGGGTGTGGCTTTCTGTGTAGGCGGAGCAACAACAACTTTTTCTAGAAACTTATCTAAGTCGTGGTCTTGTCCTACATCGTTAAATGACTTTTTGGTAAAATCACCGAATCCCTTCGGTGGTGCATTAACCAAGGAGAGTGCATCTAATTCATCTGGTGTTTGTGGGGGTGGTATGGCACGAAGGTCAATTAAATCCGTATCGGTTTCAATAAAGGTGTCTTCACGTATTTCAAACCCGTAAATTTCTGATAATTTTTTGGCGGCAACATCAGTATCCTGATTTAAATGATCAACATTGCTTATTTCTTTTAACTGCTTTAGATATTCTTTAAGATTATAGTCTTTAGTTTCCATACCAAAATTATTACTGTCAGGGCTATGGAGACCAAAACTAGAGCGGTACGCTAAATTTTTTTTTCGACTAGATTTCTCATTAGTGTTGAGTAAAGAAGGCCGTCGAGCAGTGGGTGAGTTGGTAGGTGATGCTATAGATTCAGAATCACTTTCACTTTGTGAAAAATCTGTTCCTAAAGCTTGTAGATTACTTAACAATTGACTAAACCCGTTTACTTTGCGTTCCGGTCTAGGACTTGACGTATCTACAAGTGTTGGTTTCTTTCGTCTTATCTCTATTGCGCCTTCACTTATTGAGTTTAAACCTTGCGTAATGCCACTTAAATCATGGCTTATTGTTTCCGCCAGTAGAACCAATGAGTCACTATGTTTTAAAGATCCTTGCTGTGGAGTTTCTTCATTTGATGATAATTTACTACTATTGAGGCTATCGCAATCACTGTCAAATTCAATAACTCCACTTGAGTTAATATGTGAGGAATTCAAAGCACTCGTAGGACTTTGCCAAGACACAACAGCTGAACTGTATGAAGAATTGGTGTTTGTCAATCTAAAATCTTGTATTAACTCGCCTTGCTCATTAAGATACTGTTCTGAGTTTTCAACCATCTTCTGCATTTCCTGCACTCTTCTAAACACTTCCTCATTTTTGGCTTCCATTTTAGCTGTGTTGCTTAAGTTATTATTCATTCGATCTCCACAATTACTACCACCACCGCTGCTATCACTCATCCCTGAATCTTTGGCTTCCTCTAAAAGCTCTGTTGCCATTACACTATGAATATCCAAGTCCATGGCTGTTGAAGATAGTAAGGGCAAATTTGAAGAAAGATGAGATAATTCAGAGATAATTGTTGTTTTGTCTGTTTTAATCTCGTTTTGCTCCTGTATATGACTAAGCTCACAAGCAAGTTTTGAACTCAATTTACAAGGATGGTAAGGTGGAGTCATAAGGAAGTTGATACTATGCGCTCTATTATGAAAAGGTAACAGATAACTCCAAAATGCTGGTAGTACCGTATGTTGAGCCAGATACGACGGCGCATTGTCCTCATCATCATCCTCTCGTTCTCGTGAGACCGCAAGGATCTTATCTGCACATGAGAAATGGTTTTTAAAATATTTTGTTTTTACTTCCCAAAATATCGTTCTTTCTTACCAGTCAACAGTCTGTAGTAACCAGCTAAACACAATGAAAACTCACATGCATCTCGATCCTCCATGAAAAACTTTACCAAACGATCCCCCTGCATAAAAATACTGACACTGCATGTAATATCATCTTCCCTTTTAACAATAATATGACTAAAATCTTCAATAGACGATATTGGTTGGGGCTGTTGAGGAAATAAGAATTAATAATTAACATGTTCCGGTCAACACAGATTCCGCAAGTACATACCACTGAATTCCTGGCACTGGATATTTGACTTAAACCAAATCTTGGACTTACTAAAAGAACCCTTTCAACACCCTCTCTTTGGTTGGTGCTAAAACATTTTGCTCCGTAACTAGGTAAACTTGCAATAATGTCTAAATAATGCAATTTAGCCTAAGAATTTGAAACATTCAGTATTAAACAATTTTATTATCAAAAAATAACTGAAAATGTCTTTACAATACCTGGAGCTGTGTTAGAACTTTATTTAATGATCCTGTCATTTCGGCGTTCATTTTCAAAAAATGTGAAATTAATCTCCTTAACTCTTTACGTTTCATACCATCGAAAAGTGAAGCTGGTACAAAACGTTCTAAGCCGAATTCTCGTCTAAAAAATAATAAATAATGTTTAAGTAATTAATGATAACTAAATATTTATTTGGGATTAAACTTACTCAACTACCTTTACCGTTAGCTTTGAAGCTGGTACATTATTGGCCAAGGCATGTTGGTGCATGTGTAAAGCAGCTAAACGTAAAGCAACATCTGGTTGGAGTTCGGGAGCAAAACGTTCTTGTGTGACATCATTACAGCATTGCAAATACAAATAGTCTAAAGCATTTAGATCTTTTTGAGCCAAATCTGCTGCAGAAATAGGTACGAAGGTTACACGAAAAAGACAGCGCAATTTGTGTGCCCCAGGTCGTGAAGCAACCTAAAATTTAAATTGTAATCAATATATTTGCAGAATTAATCGATTATCTCTACACAGGGAGAAAACACTGCACACCTTTGCTAACGACTCTTCTGGGTCCAGCAAAGTCAGCTTGTTACGTTTGAGGCTCTTGACATGTTCTAATACAAGACTAAATATTTCTCCAGTTGTAAAACATAACTTGTCCAACAATGAGGTAACCACGTCCTGTATGAAACATAAATAACTTTTAATTATATAAAACGAACAACAGTGACATTTAGACGTCATCTTGAAATTACCTGTACGGTTGTAGTTGCATCGTATTTAAATGATTTAGTTTGACCATTTTCTAAAAATACCTTCAAAACATTGGCCATAGGTGGTACACAAATATCTCCCAGAGAAAAAGCGGAAGGCTATAATTGAAAAGAAATTTGATATAATATATGTATGTATAATATTATTAAATATTTTTAATACGACATACCGGAAATAATGGTGCTCCATTTACGCAAACACTCTCTGCAAAACGTACTCGACTAGGTCGTGTTCTTAGTTTCGCTCGCTTTCCAGCCGACAACAATGTAGATTTGCGACCCGGTGTTATGTTGTGTGCAGGTTGACATACCAACAAAGTTACTTGTGTTTCACAAGCTCTTACTAACTGTATTACACGTTCTCTTGGAGCATCCTTTACATCTTCACCGTTTACAGCTAAAATCTGATCACCTGGCTGAAGTTTATTCATACTTGGTCCATCCTCAGTAACAAATCGAACGATTACCGGTCGTTCACTTCCGGCAACAAAACCAAAACCCATCGTAGAACTACGTTGTAAAATCACAATCCTAGGTTCGGGAGGATTTTCATCCCACTTTACACATTCAGGCGCCTCATATGTTGATGTTTTATTAAGGTGACTAAAAAACCCATTCAAAAAAAAACGGTTTTCCATCTAGACTTTAAAGTAATACCTACTTGATAAAATACGAACGTCCTTTAGAATCAATAGCTCTCTCCCAGCCGTACGGCAACTCCTCCTGTTTACTCCAATCTTCACAGGATGGCAACCATCCCGATGTTTGTGTTGTATGACTAAAACGGAAACAATTAAGTGTCAATATGAAAAAAGGACCTAGAAATATTATCACAAAAATATTATGTATATTGATTGCATCCACACTTGCTGCTAGATCTCTCTTATTATAATGAAGATTCTCTAAATAAATTAATTTAACATCACTTTCTATTGGGTCAGATATAAAATCTTTTTGGCATGCAATTGTTAATTATCGTGGAATTGATTTGATCATACAGGGAATTAAGCATCCGATAATTATGAACTAACTCATAACATTTTCTTTCCTCCGATTGAATGTTGAATAAATTGAAGAATATGAGCATATGAACATGGATAAAATTCATTGAGGTACTGGCAGTACCCTGCAGTCTTGTTAACACAAGCTGACAACATTTTACAAATATTAATTGTTTGTTGTGCAATGACACCTCCAATTTAAAGCATTAAGAGTATTTTATTTGAATTTGTCTTTTGGGAATTATGTATTGCAGCTAAACGAACTAAAGGGTATAAAATTACTTATGTAAAGAATAAAAAAACTAAACAGTAACCATCATCAACATCTAACATGATAACTAATTGATGAATGCTAGTGATTGTGTTGATAATTACCATGTCGAGGATAATAATGTTGATAATTAATTCAATCTAGTCTTTTCTCTTTTGTACATACATACATACATACTTAAATACATATGTATGTACTTAATTCTTCAAATAAAACAAAAATGTATTAAACTTATATTTAACATATTGCACATGGTAAATGTGAACGTGGATCTATTCCTAAAAAATACATGAGGTCATTTATGCAATGTGCAACTTTGTGAAAAATTAAATAAAACAATTTTGCATAATTAAGTAGTGGTCTGCACAATCCATTTGAACACACATTCAAATTACTGAAAAATGTTTAAACTCTATACGGTAGTGTCTTTTTAACAAGCAAATACTGAAGGGGAGTGTAGACGACGTTAACGTGTAGAAGCAACAAAATAAATGCTTTACTTTAGTGAAAGTGCGGGTATTAAAAATACTCTCAACAATTAACAAAGTAATGAAAAATACACGCGGCAATGAGAGTCGAAATAAAAATACACACATTCTTTTTTTTAATGTAATATGTATGAGATTTGTACATACATATGTACGAAATATTTTGTATGTTTCTTTAATAATATTGCAACAACAATTCTTTGTATGCATTAGGGTATTCAGTCGATTAATTCTTGTTCGATTAATCGAACAATTTCAGACGGTTAATTGTTCGAATAATTTAAAATTGCTTATTTCGATTAAAGGATTAATCGAAGAATTTATACCAATTAATCGAATAATAATAATAATAGTATATAGTATTTCTGTTAAATGTATAATTTTTGTCAAAGTTTTAAGTCGAATAAACAAACCAAGTGTACGTGTCCGTTGAAATAAAAAAAAACAGTCATGTTTAGTGAGTAATTGAACTCATATTTTTGTTAAATTTTTTCAACACAATTTAATAATTGATTTCACACAAAAAAAAAGCACAAAGGTGTGTTAACTCAAAGATTTATATTAAGTTATCGGGTATGTTCGAGAAATCGAAATGAAGTGAAATTAAAATCGAACGATAATTTAAATTCAATTACTATTTACAAAATGACCGTAGTTTTTGTGGTTTGAAGTGTTGTTCTTGCATAAATAATAGATACTTAAAGAATGAAGTAGATAAGATGGTATATTTTTATGAACTTTCTTTACAGGGTAGTTTTTAAAATTTGCTCGATTTTAAATCCACTTCATTTCGATTTCTAGAACACGCCCGTATTTTTTAACAAAATAGTTCATGCGTTTCTCTCTTTAGAATGAGTTTGGTTTAAAAATATTATACGACGGATAAATAAATAATAATGCTAAATGCAACAGGTGTTCAAAAATGTATTAACGTAAATGTTCTTCAACAACTTCACTAATTTACCACTTACACAGTGACTATAACATTGTATGTACTTGAAGAAGATGCTTCATAAACAAAATCAAAGAGGCTACAAGTGGTCCAAAAAATAAATAAATATTTTAAACAAAATACTCCGATCGATTCTCTAGTGGAAATTATTTGCAGAAGCATAGCAGAGGGTCCGTGAAAAGTTAAAAAAAATCTTTTAAAATTTAAGTGCCCGAAAGTGAAGCAACAATTTGGAACTACATTGAGAAGTTTTATTTAAAAAAGAATTTTCAATTGCTCAAGTAAATACTAATTTTTTCTAAAATTATCGAAAAAAATCTCGTAATTTATTAAATTGCTGGATTTAGAATTATTCGATTAATCGATTAAATTTAAAGTTTAATTCCCATAATAGAATAAGTTAAAAATGCTAAATATCGATTAATCGTTTAATCGAATAAAAATAAGACCCGATTAATTGAACACCCTAGTATGCATACAGCACATACGACACACAAGTAAACATCACAAATTCTTTGTATGCGCCTGCTACAAACGACATAAAAGTAAACAACATAAATTCTCGCAAACTGCACGAGGAAAATTTCAAATACTAGCAGTAGAGGCAAACCTTTTTACTGTACATATTGATAGGTTTTGAAGAAAAAAGTACTTTTTGGAGTGTATTTCTTTGAATTCTTGTACCCTCACAACACACCACAAACACAAATGTTTTTTACACACATTTTATATTTGTTGTATGTTTAATTTTCAAATACAATTATGCACGGCTTTGGTTTGTATGTAGCACTGGTCGAATTAGTCCACCTCATTATCATAATATAAAGTTTAAGGGCCGTTTTCATAACTTGCCGATAGCTAAAAGTAGACTTTAACCTATGTTCCATTATTAGAACTTTACTTTAACCTAAAGTGAGCGAAAAATAAATTAAGGTTCATCAAGAGTTTTTCTTTTCCCGGACTTTTTCATTTCCCGGGAAAGCGGGATTTATTTTTCAACTTCCCGGGATCCCGGGAAATCCCACTCAATACAAATCGATGCAAAATATTATCAGGGGTGTGCTGGAAATCGCAAACGCAAGAATTTACAAGTTGTTTTTAATAAACTTTAAACCTAATTCTTATAATTTTTGGTTTAAAATCCTGTTTAATAGGAAAATATTTGTAAAATATTTGTCATAAAATTCTTTTATTACAAAAATCTTATTTAAAAACGACTTTTAAAATTCTTGCGTTTTACGTTTGCGATTTCCAGCACACCCCTGTATTTAATATAATTTATTTGAACAAATGAAATTTCCTGAAATCAATTAAATAAGTATTTATAAACTTCAACTTTCTCAAATGTCTGTGTCAATAAGGAAAAAGTGCTTAATGGCACCTTAAGATCTTTATGGGTAAAATTTCAATTATTTTGTAGTATTTTTGGAAAAGTTTAAACAAAATACTTTTTGGTCATCTTTTTTCAATGTACAACAACGTTTGGAATAATAAGAACTTCCGATCTGTGACAAAAGGAGTGTTTAGGAATAAAAACTTAAAAAACTATAACCGCAGAGATCTGATGATTACATTATATTCGAATAAAATTTGCAAAAGCCACCGTTAAAGTTTAAAATTGTTCTCATACAAAATTAATTCAAAGCCAACAACATTTATATAAAACCAAATAAGTTTAATTATTTAAACAAATTGTTTCTTTTAAAATAGGATTAAAGTTCACAATAAGCATTTACAGGATCGTTTGAAAGCTTACTTCTAAATTTAATCAAGAAGATTTCAATCAGAAAACACGTTTCCTTTCTACGGATGTTTGCTTTTATAGTCAAAGGAACATTATATAATCTCTAGACCCTTTCAGTTTCCTTAGCACTGCCTTCAAAACTTGCAATTCCTTTAAAAAAATCATTTTCTTCAAATCGAATAAGCCTTTTCGTTATTAACAACTTTTCCCATCATGTCCTACAGAATATAATCCGAAAATCTGTTATGCAGCTGCCCTGCATATAAAATCATAAAACTTTGTGAAGCAAGTGGGAACAACTCTTTTCGTTTTTGAACAAATCAAAATTTTGTACATTTTTACTCTTATTCTTTCGAAATTTCAAAGCATTAAACATTACCTGAATTATTAGTTATGAATTGACAACTCTTTGGCGTTTGGCAAAACTGTCTTAAGTCAAAAACTGTAGTTTTTCGTTATGTTAAATTGAAAAATTTTTTTTTGGTGTATTTGATTGACTTTTTCCTAAGAGCAGATGATAACGATAGGAAGAAATTGTGGTAGACTAAAGTGATTTAAGCCAAACAAAAAAGAAAAAAAATTGACTTAAAGCTAAACAAAAACTAAAAATTTGTTTTTTTGACCTAAGAACTTTTTGCCTAATGCTAATTAGCCATAATTAAATTAAGAAAAATCCCGGGAATTCCCGCACAAATTTCACGGGATTTATTTCCCGAAAAATGTGCGGGATCCCGGGATTTCTGTCCCGGGAATTCCCGTACGAAAAACACTAGGTTCATCCTACCTGGTAAGTTCAAATAAAGTTGTAATAATGGAACACTTTTTATACGGCCTGTGGTGCTACTGTAGAATATCTACTTTATACAATTTTAAAATCAATAAAATATACTAGGAGCTTTGAAATTATTGTACTTGAAACATTTTAGATTTTTATCAAGGCGAATTAACTTCAGGTAGTGTCGAAACCAAGGCGAATTTATTACAGGTGGTCTTAAAAGCCCTGCTGATAACTTTTTTTTTTAGCTAAAATCACTGTTGGATGTCAAAATTTTGTTTATTCTCTTTTATTAACTTTGTTTCTCTTTTGTTTTATTTCTGTTTTTGACATTGTACAATGATTTTACAAAAACAAATTGCTTGTGGTTTTTATACGAGTTGTACTTGTTGTAGTGCCGAGATTACCTGGGATGAATTCGCCTTGGTCGAAACGCATTCTGATTTTGACAGTTCGAGCCTATGTATTTTGCTAAGAATGGTTGACATTTCGAACCGTAAACAATAAAGGGCCAAATACACTTGTCAAATGCTTGTCCAGCCGGCGAATTCAACGTGTACGTGTGCTTGACGTAATATTCGCCGTCATATCTAAATTTTTTGATCAAGCGTTGTCGGTGTCACACATGCAAACACATTTTCACTAATACTACCACAATGCTTGATGAGTATTTTGATCAATGTATTTGGGCATTAACAATGGAATGCAAAACCCCCTATGTTGCATCTGTTGTTTTTGGATTGTTGTAGTTGCGACACCACCTGTAGTTGAATTCGCTTTGATTTTTATATAAAATAAATAATTGTTAATTGGATTTTCTTAAGAAGAGCGTGTTTTATTTAAGAATAAAATCCTACCTTTAGCTATCGGTAAGTTGTGAGAACGGGCCTAAAAGTAATAGAATTCCAACAAAATATTATTTTTAAATAATTGAAATCTGTGCATGTTTCATTCATCTAAATTTTACGTTTCCACTTAAGTTATGATATTTACATTTATACGAGATAGTGGTTTACTGCACACATTTAACCTACGGGCATAGTTTTATAAGAAGTTTAGTTATTAGGGATTTAAATATGAAAGTTCGAGTGAAAGTAGGAGAGGTGCTGGGCACTATTAACAACATAATAGGAAAAATACTGTATAAATATTTATCAGAAACTTTAAAATTTTTCTTATCTTCTCACTTACTTGCAGTAGTAGAGACGTCCTTCTTTGCCCAGATGTGCACTCCAACCATCTTTAAGTTTTGTCTGTACATCCTCTAAATGTTGATCAATATCTTTCCAATTTTCTGAAGATACCGATGTCATTGTAGTCAAAGCACCTGTACTAGAACTTATGTTTCCATTGCCCAAAAATGTAACTTTGGAACCATTTAAATAATTTCCTACTGTTATAGTTCCGCTTTCACTTTGACTTCCGGGTGAAGTAGACAGTAGCACGTTTCCAGTTGTGTTGTAAATTGAGCTGCAGGATGTTTGATTTCCGTATGGTTGATGGTTTGAATATGGTGTAGAAATTGCTGAAATATGAGCTGGAGCTGAATTTGTATATTGTGCGGATTTTGTTGATGCCATTGTTCCTGCTGCTGACGCTGGAATTGGCGTGGACGCAGATAATATGTTACCGCCATTTTCAATTTTATTTGCAGAATTTGCGGATATTTGGGTTGTTGATGTTATTGTCGAAAATTGAGACTGATGAGTATTATTTACTTGGTGTACATCGTTATTTGAACGCCCCGAAGGCAAAAGCATCATTGAATATCATTCGCTATATGAAATAAATATACAAAAATTAAATTAAAATAAATCATAATAAATTACTGAGAATTATCGATTTGTAAATTGTATTTTGAAGTTACATTAAAACATAGCTGACAAAATGTGTTTTTTGCACTACTCTAACGTAGGTATGTATATCGTCAGAATATTATTGGTTTGACCTACCGACCATTAAAAAATATTAGTTTGGTACATATGAGGAATATATTTTTTTAATACCCCCTTACTAAATCCAAAACCTGTTTCGCGAAATTTCTTTTGTCGTTCCTAAGATATTAAGCATTCATTTTGCTCCATATAAACTATTTTAAAGTTTTTAAGTATTGTTTTCCTCTACACGCCACTATTTGGCGATTGCACCCAATTTTCCTCTTGCTTTCACAGAAAAAAATAATTTTCATATTTAACTACGAAAATCGCATATTTGATTAAAACGTAATTTTCTGCGATGACGATTTTTGCGGTATAAAAAAGTTTGAAGGTATAGTTATTGAATTTTTAGTCAACAACCAAGTTTATTGAGTTAATAAAAAAATTAATTTTTATATTAATATTTTTATTAATTATGATGTACTTAATTCCCAATTTTTATTCTTTGATAAATTCACTAAAATTTATTGTGGGGGGATAAGCTAGTTCCTATGCGCATTTCGCTGGTTGTTTAAGCCAGATCATAGGAAAAATTAAAGATATTATGCAAGTTAAAAACTGTAAAGCGAACGAGAATTATGAGCAAAAAACTGTAAAGCGAACGAGAATTATGAGCTATTTAAAAATGGGCAAGAGTTGTAAAAATACTGTCTTTACTTTGATTCAAATATTTTTTTTATGGAATATGAAGAAATATTTAGTTATTTCATTATTAAATATATTTTATTGAGTGCCATTTTTCAAAGTGTAATTTTGATAATTTTTTCATTTAATCAAATAAAAATTTTGTTGACTTTAAATTTTAGTTTTTACAAACTGTGTTGTAAAACATTTTCTTGAGATATTTGTTTCTGTGTTGCCTCGTTACCGTTAGAAAAATAAGTAGTTTAATCAAAAGTATCGTTGAATCAGTTTTTGTGGAGTTGACTTTTTTTCATGTAGCAATTGTTTTTTATATCTTTATCATCTTTTACACAAACATAGTGCTTGTTGTTAGTTTTTTAATTGTTTTAAGAAATCTTCATGTAAGCCTTCGCTGCCGCTTTTCTTCACTCCGACTTTTTGGCATATGCGCCTAACCAATGATGAGCTGACGATATATCGACAGCACAACTCCAAAACATACTAAGTCTAAAAAGTTAGTTTTGCAGTAGAAGTTAAAGTTTACGGACTATACTATATTCAGTTGTATGCTAAGTTTTTTTTTTATGTATAACTTTGGATTGGATTAGCTGATCAACACCAGAAGTGGACAGAAAAACATTTGAAAAATTAAAAACATGCTAAGTCGACTTTGCATGTCTTGGAATTGAGCTGTTAACGCATATGAAATACATAAATTAAAGAAACAGCAATAAGAAAAAAGGACATCATAGTTATCTGGGAAAGACACCCATCGAACATGCACAACAAAAAAATGTTTGTAATACGTACATATGTATGTGATTCTTATATAATTTTATTTTTGGATAATTAACCTCATTATATGTATATTATATTATATTTGTGTATTATATTATACGCTTTTGTCAAAAAATATATGTTCATACATACATATGTATGTATGCAAGTTATTTATGTTTGCAAACTTCAACAAATCTGTGTGTGTAATCATAGAAGGCGATAAAGAAAGTTTACCAGTACTATTTATGTAGAACACTTCTAGTGTTCCAGTTGCTTAAAGTGGTAACATTCTTTCTATCCACATAAGAAAACTTGACCATATTTCTCGTTTTGTCAAAATTGGTAGGCTGACAGGAAAACTTGAATGAAGAAATGAGAATACGCTTTTAACAACAGCAAGAAAATTGTTTACAGCAAAACACGTTTAACACATCGCTTAAATATATTGTAAACAATTTTATTGTCTCATACTAACGTTATTTTGTTTTTATTTTAAATAAATAATATTAAAAGAACAATAAAATTAAGGAGTTTTTGATACTTTATTTGTAATCTTTAAAATGAGCAAATATTTTTTCCATTTGTTATGTAATTCATACATATGTGTGTACATAAGTATATATGTTTGTATCTACATACATACATACATACAAATGTATGAATTTCTATGCAATGTTTGTTGCAGTTTCCTTCCATATTCTTTTTAACTAAGATGATTCCAACAAAATTTCTTTATTGGAAATACATTGTTTGTGCTCTTCCCCTTCACACTTAGAAAACTTACTGGAGAAGTGTATTGCAAATAATGTTTCTTTTAACGGAATGACATTCAGCAGGTTTACAAGAAATTGAAAAAAAAATCGAATAACACAAATGACACACTTATAAATACAAAATGAACAACGAGCGGATGCAAGGGAAAATGGCATGTGCTACTTTTTTTAAAAGATGAAAACATTAATGATTTCACATAATTCGGTGCACCAATTTGTTTTCAACAATTTTGTTTAAATTGCTTTGGCAAGAATGTATTTATTAAAAATAATTTTCGGATATTAACTTATTTATTATGTTATGTAAAGACACCTTCTTTAAATTAAATAGTTTAAGAGTTGGTGAAATTATTGGTCGATTTTCTTAACATATCAGGCTTAATAAAAAACATACTTAAATACCAAAAATGTATTTTTTTTTTTATTTAACGTTTATATTTTATTTAAGCTTTTATTATTTTTGTATTATTATTATTATTATTATTATATTTATTTAGTGCTTTTCTAATACAACAAGATAGATTATCTTATAATTAAAGTATTAGAATCAGAAAAGTTAGTTTTAATATATGTTGGTGTCCTTATTTATAAAATAATTTAGCAGATATAGTAATAATAGATAATTAGATCAATAATTACATTTAATATAGAACTTAATTAGAGTACATAAATATTTGAATTTTGCAATTAAGTTAATTATTTCGAATGCCATAAATGTTATTGAAGTTATTTTTAAATTTAGTTGCGTTGGTTGAATGTTTTAAAGATACAGGAAGTTGGTTCCAGAGACGTATTGAATATATAAAAAATTGTTTCTCAGACGCTGCATCACGATGTCGAAGTTGGACTAGGCTGTTTACTCTCGAGGACCTCATGAACTGTAGACGGTCAAATAGATATTTTGGTTTCATTGTCGTTATAATTTTGTGTAAGAACAAAAGGTTTTTTAATTTCAGATAGTCTTCGAAGCTAACGTTGAACACACGATAGGAGTATTGAGATACGTGATCAAATTTTTTTAGACTATAAATATAGCGTACAATGTTATTAAATGTCGTTTTAAGCCTCATGAAGTCTTTTAAGTTACATCCAGAAAATATCTCTGATGCATACAGAAGTGTAGGTAGAAGATAAGTTTTTGCCAGCAAAAGTCTTACTTTGGGTGGTGTAAAGTACTGTACAGTCCACAAATTCCGCAACATACTGTACACTCTACCACATGCCTGGGTAATGTGGTCAGACCAGGTAAGTGTGCTGTTAAAGACAACTCCAAGATTTTTGACCGTGTTTACTACTTCAATTTTAGTATCTCCCAGAATAACGTTAATTTCAACATCAATTTTAACAGATTTTTTGGTGATAATAACACATTTTGATTTTTTAGGATTTAGGCGTAATCCATTGGCCGATGCCCAGAAAAAAATTTGGTTTAGATCGTAATTTAATTCATTTACTTTGGAGTTAATACAATACTTAGAACATTTCAGGTACATTTGAATATCATCCGCGTACATTTGAACACTTGAATATTTAATTTGTTTTGGTATATCATTGGAGTAAATTGAATATAATAGTGGTCCAAGTATCGAGCCTTGAGGGACACCTCTGACAACTCGCAGGGGTTTCGAAATAGTCCCCAAATTTGAGACGCATTGCCACCTATTAGTTAAATATGTATACATCAATTTCACAGCCAATGAAGAAAATTTAAACATTTTAGCCAGTTTAAGGCAAAGAATGTCATGGTCAACAGTGTCAAACGCTTTAGAATGATCCAGTAAGACTAAAAACGATATATCTCCGTTATCCAAATTACCTCTTATTTCCTCAACAACATCAGTAAGAGCAGTTATACAACTGTGCATTGGTCTAAAGCCCGATTGGCGTTCTGTCAATAGATTATTTGTGTTCAAATATTCAAAAACTTGTTTCTGTATTAAGCGTTCAAAGACTTTGGAAAGATATGGCAGGATTGAGATAGGGCGATATTCTTTATCTGTCTTAGACACGGGAATGATTTTGGCTATTTTCCATTCATTTGGGAAGGTGCTTGTGGTAATAATTGTATTAAATAAATGTGTTATAAATTGTATTATCCAAGGTAGAATTAGTTTTATAAACCTAGGATTAATGTTATCTAAGCCAGTCGCGTCAGATTTAACCTTTCTAAATCCTTCAGCAAGATCTAAGGGTGTAAAACATCGAAAATTAAACTCTCCAGTAGGCATATTCATTGGTTGCAGATTGTCATAAAAAGCGGCATTAGCTAAGGGCATCGGTATATTAATGAAAGATTGATTTAAAATGTTAACATCAACATCAGATACACGTCTACTTGTATTATTAATGCCAATATTACGTATTATTTGCCAAGTTTTTTTGGAATTTGCTGCATTATTAAATTTGCTTGTATAATACGTAGATTTTTCTAACCTAATTTTATTAACGACAGCTTTTCTAGCCGATCGAAATAGCTCTCGGTATTCTGTGGTTTTGTAACGTTTCCACAATTTGTATAGGTCGTCACGACGTTTTATAAGAATTCGGATTTCTGCTGTAAACCATGGACGTATTCTATTTTTTATTATTCTAGTTCTCATAGGCACATGTTTATCAAATATTTTCGTAATAAGTCCATTGAGTAATACTATTTGTTCGTTAGCTGACGGTAGGTAGTAAATTTGATTCCATGGAGTATTTAAAATGTCTGCTTCTAATGCCATAAAGTTCAAATTATTAAAATCACGAAAGTTGTAAGTTTGCGAGGTGTTATTAGTACCAAGGTCATATGATGCATAAATTAAGTCATGTTTTGAAAAAGCCGGAGCTGCCAGTTGATCGTAGTGTAGGATTTTCCTTATATTATTTACAAAAAATACATCAAGTATTAATTAAAACGAAACCTTGATAATTAATTTTTGAATCCCAAGAAAACTTTTGATAACTAATATGCATGTGGCAGTGTAAATAAACTGAACTGGCAAATTAAAATAAAATAAAATAATTTATTTTAATTTTTTCTTTAGAGTTGACAAAAAAATCAACCAATTGTAGTCGGGACTGTTTTTTGTTTAAGCTTTGATATTGCAAGGCCCATCTATCAGGTCTGCTTACTTGTACAAAAACAAAAAACGATTCTTTTTAGTTGTCAAAAATTTACTACCACATATACAAAGCAAAAGGAAAAAACGTGTATGTCTGGCATACCATAAACGTATACATGCACATGTAAGCAAAATGTAAACAACTTTTGACAACTAAAAAGAACATAAACAATGATCATCAGGCTTCTTGCGCAGACCTTTTCAATGGGCCTTGTGATATTGTTACATTTAGAACTGGGGTTTATAATTCCTATTCGCTTTACAGTTTTATTTGTATAATATCTTTAGTTTTTCTAAAATCTTTGGATGAAGTTTCCTGACGATCTGCCCTAAGCAACCAGTGAAATGCGCATAGGAATAGCTTATCCGATCAACAATGTATTTCAGTTTATTAATAGAATGAAATAGGAATTTAGCACATTTAAACGAAACCTTGATAATTTTATGTTTGTATTTTCAATTATCATCATCATTGGTAATACATATACTGTATAACAATAAGGACCCTCGAAGAAGAGCTTGTATGGGTTCGGCCATTTTAGTAAATACTCGAATCAAACATTTCCTTCACACAGAAAAAATATCAATGTTATATTAACATGGTGCAATGTTGATTAAAAATCATAGTAAAATTTTGCAAAGTATGGACTTTATTTTAAATTATCTTAGCTTCATGTTAATTTTAAATGAAAAATGTTAAAATAAAATTGTTCAATTCAATGGTTTCAAACCATAACAACCTGTTTTACTTTTTTTTATAGAAACAACCACAACACTATAAACAGAAAAACATAATTTTTTTATTTTCATGTTTAAAATAATCTAAAAAGAGAAGAACAATTCCCGTTTTATTTTTGTTTAAATTATTTAGTTAAATAGTACATTAAATTTTCAAAGTTGAATATCGGGCCATTCTGCTAACAAAGGGGATTACAAAAAAAGTGAAACTCATTTATAATTATGAGAAATTATATTCATATGTACCAGATATTGGTGTCATTTTCAACTATTGCAGTGTCCTACACCTAACCATACAGTCCACTTTTAAATCGCAAAAACACCAATATTTTTTTAATGCTTTTTTTTGATTGAACGTGTAGTAAAATGTATATGAATTACTCCACGTTCAATCACTTGCATCGTGAAAACAACACAAAATATAAAAAAAATTTAAAAGCTAATTTTTATTGGCCCATACTCATAGTCAAAATAGACCATATCTACATGCAATTAACGCCGCAACTTTTTGTTTGTAAGCAAGAAATGTAGGAAAGAAAACGGGGTTGAAAAAGTTGAAAAAATTCTTGAAAAAAATTTAAATGTATATGTGAAAAGAGTTTCTTTCGTAGCAACTACTTTGAAAGAAAATAGAAAAAAAAACTCGGCGTTAATTGCATAGTCTTAATCAGGGCTGTGGAGTCGTCCGAAAAAAGTAATAACTCCGACTCCGACTCCAAATGCTGAAATTTTTTAAGTACGACTCCGACTCCGACTCCTACTATAATCTTGATGCTAAATGTATATGGGATTCAGTGATGTTAACTTTTAGTTTTTCATTACCGTACGCCCTTCTAAAAATTAGAGTTTTTGAGAAGCAATTACCGTACGCAAACATTAATGTACTGTTTTCAAATGACAGGCGATTGATTATGGAGCAAAATTTATCAGGGGTGTGCTGGAAATCGCACACGCAAAACGCAAGAATTTGGAAGTTGTTTTTAATAAACTTTAAACCTAATTCTTATAAGTTTTGGTTTAAAGCCTGTTTAATAGGAAAATATTTGTTAAATATTTGTCATAAAATTCTTTTATTACAAAAATCTTATTTAAAAACGACTTTTAAAATTCTTTCGTTTTACGTTTGCGATTTCCAGCACACCCCTGTATATGAAAAGCACTCAGTCCATCGCCTGTCATTTGGAAACAGCACATAAGAGCAGTACATAAACCATTTATTTAAATTTTAAATGTGTTTTAAGAAGATAATTTTTATTTTGGAAATTTTTTTTAAATTTTTTATGCCGAAAAACTTTGGAGTCGGAGTCGCGAGCTTTTGTGGGTACTACGACTCCGACTCCGGCACAAAAACATCAACTCCGACTCCGACTCCACAGCCCTGGTCTTAATGCGGTTATAGACTCGAAGAAAATGGTGCAGAAAAAGTCAAGTTTTCAAATGATTTCTATACCATCTGAAGACTATTTTTGACTGCAGGTCTGGTTCAAACGGAGTATTTTTTGTATAAAAAAATAATTTACTTTTGTTGGTTTTTTCAATTTATTAATACCTCTCAATTTTAAATATTAATAATATTTTACGCTGTTATTTTGCATATTAAAAGAATTGCTTACTTGAGATTTATAAATTTTAACTAGGACTCAAATTCAATTTACGTATCGGAATTGGTGTCACCGAAATGTCATTTTGAGTATCGGTATCGTATTGTCAAAAAAGCGTATCGTTTTGTCCAGTTTTGAAACTTTTTTATAAGATAGGTATCATACAAAAAACAAAATAGCGAGAATTTAACAAAAACGAGGATAAAACTAAAAGTTGTATGTTCCCTGTTAAATTCTAAAAATGTTTTTTTTACTATAAAAAACATATTTATGTATGTAAGTATGTTTAAAAACAAGTTTAATTTACGTACATACATACATATGTATGTATATAGTTTAGGCCCAAGATTTTTCTAGCTCAACTTCGCAGAAAGAGGGTCTTAGTGAAATATCGTAATTATTGGTCGTAGGATAAAAAAATATATGTATTGAAAATTTTTTATTAATCTGCCAAAATTTTACGAAAATGTGTTTCAAAGAAAGAGGAGGTCTTTTTGGCTGTTTGTTAATGCTTTTTGTGAAACCTATTTATTATTTTGCAGTACACTCGCGCTTTATATAATCTCCCAATTATTTCGGCTTATTGTTGTTGCCAATATACTTACATAAAATTATTATAGAAAGTTTAAAATAATTACAACTTGTCATTTGCAATACTTTTTACTTTTCTTTATTTATTTATTTTTTGCTAAATGATCCCCTTAAATTAATTTGATATTGGAATGTCTTCATTTCTATGTAGCAAAACAAACTAAGTATGTATGTATGTGTGTATGTATGTACATACATACATAGTACATATTCCAATATTGAAAAACAATAATTGCAAATAGTAGCTACATATATGTTTGTAAATATGTAAGCACATTATTGTATATACATATGTGTGTGTGTGTTTTTTTTGGCGTTATTATACGTGATTTTCCAAATATCACGCACGTACTTTCTTACCAATTCCAATTGAATTAGTAGGGCACAGTTTTGTAAAAGAAATTTGATAGAGCAAAATTTCTTATTGCTGTTCGCAGAGTTTTTTCTTTTTAATTTTTCTCGCATTGAAGTTTTTTCTTCCTTTTGGTAATTTTAAGCGAATTTTCCCTCCTAAATTTCGAATATGTGTTTTCTAATTTAAATATATGTATGTATGTATGTATGTCATATATATTTTTTGATTTTTTCAAGGTTGAATAGATAGTTTTTAAAAATGTATGTACTTCAACGAGAACCGCTTCAGTTAAAAGCATATTGCGCTCATCTTGAGGTGGACATTTCTTTGGTATAAGGGTTAGGTTATGAAGGGTTATGTGCCCAAGGGCACACTTCCACTCGGAGACCGATGCGGTCCATTGTGAATCCCCTCAATGAAATAGAAAGAGAGAAGTTAAGATAAGAAGTATGAGGTGGATAGAATTAAGAAAGTAAGTAGGTACCACGTAGAACTATTACCCTCTCTACAGTCCCCTCAACAGAAACAACCGCACTATTTCCCTGGCAAGCCCCAGTAGATCTGCCGGATTACATCCAGCGATGCACACAAGTTCGTCGTGAAATCCATATCCTAGCCACTTCTGTATATGACCCTACATCCTAGGACAGTGGCACAGTACATGCTCGATCGATCAGAACCATCGCATAATCTGCAGAAGTCCGGTATGGTGTTGTCCCATATGCCCGTAAAAGCCCTAACAGGACAATTGGTATAAGGGTTGGCAACTAATGAAATGTTCACATACGGTATCATGACTCTCGATATCGAAAGAAATTTATTGAATTTAATATAATAGCATTCGATATCGATTTCTCGAGTTTTCATTCGATACGTCAGTGTCTATCGTATGCAAAAAAATTCTATAGTTTATTCGTTACGATAGTATCGAATGCGGTGATTAGACCCCTGGTAATTCCAATTAGAAATGCCTCTGTTGAAAGAGAATTTACAATATGAACTCCACTAAAACTCGCCTTCGAAATAGAATGCAATACGAAGTTCTTGAACCGTAATTACGAGACATAAATTATATGAATGTAAAAAGGATATGTTGACTTGTACCTTCGCAAGATAAATTGTATAAATTACATTCTCGTACAATGTATTCCTAAAAAGAGAGCAATGAGGAACGTATTGACGATGAAGTGTATAACATTTTAGATACTTAATTTATAGAACTGCAACTACATACATTCATATCTGTGGCATTTTGACAAAACATCTTAAGTCAAATTTGAAAAGTTGGAAAAAATGTTGTTAATGATACGAATTTTCATTCAAAAAAAGATTTTTGTTAACGTTTTTAAAATTGTTTTTTAAAATTTTTTATTATAAACGAAATTTTTCTTTAATTTCGGTTTATTTTATTATTTAATAAAAATGATTTTTTGACTTTAAAAATGTACTCTTTAAAATGGTTAAGTAAATTTTGTCCAGAAAATGTAACCAATGGAAAGACTAATTAATAGTGTAGCACCCACTATTAGTAAAAATGTTTCCAAAATAATACCAACATTTTGGTAAGACAAGTTCGCAATTTATAGATCTAGCTGACTTTGCAATTTTAAAATCTATTATCAAAACAAAAGAGAGAAACAAAGGACTTATTGGATTTCCAAAATTGTAATTTTTATGATTTCAATATAACAAATAATTTGGTAGCAAAATTGTAATTCTCCTAAGACCGAGCAAACTTAGGGAAGGAAAACATCTGTCCAGATCTTTCTCTTTTGTTTTTTCATTCGCGGTCACACAGACAGCGTTACCGATATGCGACTAAAGTCGCATTTTTGCCCCTTTTTGACTGCAGTGCCACTTTGTTGGCCCCTTAGTTTTAAATCCTCTTTTGTATCATTTTGTAGCTTTTTGTGCCCCTTTTGCCCCTTTTTGAACCAAATATTTTTTATCATGGAAACCAGGGATGCGAAAGAAAATTGTAGCAAATCTAGCGTTTGGTACTCTTTAATACGTGTCAATCGCAGCTTTTAATTGTTTTCTTGTTTAATCATCACTTTATTTTATTTAAATTTTTTAATTTCAAATATTTATACACACTTTGGCATTGCATTACTTTAAATCCGCACCATCTTTAATATTATTGTCACTATTGCTTAATTTTTAAAACATTTTGCGAAAGTGATGGAGAGTAGCAAGTTGGCATTTCGCTTTCGCATCGAATTTGCTTTCGCTTCGCATTAGTGAGTAGACCCCCAGAAATATGCACTAAAAACGCGTTTTATTATTAAATATGCAGTAACAACTTGAAAATATGCCCTAAAAATTGTTAAAAATATGCCCCAAAAAAATCAAAAATTGCTAATTTGAAAACAAAATATTCCACAATTTAATAACAGTTCCAATTAATAAAAATAATCCTAAAATAATAATCGGTAAATCCCAAACACAATAGTATTTAAAGAAGAATTTTCGAGATTTTACCCTATTTGAAACCGAATATTATCTAGATATTAACATCCATATAAGATCTTTTGTCTTAAAGAGATTTTAGGGACGGCAACTAAATTATAAATTATTTATTAATGTTAACATTTTTAAGAAAGTTAAAGCAATTTATAGATGAGAGCTTTGGGCAAATATGAACCGATTCAAAAAGAATTTAAATTAAATAGTTTATGGACACAAAGAGTCTTATTTGGAAAGAAGTTTTTATTTGCACAGACTTCACACTTGATCAAATTGCCTGAAAGATTGCAAATTGTGCTTTGCGTACAAGGTTAACATGGACAGCCAACTAGCCAGATGGACGGATGGACGTCGTTATATCACTTTAAAAAGTGATTCTTAGTCGATATACTAAAATATTGGTACAGATTTCTGTTTTTAAAGTTGCTCATTTTTTTCTCAGAATTTCCCTTTTTGTGACACTTTTTTTTGAAAATCCCCTTTTTGTGCCCCTTTTTGAAAATTTTGAACAGTAACGCTGCACACAGACGAACATGTTGCCGGAAACATTCTGTTACTACTGTTGTTTTTTTTTTCTCAAAAAGCAAAGTACCGAATACAAAAACAATTCTCTCAATAAATTTCAGTTTCTCAATAGTATGAAATGGGAATTTAGCACATTTGAAAGAAACCTTGTTAATTAATTTTTGAAATAAATAAACTGAACTAGCAAAATAAAATAAAGTAATTTGTTTTTATTTTTGTTTTTTCTTTACCCACTTACAACAACATTTAGAGATGACAAAAAATCAAACAATTGTAGTCGGGACTGTAAGAAAAGATAAACTCACTGTTTATTGTTGTTGTTTTTGTTTAAGCTTTGATATTGTTACAAGTAAAACTGAGATTTATAATTCTTATTCGCTTAACAGCTTTCCTAAAATCTTTTGATGAAGTTTCCTGACGATCTGGCCTAAGCAACCAGTGAAATGCGCATAGGAATGGCTTACCCCTTCAACAAAAATTTCAGTTTCTCAATAGTATGAAATGGTAATTTAGTATATTTGAAAGAAACCTTGTTAATAAATTTGATTTGAACTAAAAATATTATTTACAATTAAGGTCAAATATTATTAAATACAATATTACAATTATAAATGCCATCCCTGGTATGTATGTATTTAACTACACGGAAAAATTAAGCAATTAAATAAAGCATTAATCAAAAATATAATTTAGTTAAAACTGTAATCAAATGAAATTAACGTTTAATCAAGTAAATTTGAGAATTTGTTTGCTGGTGCAAATTAATAGTATCAATCAAACGTTTAATTCACTTGCTTAAATTTTTTAATTAAAACTTATTTAATTTTTGATTATTGTTTTTATTGGTGAACAAATTTTTTCTGTGTATGTATGTTTTTTTATATTGACGTAGTGATAGAGTATTACCAACTAGTGGACCTACAAATATCTCCTCGTCCCACTCCGGTACCACTCTCGCATCTCATTGGGGCACACGACTTTTTTCGCCTTCCTACCTCCCCTCTCCTTATATGAGATTAGGGGTACGGCATTGCGATTACATCTGCATTTCATTACATCATATATAAAATCCTGATATTTTCTCCATTTCTGATCGAGTCCCGCAGTCTTCACAATGTGATTTTTTCTTTTTGATGTATGGTATTAGCATGAGTCAATCTTTGCTTTTCATCTGCTTCCCATTTTTTCTGCCATTTTATTATCAGATTTTTCCTGGATTCATCTTTTATATTTTTCACATATTGCGCATCAATGTCTCTCTCCGAAATAAGAAGATCAATGGGTGGAATTCCAGACAGAAGTAGAGTTGCACTTGTATTCACAGTTCTATGCGCATTATGGCACTTACTCTCTGCGGGTTTAAAAGCTGCATGATAACATCCTTCCGTTTTACTGCCAATGCAATTATAGGTGCATCATAAAGAATTTAAAAGTGAATTTCACTGTTTATAAGCTTCCTAGTGGATTCTTAAGATCAATTTATATTTGGCATCATCCTTTTCAGCACATTTGCGGTTTTTACAGATTTGTCCCGAACGGTACCTGTTTTGTACATTAGGACTCTATCATGTAGATCATCTGCAAACATATTATATATGGAACTATGCATTTACCTGTTCGTACACCTAATATATCCGTGTTAATTACTTCCTTTATAGCTACAACCGTGATTTTTCTTCTGAAACCCATATTGTCTAAGAGATAAGCCACCAAGTCTTCCAATCTCCTGTACAAGTCTTGTGGATATCAGACTTTCGAATAGTTTACCCAATGTATTCATCATACACAAAGGTCTTTAGAACCGGGTTCATGTAATAGTTTCGTCCCTTTCCGTAGTAGGACTAGCTTTTGGATTTTCCAACACTTTGGAAAAATACCATTCATAAAACATAGGTTATAGGCTACCAACAGTAATTCTAGCCACAACTATCCTGTAAGTCATTAGAGATACCATCCATTCCTGGACTTTTTTTCCATTTTTAGTTTTCGGTATACAAAGTTTAGTTCTTCAAGGCCAAAAGCAGCAATGACACCCCCAGTTTGAAGTGTTTCACTTTATATTAATGTGTATCCATTGGAAATAAGGTAAATACTATTTTCGATAACATTTAACCTTCTAACGGTCCACCTGGGAAGGTTAAGGGCAACATTTGGCATCATATTATTCTCATCAGTATTAAAAGATATATATTGGTGGTCACTAAGTGTAAACTTTAATCACATAATTAGTTCGGGGCTTCCAAACGTTATATCTATAATACTGCTTCCTCTGCACCCACAAAATTTATTTCACAAGGCTCATTGATATGAAGATGTTTTTTATAACAGTTACTCCTGCTCGTTTTGTTGCATCCTCATACCATGTTTGTGAGTCACTTCGCTTATACTGTTCCCTTATAAGGTCTACATTGATGTTATTTTCAGTTAACTTATGAAGCAGAATGTCTTGTGCTTGTCTTCCTTTTCCTAGATTCATGTATGTATATATCTACCCAGCGGTAAATGGGACCGCAAGTGGCAGGTCTTTTTGATGGCCTCTATACTCCTTTCTAAAAGATTCGCTGTGTATGATATCCTGCCATCAGAAGCATAAATTTCTTTATAATTTATTATTTTTTTAGTGATCTTTCTTACTCCCTTCTTTGGGAAGGGAACGAAGTTGTTATTAAAGGGACTGTGCTCTTCCATGACAACCTGTGTAAAAAATAAATAACTATGGAATGTGGTGAGGAGGGCTTGTGTCTGGATTGATTGGCTAGAATTATGATCGACTTTCGAAAAGTCTATCCACCGGATCGGAATATAAAATGGAATAAACTTGTCGATTGTATTTGTACACAATAACACAATAAGTTATATCTACTTCTATTTGTCCTTGTTATTAAATCATAATAAAATTCCAATACAACAGACTCTGTGTTCAAATATACAATACATATGTACCAGTTAGTTTCAGTTTTATATTTTTATTGTACATTCAAAACACACATACATGCATACATACTTATTACTCGTAGAAAGGCAAGGAGAAAACGTTTATCAAGAGAAATATAGTATCGACAAGTATTTCTGAGGTGGGGAAGGAGAAAATTATTTTAATGTGGGTTAAATCAAATATTTTCTATTCTTGTTGGCAGGCATTCAAGTAGAAGATGGAAAAAAACCTAAAACCATACAATACTGTTTGTTATTGATTTTCAAATTTAACGGTTTTATGATTTGCCGCTTATATTGGTTCACCACGACCCGTTTCATTTTTCTTGTTTTTTTATCCTTTTCTTCCTCACAGTAACAACAAAAAAGTAATATGTAATACATGTTGCATGGAAATACGATTACAAAGAACTATTGTTGGATCATGCCTACGTAAATCACGGCCGTGATTGCAATATAGAATTTGCGAGAGTGATCGTACGTGGTTAAAATTTACGAGTGAAGTTTAAACAATAAAGACAAACACATTTACCGCAAAAAAAAACAAATGAAAGATTTTTATTTGATTCTACACAAAAATATAAAATAAAGCCTAACGTTTTTCTTTGTGATATAAAATTTTCTATTTGTCTAAATTTTAAAGAAAAGTTAAAATAATAAAACAAAATATTTACAGCCGTATTCATAAAAAAAATCTAAATTCACGTTTTAGATACATTTTAGTTAAAAAACATTTTAAGCCTTAAAATGCCTTTTTTTAAATTCATATTCATAATCAGCATTTTAACTAATCAACGTTTAACGCAATTTTTTTGTACGATAGTTTCTCTTTGATTTAACAAAATAAGCAGAGTTCAAAAATTATTTAGTAAAAGTGCAATTTAGATGATGATTTAATTGCTGATAAAAAAAGTATTCAAATAACGAGTTTTATTTTATTTTTTTTGATCGTTTACACATCATTTTGTACTATTAATAATTTTTTGAGCTTTAATTTGTGAAATTGAAAAATATATTTATAATATACATACAAACTTATATATTTTTGAATTTAACTTTATTATTAATGAATAAATCATAATAATATACCTATTGAATGAACATTTCTCGCAAAAATGTTCAAAATTACCATAAACACACAACAAAGAGCAAAAATGTTATTTTAAAATAGGTTTAAACATGGGTCGAATCAATTTTAAAATCCGTTTATTTACACAAGGTTTAAAATAGGGGTTTTAAGGTAATATTCTCTTATGAATACAATTTTAGCGATTTATGCTTAAAACAGATTTGAAATGATGTTTAAAATGTTTATGAATACGGCTGTTAATATTGTATTTTGCACATTTTAAATTTTATGAAGTAAAATATTTTCCAAAATTCTGCCACCACCTCTTTCAAAAGCTTTACAAATCCGCAGGTAATCGACCTGTTGCTTTGCATTTTGTTGACCAGTATATCGGTTTGTGGTTTATTAACGGATCTAGCCATTAATATTCGATTTATAGGAGGAACTACTTATGTACATACATGTTCTGTTCCCTAGCAAAAATAAAGTGAGAAAATCTAAGTGAAACGTGAACAAATTACGAGGGAAAAAACTTTTTACAAAAAGGGGAATTTTTTCCGTGAACATTTTTTCACTTTTTTATTCTCCTTTCAATTACCTTTTTCTTATGTTTAATGTCAAACTGTTTTCAATAGTGAGTTAAACATTTTTATATTGGTAGGGAAGCAGACTTTAAGAATAGTATTTTGTATTTTTAAATGCTTATGCATTTCTTCATAAGTAAAGTGGTATATTCGTGGCGAATGTATATGCGAATAGAGTGAATACATATGAATACTTATTTTTTCCAAAAATAAATAAAAAAATTTATATTTTTTGAAAGTTATGAGCTTGTGGAAGATCATCTCCTGTCAAAAAAAAATCTAATTTCTCAAACAAAAAAAAAATTATTTAAGTAAAAAATTATATGTACATAGTAATTCGACACTCCGATTTTTATAAAATTAGAATAGTAATGATTTTTAATATGTCCATGATTTTCTGGAAAATTTTGATCAATATCGAGTGGTTAATCATCTTTCGGAATTTGGGGTATTTCTTAATCAAAAATTGGGTTGTATTCTAGTCTACTGTTTTAAGATCTTTTCGGCCCATCAAATTTCATCCGCCCATCTCATACCATTTTCCTGGAATTCATCTAACAGTGTATTTCCAAATTTGAAAATATAGACAAATTAAAAAATTCATATAAAGACGCAACACCTTTAGCTACTGACAATTAATTTCCATAAAAGAACACTTTGTCCACAAATTTAATTTTCATAAAAGACCACTTTGTCTACAAATTTTATCCGACCATCTCCTTTCGTTTTCCTAGAATTCATCTTACAGTGAATTTCAAAATTCGAAAATATGGAAAAATTTAAAAATTCGTATAAAGACGCAACACCTTTAAGCTTCTGACAATTAATTTTCAAAAAAGACCACTTTGTCCACAAATTTTATCCGGCAATCTCCTCTTGTTTTCCTAGAATTCATCCAACAGTGAAAAAAATTATAAGTTCGTATTTGAAAATCTGTATTTGTAATGCTATAAATAAAAAATCATCAAACAAAATGTCAAGGTTGCTTTAAGAAACGTTTAGAAATTTAGCTTTCTACTGCATGTAATTAGATGCAAATCCGTTAATAACTGCTTGAGTTAGAGGCAAATTACTAAAGGAAAATGTTTTAATTTTCTTGGAAAAAATGCATTTTCCCTAAAAAAAAAACGAAAAAATACAAATTTAGACGGTCTACTATGCATATTATGGTTGCTCCTTTAGTTAGCGAAGCCGGTATTTGTTATGCCATAGAGGAGAAAATCCTTGAGCCCGTGCTATGCAGAGAAGAAGCTTTAGTTAGCAATTCGGCGTTTTAAAATTTAAAGATTCGAGCATATGACCCCAACCCTTAAAACTTATCAATATTTAAAACTTTAAATGGAATTTAAATTATACATACATGAAATTAGCCCCAAAAAATATTGATTGGGCTTTTTTCATTTGCATAATTTGGGGACAGCACAAAATTAAAAATGATACATAAAACAAATAACAAGCTTTCTAAAAGTTATAGAATTTTTCAGCTTATGTTTGTATGTTTGCATGTATGTATGAAAAACAATTGATTCAGTAAGGCCCGTTTTCACAACTTTAAACGGCCATATAAAAAGTGTTACATTATTAAAACTCAACTTTAAGGTTCATCCTACCTGGTAGGTTCAAGTAAAGTTGTAATAATGAAACACTTTTTATACGGCCGATAAAATTCTACCTTTAGCTATCGGTAAGTTGTGAAAACGGGCCTAAATGAACTACATTTTTCTGTGCATTAGAGCAAATAACAAAAAGTAACCTTTTGTACACTACGTACAACGAGCTGCTAACTAGAATGCCGATTAGGCTTAGCAGCTTGTTGGCGCAGAGTTAATTCATAAAGAACTTTTCTCCATCTGCCAACTTTTAAAAAATCAACTCTGAATTTGTATGATGCCACATTGTATTACTCAAAAATGCAACAGGTTTTGCCTGATGATTCGCTGAATTTGTAATGTTTTCCTTTTTTTTTTTGTTTTTTCCTTCACATATAAAAATTTTAAAAAGTTTTTAAAATTAAAATAAATTAAGTAAAAGTCAGTAAATTAAAAAAATAGTTAATTGAAAAAACCAACAAAATTGTTTGACATTAAACGGCTGTTTTTCGCAAGTTGGCAAACGATTGGCAACTCGTTAACAAGAGTTTAGCAAATCGTTAGCCAGAGTTTGGTTAGTGTATTATGAAAAAACTTTTTGCTAACTTCATGCCAAATTTTCATTATGAATACGGCTGATATTGTTTTTTTTTATGAAGTTTGGAGATGCTTGTTATTTGTGTATTTCTATTTTTTATTTCCTTATTACGTGGGCTAAAAAAAACAAGGCCAATCGGCCACTCTAACTTCTTTATGTCGCTTTCGATCTCACATTTGTAAGAGTTAAAATTTTTTTAAACTTCTCAAGAAAACTGAGAGATGAAATAATAAATATAAAGAAAAATTAAAATAAACAATCTAAAATATAACAAACTGAAAGAAATGTAATAAATGAGTGGTTGTGTTGTCTATTTTCAAACGCAGAGGCAGTCAGTCACACAACCTGCCTCCATGGAATTACACAAACTGAAGTTGATGACATAAAATTTTACATAAAACAACAACAAAAATATAAAAGCACTAAAAAAGTACAAGTAGACATTAAGAATGCGATGATGTAAACAAAGTGAAAATTTTCACATTGTTTTAATGAAAATTAATTACATTTATTCAAACAAATGTTTTTTCATAGTCTATGCGCTACTGTGGTCTACCCAACAAACGCAAATTTAAAAATAAAAAATTTCATTTGATATAAGTACATATATATATCGATGGATTAATATAAAAAAGGCGTAACTAATTTTTTTCTTAAATAACTTTTTCTGTTTATTGTGGTAGACAAATGCCAAACGCATCGTGCTTTAAAATTACAGAAGGCTTTATTATAAAAATTGTTGCATCTTTTTATTAAAAATTGAACTAAAACTTTTTTGTATCTTAAATTTAACGATCCAATTGAGATTTGTTCTTTCCCTTTAAAGAAACACAAAATCGAGTTACGCCTTTTTTATATTAAGCCATCGATATGTATGTATGTATTAACAAAATCGAATTAATTTGTATAATCTTAAACTATTACAAAATTTTAAATGTTTAAAGAAATTTAAAAAAAAATATTTATACTTCTTTTTAAAATAAAAAATATCAGCTTCGTTTTCAGTAAGTATTTAGTCCTTGTTTGCTGGGTAAAAAAGTTTATATTATCTATGTGAAAAAGTATACACATACGTACATATTTATATTTCTATAACAAAAACATTGTAGGCAGTATTACTAGTACTGGCAATATAATACATAGTAAACGGTGTGATAAGTAATGCTTCCTACACCCAATTAAACATTATTTTTAAATTTTTGTGCCATTAGATATATATCTTAAAGATGAAGTTTTTTTGATTTTATATGTTATGGCAAGAGCTACAACTTTGTCTCAGAGGGTAAATCAAAATTCCGAACGGTTTGAAAGATATGAGCCTGAGAAAATAATCACTTTTTTGCAAACATGGCACCGAGGACCCAAATATTTGGGGGCCCATAAAAAAAAATGCATGACTTTTGGCAAAACTGGGAGACACTGGTCCTTTTTTTGGTCTTCGTGTTGCACTGTGTATTAGTACACGGAAATAAGTTTTTTTTTAAGTAATCAATTTCGTTTCTTAAAACAAGAAAATCCAAAATCTAAAAATAAATAAATTCACAAGAGATAAGACTTACATAAAAGGTCTAGCTTTTTTTTTGGAAAGCACATGACTTAGCACCACATTAAGAAGATTTAAAGAACTAGAAATCTAATGCAAATTATAAACCTTAAACCTACTGCTGAACCTATTTACAAGACATAAATGCGAAAATAATACTTTTCTGCAGTGATGACAGTTTATTTTTGGAAAAATACCTGCACAATTAAAAAAATCCAATTTTATCCTTAACGATTAAAAAAATTTCACTTACAAAAATTCCTTTTTTGCAAGCCTTATGCTACTTGATTTTTTTTATATTATTAAACGAAATGAGTTCTAAATACATTTTGGTGTTATCTTTTAAAATGTTGGCACTTTTGTAGAAAAAAAGTATTTAAAAAAAATAAAAGTTTTTTTTCAGAAATGGGGTGACATTTTTAATTGATAGTAGATGTTAGATGGTTCAAGTGTGAACGCGTATTTCACATTTTCAATATCTTCCATGCGTTCCTCCGAAATGTATGCAAGTGTACAAAGGGTACAACTCAACTTTTCGAAAATTTCTCCCTTTTTTTTATTACTATCTAATTAGTTGTGAACTTTTTGAAAATTATTTTGTTCTTCTATTATTTAAATATTTTTCCTTAAAAAAATATGAATATGGTTAGGATTTGAACCTTATATGTTTTTTTCAGAATAGGAAAATTCACATAACAAAATTAGGTCATAATATTTGCTGCAATATGGAATTACTGCTACGCTTCGCGTGTTCGACAACTTAATTTTTGTAGCATCTTAAGTTTTAAAACAATACTTATTTACTCTACTTTTTTTTTGTGTGGCATTAGGCCTTCTAGCTTCTGACACATCCATATGTTCTTTTGAAATAAATTTTTAAGCGATAATTTTAACTTAATTCATGTACAAAAACAAGACGTTATTTAAAATACATTTGTTATAATTTGTTTTTATTAATAATGCAATATGAAAAAATACCTATAGTTTGGCGAATATAAAATATCAATCCGATTTTGCCTACGCTTCTATTTTATTATTAAAAACCTACATTTAGGGGGTTTCCCCGACTTTTGGCAACACAGCTTTTCTGCAAATTTACAACAGCCAATCGAAGACTAGAATTTTTCTTTATTTATACATTTTACATATTGCCCGTTTACCTTACAACGAAATCTAGTAGATTTGCTTTAAAATCTTCCTCAAAATCCAGTGTGTGCACCAAGGCGAATTCATACAAAGTGGTCTTATTTTGAAAACGGATACAACACTGTTAAATACTTTAACGTTGTGTCAAAACAAGACTGCAGTAAACAAATTAGCTGTGCACTTACACACGCAAAAGTAACAGCATATCTCTTTGAGAAATGGTTAGTTATCAGCTGTTGCTTACGTAGCAAGCCAAGACCACCTTGTATGAATTCGCCTTGGCCTTTTTTAAATTAGCGAGATTTTGTTTCCGTAACAAAAACAGGTGACTGAACGTTTTTTGAGTAACCCATACTACACATACATTTCATCCATGGTGAAATAATTAGAAGGTGGCAGCACTACAGAATCAATTATTTTTTGCTCAATGCATGGTGAACTTCCTTTATGTCAAAATTATTTGTTTTTTTTTGAGGTTATGTCACTTAAATACATTTTAGTAGATGAAAGAAATTGTTGGCGTTGGTTTGTCGAGGCTGACGAAAACCCCAAAAAGGAACGTGTTAAGAATTATGGAGTAAACTTTTCTTGGAACAAACGTACCCGTGTTTCAACTAAGTAGAAATTGTAATTTATTTGTTATAATATATCAGAAAGAATAAAAACAATATATTTTGGTGTGGTGAAAATCCATATTTTTGACATAATGGACTATTTTACACAAACAAATTTGCCTGTTTTTGTTGTATTGTTGTACAACAACTCCTAGTGCTGCCACCTTCTAGTAATTTCACCATGCATTTCATCAATATTATTTGACTGTTCCATATTTTTTACTATATTTTTAAAAAAATTTGATTTTTTTTAACCGCTACTTTTGTTTTGTTTTAATTAAAGGGTAGCCTACACGATCACACAAGTCTTCGTATTTTAAAGAAAATACAACCCTGGCATGATAAGCTGTTATTGTTTTTTGAAAATGTTCAAACAATAACCCTGTGCTAGTTGAAAAAACTGACAAGCGGGGCACCAGGCGTTTTAACATAATTCGGGTACGCTGAATCTAGTGGTACTATCTGTTTTTTAGGTTAGCTCTTCTTTGTATATATACATACATATATTTATACATATATGTACCGTTATATTGAAAGTCGAGGAGGTTGCATAACATATATCCGCGTAACTCAAAAACGGTTTAGTTTCTTCCTTTTTAATTCGAACACTATAAGAAAAGAACAGGTAACACTTTTGAAATAATACATCTTTTTCAGAAAAGAACATAAGGAAATGTAAAAGGCAGAATATTACTAAGAAAGGAAAACGCCATTATTGTGGAAAGTCTAGTATAGTCTGGTGTAAGAAATATTTTTGATTACATTTTTGTGTAACAATCGCAAAAAAAATAGCAACAATAGTAGTCTAAGGGAAAACTTAATAAATAAATAAAAGAAACACATTTAAATTGCTTTTGGAATATCTAGGCAGAGTATAAGAAAACTCAAATGAAAAGTAAATATATTATGCAATTTTCCTATTGTATTTTTTCTTTCAAACCCGGTTAAAAGACAATAGTCTGTTTTAGGAATAAATTCCATGTTAAACAGTCAGTCTTTGTTTGTTTTAATTTGGTTCGTTTTTAACATCACCATAGTTTTGATTTAATGCCACCATTTAGTGGCTTCGTATTATAATAAATAGCAATAGAGTAGGTTACCATGACAAAAACTTAAACAAACAAAACGAGAATAGAAAAATAAGTCGAACAAAAAAAATGGAAGTGGTGTTTGTTAATTTATTCATTAAAACCTGTTATAGTTTTATTAAACTTTTTTAAAGACACCGATTTATAGAATATTATATCGAAATATTCGTTTAGTGACAGTATGGTATCCAATTTTTTAAAGAAATTAATTGAGGAAGTCCATAGCAAAATGCAATAATTCAACTTTTTTTTGTAAATACTCTTCTACATATAAAAATCTTTATAGGCGTTATTATATAACTTACCAAAGGGCAATAGCTATGTTATTATTCAATAACAAATATGGCAATACGAACTTAAGCAGAGCTCAAAACACATACCATACAATCTTACTGATGCAATATTAATTTCTTTAAAAACTTTGTACGGATGGGTTTTTATCACTAGTGCAAGAATATTCGTGGTTTTTATTAAATATTTATAAGGAACTAGCATTTAACCCGCTACTTCGTTAGCGTCTTCTTTTTCTTCGTGGACATATGTATCTGTATGCCAAAGTTTATTTTCTCATTCGCTCAGGAACTTGCATGTTTAATTTTATCTTTCTAGGTCCAATACCAACGGAAATTCAAAAAGTACCAATTAATGAACAAAAAAGTACCAAAAAGTTGCCTCTAATAGATTTTTATCCAATTAGGGCATTCAAAAAGTACCAGTTTAAGAACTAAAAAGTACCAATAAGTGCTTTAAGAGATTCTCATTCGCTCAGGACCTTGCACGTTTAATTTTATGTTCATTAGACCAATATTAGCGGAAATTTAAAAAAAGTACCAGTCGATAAATAAACAAGTACCAAAAAGATCCCTCTTATAGAATCTCATCCACTCAGGACATTGCATGTTAAATTTTATGATTCTAGGTTCAATATTAACGGAAATTCAAAAAATTCCAGTCACAGAACAAAAATGTACTAAAAAGCGCTCTTACAGATTCTCATTCACTCAGGACCTTGCATGTTTAATTTTATTTTTCTAGGTCCAATACTAACGGAAATACAAAAGGTACCAGTTAAAGAACAAAAAGTACCACAAACTTCCCTCTTATAGATTCGTATCCACTCAGGGCATTGCATCTTGAATTGTATGTTTCTGAGTTAAATAATAACGGATTTTCAAAAAGTTCCAGTTTAAGAACCAAAAAGTACCAATAAGCTCATTCATTCAGGACCTTGCAGGTTAAATTTTATGTTCGTAAGACCAATATTAGCGAAAATTTAAAAAAGTACCTGTTAAAATCGAAAAAGTACCAAAAATATCCCTCTAACAGTTTGTCATTCACTCAAGACCTTGCATGTTTAATTTCATGTTTCTAGGTCCAATACTAACGGAAATTCAAAAAGTACAAGTTAATGAACAAAAAAGTACCAAAAAGCCCTCTTACAGATGCTCATTCACTCAGGACCTTACATGTTAAATTTTAAGTTTCTAAGTCCAATAATAACGGATATTCAAAAAGTACCGGTTAATTAACAAAAACGTCCAAAAACTTCCCCTTATAGATTCTTATCCCCTCAGGACATTGCATGTTGAATCTTATGTTTAAAGGTACAACATTAACGATAATTAAAAAATACCAGTTGTATAACCAAAAAGCTAAAGTAATATATCAAATATCTTTTTTCCCCCTTTTTGGTACTACTTTATAAAAAATTTATTTTTTTTAGTGGGAGCCCATAATTTAGTACGAATATGTCAATGAATGTAAAAAAATGTTTTGTAAAAAAAGTACCAAAAATAGTTACGATTTTCACCCCTTAAATGTTCGAATTTCGAAAAAGTACCCAATTCGTATTCGCATTTTTTTGATAAGTTTCGAATGTGGTATAAACTTTGGTTCTATGTTTATTGGTATTGGTAATTCATGTATTACCCGTTTACTCGCTTTATTTAAACAAATAACATTTCCTGAGTTCAATTAAATTAGTTTACACATTGTCAAAATATCAATTATTTTGGAAGATTTTGAGAAATGACTTTTTGGTTATTTCAAAGTGCAATAACGTTTGGAATAAAAACTAAAGTTTACTTTCGATCTGTGACATTAGGAGTGATTAGGAATAAGAACTTAAAAAACTATAACCGCAGAGAACTGATGATTATATTTAACTCGGAGCGAATTCCCACACTTTAAAGTTTTAAATTGTTCTCCTAAAAAACTATAGAAATAGACCTATGCACTTATGCCCGTAATTTCTACAAATTGATATCTAGCTGTGTATAAATATCTATGGTTTTCATAATTTTAAACCGTATTTCTTGCCTACGGGTTAAGGTGTTATATATTTTAGACTTTCGATTTTCGATAGTTCATTCACGTAGGCAAAATAAACGTTTAAATTATCACAATAGTGGTACCGGATAAGTAAAGATAACTGTGAAGTACGAACACGATTAGGTATCTCTTTGTAGAAATTACGGGCATTATTGGCACAGAATTAATTCAAAGCCGACAGCATTTATATAAAATCAAAAAAGTTTAATTATTTAAACAAATTATTTCTTTTAAAATTGGATTTTAGAATCGTTTGAAAGCCTATTTCTAATTTTTATTAAGAACAATTCAATGAAAAAACACGTTTCCCTTCTACGGATGTTTGCCTTTTTATTCAAAGGAACATCATATAATATCTAGACACTTTCAGTTTCATTAGCACCTTCCGTTAAAACTTGTAATTCCTCTTTAAAAGAAATATTTTCTTCATCATCCATCATCTCTTACAGAATCTAATCCGAAAATTTTTTATATAAAATTATTCAATTTTTGAAACAAGTAGTAACAAATTTTTTTCGTTTTTAACAAATTAAACTTCAGAGCACTAAACATTGCCTTACTTATCGGATACGAATTGACATCTCTTTGGTGTCTGGCAAAACTGTCTTAAGTCAGAAACTGTAGTTTTTCGGTATTTCATAGACTTTTTCCTAAGAGCAGATGATAATGATAGGAAGCAGTTGTGCTAGACTAAAGTGATTTTAACCAAACAAAAGAGAAAACAAATTTAATTAAAGCCTATCAAAAACTCAAAAACCTTTTCTTAAATACCTATTCATTTATTCTATTTTATTTCACAACTTATTTACAATTATATCAGCAGTAAAGTTTGGATAATTAAATTTCGAACGTTCCCGTGAATTTCCGCACAAATTTCCCGAAAAATTTGCGGGATCCCGGGAAATCCCGTATAAAAAAAAAACTAGGTTTAACATATCGCACTTGAGCAACAAGTATTTATAGATCACAATTTTGAGAACAACAGTCTGTCAGTTTCGTTTATTTTTTTTAAACTTAGAAACTTTAGAAACATAAAATTTTTTACATATTTTTGAAATGTTCTATTATAATTAGTATTGTGGTAATTTTGTTGAACTATTTATGGTTTTTAATCCAAATTTTCAATATTTTTAATCAGGCGTAAGTTCATCAAATTTAATTTTCATTAAATTATTTTTATGAAGAAAGGAATTTTACAACATGAAAATAATTTAAAATTGTTATTGATAATCATTCATTCTTGACTGACTTGAGATTCAAACCCAGGCGGCTGGTTACCCTGACATGTTTCGATCGCTACCACTCGACCTCCGCAGAGGGATTTGCCGTCTTAAGGCCTAACCATAATATGCATTGCCTTGCTTAACCTACTGTCAAAAATAAGCAAAAAGTTTCTCAAATGTATTTAAAAAAACAAAAACAAAATAAAAATACGTTTGATTCCGTACGGAATGTGCGATTAGATTCGCACCTTGCTTAAGCAAATGACAGTTTCATAAAACTTAGAAAAAAGTTTCCTTAAGTTCAATATGGTTTGACTCATATAATTAACATGTATTCGCACATTTGCTTAATCCAACTTAAGCACATTGTGGTTGGGCCTTTACACTCGCAGCCATCGACGAGGGCTGACGTCAATAGTCAAACATCAATCCTTAAACCAAATTGTATTTTAACCTTTTGGTAGTTCGAAATTTGCTTTTTTGAATGATTATCCATTTTCAATTTATGCTACATGTTTTTCCTTTACCTCTGTTTTTTCGTACTTTTTGTCAATAATTCTTATTGAAGTCCAAAGTACATTTTTTCTATTAAATATGTATAATAATGCTACTTAGGTTAAAGCGTATGCATTTCTAAGGATTCTGCAAGGAATTTAAAATTGTATCTCTTTCAAAACATTCTCCCACATTTTAAATTACTTTAACAAACAATATTTCGAGTTGTAAAAAAAATTTATATTTTTTTTAACCCTTGACCATCAAGGAACATTTGTTATATTGAAATTAAATCTCAACTTCCGTAGAAATTAACCTGTAATTAATTAAATAGGAAACAAACAAAAAACTGGCTCCCCAACGTAAATACATTTATTAATGATTCAAATTTAAAATTCAAATTTAATTTTAATCTAAAAAAGACAAGACAAATTGTTGAGAAAAAAATACAACATTAAATTAAATAAAAACACACAATAGAGGGCTAAATGTAAAGAAGACTCGAAACATAAAACAAGAAAAGCAAAAAAAAAACGCATACATCATAAATGTAGGCAACTTCCGGTGTCAATTTTCAGTGATAGAGTCATTTGCAAAGTTCATAACAGCAGCATCATCAACATCAGACACACTTTGAAATTTAATCAACTGACTGACAAACTGACGAATCAACGGGCTATGTGGCAGTACTCAGCAAATAATGTGTCTGATTTGGAAGCAGTGTGAATTATTTTAGCTATAGCTGAGGGAGATACACGAGTATATCTAAAGATTTCTATGCGACAATTCATTTGTAGTTCTTTTTATACCATTTGGTTAGAGATTTTGTTTTATGTGCATGACAAAGGGAGGCGACGACTTTTTTGTTCATATTATAACATGAGAACTCTAAAGCATGAACATACAAATACAGATACAGTTGGGGGAAAAATTGTTCACAAAATTAGTGTTATTGGCAAAATAGGCTATACATTTTTGTTTTGTTTATAATAATTGAATATTTTTTAAATTTATGAAATGAAGAACATTTCAATAACTTAAAAATAAAAACTCATCCAAAAAATATGTGTGCCTACCCTAGAGGGAAGCGAACTGACACCAAAGTAGTCCCGTAATAGGTCTTTGGTGGTAGAGACCGGTTCTAGTTCAAACATGGGGTGTTCATGAGAGGTCAATAGTCAATGAACACCATTTGACCAGTCACACATCTATTCTTAATGCACGTATTTAGTGTCAGTTACTACAATGTAGTATTATTTCAACACAATGTAGTGTTATTTCAATAAAACATGTCCTAGAATTAAATTCAAGAACCAAATTTTAGAATGTCACAAAGAATGTGTCACACCACCAGTAAAGACTGTATTGTAATTTATTACTTTTTCTACCTTTTAGTTCTTCATAAACCAGTTAAACGATTGGTTCTCCTTTCAGTGGCCATGAGTTCTTTCTTTCTTTTTGTACTTGTTCTATTTTCACAGTTCCCAGGGCCAGTCTGTTGGACCAATTGACAGAAATTTCCCGCAGGTCAACCACACCTAAACGTCAAGTTTTTTCTGCATTTCATTTGACATTTCTCAATTTCAGACTTACTCAATTTGAACCGTGAAAAGATACACAATCGAGCAACGCGTTAAGGTTATTCAGGGTTATTATGAAAACGGGCGTTCAAATCAAAATGCATATCGTGCACTTCGTGATTTTTTCGGTCAATTTAATGATGAGGCACATTTTCACCTCAGTGGATTAGTCAATAACCAGTATTGCCGCATTTGGGCGAATGATAGTCCACGAGTGACTGTCGACAAATGCACCCACAAAGAGTGAAAGTTTTTTTTTTATCGACTAGCTTTGTTGCTTTTGATATCCAAACTACATTTCTTTTATTTTACATAAAAATTTTTGCGATTTGAGACTCCTTTTTGTAAATTTTTCTTAATGCTTTGTTTTACAAGTGCCGCTTTTGACTTGGCGTTCTTGAAGAAACTAAGCAAAATTTAATTGCTCATATTTTTTTCAAATTATTTAAATAAAAATCATTTTAATGAATTAATTCACTCATTTTAAAAGCAAATGCCACAGATAAAACTTGAAATTTTTTTGGAATTTTTATGAAAGATTCACACCGGGTCAATATTGTTCACTCATATGGTTTGGATGTTAACTTAGTATAAATATAAAAACTAACGGTACTTTTGAAAATACATAAGTTTATATAGTATTATTACAGAATGTAGAAAGCCATACAAACGTTTTGGAGAGTTTCCAAGTTGAAACTTCAATAGTTTTCATGATAAACATATATTTTTTATAATTTCGTGTACAATTTTGTGCCTAACTGTATGTGCATAAGTTAAGTTCTCACCAATTTGGTCGGTAGTTGTTAAATTCGTAGTTCTTTAAAGCTTGTTAGAGAGTAAGCCTTTTAACTCCATTAATACAACTTGAAGTTGACTAAAGTAAAGATTAAGTTGACAGATAGTAACGTGTTATCAGTCAAAAATCGTCTGTTATCTGTCGGATAACAGCTAACGCTGAAAAGTAACTAAAAGAAACTATACCGTTAACTTGCAAGCCCTGAACAATGGACGCTCTTTTCAGCATTCGCTGATAAATTTCGTTATGAAGCACAAAGAAACTAAAAAATTTGTCAATGCGTTTTCACCTACTTGGCCTTTAAGGTGCGTTTAAACCAGAAGTGGGCACAATTAAAACTGTGCTTGTATTGATGTTTATTAGTATTAGTGAGATTTCAGAATTACCCACCAAACACAAAGCCAAACGTTTGAAATATAATGGTGCATTATATTTCTTTATTTAATATTTTACGCATTTGAAGTAAAATAAAACATTTTTTTAATAGTTCAAAATATTAAAAACCATATTCATTTATGTAAAACAAAGGTTCAATTAAAAATTAATTAGTTGAAAAAAAATAAAAAAATACTGAATGAAAATAAAAGAATGTATGCTTGATGGAGCATACCGGAGCAAAGAAAGGGAAGAACTTTTAAATAAATATAAATACATTTATTTAGGAAAAATAAAAGAATGGTTGCTAGCATATGACCGTAATATGTAAGCATTCGTTGCTGTCTCATTAAAAATGAACTAGTTAAAAAAAAACACGTGTGTTTGCTGGGTAAATTCTCTTGAAAAAAATATAAGAAAATGTGTCTCATCAAAAACAAAACTAAAGAGGCTAAGAATACGTGTGAACTCTCTCAGCACAATTGTGCTATGGAGCGCCCACCATTGATCTACACCAACACAATTTTAAAAATGCAGATACGTAGAAGACGCTTCTTCATTTCATCTTGTGTTATTTGTAAGATTCTAAAAAAACAAGAAACATGGACTTAACATAAATAAATTGATACATAGTAATTCAGAACTAATTATACTTTAGTGAAGGAAGGAGCCTCCAATAATGTTTTGCGCAGAGAATTGCCGCACCGATTTATTTTTGTGATTTAACACTTCATTCATTCTCTTATTAACACAGACACTTAATCGAGATGCAAAACAATAAAAAGGTGTGTATTCTAAAAGAATTCGTTTGTTTTCAGACCACATGAAAACGGGTATTGCAAATCACTTTATAAAACCAATCAACATTGAATAAATTATTTTGAAGTTCTGTTAAATTCGTTGAATTATTTCTCCTTTTTATACGTAAAAAGATCAAGATCAAGTAAAATTGATCGGCACCTCTATCAACTGGTTGACTTGAATACGTACTACGTAAAATTCTGCAGCCTACAGTGTTTTAGTCAAATAAAATAAAATATGTTACCATATCGCTTTATTAGCTGCAACATTGTCATAAGTCAGAAATCTCAAATATCGACTTAATATTGCTATTGCATAGTAAATCAATATTATGAAGATATTCACCCCTATCGTGAATAAAAATGCCTTGGGAGTTTTTTTCCCTCTTCACATTTTTACAACTGAATTAATTAACATAGGAAAAATCGAAAAAGGAAAAAACTCCCAAAGAATTTTTATTCACGATAGGGGTGAATATCTTCATAATATTGATTTACTATGATGATATTGTAAACTCAAATCGTGAGAGAAGAATACAATTTTCTTTTTCCATAATGTTGTGTGTAAATTTAAATCTTTAAAATCGTTTTATGTAAAAAAAATATTTTTGAGTTATGACGATGTTGCAGCAAATGAGCGATATGTACAAATCCATTCATGCATACATACATTTTCTATAATTGCCACCCATCAAACATTTATGTTTGAATTGAGATTGCAAGAATAAGGGAATGTTAAAAATATTAATTTAATTTGAACTTCAAACTCTAGTGGAAGCCAATTTTAAACTTAAAGTCCTCGCTGTAAAATAATTGAGTTTTATTATGAAAGAGGAAAGACGAATGGAAAAATGTAGTTTGTTTCATAAAACGGACGAGAACAAATAAAAACTAAAAACTTTGAATATTTTTGATTGCTGGGTACTTAATAAGCATTTCATCAGCATTAAAAATACTAAAAAAAAAAATATGTATGTTGACTATTAAAACTGCGTTGAAATTTTGTAGTGTGCCCGATTTCGTTCACAATTTCAACTTTGTTGTCTTTGGCACGTGATTCGACGTAAAGCTAAAACAACAGATGGTCAGACCGACAGTTGTCACACATGTGTGTGTTTTTGTATTTTCGTATGTATGTACGTTCGTATGTTTATGTGTAGTAGATTTACTAAGTGTGGATATCTTAATTTTACTTTATCACAATACTCTTTATAAATGGTTCTAGGGCTGTCAGTTGCACCGCGGCATTGTCCCGCTTTTTTATTGTCTCATGCGTACCTCGCTGGATTTAAAAATGACACTTTTTCAAAAATATTCCACAGGTGGAATTGTTCATAAAGCATTATCCTGTGACCAGTGAAAACAACATTTATATAAAAAAAGAAAGGAATTAGGAGAGGTGAAAACAAGATATATTTAGGTTGCACTTGACTGGTGATAATGAGTTTAAAGTGTAGTTACTTCTGAGGAGAGGCAATTGACCCAAAACTAGTCATGTGGCTAGATTTGTGCGTGTAGTGGCTAATTCTCTCTGTTTCTATTACTTTTATATAGGGAATCTATCATTTCAAAATGGTTCACTTGGAAAATTTTCTGCGAAAAGTATTATTTTGACAGAAATTGAATGTCCATGTAGGTTAGTTCAGTGACCTGTTACAAAGTGTAAAAAATGTGCAACTTAACCCCTCCTAGGACATATGGCAAACCCCTTTCATATAAAGTGTTGGATCTAGAACCGGTTCCTACGACTTTAGTGATATTGCCCTTTCATCTAGGGTGTTTATTTTCGCTATTTCTACAATACTGATGTACCCTAGATGGTAAGGTATAAGTAACAAATAAAAAGTGCTTTGTAGATAATTTATCTAGCTTTTATTTTCGTCTTATTAAGACTGGGTTATGAAGTAATGAATATGCCACGAGGGTCTAACTGGAAAATCATATTATTTCAATATATTTCTTAGATACTGGTATCTCAATATTAATGTGTCAATTTTTTTTTCAAGTTTATAGTTTTGTATTTTTAGTAATAATCTAGTTAATTATTTTCCGTTTTCATATAATTTTTTTTCTGTCTAACAAAAAAGTTACGTACAGCATTTTGTTGTTAGAGAAACCAAATTTGTAGACCTTTTAATGTTTTACCTTCAATTTTTTTAGTTTTGTATTTATTCTGTTATATCTTTGTGTAGAGTAACTAATAAAAAATAAGCAACCCTTTTCTAAGTTAACAAAAAAGTTTTAGATTAAAAATGAAATGATCTAAAAAAGCGGGTTTCTGTAACAACAAAATCATGTACATATCTAACTTTCTTGTTGGTTAGTTAAAAAACTAACTGATAACTGAAAATGATCCACTAGATTATTACTAAGCACACAAAATTATGAACTTGAAAAATATATTCTTTATTTACATAATCTGTTCTAGATTAGAAGAGATAAATTCTCAACAAAACACATTTTATTTGTATGTAAAGCGTATCACGCTGTTCAAATTTGAGCAACAATGATTATTTCACACGAAAATTTTGACATGTTTTATATATATGTTCCTTTAACTCCCACTGGACCATAGGGCGCCTTGCGAGCTTGTACAATTTGACGGGTTTATTCCTCAGAGTATGCGACATTGTTTTGCGTATGTAAACAAACCCCCATGTATTTTACTAAAAATTATTTTTTTTGATAAAAAATGTAATAAAATAGAAAGTAAAAATAGATTAAAAAAAACGGTTGTGTTGTTATAGTTCGTACTTTTTTGCTTTTGCTTAAAATTCCACGTGAAATAAGTGCAGCTTACAACCTGCAACATTTCGGAACTTTTTCACAAAATGAACAGAGTACAACTCTATCAACATTATTTCATACATATGCCGCACAAGTTTTTTCCATATGAGTTTTGACAGCGTTTCACGTGCAATGTTGAGCAATGTACCAGGCTAAATACTCGATTTTCTTTTTAAGATATGCCCTTTAAAATTTGAATGTAAGGTTTTTTCGCGTCACTGAATATATTCTGGGTCCGTATGATTAGCGAAGTTGATTAAACTAAGTCCGTCTGTCTGTTGAAATTGGAGGACCCTATATGGCGGTCCGAAATTGTTTGCTGTTGAAATTCAACCCGATCGGTCCTTGTTTTTTTGTTTAATTATGAATTAACATGCATAAATACGTTTACCATAGCCTCAACATATTAAAGCTGTGCAATAAGAAAAGTTGTTATTACTTCGAAGTGGACATATTTTTTTATTTTCTTATTTGTCCCGCGAAACTTTCAAAAATCCAGCGTTTTTAAATGGTTTTAAAATTTGGCAACTCTATTAAGTACCGAATTTGGAGGTCTTATATTGAAGAATTTATTTTTTCTTTTTTATTCTTTACTTTTTTCGTTAGGAATATTTTAAAATACGAACAAAAATATTTTTAGAAATGTCGATATCTAAATATAGATAACAATATTTTATCACACGTAAACTCTTGAACAAACTTTTAGATACTCATCTACATCTAAATGTGTTTCTACAGATTTCAATAAACATTTGTATGTACGGCAAATTTAAAGCTTTTAGGAAAATTAAAAGATGAATGTTTGTGGTACAATCAACTCATCTATTTGATGGAAGTTTTGATTGCATATATGTAAATGTAGTTAGAAATAATATACAAACATATGTACATACGTACATTCATCACTTTTTCAGAAATGTAAAAAGGAATTAGAAACTGTAAATAGAAAATTTTAACAAACATTTTGGATATTTACAAAGTTCCTTTAAAATGTTTTAAACTTTTTTAAGGACTATTGAAAACTAAAAACTCAAGATTTTTTATTATTTATATTTTATGCCCAATCATTAGGAACGTAGTGGCGTTTTATGAAACATAAACCAAAGGCCTAAAAGTCTTAGTTAGTTCGACAAAATGCATCCCTGATCTAATTATTGTTTGAAATTTATCAAAAAACAATAGCAACTTATCAGCACAGAGTTGTTTTTTTGTTCCTTAAAATACGTAAGAATTGTGTGACAGTGTAAAGTAGCCTTAAGTTCATACATATGTATCTAAAATTATCTACAATTCCAATCCAAAAACAGCTGAACCCACTGTTTTTTATTTGTTTACATTTCATTCGTATGTATGTATGATGATTTTGTTCTTTATTTTTCAAAGAGTCGAATAGTTAATAAAATAATTTTTTTTTATAATACTTTTTGTTGAATAATTCTTTTGTTTTTATTTAGCAGTAAATGTACGAAAGTAGCTGTGGTGCTGGAAAATCAATTAATTTTCTTGAGTTTCAGTTTGTGAAGTTGTAATATTTTTGGCTAAGAATTAAAAAATAATGAATGTTTTTGTTGAACACTTTTTCTGTACTTTAGTTGGAAATATTCAAATGTGCAGTAGAAGTAATGAGTTCATTGTAGTAAGTATGGTGTATGATAGAAGTGGCGATAAGTTGCCAATAAGGTTGTGATCTTCTGATACTTTTGTGATAAAACATGAAGTCATCTTAAGCTTTATGGAATCCCTCTTTAGCATCGTGGATGTTGTCGTCAACGTAGATAAATGTGTCTTTTTTTAAGACAGGTTCAATAAAATTTTCATAAAATTATTTATTATTTTTCAAAGTTTAATAATTGTTCATTCTAAACAAACGTGACTTTTTGCGTTTTATCCATATTACAAATGAATTTCTAAAGAGAAAAAATAAGCGCGACAGCAAAAATATCAACTTCATTATTGTTTAAACAATGGCATACACAATAGATGTAAATACTTGATATGTAATTCAAAATTATACAAATTCCGACTTATACAATCCATTTTATACACGTGTGTAAATGTAAGTATGTTTACATATCACTATTTTTTATTATACATGAAAAATCATTTCACAAGAATTTTTTATTTCTATTTTTATTTAGAAATAATATATTTATTTATTTTAAATTGGGAGAAAATTAAATATTTATAGTTAAGCGGTTTTTAATTTTAATTTATTAAAAAAAAAATTATTATTTAAAGTTAGGAAGAAACAAAAAAGATATACAGAAAAAGTCTTATAATCCCATATAATAAAATCATTTCAAAAATTATAGGTTTTAAGTAAAAAAAATTTTTAATTATTATGATCGGTCTATTTTTATACAGTAGTTCCCGCTTAAATGAGTTCCCCGTTTTAATGCGCAAAAGCTGCTGACAACCGAATTATCCCTTTGTATTGTTTTACAAAATTTTCACTTAAATATCTGAGATAAAAAATATCTGACACACGGTTTTTAAACTAAAATGTGGCAATTATTAAATAGTTAAGTAATAAATTCCTAATCTTGTAATTTTTTTACATGGGCTTGTCATATCCAGAAGTTCTCTTTCTTGATTCCTATTCAATGGATTCTAATCATGATCGAAATATTGAGTAAAAAGGTTTTTTAACACTTTTTCAAATATAAGGGGTTCCAAAGTATATTATTTATTGTAATTGAAAATAATGTCATTATTGTTTATATTCTCATAATTTTTTTAGCATATTTTGTTTAAAAATTTTCTTAATGAATCATTTGAATATTTATGCGAGGGTTGTACTGGCGTGAATTGCGCCATCGCTTAAATGGTTCTCCGCTTAATTGGGTAAAAGCCTACGCAATTTAATATGCGCACTTAAGCGGGGATTACTGTATACATTTTTCGTACACAGCGTTTACGCATGTATTTATGTACATAAGTATTTTACGGTTACGATAGATATTGAATAAGTTTAGTATGATATCACGATTTAAAAATTATTACTTTAATTAAATTTTTAGCAAAGTTAAAGGACATATGGTAACGTAACGCCAGCAAGCCAATAAATTTTTTTTTATTTTAGGGCCATGTTGTCAAATCTTTATGGCGCAGAAATAATTAAGGGTTTACATGATTTCTGTCGCATCTAAGAGACTATTTTCCACTGCAGGTCTGACTCAAACGGATTTGCGAAATCATCTTTTTTCGCAAAAGAGATTGAGAATACTTTGTAAAAAAAATTATCATGACAGGGTTGCATTTTCATATAGTACGTAAGACTTTGTGGGATAGTGTGTAACGGCCTTTAGTGGTGTTAAAACTTTGACCTGTTAAAGAAAGTTGTTAACGAAATCGAACCATTACATAGTTTAATCATCCAAGTTTATAAAAAACTTTAAAAAACTAACTTCTTTTTTTAGCCAATAAATTTAAAAATTTTTTGGATTATAAAAAAAACTTGACAAATGGTAACGCACCAGCAAAGAATTAAAAGAAAGAATTTTAATTTTCTGTTTTGATTTACTGCTCTGCTCTATTTAATATTTAAGTTCTCTTAGTTGTTATGCAAAAAATATGCATTGAAAATTAAATTGTTTATTCAAAAAACCGAACAAAAATTTTTAGAAGTATCGTCGTATTGACAGTAAAATATCGCCGTCATGGATATATCGGCAAACCTTAACTATCGCCGATATATGGGTATCAGTTGCATCCCTTATTTAAAACAAAGCAAACTTATTCCTTTGAAATCAAAACCGAACAAAAATATTTTGTATTGCACGCAGAGAAAAACATGTTCAAATATGGTCACCTCCAACAAAACTATTTTTAAATAAAATTGTAAACATATTATGTTTAATTTTACCATTTTATTGTCACCGACAGCCATATTGTGGTTAAATTAGTCCTCCATCAAAAAGCAACAACCATACTATGTTATGGTTAAATATGACAATATTTTGTTTTCAAATTAACAATAGTATTCGCATCTTTTCCAAGAGCCACAGGCTTAGGTTGAAAAACAACCATACTGTTATAAGTATTGCACATATTTTAGTTATTATTAACCATAGCATGTTCGGAGGCAACCATAATATGATCGTGGCTTCTTGACGAAAGACTAATTTAACAATAATATGGCTGTGGGTGACAATAATATGCTTAAATTAGATTAATTAAAAATAGTTTTGTTAGAGGACATCATATTTAAACATGTTTTTCTCTGGCTGTGTTAACCAAATGCTTCCCAAATAGGAGTTCACGTGTGTGTATTTAAATTTAGAAACACCAAAATATGTTAAATTGTGTATACATTTAAGTTCATATTTTAAGAAATTTGTCGGCTTGCGAAAAAAACTTCCGAGAAACTAAATCCCTTATGCAAAAAAGATAAAGTACACATAAGTTAACCAATACATTAAGCCCAAACACTTTTGATGGTTAACTAACTTGAACTTTAACTTTATAAACCGCTGTTCTTAAACATTTTCGAAACATAAAATTTTTTATGCACTAATAATTCTTTTTATTTTGTTATTAAAAGCTATATTAATATTTAAGTATGTACATTTTAATATACATACATATACATATGAATAGTGAAATAATTTAATATATTTATAAGCAGGCTTGGCTTGTTCACGTTTTATTTTCGTACTTACATTTTACAATTATCCAGCTCAAGCGCAACAAGACAGCAGAATAAACAACAACGTGAAACAAGTTTGTTGAAGTTTTTATGACAATATTGGACCGACAAATGCGTTTTATGAAGATGTTGATTTGTTTGTTTTTGGTTTATTTTTTTTTTTTGTGATATTACAACAATTTCGCTGTTTCTTTTATTATCACTTATCGCACTTTATTTTGTCACTTTTGGTATTTTAACATTTAATTTAGGTGTGGGCGTGGTACTTTCACAAGAAATACTAATAAAACCTTAATAAAAACGTCACATATGGTGTCCAAGGTAAACAAACATGTGAGCAGATAGAAATAAAATTATGTAGTACTTATAATATATTTGTATGTAATATAATATTTACTTTGGCATTAATTTAAGTATACCAGCAATTACGTTGTTATTCTAAGAACATATACGTAAGTATGTATTTTAATCTGTGAGTGTGTATATCTCTCACATTCTCTCATTATCGCACACATTAACACATTTTTAATAAATAAAGTAATACAACAATTAACACTACCACATTTCCACTTTGTTAAGGTAAATAACACTTTATTCGATTTGCTTGTGGGGAATAAAACCGTTTCCTTTAGTTTCCCTTAGAACTCAACATCTTTACGAAAATTCATACACACTACACTCTCTTGCGTATTAAATTTACACGTGTGTGATAGATACGACCGACCGCAGAAGCAACTAGTTAGCGTAAGAAACGAATAAACTTGTACAATAAATCTCTACTTTTTCACCTTTTCTTAAATAAAATTAAACAAAATTAATTGTATGTACTTGTTCGTTACTACCAAAATTATTTTTTGTTTGTTTTTAATTCAAAAAATTTGGAGGTGTTTTTGTTAAAGAAAAAATTTAAAGGAGTGTCGAATTGTTTTTTTCTTCTCTTAAATTCTCAATGCAAAAAGATACATATTCGAATATTACAACCACATTTTAACAACTCTACCACACAGACCGAAACTCAAGAGAATACTGACTAAATACTGCACAAATGTAGCTTTTAACAACTAAGCGTATTTATTCATGTTGAGTGTTGCCAATAGGCATTGCCTGTATTATTGCTTTATACTCGTTTCAACATGTTTCAATAAATTCTTCCTGTATAAATTGGATATATATAATTCTTCAAATCTCCACAAAAACACAAATTGCTATAATATTTTATTATTTACTAGCTTGACAAAAATTACATTAATAAAAATTACATAAATTTGTTTTCAGAAACTTTCGAGTAATTGCTAAAAAGCATTTTATAAAGCACTATGAATTTACATATTTATAAAGGCTTTAAATATTATAGGATGCGAAAGTGGAATAGATTTCTTGCACATATGTATGTATATTGAAAAATATCTGAAAACAAACCTCATTTTTCATCACGAACGCGATCAACTATTTTACTAACACAAATTATTTGATTCTTTGTATGTTTTAAATTCCATCACATCAGCTAGTCGACGGATTAATAAAAAAATGGCGTAGCTTAATTTTTTTTTTTTTTTTAGTTTACAGGGGAAGGAAAAAACTTAATAAAATTGGCGTTACTTTTGATATAAAAATAAACAAAAAAACGATATGTATTTTGAAAAAAAAAAAAATTTGTCTTGTTTATATTTTACCATCGTAGTTCTCCATATTTTTTACTTACATATAAATTATGTGTAGTTTTCACATAACTTTATGGTTTCAAGAATCAATTTTAATGCTGATTAAGAAGTTTTGATTATTTATAATTATTGTTCTTAAAATATTCCTTAAAGATGCATAAGACTTTTTAGCATTTAAGTATAAAGGGTGCTTTTTTAAACACAGTGATGCCGCTTTATTTGAGCATCCTTTTTACAGCTGATAGTTGCTTTTTGTTTATTTTGCTTTCAAATTTCATTATGAATGGATTTACACCAGAGCAACGCGTGCAAATTGTTGAAATTTTTAATCAATTAAATCAATGAAGCGCATTTCTGGTAGAATGGGTACGTAAATAAGCAGAATTTTGCCATTTGGAGTGAGGAGAATCAACAAGCTTTTGTCGAAACACCATTACATCCACAGAAACTTACTGTTTGGTGCGCTTTATGGGCAGGTGGAGTCATTGGCCTTAATGTCTTTAAAAACGATTTAAGAAAATTTTTATTTGTATCAAATAGGTCGCTATAGTCCACGGCACCAACATGATTTTTTAAATCCTAAAATTTATTTAAATGATAAATTAAGAATTAGCTTTTGAATTTGCTGCTTAAATTTTTATTTTTTTACACTTACAAACTGGTACCTATGCCATATAATATTACAAAAAAAAAAATTTGGTTGAAAACTTTTCGAAGAAATTCCCGTTTAAAAATTTCCAGAAATTTAAAAACTATTTTTCCCGGCAATTTTTTACCGTACAGAAACCCTAGTCGGCACTAAAATGGATAGTGTATGAAATGATTTTCATCGCTATCAAATCCCTCAACGTAGATAAAGTTAATATTCTAAAACCTTTTAACTTTTATTGGAATTAATGTTATACATATTTACATTAACGTGTGAATACGGCAACAATGTCCGTGATTATTTATTTATTTTTTGAGAGAAAATGTTCGGGCAGGGCAGTAACTGGCAAAGGGTTATTTTTAGAGAGACAAAGTTGTTGTTATAACACACGAGAGTGCTATTTATTTTAATAAGTACTTACTCTCGCTCAGATTTATTACCCACATTCCCTCCCTCTTTCCGCTTTAGCAAGTAAAAGCACCAAAATAAAATAAACGTGTACAACATGCATACACAGATACACACTTATACCAACGTAATACGTATTTATTTGTTGATGCTGTGTGCTTTTGTAAATAAGCTAGTTGGTGTATTCGAAACCTCTGAAGCGAGGGAGGGGGCAGAGATTTGTTTTTATTTGTATACCCTACATCACCATAGGTCGTGCGGATTTTATACTATGGTAATATGGGTAACACATAGAAATTTTGGTTCTTGTCCAACATTGCAGTACATATATCGATTTAGCATCACTTTCTTGGCCGACTGGTTGTCTGTCCATGTAAACTTTGTGCGCAAGGTGTAGGTAACAATTTTTTAGACAATTTAATGGAGTCAATATAAAAAAATGTCGGTACATATTTAAATTAAATTTAGCACAGAAAATATTTATTGCAATTTATATCACCTTACAAAATTTTATCAGAATTCTCTTTGGCCAAGCCCACTTCTCCAATAACACCCACATTTTGTCGGATGTCGTGCATTAATAACCAATATGCCTATACCTAATTTGGCCCTTAATGCTTATTTGTCCAATCCTACCCAGATGGGCATCGTTAAATTAACTTCGCTGTACATGTCAGTATTTTTTGTGTGTTAAACACACAAGAAGTTAAAAAATAAAAAAAACCATGGGATTTTATGAAATAATAGGGGCAGTCGTGGTTTTTTGCTCATATCTCAGCTATTTATGGACCGATCTGACGAAATGTCAATTACAAGCTTTAACGGAGTATATGCAACAGAAATGTATAACAACCTAGTCCCCATCATTTCTGGGGTTTTCTGAAAATCCATTTTAACATACACACGTACATCGTTAAATCAACTTCGCTTCTGATATATACATATGTATGTACTTTATGGGTTCTAAGATCAATATTGTAGAAATTACAAATGACAAATTTATATATGGACATTCCCAGTGAATAGTCTACTTTTTGTAACGTAACGCCAGCAAGTAGCATTTCGTTACAAAATGGATAACATTTGAACAACCAGAATATACCATTAGTCCCATATAAGCCCCGTCCTTTAAATCACTTTTAGCCAGAAACCTCTCATATACATACATACATGTTGATATCTAGATAATATCCGGCATTAACACCTCTAACGGCCAATTTCACCAAGTTCGGTTATAATTAACTATCAGTTATAGCTGTCAAAACATGTTGGTAACTGGAACTTTAATTAAAAGTTTGTTTTAACTGAACTTGGTGAAATTTGCCGTTAAACTAATCTTAACCTAATAAGACAATTTTGTCCATCCATCTGTATAAAATGGGATACATTCTGGAAATTTTTTTTGTAAATGCTGTATTGTAGGGAAACATAAGTTCGGGCTTTATTGACTATACTTTCTTACTTGTTATTTATTTAGTTTCTTATTTTTTAATTTTTAGGTTTGACATTTTAAAACCAAATATTTAGCACACTTTTTGCATGTTTTTTATATTTAATATTACATATGTATATAAAGCGTATCCATATGAATTGTTTTATCAAAAATATAATTTAATTTTGGACCCGATCAATAAAAAAATCAGTGCACTTAAATGAACAAAGTAATTCGTTTTGTGTTCACACATATGAATTGTTAATGGTGTATACAAGGTATATTTACACAAGGTAAACTCGTTGGCCCATATGTTTGTCAGCTGTTTACCTAAGTTGGAACCCAAGCGTCAAATTTCGTGTATATAAGGCATAATTTGTACATGTGTGCGTTAAATTTATATGCAGACAATTTTGACAAATCGGTTCCACTCGGTTATTTTTATAGAGCAGCATGTATACACTCCCAAATGAGTCTACCTTGTGTAAATATACCTTGGGTGTATATATAATTAAGCCAAAAACATCAAGGAAACCGTGGTAAGAAGGAAATTTCTTTTTCGTCGTACGTTCTAAAAATTTCGTCAATTTCGCGGGCACAAAAGTGTATATCAGGGTGTAGTTATAAACATGCATTTCAAACATCATTTTTTACCATGTATGATTTTGAAGATATATGTATGTATGTATGTATCTATATAAATGCTAATTTGAATAAAACAACTGAGCACATATTTTTTTATTTTCAAGAACAAAAGTAATTTTAATTTAAACAAATGTTCGAGTAGTTATTCGTTATTCGAAATTGTCTATTTTAATTATTCAATCAAAAATTTTCAAAAAATCATACCTCGATTAATCCAAGGCCCATTGAAAAGGTCTGCGCAAGAAGCCTGATGATCATTGTTTATGTTCTTTTTAGTTGTCAAAAGTTGTTTACATTTTGCTTACATGTGCATGTATACGTTTATGGTATGCCACACATAAACGTTTTTCCTTTTGCTTTGTATATGTGGTAGTAAATTTTTTTGTTTTTGTAAGTAAGCAGACCTGATAGATGGGCCTTGGATTAATCGTTGTTCAAATTAACATATGCATGTATGCATATCGCTAAAATCGGAGATACATACTTAATTAAAAACATTTCTTCTTAAAATGGTTAAACAATCAAATGTGTAGCATCGCGCGATCCAAGAACCGCACAATAGACCAAAGACATAAAGTAGCGTGCAAGAGAAATAGAAAATCTTGTGGAATTGGAAAACTAAGAAAACCACAGAAAAACAAAAGGAGCTACATTTGATATCGTAAAAATGTTATTGAGATTTTTAACACATAAAAAAAGTCTTAGAACCAACCAACTTTAAGCGCATACCAGTCACAGTATTTTTCTAACTCGAGTTAAGAATGTCCATTCGTCAGTTGATTTGCCTGTTTTGATCAACATACAGGTAACAATGTTGCACAGTTAAAATCACAAATAATTCTAGTTAAAATAATTGTAGTGCATAGAAATTAACCGTAGAAGTAATTCAGTTAAAAATGTATGTCAACTACAAGTTTGACAGTTTATTAAAACAATAGACTCTAAAAGGAAAATGTTGGAAACAAATGGAAAAACGTATAATAAGAACGTTATTTTCACTGCTAAATTGATTTTATAGCTCAGTAAAATGAATTTGTGGGTTTGTGTGTACGTATGTCAACGACACAGGAAGTTACACCATTGAATTTAAATACGTTAATATGTGAATTATATGAACGTACCGTACCCTCCAAGCACTTGGTTAAGTGTTTTTTTATTGTATCCCAAATTTGAACTACTACTTCGTTACTTTTGGTAGTAATACTGAAGACTTTGCGGAATTTAACCACAACAAAATACATTGGAATCGAATTATGGGTTTTTAAACTATACTTTCAGAATTGTTCAGATGATTGTTAACAATAACAAGAACAGCGCTATTAAACATTTGACATATATTATTGACTTTTTCACAACGATTTGCTGTTAAATGGTAGATACCCAACAAACACGAGGTCGAACCTTTGATATGAAATGACATCAACCACAATTCTCAAACGTTTTAATAATGATTTGAAAATAAACTTTTGACATCAAATGTTTTATCAATGTGATGATGTAAAATTCAAATCAAAACTAAACTTGGCAATACTAAAGCGAAAATTAAAGGAAACATTAAAAAAGGCGATTAAAGTAACATTTTTACTTCGCGGTTAAATTTGTTTTACAAGAGAACGGTTTATTTCTTGTGAAATATAAAACTTATTTGTGAGTGATAGCAAACATCAAATATTTCATTAACGTAGTCTGAACACAAAATATTTTTGATTGTCAAATAAAATAACAGCTGATTTTGAGCAAATAAAAGTATTTGCCGGCAAACAAATATTTGTCCAATGTGAACATAGTGTGAACACAAAAAAAATCAAATATTTTAGTAAGTTTTGAGCAAACATTTATTTGATATTACAAAAAAATTGTAAGAGCAAGCAACGACAAATAATTTTAGCCATGTACCCGATAGAAGCAATTTTTCCTGTAAGTTTACAGTTTTAAAGATTTTTAATAATTATTAGACTTTGCTTTCATGCCGCTGTTAGCCAATTTTTGCTAATTTAGCAATTTTCACCGAATTTTTGCCATTCCTTATACTTTGAGGGACTTTTAATCAATTTTATGGCTTGTATGAAATATTAAAATTGTTCGCGAATTTTCGCTATTTTTGCATCATTTTTTTTTTTTGTTTTCCCCGACATTTTGTTTTTTAACCGATTTAGCGATTAAAAATTTTGGGGTTTGCTATTAGCAAATTTTTGCGATTTTCCGCTAATTTAGCAATTTTTACCAAATTTTTGTCATTTCTTATACTTTTAGGGATTTTTAATCAATTTTATGGCTTGTTTGAAAAATCAAAATTTTTCGCGAATTTTCCTGTTTTGCAACATTTTTTTTTGTTCTTTTCCCGACATTTTGTTTTTAACCGAATTATATATTTTAGGGGTTGTTTCCAATTGTTCGCAAATTTTAGCCATGTTTCCGTTAACCATTGTCTTCCAGTTTTGCTTTTCTTTTACATACTCTTGTTCTAACAATATAATAGATGCTGCTCCACAGAATAAAACAAATAATTAGGTTTCTGCGCGAATTTTTACTATTTGTGAAATATATTTTCATTTTTGAACACTTTGATTAAATAATTATTTGATGCAAATATTTGTTTTAGTCTGAACGCGTGGCAAACATGAATTAATTTATTTTATTTGACACTATTTGCCAACTGTTTCAACAAACAAAAATTGTCAAATATTTGAGCTTTGTTTGAACATCAAACAAAATATTTTTTTGTTTCACACAGTTTGAAGCAAATATCAGAACAAATATTTCATTAGTCTGAACGTACCTTTACAGTTTATTTAAATAAATAATGAATTTAAATTAAAAAAATAAAATATTTTTATTTATGTTCCACATTGTATTAATACACATTTAAGAATTACGTTTGAGAGCAAGTTGAAAATAAAGGCATAATTCAAAATAATTTCCCATTTTGTTGAGAGTGCTATGATTTTCAAATCATTATCAAACATTTGTAGTTTGAGAAAACGTTTGATTTCAAATCATTTTTAATTTGATATCAAACCTCCGTTTTTGTTGGGTGGTAAAAAAGCAAAATGCGTAAATGACGACAGTTTTTACAAAAATTGTAATGTGATCGATCGTGCACCCACGCAAATTTAAGCAATAATTATAATATCAACGTTATGTTTGGGAATAGTTACATAATTTCTCATTAATAAGATTTTGTTTGTTGTGCTAAATTCCCAATTTTTATTCCTGATAAATAAACTGAACTTTATTGTTGGAGGATTCCTGATGATCTGTCCTAAGCAACCAGTGATATGGGCATCGGAACTAGCTTATCCTTTAACATTAAATTTTAGTTTATTTATCAAGAATAAACGTTGGGAATTTCGTATAACAATCAAAATCTTTTTTAACAAAAATTGTAATAATTTAAAAAATAAAACATTTACGCCCAATTTCACCCAGTTCAGTTAAAACTAACTATTACTTTAACTTCCAGTTAACAAAATGTTTTGACAGCTATAAGTGATAGTAAATTATAACTCAACTTGGTGAAATTAGGGATTATAATATAAAATTATAATAGGTTTGTTCCCGTACCCAAAATTCGGGTCGGGCAGGATATCAATGTTACTGAAATGAGTTCCCGAAATCGAAAATTGTGTAAAATTAATTTCTGTTTCGTTGGGTACATTTGACATTTGAATGGAACTGTTTAATGACTTTTGACATTTTTTGTATAAAATAAGTGTTTTTTAATTTAATTTTCTATTGTAAATAAATGTTTTCCGTTTAGCAAATTAACAAATAAGTTTTGCAAAGTACCATTTTTTGCTAGTTAAATTTCAATTCGGTCAAAATGGCGTTTTTAATATTATCTTCTGTAGATGTTTGAATATTTTATCTTTTAATACATTTAATCGTTTCTAATTTCACCAATATTGATCATAGACCATATGGGTCCTTTTGATTAGCGAGGTTGACTAAACGATGTCCGCTGTCCGTGTGAATGTTGAAATGGGGTTTCCAAAGACCCCAAAAATGATAGAGACTAGGTTGTTATATTTTTATGTACTCCGTTAAAGTTTGCTATTCAAATAAAGCCAGATCGGTCCATAAATGACTGAGATATTAGCAAGTAACTACAACTGCCTCTAATTTTATCCATAAATCCCTTTTTGTTGTCTTTTTATTTCTTTTTTTTTATATATCTGGAGAACGGCAAGAGCCAAAGTTTCTTAATTAGGTTTAAAAATATCGGTTATCAGTACACAATACCTCACAAAATGTTGGCGTGTATGGACAAGTGGGCGTTGAAAATGAAAATTTTTTTTATATCTTAAGAACGTTAAGAGAAATATTATCAAAATTTGGTACACATAGCTGGGTTATTAATACACAACATCTCTAAATATATTGGCGGGATTTAAGAAGTGCGCATAGCACCTCCCGTACACAGGCATTATAAATGTCAGTATGTCTGAAGCACTGCAAGAGCCAAAGTTTCCAAATACATAGGTACAGCATCTTGGTTATCAATACACAAACTATGTTTGTTCATCGATTAGAATTGGATAGGATAAGCGATTGATTTTTGCTAAATGGGAAAATATTAAGATTATCTTTTAATCGAAAATGTTTGCAGGGTAACATGTGTAAAGAAGAAGATATTAAGCGTCGATGTATTTGTGTTACTGTGTTGTCTTTTAAAAACGTCCACTCACCGCAAAAAAAGCAAAATAATATTTTATAGAGCTTTACTACTTTTTAACCATTAGAAACATTTTAAAATATTATCAATGTTAGCTTTAGTCTTAAATTGTTTGAACGTAATGTCAACAGTATTTTTCTGAAATAAAAGCGGTAAGGGTGCATATAAGCGTATCCACTCGATTAACTGTTGTTTGTTTAATCGAGGAATTTTTCGAATATTGAAATAGTCAATTTTGAATAACGAATAACTCGAACAATTTATATCAATAAATCGATCAAAATTAATCGATAACAATACTTTATTTTTTAAATATGTACAATTATTTTTTGTTTAGATTTCTAGCTTATTAATACATACATATAAGTTATCAGCCATATTCAGAAAAGTTTATAAAAATAAACCCTTTAATGTACTTTATGCTTTTATCAGAATAATAAATTGAATAATTGGCTCATCTCATTAAAAGTGCCAGCCATAGGATTAGTCCTCATAACAGTTAGAACCTATCTACCAAATTTCATCAAATAATCTCCTGTACTTTGCAAAAGAGTCTCACTCACATTTTAATTAATTTTTTATTTAATTAATATATTAATAATATGTACCATTAAAATGTCTCTAAACTTCTTTGTTTTGAAGTAAAATTTTTTGATTTTGATTTCACTTACAATTTTAATACATATTAACTAGATACAAACAAATAATAGATTCTTTTTTAACAGATAAATTCAGAAAGCGGCAACACTGGATAATTTACTTATTTCTCTTTAAATTATTTTAATATTTGTAAATTATTATTTTACTCTCTCCTTAAAAAATCTGTTAATAAAGTAAATGAACAGCCCTACAAAGATATGTATTTTTGTTTACATTTGAGAAAAACCTTGTTATTGGACTACCCATTATACAAATTATTCAATAAAATATAAATTGTTTTGTATGTTTGTATGTATGTATTTACAGACAAAGTATGTAAAAAGAATTTTTTTTTTCAATCATAAAATAGTTTTTTCGCAAAAAATTGCATGATTGCATCCATTGCATGAACAAAACGTTTGCATTTGAAATTGTAAACAGTTTGTACCTACATATATTTGTTTAGTATACACGGTACATTCGTGTGTACTTTTGTACTACATATCGCTCATTTGCTGCAAGACCGGCATAAGTCAAAAAAATCTATTTCGAGATAAACGCGTTTAAAGTTTTTTATTTGCTCTAATCAAATAAAAAAGATATAAAGATGAATACACAATACATATAATGAAAAACATATCGAACAATTTTGCATCACTAACTCCAAAATTTTATTTTTTGATTTATGCCGGTCTTGCAGCAAATCAGCGATATGTAGATCATACATATCGCACCACTAGTGCACTATTGACGTATTTAATTGCAATTTTCCTAAATGTTGAACAAATAGCCTCAAAATGCAAATTGCATCCGTTTTTAACTACCTATAATAATACCTATTAATAACAGCTGTTTTGCTTGAAGTCAATTCGGTAGGCCTATTTAAGGGCGTGTTTGTATTTTGAATAAGCAATAACACTTTGAACTTGATAGGAAATTTGCAAATTTGCCGTTATTGTATTGGATGTGCGATATGTATGTTATGCTTATTTTATATATCTTTTTGTACCTTTATTGATTGCAATTATGGTTCATTTTATTTTATTAATTATATGTAGGTACAAATTATAAATGTTTTGCATACAACAAAATTTCTCAATTGTTTATAGGTACATAGGTATGTATGTACCTACCCATATTTTTTTACAGTCTTGAAAGTTAATACATAAGTACCTACATGTGTTTGTAGGTATTTAGATTTTTTTTGTATAAGTGTACATACCTATAATCCTTTAGTTAATTTGCTTGTTTTTAAAGAAATACCTATTCATGAAACTTTGTATTTATGTATCGTATCTTATTTTGCATAGTTACACAGCTACGAATGAAAACGAAAATTTTGACGCACTCAACTTCAGGCCGGAAGTTCAAGCATTAAAAACGTATATGCAATAGATATTAAGTAATTATGTACCTATGAACTATGATTTATTTCCAACAATTAATTGTAATTTGGTTAATATGTATGTACTTTGAGATTACAAGCGACATAGGTACATTGAATTTATTAATTCAATCCACATACGATGAGAGAGAAAACACACGATTACTGCGTAAGAAAATGCATTTATTGTTAATCGCCCGCTCACTTGTCTTAAAACTATAAACAGCACCTTAACTTAAAATAATTTTAAACTCGAAAAACCTATAAGTAAATATGTACTTTAAAATCACAAACACATTGTAAATAGAATATATATAACAACAAATTTTTTTTATTATTTACTTAAATACTGTGTTTCTTAATCACAATTACTTGAACCGTGTATCCGTTTCACAACCATTTCGTTTAACTCTCGTCGAATGACTGAACAAAATAAATAATAATCAGGGATGGAAATTTTCAACTGTTTAATTTGTACGCAAAGACTGATACATACAGTACAATTTATATGAGTAAGGAAGTACTAAAAAACAATATATGTGATAAAAGGTACGCGGAACCCGCTAAAGACGAAATCAGCTTAAATTACAACTAAAATAATACCTATGTCACTTAAATTGTACCCATCTAGCATTTTGCATCATAATATAATAATTTAGTAATTAGCTTCACGAGCAAAATACCCGTATCTCGCTCTAAGAAACTAGTACCCTACCGATGAAACACTTGAAAGAATCATTTGTGATACAATTTTCTGATTTCTTTTTGATAATTTTAATGTTAGATTATTCGAACCAGCTTTATTTTGAACCAAACAAGAGTAATCGGGTTTTCGCAAAGAAGAGAAGAAACAATTTGCACTCAAATTTATGTTCATTAATTGTCAATAATTTGTTGGCTTCTTATTTTGCCAAGCTTTTTATTTGTTTGGCTGCTTAAAGTAAAAACCCCGTTTTACAAATTTTTAGTATTGAAATATCATAAATACGAGCACTATTGAATTTAGCGTACTAAGCATTACCGGTAAGGGGTCCAGCTTGTTAATAAGAAATGTCAAATTTAAGCACAGTGTACTTCCATAAATTTGTTACATAAGCTGATGTGTATTTGATATATTTATATAGGTATGTATAAATAAAAATGAGCCACTGTACATATCGCTGGCTAAGCATGTAAAGGCTCTAAGTCCATATTTGAAAATTTAAATCGGCTCATACACTTGCAATAATATTGTTAAATTTTACGTATTGTACAATTATATCGCCAATGTGTGTATGATATATGAAGTTGGCACAATATATTGGCAGCAATCAAAAGACTTTTGATTTTTATTGCACAACGAAAAGTAAGTGAAATGTGTTGGCAACATTGTACAATGCGGTTTATGTTATTCCTATAGGTTATGTTCACCTTTTTATTCAATGAATGAAACCAGTGTGCGACTTATTGCATAATGTAGGACAAAATGGAAATAATATGGCGAATATAATATACAATAATATTACAAGTAAAGCGGCCCTCACAGGAGAGACAAAAAACAATAAAAATACATGTGATGGAACAATTTGAGAGAAATGGTTAACCTGTACTTTTAATTGGGACTTAGAGCTTTTTCTTGTGATAAATTGGACTTAGCGCATTTGCTCATCACTACAAAACAACAACAAAAAATGAGATAATTGTAATTTTTTCTTTGTAAACAATGTATTTTTACTTATTGCACATTACTGCATCAAAATCTCAATTTCTTAAAAAAGTGGACCTTTACATGTTAAGCCAGCGATATGACAAAAAATAATAAGATCATAAAAGTTGTGCAAGACTATTTAATAAAAGAGATGAAAGATTTACAAATTCAATGCTAACGAATTTTCCAGTCCTGGAAAACATATGTGCAAAAGTTGCGAGCAGTGTTGCCAGTGAAATTTCGAGAAAGATACATTTTATATTCCAAAAAGATACACTTTTTCCCAAAAAGATGCATTGTGAAAAAAATGTTGAAAATGCATTTTAACCGTTTAACATAGCATTTTACTTTCATATTTAATGAATATTGTAAAGAAAAATCTAGAAACTGGTGTTCTCAAATCCACATGTTTTTGTGTATTCAAAGTTTTTGTTCGAAAAAACTTAAGTTGATCGCTAATTTGCAAACCGCAGCATTATAGCAAAGTCGAATATTTATTCAAACTCGTGAAAGCTGTAAAGATTAAAGGAAAAAAATCGCTTCATTCGCGAACATGGCAAAAATTCGCGAAAAATTGCAAACTTTTAAACAAACACTAAAATTTTTTTGAAATCGCTAAATAGGTTAAAAATTTCGGGAAAATTTTTAATATTTCAAATAAGCCATAAAATAATTAAGCAATAAGGAATGGCAAAAATGCGATAAAAATTGCTACACTAGCAGAAAATCGCAAACATTTGCTAATAGCGGCATGATAGCAAAGTCTACTTTTTATTATAAATCGTTAAAGCTGTAACTGCCCGTCTATACCAGAGATAAATATTGCTACATATATTGCAGTAAATGTCAAAATTATGCTATCTTTAATGTAGACAACAATTTTTTGTATATATTTATTACTAACAATTTTTGTTGCAATACTTGTTAGTCCATTTTCGTTGACAATTATTACATAAAACGTCAAATTTGGTTGTCAATTGAAAAAAGAAGCAAATCAGCAAAAAATAAAAGCGAATTGTGTCCTATTCCTTTAATTTTTAGAAATTAATGAAATAAAGTCAATGAAATACAGTAAATTCTTAAAATAAAAGGAATAGGACTATTACAAAAAAGCTTTATGAAATACATAACTGAAATTTAGCTCATAGAATAAATTCGAAAAAATAAAAAAATGTTGAATAATAATTTTGCTTAAAACAAATAAAAAATTAATAAAATTAATATTTTTGTATTTAAAATGACCTCAAGCTTAAAAAAATTAATAAAAATTTAAATAATAAAGTCGAATGGGAAAGAATTTATATTAATAAAAATAATTCTTGCAAAATTTTTTTGTTTTAAAAATATTAGAAAAAAAGTCGATTCGTTTTACTTTCACCAACCCCTACTACTCTAATTGAAAACGAATAAAAACATATGTTATTTTTTAAAAATACAGTAAGCAAACTTTAAAATTAATTATATGTATGTAACTATCTTTGGATGTTATCTTTGTAAGAACTAATATATGAGTTAAGGCATTTACACTAAAGCGAAAATTTCCTGAAAATAAAAAAGATGTTTATATTTCTTCAGAACAATTTTGCACTACGATTTATGAGGATCGTATGTTAAAACACCCTTTATGCTTTCTTTCTTCATTATTGAAGCTGCTATTGGGTTACTATTGAGTCGGCAACGATGATCAGTCTTAATAAGTTTTAGTTGGCTAAAAATTCTCTAATATTTGTTCTGTACATTTTGTGTACAGATTCAAAAGATATGTCAAATGTCAGGAATATACATGGTACCTGAAGTCATCAAAATATACGAAAAATGTATCTTTCGTATCCCAATGGCAGCACTGGTTGTCAGCCACATTACCCTACACAAGGCGAATTCAAACAGGTAAACTCATCTCTACAACTACAAAAAGCCCCATGTATTTTGTTTACACAATTTTCTGGTTGGTTGTCAAAATTTTTTTATTGCAAATTAAAATTATCACTTTTTTATAAAAGAAATTAATAAATTCACTTCAATCATTCGCAGTTTTGAAATTTGTTTATTATAAAAATAATATTTTTAACACTTTTCATTCAACTTCTTCTCAAAACAAAATCATATTTTGACGTTTGACCATATTTTTTAATTCGCCGTGGAAACAGCTGATGAACGGCTGACGAGATGAGTTTAACTGTTTGAATTCGCCTTGACCCTACAAGAAATGCATAACCAAAACAAAAAAAATTGCTATTACTATAACACTACATTGGTCAACACTACCGGTCATATAACTAGTAAAATGACCGGTAGTCTTCTTGTAGGGTAATATCTTCATCAGCGATGCCAACTTTTAGCTTTTTTTATTGTACCGGAAACGCGTACAAAAAATGTTGCACTAAAATAAAAATCGCGTATTTTTGTTATTAGAATTTAACAATTAAGTTTTTGCTGCTGTATAATTACATTTTTCTAGCTGCTTGTAATTGGTATTACAAAAAAAAAATGGAATAAAATGTCGTTGAATACGTGTAAGAACTTAATTCATATTTAATATACAAACATAGTCTACACGAGATAATAATTTTTCTTTAAACTACGAAATACCTGAAGAGTTGTGTTAACGAAGCATATGGGGTATTCACAAGGTGTGTTATCACGTTGTATTGTCATAATGTTCTAACATTTTACAGTGGTTTAAAAATATTGTTGTTGCTTTGTCTTAAATTAATAGAACTTTGCTTGGTATGTTTATTATGCTGTCCTTATCAGGGTTTATAAAGCTGCAGTCAAAATCAAAAAACTGCATTTTCTTCCACTTTCTGATTTTTCATTGGACGAAAATAAACCGTTGTCTTTACTTCTGATTCATTAAATGAAAACAGTCGTAGGGAAGGCAAAAGCAAAAAACGAAAAGTTGAAAACAACAAAGAACATCGGCACTCGACATGTTCGGAAGTGTTTCGTTTGACAGACTGAAACTTTTAATAAATACCGAAGTTAGCGAAGATGGGACGTTGTGTTTTTTTCCGCCGGCTATGCAGAAAAGCTTTAGTTAGCGAAGCCGGTTTTTGTTATTCCATAGAGGAGAAAATACTTGCGCCCGGCCGAAGGCCGGCTACGCAGAAAATAATTTTTTAGCACATCGGAAATAGGCTATTAGTTACACAAAAAATTAAAATTATTTTTTTTTTAAATCGAACATATGTATGTAAGCCATTATAAAATACAAAATAAAACAAAATATTTACAATCGTGAGCAAACTACCTTTAATTTGAGTACCTACACATACATAGATGTGAGTGGATGGGGGCATTTTTTTTTTACCCAGAGGGCCCCAAAAGTCCCGCCAGCCCTAAATTTTATTATTTTTGTTTTTCTTGTACAATTACCTTTAATTTGAGTACCCACATATTCCACTAAGTGGGCGGGCCTCAGCCCCTTAAATTTAAATTTTGGTTTTTTTCTTTTTTTATTCTGAATCGGGAAGCATATTTTTTTTAATTTTTTTTTCGTATTTTTTATATTTGTTTTAAATCGGCTGATTTAAATTCAAAATAGCACACTAAATTATGTTCACAACAGTCGTATATTTTCATGTTATTATTTTAAGACTTATGACACCTTGTGAATCCTGCAATACAAAAAATCAAAATATCGTCGCAAGAATTAAAGAACGCTGAACTGACAAAACATAAAATGTTCACCAGAGCCAAAAAAAACCTGTATGAAAGAAAGTAGAAAAAAATGCATATCACAAAAACTATAAAACTTAGGAACATGATTTTAAAAACGTATTTTTATATATTAATCAGGCTTAAGTTCATCAAATTTAATTTTCATTAAATTATTTTTATGAAGAAAGGAAAGTTGAAAACAACAAAGAACATAAATAATTAAAAAAAAAAAAAAAAAAAAAATAACCACAATTCTAATTAAAGTATTTTTATTTTATTTTTTTTCTTAATATATTGGCAGTAAACATTTACTCTCAAGTCTATTATTCCCGGTGATTCTGCGGCTAACAGCAAACGATGGTTTTTTTTTGCGTAAGTGAATTTTTTTTAATCATACATATGTATATGGGACCGGTACCAATCGACTCAGTATATTCTTTTAATCTTGCGACGATATGTACGTGCACATATGTACATATATACATACATGGAATGCATTACATATGTAGGTAGGATATTTCCTGATACCTAACATTTGGGAAGCACTGTTCTTTTTTATAAGTTGCATTAAAAATATAAAAACTTATCTTTTCTGATAATAGAATTAGTAATCGAATAATATTTGGTTGCTTTTTAATATTATAAAAATAGTTTAGTTTTACTTCTTGTTGCGATAAGTTCAAATTTGGCCAGTACATGATAATCGGGAGTTTGAATATTTTTTTTATATTATTTATATTATGAAGGTTAAAGTACAAAAAACTAAAAATTGTTGTAGTATTTTTAAATTTACCAATTAATTGCTTTTTAATTAAAGGTAGTTGTACTTGCATTTCTGTGTAATTTGCTTATCTCTGCACAAGCAGCTAACTCTAATGGAACAAATGAAAATATAAAAATAATTGCTGGAACATCTTTAAACAACACATTAATGCTTGCAAGTGGACAGCCTGTTGTGATTCACACCCAACTTCAACATTATGATCAGCCAACGTTGAAAGAATACCAGGAATGCCATGAAAATCTAGAAAAATGCAAAAAAGTTTGCGAAGGGGTTGAAAATCCTGTTAAATGTGTTCAGCAGTGTCCAGTATGTCCGTTTCTAGTGAAAGAGAAAATAGTAATACAGGGTATTAACGATACTGAAATTACTCCAGCAGTAGCCTCACCCCTAAATACTACAAATATTATACGCCTTACGAATCAGATTCGAAATATAATCGAAAGTCAACAAGGCAATATTACTTATCGGAATGAAAACATAGTACATGTCCATCAAAACACTTCGAGACTGGGTGGTAAATTTGGATTGGGCTACAATAACATAGATCCATGTTGCATAATTGTCAGATCTTTAAAACAATGTGAAACGAAGCAATTTTCGACTTCATCACTCTGCCACTACAAACGACATCGGGTATGCGGTAAACAATGCAAGTCAAGGGTTATGATGGCAAAACGTGTAACTTTGTGCGAAAAACCAGTATCGTTCATACCAGATGAAGACTATAGCGAACATAATTGTCAAGAAACTGTGAAATACGTTCCCTACCAAACCCAAAGAAAGAAACATTTGAAATCGCAAAACAAATGTACATCCATCACTTCTTGGCCTTACGTTATATGCAGTCAAAACGAAGATAACTATGAACAATCAATATGCAGGCGATGTCATGGTTTAACATACTACTATATTTTACAGAGAGGTATGCCAGTGCAGTGCAGCAGATGTTTTATGCCATATGCTAGACCTAGTATTCAAATGTATCCGCCGTTTTGGTATCCTCTTATGCACCCTCCTATTTTAGAAAATGAGTTTGAAGACGACTTTGATATAAACCTTCAAGGTTGGCGACAAGATAAAACTAAATGCAGATTACCCAATGGGACCATCAGTGAAAACTGCCTCGAGGTTGAAGGGAGCGGTACTGCCTTACCTCCTGCCACTTCTGATCCATTGAAAAACTTGCCAGAAGTACAAGATGAATATTCAGACTATGACAATTACGAAGACAGTGATAACTTCGATTTAAAGGAAACTTTACGTAGACGTCGTCACACTTTTACCAGATCGAAGTATAGTCGTAGATACAAGTAAACAAACACCCGGTGCTTATGTTCCTTTAAATTTAAAAAAAATAAAATACGATTAAGAAATTTAAATCAATTGCTTTTTTTAATGTCTGATTAATTAATTATTGTAATATAAGTAGTATTTTAGTTAACTTTTCTTTTAATTTACTAAATGTCATTATAAAATTTTTATATGTTGTCGTAACAGAGAACGTCGGCATGATTATTTAAAACTAATATTTCTCAATTATGCTCCTTATAGGATCTTCGGGAACATATATACATATATATAATATTTCTCAATTATAAGTTTAAAATGATTTCTTCAAAGAGTTTTTACATTAATATTAGAGGTTAAAATTGTTTCTAAATTGTTGAGGTACTTCATTTTCATTGTTATTGAGTTTTTGATTAAATTTTCAACTTGCGTCATTTCAAATAATTAACAATGTATTGTAATAAAAGTGTGTTTTGTGCAATTGTTGCATCAATCAAATATAAACTTAATGGTCATTATCGTAAAAGAAGTAGCACAGAGACACAAACTTATTTAATGCCCAATTCTTTGAGTTCAGTTTCTTCATCAACAGAGTCTTCATCATCGGAGCCGTGAACTGAAGGGGCGGGAGTGGTATGTCCTTAAATTAAGAGGTTTAAAAATGTTAGCGTATTAATTTGTACAGCACTTGGTAACTCTTTAACTTACTTGATGATGTTGGACTTGGTGGTTCACTAAAAGGTCTAGAGAAACTTAAATTACTGCGAGAGCCATATAAAGAACTTTCATCAATGTAATCAGGATAAACTGCTTGTATGGCCTTAACACGAGCTTGTCTGTAGTACTATAAATGGACGTGGAAAAAGTTATTTATGTGTATGTATGTTCGTTGAATAATTGTGATTTATACTTACAATGCCTAATGTTCTCCAATCAAGTAAATCACTTAAACGTTCGGTTCGATTGCGTTGAATAATTCTCTGTCTCCTATTAAGTCTCGAGAACTCCATCATGTAATTTGACAGCTGCTGAACACTACTTTCTAAGCCAATATATCTACGATCGACAATGTATATGCCATACGACTTGGGATCACTAATGTGCTCCTGCATAAAGCAACCGAAACCAGACAGATTTGTAGTAATACTTGGAATACCCATTACAGTACATTCGGCTGGTGTGTAGCCCCATGGTTCGTAGTATGATGGAAATACACCCAAGTGACAGCCACGTACAAATTCCTCATAGTCAATACCGAACAACGGATTTGTAGAAGTTAAAAACTCCGGATGGAACACCATTTTAACACGATCATTAACCGAGTTAAATAAGTGACATCGCCTGATTGCACTTAAGACAGGATCATTCCAATCTTCAACCTGCAAGTTCTTTTAGAATTTAAAGGCTTTCACAAATAATTTCCTCTACTTACAATATTGTGCGTGGTAACAGGTGGCATGGTATCCCTCTGCATTGCGTACATACATCTTTTGATCTTAACCAAATCATCTTTTGTAAGCAGTTCTTCGGTTCCGGGTATATGGCCTTTAAGGCAAGAATCAAACAATCGCTTGCCAATACCTTGCTGTACGTTATTGATAGTGTCACGCAATTGCTTGACCACTGCATGACCACGCAATGAATCAACATTAAAATTGTTAGTTTTAGTCGGAAAAATCATAAACGCAACGACGGTGGTATCTGGTTTTTCGTGTTTTAACATGGCATTCAGACGCGCTAAAGATTCGATGAATATGTCAGCGCCTTTATTGCCGAATTCATAGCGGCCAGCAATGAAGAAGTACAGTGTTTTGTCAAGATCAAAGTTCATATGACTGTAAATACGGAAGTAAATAAATTACCTACTTGATTAAAACAATATGTAAAAACAGTTGTATACCCATAAAAGTGACCTCTAACGAATTCATTAATTTTTTCCTTAGCCATTGCATGCAAGTTTTGGAATTCGTGAATGGCTGAAAATTTTTTTACATTTAACCCATTTGGCGTTATAATATCTGGCTTCCGTTTTAACAAGTGCTCGGCTTCATAACCGGTAATTTCTGAGACTGTAGTGAAAACGTGGGACAAATGCGTGGCAGCACGTTCTAAACAGTAGCGATGGTAGATTTGACGCTTACCAGCCTCGTCATCTACGGCGAATTTATCTAAGTTGTTATAAAAGTCTGTGTTGCCCGCACACAGATAACGCCCCAACAATGTTGCATGAGTCGTGAACACGGTGGCAATTTCTACATGACGTGTACGCAAAGCAATTAGCCCAACTCCGGCTTGCCATTCGTGAAAGTGGGCAACCACACGAGGAATTTGTAACTCATTGGCGTGAGCATAGTCTACAGCACGGCTGCGGAACTGATTAAATATTAAATAAAATGTATGTTTATTTGAAAATAATAAAGAAATTTCTTATAAACAACAAACGTATTTACCTCTTCCAAAAACTCAGCAATCATGTAGCCCAAAATAATAGCATCGTTTGTTTCAACGTCCAAATGGGGAATTCCTGTACACGTTAAATGTTAATAAAGTCAAAAGTGGCAATAAATATGTATGCAAATTACCAACGTGACATTTATCCCACAGCTCTGATCTAAATTGATCCAATTTCCATGCTCCTGAGCCAATATCAAATAAAATTAATTGTGGATTGCCATCGACTAACCAACGACCAGTGTGTATTTTGTAGCCTCTGGATCTCATAGTGTTTACAGCATCTAAAAGAGGATTTCCGCGAGGGAATTCCATTTCCTCAATTTCTGTGCGGGCACATTGCTCCTTAAAAGGGCCCATTAAGCATAATTGTTCACCCATCTCTTCTGTGGAAACATAAGCCTTCGAACGAATAACCGTGTAAATGCCACCAACTTTATTTGCTACTTCCCAGGCAACTTCAAATGTCCATCGATTCTCACGAGAAGCAATATCTCCGCGATCAAAGTAGCCCTTTAAGTCCCCACCAGACTCAACGCGTGAATACCGTCGATTCATCTGAAAGTAATTAAAAATATTCAATATGATCCTGTTCTATTGTAGCTTTCACACAGCCTCCTATCAGCCTAACAGACCCTATTTCCATAACTATTTTGGTCATAGTCCTCGAATCGATAAGATAATTGCCGCCGTAACATTAAAAATTTAGTGTTTTCAATACCGATACCTTTGCACGTTTAAATGCAAAATATAGAAACTAGATTACTTTTCAGATCATTTTCAAGATTAAAGTCTACCACATCATTTGCATTAAGTGTTGCCAAATGAAGTCAGATAAGGTTGCAATTTTCACAGTTCCCACGAAGAGTAAAATTGTTTGCAAACTCGTCGACTCGGACAGATGACTGTAGTTCTAAGCATTAAAGACAAAAAAATTTGCATTTGCTGATAATTCACAGATTCAATAAATAAGCGAAACCTGAAGATATTTGTACCCTACAGCACCATTGGTGGGGATGTCTTTATGAGTTTACGCTAAAGATTGTAACGCATATAAAAAGTTGTATTTCAACATAAATCATGTAACCAAATTTTGTAGTACTTGGTCCATATTTGGCCACAACAACACACAAATTCAACTCCCGAAAATCGCTTCCTGCCAAAAATTGCTTAGTAAATGTTGGCGTAGAAACAAACTACTGACTGACTATATGTTCATCGCTCTTCTCCCGAAAATAACTTTAGGATAAATAAATCTGATAAGATGCAGCTATCTAGATAGAATTCGGCACAAACAACTTTTATATAAATCTTAATTTCATGACGTGATTGCCCATAAGAACCAAATAGGCTACAATGTCGAAAGTGGGTCCGTAGGGAACACCACTTGCAAATCTTTGTATACATACATATGTAGATATGTACATTCATATGTTTCATTTCATCTGATTACATAACATACTTTGTGATTATAAACAAATTCAAAATCCATGTTAATCCTTTAAATGACATTTAAAAACACACTTACGGTTTAGTTAAAAACAAATTTTATTTTTGGAAGGGAGTAAATAATGTAAAAGTACATGTATTTATATATTCTATGTAGATATGTACATGTCTGTGGCATTTTGACAAAACATCTTAAGTCAAAATTAAAAAGTTGAAACAAATATTGTTAATAATGTTTTTCATATGGGATTTTCCGGGACAAAAATTCCGGAAACCCGGGAAATTTGTGCGGGAAATCCCGGGAATTTGCTGACATATTTGTAAAGTTGTGTCATGAAATAGATCTTAGTCGTTAGGTAAAAGGGTCTTAAGTCAAAAAAAAAGCATTTTGACTTTTTGGTTTAAATCACTTTAGTCTACCACAACTACTTTTACTCGTTATCATCTTCTGTTAAAAAAAAATTCTATGAACTACACCAAATAAATAGTTTTCAATTTAACAGAACGAAAAACTACAGATATGCTACATTTTTGCCAAACGCCAATGAGATGTCAATTCATATCCGATAAGTAAGGCACTGTTTAATGCTCTGAAATTTCGAAAAATGAAAAGTAAAAATGTACAGAATATTAAATTTGTTAAAAGACCCAGATTTATTTTATAAAAACGAAAATATGTTGTACCCACTTGCTTCAAAAAATTTAATGATTTTTTATGCAGAAAAGATTTTTCGGATTAGATTCTGTAAGAGATGATGACAAAAGTTATTAATGAAGAAAACGCTTATGGGATTCGAAGAAAATAATTCCTTTCTAAAAAGGAATTACAGGTTTTGAAGGAAGTGCTATGAAAACTGAAAGTGTATAGAGATTATATGTATAATGTTCCGTAGAAAGGAATCGTGTTTTCTCATTGAAATCTTCTTGATACAAATTAGAGATAGTCTTTCAAAGGATTCTGTTAGTGCTTATTCTGAACGAAATTCCTATTTTAATAATTTAACTGTTGACTTTGAATTAATTCTGTGGCAATAAGAGTTCAAGTATATTTGTTTTGTTTAATAATAGAACAATTTACCACTTTAAAGGTGGCGTTTGGAAACTTTCTCCGAATTGAGTTTTTTAAGTTTTTATTCCTAAAACTCCTAATGTCACAGCTCTGAAGTTTTTATTATTCCAAATGTTATTGCACATTGAAATAAAAGATAACCAAAAAGAAATTTTGCTATAACTCCCTCAAAAATCCATGTGTTCTTTTGAACATGAAGATCTTAAAGTGCCATTAACAACTTTTTCCTTTTTGCCAAAGATATGAAAAAGTTGAATGCTTTTATAAAATTATTTAATTGATCTCAGGAAATGTTATTTGTTCAAATAAATTAAATTAATAAATACTTTGCATCGATTTGTATTGAGCGGGAATTCCCGGGAAAATGAAAAAGTCCGGGAAAAGAAAAACTCTAATTGTTAATCATACGAATTTTTATTCAAAAAACATTTTTGGTAACGTTTTTGAAATTTTGTATTATAAACGAGATTTTTCTTTAATTTTGGTTTATTTTATAAATTATTTTTTCACCGAGTTTTTTTTAAACTTTTTTGCTATCTTATCTCGACTTAAGATATGTATATGCATGTATATAACTATATGGGCATTTCCAGCGATATTATCTAAAATGTCTATCTTTCATGGATTCTGATAAGTAAAAATATGATTAATGCTATTTGTAGATAATAACAATCACCCTGCACTATATTTGCAAATTCTTATTTATTTTCTAAAACACACTTTTAAGTCATCGAAGGGGAATGATGGTGTACAAAAAAAGGAAGAAAAAAAAAACACTGTCCAAGCGGAAACCAATAACACAGGCCAACAAATAATTTACCCATAGTCCAGAGTAAACTTTTTTTCGCTATACATATTCGATGTCTTTATAACAGCGCGAATTCATGGTTATTTGTTAAATCTTATTAATTTTTTTTTGTGATTTTTTTTAAGATTTTTATATTTACATATAAAAAAAAAAACATAAATGAAGTCAAAATTATAAATATAAAATACCATGAATATAGCGAAAGCTCGGATTTTCAAACTTTAGGTTAAGATATCTCGGATAATGAATAAGATATTAAAAAGGATAAACATTTATTTGTTAAGTAGGGCTTTAAGACGACATATCAGGTTTTATAAATAAACTTGAACTCGCGAGGTTAAAACGTCCCAGGGTTTCGACTTTTCCAAATTTTGCAGGCCCGTGTAATTTTTAACTAAAAATATATTTTCAAGATTAAAACAAATATTATTTATTCACGTACATACTATATATCAAACAAATGAATGATCGCATCACTGAATGGGACTATTGCCAACTGGTAATGATGTTTATATTGTCACTGCCAAAGAGTACAACACGTATGTTACATACAAACAATTGGCGCTACATATACTAGACTAGATTTGCAAAAGTTTTTTACGATCACGGGTAGATTAGTCGTTTTTAAATTTATTATTGAACCAATTCAAAACAGATAGGTAGGTATGTAGTTCAGATTGAACTTTTGACTTAAGAATTACTAAATATGAATATAAGTGTTTGAAAGCAAAATGAGAAATTTACATGTACTAGGCATTATTTTTATTTATAATAGTTTTACAGGTAGACCTCGATTAACGCTGTCTATTTGGACCGAACAAAGTACGTTTTAATTAAATTCGCGTAAAAAATTAGGATTAGTATTAAATCGGTTTTTGCGATCAAGAATTTAACATGTAGCGTAAATCGAAAGATGAGACACATACAAAATTTAAGTTCGAGACTTAAAAAACGCGTAAAAGCAAAAACTCAATTAAAGGATATTTGCACATACACATGCACATTCATAAATACATATGTATGTGATTGCCAATTCAAATTGTAAAAATTATTATTTTATGTTTAACTTTATTAAATATTTAAATCAAAACAAATTCAAATATTACACGAATTTCCGTTGACAATGGGTTTGCTAATGCAATCTAAAATTGAAAATAATTTCTATAACTGATAGGAATAGATTTGAATTCTCTTTCATTCTAATATCTAAGACTTAAATAAACGTTGAAATAATGCCCTGATATCTTGAATTAGGCGGCAGAAATAAACTTTAAATGCTCAAAATTATAATTACCTATATAATATTAAAATATTAACTGCCTGGCCCACAATGTTGACAAGAACATTTTTTTCGTAAATTTATATTGAAAACAATTATAAAAAACTAAAATTTGTTGTTGTTTTAAATGTAAATAAACGAAAGAAATGTTCTTGTAAACATTAGGTGTGATCCCGTACTTAAAGTTGGAAGCCCGCGGGATCCCAATGGGGATGGAAAACGATGGAGAATAGTATTGTCTACAAATCCTAATCTTTTTTTTCTCCCACGTTGACTCCTTTTCCAGAAATATGGACGCATAAATCATAACAGCGTTAACATAAGTTTTGTTAAGTGTTAACATAAATAACAGAATGTGTCTAAGTTTATAAATTTTAAAATTTATCATCACACACATTTGTAGGTGTGCAATGATTATCTCACAAGTATTTTAGAAAGCATGTCAAGATTCGTATGAGACTCATGCAAGGATTATTTTACAACTGGCGAAATGTTAAGCCGTACAACAGGGCCCTGTTTCTCAAAACTGCAAGATGCAAATCTACAAGTAAAATATATTTGAAACAAAAATTGTAACATTGTTGCTTTTTTTAATGTAGGTATTTTACTTGTAGATTTGTTAGTTGTAGTTTTGAGAAATAAGGCCCTGAACTACCTAAATAAAATAAGAGCATCCAGCGTCTTTTTCATGTCTAAACTTTTCATGTTCATACAATTAAAAAGAAACAACCTTTAGATTACCTATAGTCATAAGAAATTTTGTTCTCAATTTTGAAACGCACATAACGTCAACCAAAAGTAAATCAGGAAAAAAATTAGAACAAACGTCAAAATTCAAATAAATTAATTTGACATTACATGGGTAAATAATGACAACTCTCCCTAATGAGCATACCTGGTACTTATGTATGTATACTATGTTTTTTAGAAACAGGGAACAAAGTTTATTCTCATGTACACAATTTTTTTTTGGGAGTGTGTGTGTGCTGCATTTTTAATTCATAATTAAAAAATAAATAAATCTTGAAATTTAAATTGAATTTAAATAAATATTCAAATAGAAATGTCAAAAAAGTAGCGGTATATAATTTTGACATACAGGGGTGTTCTGGAAATCGAAAACGCATGAATTTTAAACGTTGCTTTTTAAACAATTTCTTTAACAAAAAGAATTTTATGACGAGTATTTTACAAATATTTTTCTATTAAATAAAATTTAATAACAAAAATTGTAAAAAATTGATTAAAAGTGTATTAAAAACCACTTCCAAATTCTTGCGTTTTCGATTTCCAGAACACGCCTGAAAGTAAGTTATCAGCTGTTGCTTACGTAGCAAGTCAAGGTCACCTTGCCTGAATTCGCATTTAGATCGCACCTATTGTGGCCAGAAAGATAATTTCTTAAATTATTATTTGTCTAAAATACCGTAAGGCAAATTTTATAAAAAAAAAACAAGAAAGAACCACAGTATTTAAAGAAAAATTTTCGATAGTGTACCCTTTTTGGAATCATGATACCTCCAGAACAGTTCGTTGTACACAATATAACCTAGATATCAAGACATTTATAAGATTTGTTCGTCTTAAAGAAATTTTAGAGAGTAGCTGTATACCTATAAGACCTTTGGTAAAGGCTAGACTTATCAGTAGACAATTTTGCAATGACTTAGTAGCTTAGTAGTTTCCTGATAAAGTTTTGACCCGGTAGAAAGTGCTGGGGTCAAGTTATTAACGAAATTCTCCAGTAGATACTTATTTTATTTCTATTTGGAAAATCCCGAGCAGCGCCAGGACTAAACAGCTAGTATTGTAATAAAAATGGTTTACCCAAATTTCATCTAAACACCTTCCAACATAATAAATAATTTATGGGCAGACTATTATGTAAATTAATTGGTATGGGGGCATGTGATATAATGGCCCCATTCTTACAATTAGCCCGTCCTTATGACAATATAAGGCGTGCATACTAAATTTTATCAAAGTTGCGACCTGTTCTTTGAACATAAGGTAACATGGACACACAACCAGTCATCCAGACGAACGGACATCGTTAGGTTGACTCAGCGATTCTGATAATACCTTCTCTACTATTTTTATGTGGGTACCTATAACAAATTTTAAGGGGCTTTGCAATTATGTTAATGGATCAAATATTAAACGGTTGGTAAGCTTTATAAATTGTAGGTATGTTTACAAATTCATTGATAATGAAATTAATTTGGCATCTCTGTTTTTATGTTTTATTTAAGCAATATATTCTGTTATTCCGGTTTTATTTATATTTTGTTTTATATTTGGAATTAATTTCGTTCGTTTTGTTCATGAACTTCATACAAACATACTTATATACACACATACTTATATGTATTTGGAGTAAGTATTCCCAGTTTTTTAAATCCATGATACACCTTTTATGTACCTTATGTCTTTTTTTATTAACACAAAATTAATTACATATTTACAAATTTAATTTATAATAAAAGCCGTTACACTTTTCTAATATGTATGAAGTATTTTGCCACCAAAACATTGTAAACAAATAAAAAAGAGCGACAATAATTGACGTTTCTGTTTTGCACTAAAAAATTTTCTACATATTTATTTTACCTTTTTATTTATTTATTTAGTTTAGTTAGATGAAAAACTTAATGAAATGGGTTTTTATCACTGTACAGCACATTTAGAACTTAATTTTGGTATTCAAAAGTTTGTATCTATCGCTCATCAGCAAAAAATGTATTCGTATGTTCTTGATAAATGTCAAATAAAGGTCAATGATATTTATTCTACACCATCGACAGTGCGTGGAATGCGTTTGTACATGTGTTGAGATGGAAACAAAAACAACTTTTGTTTAACATAGTATTTATGTATGTATTTATATACATAAATTACTTTTTAAACAAATTATAACTTTTTAAATATGTAGTACTTATATGAATAATAATAATGATCGGTTTATTAAGAAGTCATATTTTTTTAATACACTTTCTTTTCTTTTAAATTAAATTGTATGGTGTTGTAACGTTTGCTCACTGTTTCTTTCATTTTTATAATGTATTAAATTTTAGTTATATACTCGAGTTATTATCACCTTTTAGAAATCTGCAGCCGACCAAAACAACAAAAGCAATTTGATAATTTTCACTTCTTCCGACTAACAATTAATACCGACAGTAATTCTGAATTAAATATACATAAAAGAATCCACAATAATTCTTTCAAAAATTCTTTTTTGTTTTCTTTGGCGAAGACGACAACAAAATCTTATATACTTGAGCCAGCGTTGCCGATTTCTGTATAATTATCCAAATGTGGGACAAAAAAAATTGTCTTGTACTGTTTTTGAATCATCAAATTTTCGTGTAACATTATTTCATATAAAAGTAAATTTGAAACAAAGAAAGAAAGATGTACTGTAAAATAAGAAAAAAAAATTGTATGGAAAAAGTCCCGGAAACGCATAGTTTTCGAGTTACGGGTCTCTGAAGTTCTAATATGTAAAGGTGGTGTAACTATATGATATTTTCCACTACATTTCTGTACCAATGTGGCCAATATTTGTATCACTTGAAAGCTTTTGAATAGATCTTTCTGGTTTTACAAAATTCATTCAAAAATAGTTAGCTCTTTAGTTACCAATACTGCTTTTACAACATTTCACACCAAATTTTTACGGAAGTTCACTAGGTAAACATGAAACGGAATGAAAAAAGTTAAATTTTGATGATGATTTGTACGAATTCAGGTGAATTCAACTACAAGTGGTGTCGGAACTACAACAATCCAACAGCCACAGAATCAACATAGTGTTTCTTGCATTGCATTGTTAGTGTTGACGGCTCAAAATGTCAACCATTCTTAGCAAAACACTTACAACTCAAAACAAATAAGCTCGAACTGTCAAATTCAGATGCCGTTTCGACACCACCTGTAGTTAACTCGCCTTGGATTTGTACAAAATTTTGGAAGTTTTTTAGTCAAAGTACGCGCAATCTGTTCAAATTATATCATTGTTACATTTTAAGAAAATAATTCTGTACGTAGAGTTTGATGTCTAAGCTAATAGACAATTAAGGGGTATAACATGTTTTTTAGATTAAAATGAGCACAAACTTTACGACAATTGGGTTGTTGAAAGCTTTTGATTAAAAGATTTTGAGATAAAAACATTCTTGGTGATCCTCTGTTTTCTAAAATAAAAACTACCTATAATAACTTTCCTTCTCATTATGCCATTTGCAAACTGTTCAGTAAAAAATATATAGCAGAGTCAAATACACAAAAAAGCGTCAATATTTTTGGCAAAGAAGGTATGTATAGAACAAAATGAAGGGGTCATTTTAAAGAATCAAATGAAATGTTGAAAGAGAATTCAATATTTCTTAAACAATGAAATATATGACACACATGTATACATATATACTAAATAATTTGCAGCTAAATTTTTAAAATTTGTTGTCATTTAATTTAAAGGCACACACAAGGCACATTTACACAAGTTAGACTCATTTGGGAGTGTAGACATGCTGCTCTATAAAAATATCCAACTTGTCAAAACTATCTCCATATAAAACCAAAACAATTCAAATTAACATGTACAAATTTTGGTTTACATGGGGTCTTCACCTGAGATAATATCTGATATAATATGTGAGAGAAAGTCGGCAGAATGAGAGAACAAATTTCTTCATGTTAATCTTAATCTTAAACAAGAGGAACACGTGCATATGTTATAAGATTTCATCTTATTTTTGTTTTATATGTATGTATGTATATATGTGTATTTTTGACAGCTCATCTTATAAGATAGTTATAAGATTTCTCATAACAACTGTCTCATAATATTTATTATAATATTAATATTAACACTATTTGAGAGTCTACACGTAAGATAATACTCTCTGCGATTGAATTTGACGTTTGCTGATATAAAAATCTTATATCTTATCTCACGTGGAGACCCTGTGTTATACATATTTGACAATCGGGACTTACATACCTAAACATATATTCGTAAATTAAAAGCTTTGGTTGTTAATAAACACAAAATTTGTTTTGTGTATTTTATAAAATTTTGGTTAATGTTAAAGCTTTGTCTATTTAAAATTTAATTTTGATTCCGGCAACACTGACGAGCACATGCATGTGTGACAGCGTTACCGGCTTCTGGGTAATTATCCATTTATAAAATGTTTGTGTAATTTCGCCTCTACATCTATATATAAAAATAAGTTGTCCAATGTTATAAAAACTCCGGAATTCTCCAGTTTTTCATTTTTTATTTAGAAAATCCCGAGAAGCGCCGGGACCAAACAGCTAGTATCCTATTAATATCAAATGTTATTAAACTATTCTAAAAATATTTAATAAAAATTTCATAAAATAGCAAATTTAATGAAAAAAATAGCAAATTTCCTATAAATAGCCAACTTAATGAAAATATCCTGTAAATGTGACATGCGGCATATTTTGTTGATTGCAAAATATTTTTGTTTTTATGTACATATGTATATGACGGTGGTACATATCGGGCGTTGTTGAAAAATTTTGTTAGGTCAAAATTTAACTATCTAACTATGTTATTTAAACAGCACATACTGTAGGTGCCGCAGTGGCTTTTGTAAGGGACATAGTTGGCGAACATGTTACTTCACTCACAAATGTTATCAACTAGCCTCCACCGGATAAACATCTTCTGTCAGTTTTTTTTTGGGATATTTGAACTCTTGCATGTTAACAATACAAGAACCTTACTAAACACCAACATCCGTATAAAGATATTATGGCCATCGTGAATAAAAATTTCTTGGAAGTTTTTTCCATTTTTCCTATGTTAATTGAATTATAAAAATGGGAAAAACTCGCAAGAAATTTTATTCACGATAGGGGTGATTGTAAATGTATGGGACGCTTAACTGTATTATAAAAAAAGCATAAATACAAGAGCTATCGACAATTAAAGCTTGCAATAAAATTGTTCAAGTTTACGTATTGTTCAATTATATCGCCAATGTGTATATGATATGTGAAGGTGGCACAATATATTGGCAACAATCAAAAGACTTGATTTTTATTGCACTACGAAAAGAAAGCGAAAACTCTGTTTTAGTTATTGCTATAGGTTATGTTCACCTTTTTATTGAATGAATGAAACCATTGTACGATTTATTGCATAATATAGTGCAAAATATGAAACGGCGAATATCATATACAATAATTTTGCTAGTGTATGGGCTGCTTTACTATTGATTAAACACAAAATTGGTTTTGTGTAATTTATAATATTTTTATTGGCGTAGCTAGGGGAGGGCTAAGGTGGGCAAAACCCACCCATACCAGTTTTTGCCAACTCCAAAAATTTTCTATTTTTTTTAAATTGCTGTTTTCGCAAGTGTTTTTCTAATAGCCGATTGAATATTCCTTTATGTATTATTTAACATAAGATAAAATACGAAATTAAAAAGTATCCAAATATTTACAAACTTTTACCAGTGGCAATAAGCCTTGCTCTGCTATTCTCGAAAGAAGTTTCTCTGCTTTGCTTAGATAATGATGCAATGCATCAGGAGCCAATTTAATAAATTTTGTTTTTAAAATATTTCTTTAAATTTTATAAACCAAAGATCCCTGAAGAATCTGTCCATTGTGACAGCGAAATAGTGTATAAATTATAAATAAATATATTTTGCATAACCTGACTTTGAGCTTGATTAAAAAATAAGAGGAAATAAAACTAAAAGGTCGAAGAAAATAGACTAATTTAATAAAAAACTATTTTGTTTTAATAAAAATTTAATTTTTTATTTTTGGGAAGGAGGTGGACTTGCCCACCCCAGAATAACAGTCTAGCTACGCTTATGAATATTTTGGATGATAATGATGCTTTGTATGTGAACAATTTAATTTAAACTCCGGCAACACTGATGTCTGTGCATTTAAGTGTACATATACATATTTGTTTGTTATATATGTATATGTATATATGAACTACATATGTAAGAAATAAATAACTGATTGCAAGATTACCGGCTTAACTCCATTAAAACAATTTAGAAAAATAACATTAAAGACAAAGTCATATACATACATACATACTATATAAACACTTTTGAATTCACAATAGTGAGTGCATGGTTAGTTAAGACATGAACACAAATTAGCATAATTATGTGCCCCAAGGTATATTTATAGCAGGTAGTCGCGAGATTACAACAATTGTACAATAGAACGAACTGTCAAAAAGCAAAGGGGCTGATAAGAGACAAAAGATAAAGACAAAAAAGTTGTTTACTATACAACATTTGACAGTTCGTATCACAAAACAAGCAGATAAAAAATAAACAGCTGGCTTTCCGAGACTGCCTGTTATAAATATACCTTGATGTGACCTATTTAATTTGGTTGTCAGTTGAAAGAAAGCAAATAAGAAAAAAAAAATAGAAGCAAATTGTGTGAGAAAGAAATTAAGTTTTTGAAATTGCAGCAAATTATAATTGTAGTAAAATAATTAAATTAAAAAATTATATAAACACTAAAATAAAATTGCAAAAATTATAATTTTTTCCTTATTCGATCTTTATTGTTAAAATTAATATTAATTTGTTTAAGTTCGAGTTCTTTTTTATAAAAAAAATAATAATTTTACTTTAACAAAAATTAATAATTTTGTATTAAAAATGACCTCAAGCTTAAACAAATTAATATAAATTTAAATAATTAAGTCGAATAAGAAAGAATTTATATTAATAATAATAATTCTTGTAAGATACCGCCATTTTTTACACTGCACCTCCTTTCTTGATTTTTTTCAAATTATGAGTTAACATAAATACGTTTTCCCATGCCTTTAAGTGCCGGTTCACACAAGTCAAGTCAAGTCAAGCCAAGTCTTGAGTTTTTAGGAGAGAAGGGAAAAGAGAATGCCATTATTTTTCCCCTCTCTCCTAAAAACTCAAGACTTGACGAGTCAAACTTGACTTGTGTGAACCGGCACTTGCATAAGCTGAGCAATAAGAAATATTGCTCTGTTATTCTGCCGACGTTATTGCCAACTTGCTGAGATAATTATCTTTAGTGTAGATCTAGGGCGCCTTGATCTAGGGTATAGACCGCATATTGCCATGAGTGGCAATCCATTGCGCAATGATTGCTCTTCTTATTGCTTAGCAATCTGCTGTAAAATCAGCTGTTATTTATCTGACATTTAATTTCTCTGTACGTTTTTTTTATGGCAAAGCAATTTCACGTGTTCTCCAGCAATATAGTCAGCAATTATTGCGCCATAGTTCTGCCGACGTTATTGCTTGTGCTACGTGGAGACCTAGCGTTAGACACACAAAGTTAAATTTGACAAAGTTTTGCTTTCTTTTGTTTGAATATATTATGTAAACAGCGTTGCCAGAATGATGATTTTATCATATTTTTGATTTTTTTTTTGACAAAAATACCATTTAAAATTTTTTTTCTCAAATTATGATTTTTTTATTTTAAAAAAAAAGATTTACATTCAACAATTTTTATTTTTCGAATTTATTCTATGAGCCAAATTTCAGTTATGTATTTTTAATAAAGCTTTTTTGTAATAGCCCTATTTCTTCAATTTTTCAGAAATGACTTTATAAAATAGGAGATTATTTAAACAAAAAATGAATGTTGGGTTTTAGCCCTATGTATTTCTTATGGAAAGATGTTAACATCTTCACAAATTGTGGAAAATTTATGGTATATGTTAGATGTTGACATTTGTTTCGCTTTAGTATTGCCAAGATTATTTTTAATTTGAATTTAACATATGATACCAATTTGACATCAAATTGATAAAACATTTGATGTCAAATGTTTATTTTCAAAACATTTTCAATTTGAGTTTAAATGTTAAAATCAAACAATTGAAAAACGTTTGAGAATTGTGTTTGATGTAAAATGATAAAGTAATTTTATATCAAAGGATTGACTTCGTGTTTCTTGTCTTGTACTTGCATGTGAAAAAGGGGGGGTTACTAGTGCCAGCATTTTAAATGAAATTGTACCATGGCCCAATTAGTAGGTCTGCGCGCAACTACAACAATCCAACAATAGAAAAAACAACACGAATTTTGTTTGTGTAAAAAATGATAAAGATGTCAAGAACAAAAGAAATTGTTTGTGTAAAAAATGGTAGAAATGTCAAAAGCAATTGCTACAAAAACAATTGCACGTAAAAAACACAACTCTGCGCAAAATCAGCAGGCGTTTCAAGCAGACCTACTAATTGGACCATGAAATTGTACATAGTAATTGAAAATTTAACTAAAATATATGTAGGTACATATGTAATCTTTAAAAGATGCAGCGAAAACTTGATTCAACCAAACAAATATGAACTGTGTTTTCTTTGCAACATTATGAAAGCTTTACCCCTTCTTCATCCATAATCCTTATTTTAAAGTTATTTCTAGACCAGTTGTTTAGAAATCCCTTTTTATGTATTTTTTTTTTTGGAATTCGCAAAATTACATGCCTGTTTAATTTTCCATCCCTGTTTTACTTGCATTAATATCATTGTTCAATATTCGAATCAGTTCTTGGGAAATTTTGTGACCTGCAGACGTGCGCGAGTGGCTGGTCACTGTTCGAATCGGAAACAATCGTTAAAAAGTGAAAAAATATTAATACAAATAATTTATATCAAGAGAGAAAATATTTATTTTTTAAATTTCAATGCTTATTATTAATTAAAAAGTATTGTGATAAAGTGTTAATTGAATCGAAAACATACTCAAGAAAAAAGCAACTTTACGAAAATTAGTTTGCAATTTCCTTTTGTTACGGTGTCCGTTTCCCGCCGGTTTCTTTTATAGTTCGTTAAAAAAGTTTTCGTTGTTATTTTAAAAGCTTTTATTTTTTCTTCAATAGCTAATTTTTTTGAATTCGCAAAACTACATGCCTGTTTACTTTTCCATCCCTGTTTTATTTGCATTAATATCATTGTTCAATATTCTAATCCAGGGGTTTCCATTTCTTTGCACAATTGTGCATACCACTACAAACACATATTTTTATGCTCTTCAATTCAGTCGTCGGTGTGACTTCGACAAGTGTACATGTTTAGCGGATGCTATATTATTTTGTTTCAGCTTACACTCAAAAATATTGTGCGGTCAAAAATGCTTTTGGTAACATCCAATGCCTTGCGTGCAATATTTAGAGTCTAAATTTTAAGACTTAAATGCAGAGTAATATAACATTTTTATTTAATTTTAACATAATTTAAATTGTTGAAAATATTTAACAGCAAAGCTAACGTAAATTTTATTAAGTAACTTCTTTTAACAATAACATTTACTGCAACGTTTAAGCTAACGATATGTGTTTTGTTTGTGAAAAAAATTATTTGATACCTGTAAAAGGGTCCCTTTTGCTTTCTTTAAAAAGACGTACCTAAATGCAGAAATTATTAAGAAAAAAAATAGCCAAAAGAATTTGTTGGTATTTTGCTTGCAAAAATATTTTGGTTTCTGTACCAATCGCGTCGGTGGGCTTTTTCTTTCTTTGAAAACACTTTTCTTAAGTAAGTAGAAATATTTAAAAAACAAGTAAAACGTCTTATTTTGCTACAATTTATGTGTAAATATCCTGTACACATAAAAGCAAATGTGGCAGTAGGTAAAATGTTTGGGTAAGAAGATGTGTCTTATTGATGTATTAATGAAACTTTATTGTTTCGCACTATTTTTATTGCTTACTTTTTTATGCTACAATTATTTGACCGAGCCCAAAGAGTTAAGGAGAAACGTCCTTTGGGTTCTTGAGACCCAAAAAACAAATTTATATTCGCGGGTTTTCAGATAACAAATCTGGAGTAATTAAAACACGCGCCTTTTTTGATGATAAAATTATTACTAACATTTTTATTAATTATATTTATTTTTATATTTTTAGTTTATTAAAATTATTGTGAGAAAATGATAAATGTGAGAAAAGAATAAAGTGCATACTACTCATGTGTGCATTTGGTATTTTCTAAAAAGTTATGCTATACCATTAGCTAGAATAAAAATGTATGCACAGATGTTTTAAGTATGAGCAACCCAACACCGTGAATACCATTTCTATATTACTTACCACTATGAATACCCTAACTGTTTACTAAAATAACTTTTTCACGTTATAATTCTCATATTGAATTGCAAAAATGGTTATTAGAAGAGGAAATTAATGTACCAAAATCAGTTCCTAAACTGAAAATGGAGATTTCAAGTTTAGTAATATTGGAAATTGAAAAGGAAGACCATTGTGGGATGGTGTTTTTATCAAGCAATTGCTGAAGAAAATTTGGGAAAGGCTTAATTATAATACTAAATTTATAGAGTCTTTTCCCCTATCCAGTCAAACGGTAGGCCGTCGTACTGTTCAATTAGGAACTTGTGTAGAATCTGCAATTAGGGAAAAAGTAGTTAATTGCGAATTTTTTCAATTTGTTTAGACGAAAGCACTGACATAAATGATCTGTGTGAACTTGTAATTTGTATTCGATGCATAGACATCGAATACACTATTTTTGAGTCAATGTTTACTTTAGAATCATTTTATGGAAATGTAACTGGCACGTTGTTGTATGATGTTGTCAGAGAAAAGCTTCTTTCCATTGTAGACATAAACAAATTTGCTGGAGTCTGCACAGATGGAGCCAATGTAATGTTGGGCAAATATAATGGACTTATAGGCCAATTAAAAAAACACAAATTTGCAGTTCATAATTTTCACTGCATAATTCATCAGACCGCTTTTGCATCGAAATTCATAAATGATACCCCAGCTATGAAGACAGCAGAGGATATAATAAATAAAATTCGAGGCGGACATCAAGCGCTTATCCACCGAAAATTTGTAACCTTTTTAAAAAACAAAAATGCTGTGAATTGTGACCTGAAAATGTTTACAGAAGTTCGGTGGCTAAGTCGCGGTGATTGCCTGAATAGACTTTATGAGTTAAGAGAAGAAGTTCTTCAGTTTCTAGAAACTGAGAAAATAGAAAAAGTTTTAGCCCAGTGTTTAAAATACAATAATTTTATTTTAGACTAAGCTTTTTTTGGCAGATACGACAAGTATGTTAAATGAACTTAATTTGGAATTGCAAGGAAAGGAACGCAATACGCGACTTGTCAAAAATCATTCACAATTTTAAAACAAAACTTTTTCTAATTTTTTCCCAAATTAAAAGTGGTGATTTTTCCAACTTTCCAAAAACTTCACTTGTTTACAGAAATCTCGAAATCGACAAAAGATATGAATATGCCGAAATATTTGAAACACTTTTCAATAATTTTCAAGACAGGTTTCAAGATTTTGTAATTTTACAACCGCTATTAGATCTTTTCGAAAACCCTTTTCGATGCGATGTAAGCAACTACGAATTTGATATTCAATCAGAACTAATCATACTACGAAGCGAAGTAAATGCCCCAGACGAAAATAATATTGTAGAGTTCTGGAAAGATTTGGATGGCGAGTTCTATCCTGAACTAAAAAAAAATTCATTGAGGCACTACATACCTATGCGAACAAATTTTTTCGGATTAAAAATTTATTTGTTCCAAGCAACGTAATAAATTAAGTTCATCCCATTTGAAAAGCATTCTACTATTACAAAACTGCCATAAAAGTATAAATTTAGAAGATTTTATTTTATAACTTGTATAACACAAGGGAAACAAATTAAAAATTTTTTGTGTTGCTAGAAAATTTGTAGAAGCTCTTTACCAATTCAATGTCGCTGATTTTAAAACTGCATTTTTTGCAGAATTGCTACAAATTTTTTATCAACAAAAAAACTTTTAATTTTGTACCTTTGTGTTATACAACTTAAACAATAGTATATTACTAACATTTTATTTCGGCTGTAAATACATGCACTCTCTCAATTTGTTTACTCTCTGGTACTCACTAATACACAACCAAAAAAATTTTGGAAATCCCTGTTCTAATCAGTTCTTTGGAAAATTTTGTGACCTGCAGACGTGCGCGAGTGGTTGGTCACTGTCCGAATCGGAAACAATCGTTAAAAAGTGAAAACATATTAATACAAATAATTTATATCAAGAGAAAATATTTATTTTTTAAATTTCAATGCTTATTAATCAAAAAGTATTGTGATAAAGTGTTAATTGAATCGAAAACATACTCAAGAAAAAAGCAACTTTACGAAAGAAAATTAGTTTGCAATTTCCTTTTGTTACGGTGTCCGTTTCCCGCCGGTTTCTTTTATAGTTCGTTAAAAAAGTTTTCGTTGTTATTTTAAAAGCTTTTATTTTTTCTTCAATAGCTAATTTTTTTGAATTCGCAAAATTACATGCCTCTTTACTTTTACATCTCTGTTTTATTTGCATTAATATCATTGTTCAATATTCTAATCAGTTCTTGGGAAATTTTGTGTCCTGCAGACGTGCGCGAGTGGCTGGTCACTGTCTGAATCGTAAACAATCGTTAAAAAGTGAAAAAATATTAATACAAATAATTTATATCAAGAGGGAAAAAACAAAAATTATTGTGATAAAGTGTTAATTAAAATTTTAAATATTGTAGTCAAGCAGACGTGCGCGTGAGGTTTGTTTAATATATTGCAAAAAATTGCTTGAACGTGAGTGGAAAATACATATGTATCTATGTCTGAACCAATAAAAAATTATAATACATATGCTCTTTTTAATAAATATTTTAATTGTTTTAATAAAATATTTTTTTAAGTGTAAAATTGAATCAACGCCACATTTTTATATAAATTGGAACTTAACGAAGGTATGTAAGTTTATGTACTATATCATTTAATTGAATTTGATAAATGTAAAAAAAGCTTTGACAAAAGCTGCAAACACGGCGAATTCAATTACAAGTCAAGGCGAATTTAAAAAAGTAAACTCAACTCGTCAGCTGTTTTTCAGCTGTCTCTACGGCGAATTAAAAAAAATACGTAAATCTCAAAACGTGTGCCAAGATAGCAACGAAAGTTAGCACGGCGGAAATTAAAAATCAAGGGATTTAGTGGCAACGCCGGAAATGAAAAAATCAATTTTTGATTTTTCCAATTTTCCGACTTTTGCGGAGAGATTTTCCAATTTTTCGCATTTCGCATTTTCTATTGTTTGATTTGGAAAGTCTGAATTTACACGTTTCATCTTTTGATGCTCAACTTCTTTTCAATTCCCTTTTAAAGATGCCAATATATTCACACGTAGCAATCGGTTTCAACTTTTTTCAGTACAAAACAACAACAATTTTATTAATAGCGAATCAAAAAGAATAAGAAAAGAAAAAAATTACATGCAGCCATCGTTGTGCATATACCAACGAATAAAAACACAAAGCGTACTGACCGAGTACAGGCATCTCCGTACTAACCCCCTTTCTTCTTTCTTCTCTCACCTAAAAACATAAGAGTTGAGCATCAAAAGATGAAACGTGTAAAAGCAGACAAAGCCATTAAGGAATAATTTCACACAAAATTTCATACAAAAACCCGATTTTCGCTTTTTCCAATTTTCCGAAGGGATTTTTTTCCAAAATTTTTCCGTAAAAACCTACTCCTCGAAAATACAAAAAATCGTCCAAATCGGTCAAGCCGTTATCAAATTATGCGCTTAATAGAAAAAGTGGACGTAAAAGTAGGCGTGGTAATTTTTTCTTTCGATGAAAACGTAAAATGGATTAATACGAACAATTAAAAGAAAAATTAGTCAAATCGATAGAGCAGTTTTTTGATTTTAGGTAAATCGAAAAAAGTGGGCGTAAAAGTGGGCGGGGTAAAATTTTCTTTCCGTAAAAGGCTAAGTTGGACCTGGCGATCATTTTAAAGAAAAAATCGTCCGAATTGGTCAAGCCGTTCTCAATTTATGCGCTTAATAGAAAAAGTGGGCGTAAGATACATTTTTCTTTCGATGAAAACTTAAAATGGATTAATACGAACATTTGAACAAAAAAATTTGTCAAATCGATGGAGCCGTTTTCTGGTTTTTTCTAATTCAAAAAAAGTGGGCGTAAAAGTGGGTGGGGCAAAATTTTCTTTTCGTATAAATCTAAGTTGGACCATGGCGATCATTTTAAAGAAAAAATCGTCCAAATTATATAGATTTCATTGGTGGTGCAATATGATAATTGGATTTTGCCACGCCCCTCCGCCCGCATACCGAAAATCAAAAATCAGACTTGACAGTGTCACCCGCCTGAATATTCTGAAGATTCCCTGAAAATTTTATCAAAATCGGCCCAGCGGTTTTGGAGTCCATACGTTACATACATACATACATAAATACATACATACATACACACATCCTATTTTATATATACCCTGCACAAAATGTCAGTAGTGAATCAGTACTGATTCATTGTCACCAGAGACTCACTAGTGCATTTTAGTCTACACTGTTAGTCTACACTGTTGATACCAGTGATGTTAACCGTACGGTAATTACCCTTTTTAAGGGTAATTTTGGGCCGCAAAAGGTAGCAAGGTAATTTTATTTGAAATACGGTAATTTGGATTTTTTGTGTAAATAAAAGTTTTAACTTTTGCGAGGTGATTTAAAAATACATAGATAAATATTATAACAAACAAATTAACAACATTATCGGGCATGTTCTACAAATCGAAATGAAGTGGAATTGTAATCGACCGAGATTTCGATCTCAATTATTTACAAAATGGCTGTAGTTTATCCTGTTTTCAACAATTGTTCTTGTAAAGATAATTAGTACTCAAAGTATTAAGTATATAAAACCTTCTTTACGCGGTCGTTTTAAAAATGTTTGCGATTTTAAATCCACTTTATTTCGATTTACAGAACATGCCCGAATGTTTCTATAAATCTTTTCGTAACACCGATAAGTGCAAAATAAGAAAAATGAAATTACTCTTGTATATGAAATGACCACAATGTTATAAATTTAACTATAATATTTGGATTATTTTAAGTATGGATCGAATTTAAAATTATTTTACTAGTTTATTCATAAAAATACAATAATTTTGGTTAAAAATGTATAAATTTGACAAAAATTTACATTCAGATTCTTTTTAAAACACATTATAAATTAATGGTTTATAAAAAATGCTCTGATGTGTTGTTAACAAATAAAACAATCAATCGCCTGTCATTTGGAAACAGCACATTAATGTTTTGATTAAAAATCTTTGCGTACGGTAATTTCTTCTCAAAAACTGTAATTTTAAGAGGGCCGTAAGGTAATGAAAAATAAAAGTTAACATCACTGGTTGATACTTTTCTGAAATAGACATAGTTAATGAAACTTTTGTTATCATTTGATGTTTTATTAAAAAAAATTAAGGAATTCAACAGTTTTAAATATTAAAAATTAATGAGGTACTTCAGGCTTTTAAATAGTATTAAAAAAATTGAACTTTAAAAACTAATGAGGTACAATTCAGCCTTTTAGATAGTATTAAAAAAATTTAACTAATGTGCTGTTTTCACAACACAAGTGATTGAACGTGGAGTAAAATTTATATGAAATGCACTTAGTTTTGTTAGTGTTTTTCATATAAATTTTACTACACGTTCAACACTTGTGTTGTAAAAACAGCACATAAATCTCATAAATGTGTATGTATTTTAAAAAAATATTAGTTTTGCTTGTTCGATGAATCGTCTTCACATTCAGCGTTTTCATTGTTTTTTGATTTGCTGCGCCCCATTTGTTTAAATTTATTTTTTTTTGGCGCTGCAATGCTCCTCTAAGCGTTTTGTCGGCTGATTCACTTAAAGTTGACATTACGTCTGGATATGGAAACAAAAAGGCATTTATTAAAATATTATAAATTGTGAGAACTCAAATATAAAAGTTTTTACCTATGAAGTTTTAAAAACGTTGGCGAAATCACGCAATCTCTTTTTGCCAAAAGAGCCATAAACATTAAAATTCATTACGATATTTTGGCCAAATACTTGGTGTAGGTTACGTTCAGCATTACCAGCAAATAAAGATTTTATTTGTCTTATCTATAGAACATAAAGGAAGAATTAAATTTTATATGTGTAATAATTTCACAATAAAGTCAAATACTTACGTATGGGTCTGAATGTGTGTTCAAAATAGCATCAAATTCTTTGAGTTTTTCCTCTGTATTAATCGGAAAAAATTCAATAAGGTTGGTACTAACTGCATTCTGTTTTATGATTGAATCCAGTAAAACTTTGTGTTCCGCCAATATGTCGAGCAATGTGTTATGTCGCCTTTCAGCAGCGTCTGTGATAATAAAGTAAATACATACATATGTATGTTCAGTTAAGGACATAAGTATTTGTTTTGTATTTAAATTTTTTTATTAGTGTGCATTTTGTTTAGAAATATCATTTGCATTTCAAAACAAAACTGATAATAAATAGTTTTTCACGTTATAAATTTATTTTTCATGTAAGTTATCAAAAGAAATTTTTTTACAAACCTTTACATATATGAATTAAATTGTGTAGATAGCAGTTCACAGCTAGGACATTTAGAAGTAACTAAAAAGAAAAAAGTAAATATGTAATGCATAACAATATAAAAGAATACAAAATTGTAAAATTACCTTGTTGAGAAAAAACTTTAGTTTTCCCTTGGAGTGTTGTGGATGGTCGTTCGACATTTTTCTATAAGGCAACTACATATGTAAAATGGGTATTATTATAAAATGATTATCAAGAGGTAGGCATACAAATTTATATTGAATATCGCTCATTAAAAATTTTTCTTTTTCACCCAAAACAAGATTTGTAGTGTAAATGCCTATTTCGCAGGAACTAAGGGGTTCTTGAAAAAAACTCCCTAAGACCAACAAACGTCGTCCTATAATGTACACCTCGTCTTAATTAATTATGGCTTCGACTTTTATAGGAATATCTGAACTTACTGCACAAATATTATTGGGGTCTTTATAAGAAATAACGCAATCATTGACCAAAGCTTCTACAATTGCACTTCCTTTGTATTTAAATTTTTTTCTTTCAGCTTCAATGTACACTTCGTGTTGTTCTTTTTGTACAATTTGTTTAATAATTAAAGATGGTTTTCGGACATGTTTTTTTAAAATTTGTAGTTTGTTTTCGAAGATGTTAGAGGTCCATAATTTTGTGCGCAAGATGCTATATGTAATAAACTGTGTACATTAAAAGAAACGCTATTTGACCAAAAACAATAGGAACATTTTAAACAAATAATTCAAGCAGATCGTTGGCTACTTTTGCGTTACTGTAAACATGCCTTGGACTACTGAGTAGCCTATAAGCGCTATGTAATATTAAAAACTCATAGTATATATCTTTGTGTACGTTGTTGAAAAGAACAATAGGACCAGTATATGCAAGAAACTGATGAAATTCAGTAGCCTTCCAATTATGTATTTCCTCTAGGGACCTAGGTTTCCGTGGAAATTCCTTTGAAAAATATTTTCTTAATTTCACGAGCTCCAAAGATATATTTACTAAATTTTCTTTAGGGGTTTTCTCTTCGGTTTTATTATTAATAATTCGAATAAGCATCTTTCTTGAAACTCCAACGTCGATTAGATGCACGCTATCTAAAGGTAATTGCGTTACCATATTAAAGCCTATTTCTTCAAGGGGAGATTTTTCATTTTTGAATGTTTGGCTGTGGTGCTTTGAATACTTTCTTAAAGAAAAATCTTCATCGGAAATTAAAGTCCCACTGGATAAACTGTATGTAAGGACATTCCCAACTTTCTTTGACACTTGCGTACACTTAGTACATCCATGCGAGGAAGTATGTCCTGGTACACCACAAACGGATGCTTTGGCCGGCGTGTCGCAAGTTAAACAACGGAACGTAATGTTAATTTTCTTCTCATTTAAGTACAATCCATCTTTTAATGAAATCGCTTCATCAACAAAATCTTTACAATAATCTTTTACACACTTAGGTTTACTAGGACCTACGTATATTCCAATAGGGAAAGGTTTTATTTTCTCCTGCAAATTAACGATTTTTAAAAGAATCGGCCATAATTGGATTCGCGAACTTTTAAATAATGGGATTCCATCAACGTTTATATCTAATTTAATTTCGTCATAATTTGCTAAAACTTGTTGAACTTTTCTAAGCTGAGCTTCGATTCCTATGTGGCAATAATTTCCTGGAAAAACTTTTCTAATTAAAATTTCTTGCCTTTTTCCTAATAGAGTTGCAGCTGAGAGAGGAACATCTAGACCTTCCTCCTGTAATACTACAAGAAGCTTTTCTAAACACTTTTTAGAAGGTGCTGTTTCAATGTACCAGCTTCTTATCTTTTCACGCAAACTCAATTTGGCGTTTGGCAAATCTATCTCTGATTCCAACAAATCTTCTACAGGTTCCACTAAATTTTGACAATTTACTGTTTCACTTAAATTAATATCGTTTTCATTTCTTCTATTTTTGTACAAAATGGATTGTTTTTTCACTTGTCGTTTATAATTTCTTTTACTCATCACGTATCCTTAAATTATTTAAAAACAACTTTTATTTACCTTTAATTTAATTTATTATTTAATTATTTTAATTTATTTAATTTATTTTTTACTAAAATTTTAATATTACTTCCAGCCACTTATATTTTTGACACACTAATAAAAACATAAAGAAGAAGCATTACATTATTACAAAGCTTTAATTTTTAAGGCTGAGCTTAGCCGCCGACATTCTTTTAATTTTGCTGCCGCCGAAATCGTCAGCACTTAATTTTAAATATACAAAAGAAACACAAAATATAACAAATCGACTTTTTTTCTACTTTTAAAATATTATAACGATTAATGTACTGCATATTTATTATAGCACAAATAAAAACAAACTATATTATTAAAAGAAATTATGCCGCCGACGAATAATAGCGTTTTGGCGGCAAATTAGAACTCTCATTCTCATCAAAGCAAATAAAAAAACTGTAGACACTTTGTTGACATGTCGCCAAGAAGTCACTAAAATTGTCGACAAAACTGGTGACTTGGAGACACTTGTCCCCAGGTTTCCTTCAGGGTATAGATAGATAGATACATAGATGTACGTTATTTTAGCTTTATTTATGTTAAAAAGGTATCCCATCCCGGCTGTTTCAGCACTGCATTTCCTTTTTTTAGTTATACATTTGACTTTATGCAGATAATGCCGTTTTTTGGTTTGTGTATTTAATAAATAAAATTTTTAGACACAAACCATTTGCAAACATTTTCCAAACAACATACATTCATTCATGAACATAACAAACCAACGTAAAGGTCCAATTAGACGCGACATAACCATACCAAAACAGTTTTACCATCACCACTGTATTACCAACATGACATAACATACCACATAAACCAAGGTATATTTACACAAGGTAGACTCATTTGGGAGTGTAGACATGCTGCTCTATAAAAATAACCGAGTGGAACGGAATTGTCAAAATTGTCTGCATATAAATTTAACGCACACATGTACAAATTTTGGCTCATATACACGGAATTTGACATTGGTGTTCCAACTTAGGTAAACAGCTGACAAACATATGGGCCAACGAGTTTACCTTGTGTAAATATACCTTGACATAAACCAATTAAATTTTGGTTTCTAAATTCGCCTTTACGTATGTGGCATTATGGTTATGTCACGTCTAATTGGACCTTAAATAAAAGCAGCAAAATAAAAAGAGTCCTAATTTTTCGGATTTTTTATTCTAGCGAGTGCACACAAAGTTAGTTTTCCTTTTACATATTTTTAAATATTTTTTTGTGAAGTTCATACTACAACGAAACATTATTTTATGCAATAAAACGTTATTGATTTAATTTAAAATAAAATAAATCCTTTGTATTGTTTGGAATATGTTTTCTGGACAATAAGTCTAACAGATGTTGTTTCTAAATGCGTGTGACATTGTCCTCAAATTACCCCATCGTATTAGGAAATTTTTGAAAAAACAAATCATGATATAAATTAAGGGAATCTATTTAAATACGTATCTTCCAGCATTTGTTCGAAATCGGACTAGAAATTCGTATTTTATTATGATGCACATTTTATTAATTCATATTTTAATACAGATTTTCATATAATTTTATTTTTAATTGAGATGAAAAACGAATTTTAAAAATATGTAAATTGATATTTAAATAGAACTGGTGAAATAGGCTCTAAGTATAGAATCAGTAAATTGTTAATTGTGTTGAAATTTAATTTGTTCTGATATAAATCTTATTTCTTTAATGTCCTGCAGTTCCTTATTGAAGTTGCACAACATGTAACACTTTAAGTGCATATAGGTAAGTGCTGGTTCACACACGTCATGTTTGACTTGTTAAGTTTTGAGCTTTCAGGAGAGAAGGGAAAAGAAAATGTTCTTTTCCTTACTTACATTAGAAAGTGTTACATGTATGTAATAAATTGATCTTTCAAACTGCATTGTTGGATTGTTTCATTTCCATACAAATTTAAAAAGTTATAAAGCGTTATTTACAAAACTTATGGAATAATTACGATAAATTTCAATGTAGGGTGGATAAATGAGCAAACGCCTTGCAAATACTTATTGTCTTTGTACACCAAAATAACGCTTGGACATTTTTCTTTTAAATAATTTCCTTTAAAGTAAAGAAAATCCTGGTTTTTGGAAAAGTTATGAAGAATGAGGACACACTAATGTATGTATGAACTGTAACATATTTTGCTCAGAAAAGAAACCACCATAAGATTAAATCCTTTATGAAAACCTTAAAAGTCTACAAAATGTCACTAAATTATATTACAGTAACGGGGTTTTCCGGTTTCCCGACAAAATAAATGGTTTTCTACCTTCGCTCTGCCGGAAATTTAATGTGTGATTCCTTTTTTATTAATTTTAAATAAATATTATCAACAAGGCTTAAATAACCCATTTATGCATACAAGTGTTTTCCTAATGGTCGAAATTCGGCCATACATTTTTCTTTGATATGAAGAATATATAGTATATCAAAATATATAAATTTTTCCGTCTTAGAGGATCGATTTGGCGTCAGACCAACATCCGGTTCATATGTTGTGTTCCACGTGAGTGGTTGACAAACAAATAAAGATATCGTTCTTAACTGTTTTGCCTGTGCCGATTTATATAGTCGAAATATTCGAAAACCGGTTTCTTGAAAATTTGGAATAACCGACCACCCTATTTTTTTTATTATTTGATAATTGGAAAAAACAAAATTTTTATTTTCATATGTGTTTTGCATTTGTGTTAGTATCAAATTTGAGCGCTTATAACTTTGAAAATATTGAACAGATTTTAATCAAATATATATTATGCACTTCTGCCGGTAAATACCTTTCAAATGGTGTACTTTTTATTCTAGTCGCTGGGCAAACGAAGGAGAAATGTGTTCTTAACTGTTTTGCCTTAGCCGATTTATTTATGCATATTTTTAAATTGTTTGAGCATATAAAAAAATGCCTTTGTAATTAATAATTTTCATATCGTCACATAAAATGCAAAAGAGCGTAACAACAAAAAAAAATTCAAAATCGAGTTTTAAATTGATTATGATTTTTGTGCTCGGCTTTTTAACCATAATTTTCCCTTTCTTTCCCTAGAACACGATAAATTCGAAAATGTTTCTGCTTTTCTGAAACTTTTGCGAACAAACCATAATGATTTCCAAAATATTGTGTGGCTACGTAAATATTTAGCCATTGTTTTCATATTTATAAGGAAAATTTGTATGTTAATACACAATAATTTTAATAATTGCTCTTAGTTTAAATAAAAATTCCACTTTTTGCAATTTTCTTATAGGACTTTTATTTAATTCCATTGGTTTTATAAGGCTTTAATAAAGACCATTCCTTGCAGTGTCCATTTCTATTGTTTTCAAAAATCCAACTCATGGTAGAATTCGTTTATCATTCGTAAATTATTTTTTTTATTTATTTTATATATGAAAATAGTAAATTTTCATAATGTCTTTAAAAATCTTTTGCATAATTTCTTTTTCACAGAACAAGAATCATTAACTAGTTGAGGATGCATGTGTGTATCACTTAATGACGATGAACTTTGAATTTTTTGACAGTCTTGTAGCGGTAGCCATCAGCGGCTAAAACAGTTTGTGGTTGCTCCACAGCTGGAGCTATGTATTCGTTAGAAGGACCAATTTCGACGGCAATTACCTGAGTAGGGGGCAAATATTGGGTCAATTCGTTGACATCACGACGTTTACGTTGGCGACGAATTGTCTTGTAACGGTAACCATCATCAGCTAAAACGGTTTGTTCCTCTACAGCAGGAGCTAAGTATTCATTAGAGGGAGCAGCGAATGCAAACGAAGCTTCTTGTGCAGGAGGCAAGTATTGGGTCAATTCGCTGACATCACGGCGTCTGCGTTGACGAAGACGACGAACAGTTTTGTAGCGATAACCATCATCGCCTAAAATCGTTTGTTCTTCTATAGCGGGAGCCAAGTATTCATTAGATGGGGCAGCTACTTCAAAGGATGCTTCGTGAGCGGGAGGCAAGTATTGTGTCAATTCACTGACATCACGACGTTTACGTTGGCGACGAATGGTCTTGTAACGGTAACCATCATTAGCTAAGACGGTTTGTTCCTCTACAGCAGGAGCCAAGTATTCATTAGAGGGAGCAGCTAATGCAAACGAAGCTTCTTGTGCAGGAGGCAAGTATTGGGTCAATTCGCTGACATCACGGCGCCTGCGTTGTCGAAGACGACGAACAGTCTTGTAGCGATAACCATCATTGCCTAAAACCGTTTCTTCTTCTACTGCGGGAGCCAAGTATTCATTGGAGGGGGCAGGTACTTCAAACGAAGTTTCTTGAATGGGAGGCAAGTATTGGGTCAATTCGCTGACGTCACGACGTCTGCGTTGACGATGACGACGAACTGTCTTGTAACGGTAACCGTCATCGGCCAATACAGTTTGTTCGCCTACAACTGGAGCTAAGTATTCGTTTAAGGGAGCATCTATTTCCAGTGATTGACTTACTTCCTGGATAGCTGGTAAGTATTCTGAACTGGGAGCATATTGTGCGCATGCTAATGCAGCAAAGGCAAATCCAATAATTATCAATTTCTAAAAGAGTAAACATTATTTTAATTAATTTTCAATTAAAAATTCTAATCCATTTGTTTTTACCATTGTATTATGTTGTTGCTCGTTGAGTTCCAAAGATCGTTTGATGAAAAATCCTCACAATCCCACTGATTTATACAAAATTCTTTAAGTGTTTCTGAAAGTATTCACTATTCACTTCTGCCAAGTAAAATCACGGTCATATGTGACGAACATCTTCAAAACAATCGCTTTTGTTTCGCGAATCAAATTAAGACTCTTCTTTGCTAAATACTTTTTATTGTTTGTTAAATGGTCATGATCTTCTTCTTTTTCTATTATTTTATTTTTTATTATATTGTATTAAAAATACAAACATATGCAATATTAACAATTTAATTCATTTAATTTTGAATAATAGTACAATAAGAACTTATGTAGGTGTGTATGTGTTGAATGTTTTAGTGTATAACAAATGGTTTAATGATTAAGTGTGTAAGAATATGTATTCGTTATCTCGGAAGTAATAGTTTGTCGTGATCATAAATACAATAAACTAACCAAAACATTTAAAAGCGATCAATCAGCATCGCACCAACAAATGTTTGCTATGACGTTTTCCTATCTTGGTTAATAATATTAAATCCGGGGGAACGGGTTAACTTTTGACAAATGGTCAGCAAATTTTTGATCATTCAAGTAATAAAAATATTCTTGTTTAAAAAAAACTTCTTTCTGTAAATAGTAAAGTATGTATATACATTAGGGCTATAACTTTTTCACACTTTTTGCGAATAGCAAAAACGGCACAGTATAGTCTGCAGAACATTAAAAGTTATTAATGAAAATTTGATAATTTTTTCGGATTGTTAAAAAAGTTCACGCAGGAATCGGGTTGAAGTTTGAAAACAACCATTTGTATGTCACGGAAATTTTAAAAAATATACACCTGCTATAAGTATATATGTACATTAGGGGTATAACCAAAATAAGAACCTATCATTACGGTTTGGGCAATGTTAAACTGATATTAAAAATCGATATCAGGGGCCATTTCGGTCCAAAAACCTTCGGCACCGAATGCAATTTCTAAAACACCAATCATATTTTATATTTTTTTTATATTTTTGTCGCATAAATTGTAATATAAATTTTTATGGTGGGTATCCTTCCCTTGTACCGTTGTTTCGGTTTCTTTTTTTGGAATGCAAGGAATCGCCATTTCATACAAAAAACACGAAATGCAAAGACCAGCATGGCTTTCGACGTTAGAATTATGGATTTCCTGTAAAACTGAAAAAAATTATAAGCTAAAACTTCATCGCGATCGGTGCCGAACCTTTTTGAACGCTCGCGAAAAAAGGAAGGCACATTTCTTCATATTTTTTTATGCACTATCTCACTATGATAGGTCCTTTTTGATATTTGCAAAAAAATGCAAATGGTTATATCCCTAATGTACATACATATATTCCTATACGTATCACTTAAATGCTATTTTGGAATTTATCCACTGCTTTAGATTTAACAAATTTCTTTGAAGGTTTTAGAAATTTGCTTCCCTGCGTGAGGGTATTTTTTTTTCGCAAAACGACAGGAGACAGGTGGTTTCATTACTAAAACATTCTTGGTCACTTTGTGGTACTATGCCAAAAATTTGGTTATAGCCCTTATATAATACATATTTACTTTGAGCTCAAATCGATTGGTGTTTTCGTTTAAAAAATACTGACAAACTGCTTTTGAAAGAATAATGGTCTGTCATTGCAAAATCATAGGCAAGTGTTTGTTTAACGTACATAAATATGTGCATAATATGTATTTGCGTTAAGACCATCGTAATTTTAATAATATGTATTTGGTATTACATTAAACGATATATAATATTTCGTTTATGGATGGGTCTTATTAAGTTTATTTCTAAAAAAACTAAATGGAATTACATTTTAGGTCAATCCGATAACGGGAATCCGTACTTTTCCAAGATTTAAAAGTCCTGTAAAGAATACCACGTTTACTTACTACATATTTAAAAAAATAACTAATTACATACATACATATGCACATTATACTGCCCTCCTAAGAAATAAAGTCACATCTCCATTTTAGTAGTTTTGAGCAGGATTGGCAAAAATGCGACGCGTGAGCACAATTCGCGTCAATTCTTTCGTTTTAAAATCTGTGCTCGCTAGTTTTATTTTTAAGATCGCCAACAGTGCTGCCAGGACTTGAACAATTTTTACAACCAAAATGTTTGAAATAAAAATACCTGTACCTATACACTGTATTTCGTCTATTTACTAAACTGTATGCGTTAGAGTTTTCAAACTTTTGAAGAATCAACAGACTATAAATCTACGTACATTATTAGGTTTCATATTGCTTTGGTAGGAGTAGAGAAAAGGATACCCTAGATCAGTGATGTTATATATTTTTTTTTAAATCCCTACACAGTACGAAACAATCCATATTTTCCTCTACGCACTCAAATAATTGGCCCTACAAAAATCCTTACAACTTTCAAAAAGTTAATTATTTCAAAAAATCTGTCCTTCTTTTCCCAACAAATAGGGATTTTCCCTACGTATAACATCACTGCCCCAGATAGTGATTATTTTACAGTACATACATATATTTTATTTTATTTTTATAAAATAAATGAAAAATAGTATAAATGGTGGTTGGATACATCAATAACAAACACAATTATATATGTCCAGAAAAGGAGGTGAGGGTAATGGTAGTACTAACCCTGCAGCTACACGATAAAGTGTTGCTTTCAAGTTTTTTACACACTTCTGGTCAAAAATCACAAAAATTTAAAGATGAGATGTAGGCTACACGCAATGTTAGAGCAATTTCTTTTCAAGCGGTCATCAACAAAACAATTTATAAAGACAATCGAAAAAGATGGTCATTAAAATTGTAATTAGCTGTTTTCTTAAACGTAAATTGAAACACTCTAATTGGAAGAGAAACTGAAAGCAAATAAGAGTTAATTTTATCATGTGTGAGTGAATTGGTAAAAAAGTTTGGGAGTTTTAAAACTAAAAATGCAACTCTTGATCGTGTTACACCCAAGTAAGACAAAAATTGGTTATTTTTCAGTTGAAAAAAGTAGCTAAAATGGAAAAAAGAACAGAAGTGCACACTGAGAAAAAAAAGTAACCCATTTCGGCTAAAAGTAACCCAAACGGCAACGCAGCTTGTAATTTGTAATGTTTTAATAACCAAGATGCTTGCACCTAATTTGGAAGTTTTAGCTCTTGCTCTTGCATCCAGATTTACAAAAATCTTGAAAACCAAGTTGCTTGTACCTAATTTGGAAACTTTGGCTCATTCTGTTTCCAGATGTACATTAAAAAAAAAATAAATTAACAACAACCAGAAAGCATTTTTGGGTAAATTTAGAGGCAGTCGTGGTTTTTGCTCATTAATCAGCCATTTGTTTATCGATCAGGCTAACTTTTAAAAGCAAACAATGTTACATAAATATTAAACCGCCAATTCCCCATCATATCTGGGGTCTTCGGAAAACATATTTCAACAGAATCATGGACAGACGGACATTGTTAAACCAACTTCGCTCCTCATAATACAATATTGAAGAAATTTCAAACGGAATGACAAAATCATAAACATACATACATATACCCTTTTACCTTCGGTAAAGAGTATAAACCCAACAAACACGAAGTCAAACCTTTGATATGAAATGACTTTATCATATGACATCAAATGCAATTCTCAAACGTTTTTCAATTGTTTGATTTAACATTTAAATTCAAATTGATTATGATTTTAAAATAAACATTTGATATCAAATGTTTTAGCAATTTGATGTCAAATGTTAAAATCAAATCAAAAATAAACTTGGCAATACTAAAGCGAAAAATAAATGTAAGCGATTAAAGTTACATTTTTTTCCTTGTGGTTACATGTGTTTTACTATTAAAAATAAATTTTAATATAAAGTGAACAGTTTATTTCTTGTGAAAAATAAAAATTATTTGTGAGAAATTACAATGATTTAAAAACGAAAAAAAAGAAAACAATAAAACGGGAAAGTGAAGAAAGTTTGTTGAACGATCGCGGTGCTACAATCCTCAAAATAAAAGGGAGCCAAGTATTTTGTCTTTCCAAGAATTAGAGGACGGAAAGAACACCATTTCATCTTTATGCTATGGTTACGAATGTTTATCTCAAAGTTTAATTAAATAAATAATAAATTTGAATTAAAAAAATTAAATAGTTTTATTTATATTCCACATTGTATTATAATCCACATTTGAAAAACATTTGAGAATTACGTTTAAAAGCAAGTTGAAAATAATTTCCCCTTTTTGTTGAGAACGCTATGATTTTCAAATCATTATCAAACGTTTGTCGTTTGAGAAAACGTTTGATTTCAAATCATTTTCAATTTGAAATCAAACCTCCGTGTTTGTTGGAAAGATACTTTTTGGCCGGAATTGAGAAGAGTTCAATGGCATAATTATTTTAAAAATTTTTATGTTAACATTTTAATTAATCAAAATGCCGATTAATCAGCTAATCGATTTATCAACACTTTTGATACATTTAAAAAATAAAATTGTTATTAGTCAGGTTTAAATATTTTTATTCGAAAATTTTAAAACTAAAAAATAACAAACATTTTAGAAAAGTCATTTACATCTCTTGTAAGGGTAGCAGCCATATTGCACGTTGTGATAATTATGTTAACCACTAACAACTTATCATGACAGGGTGTAAAGTAGCCTTAAACCTTAGAGATTAAAGTATAATTTGTGTGGTACAATATAAATAACTAGGGTATTCAAACGATTAACCGTTGGCCGATTAGTGGAATAATTTTGGGCGATTAACTGTTCGAATAATTTAAAATTGCACATTTTCGATTAACGAATAATTTATGTCGATTAATCGGAAATTTTTTTCAATGTATTAGTTTTTTTCTTTAATGTAAAAAAACAAGCCGGTACGTTTCAAATACCCTTTTATTCTTTCTTAACTTAGGAGTAACAATTTTTTTAAATTAGCAACAATTCGAGTAAAAATTTTTTTTAAATATGTATGGTATAGTGCAATGAATTAAACCAAAGAGTTTGGAAATAATATATTTTTAAGATTGTTTAGAACAGACTTTTGCCGCAATGATTCAGATGAAGAAGATGATTTTTTTTGAGACGAAGGAGAACAAGCTTCTACCAGACCTTAACAAGACCATTAAAAGTATTCAAATTGTCAAAAAAAAAAATTAAAAAAGAGATTCATGTGGTACAATGGAGGACATCGAATTTTTAGAAAATACAAGAAAAGGAACAGAGGAATTAAATTTGCTTTTTGACGCTTTACTTTAAATATATCCAACGGCAACAATTAGCGAAAGAACCTTTTCTAAATCAAGTTTCATCAAAACAAAAGAAAGAAATAGTTTGCAACCTAAATTTTTACCCCAGTGTTCATTAACGATTATTTAATTTAACAAACGTTTATTAAAGAATATTTTAATAAAAAATGTTTACTCTTTTTGAACGATTATTTAAGATGATTAGCTTTAATTTCGATTCATTTGTTATTTAAAATGTTTGCTTGGGATGTTTGTCAAATAAGTGATGCACCGCTACATTTCATTTGACCGTTTGCGGTTTAATGTTTGGATGAGTCAAATGAAATGGACTGTTGAAGAATATTGTTTTGAAAAATAAATACAAGTATGTATTTTAAACTTTGCAATTAACTAATAATGCCCAATTTTCAGGAAAATATTTGGGTGTTTCCCAAGTAACGGTCGTTACCGATTTTCGGAGATTTTTTATATAAAATTCCAACCTACCCAAATATGCCACGAGGATTGCTCCATTTTGGACTTACGAAAGTTCAAGCAACGGCAGCAACCGAAAGAATTCATAAAAAATGTAACTTCAATACTTTTTTTGATTATTAAAAAAGTAACGGTCGTTACTTTATAAATGTGCTGTTTTCAAATGTCGGAAGCAAACATCATGTATTTTAAAATTTTCCGCAGGATATGTCAAGTAAAATATCTGATTAAAATCTTTGAAATGTTTTGTTTAAGGAATGTCTTTATTTTCAAACCAAAGAAATTAGTTATAAAAAAAAATAATTTTTTTAAAAGTAACGGTCGTTACTTTGTGTTTGAATTCACTTATTATGGGTAACTCAAAGTAGCATATTTTGTTAGTATAAAGAAAATTAAAGTTATTCTTTCGGAAAATGACATTTACATAATTTTAGCGGAAAAAAAATCAACATAATAATTTCATTTTTGAGCTATAAAGGGTAATTTTCTGTGGAAACACCCATTTAAATCTGTATTAAGTTAATTTTCATATAAACTTAAATCGTATTTAAATACAGATTGATTTTTTGAGTTTTGTTCAAAAAGTCTTATTTAATTAAGATAAAAGTATGGTAGCACTAATAAATACAAAAAAATATCATAAAAAAGTGTATTTATTTACAAGGTGGCCTCAAAAAAACAGTTACATATATGCTATTGCTATGCCTGTTGTTGTTGTATTGGTTTTTCCAATGAAAACTTAAGCTGGAGGTCCATATCACGCGTTTTTCCCTCAACGCAGTGCATGCTTTTCTAACCTTACTTGCAAGTTACATGCAACGCTTTTTATGCAGCAGCAGCACAAGTAAAAATAAAATGTAATTTGCCAAAATCAGCTGATTTGTTCGAACGCTGCTTGTGACGCTTACAAAAGTAGAAAGTGAACCTACTTTTCGCCTCAAGGCATCTACGCTTTTGTGCATGTAACTTACTACGTATTCCTACACAGGTTCGACTTTTTTGACAGCTGCGTATGCAACGAAAAAGCGAGTAACGCGTGTTGTGGACCTCCAGCTTTAAAATGTATTTAAGTGTTCAGTAAAAAAAAAGAATTTTGCACTTAAAACGATTTTAAACATAAATGTGTTTTAATATCAATCCTAAAAATTGGGTATAAGTGTTAAGTAGAGAAATATAACACATTTTTCGTAGCTAAAACTGAAATGTTTAATAAATTTATTTTACGTTTTGCTAATGTTTATTAGTTTATCTTTGTTTTTCTTATTGTTATTAAAGGTTTATTGAACTATGTATTTGTTGGATTCATTAGTTTCAAATGGAATTAATAAAGATTAATAAATTCTTATTATTCTCAAATTGTTTATTGCTTCTTTGTTTTGCATTCTGTCCTAAGAGTTACAAAAATAGATTTAATATCTAAAATAGATAATTTTGGAAATGAAGATAATTATTTATTTTATTTAAAATTATTAGTTATTCAAGGTTTACTAATAAAGTTTTGATTGGGTTAATCACAACTAAAAATATTGTATAATAAAAATAAATGAATGCTCTAAGTGAAAGGTTTCTAAGAGTAGAGATTAATTCATATTCAAATAAAAATTGAATTTTAAAACAGTAAATAAAGAAAACAACACATTATTTATTTCTTGAAGAATAGATTTATTGGCTTAGGATTTTTCATATCATGTTCACCCTACTGTTTTCCGGCTTCAGTTTAATTGGGATGATGTATCCATCAAGCAAATGGTTTTTATTTTTAATTGCATTGGAATAATTATCAGTAAGTGTAAATTAGATTATCAAACCAGTGCTATTCTGGGAATTTGTATGACTTTTTTTAATTTGTTGTAATATTATTTTACAACAAAAACGAGTCTTATATTTAAACTTAACTTGTAGAGGAAAGTAACAAATTCGTCATTAGAACTTTTTTGAAAAGCAGGAATATCGAACAAGCAAATTTCTGGTTTAGTTTAATCCCGAACAATTTTGTAGGGGTTTTAATTTACGCAATTCCTGCAACTTAAATTTAGAAAAAAATGATGTTAAATAAAGAGATAAATAAAAAAACAACAATTAAAAGTTGCAATAGTATTTGTGTATGTGTATACAAGTTTAAATGAATTTTCAAGAATTTCTTGAATACGTTTTTAAAATCGGTTTTGCAAACTAACGCGTAGCCAAAATATTTGTATTCTGTTTTAATTATTTAATCGATGATTTATTTAATTAAAGATGCCAAATGAAATGACGGTGATCTGTCTTACTTATTAACTGAGGAATATGAAATAAGTTGGAATTGAAAGGAAGAGATTGTACAGATAGCAAAGTGTTAAGATTTGTTATTAATACGATTTCCGTATGACGTGCTTAATTCCCAGTTTTTAAAATTTGATAAATACACTGAAATTTATTGTTGAGGGAAAGCCAGCTTCTATGCGCATTTCACTGGTTGCTTAGGCCAGCTCATCAGGAAACCTTTTCCAAAGATTTTAGAAAAGCCAAAAATATTATACAAATAAAACCCTAAAGCGAATAAGAATTATAAACACTCAAAGTCTTATTTGTAACAATATCAAAGCCAAAACAAAACACCAACAATAAACAGTGAGTTTATCTTTTCTTACATTCCCCTACAATTGGTTGCGTTCTTTTCGACTCGAATTGTAGTTGTAAGTGGGTTAAAAGAAAAAACAAAATTTAAAAACAAACTGCTTCATTCTACTGTCTTCGTCTTCGTCTTTACTATTACTGTCTTTGTTGTTGTCAACCAAAACGCTAAATATTACAACAAATTTGCCAGCTGTTTTAATTAGTTCTTGACTCTAGACCCATAATTTAAATTACAAACGAAAATGTATGTTATTTGAATTTTTTGCTAATGTGACACGTTTTATTACAGTTTAAAATTAACACGACTTGAAAATACAAACACCTCAATAATGGAGAGGGTATAACGCGTTTGTACCTGGCTTATGCGCAAAATACAAATAGCGATTTAAGAGATAATTGAATAAAGTTTGGTATGCGCGTTTTAATTGTGATAAGGATCTAGCTAATTGAAAATGGTAAGAATCGGTTTGTAATTTCACATTTTAAACCTTCCGACTTGGCGTGGAATTTCTAATATGTAAATACTTATGAACAGCTAATCTTTTTGTTTGCCCAGCTAAGTGCCCGTTTACATTGCGTGTTTATTTTACACAAATAATTTTTTTGCAGTCTTAAACAAAATTCTAGTGAACTTTTAAAATTATATAACCAGGGTATCACACAAAATAGGAAGCCGAACACTTTCAGAACCCGGTTCTGAGTATTTAAATAGTTGGCCTTATTACGGTTGTCGTTGTCATAAACGACAAAGTCGTTTTTTGTTGGGTGTAACATTAATCTATTTCAAAAAACCTGCAGTCAAAGTTCAAAAACAGCCATTTCTTCCACTTCTTCATTTGTTATTGGCCAGAGAATAACTGTTGCTTTTGCTTCTGATTCATTTAATATAAACAGTCGCTGTGAAACCAACTCAAAAAGCGATAAATTGTACCCAAATTTTCGTTCTTGGTTCGACAGCTTTTGTTTAAGACAACCTTAACCGCAATAAGGCTGAGTACTCCACCTGATAAAAGGTTGATAAGAAAACTAAAAACGATTGCATATGAACAGTGTTGAAAGCCGAACAGTATCCTGGTGCAATTTTGCGAAGCCCAACCATTAGCCAATACAAAATTAAACGCAAAACGCACGAAAGACAGACAAATAAGGACGGTATGATTGCCTCATAGAAATAAATGAAAAAAATACGCGAGCTGAATCTCCGCGCAGAACAATTTTAGGAATACATGCACATTTTTAAAAGTACTTTTGTGTTTGTTGACCAAAACCATAAGTTTAAATATTTTTCGCCATTCGAGAAGTAAATCGGCTTTAAAATGGCTCTTATTATATATGCATAAATATCATGGGAGACACTAAAAATTTTAATTCAAGTTGTAATCAAAGTTTCTTCCGAACTTACTTTATGGTTATGGTTTTTATCAATTAAGTATATTTTTCAAGGCTATAATATTTTATTTCGTTGATTAATTAAATACTTCTTTCTTATTTAAATTAAGATGACAAAACATATTCTTTTTTTGTTTAAGTCGAAACTTTTCATATGCAAATTTTTTTGGTTAAAATAAAAATAATTAAAATAAAAAAAAACGTATTTCTGACGCCAGTTTCTTTTTTAATTATTTAGTTCACATGTGGGTTTTACAATTGTAATCATTTCGAAAAGTTTTTAATCGACCAGCCACTCGAATATCGGAAGTGTTTTTAAAAATTTAAATTTGAATAAATTCTCCTCTCAATCACTTTTGATCTTCTTTCAGTAGACTTAAAAACAAACACAAGAAAAATAGATCAAGACCCACTTGAAAATTTAAACAGATTTGTTAAACATTTAATCATATTAAATAGTTTCTTAAATAAATATTAAAATTTTTAATATCATTCAAATACGAGTAGTCTTGAGCAAAAAACTTGATTATTACGCATAAGTAATTAATTATGATTTAATAGTAAAAAGCAACACACGAAATTTACAAAAATAGCGAACTAAAGATCCGATTTTGATCAACATTGATGTCATATCAGAGACGTTAATCAGTTAAATTTCATAAACTAACAATTAACAAGAAATAATGGTTAAAAGCCAATGTGGGGACAAACTAAAATGCAAAGATTCTTGCGATTAGATCACATTTTTGTGATCGAATTTTATGCCGACATTTAGAGTGAGAGCCTAAATTTTTGAACACGAAAATGTTGAACACCAAAAGTATTTGCTCCGAATCACCGAATTTTATTTAAAAAGAAAACGAAAAAAGTTCAAGCGTGTGCACCTACACTTACTATTGATGGTCAGTTGTTGTAACGGTAACTAAGGCCCTTCACACTATATGTAATACTGAGCGTTATGAAATATCAAAAACTAAATAATTATATATAATAATGTGGAAACCATTTGGTATGAAATGTTAATAAAACTACATATATAAAAAATTTTAAATTGTTTGGAATTTCTTAAGCAATTCGATTTTTCATTTTACCAGAGTTGTATTTTTATAAGTAGAAGCACGAAATTATTAAAATTTCAAGTGACTTTTTTAAATTTTAAATCACACATACTTGTTGTATAAAATAATTATGTACGGTACACAGGCGAGGAAGGTACGATCATATTAACTTTTATACCTTTGCAGAAAATGACAATTACAGCTGCTAAATAATTTGCGCCAGCATCAGAACAAAAATTATAAAATATTAAAATAACATAACAATTTTTCTTGTGAGCTTCTCACTTTTATTTGATTTTTTAATAAATATATGTGACCTTCTCCGAGAAAAGGGACCAGGTGTATGAAAATTAAGTTTTGAGAAAAACGCATTTCATCTTATTCTACACTCTTTTAGGTACCAGAATCCACTCTTACGTCCAAACCTCAAAATTTAAAATAAAAATATAATTATCAAAGTAATTTTTGGGGATACAAAATTTTGATTAAAAAGATTTTGTTTGTCTTGCTCAATTCACAATTTTTATTCTTGATTAAAACACTTAAATTTATTGACAATTAATGTTGAAAGAACTCCAACCAATTGTTGTGGGGAATGTAAGAAAAGACTAACTCACTGTTTATTGTTGTTGTTTTTGTCTAAGCTTTGATATTGTAACAAGCAAAAAGCACATTTAAACGAAATCTTGTTAGTAAAAAATTTTTTGAATTCCAAGAAAAACTTTGATAACTTTTATTTTTTTATGTTGGATAGTTTTTTTATTCTGCCTGATAGTAAAAATGAAATACTAATAAAATTTTTCTATTAGATTTGTTGACAATCCTATGAAGCATTAAATACGGTGCACGTTACTGACATATTATCAACACTGGTTTGTAAATTAACATAATGAAACAAAAAATAGGCTTTAAATTAAAACAACTGCAGATATTAAAAAAGTAAAAAAAAACTCATCACTGCAGGTGTGTTGCCTACACTGTGGCATTTATTTTAAATGCTTCAAATAGGTATTTTAAATAAACACAATTCAATTTCATTTGACCAGGGTTGCATTTACCAAAAGCATGTTCATGTGTGATGGTGAGAACACAAACTGAAATGTAAATTAGATTTTTTGACAGTCGCAACAAGCCTCATTAGATTTCTATCTCACAAAGTGTTATGGAATACGAAAGACTTGTGTGATAGTGTAAACTAGCCTTTACTAAATAGTGCAATACTGCGACTTGCTATAAAAATTACTGCTGTTTGTATTAAATTCATTTAAACTTAACCCACATTTATTTATTAAATAGTAAATTGTTTTTGCTTAAAACTTTTTATTTTGTTTGTTTGTTTTTCCATGAAAGTTTTTTTAATTACTTAAATAAATTCCATTACATTATTCGAAGCGTACTTTATTTATATTCTAAAGTTTGTATGTGTGTGGGAGTGTACTGTAAATATGAAGATACCTACAAATGAGTGTGTGAAAAGTACGACGTTTTTTTTATTTGTTGTATATTAAACGTAAAGGACTCGGTGAACATTTACATACATAAGAGGGTTTTTCGTATTCCCGAACGTTTTCAGTTTGCGAAAAAGCGGGAACAATTTAAAATATTTCGGGATTCAGATAATTTTCGAATCATAACAAAATAAATGTTAAAGATTTTAACTTTTTGTTGATTCAGAACGCGATCATAAGCAAAAACTATAGAAAAGTTTTGTAAAGAATAAATTGTTAATAATTAACACTGTACAAGTCGGCAATGATAACAAGCTGGTCACCTTATTGGTAATGCTAAACCGAGCGGGTTTTTAAAGTTAGTGCTCATATTGGCTATCATATTGGCTATCAATACTAAAGTGCCATTTAATGACATTTTTTATACTTTTGGGATTTGAGACCTGCAAAATAAGGGGCGAGGCGAGTCTATAATTCTGCTGAGCTGTGAACTCAAATTGATACCCGTGTGTGTTACTGGAGCTCACACTTAGGGGAGGTTCGTAAGCCCATTGTTAGTCTTCCAGTGGTTAGGATCACTATGAGATTAGGCCTACATAGCAAATGTTTATGTAAATCATTTTTACTACGAGTCTAAATGAACAACATAAGTGTGGTAAATTTACACTTATTTTCTTAATTTTTACTTAAAAAATGTTCACAGCAAATTGATATGGGAATTAAAAATAATTGAATTTCCCCGAAACTCCAGGGACGTAAATAGCTGTAGCGAAGCTCTGATACGTGCTTAAATATGTCTGTATGTATGTATATCAAATATTTAAATAAAAATATTGTGTGTGCATTCACGTACACTCATTCGCAGGGATACAAAAACATACACGTACATTGACAAATATTTGTATGTATGCACTTAATTAAATTTGATTTGCATAAAAATAATTTCAAATTGATTGTTTATTTAACAAATAAAATTACATAAGGACAACAATAACATTCTCATCGACATGAGAGAAATAAAAACAAGCATCAACATGTGTTTGAGGAGGCTGAAATTCTGAAATTTTTATTGTTTTAAATGGGATGTTTCTTCTTTATGTTAGTTATACGATTATTGGGGAATCTCATAGCATGAAACAATAATGTATTTTAAGTCACATTTTTGGTTTCTTATAGCGACTCTGGACTGTGGGGAAACTTTAATGAAACAAGTAAGAGTGTTATATGCGGCTATGCTGAATCTTATATACCCTTCTCCGTGGTGCGATAAGAATAAAAATGTATATAAATATAGTTTTTAGGTAAAAATAAATCAATTTTGGGCCACGCACACTTCTCCAATACCGCCATCATTTTGTCGAATTTTATGTATTGATAAACAAGATGCTTGTACTTAATTTGGAAACTTTTGCTTTTGCCAATCTAAAAATCAAAACAAAAAGGGACTTATGGGTAAAATTAGAGGCAGTTTTTTGTTCATATCTCAGCCATTTATGCATCGATCTGGCTGAATTATTGATTTCAACGGACAGACAGACATCGTGAAATCAACTTCTCTACTCATAAGGACCCAGAATATATATACTTTTAATGATCTAAGATCAAATTTGTAGAAATTACAAACGGAATGACAAACGGATATATGCCCTTTCCATCTGCGGTGAAGGGTATAAATATATTTAGCATAAAATAAATCCCGTAAACATACAGAAAACTTTATCTGGCACTGTTGCTGTTTTAAGTGGAACATCCCCTTTTTGGCAATCAAGCACATATTTGCCTGTATATCGTTCAAAATACATATTATGAGTTAAGTTACGAGTACGAGTACATTCCCAGTCAACATTTGTTCAATACGATAAGTTTTAGTAGTTGACACCTCTGCGTGATTAAATTAGATACAAATTAAGCTCAAGACGTTTTCTTTTGTACCACAGAATGTTGCCAACATATTTTGTACTTCTTATTACGGGTAACTCACACCCTCATAATGTTTTATGTTCAATTTTAACGACCACAAAATATCCAAAATCATTGCCATTTATGTATTTTCCTTTTTATGTATTTTGGTTTTAGAAAATTCCACTTTAATATTTTTAATAAAAAAGATACAAGATGCACAAACGAAATCCAAATATATTTTTCAAAAACAAGAACAGCTGCGTAATAATGCTGTGTAACCCTTTAATAAAATTGCGGGCGAAACATGTGACAAATTTTTGGTTTCTTACATTTTTTTTTGTAGAAAAGCCAAAATTTATGCTATAGTTTTATAAGACTAGAACTCACACTTTCAAATTTCGTGATGATCGGTCGGTCAATAATTTACCATAGCCCCCATAGGCTTTGCCGAATGTTATAAACTCTGCACCGTTTCAGTTCTTGTAAAATAAGATTGCAAAATTTTAGGCTAAAATGCTTTATAAGTTCTATTTAATACTTAAAATACTTTTTATTTTCAAGGGAAAAATACAGTCTCTGTTTAATCAAACACAAAATGGATTAAATTGGAGCTACTGAATATCAATTTATCCAAAAAGTCGAATTTTCTGGAGGAAATTCGCATGGGGGCTATTTGAAATAATGAACTTATTGGAACAACTGAAATTGACAAATATGTCGTATAAATAGAGAATAAATTAATTTTGGTAGATTCCATGTTATTTCTCCTCGTCGAAAAGTTGATTTTAACATACACACGGAGAGAGGGACATCGTTTAATCAACTTCTCTTTACATAAGTATCCGGAATGTATTATATAATTAATGGAAGCTAAGATCAAAATTGTAGAAATTAGAAACCGAATGGAAAACTTATGTATGTACATTAGTGTAGGAAAATTTGTAAGGACAAAAATTTGTCGCTATTGTGCCATCGATTTGTCGATAGCTTTTGGCATAAGGGGAAAAAAGTTCCACTACGACATACAAAAACAGGATTTTCGGGGTGCCCAAATTTAAATTTTTTCACATTTTCTCAACTTTTATTTTTAAGATTTTTTCCAAGGTTAAATTTAAATTGTACGCTAAAATTACAAAATGATGGCGCTAGCAGTTTTTCCAAAAAATTATTTTTTAATAACAATTTAATTTTAAATAAAAATTCAATTAAGAACAATTGTGATTTTTAGTTGAACTGTTAATTTTAATTTTGATGAACTCAATTTTCATTTAACTAAAGATATCGAAAAAAAAAAAAATAAAAATTTAATTTTGTTTTTTTTAACAGGCTGATTTTAAATTTTTGAAATTTATCGTATCGAAGGTAAAATTGTGATTTGTAAAAGAGGTAATTTTTTCGAATAAATAATGTTTTTTCCTTTTTAGACGAGTTTTTGTCGAAAAAACGTTTTTTGTTTCGATTTTTTTTATACCATTTTTGTGTTATTTTAAGGCTCCAAACCAATTTAAATGAATTTTTCCGTATCAAATAGCCCATTTCTAAAGAGATCAAATCAAATTGGTTTAAACGAGTTTTGGTCAAAAAATTAAAAAAAGTATCGCCATCGTTTTAACCCCACAGTTTTACGTTCGATAGGATAACTTTTTAAAAAAAAAAACAAACATTCAAGTTTTAAAGACATGCAACATATTTTTACGACCTTCGAACTTTTTGTGATATTACAAATATAAGAACAACAGTACGATTGTAAATTTTTCATCGTATAACTTAAGGGAAATATCAATTTAATATAAAGTTCGTAACAGTCACATTTCGCACGCCTGCATGATAATTTTACGATTGTTGTATATTTTGTTGTTGTATTATAAATTAATCAATTTTTATGCGACAGCACGAATAATTTTCGATTCTCTTTTCAAATGCGCAGCGTTATTTATTAAATGATCTTCCAAATGTTAACTGGGTTATTTGGTTATCACATGTGAGTTGGTACATGTTAGTATGTGTGAATGGATCCACCACATTTATTTGGATTTTGTATTCACAGACCCACTCGAGTTAAAGTTAAAATGTTTCATTGTTGTTTTTCGTATTTTAATAAACATTTGTTTTTGTTGCAACAATTTTAATAAATTAATTTGTGTTTTCACGTTGTTTTTGTTGTTATATTTAAATACAAACAACTTTTATAATAAACATTAATTATAATTCATTTTTTGTTTTCGTTTTTAACTTAATCCGTGTTTTAATTGTAAATGTGGCCTTTTCTAACCCTTTAAGTATTTAGTTGATGGAAAAAACTAATGAGAAATATGTACAAATTAGGAAAGATGTGACATTTAAATTGTGGAAACTGAACTTTTCATTTAAAGGGTTAAGAGTTACATAGATAGTTTTGTATGTATGTAATGTGATTAACTTAAATTGAATTAAGTATGAGAAGAACACACGTTTTTTTAATTGCTTTTATCATTTGTTGCTTTTTATTGTTGGTATTTTTGTTTTCCAACCCATTTTCTCTTTAATGCGGTTGTCTTTTTCGAAATATATTTCTTTACCATCTGTTTTACTGACCGTCATTAACTTGACCATTAAAACACAACCACATTTGCCAGCATCCTTTTCTTCTACACAAAAGGAATAAAATCAAACCTTTATCAATTTGTATGCGAAAAAGTATTTAGTTTAGTATATTTACATATACATACATATGATGGGACGTACGAATGTGTATGTGTTTTTACTTACAATCGGTGTATATGTATATTAAAACATTCCCTGTATGTTAAAATCCCAGCAACCATTTGGTTGAATGGTATTTTTTGTTTATGTACTTTAAGCCTAGTACTCTGTTCAAATTTGTGAAAAATGTTAAGCAACATTAATTATTCCATACGAAAAATTTGACATGTATCAATGTAACCTCACTCGCTAGTTTGCACAATTTTACGTTTTTATTCGTTTGGAGTATGCGAAATTATTTTGCGTGTGTAAACAAAACCCACTTGTATTTTACAAAAAATAATTTTTTGAACAAAAGAAAATAAGTAAATATGGATACAAAATTTTTAGAGGCTGGGTTATCTAAATTTTTCCTATCTCATTTAATAACTTGCTTATCCTCTTTTCCATTTGCTTAAAATTTCACGCGAAATAAGTGCAGTTGTAAAAAAATTAGGCCAGCAACATTTCGCAAATTTTCCCCAAAATGAACAGACTACAACTCTATCAACATTATTTCATTGATGTTCAGCACAAGTTTTTTCATATGAGTTTCGACAGCATTTCACGTGATATGTAGCTGGATAATAATGTTCGCTGGGTATAGTGCGAAATAATGACTGTTTAGTCCGTCACTGTGTTTTAAATAATTTATTTTTTATATTCTTTTATCTAAAATATATTTTTAAAATTTTTGAGATTTGCAAAGCAAGAAAACAAGTAAGAGTGCTATATTCGGCAGTGCCGAATTTTTGATACCCTCCACCGAGATTTAGAATATTGACGGAGTGGGCTTTCTATGGGGCCTATGAAACTATGATAGTCCAAACTTTACTTCATGAGCGTTGATTGTTACAGTTTTGACGTACCAAAAGTTCTCTTTATATGGAGCCTATAGTAAATTATGGACCGATCCTAACGAAATTAAATTTATCTTACTTTTTGAAACAAAATTACTATTTTTTTAGGGAGGTTGTTTCACGTTTGGATTCATTACTCTCTTCGTCGTGAACCGACTGTGTTGGATTATAATCAATGCGGTTTTTTTCTTTTTAGTCGGTCGAAAGTGAGCGTTACAGACAAATGGACATGTCTCAAGGACTACTTCACTGGTGCTGAAGAGCTTAAGAAAAGTTCGTTTTTACTTTTGTTCGAAAAAATTTTTAATTTCCAATTATTTTTGTCCTTTTTTTTGTTTAACACAAATTGTCCATTAGTTTAGTGGTTTGTTATTTTGTTTGGTTAATGTGCTTCTCTATAATTTATTATTCGCATAGAAAGAAGTTTAAATAGAATGTGCGTTTGGAACAGAAATATCAATGTATATTAAGCGAGTGTCCAGAAAATCTAAAATGTATTAAAGGAATCTTACTTTATGATTAAGCCAATGTCTATAAATGTGCTCCAAAGTTTCCTTAATGTTAAAACTTTAAACACTTAAATACATTTAATCTTCAAAGTAATAAGTTTTGCATACGAAGGTCTACTTATTGTATTTTTTCTTTAAAATAATTTTTATCCCTTTTGTCCATCTAAGATTTATCATCATAATATCCCATGCCCTGTGAAGATTTTTTATTATTGAATATTAAAGAAAATCCTTGCTCGCAGCTAAATCCTATTATGTTAATATATTTTATTTAATATTTAATCTTTTTCAGAAGGAGTCTACTGTAAACATGTGTATGTATGTACCAAAATGATACCGAGAAAGGATTCATAGAGTAAATTTTTTATTTCAATGATCTTTTATACGAACACAATAGACGCAAAAATATATGTATGTCCACATGGTCAGCCACATTATAACATTCGCATATATGCTGACTGCCGGCTGAAAAGTTCCTAAAAAGTTAAAAAAAGTAACAAAAGAAAATTTACTTTTGACTCGTTAGTAGTTAAATAGCACACACTTTTTACAATCTCCATCTTGAATGAAAAGAAAATATAATTATGTAATACTTAGTTGTTATTTTCTAAACACATATTTTGTTTAAAATGCTATTTATTCTTTTCTTTGAAAAATAAATTTTGTACTGGTTGCACTTTCTTATGATTTTTTTAAATATCAGGCATACAATTGCATACTGTTTAAACATCAGTTCTTTTTTTAAATGTATGCCAGGCAGGACAGAACCAACACCAATAGTCATGCAATCTGTCAGCTCACCTTAAAGATTGGAATTGGAAATTGTTACAACTAGATGTTTGGCATTTTTGCTATATTCTTCACCACAGGTGTAAAGGGTATAGATATAGGTTTGTAATTCCGTTTGTAATTTCTACAAAATCCAGTAAAGACCTTATAAATATACATATTCTGGATGCGTATGAATAGCGAAGTTGATGTAACGAACGAATGCATATTATAATTTGTGTGTACTTTATATTTTATGTTGTTCCTTATTAAAATGGATGTGCCCCCTCCCCTAATGGCTCCGCGTCTATCATGTCTTACTACGTTATAGTTAACGAATTTTAAATTATGTCTTGGGTTAAGTTTTGTCTCATTAAGGAGGACGATATCAGGATTATGTTTACTTAGGAATTCTTGAAGGTCATATCTTCTGCTGATAGATTGATAACTGAGTTTACATTAATATGAATAATTTTGAGAGATTTAGAAATTGTATTCGTATAATAATAATATTCTGTACGTAAAATAAAAAATTTGTAATATAAAATAAATGAAAATGAAGTTAAATACCGGTCAGTGAAAATGAGTTTAATCGGTCCATAAATGGCCGAGTTATAGAAAAATAAATAGCGATCATACCATATGACCAGAAGGACCAAATTTGTCGCCAACATTTTTTAAATATAAAAGAAATATTCAAAATAATCCAAATCGGTCTTCCATTTCACCTGGCTGCCTTTTTTAATCGAAGCGAGCAAAGAATAATGCAGACCATTCTTAATCAGCGAGTCAAGCCTAAAACTTTCTAGCTCCAAGCTACAATGACATACTAACGGCCAATTTTACCAAGTTTGGTTATTATTAATTATTACTATAACTGCCATTAAACAATTTGTTTTTTGACAGTTAAAGTGATAGTTAATTTTAACTGAACTTGTTGAAATTGGCCGTTAAAAATCCGCCAACGTTGTGTCTTGAACAGTAATGTTAACATATCTTGCATAATAAAACTGACATAATAGAAATAAAAATGGTAGTAAAACCGTGTTAACCTTAAACTCGCTAAATTCACATAACTTTTTAACAACAGCAGCAGCGTGGCCATTTTGGCATTTTTGCAGCTAGATTTAGCATTTTTTTGTCTGATTTAGCTGCAAATCTTTCATTTAGCAGTTAGCATTTTGTTTAGCATTTTTCAACTACATATTTAGCATTTTTAAGCATTATTTAATTTAAGAATATTAAAGTAATCTTTTTTTGAAAAACTACCACACACTTTTGTTGAATGCAAATACAAACCCCTACTTTTTGCTATAGACTCTGTACAATCTTTTAAAGGACCTTTCATATCAAATGGTTTTAACATTTGATCAGTTTGATCCATTAAATTCATGTTAAGACGATTTTTTCATTCAATTACGATTTTGAATTTTTTGGAATCGAAAAGAGATACCCAAGGCGAATTCATTCCAGGTAATCTCGGTACAACTCGTACAAAAACCACAAGCAATTTGTTTTTGTAAGATCATTGTACAATGCCATAAACAGAAATTGTTTTATTTCACAGAAACAAAGATAATAAAAAAAATTTTTGACATCAGGGCTTTTAAGACCACCCATAATAAATTCGAATTTGAGATAGCAAAACTTTTGAAATAGAAAAAAACAAATATGAATTACATGTCCAGATTTTATAGCTCAATTTTATGTCATCTTAGAAAACCGTTTAAAAACTAATAAATGCAAATTAAGCGAACGAAAGAAGAAATTATTGATTTCACTGTAGAAGAAATTACAACTTTGGAACATCAGTGCCTGAAACCAAATTCATATGACAATTGATTTCTGGATAAATGTATATGGATATACATATTCATTACATGAAAATCCATTCAGTGAATTAGCTTTTTTTGCTATGCAGTTCTTGGTTTTGCCAGTTAGCAACGCGAAAGTTAAAATTGGGTTTTAGTGGTATAAATATCTTAAAAACGAAAATTCGAAACAGAATGACGTTAATATATTATAATGATATCTTGATCGATTCTTCAGAAGCTGAAGAAGAATATTCATTTGATGACGTATTTAATTTATAAAATGAAATATTTTATTAAACATGTTATATAAATTTTATTAAAATACTAAATAATTCCCATTTATGGGAATGATTTTTTGTTATGGGATGGTACCTTTTGTTTAAAAACTTTTTTTGTACGTATATAAAGACTGAAATCTGTATATTTCTTTTATAGTTTTAAGACTTTTTATGTTTCATCAATATTATATTGTTATTCTTTAATCAGTTTGATTTATTGATAGGATGTGAGATTAACTAAAATAACAAAAAAATAAAACAATTTAAACTTTAGCATTATTTTTTGGCAGTTTAGGATTTTTGTTAGCATTTTTTAGCATTATTTTTAAGCCGATTTAGCTGCAAAATATTTTTGGATATGGCCACACTGAACAGCAGTCAACTTTACTACTTAACGAGCTGCCACATTCCGATTTTCCAATTGTATGGGCATGCGAATTTTCGGCAGCTAAAAACCGCTTGCGTTTTTAATCAGAACTGCGTCGAGATCACATTTTTCATACAGTTTGACATCAAAATTTGTCGTAGAAAGCCATCGTGAAATAAAATCTGTTTTATTTTGAGAAACTTTTTTCTAATGCTCTCCTAACAATGCTACCACACTTTCATTAAATTTCATACATTTTGCAAACAGAAAATGAGAAACAAAAGAAAACACAAAATTAAACCAATAAAATGAGAAAGAATTTGAACTAACTGACGACTTTTTTATTATGGGCATTAGGATTTTTGCCTGACCCAATTCTGTTTGAACACTTAGGCTCTAATTGAGTTGGTCTGTTAATAAAATATGTTCGTAAATATTTTTTATTTAAAAAGCTCTCTGTGATATTGTTGCAGCTCATAATATTCCTATCAAAGAATAATGATGCTCAAAAATATTTGTAGTATGTTTTTTATTTTTCTCCACTGAGGCAAAACATCTTACAAAATACATCTTAAAAGTCAACTGAAATGTTTTTTGTTATTTGCAGATTCTATTGTTTAAATGAACTTTTTTAACGTTAACAGCCATTCGTATTTTCATCGGCGATATAAAAAAACCTGTAATTTTAATTTCAGCATTCTTTACAAATTGGCTTTTTACTTAACCACACCTCTTAACCTTTTCTTTTTTAAACTTTACCAATAAATAATTGACAATAGGGAAGATTGGGGGGAAGTTCAGAGATGATGATGCAGCTTGTTACAGTCAACAAATTTGATGATGTGCAAATACAACTTTTTGTGGAATGAAATTTGTTAGGTGAAATAATATCTTTGCATCCTTTCAGATTGTTTTGTTGTTGCTCGTCTTGGATGTTTGTTGAGAATTTGTTGATGGATGTTTTGTTGAACAAATTGATTTGCGTACTTGTAGCTCTCAACTTTCTGCAGAAAGTGCTAAAATTCATTGCACTTAATGGAAATAGTAATAAAACCTCACTCAACTACGATGCAAGAGTATTCTGTTCCACAATTAGTTTGTTAAGAATTGAAAGTACGGGAACAGAAAAGAGGAAAAATACAGGCAATTTGTCTCAAGTGTTGTTATGTAAAATGGATAAACAGACGTACAATAAATTGATCATACGAGAGCAACTAAAAAAGACTTTAGTTTGGTTTTTTTTTCACTTTTATGAATATTATTTAGTTGAAGTGGTGGTGTACCCAAGGCATACAAACGTCAATACATTCTATTTAAAAACGTATTAAATAATTAAATACAAAGACCAAACTACAAATACATATGTGTAAAAACTTTAATATTTCAAATTTAGCACGAACGAGTGTATACATCTTGAACTCATCCTTTAAATAATTCGTATAATTTGGCGAATTTGCTGCCAAATGAGTTCTATATGATCAACGTGGTAAAAATTATATTCGCAAATGCATTTCTCGATTTAGAACTGTACACAGAATAACATTTTGCACTAGTAAAGGCACTAATCAGTTTTAATTAAAAATTTAATCAAGTAAATTAAACGTTTAATCAAGTCAATTAAACTTTTAATTAAGTGTGTTAAGCATTTAATTGACAATATTAATTTGTACCAGTAAACAAATTAATAATATCAATTAAACGTTTAATTCACTTGATTACATTTTTAATTTAAACTGATTTTATGTTTGATTATTGCTTTTAGTGGTGCAAAATTTTTTTCTGTGTAGGCTTTTAAAAACTTTTAATTAAAAAAAAAAAAAACAACTTAAGTTCATTGCTCTTTAAGTAACAAAGTAATAAATTTATTTTAATACAAAATTGAAAATAGTTGAAAAATAAATTTAAAAAAATAAATTTTTTTCATCCTGTTATCCTTAAATATTATTTGTAGCATAAGGATTCATATTGCGAAAAAAGTGGTTTCGGTAAAATGCCCTACTGTACATTCTTTTATATTAATAATTCTTAATATATTTCAAATTATATTAAATAAATAAAATAAAATCCTTTTTTTCACTCATGTGTAAAACTCCATATTTTAATGACTAGAGGGTGAAATGGCATGCGTTTATTAAAGAAAAATAAGCGCATAAAAAACCAAACTTTTTTAAAACATACGAAAAAAAAACAAAAAGCCAGCAAAATAATTTTATGCAAACAAAACATATACACCATACACACAAAAGCTGTTCGTGGCGCGGTCGTTGCTAAAATTTTTTGTTTGTTCTTTCATTCATCAACACAAAAAAAGAAACATTTTAATTAATTATAGAACATTAAAATAAAATGTTTGTCTACAGTATCACTACAATTGTTCTGTTTTTCGACGAATACAAACGGTATTAAGGGTTGTGTTCGTCTACACAAACACTTAAATAAAAGATATCATTCCCGGGTGTGTGAGCCGATGGCTAAATAATTTTCTGTTTATTTTCGAACAATGCTACACACAATGATCCTTCTATGGGCATGTCGGCCCATATCATTGGAATTCGTTGTATTAAAACGTTTTATTCATTGTTTTTTCCCTTAAGAATTGTTGCTCAACTGACGTTGTTCATTAGTTTTTTTTTACCGTTGGAAAGACTGGCGCCGGCATCGTCAGCGACGCTCTACACGCCTATCTTAAGGATGTGGTTGGTTAGGTGGAGCGGGGATTGCGAAACAAGGAATACACCTTGGCGGCATTCCTAGACATAGAATGCGCCTTTAACAACTTGAGGATAGAGGCTATTAGGCAGGCACTGGTTGATCTAGGGGTTCCGTTGCTCTTGGTCGAATGGATAACTATAATGCTTAGCAGCCGAGTCGTGAAGGTTGTGTGAGGACCCGGAGAAATTGGAGAATATTTTTCCATAATAAATTTGCCACGTGTCTTCTTCACGACTGCCAAATATGAACTGTCAAGACTAATGCTTACCAAAATGGCGGCAAAATGCCGGCGGACACCCTGTATATCTTACATTTTGACATTAACATTCAATTTTTTTAGCCAAAAGACCTTGATATTTATACACAAGTAATTTTTTTATTGCTTAAACATGGAACAGTTGAATCGAAAAAAAGGTTCCGTGCTGACACTCAATTTTCTCGTGGAAGTTTTAGAGAGCATCTTTCGAAAACTATTTGCGGATATTGTGTTTGACACTTTATAGGTAGTAGTTTTATATTTGAGAGAGAGACATTCTTCGATGAGTATCGTTGTGAAATACAAGATAATCTTTATCACCACTTATATTTTGAAATTCTACTTTGAGTACAAAAATATGCAAAACTACAGGTATGTTTTTTATAGCAAAATTAACATAACATGCAAATTTATATAATAAAAAAAGAATATGAGAACTGTACTATCTCTGAGCGAAAGTGTAGTTCGGAAAACTTAATAGCTCTGAAGTTAAACGTTCAAAAGAAGCATCGATTTGCATATAATTTCGCCCCTAGTAATAACTCTATTATATTGCAATTCATCTAACAGGATACAAAAGATTAAAGGAAATATTTACTTTTTCCACAATATCCTGTGACTTTTACGAACAAAAGCAATTTCGGCACATTTTATAGAGCGTGAAATGGAAATCTTTGAGTTTTGATAATGAATGTGTTAAAAAAGTACCGTTTTCACGCCTCAATAAGCATTTAGTACGAACTAATTTGAAAACATATACAAAAACCTGCCACACTTGTTATTTTACAGCTTTTGTGTCCGCAAGTCAGAGTTGCTGCGTTTTCAAATAATTTGTTAATCTTGCATAAAATAAATATATTCTTACAGTGGTTTTGTCCTTTTTTTAATGTCACCATTAAATGTTTTTATAAATTAAAATTTTTCTTTTGTTGGTTGGATTTATTCGGTTTTTTTTTTATTTTATTTTGAAAATTAATTTATGAAATTTAATTACCAATATTGATATAACAACAATATTGCATGGTATAGAGTTTAATGGCAAAACCACCCATTATGTCGGCCACACACTTATTTATTCGCTACACATACACATAGCAACACACAGTCACACACATACAGGCTCAAATACATCAAGGAAAACGATTGTAAACGATTAAATTAATGCACTTTGCGTGCTTGGGCCAAGTTAATTAAAAATGCCCATAATGTGGCAAGGCACGTAACAGATGTACATACATGCTCATCTAATCGAAAGATTCTCAATACCAAAAATAAAAGATATAAACGGTTTCCGACAGCCAAACCCATCTTATTATGCGACGTTTGCGCCATAAATCGTTTTGGAAAACACTCATTGTTTGTTGTTGCTATCAATAAAATAGTAAAAATATATGTACGTATGTACATATACCATATAAATCTGTCATATAAATTTAGTTGTTATTACAGGCCAGGCTACCAGTTTTCACAAATTCGGCGAACTAACAAGCCATTTCGTAGGTAAAAAGATGGATCTGTAACTTGTTATTTAATTCAGCATTCAGTGCTGAAGTTCCAATTAGACGTGACATAACCATAAAAACCAATATACAATTGGTTTGTATTGTTATGGTTATGGCGTTATGGTAAGTCACCTGAAATCAAATACAGTTAGTACACTACGAACAACGAGCTGCTAACTAGAATGCCGATTAAGATTATCAGCTTGTTGGCACAGAGTAAATTTAAAACGAACTTTTCTCCATCTGGCAACTGTTAATAAATAATCAACTCTGAATTTTTATGATGCCATATTGTATTACTCAAAACATGCAACATGTTTGGCATTAATCATCGCTGAATTGTCATGTTTTCCTTTTTTTCTTTTTCCCTTCACATATAAAAATTTTATGTTTTTCAAATTAAAATTAAAATAAATTAAGTAAAAGTCAGTAAATTAAAAAAACAGTGACAACATTAAACAAGACAAGCTCTAAAGGTACCAACACTTTTGCAATATTATTGTTTAATAATTGATATTGCATAATAAAATTGCCTGTGTGTGTGCAGTTGGAGCAATATATTGAAAACAATCAAAAGTCTTAAGATTTATATTGGGACAAACATTTTGTTATGTGTTGACAACATTGTACAATGCGCCGATGTGTGCGTTGGTATACTTTTACATATATTGAATAGTTTGGAGCAAAATGACAATAATTATAGCAAAAAAGGAGTCATTAATATTGTGTAATCGATGGGTAACTTGGCTATTCAATACTGTTGGAGTCCACACACGTACAGACAACATATTTTTCCATATTATAAAACTATTTCTACCGGAAAATTTTAAACATTTTATGGTTTTAAACAACGCCCTCTGTGTATTTGGGTTAGTGGTGGGGAACCTTGCTACTCTTTGATTCCTACTTTCTCCCCGGGGTGGCAACTGACAGACCGTTTCTAAAGGGAGGGGAAGTCAGGGGCTTCTTGGATGAAGTATTTTAGGGGGTTGAAGCCACTTATTTTTTTAAACTTGAAAACTATGATTAAAATTTTTTCGTCCTCTGCCAATGGTAATGGTATAATTACATGTTGCTAATAAAATATGGTTAAAGGAGCAAAATATTATTGTGGATAAGCATAGCATGGTCGGGGTCAACCATAACGTAGCATGAATCAAAGAAACAAGATTGCGCATTGCGCAGGTCCGTTATTTTTGTGTGTGACGAAACAATAGACTTTGTGAATGTGCATTTGTGTGTGTCGTACTTTTTTTCACAACAAACACTCATAGTTAGTCTATGATGACGTAAATGCGCAGTAGAATTTTTTTTGTACGGCTGAGTGCGCAATCTTGTTTTTTTGATTCATGATAACGTAGTATGTTCTGTTTGCTATTTTTTGTTTTATTCTGGTATAAGTTGCGATGGTGGTGGTTTGCATTTACACTTGTCATTTTCAAACTAGTTTATGATCATAAGCTACTTTCATAAACTATACCGTTTACATCAGCATTTTAGACAGTTATGTTGTTTATCTTTGACAAGTCAAAACATTTTTAGCTCCAATATTAAAAAAAAAACTGGCCCTTTGTTCCAACTAGGAATCCCAGGAATTTATATATATATTAAAAAAAAACCTTGATGCAAGAACATATGGATATAAACATACATTTTTCCCGTTGCCCTTATTAAAACAAACTATAAAAAAACTGACATTTCTTATTAATTGGGAATTGTCTTTGCTTATTTTATTTTTCTTATTGTTTTTTTGACAGATAAAAGTAATTTTTTGTTTACATTTTAATTTTTTATTCTTGATGAAATGCAAATATCACTAGCGTTGTCAGAACAAAATTTGAAAAACAGAGTTGCATAAACAAAAAACTGGCTGTTTGTTTATCTCAAAAGCTTGTTACAAACGTGTTTATAATTTGTACGGATAAACAAGTTTCTCAAACTAGTTTATCGTCATAAACAACTTATAACCTGTTTATGGCGTAGGTGTAAATGCACTATAAGAAAGCTTACTTTATTTAATTTTTATAATTATAATTTTTAATTTTTTTTGTAAAGCGGTTTTGGAATTTTAAACCAGATTTATTATGCAATAAAAACAATTTTTTTTAACAAACAAATTGGGATATCAATATTTTAAATCCGTGCGAAAGAAGACTTAGATTTTAAGAAAAAAAATCACTTTATTACTTTATTTTATTTTTTTAACAATGATGCTTCTTTCAGACACTGTCATGTGATTAAGAATGAGAAAAAGGTTGGGATTTTTTGTAAGTTTGTAAGATTTTTCTTCCTTTGTAGGTACGTCCGCATGTTATCACAAATGATCACGAGGTGGCTGCGTTGGCTAGAGAGTTAAAGTGAGTGGTACGAGCCGGAGTAGTAGTTTTTTGATTTCAAAAATATATTGTTCTTATGTTTTATAAACATACTACATGTAAAGAATGTTATGGTTAAATTATTAAATTAAATTATTAATATTAAATCTCATTATATATTGGACAGCTTTGGATCGTTTTTGTATCACGGCACAGACAATTTGATTTTTCAACAACGTTTCTGAATAGAACAAATTTAAACCGATTTACATTAATAAGTCCACGTGTGATCTTTGTAATACCCATATACGATAACGACATATAATATACATGTACGTATGTATGTTATGGGGTCCTACCCAAATATTTGACATTTTTTATAAGTAAAAAAAGCAAGTTTCGTAAATACTACAAATTTTTATTTTTCAACATGTGTAAAGTGAACCGTTAATCATACAGTCACGTTTGTCATAAATCACAAACAAGCAAATGACACTTTAAAGTGAAAAGAAAAAAATCTAAAAATTGGTAAGAAATTAAGTGTCAAAATTATGTACAAGTGTAATGAGTTAAAATAAATAATCATGGAAACATTTGAGTTTGAGACAATAAATATTTGTTCAAAGCAAAACCGAATTTCCTAGAAACTAATTCAATCAATATGAATATAGAAATCAATACAGTGATGTAAAAAATATTTAAAAACGTACAAATATAAATAATAAGTTAGTAAAATTATTGTTTGTTAAAGTCAGTCATGCATTATTTTTGTTTTAATTCCTAAGCAAATGGCTTAAAGCTCTACGCTTCGTCTCTGGCGGGTATCAAACCCGCAACCTCGGCGCTGACGGACTAGCTCACTACCAACTACGCTACCGGGGCACTCATTTGATGTACATATGTGGATTTTTGTTCTTGTTTTAAATTAAGACTACTGATTAATGATTTCCTTTAATTTCAAACGATTTTTGTAACACAATGTTTTATTGTACAATGCACACCCAAAAATACACATTCAGTGTGTACCATTCAACTGTCGGATAGTTGTGGGTGTGTAAGAATGTTAGCAAGTTATCGAATGTATCCTTTTCTTAAATTTAGTGTTAAACCCACACCAACATCCTGAATGTGACTGTAAGTTTTAAATCAATTGCCAACAAGTGTGTTAACAAGCTTTACCACCAACAAACATTGCAAATAGAAGGCTTGAGTGTATGACAGGCAAGCAGACAGACGAAAGAACTAAAACATACATGTATTTCGTAAAACCAACATACTTTCTTGCACACACATACACATGCACTGACCAGCTGTTTGAACAGATATCACAGAAATAAAAACCCTCAATGCAGGATATTAGAGTAAAGCCATAAAGGGATTGAACTAAGCTATAACAACAACAACAACAACATCGACGACAAAAAGTTCACACAACTACACCAACAACACCAAAAGCAAAAAATACTAAACAGAGTCAATTTGAAGCTGGTTAAACAATATGGCCGGATATCGGTGATTTCAATTTTCAACATGAATTGCCAAAAGACTAGACTTGAGTTTATTAGTTTTTCTATCTACAGAATTAGAAAAATATGACGATTACATTTTTGTGCACTTAAGACAACCAAACAGGAGCAAAAATCAAATTTAAAGAGGATTAGGTTACAAGAAAAAAAGCCAAGAATTATGTACTTTATAAAAGAGATACTTTAACATTTTTAAAAGATTGCAGGAAAGCACACCAATACAAATTATTTATTTTGCAATTTTACATTACACAGCAATTTTAAGCTGCCTAAGAGTAAGACGACCCTTCAATAATTTAAATCTAATAATAAAAAAACATTTATTGATCATTTTTAAAATCTCCTATATTTTGCCTTTTAAGAAGCAACGTTTTGGAAAAAAACTAGATATTTGGCCCCGACGCTGCCCGGGGTTTTCAAAAAAAAATTAAAAACCGGTTTTTTTATTTTTATCAGAAAACTTATTTTTGTTTAATAAATCTGTGGCATTTTGACAAAACATCTTAAGTCGAGATAACATAGCAAAAAAGCTTTAAAAAAAACTCGCTGAAAAAATCATTTTTATCAAATAATAAAAAAACCAAAAATCAAGAAAAATTTCGTTAATAATACAAAATTTTAAACATTTCCTTTAACTTATTGGATTTGACTTAAGATGTTTTGTCAAAATGTCACAGAAATATATTTTGTGATATTCAGTCAAATCGTACTATAAATTAAAAAAAGTTGAAATACCACGTCAACAGCGCCACCTTTCGGGATCAAACTTATTTTGTTATTTTTTACCTCGGCAATCAATCAAATATGGTTGAACACGACGAAAATCTAAGAGCAACAAACTATTTTTGGAATTGGTAGTTACTCTTTGTTTGTAGGTGTCCATAACATTGATTCAAGATAACTATTGAATTGTTATCTCGCATCACACTGTTGTCTTATCACATTGTAAATGGATGCGACCACATTATAGTTAAATATGACCATAATTATATTTTTCCTAATCATAACATGGTTAAAATATATTATAGCATGGTCAATATTAAATATTATATGGTAAACATTTACCTAACATGGTCAATATTTACCATAATATGTTCACTTTTTCATATTATGGCCTAATTTTTCTAATTTCACTTTTTACTATAATATTCAGGGGTGTGCTGGAAATCGAAAACGCAAGGTTTTTTTTCATTATTCATTTATTGAATCTTCATATGTATATTTAATATGAACTAACAATAATTAATCAAATCTTATCCTAATACTTTATTTTATGTCCTGCCAGTACCAGGCAAAAATTTTCTTCATCGCGGGTTCTGTTCACATATCAGGTGCTTATCGCTCATCTAAATGGATAAGTGCTGCAGTATCTCTTCTCCTTTAGCGAGTGTGGCCGGTGTAATTTAAAATATTTCGGGCTAGTGGGTTCGGATGCAATTCGAGCCTTAAAATACTTAAAAAGGATCGAATTGCAAGAATTTTTAGAGTGGTTTTTTTAAAAGATATCTGTAGTAAAAAAAATTTATGACAAATATTTACAAGTATTAATGTACTTATTTTATAACAAAAATTATAAAAATTAGATTAAAAGAAAACAACTTCAAAAGGCTTATTTGCTGTTTCTGCAGTCATATTGTCACTTTGAACTACAATTGGGCAAAAAGCTTTGTTCGGTAAAATTTTCGACAAAAGATCGGTTTTAAAAGAAATTTTGTACATGTATTTTAATGACAGAACTTACATGAAGAGTTAAACCTAATGGAAAGAACAGAACTTTATTTTAAAGATACAAAAGAGCAAGGAAATATTGCTGATAAAGAAATTAGAATTTATATGACTGAGCCTTAAAGTACAAGAATCTCGGGATAAGGCAAATATTCTGATACGTATTCGAACTATTCGCTGATTTTTGCTATTTGCATTTGCTAAATTTATGCGAATATTTAAAGCGAATATCTAATGATGGCTACATCAATATCATCTGAAAACGTTTTAAGAAAATAAACGTCAGAAATACGATTATAATTATAAGCAAGCTCAAAAGAGCTAATTTAACCCTTAAGTAGACACCTGGGACCACTTGTATTTGCATTGAGGTTCTTGTGGCTATCGCAAAAACTCACACTCACGAACTCCAGGGCCTGGCTCGGACTTCTTTTATTTTGTAGGGAGTTTTATGGATACCTTAAGAACGTTTTGTTGTCAACAAAATTAAAGAAAGATACGCTTCGTTTCAATTTTATTTACTATTTACCCAGATGGATACAATGTGCTCAACATTTTCATTAGGCCAATTGCCTCGCCCACAATGTTTAAAGTTACACTTTTTTTTCTTCTAATTTTCTTGTAAAGAACACTTTGATTAAGGAATTCATAAAGTTTTTTTTCTAATATATTCAATAATTATATGGAAAACTGGAAATATCAAAAAAATGACTGGCCAGGCCCATCTATACATTTAAGGTTTAATTTACTATTCTCAAAACACTTCTCTTAAGATGTAACTTGACTCAATTGAACTTTTAGTATTATAAACTTTATGTACAATAATTATTTTTGGCCTATAATAAATATCTGGAACCGAATTTCTATGGCAATTTCTTCTATAAAAACCTATAGATCTTAATGTTAATTGTTATCATGTTACAGTCAATAAGGTTACCCCGGCAGCCCAGCTGAATATTATTTACTAAGCTGACATTATGTCACAATTGGTTTACAAATATGAGAAATTATTGTTGCTTGGAATACACACATTTTTGACAATCGATCAGGTTTTTCTACCAACAAAATACATGTTGTTTTTGCCTTATTGTACTTGTAGTTGAACTAGGGTTTCCTTATTAATTGTACCGTGATTATTATAAATGCAATTTCTTTATTATTTGGCTTTTATCCCTTCCATTTAATTTCATATACGGGAATAAATTTATTTTTTTTAGATATTTCTGCTTTATTTTTTAACATTCTAATGCCTTAAAAACTATGTCAGTATGTACATGGGGCATTGTACGATAATCGGTTTGTGATATACACTTCTATCACTTTTGATTACTCCTTCAAATAACTCTTTTTCAAAGGTATTTTGCAATTAATAGTTTTATAATTCTTATTATTTACTGAGCTTGAGGTTTTTTTTTATATAAAAAATTTTTAACATTAATTTTATAACTCCAATATTTCGAAACTGCAATGTGTACCATCATTAGGGAAAAACATAAAACAATTAAAACTCCTTTTTTAACACAATGAAACACATTGATACTTGTTCTGCGCACTTAAATAAGCCGGTTGCCTGCTAATTAACTATTGAACATTTGGTCCTAAAATGATTCAAAATTTTAAGCATTTCTAGATTCAGCATTGCCGTACTATTGTTATTTACCAACCGCTATTCCCATTTGTAATATTTATTTATGTATGTGAAAATTTATAAATTTAAAAATTGTTGCGCAGTTTTAGGGAAGTTGAAGAGATGATTATGAAATCTTACATAGTTTAATAATTTTTTTTATTTAAATATTAATAGAGTTACTTTTTTATATTTTCCAACACCACAAAATCTGACAATCATTTGAAATTTATTACAATTGGACATGAAAATCATATTTTTTGTACGACACACACCCTCATAAACACTCATACCCACATATGTATATGTAGCAATGCATAAAGGGATGTGCACATGTGTACACGTAAGTACTATACAACTTTATATGTGTTTGTGAATGATATGTGATTATGATTGCCCAACTACTCGTTTAACATTTTCTTCTCGTTATTTTTCATTTTAACCTTTTTTGTTGTTGTTCTTCGTTTATTTGCATCACACGTGGGAAATAAATAAATGAACGAATCCACAAATGGTTCAAAATATGCAGATATGTACGTGTTAAGGACCCTTTAGTTCTGATGGCTGCATCCGAACTAGTAAAGTTTATTCGAATTAAGCCCTACAGTTGCTTTGAAACATCTAGACTGCAACATATCGGTCGAGCAGATACATCGAATTTTACTATTTTATTCCTTCCAGACAATTCTAAAAGCATTGAATTAAAGAGCAAACATTGTGGGGAAATGACAGTCGAAATCGTTTTCATTGTTATTTTCAAAACTACTGGGATATACAGAAATGAATTTGGATGTATGTAGATTTGAGTGTCTGTCTTGTTGTGTGCGAAATACACTTGAGTCGAAAGAGAAGTGAAAAATTAAAGTTGAATAAATGAGGTTTTTCTAGGGTTTGAAGTCAAAAGATGAGATTACTATTTTTTTCTTTAGCTAATCAAATATATTTGCTTACATATATTTGTATGCATATGTATATGAATATTTTTTTGAAAACTCCTAAGTGTATCATCATAAAGAAAACAAACAATATACATACTAGTGATGTTGCAAATATTCGTATTACCGAATATTCGTCGAATTTAAGCGAATATTTTGCGAATACGTTCTAGAAACAAACGAAAAATTCAAAAGTGTAAAAATAAATAAAATTGAACAAAAAATTTTAATTTTTTTATCAAAAAATAAAAGTAGCAAACTACACTGAATTACAAAGTGAAAGCACCAAAAAAGCATTTTCGCATTTTGGCAAAATTTTCATTTAACATTTGGCATTTTATTTAGCATTTAATGTTTTTAGCTTTTTTATTTTAATAGTTTGGAGGAAAAGTTTTATTGATTAAATACATTTTTTTTATTAATTATTATAAATTACGACTACAAATAGTCACAGCCAAAAAGAATTTTCGTATGAAAATGAATAATTTTTATCTTATCAAACGTCTTACCTGTTTTACAAAAAAATTATTCATTAAGGGAATCTTTAAAAGCCCCAATCATGTTAATTGTAGGAATTATTTTCCATTTATTTAACATGTAAAATTATAAGGAACTTTTACATTGTAATGTTCGAATTTAATTAATTGACCCCAAGATAAAAATTCTATAGTGTAACCCTCGTATTTATAAACGATTATTAAATTTAGCAAACGTTTGTTAAGGCAAATTTTCATAAAAAATTTATTAAATTTAAAAATTTTTTTATAAATACGGGCGTAAATGTTTAGAAGGTTCGTGTTATGCCAATGACAGATCCTAAACATATATTTACTGTAAAGTGCTGAGAAATAATAATTTAAAAAAATTCCAACTTTTCTTAAGCTGTAAGGAACAAACTTGATCAAAATATCTTTTTATAGAATCTTTTGAAACAGTGCAAAGCATAGAAATAAAATCGTCTGTATTTTGCTTAGAGGTCTTGCGGGTCACTAAATTTTTTAAAATATTTCCAATTACTTTAATTGTATTAACAAAAAAAATTTCATACTTTTAATTAACTGTAAACACGAATATTGAACAAATTTTGAAATTTTTAAAAATTATTTTTAGCATTTTGTGGCATTTTCTAATGCAAGATTAGGCTGCTAAAAATTTCAGGTCACTCTGATCCAAATCCAAACAGAAAGAAGTTTCTTGGAGTTATCTTAACGGCTTCAGGTGAAGTATATAATCTCTTCCAGTGTAGAACAATTGGCTTTATTTGTAGCCTTAATCTAATTCACTGAACTCTTGTGCTGCACAAAAGATCCACGATCTTAGAGGTATTTTTGACGATATGCTTCAGGAACATTCCACAAGGGAGAATCTGCTACCCCTTTTCTTTTAAAAGAAATTTCGATGCGATCTTTCGAAACGCCGACACACGTAATATTATATTTTCGGTGTCTTCTACCAGAATACATTGTCAGAACCCGTTCGAAATTGTAGATATTCGTATTCATATTCATATTCGTATCGTATATGAATATTATTCGCATTTATGAATACATATTAAAAATTTAAATTCTATGCTTCACTAATTCTTACTAAAAAAACATACATACACTTAAAGTATGTTAAAAGGCCGATTCGAACGCAAAAGAAGTTAAAGGCATTAAAATGAATCTTTTTTATAACATAATTTTTATTAAAAAAATATTTGAAACGAGTTTGGAAGATGATAAATAATGTTAGACATGCACAATATTTAAAAATTGGTTCAGATTCCATACAGAACAACTGAATTACAATTCTTAATATACGCAGGCATAATTTTTGTTGGTAGGTATTTTTATTATTTAAATAAAAATATTCGGTTGTTTCACAAAATTGATACTTTTTATATTAAAAAAATGATTTTATATTTTTGTTGAGGGCGGGTTAGTAAAAAAATTGTTAGAGAATCGGCTTATTGCACTTGATGAACAAACAAGAAACTTAAGCATCATTAAATAAAAAAATTATTCAGATAACTATAAATATGAGAAGTATGTATTCACAAATTGAGTACACAAGGACACTTTTCATATATATGTGTATGGGTATGTTAAATGCATAAACTTGAAACTCCTGGGAACACAAAAAACTAATAATTTTATAATTTACAAAAATTTCTATGAACTATTTTTTTTTTGTTTTACCTGCATACAAGTTTGTTCGGTATTATTCGTGAACTTTTTATTTAAGTACTTATTATGTGTAATGTCTTTTTTTTTTATTACGCGTATTTAAATAAACAAGTCTGGGTTCACACTATGACTCTTAACTTTCAGAAAGTCTGAGTTTTTTGGTGAGATGGAAAGAGAACATGATATTTTTCTCTCCCTTCTTATCAATAAACTCAGACTTACTGAAAGACAACTTTCAAAGTGTGAACCCAGCCTAAAGGACATATAAACAGAGTGGGACAAAACTCACTCAACATCCGTGAATATTTCGGCACATTTTTCACAAAATCTTAAGCCTGTTGCATTGTCTTGTTGCCAAGTTTCATGTACTATTTGTATCTCGTCCGGAACCAGCAATGCATTTTTTTTAATTCTTCTCCGAAGTTAAGAGCTGGATGTTTGAAGCTGAGTCGCAGATTCACAAGTCGATGTTTCAGAGCTCTTATTTACGATAGCCCGAACTCCTTTTGATATTATCATGGTTTCGTTCTTCAAGCTGTCTTCCACTCTGAGATAAGTCACTAGCAGATTCCGAAACTAGCGACTAGGTTGCGTACTTGATTTCTTGATGGTACATTTCTGGTGTTAAACAATTTCAAAATTTTCTTTGGGCTTGAATTTTAACTAGCAAAATAAAACTTTAGAATTTTTAATCGTTCCTCAATCGCATAAATGGCCGAATCTTCCAAAAGTCCTTTCTATAACTGAAAAACAAAAACAAAAAAAGAAGAACAAATACAAAATAAAAAAATATTTTTCAAAAATACAATGGTTAGTAACTTATTGCCCACCCTGTTGTTTTAAACATAAAAGTAATGGAATAGTAAAGAAAATTATATTATTAAAAAGTATTGTTCAAAAATAGTGTAGATTTTATTCGGTGGCCATCATCTACTTGTATGATGAAAACTCTTATCAAATAATTCCATACACGTCAAAAACAATCGTTTAAGTTTTATTTTCTGTCTCTTCACCATTGACCAAACAATTATTAAGAAATAGTTTTTGATTTCACTTGACTACATTTTTTCTCGAGAAAATAAAATTTATATTTCTGTTATACATTTTGTTAAATCCACCTCCAGAACAAGTGGAATTGTTAATGTTTTCTAATACATGAAATACAAAAATCGAACGCCAAATGTTTTTTTTTTATATTTGATAACAACAACGAAAATATTTCACAATTGTACTTATTTTTGCACTTCATTGATTTTTTATTTCATAATTCAAAAAAAAAAAAATCCTGCATCTTGAGCTGCGTGGTATCGTTTGGTTCGATAGAGGAAATGGCCAGTGGACGGTTACATATCGCCATATTTTATTTTGGCATAATAAAAGTTATGATTGCAAGATTCTTCGATGCATTATCGTTTAGATTTCTTCGTTTTATTTTCTTTATTTCGAACAAACATGCAAGTGTTTAGCAAATAAATGGGGATTTGTAGCATGACTTTAGGGTTATAAAAATTTATTTTATTTCTCATAAAGAAAATGGCTGCTATTGGCTTTTTTGTATACACAAACAATAAATAAATGCAATCAGTATCAGAAACAGAAAGTCAACGAGAGATTTGAAGTATTTTTTCAGCATGTATTAAATACGAAAAATTTAATCTTTTGTTAAACTTTTTATAGCATACATTAGGGGGTATGATCACAACGAAAATCCATACAAATTCGCCAAAGAAAGATTTATTAAGATTAATTGATTGTTTATCGTTCGGAGCATTTTCTCTCTTTTAGTTTAATATTTTTATGCAAAATATGAAAAACGCTACTTGTTAATAAATAATGTCCGTATTTATAAAAATGTTTTTAATTTAATAAAGGTTTCCATAATAAGCGTTTGTTAAATTTATGAATTCGGGATTAAGTGTTAAGGAAAATTCCGAAGTGAACTGTGAACAATTGAATGTTTTTTCTACAAACCAACTAAAAATATAAGACAATGTTTTTACTTCATTGTTTATCGGAATATTTAAACTCTCAAGTGATTTCAAACTACTGACAATTTGGAATGGAAAAATCATTCATAGGAAAACAAAAAACTGAGGTGTTTGAAAAAAGAACGTTGATTTCTCACTTACAAGAAACATGAATGGAAATGAAAACCAATGATGTTTTTCCACTTTTCTACACAAATACACTCATACAAAAGAACAAAAAAACAAAACTGACACTTTAAAATGACTGTGGAGTTTTTTGGTTTTGTGTTTTTCAAAGTGAAAGAAATAAGTCTGTGGAAAAATGCACAAATGACAAGTTTGATTGCAACATAACAATGCACAAGCAACACATACTCAAGAAAAGTTCTTACATGTCGGGTTACAAGGAAAGGTGACTGAGTGTGTTAATACATGCATGAGTATTTTGAGATCCGGTACAAGGAAAACATGACATAAACATTCAGCAAACAAAAGATACAAAACAAATATTTTTGTGTGAGTTTTTATGATGTTGCCATTTGTTTACACATTTGCACAAATATGCACACAGCAAAAAATACCAATGTAAAATTAACATGGAAAAATGTTGATTGAGAATCATAGTAAATTTCTGCAAACGTATGCCCTTTATTTAAATATATCATTATTTCATACTAATTTTAAATGAAAAATATTAAAATAATCTTTAATCACGCTTATTTAATATGATTCACTGTTAAAAAAAATATTAAAATTTAAATAAATATGGATTCAATATTGAATCCATAAAAACCTGTTTTATATTAAAATCAAAAGTTTGTCTTGTTAAATTAACATGCATACATAGTTAAGTATTTAAATTTTTTTATTTTCATTCCTAAAATATGTTATAAAAAGAAGACAATTCCCGTATTCTTTTAATTATAATTATTTGGTTAAATAGTACATCAAGTTTTCAAAGTAGAATGATGACGAAAACCATATCGGGCCATTCTGCTGATTGATCTGTTAATAAAGGAGACTACAAAATAAGTGAAACATGTGTTGCAGGGGTAAGTGTTTTGAATTATTCTTAAATAAATATGTTGTCTCTGAAGCTTCTTCACACCAATTAGTTTCTACATGAAATTCACGTTGTTTCAACATGAAATAACTTTCATTCAACGTGATTCGAATTGTTATTTCAATATAAATGACAGTTTGCTCTAACTTTACTGCAATGTTAAATTAACATGAATTATAGTTATTTTAAAAGAAAAAAATGTTGTTCGCAAGTAATTATAAAATCATGTTGAATTAACATGAAACACGTATGAAGCAAAATCACCACCGAAAAATTTTAAATCAAACTTGTTTTCGACGTTTTTAACTTGATTTTTTTCTGTGTGTGTATGTATGTGTGTGCGTGCCAAAGTAACCAAGGAAAATTTACTCTAAACTTTAGCAGTTGTACACAGTTTTCTCATTGCAAAGCTAGAAGTTTATCTGAAAGTATTCCTAATGTACTTGGATTTCACTGGGAAAATTTTTCAATCATTTTCCAAAAAAAAAAGGAAAACAAAATACATTTTTTTTTAAAACTAAACAAAATACTGACATGAGATAAAGGTTGAAGGCTCTTTCTTCTGTTCTATAGTTTTATTTTTCTCTGATTATAAGACAACAAGCAACACATAAACACATCAAGAACTTTCCATGTTCATTTCCTACAAACACAAACAAATGTTTTCCCCAAGGATTTGTTTTTCTCTAACACCACATACTTTTTTCTACTTTATTTTATTCGGTTTTAAAATTTCTTTATCAGACACACAAGAAACTTTCTTCTTCATCTTGTCATTTTGGTAACCAAGACATCTTATCATAATGCAAATAATACTTTGCAACAGTCTCAAATGAGAAGGTGATAAAAATATTTGCTTAAATCTTTACAAACACTGTACAACAGCAGCCACGCAGCCAGGCAGGCAAGCAGGCAGGCAGGCAGGCAGTTGCATTGCAAACTTTTCAAATTATAATAATAAACTTTTGTGCAATAATTCAGTTCAGGATCAGACCATTTAAAATGTATATTCTCCTTTTACGTGCTTTTAGAGAAGAGTGTGTGTGATAGTTGTCATTGCCAATGTTTTATTCTTTATTTCATCATTGTTTATGTGAAGGCAATTTTATATAGATTTGCTATTTTTTGGTAAATATATTAATGCTTCACAAAAAAAAGAAAATAGTTTTTCTTTTTGCTCCAGTTATTTTGGTTTCAAAAAAAAAAAAACTTGCTTTGTTTCGAAATTTTCACATTGTTCGAAATTGTTACTTTTTCTATTGTGTAGGTTGCAAGAGTATGCAAAAATGAAATGATTCTTCGTGTGCAAAATGTGTAAAAACGCATGCATTCCCAGATGCAGATGTCAACGAGAAAATGATAAGATGATGTGTAAAGAGGTTAAGTCTTTTGCATTTTACCAAAAATAATATTCAAATATACATCATTAAAAGTATGCTAAAACTTTAGGAGAATTGAAATATTTCTTTTGCTTTAGAAATGAATTATTTTTTTAATAATAGTGGGATTTTATGTATATTTCCATACAAACTTGATCAATTTATTTAAAGATGACTTTTTTCAATCAAATTAAAATTTATTTCTTTATATCGTCAATATTTTACACACTTTTGCCTTGGAAACTTTTCTCCAGCTGGTTGTAATTTTATAAATTAACAAGCTGTTAAAACATGACATTTGCCCGGGATAAAACCATCAAGAAATTGATAAATACATTTATAAAATTGCTTCCATATTTTTAATTCTTTGTAAAAATATTTCAGCAAGAAAGCCACTAAAATATACGGTTTTTGTTTGCTGCCTTTATATTTAATAATACAGGTTTTAAGTTTGCGGAAAATTATATTGAAAAAAACTACAAACAAGTTAATGAGCTTAATTAAAAAGTACCAATAATTCCCTAGTTTACCCACTTTTACCCCTTGCAAGCCGAATTTCAAAATATATTTTTATGGTCGCTTCTCATTGTAGCTATAAAAATTCTTACGAGCAAAAATTTTTAATTTAAGATCGTAAAACCGTTTGAAAAAGTCCCTATTTTACTTCTATGTTGGCATGCCACCGTAGTTATAGAAATCTTTCAAAATAAAATCCGTGTTTATAAAAAGTACCAAATAAAAAGTATGTTGTTTAAGCCAAAAAATAAATCAATTTTTAAGATTTTGCAGTTTAATTTGAGTTGGTAAAAATTTAGCTAAAATACTCATTTTACACACTTTTACCAAGTAAAATGCAGATTTTGTAAATGTAATTTTTGTGTCATGTCGATGTAGCTGTAGAAATTTGTTAGAGAAATATTTTGGACTTAAGATGAATAGTAACTTTTTAAAAATCGGTGCCAGTTTTTTCCATTTTCACATTATACACACATGCGATTTCTGATTTCACCCAAACTGAGCACAGTCAGTGTACGTCCTTAATGCGGCACATAAAAAGTTTTTATCGCACGCCGGTTATAATCATTTAAACGCTCTTATGCATCCCAACTTGTTCAAATATATTTTGTGTATCAGCTTTCGCTTTAATGCATTCCAGTGTAATTTTAATAAATTGCTTTCAAAAGATTCTCATAAAAGCATCGTTTTAAAGTTGAGTCAATTCAAAACCAAACTGTAAGAAAAATTAATAAAACTACGTTTGCTAAATTTAAGTTAAACTTTGACTGTATTTACTAGGGATGTAACGATACGCCTTTTTTCCGGTTCGATATCGATACTCAAAAAGAAGATACAACAAACAAAACTCATGTAGAGTAATTTTGGTATCAATAAGATTTTCGTTTAAAAAACAAAGTAAAGAAAAAGACCGATTTAGTAAACCCGTTTAGTCCAGATCTGCAGTTGGAAATAGTCTCGCAGACGCTCTTGTATCTCATTTAAAAAATTAAGTAGTTCTTCGCTATTTTCTTTAAGTTTGGGAATAACATTTTATTGCGATTCTGTGTTTCCAAAACATTGAAAGATCTATGGTGTCTCTGGACTTCTTCTTAAGCAGGAAAACAGATTATAATTAACAGAGGCTCGTCCTCCTCGGATTCTCTTACAAACTCTTCAAAGGCTAAAACGTACAAAAACATATAATGTGAGAACATTTACTAGGTTATTTAAATATATTATATATGAGTTGTTATATATTTAACCCGGATATAGTCCCAAAGTGTTGTCTGCTACATCGGTCCATAAATAGCTGGGATCTGAACAAAGAACCAAAACCGCATCTAATTTTATCCACAAATATTTTGTTTGTTTTTCATACAAATTTGGTACACAAAGCTCGGTGTGAATATACAACTTTTTTAAAAAGAAGGTGGGTTTGAGAGGTGGGCGTGAAACAAAATAGACGTATTTATATATAAAGAACGGTAGTTTTATAACTGCTGTTCTTATCGCACCATGACGAAGGGTATATGTATAAGATTCAGCAAAGCACTCTTAGTTATTTTTTTTTAAAAATTTCAATACAATTTTTTAGATGTTGAAGGGCTTTGCTACTGAGTAGTACCATAAAGTCTCACAAGTAAGCACTATGAGTTTCACCATCAAGTTAGACCAAGCGTTTTTAATTATCACAAGTTTTGTAATTAGTGATCCCCATTATTACAAATTTAAAACTTTTCAAAACATAAAAATTTATGAAACAGAAACAGTTATTATTGAAAGCATGGAGCAAATCTCAAAACACAAAAAAAAAAAAATTGGAAACGTTAAGACAACGGCCCACAGTGGTTTATCGTCATAGTAGAAATGGAAAAAAATAGAAGGAGTCATCGTAGAACATCCAAATTTTTTACAGATGCTTTTTTTATCATCATTAGGAAATATATGAAGAATAAAATATGTCCGCCCACTTTTACGCCCACTCCCCATACAAGTGAAATATATAAATGGCAATATTTTCATTTGAATTTATGCTATTTCAACCGAATTCGGTATATATATGTTTTGTAGCAATTAAAATCAATGGCTAAAAAATTTACGAAATTCGCCCACAACCACGCCTACTTCCCATATGACATGACATATTTTTTTCGCAGTAGATGTTATGAGTTCTGCCGAAATATTGATACATAGCTCATTAATTTAATTTTTTTTTGCACGAGGGCCTAAATCCTCAAAGCTTTTTGTTGGACGACCACGAGAGGTACACGGTTTAACTCCATCTTCGGGAAGATCCCCAAACGTATAGAACTTGTCAGCCCAAGCTTTATTTTTTTCAAAAAAAAATATTCTATTACGACAAGCGCTTATCCACCGCTGATTAAAGCGCGGCTTAAAAGTTTTTATTAAATAATTTTTAAATACTTTAAAATCATCTTTTTTAATAAAATTATTATTTATTGATACTACATTCACTACTGCATCACCATCATTATTGTAATCAAGCAGAAGATGTACAATTTCACCATTAGATATTTGATAATTATCCATGTTTTATAAATCAATGGACTTATCTCGAAATAAACTTTGCTTATGTTTATAAATTTCTAAAGTAAACTGAAAAGAATAATAGAGAAAAAAACTAACGGCAAATTACTAAATAAACAGATTTGCAAGTAAATTTGCATTAGTTGTTCTTGTATTTTTTTATTTATACATATATATCTTTGAATATTTCTCTGAGAAAAAAAAACAACAATATTATTGATAAGCGAGATTATTAAATCTCTAATTTCTAATAAAATAGATGTGCTCTCATCATCATTCATTGTTATAACAAGAGGTATGGTTGCTATGGCAACAAGCGAGCAAGCAGCAAACGTAATATAACGAGAGAATGCGTAATAAGCAATAAAAAGTAGCTGGTTTTCTATTTAAACGTTTACTAGACAAAGGCTAGCAAAAACTAGCAGCTGAATTTAACTTTATTGTTAAATTAGACTTCAAGCTTTCATTTGGTATAAGGTAGAGCACCGCGCTCGACCGCGCACAAAAGTTCTAGTCCATCAAAGTTGAAGAAAATAATAATTTTTAGACTCCTAAGATGAAGCAAATTTTAGTCACAAAAAATTTTTTTCTTTAATTTTTTTTTTTTTAATTTTCATCTTAAATACCTAAATTATGGAAAAATACACAACAACAATACATATTAAAAGTCATTCCAAGAGCTTTTAGTTTCTTACTATTTTTTACGATTTTCTTTCAAATGTTGTGTGTTAGACTTGGCACACTTTGAGGAAACGCCTACAAAAAAGTAATGAAAATATCGCCCTAGCATTTCAGATACATGATATTCAATATGTTTTTAATGAAATTAATAAATTTCATCATGAGCGGAAAACATGAAATTCAGTATTAATTTCAACTTTTCAACCACTGTGCGGCCTTCAGCTGCTTAACCTACAAAGGTTTATTGTTTTACGAATATAAATGTTAAAGTTTCCGGGTTTTAGCCGAAATATCCCACTGTGTTATGATGCAAAGCTAAAAATTTAAAGACACGATTTCATTATTTGAACTTGATGTGAATGTTTCTTTAAGTTGTAAAATCGACTGTAAAATATTGCCGATACCGATTTATTGGCAAAACTGAAGTATTGCCGATATACCGCTATCAGTTCTTTCGCTAGTTTCAATGCACTTTCGATGCAAGTCAAATAATTTTTTATTCATGATGGTGATGAACTTAAGATCATTTTTCTATAAGCACTAAATGTGCATATAAGCGAGTTTTTAAAGATGCATTTCCCGTTCTCGTTTTTAAAAAATATTCGCAATTAAAACTTACCATCTTGAGAGTATAGCAAAGACAAAAAAAAACACGACCGATTTGAAAATTTGTATCTAAATCAAATGGAAAGACTTAGAGTAGCGGATATTTAATTATCTGCAATTGTCCGCTGAGTTTTAAGATTTTTCAAAAGAAAATCTCCGAAAACAAAGTTATTCAATGGGAACGTATGTGTAATGAGCGCACACATGAATAAATATTTGCGAATCAATAAAGTATACGCTTGTGTTAAGCTTACAATTGTGTGTGTACATTTGCGACTTTTCAACAGTATTTACTTTTATTTAACTCTTATTATTGCGTTTTTATTAGAGACCAAATACGCACTTAAATATCATTTTAAATAAGGATTAAATCAACGTTACATTTAATTTCGTTTTTAAAAGTGCAAGTATTTTCTCAATTTGTTTTTCACTGGTTGAAATGAAATTAATTAAGTTCCATTATTATTCGAAAACAGAGTAAACCAATCATAATGACAACCACTACCGAATGTCAGTCAAGCTTTAGTTTGGCTTTTAGTCTCTTCGCCATTTTGTCTGCCAGTCGTCCGGCTCTTTTGTCATTTGCGTTAAGTGCAACAGATTTCGATGGTGTAAATGCTGGCATTATAAAGTAATTTATCACAATTAAACATTGCTAGTGCGAATGCAAACAATGAATTACAAAAAAATCATGTTCACACACACTTGTACATCGTTGATGAAAAGAAAAATAAAAAAATTAAATAACAAAAAGTTATTTTGATTGTAAATTCAAAAAGCTGTTTTGGTTTTATGCAACATAACAAAAAATGCAGCAAAATTCACAGCACTTTTGTACAAAAAAGTTAACAATTGTTGTTGCATGGATATTGTTATTTATTTTGATGATATGATAATTAATTTATATTAAAAGTTTAATTGTGTAGTTTGTTTTCGTTTTAAAATACAGTCTTTACTCTTTGCGCTTCGCTTCCCCAACTGATGTATATAAATAAAGGCCATGAGAACCACGACCTAGAGGATCTTTTGTGCAGTCCCCAACTGATATAAAAAAAATTACAGGTTTTATACCCCAAATGATATAAAACCAGTAATTTTATTTAAAAAAAACGATGCTATTTATATACAACTTGGATACTCTTACCGATTTCCAGATACAAAGAAACCTGTATTAGCTTCGCATGGATGGTGCCCCGCCAACTCCTCTCACCCATCCAACTTTTTGTCAGATGTTTTGTATTCATAACCAAACTATTTGTACCAAATTTGTAAGCATTGACTCTAACTTTTCTCCCGGTATACAGAAAACTAAATTGTATTTTTATAAGCGCGGCAAATATTTAAAGCCTGTATGAAGCGCCAAGTAGTCAGGAAAATATTCTGCAAATTTCAGAAAAATCGGTTTAATAGTTTAGGAGTCTATCGGAAAGAAACAATTACACAAACATACAAACGCTTTTAAATTTCTATGTATCGTCATATTAAATGCAAAAGGACGTTACTACACTTTTATGTATTTTACAGTGGAGGAAATAAACGTAATAAAATCATTCATAAAGTTTTCTTAGCAAAGTTAACGTACAGTATGGTAACTTACTTGTTTATCGATCGTTGGGGCTAAACATTTTGCGTGATCACATTGTTCGATAAAAAGAATGATAATCAAGTAAAAACACGTTTTCAAATGTTTCCGTAGTTACGTCCTTTTGCATTTAAGCTAACGATATATAGATTAAACAGGCCTGCAAGTTTCGAAGAAAGACGAAACCCTGGGTTTGAGGTTTGAGTTACGCTGAATCCGCATCTGTTTTTAGAATTTCTCCATTACATTCGATTTTCGCGATATTGTCGATTAAAGCTTAAAACCCCTGTTTTTCGCCATATACGAGACGCCATCATTGTGCGAATTTATCTTTATTTATAAACTCTATGCCGTCTGAAAGTCCTACCAATTACCTTTAAAATAAATGCTTAACCTTTGTTTTGTCTTTTTCCTTCTCTAAGATATCTTTAATTTGAAAAAATCAGATTTTCGCTATTTTTTTTTTAAATTTTTTTATGATTTTTTTTTTATAATTTTGACTTCGTTTTTGTATTTTTTTAATTTTTTAAATAAACATTAAATCGAGTCGGCCTCCATACAAAAACAAGTTGTGGCAATCACCCCTAAAATGAAAGATGCGTTAATGAACAAAATGTATTAAAAAAGTGACCTCAGTACTACAATAATGAAACAATAGAAAAAACAACAGGCATTTTGTTGCTAGAATTGAGACGGCAAATGTCAAAATGCCTTTATAAAAAATGTTAATAAATAAAAAAAAAAAATGACGCCAAATGTCACACACTCGAAGAAAATCACTGCAAACAGCTGTACTTGTGAGGTCACTTTATTAGTACATTCTGTTAATAAAGTTCCTAAAACAGGAAACAAATTTTTTTGCCACACCGCCTTTTATACCAAAGAGATGTCAAGTGTCAAGAATTGAACCTTAAAGCTTCGTTCACAATACCAGAAACATTTTTACTTGGTGTTCATAATAGAGCAACAATTTTTTTCGCCACAATATTATGCATTTATTATTATTTTTTTTACAACATTACGTTAACATTTTTATTCAAAACTAAATAAAATTATTTTAAACGTCAGAAACAATTTCATACAAATTGTTGCTGAAGTTCTAGTTGACTCAACTTTAGTTACATTTAAAAAAAAATTCAAGTTACATTTTTGTTCTAAAAATAATGTGTTGAGTACCCAGTAAAAACTTCGCCTACAAAATAATGTGTTGAGTAATCAGAAAAACATAACAGCACTACTTACAATTCTCCTGAAAGAACCAATGAATTTTACAAGGGATGTCCTAAAATGAACGCATTCAAAAGTAAGCCATTATTTTTTTAGTTACATACATCAAGAAAAAAGGAGTTATAGAAGTTGTCATAGAAATGGTTATAGATAAAAGCTACTATATAATGCCTGAAAGAAACTATTAATTTTGAAAAAGTAACCGAAGTTCCCAAAAAAGGAAATACGGGAAATTTGATATTTTTTTTATAGCTTTTTGGTTCTGCTAAAGTAGCGGGTTAAATGCTTGAATTTAAACAAGTTTTAACCTAGAAAAATAAACTTTGGCATAAAAATATGTCCACGAAGAAAAAGGAGACGATAACGAAGTAGCGGGTATATGCTAGTTTTACATTACATTTAAATTAAAACGTTCATAAAATCCATAAATTTTTTTTGATAAAAAATTTCTATTTTAAATATTGAATATGTCTATTCTATATATCGTTACCTGAAACGCAAAAGGTTGTATATTCTTGAATTTTGTGAATGTGACATTTATTTAAATATAGCAAACACAACCATTATGACACCGTAGAACACTTTGTGAAAAAGGGAAAACTTAAATAAAACATGAATTAGGAATGTGAAACGTTTTCTGGTAGTGTCGGCTACATACTGAATTATTCTTGATCCACAATCTGCATAAAAAGGGTGCGCCAAATAACTTTTTTCTCAAATTTCTTTTTTTATTTGAAAGTACAATCCTTCCGGTTAATAATGGAAAATAATTTCATTCAAATGGCTGCCTCGGCTGGCCATGCAGTAGCCTACACGATCGGTCCAATTTTTAAGCACATTATCGATTGTGTGCAGCTGTTTTTTACCAATGGCTTTACGAATATTGTCCTTTAAAGCGTCAATTGTCTCTGGCTTGAAAAAGCTTAAAATATTAAATTTAAGTATTAAATTAAATCTTTATGTTTTCACTTTTTGGCAAAAAATTGACGGGCGATATTCATATCTTCCCGCTGTAAAAATATCATGCTATTTTGTGTACTTCTTGGTAATGAAACGGGTGGCAAAATTATTTTCGTTTAGCCTTTAATATTAAATTCAAAATTGTTCCACCGAAAATATAAAAATTTTGAATAAATACCCTCTTGTTGATTAAGTTCGATATTACGTTGTTTTTATATTAAAATAATTCAAATGACTGATAAAAGGAGCGAAATGTTTGCACGGAATTGCAAGTTAATACAAAATGAATATGTTAAGTTTGATTAAATTTCGGAGAATAAGCTTGCACGTTTCTTAATGTGTTCTATTATATTGTATATTACTTTATACCTACTTAACTATACATATCCGAATATAAAGTTAAGCAGAATTTTTTAAAAAAACTTTTAACAAATTTCAAATGCAAAATAAAACCATCAATATTGACAGAGATACCATTTTATCAAATACGTATTTTTTTTCACAGTACGAGTTTAAATTATATTCTAAACTAAAAAAGCTCAGGACAGAAAAAGCTGGGAGAAAAAAATTATCTCAATTAAATTTGATTAAAAAAGTTTTTGTATCTTCTGGTTGGAAAAATCAAAAAAAAAAAAAAAAAAAATACCCGTCGATGGTTTAATTATCCTTTGAAATGGGTAAAATCATGAGAAAAAACGTAGCATAAACTTTTTAATGCTTATTAATAAAGGGGCAAATTATTTAACTCGCAAACCCCAAGTTCACACTACACATCGCACGTAATGAATTCCAGCGAAAAAGGAAATATCTGTGCTTAGAGTATCTATAACATTACACAATATCTATAGTATAAAATGTACTTACACACATACACAGATATCTAAGCAGTGTAACCTCGATTAACGCAACCCCTTATAAACGCAATTCCTCAAGAATATCAACAACCAAGTTTTTAACATTGGTGACTTTGTTAACGCAGCTTTACTAAAAACACAAAATCAATTAACGGAACTTTACAAAAAAAGTTAATTTTCATGTAAAATTCCTTTCTGCATAAAAATAATTTAATGAAAATTAAATTTGATGAACTTAAGCCTGAATAAAATATTAAAAAATTTGGATTAAAAACCATAAATAGTTCAACAAATTAACCACAATTCTAAAAAAAGTTTTGTTAATTTTGTTGTCTTTCGGTTTGTTTTTAAATTTAGTTTCTTTTGTTTTATGAATCAATTAAGTAGTTAATAATTACACAGAAAAAATGCTCGCTAATTATTTTTCAATTCAATCATAAATCAAAAATAAAATCAGCTTTAACCCGCCGTTACTCGCACGGGGTGTTAATTATACCCCACGGCTTATTATTTTTGCTATATCTTTGTTTTCCAATAGATCTTGTTCGCAGTTTTTTAATAGCTGAATATAATGAACTATCTCATCATATGATGGATGTCACGTCCTTTTAATTCATGTTTTTGAGAAGAGCGAGCGCCTTCAAGTTTTGCTGTGGTGTTTTTTGCACCCCGCGACAATCCGCCTTACTAGAAATAAGCAATTTTCAATTCTTTTCAGTACAAATTTTGTGCAATTACACTTAGCTTGTTAAATGGAACAGCTATTAGGGTTTTTACTTTGTTTTATATTTAGCTAAAGTTGAGTTGTCCAAGTACAAGTACCCAAAATAACCCAAAAAAGAATAGATGCTGCATTTGTCCCCGTTCAAGAGACTTAAAAGTTAAGAGTCAATGTGCTTTTGCCAAAAATTTATGTGCAAAAGTCATATGTGTAATATTTGCCCTACTTCGCCTACACCTTAATTTTTCCTTTTGCTTAGAATATTTTTAATGTTTATTGAAATCAAGCAATATTTTACCAATAAAAAAATGTATTTCTTATGCTAAATAAAATGATTATAAAAACCACGTCTTATATGCTTTTTTCTGACCTTTTTTCGCTTCAAATATTTCAATAAAAATGTTATGTATAACTTAGACAATGCTTTTATGTATAGAGTTTTAGCTTTTTTTGAACCTCTTTTTGATTAAGGTTTTGAAAAAATAAGCAGTTTATATTGGGTTGTAAAAAGCACCCCGCGAGTAACGGCGGGTTAATTAAAAATGTAATCAAGTGAGATCAACTTTTACTTATAAAAATTAGAATACTGCGGACAATGTTGTTAATATCTAAAAATATTTATATTAATGAATACTATTAATTTGTTTACTGGTGCAAATTTAATTCATTTTTTAATTTGTTACCAAAAATAAATATTGGGAATTAAGAACGAAAAGCATATTTAGATTATAACGAATTTTTTAATTGAAATCAAGTTTTATTTTATTCTGTGTACGTGCACATGGTGTATTTACCCCTGCTAATATTATTAGACCACCTGATCTAATTGCATGAAATGGACTACTCCATGGACTGGTCCGATGTAATGCAAGCATAGACCATGCCATTGTTAAAAAGTGTTTGCAGTGAGACGACATGTCTTCGTTTTTTAACGACATGTTTTTGTTTTTAAACGAAGTTAAAACTAATCCTCTTATGTACACAATGGAGTAGTTTTAAAACTACGCCTTTGTAGTCCAAAGATGGGTTATATGGTCCTGCCCTAGGACATCGTAATGTTAAATATACCATATTTTTCCATACGTTTGGGTTACTTTTGGACTAGTCCTAATCCCTTGTGGGCTACTCTTTACACGCGTGTTTGGACTGGTCCTATTATTTGAAGGGACGTATTGCAACAAATACATACATACAACAATACAAAGACACCAGGCATTTTGTTCTTTTATCTATTTTAACATGCAGTAATATCGACCCCTTTGCGCGAAATTATCGTATGCTACAAAAACCAAATTTTACAGGACAGCCATTTTTCTACTTTTCTCTGCGTTCGCTTGCATATAAAAATGAAAATATACATTCATTTTTTGGAGCAACGAAGTGGAATTCGCCTACGATATTTTGTCAGGTGACGTCTCTTTGAATGTAGAACAAGATTGCATCAAAAACTCAATTTCAAAAAAATTGGCATATACGATAATTTCGCGCAAAGGGGTCGATATGTTGTTTAATGTCCAATAACTTAAAAACTTTTATGTCAGATTACTATCGGAAGCTTTAACGTTTGCTGTCAATGTATGGAGAATAATAACCGCTATTTGGCTTCGAGAATCGTTGAGATCACAAAAATTTTTCATGTTAAAAACGCGATCGAAAATTTCACACTTTTTTCGTTAAAAACATGAAATACATACTTATAAATATACTTTTTACTCGGCTTGACATAAGCTCTTTAATCAAAAAATAATCATAGAGTAGCGCTCCAAATTTGTGTTGGTTGCGTTAACCGAGGTAACACTGTATATGTATCTGAAGAATAACTAACCATGATTCATTTGCATATTTTACATTTAAGATCAAATGCGATTCATTTAATTTTTTTTTTTTAGAAATTATAAACTTTCTCTGCTGGCTACTTTCAATCTATTTATATTAATTTAACTAACAAAAGCGATTAATTTTACGGAAAAATAAATGAAACGAGTTTAAGAAGAGTTTCATTACATATTGAAGGGGTGCTGCTAAAATACCCTTTTCAAGCTTTTTATTTAGTTTCATCGAATTTAATTGCCCAAAAATACAGCAGTTTGCATGTAATTTTGTATAGATTACGTTAAAAGATTAGTTGAAGTAAAATATTTACAATAATTTATTATTAAAGATAAAGTTTATCGAAAATCTTAAAATTTAAATTATTTTTCCATACTGACTATATTTTGCTTTAACGAAATTTGTTTCACCTTTAATTTTTTTTATTAACGTTTCCTTTTATATTCTTCTGCAGCCGTGGGTCTCGCTTTGAGGTTTGACTGCCGGCTAAAAATCCATATTGATTGCACAAACATATGCACATACATCCACACATTTGCCCATCCATAGAATCACATTTAGATTCTTCAAATACATTAATACAAATCTTTCCAGTTATAAATCACTTCTGTTGGTATTTGCTGTTTTTGTCACAGTCCTGGCAAATCAATGTTCCCAGGATATCTTGTTAGAAACTTTTAGTTCAGTTGGAGTTTGTTTGTTTGTTTCTGAGTGTGTATGTATGTGTGTGTGAATGTATTCTTTAATGGCAGTAGTTGTTTTTTGGGCTCTTCAAATTGAATTCTGGTTAAGGCAGTCAAACATTTGGCAGATTTTTTATTTGGATAAAAGAAAAACGACCTTAAAACAACTAAACTGTATATCGTTTTTACTAAAATATGAATGGCTTTATCTAAAAAAAAACTCTTAGAGGTAGAAAAACAAAACAATTACGAACGAAAGATTTATTTGGCCAGCTCACAGATTCAAATTAAGATTTATTGGTAAAGAACACATTGGTCATTTTTATCACATCAGTGGAAGACTTTCAAGCATTTTGCTCGTTTATTTAGCTTTTCGCTTTGGGATGGGACAAGCAAAATGAAAACAAATCTTTTTTGCACTTTAATCGAGAATAAGAGTTAGTACTTAGACGTTTAAAGTAAAAGAAACTTATAAATATTTCGGTATTTATCATTTATTCAATTAAGAAATTGGCTGGGACAATTGAAATGTGAGAATTTATTAGAAGAGACAAGTGCTGATGCCAACATTCTCAATTAACACAACCTGGCTGGCTGTTCCGATGAAAAGTGCCTCAATTTTTTGACCCATTTCCATTCCAACGTATCAAATAAAAAAGTTAAAATATTCAAAAATTAAATTTAAGAAAAATTCAATTTAAATTCGAACAAAAGGTTAATTTCCTTTTGAGCAACCCCTCTTAAAAACATAAAAAATTTTCCTTAAAGGAAATATGAAAATATATTTAAAAAAATGACTTGATTAAGGAAAAAAATGTTCTTTTGCGTATCTTTACGACAATCTTGTAATTAAATATGGTGCTAATTTTTCATAAACACGTTTTTATTTTGATTCCAGAGAAAAAGACAAAAAATACTTTCAAAACCAGAAGTGAAAAGTCCACCTTAATTTTTTTTTAGGGGAGCTGAAATGTTTTCGAATGTTTACAAGGATATAAAAATGTAAGTGTGTATAAATTAATCGCTTGTTTTTTTGGTTGTTAAGCCTGTTTGTCTGGCTGGTTGTTCCGTACGAATGTTCATTTGAGTTGCTGATGGCAGGACTACTAAACGTTTACACGCACACACACACACACACACGCACACACACACACTTACACACTAAATGTTTTTAATTTATACTAAATGACCGGAAAATTTATAACTTATATTGTGCCATCGTGTCAATTGGTCAGGTTCAAAATTCATGTTGCTGTTGTTGCTATTTTTATGTTTAGTTTTTAACAATATGGCGTCATGTGAGTAAACACGCAAAATATAAAAACGCCAAATTTAATTTCCGTTAACTTTTTCTCTGAGCTTTTTCACCATTAAAAAGCCTGCATTAAATACAGGAATAGTGGCACGTGAACACTGTGACATTCTAAATATACAAGTACAAAACCTTTATGTTGTACGAATACTTTTGTGAATGAATGTATGTATGTGTTTTTGAAATGCTGCTAAACATGACTTAATAAATTGTCCATTTTGTTTAGCCATTTACTAGGTTGGCTAGTGTGAAAATATCGTGTTATTTAGTCATTTCGGAAGGTAGAAAGAGTGGTGAAAACAACGACATCAGACATAATTGTCCTTTAATTTGTGTGCTTGTGTATGAGTTTAACTGCTGTTTTGTTGGCACAGCATTTTAGTGACAACAACACGACATTTATCAAAAACAAAAAAAAAATAAAAAAAAATATTGTAAATATGAGTTGGGCAGTTGGGTGGTTTAAGCCAAAATTATAGCGTTTAATAAACATGTCCATCTTAATTCGTGGCTATAATTTGTAGCGGTCATTATAGTAAATTGTGCGGTTAAATGTGGGGTTAGACCAATATGTAGGTTAAACTAATTTGTTTATTAGTTTTTCTGGCATTAACGAACACTTAAACCAAATATGCCATACATTAGGTCATAATGTCTTGTAGCAAATTTGTTTCTCTTTTATGGCTAAATATTTTTATAATAATAGTCCACACCTTGATTTGCGCGACAAATTTATATTTTTTAATCATACATATTTTTTTTTTCAATTAATTAGAAAATGGTTCAATAAAGAGTTGTTGCAGTGGAATTGTTAACTATTGACACTTTTGCAAAGGTTAACTTAATATTCCTTGAATGCGATTGGAATTGAAACTAAACATTGAGTTTGGTTTTATCATTAACTATCTTCAGTCATTTCTTGTCTAAAATATCCTTTAGCAATTCAATTTATCTATTTTTAATTTGTTGCTTTTGTTTTGGTTTACATCAATTTTTTTTGTTTCTTTTGCAACAAAAAGTAAAAAAACATTGTTTTAAACTTGCAACTAAGTTTAATTGTGTGTGTGACAAAGAAATAAAATCTCTAAATTAAGACAAATTCCTTTTCAACCTTTTGACTGTACAACTGATGGCTTTTGTTAAATGACTACGACAGTAATGACAGTAATGTTGAGTGTCCTTTTTTAGCCCATCTACTTGCTTCATTTATATGAACCTCCCCTTCCATGTATTCAAGAAAAATCTTTTTAAATTCTTTTTCATCTTGAACATGTAACGAAAATTAATGAAAGTTTGCTGATTAAATATGCCTTTATAATAAAACCATTTATTTCTGTAGATTTTCCTTTTTCATATTTTGCTCCAACACTACAAAGATGCAAATTTAAATAAAATATTCGGTTTTATTTGTTTTTAAACTTGTGAAGGTTGATTGTAACAAATACTTTCATATCGCTATTTTATTGTTACTTATCGCCATATCGCAAAAAACTTAATAAAACTTGGCAAATTGTGATTAAAGTTGTCAAAATGAAATTTTATGAACTGATTTAATAAGATATATTTTTGCATAACTTCGGTTCAGTTTGAGGTATAGTCCTTTTTTTTTAAAGTAAAAAGAAGATATAAAGAAGCAATTTTGCTTAAGTAACTTCAAATTGTTGATTTTTGGAAAAATGGCTAATTTGCAATAATGGAGCGAGCGATATGTAATCGCCACTCATCTGTCTCTACCAAGCAAGCATTTGGGAGATAATTTTTTGTAAAATACCCTAAATGAATCTTCTCAGATCACTCTTTATAATCAAAAGCTCAAATAATGATTTCTAAATATTTTAAATGTTGGTCATTCGTCCCGTCAAAGTCGCATGAAAACACAAGTTGTTTATAAAATTCCAAAAAATTTGCGTAAGTAAATAAATTAAAAAAAATTAAATAAAAAATTCTTATCTTTGCTAAACATTTAATTTAAGATGTCGCAGAATAATTTATTTGCTTTTTGAGAGCTTCGGTAACATCCAATAATTTAACAGGTTGTAAGTAAAAAAATAAGAAAATATTTGAAAAAAATTCGTTTGAATATAATTGAAAACTTTTTTCTACACGCAGAAAAAAAATACATAGTCGAAGTATGGTTAAGAAAAACATTTTATGGTTATCACAATTGCATCAATCAATCTATTGTAGTTTTAAACATTACTTTATTTCACAATTAATTATATTTTGTTTCTTTTTAACAATAAAGGCTTTAGCTCCCTTAAAACTTCAACCATGGTTACATTTAACACTATGTTTTAATAAAATAAACACTTAAACATATTATGGTTATTTTTATCATATTATTGCCACCGGCAACAAAATGCAAACCAAAAGCCAAAACCATATTTTGGTTGTCTCCGAACATACAATGGTTAATAATAACAGTTAAATGTTTGGAATTATAATATTTTTAAACATTGTATGTTTAATTTTAAATTTAAAATAACATGTTTAACACAACAAAATTATGATAGTTTTGATCTGTACAATAGCTGAACGCTTTTCAATGAAGGATGCCACAACCTGGACAATTTATTAAAGGGGATTGCCAATAAAAATGAAACCTAACGCGTAACAGGAATGAAAGACGAAATAAAATTATAAGTTGACACTAATAAGCAAACTGAAAGAGTTTGTGATATACATAAGCATAAGATGGTTAAATTCTTGAACATATTGAATATAATATGGTAAATTTTGACCATCATAATGGTAAATTTTAACTTTATTATAATTAATTTCGGGCAAATTATGGTCATACTAAACCATGATATGGTAACCCGCAAACATACACATTGATCAAACCCAACCATAGTATGTTGCTCTTAGAATATGGCTTCCTCCAACCTATTTTTTTTTCTGCGTGTATATGTGCTTTATTTTTAATTGAATTTCCTAGTGCCAAATTGTGCCTCAAACTAAGTATTCAAAACCTTTTGCTTGAAATACGAAAGTTTAGAAACTAAAACTAAATTAAAGAATCGGCGAATGGGTATAAGTGGCGGTCATTTACCAAAGTGACAGAAAAAATTTTTGCAAACAAATATTCAATTAAATAAATAATTGGTGTACATTAATTATTCAATTAATTTTTTGTTTGCTGCAATTAATTTTTTTAATCAAAACCCATAAAATTAAATGTTTGTGTATATGTTTTGTTTGTTTGTTTATGCAATTCATTTTTTAATTGACTAAATTTGTGTCCCATGACTCGAAAATACAAATCCGTTAATTGATATGATCAATTCCTTTGCAGGGGCAACATTAGTTAAATATTTAATTGTCTGAACGAATTGTTTAATTAAAGTCGATTTTCTATTTTTTCTGTGTACATAATAGACAAAACATCAGCCGTCAGATTAAGGATATGAAGAAACTTCCTTTGGCCTATGCTAATGATGTTTTAGTTTCGGCAACATTTCATTGCGTGAACAGGAGGTTATGGACCCGCAGATCAGCTAGAAGTAAATAATTATTTCCACAAAATTTTTATTAAAGTAAAAATTGTTCGAATAAATTCTTAAAAAATGTTTTCTTTTTACATCTTCTTGTGTTTCTAATTTATTTCAAATTCTTTTGAAGTTTTAATCAAATCCAATTCAAATTTACACTTTGTTTTGATGTTGTTTTCCAGATACTTTACACTTGAATTTGTTTTATGTTTATTCAGTTTTTTCTGCACTGTTTTTCTGTTTTTTTCTATTGTGTTTTTTTTCCAGAGAAAAAATTGAATTAAAAATTGAAACACCAAAAAACATGAACAACAATAGGAATCCTTTTTAAAAGCTCTACAAGAATCTGAAGGTGTATTAAGTTCGATTGTCTGCAGGTAATTATTTCATTTTAGTGTAGAGAAGGAGTTTAAATCATTTACTTAATAAGCGCCAAAGCAAAAACAAACAAAAATATTAGCGAGGGAGAAATAAAGACTAGAAATTCTAAATTTAAGTGATTTTAGTAAGTAGAAATCAAATAATACAAACATGTAGAGTATTCGAGAGTTGGGGTTTTCCAGCTTCCTTTTTTTGTGTGTTGTTTGGCTGCATAAAAAAAAATCTGATTTTTATTTATTTATATTTTTCTCACTTCAAAGCCACTTAGACATGATTTTCATTTTCGGGTTTTCCCCTTTTCTTTGTATCCTTCCATTTTGATTTAATTTTCCTTTTTTTTTTTTTTTAATTTTACTCGTCCTAAGGTAAAGCAAACAAGTGATTAAGGCGGTCAGCAGGATGTTGTACATATGTACATACATATATTTATATGTGTATATGTAAGTATGTAAGCTTTTCTGTTGTTGTTTACTTTTATTTCTGGCAAAGATTTATCCTTTGAAACATAGAAAGGCAGTGCTTGTAATATCCTTAATAAATAAATAAAAATAAATTTCAGTACTGTAAACAAAAAAAAAAAAAAACGCAAAAATTTCATTATAATAAAACGAGAAAGGTATTTCCATGACAATAGTTATCAAAAACAAATCGTCTTATCCTTTTTTCGTTGTTTAATTATTTCCTTTTCAATTTAAATTCGTATTTATTTATTTATGTCCTTTAACGCCTTCCTTTTTAAGTAAGTAATACCTTTTTGCATCATGGGAAATATCTTTTCATGTAAAAATATTTTCAATTGTTGTTCTTCAATTAAGGGGGCCTAAACTACAAGTGTCTCAAAAGAAATCAATATAGAAAAAAACACTTTCTTTTGTGGTTGTGGTTTTAATATCACAAAACTCATTGCTAATTCAGCACTTCCCGATTATTTTATTTTACAAGACAATTGAGTTATTTTGATTTTTTATTATTATGAAGACAGCCAAATATTTTTATTGCGGAAGAGCAAAAATGGAAAATAACTACAGTATTAAAAATTAATAATAATTAAAGCGAAAAAGTTACATGAAAAGTTATTCTAATTATAGCAGCGCCCCTCAAATAAATTTAACACGCCCATCAAAAACTAACATGAACAATTTACTTCTGAAAAGAAACTTTAAGTTTTCATTAAAATGGTTGTATTTGAATCTGAAAAGAGGCAGGACATCAAGTACACAGACCTTTACTATGCACACAGTATGTATAAAAGCTGTTTGCCAATATTCTGATGTTATTTCATGCTTAAGCATGTCCTTTAACATGTTTTCCAAATAGTTTTTTTTTACAGGAAATTTAACCATTCATTTATGCTAACAAATGCACAGAAATCAATGTCCAATTAATTGACCTAAAGGCGAAGCAACATTTGGCCTAAATACTGGTAACATGAACTCATACCAATACAAGTATTTACATGCTCACACCGATACATGCTTCTTTCGCATACATGTAATATTTTAAACATTGTATGAGTAGAAAACAAAAGCACATACCTACGCAAAAAAATGCCCACTTGAAATCCAGTGAAGGTAATGTTGATGTAGCAAATTATGGCACAACATTACATATGCAAAAAGCTATTGTAGTTGCAACTGGAAGTAAACTTTATGAGCGCCGATGGTCACACTGGGTTCCTATGCACGTACATGTTTATATGTGTCTTAGCGAATGTGTACAAAAGAGCTTTCTTAGGTTTCTGTTTAGGCCTTTTTAATATCCAATGCAAATTCATTTGACGTGTTATTGCAAACCCACACTACAAAAGTGGAGATGGGTCTATAAATGGGTTTAGACAACCGAAATAAATACATCAAAATACACCCATCCGAATCATTAAATTTGCATTAAAATGGCTCGATTTGTATCGACGTGCATATTGTTGCATATTTTTGCATATTTAGGTTTTAAATGCAAATATGTATTTCCATATTTTGACATTTTTGAGTGTTTTTTTTAATTTTAAAAATACCTTAAAATAAATATTAAAATCAATAAATAAATTCTTTTGGAGCTTTGATTTAAATACAAGATTAGCAAGATTTTAAACCGATGCAGCACCTTACATGATTAAGGCTTCAATGGAGTTCAAATATTATATCCAAAACTGTTACAAGATACTTAATACTACGGCACATGGGTTATACGTCGTTGCAGAGGAAATAAGGAGCCAATTCGATAATATTGCAATTTTAAATGAAATGTATCCCTTGGTTCCCCTTCCACCGCAGCCATTAGTACCAAAATGGGGCCTGGCTAGACACATCAGAATTCTATTCAAAAAACTTTGAGTAATTTAAGAATGTTTGATGAGCTTCTTGATACTTATGATGATGTCATTAGAAAAGTAAAAGAAATATTAGACTTACGTAACATCAGAAGTCAATAAGCATTTGTATTTTCCAACTACGCATATGTTGTTGAAACAATAACTAATTAGGATGGATTTAGTTCACCCAATACTCAAATCAAATTAATTTATATTTTTAGAAAGTAAAAGTAACAACGTGGAAGAAAGAATAGCCCGAAATTTAAAAAAAAATACAAGACGTTTTGCAAAATAAACGATATCTATTTTTTAGTGGTTGTGTAGACAAACACAACCCTTAATACCGTTGGTTAAGAAAGAGCGGAACATTGTATACTGTTCTGTTTTTCATGAAAAAACCGAACAATTGTAGTGATACTGTCGACAAACATTATATTTTAATGTTCAATAATGTTCCTTTTTTTTTCTTTGATAAAGAAATGAACAAACAAAAAATTTTAGCAACGACCGCACAACGAACAGCTTGTGTGTGTATTGTGTATATGTTTGTTTGTTTGTGTTAAATTATTTTGCTAGCTTTTTTTTCGTATGTGTATTTTGTTTTTGTAAAACATGTTTGGTTTTTTTACCAGCCAAAAGACACGAACATTAGTGAGCTAAACCGAACACAATGAAGTTTGTGGGTTTAAAAAAAACCGAACGGAATTAAATATTCTCATCTTATGTTGAGTTTGATAAAAACAGTATTACTTTTGTGTTCGAAAGATGACTAACAGGAAAACGTTATTTTTTTTTAATGATTTTTTCAGTTTTTGCTCTTCACAAATCTACAGAACCGAACACTAAGGAGCGGTATTTAGTGTTTATTTTCGAACGCTGATGAAAACTATTACGTTATCGCTATCTGGTATTGTCTATCGGCTTGACGTACCAAAAATTCAGCTGTTTGTCGTTCAAAATGCAAACGAACGATAGCGGTCAATATCGCATGACAGGCTGTAAATAGAAATTAAAATTTTTACCTTGATGAAGAGCGACTGCCCCAAGCAAACAGAATATTTAAATTAATATAATTATTGATTTTGTTCTTAATTAAATACGTTATCTATTAAAGACAGAAAAGCATTTCTTCTTTTACTTAAATTAATACAAAATTTATGGAGGTATTTGAAAAATAAAATTTATAATTTAAACCGTTCAAATAACCTTAACCATTAAGTATGAACGAGTGAAGAATTTTCAATTGCAATTTATTTTTTAAGGAAAGAAAAAAAAGGATGCTGGTATAACGATCATTACAGTATTCTTTTTGTAAATGTGAATGTTGGTGATGCCATAGCAGTGCTTTTGGCATTAGATTGCATATAAATACAAACATAGTTTCCAATTTTCGCAGTTGCATGTACACGGAAAGAAAAATTATGCATCTTTTGATATGGTCACGCATAAAAAGATTATGTTTTAATTTCATACATATTGTGGTTACTTCAACCATATTATAGTAACCGCAATCATGTTCTGATTAAAAAAATAAATAATTGTTTGAAATATTTGTATCGTTACCATAACAAACTTTTTGCTTGCAAAACTATTACATGTTTATCTTACAACATGTGAATTGTCGCAACAAAAATTATTGTAGGAGACCTGATTTAATCTGATTTTCGTTTCTCTACTTAATGAAATTTTCAAAGCCATTTTAAACCAAAATGTTTTCTCCGAATGTAGTTTTGTAAAGCAATTACACTCATGCATTAACATTGGGGGTAATTAAATTTTATTTCATTTTTCGTGTAAATTATTTTTACGGCATCCCTTCTTCATTTTACGTACAGCATTCCCATTTGTATCATACCTAATTGCAGTTTATTTCAAATGCCCTACTTCCAAATTTTGGGTTAGTTTTCCACTTTTAGTTGAAGTGTTGAAGTTAAAAGGAAAAGAAAAATTTTCATTTCAAATAAAAAATTCACGGACACTTGAACTTGCAAATGTAAATTTAAGTTATATAAAGGGGCTGAGTCCATTAAATGTCAATTTTTTATATTGTGATATTTTATTTTCGGGGAAGCAGCATTTCATCATATTTTATTAATTGTAGAGTCGTGTTAATTCGTTGTCTTTTTGTTTTGTTAACGTAAATAAATTTCCACAAAAATAAAAAAAACAAATTATTTTTTTTGCAACTAAACTTTATTTCCCATTCTGTTAAGTACTTTTGTACCTTTTAATAGAAATAAAATATATAAATGTGAAAAACTCATACAACAACATTGGCAAACATTTTTTAAGCAAACACAAAAACTATTTAAACACTTTTGTTCAGCTTGTGAAAATATTTATTTAAGTGTTCTACAAAAATAATTGTCCGCTTTTTTAATATTTCATGGACACACTACACTGTGACTAATGGCCTTTTCCTTTCTAAAAAAAATTACTAATAAGTGTTACATGTGATTTGGAAACGTTTTCTAATGATAATCTGATTTTTAAGAAGTGTTGCATATTTAACGTTTACAAAAGAACACAAGACTCGGCGAAGAAATTCAAAATATTTTTTCAGAAATAATAACAAAATCAGCTGTTAATCTAGTGACGCACTTATGCCTCTTTCTACATAAACTAATGGCGTTTTCTTTTCTAAAAAAGTGTATCATAAGTGTTACATGGGAACTGGAAAAATTTTTAAATGTTGACCTGATTTTTAAGAAGTGTTGTATATTTTACGTTTACAAAAGGACACAAGTTTTGGCATAAAACAATAAAGTACAATTATCGTTAAAAATTTGGAGCCTTTAATACCGCTGTTAATCTAGTGCTACACTCATGCCCCTTTAATTAAAATGAGTGTTGAACATGTAGCATTTTTTTCTTTTTACGGGGAACATCTTCAGAAAAGAACACGTTGCACTTTTAAAACAGAACACATTTTTCAGAAAAGAACATAAAGAAATGTAGAAGGCAGAATAAATGCTGAATATTACTCAGAAAAGAAAACGCCACAAGTGTTTAACATGTAGAATCTTATTGTTTTTTAGGGGAACATCATGAGAATATACACATTTTTTTAGAAAAGAACATAGAGAAATAGAAAATATTTTTCAGAAAAGAAAACGTCACAAGTGTTACAAATTCTGATACTTCTGGCCAAAATTGATGTTTGTCTCAGATCTGCAAGAGCAAAAATATCCTTTTGCATGAGACATACATTTAAAGTAACGCACACAAAAATCGATGTGCCATTTCGGTACCATTTTCGGTAGTGATTTTGCTTCATAGTTCCTTCGTGTTAATTCAACATGATTTTACAATAACTTGCAAACAACATTTTTTTCTTTTAAAATTAATGTTAATTATAAGGTTTGTGCAAAACGACATTTGCACATTTAAATTCAGCCAGATCTTTCTTAACATTATTGAGATATAAGCAAAAACCCTATTTTTTTTAATGTGTAGACTTTATTTTCACACAAAACTGAAATATAAATATGATTTGTCGCTTAAAAAGATAAATGTACTCAACGTAATTAATTTTTTTCGAATACTGTTTGGTCTAGGACGCTGCATTACGTTAGGAGAAAAATATTTAAGACTTGGCACAGCCCAATATAGCATTCGTACTTATTATAACCTTCACCGAAGGTAAAGGGGTATATGGGCAACTTAAAAAATTTACGGCACCTAGAAATTTTTTTTAATTTTTTTTTGTCTGACATCAATGTTGATTAGCGTGTGTATAAACCGATATTTGAGCTTTTGAAATCCTTTTGCGTTAATCATTTCTATTAAACGGCGAAAACTTAACTGCGGTTTTAAGTTAAATATTAAAAAAAAATTTAAAAATTACAGTTTTCAAAAGATTTTGTTATTCGTGCTTAATTCCCAGTTTTTATTCTTGATAAAAACACTTGAAATTTATTGTTGATGGGGTAAGCTATTCCTATGCGCATTTCACTGGTTGCTTAGGCCAGATCATCAGGAAACTTTATCCATTTTAGAAAAACTAAAGACAAAATTTTGGTTTCACTTGTAAACCATGCAACCATGCAACCATGCAACTTTTCACCCAGCAGCGATATCAAAAAATTTTTTTTTGTGGATGTATCCACCAAGTCTAGTGACTATATTTTGGATTGGTTTGGATCTGAAAGCTTAAAACTATTACAAAAAAACGGAATGGATAAAAAAACTCTTGCAAGTTTCAAGTCGTTTTTTTAATTTTTCGAATTTTAGATGACCACCAATTCCTAAGGTGAAGACTTTTCAACGTAAAACTTTGCACGTTATATCCTTCAAGTATAGTCATCCAAACCCTGTACAACTTTTTTTCAATTCATTAAACTTAACGAAAGAAGAGCCATAGTATGCCGGTTTCAGCAGGTGCTCAAAAATTTGAAATATCCCATAATATAAGATTGTCATTCTATTTGTAATTTCTACATTATTGATCTTAGACCCTATCAAATATAAATATTGTGGGTTATTACGAGGAGCGAAGTTGATTTATCGATGTCCGTCCGTCCGTCCGTTAAAATGGGATATCCGAGGGCCCCAGATATGATGAGGCCTTGGTAGTTATATATTTATGTCACATATGGTCCGAAATTGTTTGCTATTGAAATTAAGCCTCGTCGGTCCAAAAATGGCAGACATATGAGCAAAAAACCACGACTGCCTCTAATTTTATCTAAAAATCCCTTGTTGTTGTTTTTTTTATTTTATTTTTATGAATATCTGAAGGACGGTAGGAGCCAAAGTTTACAAATTAGGTACCAACATCTCGGTTATCCATTCACAACATCCGAAAAAATGTGGGTGGGATTGGAAAAGTGGGTGTGGCACAGAGTTGAATTATTTATATTTAAAGAACGGTATTTATATAACTTTTTATTTTCGCACCATGGTGAAGGGTACTTAAGACTCGGCATAGCCGAATATATCACATTGTTAAGATTTCAATTATTTTTTTTTTATAAATCAATAAGATTGTTTCTTTTAGAAGTTTTGTTTTCTAGGTTTCTCGTATTTTCCAAGAAATTCAATTTTAAATTTTTTCCTTCTTTCTCGGGCGGTAAAAAAGCCGAGAATAGCAAACTGTAGTTTTTAAGCACTCCTTTTAAAGTCAAACACAAATTTAAAAACAAATTTTTATTAATGAGAAATATTAATAGCTCCTGCTTGTGTGATCCTTTTGTGTGTTTTTTACAATTTTTTTTTAATGCAACAGCTGTTACGTTTTTTTTTTTGATATTTTATCTTCGAAATGCAACACGTTTTGTTGCTGGTGGGTTATAAATTACACGATTAGAATAAAATTCAGTTGATAAATAATGCAAACAGTTATTTAAATTTTGGAAAATTATTCAATTTATTTTGCTTAATATTTTTCACGAAAACTTTTCATTTTTCCGTCGAGGTCGTGGGAGGGAGAAAATACCTCTTAGCAATTTTGCAGAATGGTATATGAAGCAGAAAAGAATGACATCGTTGCCGTCACTTCTTGGAAGAATTTATTAAAAATAATAATAAAAAAGTCTTTGTCAACAAATCATTTTTTGACTTCAAGTGCAAATGGAATTGTGCTTCATGATGATTTTTTCTTTATATTAAAATATTACTAAAAAATTCAAACTACACACATGTACAAACATACATGCAGATTTATGTGCAAATACAATACATGGAACATATTTTATAAACGTATAAAACTACATACAAACATAAAAATGTACGTATATACATTTATACGAATTTAGGTATAAATGTGTTTGTATCCTTATAGAGGGTGCAAGAATTAAATAAGCCAAAATCTGTTTAATGCACATTCATATGAGAAACGTGGCAAACAAATTTATTACGCCACTGTCGTACGGTAAGAATATTGTTTTGTTTTTTACTATTGACCTGAATTTAAAGGTTTTTTAAGCACTACATTTAACCATTTTGCCAAGAATTTTAGAATTTATAAAAAAAAACCTACAAAAAAATGTATGTATGTATATGTGTTAAAAAGGGTCGGCATCCACACAAAATCAAAGTTGAGCCAGTCACCCTCTAGAATGAAAAATATACCAATAAAGTTTCTTAAACGGTAAAAATTTTTCTTGGCCACGCATCAACGTATAGACTGCCAGCTAAGTCCGATCTCATCATATCGCAAATCGTTATTGATTGCTTGACAATGGTTTCATTTTAACCTCTGTTGAAGTTTTAATTAGACGTAAAATTCTGGACTCCACTTATGGCATTTCAGATCCTGCTAAGTTTGGTTAAGCTCCGACTTGTCTCCTTGATATGTTAGCGGGTCTGCCTCTTTTTCGATTGCCTTATGCATCTAAGAACATGGCCGATCCAGTTCCATTTACTTTAGATGATTTAAATGCTTATCAGTTTTTATCCTGCTCTTCCCGAGAAAAAGATGCAGCTTGGTCTTCAAATGAATTTGGGGGAATTTCTATGTATTTTGCAGCGCAATGTAGATACATTTAGCTTTTAAAATTTCTAGATTCGAATAACAAAAAAATTGTCAACTGATACCACTGTAAAATTGTTTGTGAATTTTTTTTATTAAACATTAGAAAGTAAATTGAAAAGTCGTTTTGTTAAATAAACAGCCTGTTTATGAAGTTGATGGGGGAGATGTTTAATTTAGAAAAAGTGTCTAATATTAATTTCATATTTTATTCCATTTTTTGTATTTTCTTCATAACGAAAAAGAAATCATAAGTAGCTCTCAAACAGAAACACAAACATACATTAAATCACTTTCTCTGGTACACACATAGAAACATATATTCAATGATATTTACAAAAGCTATTTAAGCTATCAATTTTGTAATTCGTGCAAGAAAATTGCCTAATTTTACAAATAAATTAGTTATTTCACTACTACACTGCCACTCAAACTGTTTGAATTTAACGACAACATCAGCGTTAAGAAAAATTAATGAGCCTTTATTGTTATCCTCCTCCTTAACCTCCTCAAACACAAACACACTCACACAATTTACACCTTCAAACAATACAATCTCATTGGATTTCCTGTATAAAAACACTGAACAAAAATCTATAGCATACTTAAAGGCATTAAAATGTAAGGCAAGATTTTACAAAAAAAACTGCAAAACACAAAACTCCACAAACAACAAATGTTCATAATATCTGTGGCTGCTTTACAGTTCTAAAATTCGGTTAGTGGAAAAAATAATGGAAAAACAAATGCTTGGCAAAATCTCTGACTAGCTTGATGGGAGGGAGGTATGCTGGATAAGGTGTGCAGGCAGTTCTACTGTCTCAATGAATGGATGTTTGGATGCTTGTTGAGTTTTGTTAGTCATTCATTGACAAATTCAATCATTTTTCCATTACAAGCGAAAATTGTTTCTTTTACTCTGTTTCTGTAACTGGAAAAAAAGCTCAATATTATGAAGGCGTAAGCAAAGGCACGCACGTTCACTCGTTTATTTCATAAAATATCTTCTTCTTTTATTTTTCTTTAACACATTTTATTAGAGATGTTCAAATTAAATGATGCTTGAGACATGAAAATGTTGGCTAAGGCGACAGTACAATGTGGAGTGGTTGAACTTACGTTCAAACTGTTTTGTTTAAGAAAGATACTCGAGAAAGATTTTGTATTAAAACATCCCCGATTCCGTGCTAATATTTAATAAGCAATCAATTATAATATTTTCTTTCTAAAAATTATGCCTTTTGAATTTGTAATATTTTTAACTTGTTACATACGCCTATACAAAGTGGTAAATTTTTCTATATTTCAATGAAATAAAATAACATCTTGATTTTACACTCATTGCGAATGCATACACAGAAAAAATTCTAGCCAATTTTTTTTCCAATAAAACCATTAATCAAAAATAAAGTAAGCCTTAATTAAAAATGTAATCAAGTGAATTAAACGTTTACTTATATCAACAACTTTACTGCAGAAATTGTTGTTTAAATCAAAAAATCCCAAGAAAAAATTTGATAACTAATATGCATGTGGCAGAGTAAATAAACTGAACTGGCAAAATAAAATAAAGTAATTTGTTTTTATTTTTGTTGTTTCTTTACCCAGTCGGGGCTGTAAGAAAAGATAAACTCACTGTTTATTGTTGTTGTTTTTGTTTAAGCTTTGATATTGTTACAAGTAAAACTGAGGTTTATTCGCTTAACAGTTTTATTTGTATAACATCTTTAGCTTTTCTAAAATCTTTGGATGAAGTTTCCTGACGATGTGGCCTAAGCAACCAGTGGAATGCGCATAGGAATAGCTTATCCCTTCAACAATAAATTTCAGTTTCTCAATAGTATGAAATGGGAATTTAGCACATTTGGAAAAAACCTTGTTAAAATATTTAATTGGTTCAAATCGAATAAATTTTTTAATTAATCGGGCGTGTTCTAGAATCCGAATCCACTCGAAAGTGGATTACTTTAGCATTATTGGTGTTCTGCATTTCACATCCACATGTTTTTATTCGTTTTCAATTAGAGTAGATATGGGTTGGTGAAAGTAAACCGAATCGACTTTTATTGTAATATGTGATAACATTTTTAACAAAAAAATTAATATTGCTTTTAGCTTAAAATCTTCTTAATCCAATTTAATCAAAAATATATCGTTATCTAAAACGCAAAAGGCCCTTACTAACCCTAAATTTAAAGTCGACATTTTCATTGATATTGATGTAATTATACCAAATTTTTTTGAACGATTTTTATGTTATTTTCAGACAATTTGTTTCTTTAATCGCTTTAGCGATCTCTTAGTTTTTGGGTTTGTTTAAACTTTGCAATTTTTCGCGAATTTTAGCCATGTTCGCGATATAAGCGATTTGGTCGTGTAAGTTTTCTGATTCTTTACAGCTTTAACGATTTATAATAATTAGTTGACTTTGCTATCATGCCGCTGTTTGCAAATTTTTGCGAATTTCCTTGAATTTAGCAATTTTTACCGATTTTTTGCCATTCCTTATAGTTTTAGGGACTTTAAATCAATATTATGGCTGGTTTGAAATATTAAAATTTTTCGCGAATTTTCGCTATTTTTGCAATTTTTTTTGTTATTTTCCGACATTTTGTTTTTTTAACCCATTTAGAGATTTCAAATAAATTTTAGTGTTTGTTTAAAAGTTTGCAATTTTTCGAGAATTTTAGCCATGTTAGCGATTTTTTTTGTGATTCTTTACAGCTTTCACGATTTTTAAAAAATATTAGACATTGCTATCATACTTTGGTTAGCAAATTAGCGATCATTAGTTCAACAAAAGTTTTTCCGAACAAAAACTTCGAATACACAAAAACATGCTGATTTGAGAACACCAATTTATGAATTATGCTGATTCAAAAAATTTTTCGTTTTCAATTCGAGTCTAAACCTAGAACATACCTGAATATCTTTAATTGAAATCGATTTTTATTTTTTCTGTGTATGTAGCGCGCCAAATATATAACGCAAAATTCATATTAATGAGGGATTTTCAGCATAAGATTTTGTGTAGATGTCAATAGACTTTAACAACACTAATTTTTAATAGTAAAAGACACTTGTTGCAAAAATTTTGCGATACGATTGTTTGAAAAAATAGAAAAAGATTTTCAATTAAAGTAAAAGTGAAAGATCAACATTTATAACCATTATGGTTATAAATAATTTGGCAATATAAAACTAATTGTGCGCAAACACAAGACTAATGATGTTTTCTTTTCTGACAAAAATGTTCCATGTATACTACCATTCGCGCGGGTTTTTGTTCTGTTCTAAAAATATATGCAAAAATGTGAGAAGTTGTCGTTTTTCTTTCTATTTGTTGCAACAATAATTGACAAATTTGTTCCATTTCTTACCCGCAGTTATAATTGATTATGGGATAATATCCTTTTTTTTGCATCTGCGTAAAGTCCTACTTTTTTATGGAAGCCAGTATTTTTTTTTTTATTAATTTTTTTCTTGTGTTTGCGTACAATTTGTGTTCTGTTGTGATTTTTGGTGGTATTGTGATGGATATAAAAACTTTTTGTTTTTCGTTTGTTTAACTTTTATTTAATAATTATTTTTTTTGCGCAAAATTTTTAACAACATCCGACATTAATTATTGAAAATCAGTGCTGTTGACGCTTATGGAATTCAAAGAAAATTTAATGTCGCTTTTAATACAAACTTTGCATTTAATATTAAACACTTTCCATTGTAATTTAGAAAAATGTTTCACTTTTACGGTACGTGTAACCTGATTAATATATTACACAATTATAATACATTAAGGGTCCTCATGATGTCGCTTAAAATTGCCATTTGTGCAAATGCGCAAACTTACGAGTCTTGTTTCATGAAGCCCCTTTTTTACTTTTGTGTAATTTTAAACAATTAATGTCAGTTTGTAAGAAACGTCAATACAAAAATAAATTAAAAATTAAAATTCAAAAATGTAAAAATTTGAGTTTAAATTTGTGATTAATATGTATGTATGTATGTATGAGAAATTTGCTTTTTAAAATGCTCAAAGAAAGCCATAAGTCCAATTTACTGAAATTATTGCTATAATTTATTGTTTGTGATTTATAGACACTTGGATTTTTCATTGAAAACGACGTTAAAATCATTAAAAGATCTGTTTGTATAAATGCACAATTGAACAGCGCAAGTTTACGAGACAAAATTGTTGGGCAAATTTACCAAGTTTGTGTAAATGAATTCTCATACAATTTTTGACAGTTCTTTTACGAGGGCGTAAAAATGCACAGTTTGTACAGATTACGAGACTTATAAACGATATCATGAGGACCCTTATTATTATTTTTTAGAAAAGAAAACATCATAAAGGAAGAATTATATAACTCTAGCTTGCACAACAAAGTACTTAGCGCAGCTGAAGAAAAAAGTCTACATAAAGGAGGGGTAGGATATTAAAAATTTGTGCAAAATATTTAAATAAGAAAACAACCAAAATATTTCACATACATATTTGCATATACATACATATTTTTAAAATGGAATAAAAGCCTGCCAGAATGGAAAATTTAAAAAAAAAGAAAATACAACATCTTAAATTTTCTTTATAACATTGAGCCCATCTAATGTACAGATTACGTTCTTATTTTCTCTTTTCCTTACCTTAGTCTTTTGGCCTTAGGATATATACTACAACATATTTGGACTAGGAATTGGTTCCATTCATTCGCAAAGTGTAGTGGGATTGTGTGTGTATATTGGATGGTTGTTTCTCCTTTTATAATATTCCTTCTTTTTTGAATTGATTACCGGTGATTTGTACAATGTAAGGCATTTAATTTTACAATGTATCAACGGTTAAAAACATGTTGCCTCCAGCATATTCCAACGAGCGAGTCAAGCTTTGTAAAGTCTGTTGTTAAATCACACTCTTCAGTTCGTCACTTGTTTCTTGTTGTTTGTTTCCTTTTATTTTTTTTTTGCTGTTTTGTAGAAAATCTTCAACAATAAATAAACCATTTTGTGTTCTAAGAATAAATAAAATAAGTCCGTGAACGTTGGTGTGTTCAGGTAAATGTGAATGTGTATGTGTGAATAGGTGCGAAGTCCTCTTCTTAACACTCTACTAAAATGTAATTTGTCTTCTTGTATGTTTTCCTCTTCAAATACATTCATTTTCTTTTGTCTGCTCTTGATGTCATAGGAAATGAGCTGAATCTTTCGCAGCATTCTTTTAACAAATAGGCTTATTTACCTTTGTTGGCTTTTAGAATGCACATACATACACACCTGCATTCACTTACAGCCAAACACATTTTAACTTGATTTTCTATTTGAGTTTGAAAAACTGGGTGTCATTTAGAGCACATTTTGGTTGGCTTTTCATTTGAAAAAGGAAAAAATATGTACATAAACCATGATTAATATGATAATTTTTATGTGCATATTTATTTGTACGTTGTACACAGCGAAGGCTAAGAATATTATTAAATTTTTAAAATTAATAACATTTTTCTAAATAATGATGTTCATATGTCAAGCGTGTTGGTAAGTGTGAAAAAATATTTGAGGGATTTCTACGTGACTTCAAAGCTTGAGAAGTATTAGGAAATTTGATTAAAATACGTGGCAAACACAATTTATTATTGCAACAAATAGGAAAATGGTCGCCGAGTACATATGTATGTTAGATCCTTTATGGCCTTACATGTAGATTTGTGGTGGTATTCAATTTAATTTTTAATCTTATTTCGTTTCATCGACTCTTTAGTCGTCATTCATACTATGAATCATTTGAGTTTAATGCTAAAATGGGAAAGCCGAATAACTTGAAAATTATTTGTTTGTTATTAAGAGGAAGAAGAAATAACAGAGAAGGTATACAAAATACTTAAATGCTGCAAAACAAAAGTTTCAATGTATGGAAATGAATGCAGTTTCAAAAGAGAATGGAAGAAAGTAAATATTTTATAATATCATTATGGGTCCCTATCCAGAATTTTTTTTCATTTCTTTGGCAACAACTTTTTCGCATTTTTTTAATTGGCGATGGAAAAATTGCTGTCTATAAAAAATACTGGATGCCTGAAATTTTGCACTTATTTCTGTATAACTGTTGATTCCCATAATACTCTCTTTTACACACAATAGAAAAATCATGCGTGGCTGGTAGAAAGAGCCATTTTGGCAGCAAAAAATACAGACGTAAACACTTAAAACTTCAAGGTACAGCAGTCGTTGTCGGAAAACTTCGAGTCATACAAATCGATCCATACAGCCCTGCAGATAATATTGGACTATGGAGTCAACTAGACTACTCCCTGGACTGGTCCAATGTTATGCAAGCATGGACGATGTCATTGTTAAAAAGAGTTTGTAGTGAAACGACATGTCATCGTTTTTATAGGAAATAAATAATTTTTTTTTCTGCTTCAATGGGTCCACTGTATATCAACATTAATTTTTAAATGCAAATAATTAATATCTAAAATAAGAGAAATCAGAAATATTTGTAGCAAAATTAACTTTAATTAATGCCGATTCACATTTAAATTGTTGTTTCTAATCTTCTTTATCTATAACGAGAGAATTTCCTAATGGAATTCAATCAATTTTCATTTATGATGATTACGGAAACATGTTTGTAACTTATAATAATTATTATAATAAGGATGATTATACTCGAAAGAGGATGTGCAATGATACTTTTTTTATGTACCATCCCTTTGGTGGTATTTGAAGATTGGAAACATCTTGATATTGAAAGTTGGAAATTTCATTGATTGTCTAAAGACTATTAATTACCAATCATCTCACCCTGGACTCCCAATGCTGGCAGGACAAAGCAAATAAATTAATATAAAGACAAATGAGTTTGTGGCTTAAGGCAAATTTGTTAAAATGTATGGATTTCTTTTCAAAGACACGTACAAACATTAATGTGCCATATTTTTCCGTTATCTTAAAAATCGAGTTTACGATTTAATTAAAAATAGACATACACGGAGAAGAAATATTTGTTTTATCTGGTTGATATACAGTTTAAAAAGAAAAAATATTTTACACTTAAAAAAATTGATAAAAGAATTGAGAAAAGAAAACGTTTGTGGCATAAATATTTCCTTCATTCTGCATTTTGCCCTTCATTGTGTTCTCTTCTAAAAAAAGTGTTAGATTTTCGGCTCAAAATGTGTTCTAATGTTGCACAACAAAAACAAAAATATTTTACATGTTTCGGCCTTAATTTTATTAAAGGGTTCAAAATGCGGCATTATTAAAACAGCTGTTTCGTTATGGTTTTTGAAAGAAAGAATTTTTTTTTTGGAAATTCGTGTGTTTTTTTAACATTTAAAAAATTAAAGTGGAATTGCCTAAAGCATACACAGAAGAAACCCAGTAAGAAAGTATAGTCGGCTAAGCTTGGCTACACTACATAATAATATTAAGCGTTAAAATTTTTGAGAATGGACCTAACTTCGGAGCCAGGGGAACTCATGAACCTCCCAAAATAATTCCATTAGATTCATATAATAATTTGATTTTTCGTTTTTTGAGACATTCCAAATTATTTCCGGGAGTGATATTTGTATGGGAGCTAGGGTCAAATGTAGACTACTTGGGTTTAATATAATAACAATATAAATAACCAAACTATTTATACAAAATTCGGATACTTTCACTGTTACCATTCTCGATACATATAGAAATCTATATTGTTTTTGTATGGGAAGTAACACGACCACCTCTCCAATCTAGCTCACTTTTTGACAATTATTGCGTATTGATAACGAAACTATTTGTACCGGATTTAAAATATTTAATTGTAACCGTTTTCCAAATAACCAGCAAATGTATACTGTCTTTGTAAGAAAGCTGATACTCCTCATCTCCCATCTGTCAAAATGTTTTGTTTTTAATTACCCAACTATTTATTCCAAATTTGCAAACCTTTACTGCAACCGTTCTCCAGATAAACTGTAATTTATATTATTATTCTATGGAAGGTGACATGCCCACTTCTCCAATCCAAAAACTTTTTTACAAATGTTGTGTATTGATAACCAAGTAATTTGTTGAAAATTTTACTGTAATTGTTCTCTACAAATCGCTCCTTTATTGCAACATATCATATCAGTAATACATCTCAAACTGAACTGAAGTTATATCAAAATAAATTTTATTAAATCTGCATATCTGCATACATTTTGTGAACTTTAATCGCACATTGCCAAGTTTGATTTTTTTGAGATGTCAATTCATAATGTTTTTGCATGGGAGGTGCTACGCCCACTTGAAGATTTACCAATATTTTTATTATATGCTATGCGCTGGATAATCAGGAAACGGACCTCTGATATATATTTTGAATTATAATTTAAACTTATTTAAAATTATTTTATTAATTATTGAGATTTGCTTAAGTCCTTGGAGCACCAAACTTTGTTTTTTCTTTATGTAACTTTTTATTTTTCTCTGTTATCTGATACCTGGCAAATAAAATATCTGTGAATTAAATAAAAAAGCAAAACTTAAGCTTTACAGTAATTGAATTATACTTTTCGGTTTCACTTCCAATATTGCTTTACTGTTTGCGACATGCACATTGTAGAGTATTTGCTGTTGGCAATTGAATTTTCGTCATTGTTGCTGATTGAAACACTGCATATTTGCGAAACGCTTCTAGTAAATAGTTAAAAGATTGTTTATGCACTCAAATTTTCACAGAATACTTTGATAAATTAAATTTCTCGATAACCGAGTCCGTTGAAACTCAATTGTTGAATTTAAGCTGAAGGCAAAATGTACAAGAATGCCTTGTTCTACATCTACTGCAAGCCAGAGTCCAAATAAAATATTCCTGTGCTATTGCAGACCTACACCATTCATTCCGTCCTTAACTGGCTAAATTTTAATTTTTATTTTCATGCACTTATGAAATAAAACAAGCATAAAAGTAGTCACATTGTTGGGGGCGGGGTAGGGGGTAAAAAAAAATGTTTATTCTATTATACACTTTCAATATTCAAGTGAGTACTACAGACCAAAAATTCGTATAAGAATTCCTTGTTTTTCTTTACTTTTTTTTTTTTGAATTTCGTTTATCTCTTATTTTGTTGCTTTGCCAGAGGAAAATTTGCGAAGAATTCTTTGGAAAAAATTATGTTGTGTTGTTCGTTCAGAACACCGAAAACTCTGTTCGATTGTGTTGGAAATTGTTTTTATTTATATTTATTTTAGTACATTTCAGGATGTACTCTTTTTACGATAAAAATTAAACTCTTTCCTTGCAGGAAGAGGTGCAACACATACACATTCGTGCCTGTTATCTACAACTCACGTTGGTGTGTATGGGAGTAATTTCAACAGTTGTGTTGAACTGGCTCAGTTTACACACATCACAACACAATACCCTTGTGAAGTGGTTTTACGAAAACCTCAATACTTTTTATTTATCAATAACATTTTAAACTTCATGATAATTTCTTAACTATGAGTATATATTTTGTGTTTGTCTTTGTGTGTTGTTGTGTGTTGCTAAGGATACTTATACGTTTCCTATTCCGCCCAATTTTCCTACATGTTCCATGGGAGAAAATCCAGTAAAGTCTACAATCATAGATATGATTCTTTTCAATTTCAAAGGGATTTTTAATCTTACCTTTTGTTTCCGGTTTCTTGGTCAGTCGAACATCGAGAAAGGAGTCTTCTTAGTTTTTTTTTATCTTATCGCTTTTTTGTTTAGTTAAGTTCATGCAGTTATTTTTGCTGATTCTTATTTGATAATTGTGTATATATGAACATTGGCATTTGTTAGTGGTTTCATCCCTACGGTTCTGGTTTGCATGAAGCTCAAGATTTAGGCGACGAGAAATACTTACAAAAGAGGAGATAAATGAATTCGTTGATATTCAGTTACATTAGCCGTTACCAGGTAATTTAAGATATAATCAATTAGCTTTTATTCAGGTTTATCAGACAAAAGAAAAAAGATCGCCCAGGAGAATTTCTTTTTCACTTTCAAAACTGCTGGGGATGAATTGAGAGTTTTATTTAAAAGTAAGTAGCAAAGAGAGTTTGTGTATGTAACATCCGTTATAACGGAGGGTATCTTCAGTATGGTTTTCCGCCTTATTTGAGCCAAAAGTTAACTCAAGTTATTTTTTTTTCTTTTACGATTTTTATGCCATTGTTTTTGCTTTTACTTCTTTTACTTACTTTATTCGTAACGTTATAATAATCTTGATTTTGTGGTCAATTGAATTCTCAACATGACTTAAGGGCGGACATCGTTAATTTTGAAATTTAATAGCTTCCTTTTTTCCTTTTTTTTTTTTTTTATTTTGACATTAAACTTACGATTATTGTTGTTTATTATTTTGGTAAGAGTTTAATTCTTGTTTATAGAATATTATTATTGTAATAATTTTTGCATTGGAAAAAAATATTTGCTTGATAATGACAAGTACATAATTGTAATAATTTAGAAGTTTATTGTAATTACAGATATATTTCTGAATCCTTAGAATTTGTTCAATCAAGTATGAAAAATCACATGAGTTCCAATATAATTTGTAGAATTTTGCAAATTATATTGGAAAAGTTTTATTTTAGTTTATCATTTGCTACCGTTTCAAGTGAAGAGATAAACTTACAAATACAATTAGATGTTCTTTAACTTGTAATCCATGTCATTTTGTTTTGTTTAATCCGAAAAGAAAAAATGGCAAAAAGTTTTGCAGGACACGAATGAGGACGTAGTATAAGTTGGACTTTAAATGTATTACGATTATGTTTTGTATTCGTTGTACTTGTTATATGTTTGAATGCATGTGTGTATTAACGAGCACAGATTAATTTATTTAAATGAAAAAAATTTGTATTTTTACTCTTTTTGTTGAAAAACTATTTCTGATTCAATAAATTTAAAACGTAAAGTATTTTACAATATGGGATTACCTTCAACACAAACTTATTTCAATGGAATCGTTTCATTTGCAATTTGTGTTTCTTCTTTTTGTTTTTGGATAATAAAAAAAAAAAAAAAAACACCAACAATTTGTAGACAACAAATGTAACGACAGCCTGTTAAAACAAACCAAATGGAATGACCAAAGAACATAATCAAACTTTTAGCATGTGCAGTTATTCCTACACTGAAAAAAAATCATGTGATTTGGTGCGAAAATATAATTTTTCATGAATAATACAAAAAAATGTTTTACTTTAGACAAAAAGTATACAAATGGAGGTCCCAAAAATATTTTTTCTATTTTTAATTTAAATCTGTGAACATTTTTTAAAATATAGAAGTTGTTTTCGTTGAATCTTTCATAAACAGTGTTAAAGCAAAAAATCTGTGGCTTTAAGTTTTGGTTTCAAGATTCAGGAAACGCTATAGGATTTGACCATTTTACGAAACTAACGAACGGATTATGTTTGCAGACTGGTTTTTCGTCATTTTCAGTCAGTCTTTTTCTTAAATTTAACGAAAAATTCTCCAAAATATTTGAACTAAACGAAAGGACAGAAACGGAAAGAAAATTTTAATTGTTGTAAATCTTATCGTAGTAAAGCTTAAAAAAGGTACTTTATTTTATACTTAAATATTTTGGTACGTTATGTACATGATACGCAAAGCATTTGTGGTGCAGATTTACGAAATATTTAAAACAACGTGCTATAGATACGAATTTCTTCGGTGTATAGACAGGGTATTATGTAATGTTACGAGGGTCATATGATATTTGTGCCATGCTAATACTTGATTTGTTCCTTTTACTCCTCTGAATTATATGATATTATGACGTAGCAATCGGGAAATTCCCAATTGGCAAAATTGTCTTCATATAAAATATAGAAAATTTGACATACTCATGCACTTTTTGTTTTTTTGCTTCATACATACGAAATAAAAACAACTTAAGTCAAATTGGAATTAGGAATATGCCTTGCCATCTGATGCATATACACCCACAATATTCTGTACGTAAAATTAACTGAATTTGTAATATAAAATAAAGGAAAATTCAGTTAAAAACCGGTCTAATTATTTTTCATTTATTTTTAACGAAAAGCTCATTTAATTTTTACTGCCAAAAATTCAACCCCATGTTCCGTAAAAACAAATGAATTTTCAATTCATTTTTACAGAATATTCAGTTAATTTTTTGATAGTTAATTTATAAAAAATAACTGAAAATTTCTTTCTACAGTCCGTTATTCTAATAATATTGTCAGTGTACCTTTAAACTGTGCCTTTTATGTCGGGTTGCCCGAAACCAAAGTTCAAATAACTGGACAAATTTAAAAATTCGCCTGGATTTTGAAATAATAACTCGACAATTTAAAAATACATATTTAAATTTTTTTTTACTCATCATATTAGATTTCGTCACCTAAAATCTAAAGGATCATAAATATCAAAGATATTCAAAATAGACTTTTTGATTAGTTATGATGTACTTTGTGTTAATTACATCATCTTGGAAGCCGTAAATATGCAGAAGAATGCAGAAGCAATATAGAAGCGGCTTATATGCAAACCTGCTAAGTTCACCTTTTAAGAAAATTGAGATGTTGATGCCGTGTGGTAGAGGAAGATACGCCTCGTCGACCAGCATGTAGATTTCTTCAATTTGAGTCTTGAAGTGTGTAAAATAAACTATATTTTAATTTTATTGTAAAATGTGTTGAAACGGAGTTAGCAGGTTTGCATATAAAGCCGACGATATATTTGACCATTTTACAGCTTTTTATGAATTTTGTAAATTGACGCAGCTCCAAATAAAAAAAGAAATACCTAGGAAATTACAAAATTAAAAAATAAGAAGAAAATATTAAGTGAAAAAAGTGGCGCAACGCGTAGTTTTCGAGTCATGGACTTATAAAGTTTTCATATAAATATTCGATTTTCCACTACATTGCTAAACATTTTGGTCCAATATTGGTATTATTTTAAAGCTATTGAATAGATTTTTCTGAATATACAAAATTTATATCAAAATGGTTAGTTAACTCCCATTACAGTTTTTACAAAATTTGACATAAAAATAGCAAACATGTGTTTTATTATTAAAAGTGCAAAATATTGGTTTGTTTTTAACTTTTTATTGTAAAATTTTAAAAAAAATACAGTCGAATTTTGCTTTAGTTTGGTTAACGTTGTAAACAACATAATTTGCAAACCCTGTTTTTTGCAGATAACCATTAACATAACTCTCTTACATTACTTTAAGACCAAATCACCCAAAATTTTGCACATAAGAGTCTTCAAAATGTAATTACAAGCAGTTAGTTAAGGGAAGAACGTTGTAAGTTGCCAACAAAATGATAAGAAAGAAACTTTCGTATCTAACTGATAAGTGTGGAGGCTCAGTTAGCCGGGAGTAACAGTAACGTGGCAAATCAGCTGATTCATTTTGTTGTGTGTAAAACAATTAGAACGATTAAAGTTAGAAGTAAGATGTTACGTCTCAATCTGACGAAATATATTAGACTTACTTTTTTACGGTAAGGTTTCGTTACTGTTACTCTCGGCTAACGAAGCCTTAACAGAGGTACAAAAATAAAAGTTTATTAGAAAATCCGAAAAGACAATAAAAATAAAATGTTGAAAATTGGCAGAAATATTTTCGGCTTTATCGAATCTTATACCCTTCACCCTTCACCATAGTGCAAAGAGAACAGAAAATTATTCAAATACCGTTTTTAAGATACAAATAAATCTATTTTCTGCCACGCCCATTTTGAAACATCACTCGTATTTTTTAGGAATATATTTTATTAAATCTCTGCTATGGGGGCTAATATTAGTCATCTGATTACATTGCTGGTACTTTATGTGTACACATTTATAACCTGCTACTGTTTTTTCTTTTTACTTCTCATATACAATAGAAATATTTAGTGAAATCAAACAAAAAGTAACGAAATAATCGAAGATTCTCTGCCACTATTTCACCATTATTTACATTATTTTTTGTTGTTGCAGCAATTCTTTTGCTCTCACTATTCCCCTTTTAATGCTACAATTTTCCCGCAATACTCCACAGATACCACCCCTACACTAACATGGCGTTTAACGTTTAAATGTACGTACATAAGTTTCTACTGAACCTACTAGATATAAAATATTTTTGTAATTCCAGTTAGTGTTTGTTTGATTTTTTCTTTATCGCAAAATTGTTCGACTATGCAGTCGACAAAGTTGGAATGCTCTTGTGTATGTGCATTTGAATGCACATAGTTTTCCAACAAACAGCATCTTTATGGGTAATTAAAACTTTTACTCATATATTTTCCACAGCCAAAAATTAAAAAGAAGAAACATACACAAAATTGTTTGGGCCAAACATTGCAATGCCAGCGAGGAACGATGTTGCTGGAAATGTTCAACACAATGTGCACCAAACAATACGTGCTATGGCTTCTCTCTCCGCTGACTACCGCCGTGACTTTTAAAGCTGGAACTCCATAGAGGAGAGTATGGAAATGGCTCACAGCACCCTTAAAACATAAAGAAGATTCAAATAATACCATTAAGTCGTCTGCTTAGTTGCAAAATCGAAAAATAAATTTTCCAATAATAAATTTTCTCGCCTCTAAAGGATTTTCCAAATTGTTAACGAAAAGAATTTGTTTCTTTGAAAAGTTATGTCTGTTTTCTCTTTAACATTTTTTTTTCTTTCATTTAAATGGAAATGTTGCTTCAAATGCAATTCTTTTTTCTATTATTTTTAAAATCTATAAACGGAATAAATTTGACAGGTTTAGTTTTATGAATTTATTGCTTGATATGTCAAACAAACCTTAATAACGTGAATTTTATACTGGACGGCTGAAATTAAAAATTATCCCCCATATGAAGTTGAAAGAAGTTGATGTTTACATAACATAACAAACTAGAGCTTTTTTTTTCAAAAAAAACCGAGCAAATTCAATGGAATGACCAAAATTTTGGCTTAACTATCTCACAGATTTCATAGCATTAAATGTTTAAAAATAATTTCCTGGTCGCTGCGACGCGCGTTTTGCACAACTCTTTCAATCATACCCGGTCTTATTTCGTCAATAGTGCATCCAGTGTTGGCTTCAAAATGATCAATCACTGCTGTTTAATCAAACAAAGTGCTGGTTTCAAGCGCTGTATGCCATGTTGTACCGTCTTGTTGGAACCATTTCTCCTCCAAACGATTTGCAATGACATGAGGAATACAAAAATCACGAATCATTTGCCTGAAGCGAGAGCACCGGTTTAGGGCCGCACCAAAAAGTGATTTTTTCGGGATATAAAGGAGTCTTATGAGGATTGTGCTCTCTCTATAAAAACTACAATTCTGCTTGTTTACATACCCATCAAGACAGAAATGAGCATTATCACTGACTGGACGAGGTGCTCTAACGGAATCCGAATTTTCGAAATCAATTTCCACGATTTGGAATCGTTGTTCTGGTGTAAGTCTTAGCTAAAGTATAAAAAGTCATAAGCACTTAATTAATGTGACAGCTATGACATTTATCCCTTTCGGAAGTTCTATACGTCTAAAGAGACACCCTTTATATTTTCTGTTATAGATTAAGAGTAACAAATTAAGTAATTAGGACCTTAAACCTGTTGCAGTAAAATAGAACGCAGTCTGTGGCGGCAATCGAACTCACAACCCTTGCACTGAGAGACTATGCCAATTCCAACAAGTCTACTGGAGCAGCCGAATACATATCGCTTATTTACTTCAATAGTGAGATAAACGTGTTTAAGGTTTTTAATTTGCTCTAACCACTTAATAAAAATAACGACACATTCTCTCCAAACGGGGAAAATATAAAAGATGAATTTTTTACACAATCTAAAGAAAAACATAGCAAATTCTGCATCACTTACTTCAAAATTTAATTTTTTGAGTTATGCCACTATTGAAGTAAATGAGCGATATGCATGATAAACTCGTAAACGAAAAACTCTTGCCTGTATGTATTTATACAAATGTTTATACCTAATTTTAAAATAGATAGATACTACGCATGTGCACCTACCAGTTCTTTTGGAAACGCGTTCAAAAGTAAAATTGGTTTGATTCGGCGTATCGCATTTTCTTTTCAGGGTTTCCTGTATGGAAATGATTTACTTAAACTTAAAATTATTTAGACATGGAACTAATTTTCTTGTGATAGAATAGAATCCAGTTTGACTTGTTGCATTGTTGAGCATTTGTTCAACAAATTTGTAAAGAGCTTTTAACACACTTAAGTCCTAAACAATCATAAAACCGCAAAATAATGCCTCTGAGCATAAAAACAAAGATGTACAACGAAAATAAAAGAACAGCTAAGAAACAGGTAAGAGCCCCAAGGAACTAAGGAAGAAGATAGCAAGAGCAAAACTAATGTCTTTATTAGCATCAGCAAAACATCAATTTACATGTACGTGCGACTGCAAGTGTATTTGCATCTGGGTGCTTTGCTGTGTGAATTGTTTTGGACGAATAACGAAGTAACCACAGATCACAGGACTTTTTTTTTTTTTTTTTTTTTTTTTTTTTTGGGTTTTCCCCTCACATGTATTTATTTCTTCATGTTAAGCTAACAACTAAAACGTCAATTGTTAACCGCAGCAGTGTAACAGCAACAGCAACAAAAAGTACATGCTTGCAAAAAAAAAAACAGCAACCGCTTTAAATTTAATGCAATGCCTTTGGGGCCAAAACGTTGTTGTAACTTTAACGCTTTAATACAAAATAGTAGGGGCATTCAATCAGTACTTGCATCTTCAAACGATACAATTTTTAATATCAAACATGACATCGATTGCCAACTACAGAAAAAACATTGATTTACGTTTCGAAGTTAAAATTATTTTTATTTTAAGATTTTGTGATTCAGTAAAAACGATTGTTAGCGATCAGAATATAACTAAGTATCTGTGAATACGATTACTATTGGTGAATGTTGCTGACGTTGGCACAGCATGCAACACGCGGCATGCAGTCAGTTAGTCAACATAGACAAAAGGGAATACAGCGAAACAAAAACAAACCAAAAGCAACAGCAATATTCTACGCTACTTACACTATGACTCCAAGCAATCGGGGCTTACCACAAAAGTCATTTCATAAAACACGCATCAAAAAAATATTATAAATAAAAAAAACCAACACCACCACCAACAACAACAACAACACTCTTTGCCTTTTGTTATGTAATTACCAGTTTTGATGGTTTCACGCGCCTCGGTAAATAGCTGTTGCTGTTGTATGTATTCAAATTGAACATGCCGCAACAAGAGTGTTTTATTTTTATTGAATTAAAAGAAAATCATAAAATATGTATGTATGAATGTGTGTAGATGGATAAACTTTCATAAATTTATACGCTGGCTTTTGGAAGATACAAAGTATCCCCCCTCACTGGAGAATCTGTTATTATAACTTTGTTTAGCAGAACAATATGAAGGACATCGGGGAAATAAATAGTTGTATGAACTCACTTTACAGGTTGCATATTGCACCCTACTAACATGAACACAAACTTCATATTCATATTATAAAACATTTAAACTTCAAGTTCTCAAGCTTTCACCACATTTTCTTTTACGATTCCTGTGACTTTCGGGAATGAACAAATTTGCTCTCAAGTATTTGACTCTAATAAAAACTGAAATGAAAGAAACTAAAAATTTCTTACTTAGAGAATAGATGATATACTTTTGAATTAGGTTTACTATTTAAATACCCTGCCATAAATTTATTTTCATAGTTTAAGCGTAAATATTGACGTTAAATGAAATGTATCTGAGCACGATTGTGTCATATGCTGGTGCTGAAATTTTTGTGTAGACAACTGGCATCCATCTGCTGTTTAAATTATTCAAGTGTCTACATGAGTGACTGTTTAATAAACTCCTGTCTGGAATTTGCAAAGGATGAAACCTTTTAACAACTTCTTTCATTTAGTGCATTCTTGCATTACGTGTATTATTATCGTTATTAATATTTGTACGTTTTTATTTATTATATGTAGAGTGAATACCATTTTGTCTTTTGCAGTTTTGATGACTTCATTAGGTTGGTGTAACGGAAACACAACAACTCATAATAATTAAGATACAATTATTACCCGGTCCGCTTTGCTGGTTCTTTTTTAGTTGTGAACTGCAGTGGTGAATTCCATAATGGGTCCAATATAAACTCCCCTCCTAAAAATCCTTTAAGTTCTGCTAAAACTGTTACGAATCTTAATATTTTATTTAATTAATCCAAATAAATTTTTATATGACTAAAAATAAAAGCATTAATGTTTTCCGATGGTCACCCAAGAATTTAACATAAGCCTAAGCCCCAACTAATTTTTTTAAAGGATTGTTTCATGATCTATAGATCCAATATGGACGACTTGAAATATTCTCAAGGTCGGTGGTCAAACATTCGGCACAACCAAATATTCACTCCAACTTGCTTTTTATTGATTTTTGTACAAATTGTTAGTTTATTTGATATTTATTCTTATTGACCTTTATTTTTTTATTTGATGTTAATTAAAAAAAAAAATTGATTAAATTTTTCTAAAAAAAAACAATTATTTTGCTAACATCTGGGGGATGCACATAAAGTCATATGTCTTAAAATAATAACATCCCAGTAAAAAAAAATTGGGTTTTTTGAAGCACTTTAGAGAAAAAGTGCATAATTGAGCGCTTCAATAAGAGAGCTTTTATATAGCAGTAATGCTAGAAACACAACTGGGACGAACGACGAATTTTTGGCCGCGAATATTCGTCGCCAAAAATAAAAAATATTTGTCTATATGAAAATGCACACAATCAGGGCGCCGACGAAAATTCGCCGGACGTTGCAAACTTTAAATAGATTTAATTTTAATTCTTACGCCGGCGAACGACGTACAAATCAGTACCGGGTAGCCATATTGTTTCAAAATGGTAAGTGTTTTAGTAAATAAAGTTACTTTTTACTTTAGAAATTGTAAAATTTTAACTGAATATAATTTAAAATACAAATTGTAAAAAAAATTGACAATAAAAAAGTATTTCAGTTAGTCGTTCTTAATGTTTTGTTTGTGAAGTATTTTTTGTTCATATGGTACAACTACTTCTTGTTTATACAACATATTTTATTTCCATTTTGTTTTTTCGTCGTTATTGTGTTTCATACGCCGAATTTATACAGCGAATTTCTACCGAATAATTCGTTGTGCTGGACGAAATTCGTCGTTCGTCCCAGTTGTGTTCCTAGCATAAATGATAAAGAATAAAATATAGAAAAAAGCTGCTATTTTAGTGCTGACAACAATGAGGTTTTAAAGCGAAAAAATACAAATATATAATGGTTTACGAAAATTATTGAAACAATGCATTTAAGCAAATAAAAGCAAAAAATCAATGAATATGGAAATATAGTTATCCCTTAAAATAGTGCTTTGGGAGTGCTTTGTTTGCATGTTAAAATAAGCGCTTATTGTCAGTAGTAAATAGTCCTCCAAACCGGGAACACTCCATACAAAAATCAGGCATCTTATCAGCAGGTTTGAAGCGATTTGAGGTATGCATTCATACATAAAACCTGCTCCTTTTGGAGCAAATTTTTTACTGGGATAAAAAATACGACTGTTGTGAACAACACCTCATAATTCAGTGTGCTATTTTGAATTTAAATCAGCTGATTTAAAACAAATATAAAAAATAAATATTTACCAAAATAATTAAATTAGATCGATCTTACCTGACTATTTTCTATTTTTCAGACGAAAATCAGAAATAAATTTTATTTTGTTTGTTTACCAAACAACAGATTTAATTTGAGCCGATCTAATTTGACACCGCAAGTAATTTGTTGCAAAAATTGCCGAAGGTTAAATTCGGATGTTAGCCGGATAAATTTTACAAAGGCTTACAAAAACTAATGCCGTTCAGCGCAGGTCTCTTCGGATTAATTACGACAGCACAATAAACATAGCAAGCAAAGTTCTATTTATTTAAGACACTTTTTGTTTACAAAGCAACAACAATATTTTTAAACAATTGTAAAATGTTAGTTAGAACATAATGACAATATAACATGATAGCACACCTTGTGAATACCCCAAATTTTATGTACTTAAAATGTCTGAATATTTGAGCTGGCAGCACTCTTTCAAACTAAAGTATTTTTGAAAAACATAATTAAGTGTTTAACAGGCAGATAGACAGACAGACAGACATTGAAATACTATCTATAGCATCAGTTGCAATGAATAATTATGTGTTGCATTTTCCTTTTGTTGTATGTATTAAAAACGTAAACAATTCATCAATACAGCAAATTGTAATGCCAGCAACTTGTGTTGCTTGTTGCACGTTCGCTTGTACGTTCATTCTACTCACGGCTGCTTGAAGTTTCGATGATGGTGAAGTTGATGCTTAAAACCCACACACGCAATATTTTTCTATTAAAGTCAAGAATAAAAAAAAAAACACCACAATGAAATGCTAAATATCTCTCAACCACTGCATTTTGGTTGTACTCGTTCGTGGTCGCTTCTAAATACTAAAAACCTAAAGTAATTGCGTAAATGGTCTGTTTAAGAGGATAACTGCTGTCATTATGAATTTTTCTTGAAAGCAGCAAAAGTTAAAAAAAAAAAAATTCTTCGAATATGGCGTGTTATGCAACAATCTTATTCATGACGCCTTAATTTTTGTTTCAACTGAGGATTTTGTACTTAAGACTTTTTACTCATTCCGTTGCAGCTTGCGTTGCATAAACAAAAAAAAAAAAAAGTAAATGAATGTGAAAATAAAAACAAACAAACAAACAAACAAGAAAGCAGAAATTTCTGTGTAACTTACCGCCAATTTATTCGTGTATACAACTCAATACAATTCAATTCGTTTTTATTTCAAATCAATTCATTTGACTTTAGGCTTTACAGATGATATCACAAATCTTACTTGCATCTCCGCCTGCCTGCCTGACTTTTTTTCAGTTTTGTTGTCTTTGTTGTTGTTGGACTGTTTAATGCCTCCAGAAGCAGAATCAGAGCCAGAGTCAGAGCCAAAGCAATTATAATGAGCAAAACAAACGAATTGGAAATAATTTTCAATTCATTTGTTTCCACCTTCGCCCTGGCAAACCAAGCAATTCGAAATGAAACAAAAAAATTTGTTAAAAGAAAACAAAAATTTTTAAGTTTTTTTTAATTTCTTCGAAATATTTGCGTGTGCGCGTGTGAGTGTGTTTGTATGAGCACCCTCCTTCGCAATCGCATGTGTGCGCTTCACTGCTCTTAAACAAATCAAATGTTTTTCTGTGGCATTTTATTTTTTTACTTTTTATGACGACAATTCGGAGCTGGCCGTAGGGGAATCTTTATTTTAAACTTTAAAACTTTGTGTAGGGAATTATAATATTTATTATTATTACTTTTTGTTTGTTTTTTATTTCTCTAGTGAGTGTTGACATTGTTGAAGTTCACTAGTGCGGGTGTGAGTGTGTTGAAAAATATAAGATATAAACTTTTCGTTGGCCTATTCGAGGCATTTATTTTGTTCCCTGAAAACTTAAAACAATTTTAAAATATAAAATAATTTTGCTATGATGCCAAAAATAATTTTTTGTGTGTTTGTTTCCCACTCCTGCCTGTTTCAATATCAAGTTTATTATCAAAACCACATCATCTTTGGCGGAAGTTTTTTCCATAAATTTTTTTTTATTTTTGGAATTTTTTTATTATCGCATTCTTACATAAGTTTTAACGAATTCATTATTGGTAACATGAACGAATTTATTTTTTTTGTAATTTGTTCTCTTCTGCTGTTGTTTTCTGTTTTTTCCTATTCTCGTCCTTATTAGCATCCTCATCATTTCATGCTTATTTGTTTGTTTGTTTTGCAAATTAAATAAACTTTTTCAATCTGAATCTTTGATTTCCTTTATTCGATTTTTTTTTTGGAAGTAGTTGAAGGTTTGTTGGTGTGTTCAAGTCTTATTTTTGGTCGCATTGTTCGGTTGTCTTTGGAATTGGCTTAATAAGATTTTTTTTCACTTTTTCTGGCATTTCAAAGATTTTTTGATTGAAGGTGTAAAAGTTTTTATTTTTAGATCGGAAATATAAAGAAATGAGAAATAAAATTCCCGCTAATAAGGCAGGTGTAGTTTTAATTTAAAGCAGGTGGTTTCGTCGCATGTATTAAATTTTTAAGTCCACCGCCATTTTGTTAAATAATATAAGTAAAAAGTTGAAAGCAAAGCGTTCATGGTATCGTTTGTTTAATATTGGCCGTTGCTTAAGCTCGTGTCCTTTTTTGGTTACTAATGTAGAAGTAATTTTAGTTTCACCATTTAATTTAAATGAAATTAAAAAAAGTAATGCAATGTACATTTTAGACTTCAGTTTTTAAAGTTATGTAAACAATAGCACTCGTCCTTGAAATGCTTGTAAGTGTGTAATTTATTACAAAATGCAACTGACGCTGACTGATCTGACATCAATTAAACTTTAGCAAAATTGTTTATTCAGAACATTAAAATGGTATGGGTGTTTTGCCTTTTTAATTAAATTTTTAATCATATCATTAATTTCCGAATATGACCACAAACAAACACACACACACACACACAAACACAACTCATATAACATTTATTATAATTTACGAAACATGTGTATGGAAAAAAGTCTTCTTTTTGGAACAGGACACCTTTGCAAAGCATCTCGTTGTTGAGTTTCTTCTGTTGGTTTGTTGCTGTTTATTTTAAAAGCAAAATACTTTATTTATTTTATTTTGCAACTTCCCTGCTTCACTCATTGTTCTTGGGATGCTGAGTTTGTCTTCTAAGCCACCGTTAGAGTCGTTAAGCAATTAATCAAGGATAATTACAATCCTCCAAAGTATACAATACCAACCAGCAATACACTGACTTGTGGCTGTGTAATAAGAAAAGTGTGTTTGAGTATTTGCATGCATGTTTGTGCTCGCCTAAGTAAATTGTGTGTATGTAGAAACCACAAACCTTTGGCAAACATACGGGTACCGCACGCATTGTGTGATAATAACCACGTAAAGCTTCCCGAGCAGTAAATGCTAATGTATCATTAATCACTTTATATGCGTTTATTCTCCACTCCTACCCCGACTTATTTTGCGGGGCCATAAAGGAGAAAGAAAGAGAAGAACGCAGCCCAAATAAACATATTTATGCAATATGTTTTCGTCTAATCGTAATGGATTCGGGCATCTTAAGGATGATTTTGTTTAACATGTACGCATTGTATCTATCGGTGTACTTGATACAAGTTTCATTTACTTTTTCACCTACGTGTTCATTTGTGTGTATATGAGTCTGAAGGCGAATGAGTATCTAAAGTTATAATTGTTTCATTAGCTTCCCGGGCTTAATGAGTTTTGCTGAATATTGGTTTATATTTTGCTTCTTATAATTTTATCTAATATTCATTTAATGGCCCATAAATGCCTAGTGTATAAAATTTAAGGAATGCCTGTTAAGAAATCTTTGTTGGTTATCTTTTCTGTTTCTTTGCTGTTGTTGTTTTTGTTGGAAAATCATTTATTAATTTTTTTTTCTGTCTAACAGAAGAATAAAAATTAATTTATATTTTTGATTAAATTATTTTATGCGAAGATTTATTGAGATCATAACGCTATGAAATTGAATAACGATGTCTTGTCGCAGAGTTAATTTCGCTTCACTTTTCAGGTGAAATTCGAATTACAATGTGTTGTATCGGAAGGACTTTCAAAAATATTTCCAACATAATGTTTTTTTATTAAGTTCATTTATTTAAATCTTTAAGACAAAATTTAAATTTTAATAGCAAATGATTCAATGCTTTAGATAAATTAAATATTTTCTTCTAAATTCGAAATAAAATCCGGGTTTTTAAGATAAAATTAATTTTTTTCTTTTTGTTTATTTTGTCCAAGTTTGTGTGCAGTTGTATATATTTTTTTGTGGTATTTCGTATTTGATTTAGTTTGTTTTTTGCAGATGGCTGCAACCAGCAAATACTGTATTGCAACTATTTACAAAAATCGTCTTCAACCACTTCCGTTTTCCGTTTTTGTTTAAACTGCTACATTGTACGTAGTTTTTGTTACAAGCTTTTTCCATTTCTAAATAAGTTTGTTACGTTTTTTGCTCAAATTGTTTTTATTATTTCTTCGTATTGTTGCAATTTGTATGTGTGAGTGTGGCACTTTTTATTAGAAGGTATAATGGAGAAAATGTTCATTTTATTTTGTCCTTTTTTCAAATTTTATTTTGTCCATTACAAGATTTTGGTACATTTTCAAAGATAAGTTATTTATAGGATTTTCAACAAGAAAAAAAAAACAAATAGAAATAAAAGGTTTCTCCGTTTTCAACCATTGAATTATAATTCTTTTTGAAAGTTTTTATATTAAAGAAATGGTGAAGTGACGTCCTCTAAAATTTAAGTGAAACTTTTAACAATTAAAAATAAAACTATTGGCTTCAAGGTTTCACTGGTAAAACTGTAGATTTTTATTATTTTAAGAAGCATTAAGAGCGTTGAATGACTTGCGAGTTAAGTTCATGAATGTGCCATCTTTAATACAATTTTAAAACCCGCTTTTTTATAATTTTTCATTTGTTATTTCCTAAAGAAGATGCAAGATTCATTTATATAGATGGATGCTGTAGTTGACAAAGAATTTATATTATTAACATTGATATGTAGATTATACTAAACGACAATTCCTTTTTCAGGTCGAAACATCTCAATAAAAAATTTTCTTATTTTTCGAAGCACTAATGAAACATTCTTAAAAGTAATGCAGTTAATTAAGTGAACGAATTCTTAACAAATTTTCTAAAAACAAAACATCTGATGGGCAACGTTATTCCCTTTCTACGAAGCAGATTGGTTTTCTGAATAGGCGATTATTTTTTTTCTTAACGAAAAGCTGCACATTAAAGAAATTTGCTTTTCTCAATGTCTCATTAGAGTCTTTCTATTCCGTCGCAAAGCTAACCGGCACTCATTTGCCAATTATTTTTTTACGTTTATTTGTCGTACCGATAAATTCAATCAGCTGACTTCCAACTTTTGCATGTATTTTGAGAGGTGTTGTCAACATATTTTTTTTCGGTATACTGAGAACACAGAAATCGTTTACGTACAGTTTATCGGTCAGTTTGTTGTCAGGAAGAAAATGGCGAAAAATATAACAACAAACCCTCACCAGTGTCAATATCAGTGGAAAAATGCGCTTTTTGTGAAAAAATGTATTGCTTCAAAGTGAGTGCAGACTTTCGTAAGACTCAAAAGAAAAGAACAAAATTGAAGTAAAATTTTTTCTAGTTCTCCTTAGCAGTTTGGGATTAAAATGCAGTAAAACCGGGTCAGTAGGAAAAGAGTTATAAATCAAAATGTGGAACAACTACCCTAAAAAATCGATAATTTTGTTAGATAAACTAACATAAATAGTGCTGGAATGCTCATATTGATATAAGATTTTTCGTTATATACCTGTATAACTAGAAATCATACCACAAAATGTCGTGAATATCGGTACATAATTTACCAAAGGCCCCTTACAAAGCCCCTTCTAGAAAAACACTTAAGTACGCCTAAAACCGAACATTTACCATAGATCCCATATAAAGCCCACTCCGGAAATATTCTTACTGTAGGTGGAGGGCATCAAAGATTCGGCACAGCCGAATATGGCATTCCGACTTGTTTTTTTCTGAAAACGTTTAAGAAGAATTTTGTTTTTACCACTGAATTCGTATCATAAAAGAAACCATTTTACAAATTTCTTAGTATTTATATTGCAGGTTTAACTTTTTGTACTTTTTCTTCATTGTTTGAACAAAAGCTCCTCCAATAAATGGATAATTATATAAAATAATAATGATCCTCTTATTTTATTCATTCATTCTGGCGATTTTCTTGTTGTTGTAGACACAACTAATAAGATGCAATTTCAAATAGAAGAAGAATTACTTATGAACTAAGAAACTATGAGTAAAAAATGGAATTAAGGAAAGTAATAATAATAAGAAAAAACAAATATAAACTTTTGCTTAAATTTTCATTTCATGTCTCAACTCAATACGAAACCCAACTAATACTTCAAATAAAATAAATAAAAAAACGCATCAGCTGCTTGTTAAACATTTTGATTTTTTTGCTTGCTTTTTTTGTTTTCTTGTTTTCAACCTTTTTTTTTTTGATATCATTCTTGTATGTTGCACGGCTTATTTATCATTAGTTTCCGGTGGGCTTGTTGTTTCCATTCATTATTTTATTAAAAGAAAGTACAACAAATAAACAAAAAAAGAAATTTAATTAGCGAACAAAATTTTTGTTAATTAGCAAAACTTATCAACATCTCAAGCTTAACGAGAAGACAGCGTTGAATACAACAAGACAAGTTGAAAATAAAATAAAAAAAAAAAAACAACTATGAAAAACGCATAAAAGCTTTTGTTGTTGTAGTACTCAGTTTTTGTTTACTTTCTTTTTTTAGAATTTCAGCACATTGAAGAAATTTTTCCTCTTTTCAGTTAAATGTTTTTAAATACTTTATCTTATCCTTCGTCTTTTGCACATTGTTCCTCTCCAAGAAAAAATTATGTAAACGTTTTTTTTTTGGGTCTAAACTTTCTCTGATACAAAGTATTTGTTATATAAAACTATTTATACTTTGTTTGCTGTTTTGTTTGGAGTTTTTTTTTGCGTTCTGCCAAGTTTGGCTTGAGTCCAGTTTCCTTTGGTGCATATTTTATGAATCCCTATTTGCACCTCTCCCTGCTCTGGTGCTTTTGTCTGTCTGAAGTTTAACGTGTTTTTATGTTTGTTAACATAATGCAAACAATTTTACAGTTTCTACAGAGCAAGTGTTTTTCCGTAGGCATCATGCTTTCTTTGCTCAATTTATTGCAGCGCATAATTCCACTGCAAGGATGTTTTCTTTTTCTATTAATCTTCTTTCTGAAAGTATAAAGAAATAATAGTGCTTGAGTATTTGTTATGGAATAATTTTTTTTGGTGGTGTAAAAAATCTTAATACGAAGCCAAAGTTTGGCAGAGATATTTTAAATATGAATTGCTTTTTTTACACAACTAATTAGTTTTTACTAAAAATTAAACTGCAAAAAATCAGACTTAAACTTAAATTGCAAGTTAGAAAAACTATTTGCCTTCTGATGTTAGATAATTTTTATTGATTTGGTTTTGTAAAATATTATTGTAGCTGCCAAGCAATAACATTGAGAAGTATTTTCGATTTTAAATCGCCTTGGCTCAGTGATGCAAAATGTGGCACAATTGTGCCATTTGTGGTGGCACTTTTGAATGGCCCTGTGGAAATCTATTTTCGCCCTTTCAGGTCAAAATTCAACACACTCCTTTAAGTCGTTCAATACTGTAGGGTAGGAATGGGCAAAAAATATCGATATATTAAAATATCGATATTTAAAAAAAATATAATCGATAGATATCGCCGATATTTTAAATACCGATATATCGATGTATCGATATTGTAATACGACTATCGAATTCGATATTTTTTAAAGTCAGTCTTCATTAAGAACTCAAAATTTTAGCCGTTTTTCAAGCATTATGTTTTTTAAGAATTGGAATCATTGCATGCATCATATGTTTTTTTTAACAAATATGTAGATCTAAAATAATTGGCATTTATAAGAAGCAGTGACGGATACAAGAAGCAGATTGTCTGGAGTGCACTTAAAACAGAGAGTGCTCCTGATGTCCATATCTGATGATTACTGGTTTGACTAAAACCAGTTGGTTCTTATGGGGTGCAATTCAAATTTTAAAAAAAGTTGGTACTTCCATGACTTATTTACTTCCATTTAAATTTTTCGTAATTTATTTTTTTTTCTTATGGTTTTTAGGTATTCTTCCCTTTTGTTTTTGTTATAATTGAATTTTTTGTTTTGAATAAATTTTTTTGTTTTTATTAATTTTTTAAATAAAATGAAACAATAAAAAGTAACAATGTAATTTCATATAATTAATTTTTCATACATATGTTTGTACAAAGGATATTTTTGAAATAATAAATATCGATACTCTAAAAAAATATCGATTCGATATATATCAATATATTTTTTCAACTTGCCCATCCCTTCTGTTCTTTAATCCGTATTCATAAAAATATTTGTACTTGAATAAAGGTTTACAAAACAAATTTTATATGAAAATTTAACTGGTTGTTGTTTGGTGTCAAGCCGCTTCTGTAGTTAATTTGGACTTTTTAAGTAAGAACTCCTTACTTTTATTTGCGAGTCTGCCTTCTTTTAAATTTAAATTCTTTTAAGTAAATATCAGACAATAAAGTAGACTGCCAAATGGTAAAATGCTTGCTTGATACAAAAATTAAATTTTGTATTGAAAAATTAAAATTCGTGTTGCTTTGCAGTGGTATTCGGCCATATTCTAGAAATACAAATTACGTGATATTAAAATCGATCGATATTTTGAATTAAATATTTTTTAAAACAACCATAGATTTTCCTGATTATAAGACTAGTTTCTGGTAAAGATAAGTGGTCCGCAAATAATACGGTATATAAAAGGAAATATTTTTATAAACTTTAAACACAGGTTAGTTTTCAAAATATGATAGATTTCAATTTTATGTTATTTCGATTTCCAGAACATGTACTTTTAAGCCATGTAAAATTTGTTGTTTTTGCTCTTAAAAAAATAAGACAAGTATTATGTATTACTATAAAAATAATGATCAAATATTAAAAACATATTTTGGCCATATCAAAAGTATTTTGGTCCAAAACAAAACAACTCAAAATGCGTCACTGCCTTGGCTAAGGTATTTTTAGCGTATACTTATTTACCGATTACACATTCTTTAAACGCCACCATATAAAAGTCGAACAGTCGCGAACTGTTTTTAAAGATTTGCCCTTCAATTTAAAATTACTAAAACTAATTTCAAGTTGAAATAAGAAAGATATATTTCTACTGAAATTTCAGTCGTTGTTCAAGTAGTTTGAAGATCTTTAAAGATTTTTGCATAACCTTCACAAACCTACAATTTAACTTAAACTTTCACGTTAATGAGCTTTTGTGAGCAAAACAATTATCTAATTTCGCTTCAGTGATATAAAAGTAAAAACATTTTCACCTGGATTTTAGTTAAAATTTTTATTATTTATGTGCAGGGAAACCGAAATGTGGTGTAAAAAGTTTTTTATGCACATTAAATATGCAGTAATAACTTAAGAATATGCCTTAACAAATAGAATCTTAGAATTATTTCTTTTTTATATTAAACATTTATATTTTTCGAATGAAAAATATGCTCCAAAAATTGTCAAAAATATGTCCCGAAGACCAAAAATTATTGATAATTCATATTTGAATATAGAAACCCCGTCAAAAATTATAGACGCTAAAGCCACGCCATGCATTAAAGTATTAACAAATGGAATTTTTGATTGCACCTTATTTGCAACCGATGAAAAGAGGGGCATGCTTATACCGATGAAAAGAGGGGCATGCTTATACCGGGTGAAAGTAAACAAAATTCTTCATTTCTAGTTGCAAAAATAAAAGTTCTACGTTGTTTATTTTAGTTGAAGAGTGTATTTAAAATCCAATAATTATTATTATTTTTGCGTGCATTTTGTTAAAAGTGAAAATTTTGATATTTCAAGTGGTTATTTTTTTTATTAAGACTTCTAAGTAAGTTTTGTAATTGAGCAATAATCGCCACTTTGCATACCGTTCACCACACTGTGCGATGGGCAGTCATGGGCTACCAAAACAAAATTTATTTGTGCCAAATATACTTTAGATATCATCAAATAAATGAGATTTTTTTGTCTTAAGTTTTTTTTTAGGGACGGTTGCTTAATTTCATATTCATTTATATAAAAGGAAGTTATGGCATTTAAGGCTTTTTTTGGGAGTGATATTTGTATAGGAGTTATGGTAAAATGCGAACCGATTCCAATAAATTTTGTTTTGCAGTAAAATATTATTTGGCCGAATTTAATCTAAATGTCTTGATGGTTTATGGCCAGAAAAATTTTACTTCGGAAAGAAATTTGTAAAATTAAATTCCTACTCTCACCATTTACAAAATTCGAACCTTGGAAACAAGGCTCACATGACCTAACAACCTGCCAGAGAGACAAACTGACCTCGATTTTGAAAGTGATTCGGAGTTAAGCGGTTACAAGAAGATAAATCTACATGGATCTGCATTACACACATTGCATAAATGCATACAATATATTTTTTTTCTTAATTTTGATAATTAAAGCACAGCCGCGAATAACGTTGCAAAAACGGTTTTTTTTTGAAGATAACCGTTAACATTACTCTCTTACTCTCTTACACTGTTTAAACCTCAAATCACCCGAAATTATGCACCTTAACACCTTCAAAATGGCATACAAAGAGTCAACAAGTGGAAGAACGTTGTAAGTTACTTACAAAATGATACAAAGAAAATTCCCAGCGGAAAAATGTAATCAAAAGGTATCGAGAATGCAATACATATCTTGTATAATATTTGATTCCAGAATTCATCATTCTGAACACGGAACATCTCCTAGGATTGCAATAAATTATTTTAATGCATCCTGCGAATGAATTAAATAATGCATCCTTTATGATCAACATTTGCAAACGACATAAAGGAAGCAAAAAGTAACGAATTTTTATTAAGAAAATATATAAAAACACGAATAATAGTCACGAACAGAAACAATACGTTCCTTGTTCTGCAAATGTGGGAATATACGTGGTAATCAATGCCAATTTATTTTGTCTGATAAAATAACCTTCTCAATTCCAATTAATGCATTATTATTCTTTCGGAAATAATACATTATTTTTTAAGTTATTTATGTAATCAATTCCTCATTTTCCCGCTGGGAAATACGTTTTTTGCTCACCTGAAAAATAATAATTTTGTAACTTGCAACGTTATTCGCGGCTGTGCTTCAATTGTAGCATAAAAGTGTAGAGGGCGAAATCCAAGCAACACGTTGAGTATATCAAACAAATTATTGTCATATTGAACTATAACATGGTTAAGGGCAGCTAGGGCATCAAAATATTAACCGATCTTTGATTAATCGATTAATTTTGGGCGATTAACTGTTCGAAAAATTTAATATTGCTTAATTTTGGTTAACAAATAATTCGAATAATTTATGTTGATTAATCGAAAATAAGTTTTTTTCTTTTATGTCAAAAACAAGCCGGTACGTTTTAAATACTCTTTTATTGTTTCTTAACAATTTTTAAATACAGTACAAAGACTGAAACTAAAGAGTTTGGGAATAATTTATTGTTAGAAATGTTTAGAACAGACTTTTGCCACAATGATTCAGATGAAGAAGATGGATTTTTTGAGGCAAATGAAAACAACCTTCTACCAGACCTTAACATGACTATTAAAAGTAGTATTAAAATTGTTCAAAAATCAAAAAGAGATTCATGTGGTACAATGGAAGACTACCAATTCTTAGAAAAGACTAGAAAAAGAACAGAGAAATTGCATGCTTTATAACGGTTTACTTTCAATTTCTCCAAAGTCAACAATAAGTGAAAGATTGAAGTTTCATCAAAACAAAAGAAAGAAATCGTTTGACACATAAACATTTTAACTGTATTCTCTTTTTAAAAGATTATGTTAAAAGATTGGCTTAAATTTCGAAGCTATTTTTTTTAAAAAAGTTTTCCTCTATTTTAACACGAAGAGCGTTTTGTTAAATTGTTGTTAATTTTTTAACAAAAATTATATGTTAAAAAAATTAAATTTTGGGTCTTATGTTTAAACTTCTAATCTAGACAAAATGAAAGTTATTCGATTAACCGAATAATATTAAATTGTTCGATTATTATTCGATTAAATTTTAACTTACGATTAATTATTCGCGCTAATAATCGGTTAATACAAAACATCGATTAATACTATAAAAGCAAACATAATATGGTTGTGGCTAATTTGACTATAATATTGTTGCGGATGACAATTATGGTTAAAATAACCATAATATGTTAAAAAAATGTTTTTCTCTGAGAGCATGTTTCATTAGGTCTAGATTGTCGTCCTACGCTCTTAAATATTTTTGTTGTCATTTTCGACTTAACAAATCGTAGTAACAAGATTCCTGACCTCCTTATTAAAATTACTTTGAACGTCCCTTGCAGATACCTTTGTTACCACAATTTGTTCCATTCTTTTTAGTGCTTGAACTTCATAATCCATTTTGAAGTGCCCAAACTCAATTTTATACATAAATTATTTATATATTAGTGTACTAAACTAAACCTTGAAACTTCTTTTGAAATCCTTTTGTTTTTAAAATATGAGAAAACATCATAAAATATGAGAAAACATCACCTCATTTATTTCGTTTTTAATATTTTCAATTAAACTAATGTAAGTTTTTTTTCATTGTATTATCAATATGCTTGAAATTCTCTTCGGGGTTTTGTTAACAGAACATTACAGTGTCTGTTAGACTAATTTTTATTGTTCTTTGTTTATATACATTCTTATTGGATATACATATCGCTGCAACATGTTACTTATTTTTCGTATTTATTTTATTTAACTTCATGTTATTTCGTTTCTCTTATATTCCAATTGACTCTGTTGCACGCAGACTCTCTCTTAATAGAGGAATACTCTCCCAATAAGAATACACCGGGGATGGAAATCAAAGTCGATTTTTTAGTTCGTATTTGACTTTGTTGGTACCGTGGTACTATTGCGACTTTCTTGATACATTTTAAAGCGGAAGCGTTTATTGCCACCTTTATTAAAAATTGTTCATGGATTCGTTTTTAATCTGGTTAATAAATATAAACTCAGGCATCAAAAAGTTCTAAAATGTTTGAATTATGCGGTGCTTTTAACAGATTTATTACAAACGTACAACACACCAGTAGAGGCCTAGGTGTAAATCTTATTGTAATGAGGTTGCATCGTATTGATGCTTCGTCCTCCTTCAACCTAACCTATTACAAACGTGGAACCATTGTCTACCAACTGTCTGTAAATCGAGGGCATTCACGCTTCACACCAGGGGTCCCAACCGCTTTTGTCTCGCGGAATCCTAGAAAAATACTTATTTTTCAGAAAACCCATAAAAGTAATTTGTTAACAAAACTATTTGTCAAAATTTTGTTTTTTTTATGACTTTAAAATATATAACAGTGAGCTTATCATATCTTGTGTTTCATCATGTGTTTAAATTCGTTAGTTTTTTATTATACATATATAAAAAGGTCGAATAAAAACAACTTGAATTTATCTTTAGTTTTTCTAAAATCTTTGGAGGAAGTTTCCTGACGATCTGATCTAAGCAACCAGTGAAATGCGCATAAGAATAGCTTATCCCTTCAACAATAAATTTCAGTGTTTTTATCATGAAAACAAATTAGGAATTAACAAAATCTTTTAAATTAAAAACTAAAACCTTAACAAATGGTACCAATTTCGTCTTAAATGTACATTTTGTTTTAAAAGTTGGTACAATATTAGAAATTCCATATTCCACCCCTGAAATGCACTCATAAAATCTTGTTTACTTGCTGTTAACAACAGATTCACGAGCACAAATTTTCATTTTCTGGCATTCAGTGGGGTTCAAAATGTTTAGCAATGCATAACCCTACAACCTCGGATTCTGTAAATTCGTTATTAGTTATCGCAAGCAGACAGTAGGAAATTGTTAAAAATACTACAAACATTTACTGTTTCGTCATTGATATTCTAGAACAATTCAGCTGGTGTTATTTGTCAAAGAGGTCGCTTTAAAAAATTAGTAATTTTTAGTTAGAGACTACTTTATTTTTGTTGTTGTTTTAAATGTTAAAACGTTACGCTTATCAATAATCAGTTAATTGGTACACACTTATATGCACACCTACATAGAATATCTGTGGGAAAGAGGAAAAATTGCTTAAGCGAACTTAAGGTAAAATTTAGGACAACGTTTCAATTATTATTTTCAATGATTATTTAGGAAGTTATAGCAAAATTACTTTTTGCTTGCTTTTTTTTAACTTTTGGAATTAAATCTCAAGTTTACTTCCAAACTGTGACGTTGGGAGCATTAAGGAATCAAAACTTAAAGAAACTACAACTGATGATTTTATAAGAACAAAAATATATTTTAATAAAGTCTAAAATTACTTTCCTTCAAAACATAAAAAATTTAAATTAAAATTGCTTCTCATGCCCACAGAGTATTCTTTAAAATAGTTTGGAAAACATATAAAATTATTAATACTCCAGCACTGAATATCGGCAAATTGTCTGATCCATTGCAGCTGTAATTAAAAAGAAATTTATTTAGTTATGATTATGATATTGAATTTTTTTACCTTTCATCCTGCTGAACCCATGTTATATCGGTTATATCAATATTGGAATGTGTTGAAAGTGTATCAATAATTTTTTTCATATTGTTGCTAACTTGTTGGGTTCTGCTTAAAAAGCGGATAATTGATATGTCGGGTGCAAAGTCTGAATAGCCACAAACCAGTGTATCATTTTCGAAGCCACCTAAATATTTGTACTTGATCGGGACGTTTTTAATTTCGTCGGAATATTGTGTACTTAAATAGCCATTTTGAGCTTCACTCCAAGGAAAAACCAACGACTCTGCAATGCGCTGCGAACCACTACCAATATTTTTTATGTAGCTCAGTTTTAAAGTATAACTTCCTTTCACTTGAGATTCAGGCACAGTTACTTCTATACATGATGACTCCTCGTTGCTGGGTATATGAGCTACTTCATACCAAACCCCTTTAACCTAAAATTAAATACTCCTTTAGAAGCAATCCGAAATCAGCCAAGACAAGTACAGTAGACACTCGCAAATTAGAAATACTTTGTTTAAACGGCAATTCGAATTTTATAATTTCCGGACTTATTTGAATGTAAAACGCGAATAAAAATATGTTACATAACTACATTTTTGTTTTTCTTTTTTTCAATAACGATAACGATAACAAAAAAATTACATTTCAGTTCATTAACATCAAATATTTATGGATGTATGTATGTTTTTTTAAGCAAAAGTTAGTAAGTTCAAATTTGTCAGAGTCTACTGTAATAAATATTTTCTTTTATACCAGTCTGGGTATGATCGGATGGGCTGTGCCGATTTCAGAGCAACTCCAATATGCGGAAGTAGCCGTAAAAAATAAAGTTATTAATAAAATTGAAACGGTTGAAATAATTTTGAAAGTCATTATTTTTATCAAGAATATCGATACTACGAACCTATCACAACAACTTAGTATTCACTACTAAAAAAAAACTTATTGCTAAGTATTTATTTATTAAATTATTTTGTTTGTATATTTTATACTTGGGCTTTAATAAATACTCCTACACCGAGGTAAACGTTAGCCAAATAAAACAATACTACAGAAATAAGAGTTATAAGTTCAGCGACTCACATAAAGACATGAACCCTTAAGTTGATTAACGAATATCTTTCTATGTATAAATATATATTGGTTAACTTTAGTTTTTCTAAGTGATGAAAAACGGGAAAAATATGTTAAAATTGCAAACACTGGTCTAGACTTATAGAGTTTTAATATTAGCGCATATTCTGACCAGGTTATCAAAAACTGCAGTCGAAACCAAATACGGTCGGGCAAAAAACGAAAATTTCTGTACAGCTTTTCGATTTTTGAGTTGGTTCTTAAGCGACTGTTTACATTTAATGAATCAGAAGTAAAAATAACAGTCTTTCTTTGGCCAATGACAAATAAAGAAGGGGAAGAAATAGCAGTTTTTCTATTTGACTGCAGTTTTTTAAGCACTGGTTTTGACAAATAAAAACTCTAGGAATTTGACGCTTTCAAACCGCTAGCGTATTGTAAAACGATCGGTATATTTTATTAAAACTTTACTTTAGAGAGAAAATTAATGATGCCCAACTTCCTTTAATTTGATGAACAACTTATAACATTGTTTCACTAATGTTGATCTTTGACGCCATAAAGTGTAAATATTCCAGGTCCTTCTGAATTACAAAGTTGATTTGACGATAACGGTATGTCCGCGCGAATAATTTAATGGGGTTTTCGAAGATCCCAGATATGATGGGGACTTGGTTTTTCTATATTTCAGTCACATATACTCCAAAAATGGCTCAGATATGGGCAAAATAAGAAGAAAAAAAACACAACCTTATTTGTCAATACACAATATCCGACAAATTATGGGCAGGATTGGAAAAGTGGGCGTATCACGAAATTAATTTACTTATGTCTAAAGGACAAGTGGGCGTGGTGCAAAATACATTTCTTTATATATAGACAGCGGTAGCTGAAAAATTTCAAAATTTAGTGCACATACCCGTGTTTCCAGTACACAACATCCGTTAAAAAGTGGATGTTATTGTGGGCGTGGTACCTCCCACACAAATACCAAATACAACAGTAACAGTAAAAGTGACAACATTTTGTACAAATACCTTCGATACTAATACCAGCTAGACATCCGAAAAAAGTTAGCAAAGCGCACCGGCTTAACTAGTACATATCGTTATTTTAATATAGAAAAGCCCTAACTAATGTTTTCCTTACTTTACAGGAGAAGGAAAAAACTTAATAAAAATTATAGTCTTGTAATCGCGATTTTTTTTAAACTCAGTTTTTTATTAAATTGCTTAGAGAATTGTACAAAAAACTGCGTTTAAAAAAAATCGTGACTGCAAGACTATAATTTTTATTAAGTTGTTTTCTTCTCCTGTAAAGTAAGGAAAACATTAGTTAGGGCTTTTCCATATTAAAGTAACGATATATATGTATATAGTATACATTTGTACATATATATTTATATTTTGACAAAACATCTCAAGTCAAGATAAGATAGGAAAAAAGTTTTTAAAAAACTCGGTTTAAAAATAATTTTTATTACATAATAATATAAACCGAAATTAAAGAAAAATTTTGCTTATAATTCAAAATTTTAAAATCGTAAACAAAAATGTGTTTTGAATGCAAATTTGACTTATGATGTTTTGTCAAAATGCCACAGATTTATGTACATATGTATAGGTGAAGGGTATCTAGAATTCGGCATAGTCGAATATACATATCACATTTTATTGCTTCTAATTTACACTTCTTTTCATTGTAGTTTTTTCAAAGCCAATACAACAAGCAAGAACGCTGCAGCGCATTGTAGACATTTGAATTTAAAACTTATTTGGTTGTTTATGTTTTGTTTTGATAAAACATGTGTTTTCATTGGTTGAACACAGCTTCCAAAAATAGTAAAACGCTAGCAAGTCACGTTTTTCAATCCGTTAGCGATTTGAAACCGCTTCTTTTTTTCTTGTTTTTTTAAGAAGAAAGCAGTTAGCAAGTTAGTGTACTTTATTTCTTTTATGACATAGAAAATTGTTAAAACTCAAATCAGTTCTCTATTACGACGTTTTTAACATTTTAACAATCTGGAATAAGTATTAGTATTTATTTTTGTGTTAAAAATTTCTGGAAATTATTCTTAATCAAGTCTTAGATTTTTTTTTAATTTTGGAAAACATTTTATAATGTTTAATTCTTCATAGTTTCAAAAATAAAGGAGATTAAAATTCTTCTCTTTCAAAAACGATTAAAATTTAATAAGATAATAAACATTAAAATTCGAAATGAAGACATGGTTTTGATCATTTGCAAAAAAAAAAAATACTGGGTGAACATAATAAAAGAAAACTAGAGAGAAAAAAAATAATAAGGAAATTATTATAAATTTGTATTCTTCCATTTCCAGTTAAGAGACATCGTTCAGATTCAATTTCGTGTTATGCGACACTCAATCTGCACACAGTTGTTTCATGAGAGGTAGCGGTTATTTTCAGTTACTAACAATTGTAAGATTTAAAGAATCTTTGGAGGACTACTCCAGCTCTTTTGGCTCAAGGACACGTAACTTGTGACTTTTAGAGTCCCGTGAAGAATTTGGCACAACCGTTTGATAAGAATATGCCCAAACTTCAACAAAAAAATCTGCTAAATCACAAAATGAAGAATTAATGCTAAAAGTCTCCCAAGATTAAAACCAAAAATTTTTAACACTTTATTTAACACTTAACACTTTTAATTTGATAAATTTATGCAAAAAAATTACGCTAAAAATCTGCTAAATAAAAAAGAATTTTAATACAAATATTTGATAGAAACATTTAATTTTAAATAATATGCTAAGAATTCTGCTTTTTTAAAAATTAAAAATGTGCAAAAAAATCCCAAAAAAATATGCTAAAAAGCATTCAGCAACTGAATCTGCTAAATCTAGCAGACAAAATGGTTACACTGGATGTAGTCCTTACAGTATTATAATAACCCTTTTTTAAGTTCTGGGTTCAACCTAAAAAAAATCTACAATCGTCTTTAGGAATTGGTTTTGTATGAAAAAATTCCTTTAATAAAAGGCAGGAAATTTCATGGCACAAAATTTTGTTTTAACAAAAAATCCTGGGTCAATAGTGCAGACCAATAACTTTTATTTGTAGTCTACTGTAGAAAAACTCCTGATGGCTTAAACTGTTTTCAATATTAGTCAAGTTAAAATATTGATGATATGTTTTGATTGTATTTGTTGTTTTGGATGTTTGCTGTTGCAATAAAAATTCTTTACAATTCCTACCAGGGATGGAAATTATAGTCCAGAACACTCTAAATATTATTCTTTTACACTTAACCTGCAATGGAAAAGTTATATATGTAAGTTTCAAAGTATATTTATTCTGAAGTCGTGTTTTCAGGGGTGTTGCTTTAACTATGTCTGTCTGAAATGATGGCACGTAGACTTAATACAGCAATATCGGTCTATAAATTACTCAAATGTGTACAAGCAAAACTTAATTATTTTAAGTTTCTGTTTACTTGATGGACTACATTGTTGCACTTCCACATTAAATAAAAATATTGTTAGCCGAGTCCATTGCATTTCGTCACGAAATAAAAGATATTTGGTTTAAAATATATGACTAAAAATGAACCAAATCTGTGCATTAGTTTACAGGGATCCTTTCTGAAATTAGGATAGCGATCTTACGGAGCAACATAGAATAATGCAATTTAGCTCAAATACTTTAAATATATGTTTACCTTATCTCTAAACTGATATTCTCTCGGATTAAAGGATTATTTCGAATAATTAATTTTGTTTTCGACTAAAAGAAAAGTATTTTTCCCTAGAACATTAGAAATTATGCTTATTAGGAAAAATTGCTGAGTTGTAAAAAGTTTCAAAAGATTTTAAAAATTTGAGCAAAGAAATGTAAAATAATCTTTCCTTAGGGGAGGGTATAAAAGAGTCGACAAGGCCGAACATAGAACCCTTCCTCTTTTTAGTAACAAATTTATATGTTTTGTTTAACCTTTGAATTTATTAATTTTTTTAGTTAAATTTAGAAAATGTTAGATAATGTTTGCAAACAAAACACAGCTGTCTTTGTTCTTTTTAAATCAAATAAAAAAAAAACAACAACAAATTTAAAATAAATAAGAGGTAATAAAGAGCATTCTGACTGCAGGGTTAAGGTAAAAAATTGTTCATATTGAGCACTAGACTAGACGAACTTAAAATACAGCAGTCGTAAGTTTTCACAATAAATATTGAATTTGGTTATTTTTAGATATGCTTCAAGTTATCCATTTATTTAATATTAGCAAGCAAATGCTCAAACTGTGCTCTTTCCAGGTCTTACAATATATTAAGCGAAAATTATTTCATGCTGCCTTAAATAAAAGAAAATGTTGGTACAACATAGAAAACATCAGTTTTCCATCCCTGGCGTCAATCTTTTATTAATCTAAATTCCTTAACTCGTCTTCAGAATGAAAACCTTAAGTATGTTCCTGTGTGCATTTATGTCTAAATGTTTACATGCACATACATACACACCAAGCTAACTGGATGTTGCAAGTACATGTACTAAGGCTTTGCACTCGTATGATGTCAAATATGTAAAACAGCATTATGCAACAATTTAAGACTGTGATACCGTCGTCTTTCCCAAAAACATAAAGAAGCATGAATCCCATTTCAATATACATAGAATGAACTTTCAGTCTAGAGAGTTGAGTTGACTGAGTATAATAATGCCAAGGACATTATTACAATACATCTTACAAAACAAAGGAATGACAAATAAAAAAAGGAAAAGCAGACAAAAGCAACTATGAAAGAAGGAAAATGAACAACAAGACAAGAATGTTTGGCACAGTATTTAAACTAGCAACTAAAGTTCAAGATGCAACTGCAACAATGGCAGCTCATAAAAATTCCTTTACAGGATGTACTAGGTACCACACAAGCACACAGACAATTGGATATGTCAGACTATCAAACATACAAATAAGTATTCAGGGTGTATTTCGTATATATATGTATGTGTGTGTGTGTGTGTGTGTGTAAATATGTATATATATTTTAAACTAGTGAAATATCAAAGAGCGCGGGCTCCTAACTTAGGCATCAAAATGTGTTTACTCATGGAAATGTTGATGATGTCGATGTTAACGGTATGCACTGTTTGTTTGTGTATGCATAATATAATGTGTTTATTGAATGCTGGCAACATTGGCATCTTTAAGATTCCTTGCAAGTCGAGCGTAGTGAAGTGCATTGAAGTGTAAAGCGGAAAACAAAAGAATCAACTTAAATTGATTCTCAGGAACAAAGTTAAACAACACGCAAAACTAAAATAAGGATTTAAAAATGGCAAAAAGAATGCAGAAAAGGACACCCGCCCTTCAATGACAATGACACTCTTTTCTGCAAGCACGTTAGTGCTGCATGTGGAAGTGATGTACAATATACAAAAAAAATAATAAAGGAGATGCCTTGACTTTAGGCAAGTGCAAGTTGATTGCAAATTATTCGCAATAAGCAGACAAAACAGACAAAGCAACCATCAAAAAACAACAATCCAACTACTGTTGCTGTTGTATGCAGTTCATTGCAAAATGTTGTTTATACTCCAGAGACACACTTCAGCCTTTAAATACAAAATGCCATACAGAAGGATGGATGGTTGAAGATGTATAGATAAGTATACATATATACTTTCAAGGATGAAAGGATGGCTATAACAGAGTTTTTTTGATAGTACCCATCGCGTAAATTGCAGATTAAATATATTTATATAGATTCGAGTGTATGTTTGTGCTAGTACTCGAATAAATAATTGTCCTTTGTTGGTGCTGCTGCTGCTGCTGCTGATGCTCGTATTGTGTTGTTTATATTTCTTTTATCGCCACCTTGATAAAATTTAAGCATGATTTAAATATAAATACATATTTTACTTTTATTTCTATTGCTGCAGCTTGAGAACGGCGAATGTTGAAAGTCAACCGGACGGACAGTTTGGCAGGCAGTCAAACATTAGCATCATATCATATTAAAATCTAGATGCAGTCGTTAAGAAGACACTTTAGCAATAAAAACTTATTTCTACTTCCGTTGTTTGCAATTTTGTCAGCATCGCAGTTGTCTGTTCATCACAATTGTAATCAGCGTCATTGCCATTATCATCGTATTCCTAATCATCAGCAGCATCAGCAGCACTATTGTTGTCATTGTCATCACTACTGCTTTCCATAGCAGCAGACTTACGCACTGCGCTCGCTTAACAATGCTTTACGAAACTGCGCGCAATTTTTGATATAATTTGCTTTCATTATAGACTCAAGTGTTTTGACGGCGTCAATTTGCATTGAATGGAATTGCATGACAGTTGTGCACGTCGAGTCGAGTCGAGAGTCTCGTGTATTATTGTTGCTGCTTTTTATATACATTTTTTGATCAAGTAGCTATTCGCCGTTACAGAACAAAGTATTTATGTGACATTTATTTATTTTTTTATTCTTTTGTTAAATTAAAATTCTAACACTTAATGCGAGTGTGCTAAAATAAAAAGCGACATAAAGACTTTTATTAATGCTTTCCAAATAAATTACTAAAGTTACAAAGTGAAGGTGATAAGAACTACTAACCATTTATTTTTTGCATAAAAACACTAATAAGTTTCGTAACTGAGAGTTAAAATAGCCGGCTGTAATTTTGTGTGTGTGTATTTCATTTTAGAATTTGTCAGCCAAGTTAATTTGCTTATACAAACTTTCGTTTCTGGTAGCATTTGAAAATATTTTACAGGAACAGTGTACTCTTTGCTGAGGTCCGTTAAGCCAACGGACTCTTCTTTGTATCTTATGACCTTTTTAAAAAGGGTATTTTTTACGCTTTCATCATTTAAAAAAACCGAAACCGATATTAAATAAATAAAATAGAAATATTCCTTAAGAATTGAACATTGCAAAAATGGTAAAATAAGGAAAGAACTGATGAACTTTTTTTTGAAGTATATAATTTTTAACATTTTTGAGGCAAAATCCTTTCCAAGAACTAGCTAAATTAAGCAGTCAAAAGCTATCGCTTCCTTACCAAACCAAAATATTAATTGGTCATTATTCAATTCATAATTGCTAGGGCCCGGATTTTTAAGCAGTTTAAATCGAGTTTTATGCGCATAAAACATACACTAAAAATATGCACTTAAAATTTTTCTTAACACATTTATTAATCCTAAAAAAAACATTAAAATAAATAAAAATAACATAGAAACGCTAAAAATTCAGTCTCATTAACGAAAATAAGGAACAACAAAAAAGCAGAAGTAAAAATAAAGTAAAACACAAAATATAAAGTAAAACAATCATGTAAATTAAGTCACTTGTTTGATGGATATTTGAACCTTCATATAAAATGAATTAAGATCAATACTCATTTTTCACTACGCCGTTTTCGTAAAAATTTAAATTAAATATGCCAGCAGTTTGTGTTATTGTTTTCTGGCCTTTATTTTTCTAACAACTTTATTAAGTTTGAAACATATTTGATTTCTCTAATTTTACAATAGTCTCAGGGATAAATCTGTAATTTGAAGACATACAAATTATCCGAGCTTTAATATTTGGTAAATTTGTTATTATTTTTTTTGATACTGCATTACCATCGTTCCATCATATCCTTGAATTGTTCATCATTTTCAGCATAACACACAACTAATTTCAATCACTTTCCCCACCTTGTTGTCATGAGATACTTCTCCTAATATGCGACAAAACGCGATGTGCTTTGCAAAATATCTTTTCCCATAAAACCAATTGCATCGCAAAATAAAGCAAATAAAAATGCACCAACAATATGCAATGTCAGCAAAATATGCACTAACAAATCGATGCCATTTTATTTAAAATTTCTTGATTTGAAAATATATTAAGTTTATGTTGATCTCAGAAGAACGGCCACAAATATGCATTTGCATAAAAATCCGGGCCTTGATTATTGCATATTAAGTACGGTCGAAAACAAAAAAAGGGTTGTTGCTGCAATAACAAATTGCCTAAAAATTAATTTAAATCAAGCTTTTAAAAGATCTACTAACTATACTTATGTTTTTCAGTAAAACCGTTTTATTCCCCGTCGATTCCGATAATGGGAAAGATACCTACATATATTTGAAAATAAAATTGTTTTTCTATAAAACGTTATTTCTTGTTTTTTTTTTTAGTTAATTGTTAATTTATATAAAGTTTTAGTTTACGTGAAATGAATTTATAATATAATAATTGGCTGCAACCAAATTGTAAAAAATCTTCCAATTATTTTCTAAATTCTATTCGGGTGATTTTGCATAATAAATATTGCCCTTTTTTTCTTTTTTTTTGACAATTTTTCACTTTTACTCGAGTGCAGATACATTTTTTGGGCGTTTTTTCGTTTTGTTATTTTGAAAATTCTTCAATGAAATAGAAAAAAAACGGCTGTAGGATCTAGTAAAACAACATTTGTTTTCAGTTGTTAAAATAATATTATTCATTAAAATCCCGAGTCGGTAAATTAAGCTTCTCTTCATAGCCAGCAGCATTTTAAAGTTCGGTATTTTTAATTCGGGATCTTAAGTTTCGCCCATATGAGCCCAACCCAAATTATTATGTAGTTTTAAAACTCCTTTGTGAGAATTATTAGATAAAATTAAGAAAATAAAAATTGGATACTGTTTTTGACTATCAGTGTTGACTATTTAAGATAAAGTGGATGTTCAATTACATTCATTAAAATTAAAAACTTAGTGTACGCGGGTTTGCAAGGAAATGTTTATGATCAGAAAAAGTTGCATTGATTATCAAAAACAAAGGCAAATTGCTTATTGATCTTAAAATGCACCTCCAAAATATTGGAAAGGAAAAACTCGCTAAAATGAATTTTCTGATTTTTTTTTAAATCCATTTGAATACCATGCATTACAAATTATGGGTTGTTTCACTTTTTTCACTTCTCATTCAAATTTAAATTCATTCTGTTTACTTTGGCTGAAATGTGTTAGAATGTATATTCTGGTTTTGCTAATTATAGTTTTATAAGCATAAGGTAAATATTTTAGAAGTTATTTTTACTCTTATGTGTCCGCTTTAGAGAGTATACTGTGCTTAAAGTTATTGTTAAATAACGATTAGCCTTTGGTACGTTTTGGAATAGACGTAAGGAAAATTCATTTATTGGACATACCATTTCACTTTAAATTCCATTTCTAGTTTGAAGTCCAACCTAAAATTAATCATGGTAAGTTTAATGCATCAAAAATAAAAAAAAATACTAATGCACCGTGTCTCAAATATGCTAAAGTAGAGATCATAAAAAGCAGATGTCGTCAACCATGATTTTCGCTTTGCATGTTGGTATAACCGATTATAACAATCATATTAAGGTTGTATGTAAACGGATAAGTCGGATGAAGAGAATTCAGTTTAATGTTATTTTCAATATTTTTTTTTTACACACCGGTTACAGTACACAGCCAGACTCACAAGCGCACAAATTTCACATCACGTACTGCATATTTTTAAATGTTTGCTTTTGTTTCCATGTGTTATTATTGGGATTTTATAGCACTTCATTCTGGTAAATCATTGTTGGGAAATCGCGCTTACGACGATAATAAAAATATAACAGCTTACCAGACATTTATATGCAGTGACGAACATGAAGAATTATACAGCAAGTTTAAAAACTCCTGAAAGTAGGTATTCGATGCAAGATTTTCAAGTTAATAAATATAATAAAGCTCATCGCAACAATAGCCGGAGCAACGACAACAACACAATCGCAACACCGGCAGTTATGAACATGTGTACTCATACTGATGTTTGCTAGTTGGTATGTACATATGTGTGTTCGGATGTATCGCAAAAGTGTAAAGCTGTCTTAAAATCTACTCATTAAGCTGATTATATTGTTATCCTTTTTATTATAATGCCGTCATTGTTTTAAGTGTGTAAGTGATGTGATATAAACTCCCAAGCACACGCACGCACAACACATACACCTACACTTACCCAACAAACACATTGGAACGTGTGTAAATATTTGCTGTTGATGGAAGGTAACTCCATATATTTGCATTAAGACTGATTTTATGTTGTTGTTGTTGTTGTTATTGCTGAGGAATTTGACAGAGTTTTTGGTGGTGATTTCATACGTACCGTACGTGTTCGTAAAAAATATCAAATTCTCTCAAAGTTTAATAGGGGTTTCTATTTAAATTTTTAAAGTATCAAAAGTTTTTAGTTAAATATGGAGGTATTTTAGGTGTGGTCTCTCTGTTCGTTATTCAAACATTTTCTAAGGTAATTGCTTCTTAAGTTCGTGGCTAAAGATACTGCGTCGTAATTATGTAAATATTATTTGCACAAAGATTCCCGTTGTTTTCTTAGAAATTTTTAAAACAAAATAATAAAAACACAAAACTTTAGACAGAAATTTTCAAACAAAAAAAGCAGAGTACCGAAATGTTCTCTTAAGACAGAAACAATGTTTTAAAACGTTTCTGTTTATTTTGATTCATTTACTTGATGAAAAACTCATAAGGACACAGAATAGAAGCACTAGTTTCTTCGATTTGAATAATTTGTCATAAATAAGCGAAATGAAAACTAACAGCGCACTCATTCATATTGTTGAAGTGTTCGGCAATTGACACGCACATTCATGAATAAAAACGATACAGGGTGGTTTGAATTCTATTTCTCGTTTAAGTTTTGTGTTTTTATTTCAGCATTCTGTGAAAAAGGATTGGAGAATTCAATATGAATAAACACACAATAAAGCAGCGTATCCGAGCAATTGATATTCATTTGTCAATCCAACAACCTTTTCGTTGACACAGCGATCAGTTCATCAGCGACAATTACACCTATTTCATATAACTCTTTAATGCGGTGTATCTCCCGAAAGATAATTGCACCATATTTTATTCAAAATTACATCGGTGTTTCAATCTCTATCAACGGTTGCTCATATCGGACAATTTTGTTACGCCACAGCACTTTTTTTTATAAACCTCAATGTCTGTTGAAAGAGACATAATCAGGAAATGCATTATTTCACACATGACCGATTTTAACTGGGCTCTAAGTTTATCGGACTTAAAACTCCTGGCAGTTTCCATTGGTAATTTTTGAAAGAAAAAATTTAAGTTTACAAGCCAACAACCATCCCACAACTAAAAATCGACATTCGAAATAAAATCATGGCCATACACCCGAAATTTTGCGAAAAGTTATGGAAAATATGGTAAAATATCACTTGTGTACGAAGCAGGAAGTGGTCCCTACCATCAGGATATTAGTTTTCAAAGATAATCAAACAAAATTCCCCAATATTATACTCTATTAAGACAAATAACATAGTAATACTTAATCCCATAAACAAAAAAGTTTGAAACAATTTAAAACATTTTCATCAATTACCAGCTTTGGAGTATTTGGAAAACGTCACAGTAGGAATTGAAGCACTTTGCACCACTTACGATTACGAAGAGGAGTTTTCAAAGACACAAACGTAAAGATCACTTGTGCTAATATAAAGTTGCAAAATTTTTTTTAAATTTAAAGTAATTTGGGCGCAATAATTGGCTCTTAAGTCGGTATTGATAAAATTCACACCATAATTTATTCCTTGTTCCAATACAGCATGGATCACATTATCATTTGTATTTGACACCGAATAACATATGTAAAGAAAAAAATAGCGGTTCGAAGCACTTTAATGAAATCTAACAAAAATTCTGTGTACATATTTTGTTGTTGAATTTAACAAAAGAGCTACGATATTTTGCATTTGCAGTTTTGCAAGACTTATCCTGAACTCCGATAATTTAAAAAAATATAATTTTTTAATTGCTAAAACTTATATTTCGACAGCTCAATTCGAAAACCTCCTAAGTCGACTTAGCCAATCCAAAATTGCGCACAAAAAAGTAACTTTAAGCTTTGAGCGCTTCTCCAGCAAAACTTACGTTTTCGACTATGCAAGTTTTGGAATAAAGCTGTCGATTTTATAGTGATCCCCCAATAGCTCTTGGAGTGGCAAATACAATTTCTGGATATGTGCAGGTACTAATATCGTATAAATCGAAGATGGAAAACTTAATTTAAGACTCGAAATATCAACTACATCAAGATAAAGTTATAAAGTATTAATTCAATTGCAATTTAATTCCTCTCTCTCATCGTCGTTATTATTCCAATGATAATGAAGGAAATCTACTATACAATTGGGTTGGTTACCTGCTCTCAGTTGTTTTTGTCAGGGGAGGGCTTTGTGCTGCTGTTGTGACTGTAGTTTCGAACGAGTACCAGTACCAGTACCAGTGTCATTGTCAGTATTCATTATTAAAATAATTTCAACAAAAATACTTCCTTATCCCTTTTCCTTCTCATCGCTCGACTCATCCATAATATTTTCTTTTGTTTGTTTGTTTGTTGTCAACTATATTATGGTAATTAGATTTGGAGTTTTTCCCATTTTTGTTTTTCTTTTTTGGCCAGACACACAATTTTAATTTATATTTTAGTTGCTTTACAAAACAAGAGGAACAAAAATGAGAAAAGGAATTTTTATTGGACTTTTATTTAAATGAAAGTGAAAAATGGGGGGCTTTTCAAAATAACAACAATAATAATTCCATAAGTGGCAGAAGGAAAAAGTGTGGAAAAGTGTTAAAAAAAATATTAGGAAGAATATTTATTAAAGTCTCTTTTGTGTTTGTGCAAATACTAAAAAGTACTAGGAATTTGGAAAATTTGAAAATTTGACTTGTCTAAAATAATTATGGAAAATGAAAGAAAATATTTACAATACAAGTAAAGTTAATGAAGTTTTTGGATTTCACTTAAAAGCGCCACATGTACTCAAGCACTGTTTTTGCTTTCGTGTTGCTGTTTTGGTTGTCTGTCTACAAGGGTTGTTTCTAACAATATGTTACTCTTTTCTTCGTGTACACATTTTTATCTTATTGAAATATAAAAATTTTAATATTGTCTTGCAAAACGTTACAATCAACGGGTACACCATATTGTCGTACTTGTCCTCTTTCCTGTCCATGGATTTGCTTTAAGGATACTCGGCGCATTAGGAAATCAAAAGTTAAGAACATAATGACGGTGCTTTCAAGTAATGCTGATGATTATGAATAGCAAGATGATTATGGGAATAAACATATTAAGGGTTGTTTAAAAATTAGAAATATTTATGTATTTTTATTGTTGATGCGATTGTTTTCTTAACCACCACTTCTCTGTCGCATTGTGAGCAGTCATCCTTTTCCAGGACTTGTAGAAATTAACTGCAGACGGTGTTAAATTTCTCAGTTATTTCCCCAAGCGCCCATCAAAAAACCTGTAACATAATTTTATGTATTTTGCTGTAACTAAAATTGTTGTTGTTGCCGGGTTTTGTAATACATGTGCGGAATAAAATAAAAAGGATCGGTAAGAAAATGCTCTTCATTTAAATGACGTGTACAAGGGTGTCTGTCTGTCTGTCTATCTGAGTGTCTTTTGTTTGTCCCACAAACAAAAAAAAAGACAAGAGAATATTAAATAAGAAAATTATATTTCCACCTTTTCATTAAAGCAAAGATAAAAACAAAACATCTAATGCAGCAAAAAAGTCAAAAATTATGATTTTAGGTCTATTAATGTACTCTTCGCTCTACACGTACCTTCTAATCAGGGCTGTAAATGAATAATTTATTTTTGAATAAATTCGTGAATCATTCATGCAGTGAATTAGCAAATTTTGAATTAACTCTTTTTACACAAAAAATGAATTGAATGAAATTTCAATCCAAGTTTTTCTTTCAAATGTGCTAAATTCCCATTTCATACTATTAAGAAACTGAAATTTATTGTTGAAGGGATAAGCTATTCCTATGCGCATTTCACTGGTTGCTTAGGCCAGATCGTCAGAAAACTTCATCCAAAGATTTTAGAAAAGCTAAAGATATTATACAAATAAAACTGTTAAGCGAATAAGAATTATAAACCTCAGTTTTACTTGTAACAATATCAAAGCTTAAACAAAAACAACAACAACAACAATAAACAGTGAGTTTATCTTTTCTTACAGTCCCGACTATTTTAGAATCAATTCAAACGAATCAGTAAAATGAATTGCAATTCGTTTTCAATTCAAATGAATTTGTTAAAGTGAGTTGCAATTCATTTTACGGATTCATTTGAATTGAATTGATCTTTAATACATTTAAATGAATTAGAAAAAAGAATTCGCAATTCATTTCCAACTCATTTGGATTGAATTAATTGAAATTTGAATTGACTTTGTAAGTAAATCTACAGTAAGCATCACTGTCGTTTTGTTATTCAACAAAAAATTTTTTTTTTGTAAAAGACAGCAAGCTCGTTTTGTATATCACCTAGTAAAGTCCAAAGACAAAACATTCTTAGATTTGAAATTCCTATGATATACTGGAATTGCCAGTAGCGGCAGAATAGGAATTGAGTTATTGGGTATCGGCGAAAATCCTATCAAAGTGGGAAATTTTTGTTTATTTGCTAAAAGAAACTTAAATTTTTATTTTTATCAAATAGTGTGAAAATATTATTAAAGGTGTGTTTAACAATCATTTTTTGTTTAAATAATCTCTTATTTATAAATTGTGGAAAATTACTTTTTTTTAAAAAATTTTTAATCGAATTTTAAAGATTTTAGCAACTTTGAATCTCAACATAACATTTTTTTCTGTCAAAGCTGTGTTCGTTTACTCAAAATTCTTGCTAGTTTTACTACAATTCGAAAATTTGTTTACTTTTTGTATTGAAAACTTTTAACTGCAACAAAAATAGTAAATTTTAGTAACTCCCTTTAGATCTGCTCTTGAATTTGATTGATTGCAACTCATTTTTGATTTCATTAATTTGAATGAATTCAAATGAATCTGTAAAATGAATTGCAATTCACTTTAACAAATTCATTTGAATTGGAAACGAGTTGAAATTCATTTCTGCCTAATTCGTTTGAATTGATTCATATTTAATTCAATTCTTTTCTGCTGTGAAATGAATTCATTCAAAACTTAGCTAATTCGTAAGGAATTAAAATCAAAAATGAATGATTCATTTACAGCTCTGCTTCGAATTCATATTTATATATACACACACATACACGCTCTCATATAAAATCATAATTTACGTTTTTTTTTTCTTTAAGCTCTGAAAATCCAAATTCAGCAATCGTGATTTATGAGGGTTTTCCTATTTTATTTTATTTTTTAGGAAAATAAGGAAAGAACATAAAAAATGAAGTGAAATGCAAAAAGTGGGATTGAAGTGGGAAGAAATTTAATTTTGAAAATTAACCCTGACAACAGGGGTTGAACCAGCAATCAAGTGAGATTTAAAATAAAATAACTTTCATGGGTTGGCTACTTATTTGACTTTTGCGTGAGTGTTGTTCTATTAAGATGGGCTGTTATGTTTAGCTTGTTTTTGCCTTTGTCTTGGGTCGTCCAGTTGTGACAGATTTAAATTTAATTAAATTATGATTAATTTTCTTTTCCGTTTATTTTTACATTTCGTTTATTTTTTAACAAAATATTAAATGATTAAAGTGCGTTCTATGTTTCTTGTTGCAAAAAATTATATTGTGGTCAAAATTACAATGGCTTCTTCTTTATAATTGCATTCTTAGTTACCAGGTTCTCGATCACAAAATTAAGTACATTTTATCTGGGCTGTTACACGTATCACATTCTTGGCGCACTTCACGTAACTACATAATTTTAATACTCCTGCATGTACATATTCTGTATTCTTGAGTAATTTCAAGTCGATTTAGCCATGCCCGTCTGTTTGTCTGTCCGTCTTTCTTTCGAACCAACAAAAAACAATTTTCTACTTCTCCTAAGCAGCTTGGGATTTAAATACAGCACAGTCGGCTCAGTAGGAAAATTGTTAGGGACCCATATGTGGAACAAGCTCCCTAAAAAGTTGATGTTTTTCTTAGAAAAACTAAAAAAAATTGGTTGCGGAATATTTTGCACAAACTCGTTTTCTATGACTTAAAATCACAATAAACATTTTCGAGAAGATTGATTCATAATTTACCAAAAGTCCCCCACACATTTTCAAGAAAAAAAAACACTTTAATTAGCCTTAAGTCGTAAATTATCACGACTTTGTGATGAAATTTGGTTTAATTTAGTTTTAAAAGACAAGAGGTGCAGATCGGTCCATAATTTCAAAATAATATGTGGCATTTACATACATATAACTATAAAGTTGACTATGAGAAAACACTTTAGAACGTTTTAAAATCGTAATTATAATGTTATTATGAATACTTAAGGTCTTGCATAGGCTCATAAGAAATTACACGGCTGAATTCCGCGAAGATCGGTCCAGTATTTACAATTAGCCCCATATAAATCGTACTTCATAGTTTAAAGATCCCATATAAAGCCCACTCTTGAAATATTTTAACCGTTTTAAACTAATTTCGTTCAATTCGATAAATAAAAAAAGAATTTTTTTAAATAAAAAAAGAATTTTTTTAAATAAAAAAAAGAATTTTTTTAAATAAAAAAAAGAATTTTTTTAAATAAAAAAAAGAATTTTTTTAAATAAAAAAAAGAATTTTTTTAAATAAAAAAAAAAATTAAATTGTGGTTCATCAATTTGGCTTTCACTCTTGTTTCAGATCTTCTCGCCAAATATTTTCCAATTTAGTTACGTTAGATCTTTTAAGAATAATGCATTACAGATCATGACGAACAGATGACGGCTAACAATGTTATTAGAGTTGTTGTATTGTATAAGCTTATTTACAAGGAAAGAACAGTGATGCCATTAAACAAAAAATCCAGTAAAATTTTTCAGTAGAGCCATTTAAAGGTTTTGATAAAAAAAATATGGTTTTAAGCATAAAATACTACTTTATCGTTTATTTTGGTTACTGGTCACAGGATAAGTGCTTTAAGAACAATAGACACAAATTCCCAGCAATGTTAAAACAACTCAAACTGTTTTTGTTTTAAGTATAAATTTCTAAATGAACAATTTTATTTATATTTTTAAAACAGGAAGCAAATTTGGTTTTTCGAAAATAAAACTTTTACTGGGCCAATATTGCTTTTTTTTCAATAATTGTTACTAGCAAGTGTTCACGTACTCGAAAAACTTGCAACGGGTGAGTAAAAAAAGAGCATTAAATTTTAAAGACAAACTATTTTTTTTTAAACTCTGTTAGTACAATTTTTACGAGTCATAATTATTCAAACACCTGTTTCACATTCTTGTTTACAAAACAAACATTTGACAATGAGTAACAACAATATTTTTTAAATAAATTCAAATTAAAAGTTTTCAATAACATAAAATACATTTGCTGCAACAACGTCATAAATCAAAAATCGAAAATTTTTGTTGATTTATAAAGAGTTTATTATTTTATATGAAGGCATTGTTAACTCAATTCTGAAGAGAAGAATAAACTTTTCTTTTTTCATTATGTGTGTGTAAATTAAAGACTTTAAGGTCGTTTTCTCTACAACTAATATTTTTAAATTATGACGATGTTGCGGCAAATGAGCGATATGTATTTGTATATTTATCTTAAATTTAGAAACAAAAAAATGTTCAAAATAATTGAACTAAAAAATACAGAATTTTGTGTCTTACAGCTGGATATTTGCTGGTAAAGCGTTCTTTTACTTTTTTTTATTTTTTTTTAATTAATAAATAGAACAATTTTGTAAATTTTAAATTTAGTCTCTCGTTGCAAGTTTCTGTTAGTCAAGTATACTGAACTCGTCATTATTAAAAATTTTGATTTAAATTTTACACTTATTTTTGCGCATCAACTTTTGCATGTGAATTCTCTAATTCTTATATTCCAAATGTCATCCCTTCTGAAACATCTGAAACATTCAACATAGAAAACAGTTGTGTGTCTGACACGTGTCACAATATTTATTTACTTTATTATAAATAAAAGAGTAATAAATTCTTGTAATTTTCTTTTTATTTTATTTTTGGATAAAACAATATTACAATTAATATTACCTTTCTTTCCCTTTGTGCGTTAAACAAATTTGACAATGAAATTTTATTGTCATTAAATAAATAAAGGGAGCAAAACAAACGTCAAAAAAAAAAATTAAATTAAAGCGAGTGTCAAGTGGATCTCATGGCAACTTTTAATTCAATTAAAAATTTGTAAATTGCACTTTTTTATTTATTGTTTATAATTTTTTTTGTTGTTGCAGTAGTTTACCTCTCTTCCGCAAACGTAAAATATACATAAAAACATATGATATTTTTTTTCGTGTTTGCTTGTTTAAGTGTGTGAGTTCGTGCATGAATTGAATATACATACATATGTACATACTTATGTAGATATGTACGTGTGTTATGTATGCATATAAATGAATAAATATTTGATAAATTCTAATTTTTTGTTGTAAGCCACGATTAATAGTAGTACGTACATTCATCCCATTTGTAAGAAGCACTTACAAACGTTAAAATGCAAATATTAGATCAGCTTCGGTGCATGATGAAGTGACGCGTGTCACAAGCTCATATTCGTTCGAGTGAGTTCCCATTCTTTAAAACATGTTACTTTGAAATTTTAAGCGATTAATTTTTTATATTTTATTTAAAAAAGGAGCTTATATTTAAAAGGATGAACATAAATATATTTATATGTATATATTTTTATAAGTACGAGACGATATCTTCCTAATTTTTTAGTCATTTAAATCAATAAACTAGGGGATATCTTAAAAATATTTTAGAGCTGCAGTGTGACCTTTGAATACGCGTTATAAGTCCAAAGATCGAAAATCTTTAGTAAAACATATTTTCTGAAAACCATCATTCGAAAAAATCGGTGAAGATTGAAAAAAGTTATGACCAAAACATAATTATTTTTTAAAAATTACCCATTTTCGGGAACCATTGATCTTCACGTGTCCGAGTCACTGTCATAAAATATTAATTAAAATCGACAAATTGAAACTAGTTACAAAGTAGAGTAGGTCTAGCACAACCGTATAATGTAGGGTATCATACGTATCATCACTTACAAGAATATTTAATAATATTTTATATTTTATTTACATTACATTTTTTATAACTTTTATATATTTAAATCTAAATTATATATGACAGTTATTTGAGCTGAATTTGATCCAATTTTTTTATGAGATTTATTCGTCTTAAAGAGATTTTAGAAAGGAAGTCCATCTGGGACTTATGTTCAATTCTATTCTATTCAATTCTGAATTATTTTCTTTAATTTTAATCTCAATAACAAAAGTTATAAAAAAATTATGGCAGTAAAACCAATTTTATAGAGCTGCATATGTTTGGGAGCTGTGCTTAAATTAGGGATGAAACGATACGCCTTTTTGCCGGTACGATGCATATACCGATACCGATATGGAGACATATTTAATTTAAAGTCAAGTGTTAATTAACAAAACTTAAATAGAGTATTTTTTTACATTATAAGAGATTATAAATATACAAAATTGATACATATTAATATGATTTTAACAACAACAAATTGAATTCATAGTAAAATAACTAAAATTTAATTATTTAAAAAAAAAAAAAAAAATTTAAATTAAAATTTCAACTTGTGCAGAGATGCAGTTGAAAATAGTCTTACAGGTGCCACAGAAGTAATTTATAAACTTAAGCATTTCTGCTCCATGTTCTTAAATTTTCAGTAGAAAATGTCATTGCGCCAGTTAACAAGCAATTATGCGCCCCTAGAAACATTTGAAGATCTAAGGTATCCCTAGACATCTTCTTTCGCTGAGCCATAGCGTAGAATAGACAGAGGGCAACCCTTTTCGTAATTTTCTTATAAGTTTTTCACAAACGCTGCAAAGGTCAGTTCTTGTAGACTTACCAGAGCTTTTACTAGATGTAACACTTTTGGCATGCAGAGTCATGTTAAGTAGCTCAATAAGACGTTTTATCGATCAATTGTCTTTGAAATTTTCGAGTTTTGCGTCTCAAATCTTTCATTCATTGAAATTGGCGACTAGGTAAGTCGGCTATTTTTGGGACTGTGAACTATTCTGCACCCCAGTTTATTCTTTTATGTATTTTCTAATAATGTTCATAGACTGTTTGCTAGCGGAATAACGTCAGACATGGTAGCAGTGGCTTTGCTTAATGATTTTGTGGTCCGTTCGAAGTAACACAAAATTTGTAGTGAAACTATTTTTATTCTTACAAAAATCGTTTGAAATAAGCAGAAAATTCATAAAACGTACAATTACATACAATATTTATTGATGTTTATGGGTCATAACTTAAATGGAAATGGACCCCTCCATTTTTTTAATGAAAAAAATAGCTATAAGAAAAATATATAAGACCCTAAATTTGTATTATGAAAAATCACCTCAAAATTTTTAATGAAAAAGTTAAAATTAAAAAAGTTAAAATTAATAAAAAGTTTAAAAAAACACACACAGAGAAGTTAACATTATTCATTTTCTTTTTGGGACCATATTTTCTGGGTTCATTTCTCGCACCGCCTAACTTAATTATATGATAACGGTTACAACAAAACTTTTTTTAAGCTGAATTGATACTTAAAATAATAAACAGAAATCCTCTGTTAGGGGAGAAAGTTTGTATGGGGACTAGGGTGAGGATTTCCATAATTTTCATTCTCATGAAAACAAAAAATGTTCTCCAAAATTGACAGACAACCTGTCACCTGGAGGGACCGATTTAGAAAATGATTTTTATTCGGTCAGTTTACTGAAAGTGGGCCTTGAACCAAGGCCCAAGCTACAATCGTATAATACCCTCCTCAACAAAGACGTTTCCCGTTTAAACATCTTTTAAATGTACGAGTATGATTTTGTTTTTAAAGTATCCCACAAATATAACCATCAAAGAAATACTGATGCATGTTATGGCACAAAGGAATTCCACATGCATAAATTTAAAAATTAACTACTTCCAAAAATAGTGCGGATCTTGGTTACTTTCTCTTCCAAACAGAAAACTTAAGTATGCTAAAAATTTCATATTTTATTTTACTCAAGAGTTGCTAAGCAAATCTGAAATTGAGAATGTTTGTGAACAGTATAAAAAAAGTGAAACAAAATATTGAATGCATTCCAAATTGGCATTTTTCTAAACAAAAATTGGGAAAAATGTAAAGAAAAACTGATGTTTTCTTTTTCACTATTTTTTTTAATAAGGACGAGATTAGTTGGTAACCAAAAACCTGAAATTGGTTTTCGAAAATGAAACTTTAGACAAATCGTGTAGTGAGTTTTCTTTCGTTGCTTTTTTGGGATCAAATCATGTACCTTTTTCCACAAGCAACACTACGCGTGCACTTGTTATTGTATTATGTACATATACATGTGTATGTGTGTATCTATGTATGTATAAATGTATGTATGTATCTATGTTTATGGAAAATTGTATCTAACCAAGCATAAAATGTTGCGGCGTGTTTTTACTGAAGTCTACAGATGAAATTATATGAACGCATCTAACCACCAACTAAAACCTTCCATCTGTTCCACCATCCATCCCCCGAAATTCTTCCAAACAGCCGTCTATCCATTCATGCATCCACATCACACAAACCATAGTAACCACAAGTTTTTATTAAACTTAAAGCTTTTTTTACCAACCACCCATTCCCTGCGTTTTTGGGCTTATTGCAGCCATGTGTGTGTGTATGTAGGTTTGTGTGCGTGTGTTTGTCAGGATTACAAAAATTATTTGCGAGTGTGTATGGACGCGTGCACTTGTAATATGTTAAATGTATTGTACTCTGCTGGTTGTATGTATGTATGTTTCTCTCTTTGAATGCGTTTTTATTTTGTTGTTGTTGCTTTTCTTTTAAAAATTATTAAATTCTACCAACAAACATGTACTTTAACACTGGTGTGTGTGTGTATGTGTGTGTGTAGCATACCTTGGACTCGTCTACTTTTCTATTCCTGCGAATTCTAAACAAAAAATTTAAACGGGCATTTTGTGTTTGAACGCCGTAATGCAGAAATTCGCATAAATTTGGACAGCACGAACGTTAGAACGTTTAATTAAATTCATATTTGACTGATATTAGTAATGTATTCTCACTGTTGTATATTTGGTTGTGATAGAGGGGGTAGAGCATAACACATGCATACATATTTTGTTGTTGTCTTTCGATATTCATAAGGCTCAAACTTTAATTTATTACATCGAACGCAGGCCAAGGTGATTTAAAATAGATTCTCGCCAGCATTTCCATTTACATTTGGTGAAACAGGCATTTACAGTAGACTAAATACGTGTAAAGTACTCCCTTAAATACATAAGTGTATGTGTGTATATTCCAACCTAAAATGTTTGTCAGTAGTGATACTTTCCCATGATTTTAAATTGAGCAACAAGTTTACTCATTACGTAACTTGACGTTAATTATGGTGCGTTTGTTAGAAGTTTTTTTTTACTCATTTTTTATTATTTTTTAATTCAACAATTTATATCTTTAAGTTTATTGGACATGTTGCTGTTGTGTGTTTTTTTTTTGTGCAAGTACGTAACGAAAAAACTTTATATTTTTTGTTACACTTTTCTCATTTATTTGTGTTGTAAAACTTTTTTTGCTCGATTTCTTAGTTGCAAAAAACTATTCATTCAACATTTCACAATAAATGTTTTGCATGCATGCCCATTAATGTACACATCCATACACACATACATAAGTAGTTCATTCATGCATGACCATTTGGCCAATAAAAGTTTGTCCTTTTTTGCAAGTGTAAAAATGCTGAAAGAGAAGAACTCTTAAAAAATACAAAACTTTTTCTTTTGCTTCGAACAACCGTACGTTGAACAGAGCTGAAGATGTGTTTGTGTGAGTAAATGCAGTTTTCCAATACATGAATAGACAAGTTAAAATGCTTGTGTATGTTTATGGATACTTTGCTGCTGTTGTACAATTATTATTATTATTATTATTATTATTCTTATTATTATTATTATTATTCTTATGTATTACTGTTAAAACTTTGGTAATTGTTTGCTTTTATAACGGATAGAATAATGATTGGAAGGTTTGCAAATTACTAGTTGCGAATACCTGATGATGTTCTTATTTTTGTGTATGTTTTTATATGTAAATAGATTTTCGGCACGAAGTTTACAGTTTCACACTTTTTATTAGTTATCATATTGAAGGAATTAAATGAAAGTCAAATAAATACAAATTATATTAACCCTATAGCGTTAAAATCGGTTAAAAATTAAAATTGTCACAACCAGATTTTTAATGCTTTTGTAAATGCTTAACTTAACTTTAGAAAAAGAATACAGTAAAAGCAAAAGCAGAATAATAAGAGAAAACTATTTGCTTAATCTCACTACGCACATGCTTTAGCAATATGTGAGAAATAAGCTTTTGTTTATATTTTTGGCAAGTTTTTACTTCTTTCCTGTTATAAAAACTAATAATAACAGTTAAACAAAAATTAACAAGAACTTATTTCTTTCAGCAACAGCAAGTCTTTCTAACTTAGTTGCTTTGCCGGCTGCTTAAGCAGAGAACTCCCCCTTTTTCTGTTTTGCTCATTATCTCTGAAAGAGCTAAGTAAACCTGAAGAATTACAGTTTTTTAATCTGCTGCAAAAAATTAAAGCAAAGCTAAAATTTTAGTGTTGTTGCTATTTTAAGGCAGGAAATGTAAGTAAGCACTGTTCACAACTCTTTGATAGGATGTAATATGGGTAGTTTTATAATTTTGGTACACCTTCCATTTAGATCCATACACACACAAAACATTCCGCACTTGTTCATAAAAAGTGTATTAACAGAAAATTTAAAAATTTCTTGAAGAAGTAAAATAATTTCTTATTTACTATTAACGGCATATAAAAAATAATTTTTTAAGAAACCATTTCATTAACAAACAGGGGACAAAATAGCACGATGTTTTTGATTGAATATTACGAATATTACGTGTCGACTTATTCCAGAAAGTGAAAAATAAAAATTTTTAGTCAATATCCTCTTTATGATCAAGAACTATATTTCTATTTAAAAAAATTACTTAAACTATGGATTTATGAATATAAAAAGATAATATGTATGTAATTAAAGATCAAAACCACCGTTAAGATCAGTAAAAAATTAGCAGTTTCAGAAAATAATGTTGGACTAAATCACCAGAAAATAAGACTTGAAACAAGAAAATTGGGCACGATCTCTTCCAAGCCAAAAATTACTTATTTTAAATTGTATGTGCGGCTTGGTTAAATCAAAACGTTTCTGTATTTATGAAAATTTTACTAAATACGAACGAACTAAGTAAAAATCAAGAAACTATTTTGGATTTCTTGTTTTATGAAACGAAATTGATTGCGTTGGGAAATAAACTTCTTTCCGTTTAGATATGCATCCAAAGAGATGTAATTTTTTTGTGATGAAAACCTTTGCTAACAAATTACAATTTTAATAATGGACCGGAAACAGTTGTTTGCTTGGAAATGTAATGAACGAATGTGTTTTCCAGATGTCCGCAAATAAATTTTAGTAATTTCGAAATAAATGTTGGTCCACTTTGTCAGATTTAAGTTTGCCAACTTTTTACATATTTTAAAAAAAGTTTTTTATTTTGTACTGACATTAATTTGACATTTGAATTTGCTATTTATTTTTATTTGCTTAATGAAAAATATAAACACAAGTTGTATATAAATGAAAAGCTGCTTACACACAAACTAACAGTGTGTAACAAAACAACTGCTTATGTTTAAATCACTTTTATACAATGGTGAGCTTTTTTCATCTCTATGTTTCTTGGATTTCTTCAACTCGCATTAAAAATGTTAGATATAAGTTAGAAAAAGAAAATAGAAAATAGAAAATTACACTATGATACAAAAGTTGAGACAATTTAATTTCGTTGGATTCTTTAGAAACCGAAAATGGTTTTACTTTTTCTAGGTCACTTCGAAAATGGATTTTATAACGGTAAATGTAGTGAAAAACATGTTTGGAATTCAAAGAGTTGTTTCCCAACGAATTTCCATAATTTTATTCCATTTAAAGGACCTGAATTTATCTTTCTAACAAGGTATGCATTTTGAAAATCAGTGTGAAAAAAATTCGTGAGGCTCTAACTTGTTTATCTGATGTCAAACAAATTATTTTTACTTTGGTTGCCTTCGGTAACAGGTCCTTCCACACTCCCTTCTTTTAAAAGGCATTCTTAAAGACTTTTAAAGGAAGGAATTTACAAAGGGAATATAAAGAATGTCTTAAAACTTTTATTATTTGTGCGTTTTGTATAAAAAAAAAAAATAAAAAACGTCGTGTATGTCGATAGAATGTTTGCCTTAACACACACACAAAATTGTTTGACATCTCAAAAACAAAAACCAAGAAAAATATTGCTTTTATGAGGTTCATCGGCAACGTCACGTTTACAAAGGAGTAACTACTTATACTTATATTATAACGTAGGAGTAAAGAGACAAGAAAAAATATAAAATGTAATTAAAATTAGAAACGAATCTTAAAGAAAAGAGTATAAAGATCTTAAAAAAGGTCTACCACTTTAAGTTCTTTAAGTATTTACCGCTATGACAACTTTTCATTTAATTAATCAAATCAAATTTAAATATTGAATTTCAAAACTTTATACGAAACATTCTTTATCCCAAAAGCGTGTCGACTCTCTTCGGCTCCAGTATTCTATTTCATGAAATATTTCTGTGCAACTTGTCTCGATGTCTGAACAGGTGTTTAAAACCCTTTTATAACACAAAATTTTTTTTATGAATATGGAGTATTCATTGCCTTAGTATTTCCGACTAATTATTTCTGCAAGGGATGTCCCTACTATAGAACAACTGTTAAGTACGCTACAAATAATAGGACTAGTTCATGACCCAAATGTATTGAAAAACATGGTATATCTTGATTTTCCTAACTTCTCCATGTTATTTATACTCCAGAGGATTAGTTTTGAAATACAATACTAAAATTTGTTTTTAACAATGACATGGTCCATGATGGCATTGCATTGGACCATGTTGTTAGTAGTACATTTTATCTAAAATATATCAAGTAGTCCAATATTATTGGCAGGGGTAAGCAGTACCTACTACTACACGTACGAATTCACAGTTAATTTTTACATACAAGCACAACTCTGAATATGTATGTGTACACAAATTAAGTGCCCATGTTGGGACTTGAACTTGGATCTTTCGTGTCTCGTTGATTTGTTTTTACTTAGCGCCCTACTCAAATCTGTTGCACAATGGCCGAGTTATGAACAAATACTGAAATTTGATTAAAACTTAACTTGCCATGTTTTTAATAAAATTAAGAGATAAATATTATATGAATAAACATGTATAAAAAGATATATTTAGATATTTTAGTTGGTCTGTTCTTTCCCAACTATGGCGAAGGGTATAGTAGATTCGGCATAGCCGAATATAGAATTACTACTTGTAAAAATTTATTTTGCTTTTATTTTACGCAACATTGTTACACATTTGTGCAACATTGCAATTTATTTCAATACAACCAAATAAAATCTGTACAAATTGTTTATGTGTGAATATTGTTGTGTGTGTGTGTGTGTGTGTGTGTGAGAGATTTTGTGTAATTTGTTAAATTTTATTACTTCATTTTACTTTAATAAAATGTCACTTTTTATTATTATTATTTAACATTTGTTCACAAATGCATTGGGGCATAAAAAAATTAAACTGCTAAAGTGGAATTTGTTTATAAAAAAGTATATTTGAGGAAAATAAGATAAAAATAAAGTTTTTAATCACATTTAACTTTTGTTTTATAATCACTGCATCACACACATACGCAAACCATTTATTGTTACTTGTTAACAAGTGCGTACAGATGTGTGTTGTGGCTCAATTGAAAGCTTCATGAATCTGTGTGTTAAAGCCACCCAAATTTTGAGAAAGGGAGGTGGGGGGAAAAAGTATGTTTGGATGTAGTTTTTCATACTAAAAACAAAGTCCTTAATGTGTGTTTGTTTTAAAATAAAAATTTCCATGTATGTGTGTAGATGTGTGAATTGGATTGTGTAAGTGCGTTTGTTGAAAGATTTTGTTTTTAGGGTGTTTAAGTTGAAATAATCCAAATAAGTTTTATATAATTTTTTTCTTAGTTCTCACTCGTATGTTAAATGAAATATTGAAAAGTTTTTGATTTTTAAAAATGAGATTGTCTAAAAAAAAGAGAAAATTAAGTAAAAGTTCTATATTTGAATTCAGTTGTTTTCAGATTTTATGTACTTTTCAAACACTTATGATGATACAAAATGAAATTTATTCGTTTTCTGCTTTTTATGTTCTAACTTTAAGCCTTAATAATTGTCTTAAAGTTTTATTAACAAATATGGTTCTCCTAAGTAACTGATATTTGCTCATAAGAAAGTTTATATTTTCTAAGTTTAACTACATTTAAACAAAAAATCTTAATACAAACGAAGGGTAACAAATGTTATGAAGTGTTTTAAATATTTGTCTTAACAAATTTTATTTAAAGTTTTTTTTTTTTATAAATGAATAAGATTTAAGAAAGTAATTAGATTTTGAATATTTTCTTTCTTTTTATATTTTATTTAAAAGTAAAACTATTTTTCGCTTTTTAAGCGTTTAAATCAATTTAAATCAAAACTAATACTTTAAACGACGTATCTGAGATCTATGAAATACAAAATGCAAATACCTACTTAAAATAATATAAATGATATGAGATCATTGAGAAAAACCTACATTAATCAGAGTTTTGGTTCAAATAAGATTTACGCATTTAAACTCCTTTAACGGGAACAATTAATAACCTGAGCTGTCTGGAAAAGCAAAAATTGCTGAGGAAGATAAATGAAATATTAAAATAATTTCGCAAAAATAAAATGAGAACACAAAACTAAAAGTTAAGCTGCTGCATACATTATGAAAAGAAGAACGTATCGGTGCATTATAAATTTAACTAAAAAAAAAAAAAAAACTAAACAGCTGCATTTTTGTATTTCTTTAGTTTTTCTTTTTTTTTTGTTTTATTTAGCAGTTTGTTTCGCAAACTGGGTTAAGAAAATTTCCGATATTAGTTGAATGTTTCATTTTATGTTGCTGTTTTATTTTTATACCCTCCACAACTAGTTGGGAAGAGGGTATACTAAGTTGGTCTCTCCTTGTGAAACCCAAGAACCCAAAAGATATATTATATATTCGGAGTCTTTGAGTAATTTAGTCATTTTAGCCATGTCCGTCTGTTGAAAGCACGGGCACTTTCGAAAAACTCGAAAGAAGGAACAAGAAAAGAACATCCTAAGCAGTTTGGGGTTGAATTTCAGAAAAATCGAAATTCACATAAATGAATTATTTTGTTGCAAAAACTAACATGCCGGAATGCACATATTGATATACGATTTTGTTTAATCTTTAGCACGCCTAAAACCGTAACAATTTTATATGACTACTTTCAAGGTTTGTGTGGATCCTTCCATAATTTACCATAGAATCTATATAAAACCCACTTCAGAAATATTCTAACCGTCGGTGGAGGGTAACAAAGATTCTAAACGGCCGAATGTAGCACTCTAACTTTTTTTATTCTATTTTAACTCTATGCCAAAGTTTATGCTCTCTAACACTAGATTATGGCTTCAAATTTCGTCCATTTTTCAAAACATACAGCTAACGTTACGTTTTTTGCTTATGTTGTTGTATTTGTTTAACGCTGTCTAACGCCCTTAAATATGCTTTTGCATTTTTTGTGTGTTAATACCGTCAAACCCCCGGTACATGGCAAAGGTAACGAATGCTGCTAACGTTCTTGCAAGTTGTTTAGTATGCATCAGCAATATCTGCACTTTTTTATTACATGTTTCTTAATACACTTTTTTTTTATTTATTCCTCACTACAAGTTCATGTCAAATATGTTTTAAGCACATGTTGTTCGTAAAAAAATTATATTTTATAAATGAACTCTAAACAAAATTGTAGAAAAAAAACGAAATGTGTAAAAATGTAACATTAGGAAATATTTTAGCACAACAACTATTTTAAAGCAGTGACTAATGAAGATCTTGAAATAAATAAACAAATAAATAGCAAAAAGTGAATGCTAAGAAATTTATTATTAATATTTTAAGGAAAAAAAAAAAAAAAATAGCAGGTCCGACTTGCGTTCATTTGAGTAATTAAATTTTGATCTAAAAAGTTGCTTTTAAAATATAAATTTGAACGTATTTGTAGCCTTTTCATTCAAAACTAACTGAGAAAGAAAAGAAAAAAGTTAAATTAAATTATTTTCTCATTCTTAAATGATTCACTTTATTACGTTTTAGTTTTCCATTAAATTTCAACTTGAGAAAGTAGATTTTTCTTTTGAATTGTTTGACTAACTTTGCTAAAATTGTTGACAAAATACTTTGTAACAATTGTTTATTTACTTTTTTATGCCAGCAACGATTGCAGATAGAAGCAGCAACAGAAACTGCAATAGCAGCAACAACAACAACATCAAAATGAAATGGAATAAACTCTTTTAGGTCTAGGACAATTTCAAACTAACAAACAAACAAACACATTTATGTTTACGTTAGTGAGAATGTGTATGTAAACAACACACAAACTCAAGCACACTGGCAAACAGAGTCATGTGAACGTTGATACCTCTTAAAAGAAATAACTATTTCCTTCCACGACAAAACTTATGGCTAAAACTACTTTCGTTATTAAAAAAAAGGGAAAAAGATGAAGAAAATTATATGCCCGGGGGGAGGGGGTTTGCACAAAGGAGCAGACGGTTAAAATGTTGTAAGAAATCTTTGGTTACTTTATTTTTTTTTTATAAATTTTAGTGGTTCCTTCTTGTTTTTATATGTAAGTGATCATAAAGCAAGGACAAGGACGTGGTAAAAGTCATTTCATTACATTCAAAATCGTTTCATTTGTTGTAAGTTGAGTTTTCTCTTATTATTTTTTTTAACTTTTAAGTTTTTCGTTAAAATTGGTGTACACTGCACTACTAAAAGCGCAATGAAATTGCAACAATTACTGGTAAAAAAAAACATTCAAAATGTAAAATAACAGCATTTACTTTTTACTTTGTTAACACTGCCACTGCCAGCCACATCGACAACATATTGCATGTTCCAAAAGGGAGCAATTGGCATGAATGGGAACTGCTATTAAAAGCCAACCAAAATATACAAGTAGAAGAAAGTATAAAAACATCGAAGACAATGTTGCTAAGACTTCAATTCTTAACTGTTTTATTTTATTTCATTTTCATTTCGTTTATAATTTTCTTTTTTTTTATTTAATTTGGTATTGCCATTGTGTGTTGCTGTCGAATGGATGCTCGACTAAAGTCGTATATTACGCCAACATCCAGCCATCCAACCATCTAACCAACAAATGGAAAAACTATTGTGAGTAGAAAATGAAGAAAAAAACTTTTTAAGTGAATTTTTGATTAGATCTGACCAAAAAGTTTTCGTTTCGTTTAGTTCTTTTTTTTTGTTTGTTTTGTTTTTTGTTCATCCTCAACACCAGGACTTGCAATCGGCGTACACACTATTCGTATTTGCAATAATACAACATTGTTAAAGAAAGTATATTTATGGCGCTAAGCAAAATGCACAGTCGGTATAATGAATGAGAAAAAACCTTTTGATAAAATACTCGTACTCATAAGCAGGACTACAAATACGGCAACAGCATAAAACAACAAAGTCAACAACAACAAAAACAACAACAGTTAGTAAATAGTAACGACTGCAAAATGATTACGAAAAGTTTGAAAAGTTTTCCTACAAACAAATACACACCCGTCGGTCGTACAAATACTTTCAAAGAGGTGATGTTAGTCATTGTCAAAGTTGTTAAACATTAAGAATCCATTCAAGTAATGAAATCTTCAACTAATGAGAATATATTCTTTATAAATTCTGAAAGAGAGATAAATAAATTCGAAAAAAATTTAGAAACATTCGAATGCCATTCTGGATGACAATTTTAAAATTTGTCCTTTGATTAAAAAAATATTAGAATAAAAATAATCATTTTAGAATTAGATTTTTCAAAGACTTTTCAATTAATAAATATTTTTTCGTCTAACTTTATTCAACTTGTGCTAATACTGTGAAGAGAATAAAGAAAAGAATGCCGAAAAAGTATTTTAAATTTTTTTCCTTAAAAGTATTTCAACTTTTGAATTACTTCCTTCAGCTTTCTGATTGCCATTTCATTTCACAGTTGTAGTTGTCGTTTTCATAGTTGTAGTCACTCATTCACTTACTTAGTCACTCAGTCAGAGTCAGTTAGATTCGAATAGATATAAAAGAAGGTACAAGTAATTTTAATAATTTGCAAAGAACAGTTGAAATAAAATATGTAGTTAGTCTTGAAACGAATTCCTCTTGAAGACAACTGCTAATAAACTCTGCTAAAGAACATTTTCATCATCAGAATAATGTGCATCGTCAAGACTGCAGCCGGAGAAGGTGAATGTGGTGTTAAGGCTGAAGAGTTTTAGAAAAGTTATTAAAATTATTTGCGACAGGCGGTGATAAATTAGAAAAATCTCAAAGCAAAACTATACAAGAAAGCAAATAAAACTCGGAGCATTAAAAGCAAAAATGCACAGCATTGCAAGGAATAAGTCAAAAACAACAAAACCTACTTTAAACAAACTTCAAATAATAAAAGAATTCCCATAAAGTTATGAATTATTTGACAAAAACTTTTTTTTATTTCAATTCTTTTGTGCGCAAAAGGTAAAATAATTACATTTTGATTAAAAAAAAGTTGGCTAAAAAGAAACTAAGACACACAAAATCCACCAGCAAACACACCTTTAAACAAAAATGCCACAATAAATTATGAAGTTTCAAAGAATTTTGATAATTTTATTTAGAAATACCTGTAGACAAATACTTTTATTATTTAAGTGTGTGTGTGTGGGTGTGTGTATGAGTTCAAATGTACCCAGCGGGAAAAAGAAGAAGTACGGATGCCTTCTAGAAGGCCTCTGTACCCCTTCTTTTGGATGTACAAGGCCTGCTCACTCCATTCCATACTCATATCTTTTTTACACACGTTGTAATTGCGAAGTAGGCCTTCCGTTCTCGCTTCTAAATCAGAATGATAACGGGATAAAATAATTATTATTTTGCTTTTGCTTGTGCAAAAAAACAATACAAAAAATGTTACTCCTTCGCTACTCCCTTCTCATAGAAGCGAGCCGAGGCCTTCAATGAGGCATTCTTTAGCAGTTAGATAAGAACAGTAATTGAATCAAAAAAATTTTAAGCAGGCCTTTAAAAAGGCCTGAAGTGCGAAAGTCTTCTAAGTTTTCCCGTTTGGGAAGTACGAGAGAACGTATGAAAGTATAAAAGTCATTAAAGCCAAATTCTTAAATTCCGATAACAAAAGCACAATGATACAGAGATTATTTTAGTGTTGTTGTTTTTGTTATCATGTCACTTACACACGCATACAATATCAACACTTGAGAACATTCTCATATATTTATACATAAATATTATTTATATCTATAAATAAATTGTATGAGTGTGTGTGTATGAGTGCAAATATACTGTATGCAAACTATTTTATTTCAAGAACTATACTTGAAACAAAAACAAATATGTTTTTAGAATATACAAACATACATAAATAAGTACTTATTTATTGTTTTTGTTCCTGAGAGCACTTTTTCAATGTTTAGCCAGAACCGAAGTTAATTCAGAATATTACTCTTATTTACCTGTCTTTGCCCAAAGAAATTTGCAAAGGATTCCAATATGTTTTTGTGGTTTTGGATGGATTTTTGTTTGCAAACATTTATGAAATTCTTGTGGCTGCCAATCTTGGCTACTCTTGTTGTTATTGTTCTATAACAACAACATGCACCTCACAGCTTCATCTTGTAATTAAACTCTTGACTACGGTATGTCATTTGCCATATAAGTGTTTGCAAAATACTTCAAGATACTTTTACATGTATTACACACTTAAGGGGCATACTTGTAATCAGAGTTGTCCAGTCTTTGAACAAATTCAATATCTGCCGGATTCGTTAAATCGTTCTTTTCATTATTTTGTTTATAATAATGAAAAGTTCTCAATATCCCCACTTGTTGTTAAAGAACTTCTTTTCTTCTATTTAATCTTTTACTATAACAAGAGAATTATAATAATAATGGGAAATGGAGAGAATGGTCGAGTGGGATTTAGATCAGAGTACTTGAAATATGGGGATGCATCATGACATGCTTAGATGGGCAAAGTGAGACAGACATCGTTCTTAAAATACTTTATGACAACCAAATAACAAGTTGTAAGCTTTTTTTTTTTTGGATTTTTAGAGTTTTTACAAATAAAACAAAATTAAAAAAATTTATAAACAACCTGCTAAATCTACTATTTAAGTATATTGAGATCTTGATGCCGCGTGGTAGAGACGCCTCCTCTTCAACTTCAATTGAAGTCTTAAAGTGTTTAAAACCAACTGTATTTTTAATGTTCCTCTCAAGCTGAAAATATGAAATATAAAAAGTTTTTTGTCTCTCCTGTAAAATGAGTTGAAACGGAGTTAGCAGGTTTGCATGTTAAGCCGACGATATATTAAATTAAAAAATTGTTTTAATAGATAAATTAAATATTCGAGTTAAAGGTCTTATTTTTTATATAAAAAACTTTTTTTTATAAATTTATTAAAAACTCAAAGAAAAGCCGAAATATTGGTTTTTAATAAATTTATAAAAAACGTTTTTTATATAAAAAATAAGACCTTAAGCTCGAATATTTAATTTATATATTAAAATAATAAAGGTCGAAGAAAATATGATATGACATATTTAAAAAATTGTCATTTAGAAATTTTTAAGAAACCCTAAGGCCCGTTTTCACAACTTACCGATAGCTAAAAGTAGACTTTAAACGGACTTTTAAAAAGTGTTCCATTACTAAAACTTTATTTTAACCTAAAGTGAGCGATAAAGTAAATTATGGTTTATCCTACAAGGTACGTTAAAGTAAAGTTGTAATAATGTAACACTTTTTATATGGCCGATAAAATCTTACCTTTAACGGGCCTAAGAGACTTATGTTGTTTTCATATATTTTATAGCAAATACCAATTAAATTTTATTTAATTGTTTTACATTTTTTAAGTGACATGAAAATGCTGTGTGTTAATCAAAGTACGTTGACTAGTGAAAGGTTTATATTGATTTTTTTCAAATATAAAAAATGCCGTTGCAGGGTATAATCTTTAAACCACTGCTATTGATCAATTATCGCTTTTTTTTCTAATTTTTCTTTTCAAATTAATAACCAAGTTATGTACTTATATAGTTTCTATGCGAATAAACAGGTAACATTTTAATTTATGTTGTTCAAGTTTGAAGAATTTAAAAATAAATTTGAGGAAGTGGCCTTAAACTTTGAAAATCTACCACCTACCAGATATTTACAACATGTCAAATTTTGGAGCGAACCATGAGAAACTGAGCACCGGTTTCCTGTCACCTGTTCGTCAATACCAAGGCTGCTTTTATCAAATCAAGTACTTCGCAAGATATATGGGCCAATCTACGTGGGCGGCAAAAATCAGTATCGTACCAGAGCTAAGTTTGTGAGACAGCCGTTTAAATATGATCCCCAGGGAAGACGCAAAAGAGGACGACCAAAACTCCGTTGGAAAGACCATGTACAGGAAAATCTTTCGAAACTAAAATGTAAAAAGTTAAGTAGAAGCGCAGAATACCCAGACAGCTGAATTCCATTCTTAGGGCGTCCAATGACCTACATGGATGGGTCGCTATAAATGGCCAACTAAGTAAGTTAGTTCAATTTAACCGAATTCAAGAATGAGTATATTTCAATGGTTACTCTTTGAATTAAAAAAACCCAGGAAACAGTATAAATGCGCAACTTAATTAGTATCTGAATCTAATGAAGCCCCCTTTCCAGACTCTGGTAATTTTACAACAGTGTGTGTTTTTAGAAATTTAATGAAAAACAATTCAATCCTGTTTCAAATACAATTAATATTTTTAACTTGAATAGCTTTGTTAAAAAACACATATTTATTGTTTAAAAATTCAAATATACAAACAACCATTTTGCAAATGTTCAAAGTATGAAGTTCTTTTTTAATGGTAAAATTTCACGTCTGTTTTAATTTTTTCAGATCTTTCGATATATTTTTGACAAATGAACAAAAAAACTTGTGACTTAACAACCAAATCTGATGGGAAATTGTAGCATGAAAAGAAAACAAAAATATCCTTAAATCGCAATCCTCATTGGATTTACTTACTTGTCAAGGATAAATACTCGGTATTTTAATAAAAAAGCGCCTTTTGTGATTTTAAGCTTCACTAAGCATTGTCAATTAAATTGAGAGGGCTTTTAAGCAGATTTCAATGAAAATAAATGAAACATTATAATGGAGTGAAAACTTTGTATTGTGTTTTTGGTTATTTGCCATGTTGTATGATGATGTTGAACTGAATGAAAGAATGAATGATTGATCTAAATAGTTTGTATGGCAACTTGTGTGCATAAATGTTAATTTTGTTTATGATAAATTATGTTTTCATTGGTTTAAAAAGCCAGCCCTCCACGTAGTAATCACGTGCTTCAAACATTGCTTGGCATAAAGAGGCAAAAAAAAAACATCAAATCAATGTCAACTGTTGCTAAATAAAGATAAGCATAAGCCTTTTTAAAACATTTAATGTTTAAGTTTAAAGTTTTTACAAAGTTTAATTTTTGCAAAGACAAATATTGGTGATGTGTGGCAAAGAGCCTGTGTCAGTAGATAATTTTAGCTTTAATAATTTTACACTTTTCGAATACTCATCTCTCATATACATCTCTTATTTTGAATAATATGAATAATAGTATTATGTATCATTTATTTCTTTTTAGGTTTGATGGTTCTAAGAGTTTATTTTATTTTCTACACAAGATTTGAAAAGTAAAGAAAAAAAATCATGCATAAATTGGCTTAAGTCCTTAGAGATTCGCCATGACAGAGAACGCAAGTGCTGTGTTTTTTCAGCTTCAAATTGTTACCGATTTAATTTTAGTGCGGCTAGAATTCACAAAAGCAGGGGTGCTTACTTTGAGTGAATTTTCACAAGACAACCACAAAAAATTGGTGCTTTTGAAATACGAGTACACGCTTGAATAAAAAGCATAAATGTACATTTTGTACACAGTAAAAAATAAGGGTGTATTAGACTAAGAAGTCATACGATATACCATTTAAAAAAAATAATGAAAATAAATATGAATTTTTTTTATGTTTAGTAATAAAATGAACCTGTATTCATTGACATTATTTTAGACGAAACGGAAGCAACAATTACATTTCATTAAAAGCCATTCAAAAAAGTAAATGTTCATTTCCGTTCAATATTCATTTTATGCCACAAAAAATCATCTCATCAGTACCAAAAACGTCACCAATTTTACACTTTGTCCACCCCACAAGGTGCAAATAAATTTAGTACTTTGATGGCTACAAAAAAAACCACCAACAATATTCAGATACCTAAAAGTTGATTGCAGTTTATTTTTTTAACAATTCTGTTCATTAACTTTATTAAACAGAAAGTCAATTTACGACTAGATGGAAAATGTCATAATGTAAAGTATGTATGATACTCAGAGGATGCCACATAAATATTCATTCATACGAAAATATTTGTCTTAATTAATTTAAGGACAGTTTCGATGTCTCCTTGTTGTTCTCCCTTTGCCCCCCCCCCCCGGGTCTTGTTAAGTATTTGGTTGGTTGTCTGTCAAAAATTATGAAAATCTCATTATAAAGCAAAATCTAAACAAACTCAACATTCTTCAACTTATTAACACAAACAATTTTTAATAAGAATTGAATTAAATGAAAATTTAATTAAAATAAAGAAAAAAAAATTTGAATTATTAAGAAGTTCTTAGAAATAATTAAATATATAACAGATTGCTGGGAAAATATTTATAAAAAAAATTTGTACACGCAGAGAAAAAACAAGATTAATGAGTGGCCACTACGACCACTTATAAGTTTATTATAGTCCTAATATAACTTGAACAAATATTTATTGCCTTAAACATTTTTTAATTTACTGCAATCATATTATATGGTGTTTTACACATAAAAGCTTAGTCTGATCTAGCTAAACATATTAAGTTATATGAAATGTTGGCTACAATAATATATATATTTTCAACTATACAATTGAAATCATAATATTAGTTGCACACAAAGTTATGTTTAATACCATAATTTATGTTTGTTGTAAAACACATTCTCTGAATGAGCAAACATTGCTTGTCAAAACAAACAGTATGTATTTATAAATGAAATAAAATTTTCTCCCACGTCTTTTTAGATCCTCGAGCATCAGTCAATCGGGAAACATAAATTAGAATAAAAAATTTAAATCGTTTTTCAGGTAGATAAATTACATGCTCATGCTGCCTTACGTTTATTGAAACAGTATAATTATAAAAATACATACATGTATAAATATCCAATTTTGTTGTCTTTCTTGCAGCCAAAAACACATACAACATTGCAACCGGCATATAAATTTGTATGTATTTAATTTTATTTTTTAATATATGCTAAACTGTATTTATATGTACATGCATAAATATATTTACAAAATTAATAAAAATATTTTTATATTCGATATTTCGATTTCCGTTGGAAATCTTCTTCAGGAAATAGGTATGTTTACTTAATAAAAAATAAATGTTTGAAATGCCATTATTTTTATTGGTGTTGGGAAATAAAGAAACATGGTTTGAAAGAACGATTGCATTTTTCTTCTAAACATGATAATATGTTTGGGACAATAATTAGCTATAAACATAATGCCGGGACATAAATTGTTACTTAAAACTTGTTTGATACACTCATTACCACAAACATTAATGATGGTTTGCGATTGTGATTGTATCAATCATGTTTTTTCTTTGCGTGTATACAAACAAAAACAATAGTTAAATAACACTGGTCTACAAATTTGGAAAAAATTGACTGAAGAAACGAAGCATGTTTTTTATATTTTTGTTTTTGTCATCAAAATTAAGCAAACACGTCTTATTAATTTTTTATCGCATGCTGGCAATACTGTAAAACAGTAAATATTGACACTACAATTTCACAATTATTTATTTGACAGAAGTTCAAATTCATTCTGAGGCATGTTTTATACCCACACCACAATAGTGGAGAGGGTATAATGCATTTGTGCTGATGCGTGTAACACCTTCAAATATTGGTCATAGACCCACCTTGAATAATACCGATCGACTCAGAATCAGTTTCTGGTCTATTCGGGACCAAGGGAGAATTAATTTAACACGTTACCTACTGGTTTAAGTGCAGTGTAGTTCACACCACCGATTTTTAGTAGTTAATTCAAGAGGTAAATAAAAATACAAATGTTGCATATCAAAAAAAAAAAAAAAACTAAAAGTAAAAAACATTTAGGCAAATTTAACGTTGAAATTACCAAACAAGTTTTACCGGATAGGTAAAGAAAACTGTAAGGTATGAACACGACCAGACAGTTATTTTTTCAAATTACGGGCATAACTGGCAAAATCTATATGAGATTTTTTCGGTTTAATGTGATTTGAGCTACGGTCAAATATAGACTGTTATCCATACGATTTGGCAACGTGATAACGGTTATAACGCACTCACAATATTAATTCAGTAACGGACTGTAGTTTATTTAAGAAATATTCCGTTCAGTCATTTTTAAATAAATAAACATTTAAAATTCCAAGCAAATTTATTTTTAACTGATTCTTACAGTTATTTAAAAAACTAAGTGCATATTAATACGGATTTTCAGTTGCAGTTAATATTGTCCGTTGATTGAGTTAAATTCTTCTTTATGTTGAAGTAAATGAAAATGTAATTTAAAGCAACGAAAAGTTCATTTAATTTTTACTGTCAAAAATTCAACCGCGAATTCCGTAAAAACAAATCAATATTCAGTTATTTTATATAATTTTACTACCAAAAATTAATTTTTACTTATCTATAAAAAATTAATTGCTTGTTTTGTGTAAGCAATACCCATTTTCTATTTGTTAAAATAATTTAGTTAAATACATCAAATTTTAAGAGTAAAATAATTGCGAAGCCATATCGGTCATGCTGCTGGTGTCTTATAATTGAGAGTTCTTCTGTAAACAACGTGGTCAGTACAACAAAAGTAAAACAAACGTGTGTAACAGGGTAAGTAAATTAAAATATTCTCCCTCTCTCGCTTATAAGAAAAACAAGCAGACAGGGGCTTGTCTGGTATTTTTTAGAAATTCGGCTCTTTTGTGGAGTAAACGAAAATTTAATAAAATAACTGAATATTTAATCGTTTTTACTGAATATGGTGTTGAATTTTTGACAGTAAAATTTTACAAAATAACTGAATATTTATTTGATTTTACGGAATATGGTGTTGATTTTTTGACAGTAAAAATTAAATGAACAATTTGTTAAAAATAAATGAAAAATAGGTAGACCGGTTTTTAATTGAACTTTCATTTATTTCATATTACAATTTCAGTTAATTTTACGTACAGAATATTGTGAGTGCGGCAATAAAACCCTTGTGGATCGAATTAAAAAAAAAAATTACAAACATACCTTGATGGTTTATGGTCAGAACGACTGTATTCTGGGAACTCTTTATTTTCACATGACATTGTCTTAAGGGCAACAAATACTTATATACCACATTTTGCAAAGTTATCTGTAAAGTTGCAACCTCTGCACTATACAAGATCTTATATGTACGCAGGGCAAATAGCCAACTGACTAGACGAGCCGACGAACATGCTTCAATCGATTCAGAAAGTGTTTCGTAGTCGATAAAGGCTGGTCTAGGACTTATATTTCATTGCATTTCAAGCTGCATAACAAACTCCAAATACACTCGCCACCATTACAATGGTGGTGTAGGGTATAAAATTCTACAACAAGACCCTTTTATGATGCATACTACAGCATTTATGTTTGAGTATAGAGTAGGTTGACAGTACATCAAAGTCTTGTTTTTTTTAGCATCAACACCCAAATACTTTTGTAGTCGTCCACACATTTATGTACATAAATAAGTTTTTTTTGGCATGAGCTGGGTGGATGTGTAAGTTTGTGTTTATAAGTGTAATTGTATAAGGGAAATGCATTGCCCTGCAAATAATAGGACTAGTCCAAACACGCGTGTAAAAGGACTAGGACAAGTCCAAAATTAACCCAAACGTATGGAAAAAATCGTATATTTAACATTACGATGCCCTAGGGCAGGACCATATAACCCAGCTTTGGATTACAAAGGAGTAGTCTTAAAACTACTCCATTGTATACACAAGAGGATTAGTTTTAACTTCGTTTAAGAAAGAAAAATTTTCGAAGACATGTCGTCTCACTACAAACACTTTTTAACAATGACATGGTCCATGCTTGCATTACATCGGACCAGTCCATGGGGTAGTCCATTTAATGAAAGTAGATCAGGTGGTCCAATATAATTGCAGGGTGACAATAGTGATACAAAAAAATAACACATGGATTTTTTGTTATGTCTGTCTGTGCTTTGTTGATTTTTACTTTTTTTTGTTTTGCACAAAAATTCTTATTACGAATATGGGAAAAACGTATTCGCATTCGTTTGTAATTTTATTTGTTTATGACTATTGTATTGCTAAATAGATGACGTGAAAAGAAAATAAACAACCAAGTTAACAATTTTTGCCGACATGTCTGATGTCAGACAGAGACTGAAATGCGTTGACTTATTTTGAAATTTTCTTCAATGCCCCTCAATTTCAATGCCACCACTTTCAGCAGACGTTTTGGCGCTTTTCCTTTCTTTTTGGAAAGTTAATTAATTTCTTATTCAACATTTATCAGAAAATGCTTTTCGATTTTTGTTAAATATTTAAGAAGATTTTCTGAGTGGTTTTCAGAATATTTATTATTTAAATATTGTTAAAACGTTATTTATTTTAAATAATTCAGATTTCTAAAATGTTTCAAGATTAACAAATAGAATCTGGGAATTTATTTCTCATGGTGAGTAACATTTATTATAAATTGTAATACATTATTATATTATTCGAATGTGTATTCTAAGTCAAATTACAATCCTTAAAAGCTTTTATACTTAAATAGTCTTATTAATTCCATATTTTCCAGGAATATTTTCTATGCACTTTCAGAATTTTTTTGTTTGTATATTTCTGTTACGAGTAGGGATGCAACATCGTTGTGAAAAAAATCGATGTTTAAAAATATCGATTTTTCCACGATAACCATCGATGTTAAAAAACATCGGTAAAAACACGATACATCGATGTTTTAACATCGATGTTATAAACTTCTTTGCATTAAAACTTAAGGACTGCTCAAATTCTTCCTTGCTACTAAAAATCTTAAGGACCATCTATAATATGCATAAGCTTCTGTCAAAAATTAACAAAAGCCTGCCAAATGAATTAAAAAAACACAAAACCAAAATCAAAAAACATTAGATTCCGTACGGAAAGTACGATAAAAATTAAAAATTGTTAAAATATTATAAAAAAATATTAACTGGACGATGTCGATGGTTTTTTAGTTTTGACGCCGATGTATCACCGATATATCGTCCATCAAAACATCGATGTTTATGAACGATACATCGATATTTTCTAAACATCGATGTATCGTTTGCATCCCTAGTTACGAGGCTTACTTTACAACAGTTTATAAAACTATTAGATACCAGCAGAATGTGATGCTTTTGAGGATTGTAATTTGGCTTAGAATACACATTCGAATAATATGAAAACTTATTTTTTTCAGATTTTTATTCGAAAAACTGCATATTTTTGGAAGAGAAATTTCAATCATATTGAAAAGAGCAAGAATATAAATTTTTGCTTTCCTCTAAATCCTCGGAATCAGTTCGTTACTCAGATTCAATTCTAAAAAAGAATACGATTTTTTTAAGAATTAAATTTTGTTTCTCATTACTTATTATTACCTTATTATAATTACTAGAGAACCTTAAACAAATTTATTAATAATTCTAAGGTAAGTGTTAGCTGTGGGTTCTGAAATAAGAACAATGCAAAGTCTAGCCAATTTCTTTACCTTTTGGGGGGTTTGTTTCTTGTTTACTTGTTAGCTTAATTTATTTTCGACTTTTGATTAATTACACGTTAATATAATAATAAAGGTTTACAAAACCAATGTTGTATGCAAATTTGTCTTGATAAACGTTTGTTAAATTTAATAATCGTGTATAAATGCGGTGGTTAATGTCCTTTGATACTTATTTCAGGGCTCGTTTGAAAAGTTTTCCGAATTTTTCAATTCGAACAATTAATAATTTTCGATCAGAAAGATTGAATTGTTGAAGACTTTCCGAATGAATTCCAAAAAAATGTTCACAGTGAAGTCATATTAATTACACATGCTTGTAAGCGTTGATGTCTATTTGGCTGTTTTTACCAAGGAAACTCAAAAGCGCGTTACAAGTTTAGGAATGATTATCAATCAAACCCATTCTGTAATGTCGAGCAATTAAAACGGGCTTAATAATGATTTTACCCAACACCCTTTTCCGCAAATTCAAAAAGTTTTGAATAATATTTTGAAGATAAATTATCTTTAAATTTGATATGAAGTAAAGGTTTGCAACTGTGCTTGCTGGGTGTGTGGTTGCTTCAAAATAGGTGTATTGTACACTGTTTACGTAAACACGACTACTGCTGCTACTTCTTCAACTTTTAATAAATTTTAGAACATTGAAACAATGATTTGTATGTGATATTTTCGACACATGCAGTGAACAAAAAATAATAAATAAAAAGGATAACGCTAGACTATTTCTCCTTTTTTTTAAACTCACAGATGTATATTTTGTACATATGCACTGACAAACATACAAACGTACGTAAATTACGAATGTTTTTTATGTATCACGTACAAACATTGTTGGAAATTAGTATTGGATTTGCTACGTTCTTTGTTTGCTGCTGCAACACCATTAACAAGCAAAACTTACCCCCTTTTTGAAAATTTGTTAAAATAAGAACGAAAATTCGCGACATTTGTTGCGTAAAATTGTTTTTGTTTGTTATATAATTTTTGCCACAACTTTTTATTTTTACTTGCATTTTTTTTTGTCTAATACTGGCATGTGGACTTGTTTTTTTTTTTTAAATAAATATTTATTGCTTTTATTAAAATTGCTCTTTCAAGCCGTATAAGTTAAGATATTGAAGCAATTGTTATGTTTGAAAATATGTTCGAATTTTAAAAGGAAATATAATGGGAATAATCGTTATTATAATTTATTGGAATTTGCATTTTTTATATTTTGTTAGAGTTTGCCAATTAGACAGAAATTTAATGTTATGTTTGCAGATAAAATGAGAGTGCTAAAGTCGGCTCTGCCATGTCATATATACCATTCACTATGATGTGATAACAACAGCAACTTACATAAATCCCGTTCTTTAGATAAAAAAATCTATTATGTGACACGCCAGCTTCCCCAATCACGCCCACATTTTGTCGGATTGATAACCAAGATGCATGTATCTAATTTGTATGCTATGGATCTTGCCACATATACGAAACTCTATAATGCCTTTGTACGAGAGCTGGCACGGCGACTTCTCCAATCCTGCCAATAACAAGGTTGTTTATTGAAAACATAGCTGTGCGCACAAAATTAAGACAACTTTTCTCTTACTTATATATAAATAAATCTATTCAGTACCACGCCCACTTCTCCTCTCCCGCTCACGTTTTGTCGGATCTACTCTATTGATAACCTGGATGCTTGTGCTTAATTTGGAAGCTTTCGCTCTTGCCATTGTCCAGATCTGAGATCAGCGATGCGTAGTGAAAAATTGAGTAGAGCTGAATCCTGACTCATAATTTCTTGTACTTATACGCATTCATGCTTATTTCAATGTTGTTTTAGATTCAACTTAACTCAATTGGGGTATTCACAACCATAGCACAGGTTTAAAAATATTGTTGTTGCTTTGTAAACAAAAAGTGTCTTAAATAAAAAGAACTTTGCTTGCTATGTTTATTGTTCTGGCGTAATTAATCCGAAGAGACCTGCGCTGAACAGCTGAGCCGAGCCGCATTAGTTTTTGTAAGCCGTGGTAAAATTTATCGGACTCTGCTGTTTGGTAAACAAACAAAATAAAATTTATTTCGTCTGAAAAATAGAAAATAGTCAGGTAAGATGGTGGCATGTCATAACGTCCATGAACGTTATGACCCTCAAAAAGTGTCATAGTGTCCACGGACAATATGACCCTTTTAAAAGTTAATAATGTCCAACAGAGCAGTGTCGGAAAGTCCGCGGACGTTATTCCACTTTGCAGAGTGTCATAATGTCCACAACATGTTTACATACTCGCGGCCGGGCGCAAAGATTTTCTTCTCTATGTTATAACCAGGGCCCGGACTTTTTTGCAGTCAAAATCGCGTTTATGCGCATAAAAAGTGCAATAAAAATAGAAATATATGCGCTAAAAATTTAAAAAATATGAAGTTAAAATTATCTTAAATTTTTTTTATTAGTGATAAAAAAAAAAAATAAAAATAACAAGAAAAAACAAAATAGCATGAATACCACGTCTTTGAATTGGCAAAAGTTTTCTGCATAATACATAATTGCTTTCAACCACGTTCCCCATCTGGTTGTTATAGGCTGTAGAAGAAGACATTAATCCGGATAATTCTTTTTAAATTCGGCAACACGCGAAGGGGCTTTACAAAATTTTTTTTCCCATAAGAAATCAATAAATAAATATAATCGAAGATGTCTTTTACCTCTTCTGCGGAAGGGCGCATGCCAAAATAAAGCAATTAAAACAAGTTTTTTTCCAAATATGCAACAAAAATATGCAATATCAGCAATATATGCAAAAATATGCATTCAAAGCAAAATATGCAAAAATATGCACTAATAAATCGATGCTATTTTACTGAAAATTTCTTGATTCGCAAAGATATTTTGTATATGGCAATCTCCGGCTGACGAGAACAAAGTCGGCCTTCATTCGGAAACAACTCAGAGACGTTTTAGTTAGCGCAGCCGGTATTTTTTATAGCATAGAGGAGAAAATCCTTGCGCCCAAAAGTGTTTTCGTTATATATTTAATATATGCATCCAGAGAAAAAACAATAAAACAAATTTTAAAGAAAATGTTAACCATATTATTGTAAATTTAACCAAACTATTGTTACCGACAACCCTATTATGGTAAAATTAGTTGCTTTAAAAGTAGTTTTGCTGGTTGTGACCATAACAAAACATGTTTTTTCTCTGCGTGTATGTGGATTTTTTCTTGTATTTAACTTCTTTAGTAATTATGGACCTTATGACATGTTTAAAAATGTCTTAATGTCCATTTGCACATTTTCAAAAGTGTCGTATTGTCCATGGACGGATTGACACTTTTGGAAGCGTCACAGTGTCCATGTCACTGGACGTTATGACGTGCCGCCGGTAAGATCTAATTTTATTTATTAATTCATGGATAAGAATTACCCATTTTTGTATTTTTGGTAAATATAAATTAAAAATATTTTTCTCAATTCATATCTAAATATCAATCAATACATCGCGGTCTATGTGTGATAGAAATATATAACAACATAGTCCCGATCATATCTGGAATCTTCGGAAAGCGCATTTCAAAAGACACACGATCAGACAGCCATCGGGATTTGATATTATCTTTTCGTTAGAATCTAGAATAGAATACTTTATCCCTTTAATTAAAAAAAACCTTGAATATTTATTTAACAATTTTGCTGCCTCATAAAAAATAATTTGATATTACGAATTAGCAGTGAATTAAACCATTTCCGTTCGGCCTGCCTAAATCTTATTTCAGTTTGGTCTCAATCAATAAGTTTTTTTTAACTTTTATCTATAATTATTAAAAATGTTATCAATAAATTTAGCACTTGTTAATCACAAATGAAGATGAGCCGATGCGAATCTCAACGAGTTTCTCTAATTTTGTTATTCGTTTTACATTGGAATATTTACGAAATGTAATTGTAATAAAAATTTTTTGTTTACCCAATAAGTGGAAAAATAATAATGAACATTAAACGATTACGAAATTATCTTGTTTATTTATATAAATTTTTTTTCTAAAAATATTTCACTACTTATTTTGTATTATTTTTGCTTTTGTTGTATGTAGAATGTATTTTAATATTCATGGTTATTGTTTAAGTGGAGACTACGGAATGTAATAAACTTATTTAAAAAGAAACGTTTACTTTTTACACCACATACTCTGTATCTGGAACATGGAATGGCCATTGCTACCGATGTGCTCAACAATAATATCGTCCCATTATGTTGTTAATAGTAGACCAAAATGGAAATTGCTGTCATAAAAGTAAAACAAAGTTAGTGTTCTGATCAAGAAGTATCCTTGAAAGAAGGTTGGGTATTTTGTTTATATTTTAAGTTTTCTTAATATATTTTTGCTGATACGAGCATTAAGTTTTATATTTATCCTAAACAAACAAATAAATATTCTTACACTAAAGTTTTCCTTTTTTGTTTTTGAGGGGGATTTTAGTGCTTTTTTATAAGAAATTCTCTATCACCTTTGGGTGCTGTTGCCGTTGGTAAGTTAATGGTTTTTTTGGTTTTAGAGTATTGTATAAATTTTGATGTTTAAACTTTAGAAGCTAGAAGAAAAATTAAAGTCTGAAAATATTTTAGAGTGCAATCGCTCCACTGAAACAAAAATTCATTTAAATTGATTTTCAACAAAACCTAAGTTACATTTTGAATTAATAGATTATTACAAAATGAGGAGAAAAAAAACCAACTAAAAAGCTTTAAGAGTCTACGACATAGACACTTTGATTGTTTTTGTCTGCCGTTATTTGTTTAAAAAAAATTGCAAGACTAACAAACAGTTCAAAGACAATGCAATAGGGCTTGCAAAATCGAATTCAAGACTACAGAAATCGCCGAAATGCGGCGGTTTTAACATTTTACGTATTAATTTTTAATAAAAATGTAAGAGAGTTTAATAAAAATCTGCGTTTAAAAAAAAAATCGCGACTACGATACTTCAATTTTTATTAAGTCTTTTCCTTCTCCTGTAAAGTAAGGAAAATGTTAGTTAGGGCTTTTCTATATTAAAGTAACGATATATTCTGGATCCTTATGAGAAAACAATCACGATGTCTGTCTGACCGTGTGTCTTGTGAAATGGGGTTTCCGAAGAATCCATGTATGATGGGGACCAAGTGTTTATATATTTATGTGTGTCGCATATAGTCCGGAGTTATGTAATTGTTATTAATAATCGGTTAACGAATGGTTGAGATATTAGCAAAAAATCACGACTGCCTCGTACTTTTCTCATAAATGCCTTGTTGTTGTTTTTTGTATTTATGTAGGGAGAACGGAGTGTGTTAAAGTTTCCGAATTAGGCATAATCATCTTCGTTATCAATACACAATATCTTATCAAATATGCGCAGGAATAGGGAAGTGGGCATGGGCGTGGTACTTATCATGCAAACATATTAAAGATTTCTGTTTATCTGGAGAACGGCAAAAGCAAAGTTTTCAAATTATATACAACATCCGACAAAATGTGGGCAGAGTTAGAGAAGTGGGCGTGGTATAAAATAGATTTATTTATATTTTAAGCATGGTGAGTGATTGTTCAAATTTGGTTCACTCAGATGGGTTATCACTACACAACCTTTGTAAAAAATAATGGGCGGGATTAGAGAAGTGGACGTGGTACTTTCCGTACAAAGACATTGTAGATTTCTGTGTATCTGGAGAATGGCAACTGGCAACAGAAAGTCGAAAACAGACAAGAATTGAAGAGAATAGTGGAGTAAGCGAAAGCTAATCCCAAGTTGTAACGCTATAAGAAGAAAAGTAAACATCGATTAACAGATACTCTATGACATTTTAAAATATACTTTCGAGGTTATGTAATCATTTCTTAGTAATAATTAAAAATCCATAATGTAATTAAAGCTTTTGGGAACTGAAATTCTGTCAAAACCCAAAAAAGATAAAATAAATCAGATTTCCATTTTACACGTAAGTTAAAACTAAAGTATAATATCTGTACCCCAAAGCATAAAACCGAAGAAAAAGTACAAAGACAAAAGGATATTAATGTACATTTAAAGTGATTTGATGAGATAAAAATTATATAGCTTTTTGATAAACACTATACCGAAATTTCGGTATGCATTCATAATTCGAAATTGGAATTTTTTTCGATATTGGAAACCCTACACTGTAACATGATTATTGGATATTAAACCATTTTTTGTTATTGTTTCAAATCACTTTGACTTTTGACTTCTTTTTTTTTGGATTGGTTGACGTTTTGTGTTCTTGGTGTGTTGAAGGGCGTGAACGAAAGAAAGGAAATTCGTTATTAAAAATAAAAAGTCAATAAAATAGAAGGTCGATTTATTTTTTACCCATCATTTCTTCGATGTCTTTTAATGTAATAGACTAGTGAATGAATTGTGTATGACAAAAGTTAAAAAAGAAAGTTGTTCCAATGAAAATTAATTTTATATTTATTTCGAATATTAAAATTAATATTTTCATTTATGAATTATAATACTTTGTTGAATTATAATCATCACGTTTTTTCTTAATATAATCTTTAATATAAATCTTTAATATTTATAAAAAAATAAAGCGGTGAAAAATAAGTATCTATGAAGTTTGAATATTTGTTCACAAAAGTTTTTTATTAGAAACAATATTTAATAAAGCTGGTTTTACAATGAAACACAACTTTTGTTAATTTTACATTGTTGTACGAGTGCTGCTTTTTATATGTTGAGCTTTGTCAATACTTTTTAAAGGCAAAGCTTCTTAGAACGATTTGTTAAGTCTTCATCCATATTATGAAACATTTGCTGCAAAAACAGTCTTTAATTCTCTTTTGAAACTGCATTCGTGTCGATAGAATAAAAATTTTGTTTTATTTTATTTATTTATTTATTGATTTATTTTCTATTCCTTCTCTCTTTCTTTCAATAACAAACTTACAAAAACTGCTTGTACATGAAACAAATTACACTTTTCCATTCGTCTTTCAACTTTCATCAACAAACTCAAATGTTTCGCAGCAAATGTTTCATAATATGGATTGGGACCAATTGAGCTCAACTTGTTTACAGTATAGTTAACCAAAACTCTCAATAAATGAAATGCGTCTGTATTGGATAAGATAATACTGCCCAGCAAACACATTGCAAATGTAATGAATTTTGCTTTTAAAATCAAAATGGAAATGAAGTTAAAAAAAGTTAATAAAATTAAATACAAAATATGCCTCAGTTTTTACAGAATTGGGCAATTTTTTTCACATATATTTGTTTGGCGGAGTTTAATTTACAATTAAAACTTAAAAAATTAAGTGTATTTAGGCATTATAAATTAAGTTTTCCAAATTGCAGATTTTGTAACAATTTCTTATTAACAAAATATGTTTGAAATTTGAAGAATTCAATTTATTTCTCTGCTTGGAACAAACAAATTTTAAGTCGGAAAAATTTGTTCGCCGCAATATGTAGAAGGAAAAAGGGATAACAATTTCAAATCAGTTCTTTTTAACTCTGGAAAATCGAAATCATTTATATTTTTCCAGAATTCTATTCCCATTTTCTCGGAGCTTCCCAAATGCAGTTGTATACTCTTAAAATCTGCAAACCTGTCTTCAAAACTGTTGAGCAGTGTATCAAAAATCCCAACTCGCTTAGAGATTTTTTTTTAAAACTGGAAAAGTCATCTGACTTAATTTGGCAACGTATAAGAAAAAGTTGTGTTTAAAATTAAATTCAATTTTACAAAATCAGATATATTCTTACCTTTTCCTTGAAGATTTGATATACACAATATTTTAAAAATTTTTTTGCCGACTTATCGATATTTTCTTTTTCTAAAAACTCTAAGACTTCCTCTTTTATATCATATTGCCGGTAACACGACTGAGCCGACGTACCTCAGTGAACATTTTAAGATCATTGAAAGCTGCGATTTTAGATGTTAAAAATTTTCGATGAGTGAGGGCATTGTGTCCTCCTCGTATTTTATTTATAATGCGCTCTGCATTGAGCAATAAATTTAGATGCAAGCGCTGCTTGATGGATAATGCAGTGAAAGTTTTGTATTGCCATTTCACTTTTTTTATAATACCTATCAAACCACTACATTTTCCCCGTCTGTGCAGACACCGTCAATTTTGTTTACATTAACAATAGCAAAAAGTTTATCACTTACAACTTCCATCAAAAGCTTTCCGGTTACATGTCCATAAACGGTTTCCAATGTCAACATGGATTCAAAAACATTAAAATCCCAGTAAAAACTTCGACTACAAAATAATCAATTAAGTTATCAGATAAACTTAACAGCACTACTTACAATTCTACTGAAAAAACCAATGAATTTTACAAGTGATGTTCCAAAATGAACGCATTCTTAAGTAAGTCTTTATTTGTTTACCTACATATGTACATCCAGTTATAGAAGTTGTTTTAGAAGGAGTTATAGAAGAAAGCTACTAAATAATGAGTAAGAGAAGCTATTCACTTTGAAAAAGTAAGCGAAGTTTTTTCTTGCATCTTACACAGACAACCAGTTGGCAAAGATAATTGATATCTGTACTTTCATCAAAACACAACTGAAGACATTTACAATTTATCAATTTTTCTTTAGTAGAAGACTCCACCAAGTTTCCTATTTGGGCAATACGCCTAGCCACAGTTGGGCGTGACAAGGGAATTGACTTTATGAAATCTGTTCTATAATTTAACGTTTGAAAAGTTTTTTGTTTCATCCATAATTGGTCTGCCTTGCTGAGCGATTTCCAAGCTTATTTGGCATGAAATCTCCATTTTTAATTTTTATTTTGCAAAATTTTCTCATTTAGCTCTTCTTGCAGAACCCATTCCGTTCTATAATTTAACGTTTGAAAAGTTTTTTGTAAAATATTTTTTGTTAGCATTCCACCCATAAGTGGTCTGCCTTGCTGAGCGATTTCCAAGCTTATTTGGCTTGAAATCTCAATTTTTAATTTTTTATTTTGCAAAATTTCCTCATTTTGCTCTTCTTGCAGAACCCATACTTTAAGTTTTTGCATATAAAGATTTTTTGCTCAAGAAAAAACATTTTCCTTTTTTCCTCTTTTAATTTATTTAGTTCTTTGTGAAAAATGTCAAAATGCCTTTTAATTGAAAATGTTTTCTTTGTTTTAAATGTTTGGTAACATAAAATGCATTGTGTGTTACCAAAAGCATTTTTAATGACAAAACAAAAATATCTGTCTTCCATCGTACTATTTTGCTTGCTGGTTTATTTTGAAATTAAATCAAAGCTGAAGAAACAATAAAGCTGAACTTTACAGTAACTTTAAAATTTTGTCTCAGCGAAAAAAAAACAAACTCGTAAACAGTTTGGTGCCATGATTTTCAACTGCCTGTCTTTAGATGGAAGCAAAATTAAGAATTAAAAACAAATTAAAATTTATTTTATTCAAACTTTATTTAAATTGCAATATAATATATTAAGCTGTATCGAAATATTGGAACTATAAAATAAATATTATCTAATTTTTTTATATAAAAAAGAAAAACCTCAAGCTTAATAAATTATATTGCAATTAAAAAGCAAATTTAAAATTTTTTTTGTTTTGTTTTAAATGTAAATTAAAAAAAAAAACGAATTTTGCTCTCGTCATCTAGAAACAGGTTGTAACAGTTTCGACGTAGAGTATCAAGACAGAAGGGCATTTACAACTTTCGTTGCCTTCTGGCTATTTACCGCATCTATGGCTACTGTGAAACGTTGGTATAACGGATCAATTGCATAAGGTACCCATCTACTACAAAATGTTATTGAGTACCTTACTGAAGTTTTGCTCTACACTATTCAATAAGTTGTGAAGCATAAAAAATATATATGGCTCTCATTCAATATCAGTGTGCCTAGATCCTTACAATTTTTACAGCAAAATTTTTTTAGAAATATTTTAATTTAACTTCTAAACTAAACAATAAAATAGAATGTGCGAATTATTTCTTCTTATAAGTTATTTTAATTATACATATACACCATCTTTTTTATTTTTCGAATGTGTTGAATAAATCAAATTTTAATCATTAATGTCTTGTTTTGTTTGCAACTTCGAATTTTATAGGTCGGGAAAATAATTAGAAGTATAGCAGCATATTCCAATTTTTTTTTATGAACTTTTAACGAATAGAAATTTCGAAATGTTGCTTAAAAATTAATTTTTTTTTGCAAGATCGGCACGTTACATATGATATGATTGGCCTTTTGGTAATCGATTTGAACATTTAACAGTTAAAAGAATTATCTCTTTATTTCATTTAAAATTCAGAAGTTTAGTTCTTGCCAATTCAATAAATGAAATCTCGAAAATTTCAAAGACAGTAAATAAATAAAAAAATAATAATCCCATACACTTTTCTTGGTTATAAAAATAATTAAACTTTTTTAAGTTAACTATGAATTAAAAATCATGAAATAAGTATAAAAGTGAATTTTTTAAATTAAAAGTGAATTTTAATGCAAATGATGTTTTTTTTAGCTGCACGAGAACTTAAAATGATAACACAAGACCAGCTATGGTTGGAATGAAATTTTTTATTAAAATCTGGTAGATAAGTTAATGGCATTTATTTTTTAAATAAGATTTCAGGCATATGTCCACCGCGGCTTCAAGTTACTCGGTCCATTCTGTAAAATTTTGTACCACTATCAAAAAGTAATTTTAATTTTGGGAATACAAAATTTAAATTTTCAAAAGATTTTGTTATTCGTGATTAATTCCCAGTTTTTATTATTGATAAAAACACTTGAAATTTATTGTTGATGGGATAAGCGCATTCCTATGCGCATTTCACTGGTTGCTTAGGCCAGATCATCAGGAAACTTCATCCATAAAGATTTTATAGATTTTACTAGTAAAAAATAATTTTGGGTTTTATTACAATAAGATTTAAAAAAACAATTTTTTAATGAATTAAGTACAATTTTGGAAATGTCATTTATCATCCCTGTCTTACATACACCCTTGAAAGCTTACGAATACAACAAAAAATAAAAAAAGCGATGAATACAAAAAAAAAAAGACAAGGGCAATATAAACTACATTAGTTTTATGATTCAAATTAGTTATAGTTTTAGCATAAGCGTTAAGTTTGACTTGTAATTATGTGTTTTTGTTTTGTTTTAAGTCGATTTATTATTTATTTTCTGTGCAGTTTTCAATGCTTAAACCTTAATTCGTATGTTGAACTGTGATATGATATACACGAGTTCTAAAATAAATTAAAGTTCTGATTTTTTGGTTGCTAGATAATTATGAAAATTAATGTGCCCCTGAAGAAGTTGAATATAAAAATCCATTAAATGTTTTCTATTTGTAAATGTTTATTAAAAAATTATTGGTAAAAAACCGCCCGTAAGAAGCACATCTCAATTCTAAAAAGATGTTTCGTTGCAATACATTGTGATCGTATGAGAAAGGATGCAAATATAGATCAAGCAATCTCTGGAAAGGGGTTTTATACAAAAGAAGCTCTCACGACTTTATTGTTATATAATCTCACTTTTTGATCACAAGGTACTTCTAAGTAAAATCTTAACATGCAAAGTTAACTACTTCTACAGATAAGCGTTTGCTATGAAAAAATAAAATTGTCGAAAGAATTGAATTTTCCAAAATATAATAATTACACCAAGGGGAATTCATTACAGGTAACGAAATAGTTTATAATCTTTGTTTTTGTTTTGTTTCGCTACTGTGTTTGACAAATTAATTGTGGTTTTTGTATGAGTTGTACTTATTGTAGTACCGAGATTACGGGTGAGTTCCAAGACGTCAGTTGCAAAGCAACTCGGTTTTTTAAGTGTATTTTCCAATGTAACCGTACACAATTTTTCAATGTTATTTGTCCCAATTTCGACCAAAAAAGTTATCGACAATAGGCAATCAGTGCATCGTTCAACTCTTTGATACATTTCTGACTTTGACTGCAAAGTATTATGATGTTTCGGAACTCAGCGTACCTGCAACGAATTCGAAATTTAACTATGCAAGTATAACCTTCTTTCTTAATTATGTTAACTTTAATTGTGAAAGCTTTAAAAACAATTTCAACTATACGAAATTTCTAAGTAACAAAACAAAAAACCATAAAAAACACTTGAATCAGCTTTTACTGAATTTATGTTTAAAGCTGAGGATGATGGATTACCGGAGGACGTGAATACTTACAAATATGAGAGCTGCCATTACGCAAAGATACAGTCATGCATACCTGCTTACACAATGTTTGCTAGTGCTTGAACGCATAAAGGTAACTTTTGGTCCAAGTGAAAGTTTTTGGCTCCTTCAACATTCATGAGTTTTTTATTTTTTTGTCAAACTTATTTTTTTTTATTCGTTTCCTACTCACATGACTTGTAGTAAATATATGAGCTACAATTTTAGGGTCCTTTTAAATAGTTACCCCAAGCATTTTTGTCTGTGTGTGTTTGTGTCTGTGGTAAAATTTGTTTGAAAAAGTTTATCGCCTTTGGGCAGAAGGACATTAAATTTATGGTGCGCATGCGGTCGTTAGATATTTTCTAAGTTTATTTTGTTTTGTACCGTAAAAGTAAAAAGTTTCGGCAAAGGATTATAAAGTTAAATGCATGCAGCAGGCTTAAGAAGTTTTTCTTTTTGGGCAAAAAGAGTGTTACAAAAAAAAAGAAGCAATAAAAATGTACTAACTAAAATAATAAAAAAAAAAACAAAGGAGAGAGAAAAGGGAATAGGCATTAAAATAGGGCACCAAACAACATCCATGAAGTAATAAAGTGAATACGTAAAAAGGAACTCAATGAATGAAGTAAATTATTAAATTAATGTTACATCACAACTTGAGTGTTTAGTTTTTAAAAAATAGATTTCAAATGCGATGCTTCTCAAAAAAAAAAAATATTAAATTTTTTCTCATAAAAATAAAATAATAATTTGCCACTCAAACAATAAAACACAAAAAAAAAAAAAGTGAGAGTTGATCAAAATCATAAATACAATATTATATTGTAAATATGTTTTTCGAATTGTATGAATGTGTTACAGAGACAAGTAACAAGTAAAAACTCTTAACAACTGTCATTCAATCTTTGTTTGCAAACGTACTATGAGAGATAGACATACAATCAGTCGGACAGACATTCTGTGAATTGCATAAAAAACATTCTGTCATAAGAACACTTAGTTTTATATAATTTTGTTTGTTGTTTTTTGTTTGCTCTTATGATGTTAAATGTCGCGTGTCATATATACTTTCACGACAGTTCATAAAATGATTACAACAAGAAGCAGCAACAGAAGACAAAAGTCGTAAAAATTGCCAGACAAAATATACACGACTTACTATGATTGTCAGCGTTCATACACATATTTAGCATTAGGATGACTCCATTTGTGGGAAATTGCAAAAGTTGTCGATGTTGCAATTGGAGAGGAATATTTTAATTTGTTTTGCTTAATTATTGATGTTTAAAGCTAAATTACGAAAGCAATTTGAAAGAAACCTTGTTAATTAATTTTTGAATCCCAAGAAAAACTTTGATATTTATGTACATTTTAGAAATCGGCCTTTTGTGGGGTGGGGGGCGGCGGGGGGAGGAGCGTTATGATGGTAAAAAGGTGAATTTTGGGTGAATTTAATTCAATCCTTTTTAGATGAGAAATCTTAAAATTCTAAAAATAAAAACCTGTTCTGCAACAAAACGGCAGTAAACAAGCAAAGTACATTTGAGTGCAGTAAGCGAATTATTGAAAGAAATTAAAAAAACGGGGTGAAAAGGCCAAAAGAAAGAATTTTATTACTAAGCATACTAAAGATTTGAAATAGTAGTTGTTATAAGCTTAAAGCAAAACACTTAGAAGTCATACTACTTTGGATTTATTATATTTACATATTTTAACGGAACTCTTTGACTATTTGGGTTTTTGAGGTTTTAGGAACTTTTTTATTTAAGATTTTAAGAATTTACATTATAATTTTTTTCTGGATCTCCTAATATGTTTATATGCATATTTATGGTCATGTGTAAGTGCTACAAAATAAATGGGGAAAAATGAATGTGTGATTGCATGAATAAGAAAAACTAGTGGCAAAGATGACGACTGCAACGAAATATGACAAATGTGTGACATAAGATTTTTCAGTGTTTTTTGCAAACACATTGCTAGATAAATCCTAAATATTTAATGTGCCAACTACTTACATTTTGACTCGATTTATTGGTACGTCCATCCGACCCTCGAAGGGTCATTTAAACTCGAAAGTAAACATCCAAAAATTATGTTTTTGTTTTAATTTATGTTTAATAAGACTAGACAAAATATTAGTTGTTTTGGGGTTAGTCGAAGATTAGGATTAGGGACCAATTTGTTAAAACATTTATCAGCAACTATTTCTAAGCTTTATTGATCCGGCTAAATGTTTAATTAAATTTAAGCTTTTTATTGAATGGATATTTTTAATGGCTAAAATTTTGTTTCTGTTACAATTTAAAGGTTTTCTAACTAATATTTTAGAGTACCGAGAAAGCTCGAATTAAATGCAAAGAATTAAATTCGACCAAGTTATATTTTCCACATTAAAAAATTCGTCTTTTCTTGTTGCAAAAATACAACTGGCGAATGAATTTTGTTTTTCAGAGTCGATAATAGCAATCGGAAAACAAAAAATTGCAGAATTTCGAGATAAAAAAATCGAGTTATATTTCGAATCTTTTAGTTTTTTTCAGAGGCCATCACGTGGGTTATTGTCGATTACACATTTTTATGCAGAAAATTCAATATGATCGAGAGCGTACGTATGTTTATAAACTGCTTAAATATGTGTACATGTTAATTCGATATGTGAATTTTTATTGATCGATTTAATATGAAAAATTCCTATAATAATGAAAAACCAAATCGTTAAAAGACAAACAAACTGATATAAAATTTAAGTAAAAGTTATTTCGTCGCACTTAAATTGTTTCAGCGTAAAATAAATGTTTACAGTCGTTATTCTTTACAAAAGAAATTTATATTTAAGTGAATTTAAAATTTTTATTTATAAATTTCAAGGGTTCACAAAAGAATTGCTTTAAGAGTGTTTTCAAAATAACAACAAGAATTGGAAAACGGAAAAGTATTGTTGAATTCAAAGGATGCATGTAGAAATTCGCGATTATTTTGAAATTTTGGTTAAAGTTATTTCCTGTCTGGAATTAATGACAAAAGAAAAACAAGTTTAATACATTCTTCTATTGCAGACTAATAAATAGTAACTTGCAATAACGTCACGGATGTCCGCTTAAAAACAATTTAATTTGAGTTTAAATTTATTTAAAGCAATTAATGAAATGATACAAATTAAGATTTTAGGAGAAATTAAGGGAAAGGTGTCAAGGTGGGGCACAATTTTTACAGTATTTAAACTTGTGCGTCTGATGTTGTTTCAATTTAATTAATTTCAAATTCAGGAAGCTTTCATTTAACCTTAAAACTTTACTACTGCCTAAATCGTAATTATAAATACATGTGAATGTATATTTGTACATGAAGGTGTAGTAAAAGGTGTCGAATGTCTTACAAATACATATACATATATGAACATATACATTAGTATGTGTGTATATAGATAACTTTCTGTATGTTGTCATATGATGTGATGCTAATGATGATAAAATTCAACCTTAAATGTTGTTAAGTTCTGCTATTTGTCTTCCTTGCCACTTTCTTAACGTGTAAACATCATCAGCGTTTTAATAGATTTAATGAAGTGTTTTGGAGCTTGCTTCAATGTAGAATTACTTGCCCTACTTTTAGCTCAACTCTTTCGAGTTTATTTGCTACATTCGTTTTCCCAGTGTTCGTTTAAGTTTTGTTTACCTGCTGGAGAATTTTTTTCAGATTCAAATTAAATATTTTATCAGTATAAACATTTAAGATGTTTAACTGAAAATGATGAAACTTATCCCCGTTTTATTTATAGTACACAATCGTCACCTCGTGTGACATGATTTTATGAGGCAGGTAGTCCTGAATAATACATACATTTTAAACCACACTATAATTCTAAAATGTAAACATACTTATCTATAATACACTCACACTTAAATGAACTTAACTGTGAGTTACATCATTAACGAGAAGCCTTTAAAACTTTCTTTTGATTTTAATCCGCATGTATAACATATACTACATATATGCATGCATGTATGCGTCGTTATACCACGTAAAGGAAACACTCAATTTAATGAAATGGAAAGTTAGAAGCCTCTTATTTATTTGTACCTATAAACACAATTTAATTAGAAATTTTAATTATAAACCAAATCTAAAATTTATTCACTGACATACATTTTTCCAAAAGTGGTAAAAGAAGGAAACAATATGTTTTTGTATGTAAACTAATTTTAAAATCCTTAATAAAAGAATTTATTTTATCACAGCATTATTATCTTTTTGGAAAAAAAACTAGAACAAAATAAGTTTTATTTTTATTCTTATAAAAAACTGATGATAAAAAAAGAAGCGAATGATAAAAATAAAATAACAAGGATACCGATAATTATCCTTTACGTCATGTTGGATTTTGAACATTCAGCCACAAATACCACTAGCATTATATTGTAAACTTTGCCAAAGCCTTTTCATTCTTCACAAATTGTGTTGGAAGAGTGGAGTGTTTGTTGTACGTACAACAAGTATCACTGTCTCTTTGACAGAATATATGGAGGGAGAGAGAGAGAGAGAGAGAGAGACAGAGAGTCAAGTTGAGACTTGTGCGAGTTTATACTTATCACTGCCACCGCAAATCTTTTTTTCCAAAATAAAACTCTGTCACATAATTTAACACCCTTTTTGTGGAAAAGGTGCTGATTTGGTACAAAAATGAAATGAAAATAAAATAAAAACTAAAAATTTCAGTGATGCTGATGGCGGGTATGACAGACACACACACACACAGTCTCTCAAGAGTATTTCTGGGAAGAGTGCAAATATGGCAATGAGGAATAAATGTATTATTTTTATATTATTTTAAAATATTTTTTTTATAGAATGTTAAACCATTTTCGAAGTGATACTGATATCAACGTTACAGCTCCCGTCGACTGGTTGTGATAGTGCTGCAAAATGTGTTTTGAATTTAAATTTATGCGTTGGCTTGCATTGTGATGATTCAGTGATATTTCCACTGCTGCATCACACGAAAATGTCATTCAAAAAACCAAGTTTTCTTCTTTTTCTTTTATTTATGCATTTTAGCATCAACTGTTTCTATTTTTTTCTTAGAATATTTTCTTTTTTGGTTGAAAATTTCCTTTCTTTTGCAATTTTCAGTTCTTTTTTAAAGAGGATTTCAAACGACATGATAGACAGTATCGATATGTTTTAAGGGAATGTTGCTGTAAAAGGGGTTAATTTTTATGACTTTCGTTAGGTTTCATGTTTTCAGAATCGAATTTGATTTAAAGTGAAAACTCGATTATAATATTTTTAAACTGACAGTCTTTGAATATTTTTGCGAATATATTCGATTAGTATGCTAAAAGAAATTAAGTTTTAGAATAAGAAATTGTTTTTAGTTATACTTGTTATACTTTTAGGATTCTTTCTGATAGCAAGGCCGATCGACCTCCATTTCCTACTTTTTATTTGTGTTGGTATAGTAAGGTTCCTGAAATCTGCGTTGCTGGTGTTGTGAATCCAGAATATTCTGCATATGCTCCTGAGTCACTTGCACATGTGTTGAATATTTTTGCTTCCTCTGGATATTTAAGGGCTTATCCATACTGGTTATTGCTTGAGCCTGCTATTTACGTCAGTTCGGCACCGGCATTCGTTGACAATGTACAGCCTAGAGATAAGAAGCTTTTTACGTTATCAACTGGTTGGCCCTGTAGCATGATGTTGTCGTAGCTAACGTTCTTTATTCTAATAACTTTGATGTTATTGATATAAATCTCATGTCCAACATTGCGTGTTTATCTTTCCAAATCTTTTGCTTTTGCTTGCATGTTGAAAATCTTGTGCGAGAGTTGACAAATATCATCCACGTTATCCAAATCCTTGAGCATGTGATTCCTCTTCTCTCTGAAAAAATTTCGCTCATGCTGTCATCCAGGACTATAGTGATTAGCAGAGGAGGTAGGGGCATCCTTGTTTTACTCCAGTGTATGTGTGAAATGGTTGGCTTATATGTCTGTTGTAAAGAACTTGGAGTTCTGCATCCTCGTACATAGCTCTATGGGTTCCAGTTATTTTCTGGGATACTCCTTTTCTTCTCAATGCATTCCATATGGCAGTCCGTCTGCTGGTATCGGTAGCCCTGCATTATGACTAGTATCTTGTATATGGTGTAAAGCAAAGTAATTCCTCTCCAGTTGTTTCAATCTTTAAAGCAGCCACTTTTCGGTAACTTTAGGATAATGCCGTTCTTCCAAGTTGAAGATAGCCGTTTCTCCTCCCAGACTGCAGTCCAGCTATGTTTTCGATGCCAACCCGAGTAATTCCAGCTGGTACTCCATCCTCTGTTGGTGCTCTGTTATTTTTTAACTTCCCGATCTTTGTGTCTCTGCATCATTGCTTGTTAATAGTTCACAACTGCGATCAGCCACTGGTTGGCTCCTGCTACACATTTAAGACAGGTAAGACAGTCTTTTGTCTTGTGTACTTTTCCCATATTGTTCCCCTAGTCTATAGCTAAAAGTGTGCAATAGAGAGCAAAATATAATTCCAATTGGCTTCCGTGAGAAAAATCAAGTTTTAGCCAAAATATACATGAGGCTATAAAATCCGAACACGAAAAGGAGTTTTTGAACTTAAAAAAGGTGTTAGCTTAAAATTCTAAAGAAAATTAATTTACATAGGTTACTTTATTATATTCAACATTTTTATTTTTTCGAATTTGTTCTATGAGCTAAATTTCAGTTATGTATTTTATAAAGCTTTATTGTAATAGTCCTATTCCTTTAATTTTTAGAATAAATTCGAAAAAATAAAATGTTGAAAATTAATTTACTATACAAATTTTCATATTAGCGGTTTTCACCCTTTGTATTAAGTGTACAACTCTGCTTTTCTTAATACGATTTTTCAACAACAGCGTAGTAAATTTCAGTCTAATACATTTTGTTGTTGCAGTGTTGTAAATATTAGTACTTTTACTAAATTAATAAAATTTACAAAGACTACAAGGGACATTACTATCAAGGGTGAAAACCGCTATTATTGGAATGTGTATTCCAAGTCAAATTACAATCCTCAAAAGCTAATAAAAATGTTACTAAACATGAGAAAAAAAATTCCCGGATTCTATTTGTTGAAAATTAATTTATTTAATAATTACAAACAAAAAAAAAATTAAATTTATATACAAATCACTTCAATTAAATTTTATGATAAAGAGAACTTTTTTCTTTACAAAATGAAACAAACCACTTTAATTTAAATCAATTTGTAAATACATACACATATACTTACATGTGTGTGTACAAATACACAGAAAAAAATACCTACCAAACAATTACATATAAAAATTATCAGCTATTTCTTTCACATATGTACTTTCGGATTTATGTAAATCCGATCTAGGAAAAATTTGCGTTAGAAAGGTCTGCTCTGACATTTTAACACAATAAAATTGCTGTTTTATAGTGTAGATTTTAAAACGATTTACTTTCATTAGATGTACAATTCTCTTTTTATTTATTTTTGTACAGAAGTACATACGTATACATATGTACATACGGTGTATTAATGCATTTATATACATATAACTTTTTTTTATTCTTTTTTTTTAGTTTCGCTTGCAATCATAAACGGAAATTAAATGTATGTCCTGTACAGAGAAAATTCAACAAACGGTGAGATATCTGCAGCATTGTACCTTCATGTTCAAGCACACACCCACATACGCTTACAACCAAATTGCTGGACGGACAGACAGATATACCCTGTCTATGCGAAAGCAAATACACACATACATGCAATTCTACAGTGATATTTAATACACATGAACATAAAATTTCATTTCCATAACTGCATACAGATTCTCAATATTATTTATTTCCACTTCAGTGAAATGAATGAATTGAAAAAAATCCTACTCGGTGGAAGAAGAGGAGCAGAAAAACGAAACTGCAAAATGGAAATTGTAAAAAAAGTAATGGGAATTTAATCCATCAATTGCACTTGTGCACAATAATCTCAATGATTTCTTCTGATGTATTTCTTAAAAAATTTACCAGTGCATTTGCACTCTACATCAATCTCTGGGAGTTATATGGACATCTGTGTCCCACATCCAAACATTTTTGTTTTTTTTTTTTAATTATTGCACATATTGATTTAAATTATTGCCTATAAATAAAATGTGTGAGTGTGTGTATTCATTTGTAATTGAATTGGAAGTGTTTGTTTCAAGTCAGTCAGACCGAGACCAATGAAAATTCAGTGCAATTTCGTATTAAAGAGAAGTACTGTGGCAATTTTAAGCCAACGAGAAAGTTAAAGAAAAATAAGAGCAGTGTTAAAATTTATAATTATTTGCTTAATTTTTTCTTTTGACAATGAATCGGCAAGCAAAAAGTTCGTTTAATAAATTTCACTTATTGAATCATTGCAAGTATTGGGGAACCCACATGTTTTGGTAAATGCAGGCTCATGCAATAAACAGTTACTTACAAAATTAAATGATCCTTTCAGTTGAATATTTTTAAAGAAATTTTAAGTTTTTCTTCAATATTACAAATAAATTAATTGATAAGGTAAAATTTATGATGTATTTTACTTATGGAAAAGAGTGGTGAAAAAGAGTTAACGTGTTTTACACATCTCTTTAGTTTTATATAATTTTAAAATTATTTTGCAATAAGTAAACAAATTAGAAATCCGCGAAGAAAAAATTAATTGATTATGACTACAAATTATTTAAAAAAATCACAATAATTAAAAATAACTTTGAATCAATAATGATTCATTTTGATTATTTCCTCTTAAGTTTAAAATCAAATTAATCCCATTACCAATCATCAAGCGCTACTGTTCAAGATACTCCTTGTCAAAAAATAGTTTCATAAGAAAAAGTGTTGCTTCAATAGTGTCCGCTACTGTACAGACAAGTGGGAGTACAGGCAAGTTGTTGGTTTCCGTATCCGTATTTAAGAGTTTTCGGTGAAAACTGATTGCTTTTGTAGCAAGTGCCGTTGTAGTTGTGTGCTTTTGTTGTACTTTAATGCTTTTTAATGTAATCATTGAAATAAATCGTGAATTGTGATGATAATTTTGCATTGTATGCGGTTTTTCATTGATGCTGATGATTATTACCAACCAACAAAGCTCCAACATCCCGCCAGCTAGCAATGCAAAATAAACATTAATCCAGGCAGTATGGGAAAACATTCAGAGCGAAGTCTATATATAAATTTTTACATGTTTGGAACACATTTTGTAGCCGGGGTGGGATGGTAGTTGCATTCAGATGGGCAATAATTTTTATTGATTGCTTTACTACGCACACACACACAAGCACAATATTTTTTGTTAATTTTATATTTTTAAAAGCGTGTTTGTATATGGATTTTTTAATGTTTTTCTACGTATCTGAATGTTGTTGTTAATGTTTATTGATTGTGGGCATCGGAAGTGTTGTGGCGGAATTAACACAAATAAATACCAACAAGCACAGGCAGACAGGCAAGAAGGCAGATGTGTTATTATTGACCTCATGTCTGTTCCTACATACGAAAAAACACTGTCAGACAGACAGACATACACACAGTCTGGTTTCTCAGTTCGGGTAAAGGTTGACACCAAAAATTTTTATTGCAAATTTGAACAGAATTTACATTAAAGTATGCATGTGTTTTTATTTTTTTGGCGTGCTTTTGCAACCAACCAGAAATCAAATAAATATTCATAAATCACAGAATAAAGCTTCATTAGCATGTAATCACCATCTTACACCACCACACCACATCGTCCACGGCATTGTTCTCACTACTGCACAGCCAAATGTTTAAAAAAATAAAGAATATTAATGAAAAAAGCAATAATGCGGGAATGATAATGACGATCGCCTTTTTAAAATATTCCATATGGTATTTTATCAATATTTACCTTGTTTAAAATATGGCGAGCTCTAAAGTGGTCAGCGAGAGATGGCATGATAGACAAAGTCAAAGCAAATCGAAAAGTTGTAAGGTGGTGTAGAGAGGAGAGGAGAAGGCTAGAAGAATATGCGTATTGTCATTGTTTTACACATGTATTGACTTGGATGACATTCACTGAATATTTATGCGATGACACCAATAAAACTTGATGTCACAGTCATATCAATATTTGGAAAACAAAGTGTTGTTGACAACTTTTGCCATCATCAACAACACTTTTTAGACTTTATAAGTATACATTTGCATACATGCAACATCAAAAGTTTTAATTTAACAGTAAAACCTACATATTTAAGTTGAATCTGATTGAAAAATAAAGAAAAACTAAACTAAACTTCTCACTCTAAATTCAACCAGAAATGGGCTTCATCGAAAAATAAAATTTAAATGGAAATTCAAAATAAATTTGTGCTTCAGCCCGCCCATTCGCCGAATTATTTTGATAAAAAATTTCAACAATTTGCACTTGTTGATCTGGTGTAAGTCGATTCATACTGAATTTCAAAGAAAATTAAACAAAAAGCAACTATCAAATGTTAAACGGGTGCTCAATTAAAGCAGTGAGGCCAACTCAAAGTTGGACTTTTGGACTAACAGTTTTTAGGTCTCAAATATGTCATTCTGCTTTCGGAAAATATTAGAACGGCGTACACAAAATATAAGCAGTGCTGCCAATTCTATACGCATTTATAGAAACAAAAAATAGCTAAAGTTGGCCCAGTTTTAAAAGAACGCAGAAGGGATAAAGTATTTTTACTAACACGTTTTTGTAACAATAAAAAACATGCAAGAAATTCAAATGAACGTGCGAATTGATATTTTTTTTCCTTGATGAAGTAGTTTTCTAAAAATGTAAACTTTTTATTAAAAAAGGCATTTTTACTGAAGCGTTTATGCCCATTGGTGAATTTATTTAAGTATAAATCGGACACCTAATATTTATGTAAAATTGTCAACTGAATCCGAATGGTCAAAAGTAGAACAGTTTTCGAGTTCCCTTTATTTTTATTCAAAGAAAATGAAATTCCTAAATCAACCACAGGTCGTTCGAAAAAATTGGTCAGGAATTGACTAAGTAACATTGGACCAAAGTTCAAATTTCACAAAAATGTTAATGATTTCTTGCAATTTTGCTCTTTTCAACTTATTTTTTTAAACCCAAACAATAAATTTTTTTAAGTTTTGTCAGTTCCGAAGTGAGTTTATTTCAATACGCTCAATTTGTGCCAAATAGGACCGAAATCGGTAAAAAATGACGAAGTAACAGACGATTATTTGAAATATCCCACTTTTTAATTTTTACCAAATCACAAAAACACACCAAGTTAAACGCCAAAACTGTTCAATTAGTATGTGGGGGGGGGGGGGGGGTTATATTGAATCTTTCTTGTCGAAAATTACAAGATGTAGTCAAAGCTTAATCCTAAAGCCATAACCAATGTAACCGCAAATTAATTGCATTCAAGTGTCAAAAAAGCCTGCGATGGCTCTTTTCAGCCTCCGGTGACCTTCGAACTTTATTAGATCTCGAGCGAGGTAGTTGGGATGGCCCCTTAGTTTATCTTTGTATTTGACTGAATACGTTTTAATTTCTTCCTGGATGGGGGGGATGTTAAGCCAACTGTGGATAATGTCATTACGTATATACCATGGGGCGCAGACGATTGGATGCCATATTGGTTTTATGATTGACTTGTATAAGAGAACTTTGTTGTCTAAGGACAAGTTTGAGTTTCGACCGATAAGCCAATGTAGTTGAGCTGCTTTAAGTTTCATAGCCGTTATTTTCGCTTCATTATGGCGAGACCAGGTCAGGCGCCTGTCCATATGAATTCTCAAGTACTTTACATGATTTGCCATCGGAACAGTTATTTGTTATTGTTATTTATTTAAACAGCTGGGCACGTTTGCCTTCTGAGCATTAAAGTTAAGTGAGCACATTTAGCCGGGTAAACCTTTATTTTCTATTTTTCTAGCCAGTCTAGCTAGTTCATTGATGGGGGGCAGGTCAAAATTTTGACGATAATTTGTTGAAATTTGGTACATAAATGTTCCTTCCGGAATTGAGCCTTTGAGGCCGGAAACAATCTTATTATATACATATAAATGTATACAAATAAATAAGGTCCAAACTAATTTTATTGGAATCTTTATCTTTATACAAAGTTTCATTTAAGTAGATCTATATTTGGCCATAGCTTCCATATAAATACTACTCTTTAAAAAAGCTTTTAATGGCATACAAATTTGCGGAAATAGTTTTTACGATATCATTGAAAAAATGTTGACCCGGTATGTCCAAAATTTTCCACAAGTCCCATTTAAACGCTCTTCTTGAAATCACTAATAGACAATAAAAATTCACAAAGAACTCCTCATTACATAATTTTGTTGTGGCGGGTACATGATAACCCACGGGCTCAGCCTTTGAAAATTTGTCTGAAAATACTGTGGCGTAGGCTTGATCGTCTATACTTTTAAAAGTTGTTTGCAGTAACATCATAAATATGGCTGTTGTCCAACTATGGGTAAGCGATAGAAGTCGTTTTAAAGGAGTTCTTAAAAGTGTGTACAGTATTATTTTATACAAGACCTATTTTAATTTAATTATGTCAAAATGATTTTTTTTTGTGGCATTTGATGTTCATTCAATAAGCCCTTCAGTAAATCTAGCCACCAAATGGTTTTATTGGCATCACTGACTTAAAGGAATGACTGTATTTGTTTTTACACAAAATTATTTAAGATAAAAAAAACGTAGTTGCAGCACATCAAGGAAGAAATTTATTGCAGAAAGAGACAAGTTTTTTTCCAACATTCGTGCTAAGCAATTTGTAAATGACAACGTTTTTAATTTCTTTTTAAATATATGAACGTGGTAATGTTCACAAATAGTTAAGCCTACTTAAATCCAGTATTCAGAGTTTTTTACTGCCTTCAAGACAAACTGATTGTCTGGCTGACAGACAGGCATGTTTTTGTACTCGTTTAATACCTACAATCATAATTCTAAAGTTTTGTCTTCCTCTCGTTTGTTAAGTCTTAAAAAACTTTGAACATGTTGTCAGGAATACAAGTGTATGGCAGATAAAAAGTTTTATTATCTATTTTATTAAATAAAAAAAGCACACGCACTCTAAAAATGTTTCAATGTATCTATAATTTGTAATGTAAACCCCACTTAAACTTGAAGCCAAATGTTAAATCAACCAGTTTATTTTTCATAACTGAATGCCCAGACTATTAAGACAATGCAATTGGGAGGCCCGATTAGTAAACTCTGCAATCATCAACCACCCACCCACCTCCTGCCCCTTCCGCAGTTTCTAAAACATCAAATTACATTTTGAGAGATTTCTCTTTTTTTCTTTCGTTGTTTTTTTTTTGGTTCCTTAAATCTATTATACTCGTATCGATACTATTGTTTTGTGACCTATCAGTTCATGGCCATAAGTTTGCTTGTTTTTGCAGCCAACTCGTTTCGAGCCACTTAATCAATGCTTTCTTTGAACGGGGGTGTTGGGTAAGGAGGGTTGTTTAATGTGCGGCTTGTCTGGTCTGGCTGTATTATTATTAAAACTAAATGTGGAATATTTACACGAGCATTTTTGAGTCCATCTAAATTATTTTTTGGAGAAACTTGTAACTCAACACACTAATGGCCCATGAAATTAAATATTGTTAATAAAGTCTCGGTACATAAATATTATTTAAGAACGAAAAGGGTGGTTGTTTTACAGTTGGTTTATTTTTTGGTACCTTAAATTAGTTTTTGCTTTTCCTTGATGGGATGGATGGGGCAGGCAGTAAGTAACTCATTATATTTAATATTTTTTGATTTGTTATATTTATGTGCAAAACATCCTTAAGGGTGCAGGATGTAATAAAACGTTAAAATTAAATGTTTTTCTTTTAAATTTTGTCTTTCCTATCCCACTTATTGGTGCTGGTATTATACAGCAAGTACTTGAATTTTTGGAGGCCTTAAAGATTAACGGCCTTATTAAAAAAAATTCATGTGAACTTGAAGTGTGCGTTAAACAAAACATTTGTAGGGAAACCCGGTTCAATTTAATTTTTTGGCCTAAAAAAATGAGAAGTACACAGAAAAAAATAGAAATGGATTTCAATTTAAAAATTTGGAATATTAATTTGAATACTTATTAGATTTGCATCAGTTAACAAATTAATGTATCAATTTAGTAGTTTTTGATATAAACAAAAATTTATTCAGTAATGCTGTTAATATGTTTTGATTATTGGCAAGAATTTTTTCCGTGTACTTAAGTTGCGGATTCCATCTATGGCCAAAAATGAAAAAAATCACATCTAACTTTATAAATGCTTTAAGTTCACACTTACAAAAGTATTGTAATGAGAAGCCTTCAGAACAACATTTTCCGAAGATTCGATGAAAATGTTAAAAAACAAATTTATTCAGGATTTTTATTTCTATTTGCGAAATTTACAAATTTTTTCATTTAATTACAAGATTAAAATTAAAAAAATATGCACAAATAAAAACAGAGCCAAAGAAATCCAAACAATTTAAAAAACACATCCTTTTTATCTCTACGAACTCGAACTACAAATTAAAGATTCCCTTTTTCGGTCAAGTTTATCTTTAAGTGCATAAAGTTAAATTTTATTTTATTGTTGGCCAAAAATAAAAATGCAAATTTTCTTCCGCCAATATTTTTGCGACATTTTTTTTTGTTTTTTTTTATTTTTACCACAACGCGGTAGCAGTTTTTCGTCCATATTGTCTAGACAAGTGAGATTATCATAATAACGTGTGAGATAAATACGAAAGTGCCGGGGGTCGTGAATAGCTAAAAGGGACTATCTAAGGCAAACGTTAAAATACTAAATCATTTCAACTGGTCTGAGCATACGAATGGTTGAGCACATCAATGCTCTGCATATAATTTGCGCTTGCCAAAAGAAGTACAACTGGAGTTGCAAATTTATGTACCACATAAATACAAGCATAACCCGGTTCGCATCGCTAATCCCATTGAAATTAAATAGGAATAAATAATTTTAAAAAATTAAATATTAAATTTTCTATCGCCGCTTCATTAAATTTTAGAAAACTAATAATATTCGAATGCCTTAGGATACATAATATTATTAGTCTTTCTTCCTGAGGTGTCAACAACAATTTCTAGAGACTTCCTACACGTCAGCATGCAACGCAAAACTGCCATTGCTGAAATCTATATTGTCTTTGTATGGGAGGTGCTACGCCCACTTCTCCGATCCCACCAGCTTTTTTATTTTGGCACATTTAGTGAAACCAATCTTAAGACATACAAAATCTAAGCTTGGAAAGTGACCCGCCTACTCATCCCATATCGCCCATTTTTATACCCATAACTACATATCTATATACCTCTTATGAGCTTGTCATTCCGTTTGTTATTTATACAGTTTCTATTAACTAAATATGCTATGGGTCCAATTTGAGTAGCGAAGGGGATTTAATAATGTCCGTTGAAATGGAGTGTCCGAGGAGCCCAGGTATAAAGTGGACTAGCTTGTTATATAATAATATTAAATATAGTCCTGAATTTTTTTTCTTTTAAAATTCAGCTAGATCGAACCCCAAATACCTGGTAAATGAGCAAAGAACCACGACTGCCTCTAATTTTTAACTGAAAATCTCAAATGTTTACTCTTCAAAGTCCTCTTATAATTTATGATCTTTATTTTTCCACTTTCATCTGCAACTTTTTTCCCCGAAATAATGCTTTTAGTAGAGTAGCGCCTTTGCAATATGAGCTGGGGGGACCAAATTTGGCTCGATTCTTTTTTCAATATAAGAGGTAATAAATATTGAAAATTAGCCAAGTTGTCTGCTATTTTACCTGGCAGACAAACAAGTGTCCTACCAAGTTAATGGATTTAGTGCGATAGGGTTTATACAAAACAAGTTGGACAAAATTGATCTCAAATATAACTTAACAACCATTCTGAATAGTATTTTAAATTCGACACAGCTGAATACACCATTTCGACTTATATTTACTGATTATGTCGTATCCCGTTGTTAGAATTTGGATGCTTTCCCGTTTTCTGGATATCTAAATCTCAATATCACTTTGTAACGCCGCTCATTTGGAAGTTTGTAAATATTTATAGCCTGTGTAAGTGGCCGGATAGTCAAAGTAAAATGCTGGAAAATATTAGCAAACCCGGTTCAGTAGCTTTGGAGTCTATAGGAAAGAAACAAGCATACAAGCAACCCAAGATTAATTTTTCATTAAGTAGAGGTTTATTTAAGGCCATTCCAAAAATTTTAAATTATTCAAGAAAATATTTTTGCTAATGGGAAACTCCAGTTGAAAATGCAAGACAAGGAAATCATGCTCAATAATGTAAGAAGTTCTTTAGATATTTGGCGGTTTACAACATTGAAAGTTAATCAAACTTTGGCTAATACAATTCCGAATACATATATTTAAAAGTTTTTAACATTAAAGACTTATGGTTAAACAAATTAGAGCAAGTTTAACTCTCTTTTTGGTTTAAAATGCGTTTAAACCAACCAATCTATAAATCACTAAACTTATAAACCATCCTTTAACGCATAAAATTGGGCGTTTAAACTGCCAATACAGACCATATGAATTTGATAAAATTTATTGTATTGCTGCCACATGTTATTTTTTTTAACAACATAAAATACATGGGGCACTGATTTATTGTTGTTGAGTTTAAACTACATTTAAATTCAAGTTTAGTTCAACTAAACCAGCGTTTAAGCCATCAGTGATTTATTAGCCATAAATAAGATCTTGTTTAAAAAGCTTAAAAACAGAACTTAAAATGATATTAAGAAAACCCCCATTTTAAATGAAGTCACTTCATTCGATTAAATTCGATTTTAGAAAAAATTTGCATAAAATTTGATTATGCAGTGTCAGACATTTTGGATTTAAATGGAACCACCCTAATACCCATTACTGAAATTTATTTTAATTATTTTGTGGCTGTTCTTTGCATTCGTTTGTTTCTGTTTAAAAGCTTTCATAATAATGCTCATCTATTATGCATTTTGCTGAAGTCGGTAGAAAAAATACAGTATAAAATCTGCTAAAGGAAAAAAATTATAAAAAAATTCTACTATTACTTTTGTTCTTCGTGCTTGTTTGTATGAAAATATTACAACGACAACGAGAGTAAAATGTAATTTTATCAAATAAAAATGACAAAAAAAAATTACAGAAAAAAAAATAAAAGAATGAAAGTTCTACAAGGCGATAGTTCAAGTTCATTGCAAATGCACGTGGGTTTTTGTAACCATGAGCATACATTTACACACAAAATTGTCGCCCACAGAATCTTAAAATAAAAGAAGGGAATTAACTTCAGCTAAAAACTAAATTTCCTCTTTGGCTACACTATCAATTCCATCATTTCGGTGACATTTTTTTTTACTTCTTCACTTATTCAAAGAAAAGTCTGCAAGAAGCCACAATTTCCTAAGGATTTGGATCATTCTTATGACTCAATCTAAACTTTGTATTCTGATTTGTCATTTTTGTTTATTAGCAAAAATTACACAAAACAAATTCTAAAATCTAATATTGTCTTGTATTCACCAATTCCAGTGTCCACTGGGTTACCTTTGCCGATATCAGCATTTTAGTCTGTCTCGTATTTATCAAGACCACAAGAGGATTGTAAAAACGACACAACAGAGAACGGGCGAAAACAATCCGTACCTTAGTGTCTTTGAAAACGCCATGACTAGACCAGAGAATATTATTTCAGAAAATGTTTCGGTTTTACTCTCGTCAACCTCAATTGAGTTTTTTGTTCATAACCGATCTGAATTTTTTAAAAAAGAGTCCTTTTATCAAAAACATTTAAAAATTTCAAAGGAAGGCCCTTATGAAGTGTGTTAAAAAGTACCACAAAATCGGGGAAATCAAAAACAAAGTTTCACAAAAATTTTTAAATTAACCAGGAAGCCACTTTTGATGTCTATAAAAAAGTGTCACAAAATTAGGCAAATTAAAAAAAACTTTTATTTGAACGTTGAATAACCCATATGTATATTTAATTTTTTGTGTACAAAAAAAAGGAATATGTTCAATAAAATTCAAAGAAAGGCAACAATAATCATATCGCAAACTCAGGTAAATACCCAACAAGAAATAGCGCTTCCAACGAAGCAGGTTTGTAAGGGAGAAAAATAAAAGTGTTGCTTACCATATCGCTTACGGAAGGCATGAATTGCATATGGCGAGTTCCCTCTTTGAAGTAATACATTTTTGACACATAAAGTGCTTTATTCAGCGCATATAAAAATTGTTGGATCTAATGAGCAACTTTACACACTGAATATTTTGTTACAGTTATTTTTTAGTATTCTCCCTTACAAATCTGCTTTGTAGTAATGGAATGCCGTGGCACTTGAAATTTTATTTATTTTTACAAAAGTTGTACAGAAATCTTTCATTTACTTTACAGAATCTCTGTATGGCTTATTGCATAGCGCATAATTGTGCGCTTAATTTTTAAATTTACCATTAAACAACGACAATGTAAAACACATGGAAAGATTGCCGCATTAGAGTCGTTTAAGACAATCAAAATGGCAATTTTTAAAAATGGCTGATTTCCGACTACAACAACGACAATCATATAACAAGGTCGATTACTGATCTTTTATTTGAAAATTTTTGATTAAAAAATCTTTTTATTAGATTTTTTAATTCAAATAAAATAATAAATATTTAGTCGAGCAGATGAATAAACTACATCGGTAATATTCGTTAAGCGTCAATATTGGGGCAAACTGAACTCAGTATTTTCAAATATTTGGAATTTATAGTCAGACATATTAAATATGTATGTACTTAATAAAATTTATGTAATCAAAATCTAAACTGGCAACTTGCTTTATTTTTTGCGATATCGATAAAGCGAGTTGGTTTTGTATTTTTGTATGTAAGAAAAGATAATCCAAATGTTTATTGTTGTTGTTTTTGTTCAAGTTTTGATATTGTTACAAGTAAAACTGTTGCTTGTAATTCTTATTCGCTTAACAGTTTTATTTGTTTAATATCTTTGGTTTTTCTAAAAATTTTGGATGAAGTTTTCCGATGATCTGGCCTTAGCAATCAGTGAAATGCGCATAGGAATAGCTTATCCCATCAACAGTGTTTTTGTCAAGAATAAAAATAGGGAATTTAGCACGACAAACATAATCTTGTTAATTAAAAATTTTGTTTCCCCAAAAATTACTTTGTTAAGTTCTAAAATTTCAAGCCAGATCTATTTTTCAAGATTAATTTTTATCAAACCATTCGCAAATACAATTCTTATAGCTTTATTCGAAAACTTTTTGCTGAAAAAAAATCACTTCAATAATTTTTGCTTATCTATTATTTCACAGAGCTTAAGAATTTATCGTTGTTTTAATTTGAAGATCGGTCCATAATTTACTTTAGGCTTTATATAAAGTACAATCTCGGAAAACTCTTCAACAAACCTAAAATCGTAAGGAATAACGCTATTGGTCTGTAACATTGGCTTTGCAAACCTTTGATATATCATCCTTTAAGATCAGACTATAAATTCCAAAGATTTAACGAACAATTTAACAAGACGACCCCTACGTTCGGCAAACAATTTTTTTTTGTAAACCACCCTGCAAAAATACGTTTTATTAGAGGGTGTTCGGGTTTTTTTTTTTTCAAATAACGTTCTAATTTACATAAATAGTTTGTAGAAATTATAGTTATTCTCTCTTTTAGATTGAGTTAAAGAATTTACACTTTCATTTTTGCAATTGAGGCAAATACTGCATGTCAGGTATCTCTTTTTGAATAGACTTTTTTAAATGTACTAAATATAGGAGCAGTTATTTTTTTGGTAGTGATTTTGAGACAATTGGTCATTTAAAACTATCAGTGCCATGAATTTTATTGTACATGTCTTAATTTTGGAGGCAACATCTATAAAACTCCCTTTACAATATACTACAATTGCAATACCGATTAAGTGTAAAGTATACATACATACATACGTTCTATTTACTGCATACATACATTCAAATGTTCGCTCATATAAACAGAGAATATGTTTCATTTGAATACATTTACTATGTTGATGTTCTTGTAGTTGGAGGGTGTTAACACAATGTTGTCGTTAACGTCTGGCTGAAGTCCAGAGGCGTTACTTTCTGTCTGGGTTTCTGTTTGCTTTTATTAAATGTAAATCACAGAGTTTCAATTTCATTGTTCACACAGGCATACATAAAAAACTAGAGCACAAAAACAGATACAAACAATCATAAGTCCATGTACACATTTACATGTGTATGTTTGTGTACAAACCTCTTCAATGAAATCTGTAGCAAAAATCGTTGTAGAGATTGAAAATGCTAATTTTTAAAAATAACACCTGAATTGAATAAATAAATAAAAAAAAATCTTTATAAACAGTTTTATTTAAAAAAATGCATTTAAGTAATAATTTTTGCTTATGATTTTAATTGCTTACTAGCTGACCCGGTCCGCGTTGCTAACCCTTAGCAAACATTAGCATGTATTTAAGGCAAATTGGAAATAATATTTATTTATTACTTCATCATAAGGCCATCGGACAGACAATGTTTTTTGTCGGGAGCAAGCCATATACAACTGGACGTGTGAAAAACATGAATTTTCAGAAATTAAGCCAGCAATATTCAATGATTGGCTGTGCTTTGTTGATGGTAATAGCAAAGGCAAGACGCAAACGGAATTGGAGTCGCTTGAATGGGAATGGTAAATCGTTGGAAATCATCGGAATTCGTGGAATAAGTACGTCCTCACCTTCGAATCTGTCACCGATGATTGTTGCCTCGATTAAATTTGGTGAAGAGTTTTTGATGTAAATAAACTGAAAACTCGGATTTTTGAATGCAACATTTCGAAAGTTTTAAAATTTCGATATTGGATCATTATTAACATAGTTTTTTTGTAAATATCTTCGGAACTACATAACCGATTTAAGAATTTTATATCCCGCTTTGAAAAACATGACAACGGCTTTCAAAAAAAAAATGAAATAAATAAAAGCAAAAAGAAATAAATATATGAATATGTTATTGGTGGTGCAATATGAAAATTGGATTTTGCCAAGCCCCTCCGCCCGTAGAGCGAAAATCAAATATCAGACTTCACAGTGTCACCCACCTGAATAATCTGAAGATTCCTTAAAAATTTCATAAAAATCGGCCCAGCCGTTTTGGAGTCCATACGTTACATACATAGATACATACTCACATGCTGTTTTTTATATATAGATATGTGTGTATGTATGTGTGTGCGAGTACTTTTGCAGGCTTGTGTTTGCGTATTTTTTTGTTTCTGTTAAAGTTTAAATACTAAATTAATTATTCTATTAATGAGTTAATTAATGAACATTTCATATACTCAATTTAACGCATAGAAATGTATATGTTTGCCAAACACACTAATACAAACATATGTGCGTAGATGAGTGAGCCACATACATAAATACACATGCATTCATACATTTAAATGAACACAAATCTATCATTTCACTCTTTATTGTGTGTCAATGCATATTGAAAATAATTAAATGATTGACCATATTTTTACTATTTACGACTATTTGATGCTTTACAGCGCGTGTATTCGTGATCGTTTGCATGTATGTATGTTCAGAAAGTTTTAATACATTAACATTTATAAATAAAACATTTTTGAATGTGTGTGTGTGTGTTTAAACGTAGAATGAGAACGATAAGTACTTTGTTAATGTTCAATGACCTTAAAAACATGAATGTATCCTGCTAATGACTTTTATCAAAATAGTAAAAACTACAGTAGCTCCTGCAGAAAGTTGACCAATCGATTTGAAAATTTTCTCAAATATATTTAGGTAGCATCACTTGTTATATAAAATTAAAAAGGATGCTTGTACAGAGTCGAAAATATCATATTAGAATGATGAATCAGTTACTTAAGTTGTGCTCCGCCTGTAACTTTGGTGTACGATTCTGTATGCATTTTAGTAAAATTATGCTTATTTACTATTAGGAGACGCATTTTTATACAAATGCCAAGATTTTCTTAAACTTTAAGAATTGCCACTATAATCTGTTGAATAGAAACAATATCTAGCGATAATCCGTTCTCTCAATTCGAACAAGTGAAACGCTATCTTTCAGTTTCAGGGTAATTCCTTTCGGTGATTTGAGTTAAAACCACAATCCCCACGTAATCCCAAAAGCATTATCCCGTAAGAAAAGCATTCTTTGTGAAAGAGCATCTTCCTGCAAAAAATACATTCTATGGGCGTAGTCACCTTCTTCTTCATCGTTGGTTGTGGGCTCTTTATACACCAAATTCAAGCCGACAACCTTCATTCAACACACTCTACTAATTTTCTCAACAATTTCCTGCCCATCATGCATCAAAGTTTCCACAATTTTTTTTGCTTTTCATTTATCTAATGCTTGACTTAACCCTCCATCCAAGTCACGTCAACCTCTTACCCACTATTTATCGCTCGTCATTCATGAAATCCGATCTTGATAGGTGTATCACCACTCTCTCCACCTCATCGCTCATTTCGACTACCTCCATAAATGTATTTTTCGCAAAAACTATATATTCGAGCAAAAAACACCTCCTCTGCTAGAAATTATAACTTCGGAGCCCTCAACTAATAATCAGTTCGGTGCCGTGTCACCAAGGTCTACTGACTCCCGGATCTCTGATCAGCCAAGATTTCGAGATATCTATCAACTTTGAATTGTTGCCAAATTCCCGGTATTGACTGAATCTGATTTATCCGGAGGATGTATCACAAGAAGATGAAATATTCTTAAAAAATCACTTCATACCCCTTATAAAGTGTGACCCCAACAATAAACTGGACACCCGCAATAAAGACACATAATAATAATAACAACACTGTGCTTGAAACTGACATTTTTTAGATAAGCTGGGCACTTGGCGTTTCAACATAATTTGGGTACGCTGAGTCCAATGGTGCTAACCGTTTTTTAGGTTAGCTCTTGTTTTCGAGATATACCGTTATTTCGAAAATGGAGGAGGATGCACAACAAACGGCTTAGTTTATTAAAATTACAAAAAACCGAAATTCCGCAAAAATATTAGCAGTCGTTTAGAAACATAATTTTTTTTTTTTAAAATAAATAATTTTGTATCAAAATTTCGAAATTTTTGTTTTTGTATAAATTCATAAAGCTCGACTACTAATTTTCTTCAGACATATAAAAAAGCCATAAATGGACAAAAGTCTTAAATTTTTAAGAATTTCATTAAACGCAATATTTGTATGGGAGCCCCCCTAAGCAATGGAGATACGGGGCAAGTTTGTCTCGAGAAAAAGTTAATGACAAAAAATTAATTGAGGTCGGTCATATCTCACAAGGGGCGACTCCTGGGCACTTAAGGGGCATATATTCAATATATTTCTAGTCTGCATTGAACATTTTGTGTGGGAGCCGCCTTAAGGAATGGAGATAGCGGGTAGGAGATGAAAAATAAAATGGGTTCGGATATACATTTGACCCATCTAGGGACATCCTAGGCGCTGCAGGGGCCAAATTTAAGAATTTTATTAAACGGCCATATTTGTATGGTTGAAATTCTTAAATTTAGCCTCTGCAGCGCTTAGGATGCCGAATAATCGATATTACAATGTACTGCAAAATGTATTTAGTTTTATTTTAAAACATTCTACGAACCCAATTTTCATACAAATACAATATTAAAATTATTAAAAAAATTAATAATTAAAGAAATATAAACACAGATTTTCCACACATTTTACTGTGGGCATGTTATTGACGCGATTTTCGCAATAAAAAATGCATAAACATCCGCTTTCTGTTAACCACCAACGATGCTTTTTGCGGTTATTAATACAGCAATTCATAATTACTTATCTAAAACTACATGCATGATGATACATAACCACTTTGAAATACTTATTGAAAAAGATATTTTTGCAAATATATGGTGATACTATTCATATCCATTTATCTGCATACATACGTGTATTGATTGCAACTGATGTATTTAATGATGACTGTGATTGGCTCACTTAAACACACATACGTATGTATATCTTTGATTGAAGTTATTCATTTGCAAAATGAAAATTTATTAAAACCAGTGTTGCCCTCACCGAAATGGTTGATTACACATGGATCATGCCAAAATTACCCATGCAAATATAAATTAAAGCTATCATTTATTTGCAAACTCACGAGTTATATTTTGAATTTCATTATATGCATAAACTTTTAATTTATTTAAAAAAAAATACGATTTGTTCATCGTTTTTCATTTTATAAAATTAACGGTTCCAAACAAAATATTCATACTTTTTTTATAGTAATTTATAATTAAAAAATAAACAAAGTAAAATACATCACATTTACATTGAGATAAATTTTTTGTTTGATTTTCCCCTTGAAGTTTATTTGCTATAGAAAGATGTTTATTTAGATCTTAGGTACATTTTTGTGGTTGATTGTTTTCTTGAATTTTGAACAGTTTGCTACCTATGGACCTGAAAAAGGTAAAACAAATCGAATTTTTTTAAGTTTTTTGCGATTTTGATCTTGAAGATGAATTTTTTTGATTTTTTATGTTCACAATTTTTGTTCTTTATGGCAAGAGCTACTACTTTGTCTTAAAGGGTTAATCAAAATTCCGAACGGTTTGCAAGATATGAGCCTGAGAAAATTATCACTTTTTGCAAAAATGACACTGAGGCAATAAATCTTTAAGGGCCCATAAAAAAGTGCATGACTTTGGGTAAAACTGAGAGACACGGTTCTTTGGTCCTTTTTGGTTATTTATTGTCCGTATATGGTATACAAAAAAATGAATAACGAACAACTTACAAGAACGACTATAGAATTTATCTATTATGTGCATTGAAAGTGATGTCTGTCAAAAAAATAGACTTTGAAAATAAAATAGATGACTTTGTGGAGTTCAAGTCCCAAAAGAAACTGTTTTTGTTGTATTTTTACTTAACTTTCTAGCTTATTTTTTTTCAAAGAGTTAATTTTAAAGTAAAATCAATTATATTTGTATAAATTAACCATAATTAAAACCATTAATTAAACCGTAACATAAAGATGTTTTCTTTATTTCAAAAGATTTTTTCTTTTTTTCAAAAGATTTTTTCATTTTAGTAGGGCCCGTATTCTAGAGTGCCATGATGTAGAATGGAGTAATCACCCTTATTGTGTTTGGCGTATTTAAAATACGCCTACGACTGTTTGGTAATAGATTAAAGAGAACGTGAACTTATTTCTTGTAATCTATAACTAAACAGTCGTAAGCGTATTTTAAATACGCCAAACACAATAAGGGTGAATATATCTTGTAAAGATGCTGAAGATATTAATTTGTAACGCTATGAAACCAATTTAAGTAAAATGAAATTGCAGAATGGACAGGAAATATTCATTTCCTCAACTGAGTAACGATTTAGATGTTGACATCGTACTAAATCTGAAAAATCCAGTTTTATTTGAGTTTCAAAATTTTGATTGGTAAATTAAATGTTATTTATATTATTGCTGCGTTGCATTTTTAATGCAATAAATTAGAGTAAAAATTTACACTGGTCAACAAAAAAAAAAAAAAAATCAGGAACAAGAACTGTTCAAGGAGTGATTCTATCACGAAGCAATTAACATTATACAAATGCACCGATTGTAATCGGTTAATTCTGCGCCGATAAAAGTGGAAAATCATTGCCGATATAAGCGAACATCTATTCCATTTTATAGGAAATATTATTAAAATTTACTTTTAATGGGAAATTTGGCTAAAACTTACATTTTATATGAAATTTTGCTAAATTTTAGTGGACATTTTGCTAAAATTTACTTTTTATAGGAAATTTTGATGAAATTTTTCTTTTTATAGGAAATTTTTCTAACATTTAAATTTTATGGAATATTTTGCTAAACTTTACTTTTTATATGAAAATTCGTAAAAATTTACTTTTTATAGGATATTTGGGTTAAACTTATTTTTTATATGAAATTCTGCTAAAATTTAGTTTTTTAGGAAATTTTGCTAAAATTTACTTTTTGTAGGAAATTTAGATGAAATTTACTTTTTATAGAAAATTTTTCTAAAATTTACATTTTTATGGAAAATTTTGCTAAAATTTACATTTTACTTTAAAAAAATAACGACCATTCTCTTTGAAAAGAGAAAGTGTAAAAGACATAAAGATAAATTTTATACACAATAGAAAAAAAAACGTAGCGAACAATTCTGTGTCTCTAACTACACCATTTAATTTTTTTGAATTGTAGCAGCAAATAAGCGATATTTTTTTATGTAAAATTAAGTTTATACATATGTTTGTATTCAAGTTCAGCTAAGACACGCCATTTTTAAAAATCGCAACAGAAATGATGTAAAATTAAATATTTTTGGTATTTTCATTTATTTTTATTTTTTTTTAAGAAAATATAACATTGTCAATAAATAAACAAACATAAACGATAATGTAGAAACTATTGATTATTTGGGTAAAAATCAAACAGTCTGAAAAAATAAAATCAAACATTGATTGATTGAATGGCATTACAAGTAGCACGGAGGCAGCCACATACAAATATCTCAACTGTTGAAGATTTTCCTTCCATAGAATGTTTGAAGCCGAAAATACATACGAACATATGCCATGAAAATGAACTGAACTTCTTACCTCATTGTATATTTTTATGATGATTTAATTTTCTTCATCGACATTACGCGTGTCTTGTTTGATTTTTTTCTTAGTTTTGTTTATTTAAATTTAGATTTCGTAAGAATTTCAACAACGAAAATATTTTAAACGATGGGTCAGGCCACCAAGATGTGGAAAACCAAATTTATTTAAAAGTTATCTCTTCAATAGACATTTTTTCCATAACAACTAAAAAACTAAAATGCAACTGTGTCTATGGGTACTTGAAGATGTTGTAATAGTTGTCAGATTTATTTTTGGGCCTATGGAAGATTTCTAGATAAAGTTGTTTAAAGATTTTTTCAACCAAAACCAACACAAGCCCACCTTATTAGCAGACTGCATTTGTGTGTGTTTATGTGTCTTATAGGATATGGAGTCACTCATACAAATGCAAATATCCATGCAGATGTGTACGTAGTTCTACTTTCTTTACATTTAACTGTTATGAGTATGTTTGACAGAAATGTGGACGCGTCTGGTCCGATATTGTAGTTATATGTATTTATTTGGTTTTGTGGTAGCTGTTGTTCACTTGATATGTAAATCCAGTCACGTCTTTATTGTCAAGCTCATAAAATGTAATTAAAATTGTAACAAATTTATTCATTTGTTTGTGTTGTCGAGTTGTTGTTATGGAATGTGATTCTGTAAGATTCATTCCAATCTGTAAAATCGTAGGCAGTGGAAGAAAGATCATACCTTTTTTTGTTTACGATTTTGTATTATCTGTATTAAAAAATATATTTTTATATGAATGAATGTATGTATGTATGTATGTCGGTATGTTTTCATACTGATTGTTTTACTCGTTAATTTTCAGAACGTGCTGCAAACAGACAATTTATTATTTTAAGAGTCATAAGCCAACGTCAGCCATTATAATTCAATCACATAATGCATTCATTTATTTTTTCATTCATTCGTGCATTGATTCATTCATACCAAATGACAAACATACAATGTTACATTTATTCATTTGTTTACACAGTTAAGGCTGGTTTCCATATTGATTTTAATTCAGTTTTATACCGAATAAAAAAAGTTTTGTTGTAAAAACTATACAAGTGCATGTGTATAATTAAAATTGGTTTTGAATTAATAATTTAATAATATTGAGCAAAAATGTTTTTATCGTTTTATAAATTCTTTATTCTAAAACAAGTGATAAGCGTAAAGCGAGGTAGCGAAAATAATTTAGTTCGCTTACGTTTTATACTTTTTTAATGTAAAAATAAATATGTTTTAGTGTCACAGTGTTGCCGCTTCATGGGTAATTAGCCAAATTAAGTGTAATTTTCACTGTCGTGGATAAAGAGTGGTTAATTTCTTTTAGGTATAGAGCAGGTGCTATTTGAAATTTAAAATTCAAGAGCTTATGGGAATTTCGTTATGAAGATAAATATTTATTGTTAAACGTACATAAATGAAATATACATTGGCATTTCAGATGTGAGTTTTTATAATATTGCTTTGATATCGACACAATAATTATACTTATGTAAAAGCTGCAGAGAAATTTAAATTTAAAAAAGGCAGTGTTACTTTTATCGTTTAATATACATTTTCAAAAGCTCGATAATGAATGGCGCTAGCCGGAGTTTATTGAGGAAAGGTATTCAATCGAAAAAATAACCTTGGTGTTGATATGTTAAACTTATTAGTTTCTGATTATAAACAGCAATAAGTATAATTTTTATTTTTCCCTTTCAAAATGCTTTAGTTGCGAGAATATTAAGCACCCTTAATATGCTTAAAACTGATATCAGACAGAAAGGCTGTCGTCTGAAACCAGTACACGAAGCTTTTTAACTAAAAATTATATTTAAAGGAACGGAAATGAGCATTTTGAACATTCCCCATCATAATTTTAAAACTTATTTTTTATTAATTTATTTTAAGTTTTATGTGTTATTTTTGATAAATTATTTTGATAGACTATTTAAATATATAAATCAAGATAGTATGACTTATATTGAACTCCTTTAAATTGCTTTTTTTGTGTGATTTTCTTTCTTTCTTTTCTATAAAATACAACTTTACTTTTATAACATACATAAAATCAACTTAAAAATAAACTATTTTCATATCTACAATATTTCAAAAGAAAAGCCAAAAAAATATTTGTAAAAAATCTAGCAAAGTCGTGATTTTTAGTTGCTGGTATGGCACTAAAGTCGTTATAAAAAGTCTGGACTTAAGTTAATAAATACTCTTCATTTTCAGCCACAGATTTAAAAAAAAATGTTTCCCGGATAATCAAATGGGAATGGAATATAACGATAAGTTTCATTAAAAAAAAATTCACTTGTGAAATTATTGCGATTTGCTATCGAACCCCTTATATGTGCATTAATAAATAGAGTTTCTTACAAATACTCTCTCATTGCAAAAAATAAAGTTTGGCAACACTGGTACAATTTATAGAATGTATCTCATTAACTGACTTGAAAAAATTTCTGCAAGCAGTTCCGTGACGTTTCTTACTTCCACAGAAAAGCGTCCAATAACAACATTGACAACACTTATACACTGTGTGTTAAAAAGAAAAAATTATACGAGCAGATTGCCAAAGATCAGAGTTGCGTTATGTGACATGTTTTGTAAAAGTATGAATATTTCCTCTTAGATGTCAAAGCGAATCTCTAACGCTACGCGAAGCAAAAGTTGTATCTTACATGCCCTTGACTGAAAATAAAATCAAACTAAATTCTGAAGTTGTCTTAAATTAAAAATATTTTTCACTTTTATACACTTGTAAAATTATTACAGTAACTGATTGTTGGTTATTAAATTCGTTTTCCGTACTGTTAAAATTTAATAAAAATATTGTTATTTTACGAATAATTTTATTTTTCAACAAACACAAATTTGTTATTCAAAAAACAAACTACCAAAAAATAATGTTTTTCAGTATTTTTTTTGTTATGTAGTTTGATTTTTTCGATTAAAATATATTTTTTAAAAGTAAAAACTATTCAATTTTACTGAACATGCTGTTTAATAAATAAACAAATTAACAATTAATGTAAAAATCATTTGTTTTAAATGAAATGTAAATTATCCGTTTTTTCAATGAATTTTAAGTTGTTTAAAATGAATTTTCGTTTGAATTTAACTACATAATTTTTTGAGTGTATTTTTTAACAGTCCTTTATATGTTACGGTCACATTAAGATGCATTTATTGAGTATTGTGGTCACATTAACTGAAAGTTTAACATTTTTCAATAACAAAATGTACGAGTGAATTATTTTAATTCAGAATTTATTTTTTGAAATTGTAACCAGCATCAGCACGCATTTCGCAAAACATTTTTTATAGTAAAGTTTACAGCATCTCCTTTTGTATTTCTGTATGAGTGTATGAGAGAGATATTCACTTCAACCACATGCACACTAATACACCAGTGCAGACTCCTCTGGAGTTCACTGTTCTTTTTACTTGCGGCCATACTGTAATTAATACATTCAGCTGATGTTTTGAGCATGCACAAGCAGGGCGAATAATGCAATATAAATGGTGACCGCAGAATATTTCGTCCTTATTGTTATTGTTCCCGTCGCTCCCACTCCTGTTTGCTTAATTTCCATTCAAGTACTTATGTATTTAATTCATTTGTATGAATTGGAATTTTTGCAGTTGTGTCTTTCTTCCTTTTGGATTCATTGTTTTTATACTTATTAATTTAATTTGTAAAAGTTTGTATTTATTTTAGATTTTTTATTTGGTTCCTTCCATCCAATTGTTTTTCCTTCGACGTTTATTTTATTTAATTTTTTATTTTTTCCCATGATCCTGTTAAACTTTTCATTTTGTGCCAAGTGCTGTTTCCACCGCCATGTGGAGTTTTTTTTTTTGGCCACAAATTGGTTTTATGCCTTTGGCGTCAATTAAGCAATTTTAAAGTTTATGGTTTAATTTTTCAATATTATTTTTCCGCAAAAACTTCATAGAGGTTTGTATGTATTTTCTTATATTGAATGGAAAAGGAAACAAAATTAAATTATTTTTAAAATTTAAAATTTTATCTAATTAGATTATAAATAATAATCGTCGATTTAATATGCAAACCTGCAACATACACTTTTTAAGTAAATTGATATTTTGATGCCGTGTGGTAGTGACCAGCATGTAGTTTTTCTTCAATTCGAATGTTGAAGTGTGTAAAACCAACTATATTTTTGGTTTGCATATGATATTAAAGTTTGTGTATGCCAATTGTGCGAAATGAAACTTTAGAAAGTAAAGTTCTCTTTTGTGAAATTTCCCCATTTTCTATGTTATAAGATGATAAATAAACATTGAAAATTTAGTTGTAATATAAATTCATAGAAAACAAAAAATATCTTTATTATCTACACTGTGCTTGTCGCAGATTTTAACAAGCTGGACAACTGGCACTGGACCTTTTGAATGTTAGCGCTAATATTCGCGATAAGAAATTACAATACTAACATACCATAAAATGATAGTTTTTATACTTTTGGGATCATTGTGCAATTTAAATCAATTCAACTGTTTTAAATAAAAGTTTTTTTTTCACGATTTTAAAATTTGTTCTCTAAACTTTATTGAATATTTACAAATAAGTAAAACAACATAATATTGAAGAGATGAACATAAAAATCGAATTAAAAGAAAGAAACCGAAATTTAATAAAAACAATAAGAGAAATAGCCCTACACAAATATACCCGTAAACAAAAAATAGCCGATAAAAGGCGAATAACGTTGTAAGTGACGAAATAATTATTTTTTAGTAGAGTAAAAAACGCTTTTAAAAGTCAGGATTATTTATTTTTGATTTTTTTTTTAATTATTAAAAATAATAATAATAATAAAAACTTCAATGCCAAAAATCAAGATTTCAACTAATTAAAATTATTTTTAATGACCTTCAATTAAGTTTAAAATTTTAAATTATATGGAAATTTACCTTTTAGAATTTTTTAGTGGAAAAACTTTTCATATCTACAATCGCGACGCCAGTTGAAACGTTTTTTTTTATTACACAATCGTCTTTTAAAATGTTATTTTACGTTTCAAAATCATTTCGTTTGTATCATATTGCTAGTAACTTACAACGTTATTGCACTTGCTGACTCCTTGTATTGAATTTTGACGGCGCACAGTGGCTGAAAATCGTTTTTCATCGGCCAAAAATCTGTAACTTTTAAACCGATTAAGATAATTTTGCAACTTTTTTTACTGGAAAGAAGATTTTTTGAACTTTCTACAGTTTGGATTAATTATTTAAATCGGCTTAGGAGTTATTGAGCAATGTAAAGTCAAAGTTTAATTTTTGATGTTTTTTTAGCATTTAGGAAGAAAATGCTTTTGATTGAGAATTATGGTAATTTTTTATTCAAAAAGGGGAATGTCTGAATTGTACTGTTTTATGAACTTCTTAATCTACTTTATGGTATATTTATTCATATCAGATTTATAGAATGTCAAACCTTAAAATAACTATTTTTTTACTCATATTGAAAGCTCTATAAAGAAAGCACTATAAAAACAATAATTTTAATGTTTGACATTCCATGAATCGGACATAGACAGAGATATCACAATGAAATTTTGAAGTTATGTAGGCCAAAGAGATCCTAAAACAGTAGACTAAAAAGCATCCCCAGTTTTTTTATTAAGAAACACCCCAAATTCCCAATTCCGGAAAACGCTATTAAAAAATGATTTTTTTTACAAAAATGGCAAAACTGCCACTATTTATCACTTGATATTGATCAGAATTTTCCAGAAAATCATTGACATATTAGAAAAAATTACTGTTCTAATTTTATAAGAATCGTTTTACTTTACTATGTAGAATTTTTTACTTAAATACATTTTTTTTGCTTGAGAAATTTTATTTTTTTTTGGATATGGGATGTGGGAGAAACAAATGTTAAATTTACTAAAAAATTGCTTCTACAAGCATACTCATAACGTTTTCATACACGGATGGTATGAATTTTATATGGCGAGTTCCCACTTTGAAGCAATACATTTTTGATACATAAAGCGCATTATTTGGCTAACGATCGGTCTTACTCACTGAATGTTTTGATACAGTTATTTTTTAGTATTCTCCCTTACAAACCAGCTTCGTAGTTAGGAAATGCCGTAGCACTTGAAATGTTATTTTTTTTTTAAAGTTGTTGGGAGTTCTTTCACTTACTTTACTGCATTCCTATATGTCTTATTGCGAAGCGCATAATTGTGCGCTTATTTTTTTAAATGTACCATTAGTGCTTCGAAAAATTATTAAATTTCTTATTGGGTAACAATACAACTGCTTAAAGTCTGCTTTCCTAGCAATAAAAAAAATGTTAAACCCAATATTGATAAAAGTTTGATATTAAATCCACGCGATCAAAAAACTAGAAAAATCGTTAAAAAAACCAACCCAAAAAATTTGTTTTATCCGAATATCTCTGCAGGCAAAGAAGATAACTTAATATTAAAGCATATTTTTTGTAGGTCAGCTTAAGTGAATTATTTTGCAATCCATAAATACATATATTTTTTGCGAATTTTTTAAAAACTTGAATATCCGGTTTCCAATTGTAGAGGACCATAAGTCACTCTCACGACTCTCTATGGACCCGTATTCTTTCAAATCAACTCAAAAGCTGCCCGGCTCTGACGTTCGTAAGCCATTGTGTTATATTTCAGTTAAAAAGAAGAGCAAACAAAAATTGTTGCCAACAATTTCATAAAAAAGAAAAAAGTGTTCAACAGACAGTTCCAGACTATTGCAAAAGTACATATGGGGATAAATAGGGCACCATCAGCTTTCCGATGGCAATAAAATCTCTTTAACCCTTTTTGACCCTAAAAAGTTCTATTCCCCTGAATTTCGGATTTAACTAAAATATAGAACCTTGGAAAACTTTAATAACACATCAGGTATAAATGATATAGTAATGTAACGAATCATTTCTTAAAGAATACTATCCCAATAATATAACAAAAAAATTTCGACCCACTATTGATAACAGTTTGCGATAAATCATAATTTAGTTCTTATCAAATTTACAATATTACATTTTTTCTAAAACAACATAAAATATCTGTTTCCAGCAGCATGCCTCATCCACAGTTATCAATATTTTGATGCAGTTTTTTGGATTCCTGAGTTCCAATATGTTGGCTATCGAATGACATACAAATATTTGATAGCGGCGATATCAAAACAAAATGACTTTTGGCCGATGCAATTAAATTTTTATCAACAGTGCGTCGTTATGGTCCATTATTTTGGGTGCTTTGATGTTAAAGCAATGTAAGAGAGTAATGTTAACAGTAATCTACAAAAAAATAGATTTGGCTAAGATTTTAATAAGCTAATTCCATTTAAATTTACAAACACTTAAGGCCCAACCATAAATGTGATAAAGTTGGCTTCAGCAAGTGCACGATTACATATTGAACTAAAGGACACTTTTTGATAAGTTTTATGAAACTGTCATTTGATTAAGCAAAGTGCGAAACTGATTGCACATTCCGTAAGGAATGAAATGTTTTTTAATTTTGTTTCTGTTTTTATAAATACATTTGAAAGACGTTTTGTTAATTTTTTGAGGAATTTGATTTATTAATTATTGTTAACTAAAATTTTTCAAGTTAATCTTGCCCACGTAAGTTAATGTTGCCCACGTAACGCTTGAGCCCAGTATTTTCTGATAAAATCAATTTATTTTTTTCAGCCAGTTGCATTCGTATGAATGTGTTAAATAGTCAGTATCTAACATAGTTTTAATTTTTGAAAGGAGTGCCTTTTCATGGCATAATTCATTTAACATTTTTTATAAGCCAATTTGCTCAAATACCTGCACTGAATACTAATTTAGTTGCAAACGAAGCTCTTAATCTCGCGTCACATTCTTTGCTTACTTTTGTTCCTCTTTTAATATTTTATTTAACTTCGCCTTGAAATGAAATACCATCAATATTGGTGCGTTGTTCTTTTGTAATAAAAATCGTAAAACAAAAGTTGGGCGCCCACAAAAATCCCATTAATTCTCACACAATTTGACAGTTTTGGCACCTCAAGTAAAATATGGTTTGATAGTTAAATTTGTCAAAATTAATATGTACGCTCACTTACACAAATACGCACACGCACACATACGCTTCCATATGCTTAGGAAACTTGAATGAATGAGTTGTTTTCACTTGAGCGATTGAGGAAATGTAAATAAAAACAAACAATAATGTTTATTAATTGTTGACAATTTGAAAAGTTTTTGTTTCCTGGCAGTGTATTGATAATTTCAATGATTTGTGTTGCGCGCATGCCCAGCGGCTACAAAATACGTACTCCAACGTGCCTAGAAGAGGAACGACCGGCAACCTGCACGCATTAACTTTGTAAATACATTTTGTTTATAAACATTAGGGTTACAATTGCTTATATGAAAACAAATTTTTTTTGTTCGACTTTCGAAAAGGTGCCGGTCGGAAAATTGTGACACTAAGTCTATAAGTTTAGTGCAGAAGATTTGAGCTAAATCGAACAGCGCCTACGGGACGCGCATCGATGTCAAAGGTCAGATTTAGAATAGTTTTAATATTAACATTAATGAAATAAATTTTCTATATTTTTTTTTTACAAAAATATGTAGATTTATTTAAAATAAATCTAAATTGTCGCTAAGTCCTTAATAATCTCTACAAAATGATTATGGCCTATCAACTATTTTATGTAATTTATTTTAATTCGGATAAGTATTTATTTTAAAATAGAAAAATTTTCAAATTTTAAAAGCAAAAAAAAATTGGAAAATATTTTGACTGAAACTCAAAAGTCAACATCCATTAATTTCTGGAGCCACTAAGTTGGGTTTGTTACCGTTACCTTAGGAACGAAACACTTTTTGATTTAGTTCGATGTAGAACTGGACAGAGTTAAAACTTGCGGAGAATTTCACACCAGTTAAATGTTGAATATTGTATGGCTTGGTTTGGTTCAGCTAAGAGCCCTCCATTTTTCTGATTTGGTTCAAATTTTCAGCATTGCACTTTTGGGCCTGTTGTCATCATATTCCTACCCGCACACTGTGAAATTCAAAAAACAAAATTCCGCTGCTCCCTAATATTCATACATATGCATGAAGTTAGTCGTTCAGGCAGTAATTTATAAATAGCTTTTTTAAATTTTGCTCATTCATACGAGCACTTACATTCATTTGCTTACATCGTGACGTATCACATTACAATAATTGTGGCCTACTCCAACTTGAAGCCACACCATGTATTGGTATACATCCATGTATGCATGTGTATTTCCCATCATTTGCTTGTGAAAATCGAATGCATCGACATGTTTTAATACAAATGAATCTGTGTGCGAATGTATCTTTCGGTGTGGACGTGGTTTCATAAACACAATTTTCATTTATTTGCATGTTTGTTTGTACAAAACAAAACGTTGGCGGGCATAGATTGGCAGTCATAAAACATGACATTAGAACACATGTTACTCGTGCTCGAACCATACCTTTCTTTAACTGACACTTGCGGCTATCGTTTGATTAGTTATTGTTTAAATATCTTTGGGTTTTTAATTAAATTTTTGTTTACATTTAGTTTTTAATTAATTTGATTAATAAAACTAAAATCCGATACAGAATAGGAATGATGTCTAATTAAATTTTCTGTAAAACTCTTTCATTATTCTTTGAAAAAATACAAGTTCGCCATTCTACATATTTTTTTTAGGAGTTTTTAAAATAATTTTTTGACTTAATACCTTTCAACCCAACGTCAGAGAATTGTTATCTTTAATTTTTTCAACTGCAGTCAATGTGTAAATTACTTCTTCTCAATTTTTTGGGTTGTACAGAATAATTTTTTTATTTTAATAACAACTTCCCATATTCATGGTCAAAAATAAAGTCGACTCTTTCTACAGTACAGGTACTTTAGAACAATGGTGTTGACATCCATTTAGAGCCGGGTTTAACTTAAAGTATACATTATTATGACTATGAATATGGGGCAATGACTATATATTTTTTAAGAAAAAAAAATCAAAAAAATTTAAAAATAATACAAATTTTAACGAAATTTACCACATATGCAGAACGTAGGGTTAGATTGTTAAACTCATCATATTCACATCGGTGCCGCAATTTAAAAGTATGTAATCGGGAGTCATGGGTGCTCTAAGGGTAACCCATTTCTTTGGCAAGCCAGCGTCATCACGTGCCGATTGTATTGCCTGTTGTAAAGCAAAAGCTACATTAACGGGCAAACAAATAGAAGGTTCTCCAGTAGCTGAAAGTGAAAAAAGAATTGGATTTGTTAATATTTAGAAATATTCTTTTTAAAAACTTGCCTTTGGATCTCATGAAACCAGCTGGGTTTGGACTTTGAGCCAACAATTCGATACGGAAATCAATTGGTATGTCTTTCGCTCCTGGTGGTTTGTAATTCCATGTACGATTAGTCTTAAGTTCTCCAGTAGATTTATCTGTAATGCATAATTCCGAAGTCCAATATCCCAAGCCCATTATAAATGCACCTTCTACTTGGCCGACATCAACATTTGGATTTAAACTTTCGCCAGCATCTTGCAATATGTCAACGCGTCTAACGATATAATTCCCGGTTAATACATCAAGTTCAACTTCCGTTAGACCCAGTGCGCAGACAGTATAGGGATCCATTTCACCAGTTTTGCATCCATCACTGGCTATTAAATTTATATTGCGATTGTGAGCCTCGTTTATAAGACATTTCCAGTTAGGGTCCTTTAATTCTTCCTTAATTGGATTTAGGAGCTCATTCAACGAATTACAGCATTTACGGACAGCCTAAAGAAAAATAGAAGACAAAGAAAATAATTCTTATGAAATTTGAACGTATCGCATTTATTAAAACACATTTGGGCATGTTCTAGAAATCGAAATGAAGTGGATTTGAAAACGAACGAGATTTCGATTGCAATTATTTACAAAATTACTACAGTTATTCCTGTTTTTAAAAGTTGGTACTCAAAGTATGAAGTATATAAAAAGAAATATGTTTATGAACTTTTTACATCCACTTAATTTCATTTATAGAACATGGCCGATTATGTTTATTAAATTTAACTTACAAAACAAACGGTTTCGCTTCCAATTGATCCACCTGTCACCATGGAATTCGCTCCATTTATACTATTGCTGCCTTCAATTCGAACCAAACTTAAGGGAATATCCAATGCGTGAGCCGCCACTTGGGCAATTTTTGTGTTCATACCTTGGCCCATTTCTATACCACCGTGTGTGATGACAACAGTTCCATCACCATGGTATATTGCAACTGTTGCAGGGAATTGGCCAAAGTAACCCATGTGGTATTCCATTGTTGCTAAGCCAAGACCTCGTTTGACCCATCGGTTTTGCTTATTGTGCGCTATGATTTCTTGTCTTCTGGCTGCGTATTGAGAAGACTTAACAAATCGTGGAATCATTGTTCCCATCTTATGACCAGCAATTAAATTGACCAAACGGACCTCCAAAGGATCTAGGCCTAATTCAAAAGCCGCGTGTTCTATTATGTTTTCTATCATGGCTATACCTTCCACCGAACCCGGCGCTCTGCATGCTGTATTGTTAGGAGTATCAGTGAGCACCATGTAGCCATCTAAAATGAAATTTTCTGATGTAAAATCATAATAATTTTTTGACACCAATAATGTGTGGCCCATTGGTGATTCATTAGGAGAGTATCCAGCATCTTCGTAAAATTTTGAAGTGAGCTTTACGAACTTTCCTGTACGTTTGACATAAAAATTATAATCAAAATTGCAGGGCCATCTTTTGCCTAAAGTATCCATCATTGATTCAATCGATTGGACAAAGCGCACGGGACGATTTAGTTTGTATGCTGCTAAAGCGGCACTACAAGCGGCTGGATTACAACGTGTGGCCTTGCCGCCAAAACCTCCTCCCAAACGTCGGGTTCTTATTTGAACTTCATTATTTTTTAAGTTAAGTAGATTTGACACTACAATTTGAGTCAAGTCCATCCATTGCGTGGCAACATACAGCTGCAAGCCACCTTCGGATGGTATAGCTACTGTGGAATGAGGCTCCATGAAAAAGTGATATTGAAGACCCATTTCCAATTCTCCTTTAACCATAATGTCGTTGTCCTCTATTTTTGTCGCCTCTTCAGTAGCATCAGATTTAATGGAATGTTTTATTCGATTGGAAGGTTCGCCATTCAAGACATCCTTAAGCGTAGAATATACGGTTTTGGCGCCACCTTCATATTTAAGTTGTATTAAGTCAGCTGCTTTATAAGCCAGAGCATTCGTTTCGGCTATAACAATACCCACTGGCTGGTTATAAAATTTTACCTCTCCAGTCAAAAATAGTTCCTCCTCTTCTTCAAAGAAAAAATTATTAGCTACTGAAATAAGATTTTTTCCAGGTACATCTTTGGCCGTAAATACAGCGACAACACCGGGCAGCCTTAAAGCTTCTGACGCATCTACGTCTTTAACAATAGCACCAACTTTCTTGGCCGAAAAGAAGGCACCCCATAGTTGTTGTGACTGCGGAGGCAAATCATTGGCAAACAGAGCTTCTCCAGAGCATTGCAAAAGACCTTCATGTTTTTCGGTAGGCTTCTTAACGGGATAATCTGTTTCATATTTCTCAAACAATTGCTTGCCACTAGAAACAGTTCGCTTGAGAATTTGGCCACCAGACACTAATTTAGAATCCACTTTGCTTGAGGGAGCATGAGCCAATATGAATTTGTAAAATAAACCTTGAGCAAGCTTAACTCTGTATTCAGGACAAGGTTCTGGTAAAACAATATCGGCTTTTAGTTCTGTCTGCATTAAAACAAGTGCTTTCTTAATTTGGGATAATTCAAACAAAGGTTGGTTTAAAAGGTGCTGTTCCAATTGAAAAGCTCTAGAGAACCCGGGATTTATGCCTCCAAAACAAATACGTGCAGACTTAACAATACAACCAGGCTTTTGGAGCTGAACCAGCATAGCAGCATTTACATAAGCATGAGCATTTTGAGCTCTTGGCATTATCTTTTATGGATAAAGGTAAAATGTTAATAAAGCAAAGTAAATTGCACACAACGCTACGAACCTTGTAGGATTCGAAAATGTAATCTTGAGTACTGTGTGGTTTTAATATTAAAGATTTGATAATTTTTTTCGCCATAGGAGTTTTCAAGTATTCCGGGAGTGAAAGAGTGCATTCTTCTTTGGCTGACTTTTGTATAACCACATCTACACCGAGAGCTTCAAATACCAAGTAGATGTCAGAGGGGAATTCAGGGTGTTGATGTTTAATAGATAAGTTGCCTGCCAAAGTACCCATCTGAAAAGAGTTTTTATATTTGTAATAATTGCATTTAACTGTTATCTTATCTTAAAAATGGTTTAAATAAGTGCACTTTAAATAGATTTATAAAATGTTATCAATTTTCTTACATTTCTAATTTGAACATTTGCAATCAAATCAAAATGGTTCCACAGCGTATTGCAATATTCGAAGCCTTTTGACTTTGCTGCCTCTTTAAATATACTCATTACCTCAGTAAGACTTAAATTACCACCTAATTGCAATAAGTCACTTGACAATTTGTGTTCATGTAACTCTGGTATCAATTTGATATCGATGAATTTCTGAATAGCAGGAGAGCGTCGATAAACCCCATGAGCTGTATTGCCAGACACCAAATAGTAGTCGTCACTTCTTAGTTCTGAGAAAATTCTAAATATTTCTTCCAATGAGTTGGGCCAGAACCATTGCTCGCCACCGGCATAGGTCAGGGTTTTGGAAATAGATCTTTCTAGCTTGCACGTGCCACTGCAGGTTTGTCCGGTCTTTGGGCATGTTTTATTAGACAAGTCTTCAATATCACGACATTCCTCGGGAATCTCAATGTTACTGTCCACGGCAAATGATTTCATAGCATCTAGAATAGGCCTATATCCCGTACAACGGCATATGTTGCCTCCGAAAGAGTTTTCCACCTCCTCCATGGTTACTTTGCCATTTTTGTCTTTCAGCAAACCGTACATATTCATAACAAATCCTGGCGAACAGTAACCACATTGAGTGCCATTTAACTTTGCTAGACGCTTTTGTATGGAATGAAACCCATCGCGTTTACTACCAATGCCCTCACAAGTGGTTATCTCCAAATTCATGCAAGTATTTAACAGAGTTAGACACTAGAAATGAAAATTATATTTAAAGATTTCCTTCAAAGCTTTATTTTTCCAACATCTTACAGAATTAACTGCCCACGTCTTAATTTCACCAGTAACCGGATGCTCTCCAGTAACAACGCAAGTACAAACACCACAGCCGCCCTCTTGACACATAAATTTAGTGGCGGACAAGCCGGCATGATCTCGTATAAACGTATTCAAAGTTGTATCAGCCGGCAAATTTGCCAAATTCACTAAAAAGAAAAAAATAAAAATATTTAACTGAAGATAATTATTAATTGTAGATGAGTAAAAAACTAACCGGAGTACGTTTTGCCATTTATAGAAAATTTAGTCATCATTTTGGTAGTTGAGCTTTAAATTAGCCGTTTAATTAATTTTTCTTGTGCTATAAGTTCGCTATTTGTACGTAACAAAAAAATATAATGAATGTTTTAATTCGTTACACAATTTACAGTGAGGATCTATTGCGCACTAGGTCCAACATTTAATGTGGATGGAAAGCGAATAAATGAAAATTTGTTTAGGAATTTCATTTTATTATTTATATTAAATAGTTGTCGCGTTATTCTGAGAGTACATTGATGGCTGGAGAAGTAACAAAGTAAGATAAGAATTAAAATTCCAAGTGAGAAAGTTGAAAAACAAACGAAATTCTCTAGCTTTCGAAATCAACTCAAACGCCTTAACAGCGCATGCAATCTGTTAATGATTACAATTACAAACACCAACCGAAACGCAAACAGAAGATAATAAACAAAGTTAATTTAAACCAGGGAAAGTTTCTAATGCTTTTCGCATCAAAAACATGTTATTGCATATTCGCCATTTTTAACAAAATAATTTCTTTCGAGTAAATCTGTTGAAATATCACAATAAATATACAAACAAAAGAAATTACATCGGATGAAGTTTTCTAAAACAAACGGTTACTGTACAATTTTAAATATGTTGTTTTTAATGGTGACTTATATAAAACTGCTAAAAGAAACAAAAAAGAATTTTAAGGGTTTATTGTTGCGTTCTGTTTTGTGTGTTTTACATCAAAGTTTATCCGTCAATATTTGCTATAAAAGTCACAGAAGATGTAAAAGAAAAAGTTCAAAACACTAAGAATAAAATGTTGATTGGAAAACTTAACAAAATTTTTAACCGAAATGTTGGTCATTGGCCAAGTTAAGAGAAATTTATTTTCATAAAAGCGGAACATCGACTTGCTGTTGAACGTATGTTTTCAATATATTCTACGGTATTGTGTGACGATCGAATATTATTTAATTTTTGCTATTAACATTTGTTTCCCTAAAACTCATTAATAATTCTTAGTTTGTTTTTTCGCATGCATATTTTTTAGTATTGAATTCATATTTGAAAAATGTTTGTGTGTATTTAAACTTTCCCTGCTAATAATTAATATGTTTTGCTCACCTACATAAAACATTTTATTCAGAAAGTCAAAGCATGACTCTTGAAATTTGTTACAGTGGAATCTGAATAAAGCGAATTATGCATTTACTTTTTATTACAAGTTATTAAAAACATGATAATTTTCAAAATTGTTTTTATGAGCCAATTCTTATCCACAAATATAGAAATAAGTTGCCCTACATTCGTCAATTTACAACACGAGAACCTCTCAACCGATTTTCAAACAAATACTTGCGTTGAAAAGGTTTAATTTCACTGATGGTTTAAAAAAATTGACAACCGAGGACCACGAGGCAGAGTTTGCACCCCCTTCTATTCCTTCTTAATTAATTTACCGATTCTTTTGAAAAGTTTATGTATTTTTTTGACAAATTTTTTTCTTCGGTTGTTCTTCTTTAGCTATGCAATTTTACACGATTGGTCGTTAAACGTTATCGAAGCTACCATTTTGAATGGTAAGTTTCGAGACGAAAATGCTTTGCTGCCTCGAACTCCGATGATTGCCACAGACGTCCCAATTGAATTCAACCGCGTTTTAATTTCCTATTAGAATTTGCAATGACAATCAATAGGTCGCAAGGCCAAGCGATGTATATTCGCGGCTTTGATATAGACACACCATGTTTTTCACACGGACAGTTATACGTGGCATCTTTTCGCGTCGGCAAGCCATCGAGTTTATCTGTGTTGGCTAAAAACGGACTGACAAAAGATATCGTACACGCAATTGCTCTATGTAATACAAAATTTTCATACTCCAGTACAAAAAAAAATCACTTTTTTATGTTTAACTTTTGAATATGTAACGAACAGAAATAAAGAAATAAATAGCAATTGTTTTTTTTCCATCGCCGATCATTGTATTAAGCGCTTTATTCCTCTTTCTTTAACTAGAAATAAGTTATATGGCAAAACAACGATTGCCGGGACAGCTGGTATTTATTAAATAATAAAATAAACCAAAATTCAAGAAAAATTTAAAATAAAAAATTTTTAAAACGTGAACAAAAATGTATTTTGAATGAAAATTCGTATGATTAACAGCATTTTTTCAACTTTTCAAATTCGACTTAGGCTGTTTTGCCAAGGAGGAAATTACTCGCCAATTTACAGAAAAAGTGTGCCTGCAACATTTTTGTGAGAAAAGTTCTTCCTTTGAAGTGTCAAATAATCTCACGAATAAAAATGGGTACGAGAAAAACTTTAACACTAAAAAACAATTAGAATTGCAATATACAACGAATAATAATATTTTTTCATTGGCACATTTTTTCATTGTTTGGTTGTTTTGCTTTTAACATTTTTAAAAAATGTACGAATGTTTTCAAAGCTCGTTTGCAAACAACAAGCATTAAAGTCGCACTTAACATTATTTGGTATAGCCGACGGTTGTATTTTCACCGCCGTCGTTTTTAATTTTAGAAAATTTTGGTCGCCGTCAACGATATGTGTGACTGGCGTTCTCAACGCCTGCAATGGCACATCGGCTTCGAGTACAATGTCATGCCATTTATAACGTAACGAAGTAAACTCTTTTGTTACTTTTCGGCATGAGTTACAGACACATTTTTTTCTCACTTTTCGAGAAACGATGGAATATTTTGTTTCACATCTTTTCGATGCGAGAAGTTCTCCCTAAAGTTACATTACATGGGTCCAGGACACTACTTTTGAGAACCAAAAGAGAAAATTACCATAAAATATATAACATACATGTTTATATATACCCCAGTTCTTAAACTGACTAATGTAATGCTTCTTGGAAATAGCTCTACAATTTTTAATTTGACATGCTTTCATAAGAAAGTGCTTATTTTCTTACTTACATGTGTGTTAAGCGAACGAAGTTTTCTTTGGAAATTGATGAACTGGACATTAATCATTTATTTTTCTTTCATGCTTTAAGAAATCATTAGTTTTTTTTTAAAGATATGAATGTTTTCAAAGTATGCGCCAATATATCAATAAATTTATTATATATATTTTTTTAATATTTCCACCTTTTCAAAGTGGTGTTTGACTAGAAGTATAATTATTTTTAGTTTTTCTAAAAATTAAGCCCACTGTGTTTAGAACGTATATGTATGTAACTGAATATATTTGCAACCACTTCTATTATTATTACTACTCTCTTATCTACTCTTCATGTATTTATTGACATTGCAGGTAAATTAGAGTTAATTAGATAACAACTATATGACCTTTAAAAGTAATGCAATGTTTTAATATTTTTTGTTTACGATTTCTCACCTGTAAACAGTTTTGTATTCGAGATACGTATTGCAAATAATTAAATTCAAAATACAAGTACTTTTTATTTTTCTATTTTTAAATCATTTTTTTTAATTATAATAATTCTAAGCAAAAGTGTTTTGAAATAAAAAATTAAAGATACTTCTTTATTTGTTTTTATTTGTAAAATACAAGATTCCACACAGAAAGAAAAATCAAGTTGTTAATGATGACTTTATGTACGAAACGTACTCAAACATTCAAGTACGAATAACACTAAAACGTACACAAAACAATCCTTAATGGGATTACTATCAGTCCCGGAAAAGTAAAAAAAAAGATTAAACTTTTTGTTGTGTTTAACGTGTTTTACGAGTAAGTAAATCAATCGTAATAACATTTTTCCTTCTAATTTCTTTTTTGGTTTTTTTCAAGCACGAATTGGGGATAAAATCAGCTTTAAGTATAATACTTAAATCAAGCGCGTTTTGAGATTGATTCAATCTTAGTTTTCCTTAAATCAACCTCATTTTCGGATTATTTCAAGTACGAAATTGGGATGGATTATGGATAATTTAAGTATTTTGCGATTGCAAATCCGTTCTTGAATCAATCTTTCGGTACTTGATTCAAGAAAATCAAGAAAGAAAAATGATTTGAGTACGGGTGGATTAATTTTTCTTTTGAGTATATTATAGATTTGGTCTAGGTGCATATCGTTACTTTAATATAGAAAACCCCTAAATAACATTTTCCTTACATTACAGGAGAAGGAAAACACTTTAAAAAAATTGAAGTATTGTAGTTGCGATTCTTTTTAAACGCAGTTTTTTATTAAATTGCTTAGAGAATTTAATAAAAAACTGCGTTTAAAAAAAATCGCGTGAAAGTATGTTTATAACTATGTATGAAAATTAAGTTGTGTTTGTATTCTGGAATAGATGTATCTTTGTAATATATGTTAATTGGCCTAGGAGGCTTTTATATATTACTGTGAATGAAATAAATAAATAAATAAATAAATAATTAATGAGTTAAATTAATTTTTTTCAAGTAACTTATACAATTTAATAATTCTCAAATTATTGTTATTGTAAGTTTAATAACTCGGTAAATTTTTAATGTATATCTTAAAACAAGGTAGCATTTTACTGATAAAAAACATACTTTTATAACAAATTCATAAATAAATCGGTTGATAAATAAAAAAATATGCAAAAACATCTCCAAAGTTAAAAAATAAAGAACATTTTTTAAAAAATTGAGTTTGCTGGAGAAATACGTATGGTTACCCAATATTTCTTAAATATCGTGTTCACATCTTTAAAAGGACTTTCTGTCTTCTTTCTAAATCCGCTGGGACATTTAAAATCGGTTGACATTTAACAAAGTTACTGGCATATAAGTGCAACGGATACGAAACCCGGTTATATTCTAAATCGGGTTATGGAGGTGTTTCACAAATTTCAAGGACAAAGAAACGTTTCACCAAGAAAATAAAATATGTCAACTTTATTGTTGATATTATATTTTACTTAAGGAATTTTTGGCAATCCAATACCGTAAAAATTCGGAAAAAAACAATTTAATACAAAACAGTCAAAGGATATTTTTTTTAAATAAACTTAAAACAAGTCGCAATAAAAGTGGGGTATTCAAATACTCCAGTCATGTTCATACTTGAATTTATATTTTTAAGATTTTTTTTATCATTTCATTTACGTTTACTTTTCTTCTAATAGAAATAGTCAAGTGTTTTTTTTAAGAATTGAGATAGGAAATGTAAACATCGATACATTTAATAAAGCAGTAGGAAGCAATTATGTATATAAAATGCACTTTATTTATCTCAAAAACTTTTGCGTAAGCCAAAAATGGGAAAAATTAGTACATGGTATGTAGATAAGTATACAACATATGTATGTATATTTACTTAATTCAAATAATTATTGAATTGAAATGATTATAAAATGCATATTTACTGTCAAGTTTACTTCACAAGTTTTATTAAAAAAAAATAATATTTAAAAAAAAATATAATATTTGAATGCAATATTGTTAATAAATCTTGTAACCAAATTAAGTATCTTGTCAGGGATTGTAGAAAATGGAAGGACATTGCAAACGCCCTATGTTCACCATGAACTTTTATTTTTTTATATCACATATATAATTTTTTTTATGAATATTTAAAAATAAATAATGGACATATCGTCGGTTGATAATTTTAATGTCGTATGTGGATTTTTTGCGGTTTTGAGTTAAGATCGATTCCTTAGGTTTTCCGACCTGATCTTTCATTTGGCGTAATCAGTTTTTCGATACCTCATACGGCGAAACTTGCATCATCTCTTAAAATTTTGTGGTCATACAAGCTACCGTTACGATTTTTTAGCAAATACAATTTTAGCTCAAGCGCCATTTCTAGTAGGTTTTCTTTTTTTTAATAAAAAAAACCTTCTCCTGTAAAATTTTGGTTTTGTCGCTTAAGCTTTTTCTGCGGTTATGGCTCGATATATATTTTTAACAGCAATTTCATCTTGTGATGAAACTAACAGCACTTTGGGTTAGTGCAATGTAAAACGTTTGAAATATGTATATTAAAAAGTTTAATCATTTATTATTATTATTCACATTTTTGCATGTAACCAACACCTTAAATTTTTTTTTAACAAAAAATATCACTATAGATTCGTAAACGCGAGTGTAACTCGTATATTTGCATAACGATGGCTTAATATAAAAATGGCGTAACTCAATTTTTTTAGGCAGCTATCTTTGTTTATACTGATAGACAAATGCATATTGCTTTCAGATTTTATTAAAATTTGCACAAATTATTTTGTTTATCAAAAATTTCACTGATTTTATTATGTTGTACTTTTCCTATACATAAATAAACAAAAAATCAGCTGACGCCTTTTTTTATTAAGCCATCGATATGTTGTTGTAAACAAACTTGCTAATGCAAATTATTTATATAAATATATGATTAATTCAGTAAGTATTTGTGTGCATTTTAATTATTCCAAAGAGAAGGCAGCAACATCATTGCCTGCGTTCAGTACAAACGTTTCGGGGGTAGTTGGTGCACCAAAACGTACCCATTCCCTCTTCAAGCCGGCATCTTTTCGAGCAGAATGCAGTGCATGTTCTAGGGCGAAAATTGAACTGACTGCCAAACAGCTTGGAGGTTCACCAGTTGCTTTGGAACGCAGAAAACCAGCTGGATTAGGGCTTCCAGGCAAAAGCTCAACACGAAAATCAATGGGAATATCTTTAGCACCAGGTGGTTTATAATTCCATGTGCGATTAGTAACTAGTTTGCCAGTTGTGCGATCGTAAACCAATTGCTCTGTCATCCAATAACCTAAACACATGACAAATGCTCCCTCTATTTGTCCAATATCAACATAAGGATTTAAACTTTCACCAGCGTCTTCCAAGATATCGACGCGTTTGACCAAATTGTTACCCGTCAAGACATCAACTTCAATTTCAGTAAGAGCTAAACCGTAGATTTTATAGTTCTGCATATCCCCTTCTTTATAATGGTCGCTAGCAATTAGATTTATATTCTTTTCCCAGGCGGCTTGTACCACCTGGCTCCAAGAAGCGTTAACTTTAAATGATTTCCTAACCGGATCCAAACGTTCATTTAGGGTATTGCACGCTTTCCTTACAGCATAACATACGCTTTCACTGCCTACACTTCCGCCTGTCACCATTGAGTTTGCGCCATTCAAGGTGTCGCTGGCTTCAATTTTTATAAGTTCGACTGGAATTTTCAATACGTAAGCAGCAACCTGTGTTATTTTTGTATTCATACCTTTGGAAAATAAAAAAAAAAATATAAAACACTGTGAATAATATTTTAATATGATGACGAAGTTTTCTCTACCTTGTCCCATTTCTATGCCACCGTGCGAAATCACAACCGAACCATCTGTGTGATAAATAGCAACAGTTGCAGAATACTGACCAAAATACAGGAGAGGATAATCGATGATAGCTAATCCTAAGCCCCTTTTAATCCACCGATTTTTCTTATTGAAATCATCGATTTCTTTACGACGTTTTCTGTATTCAGTTGACTTAAGAAAACTTGGCAATAATTCATTCATTTTGTTTCCTGGCTGTAAATTTATAAGGCGCGCATCAGCAGGGTCTATGTTAGCCTCGAAGGCAATATGTTCTATTATATTCTCAATCATAGCAATACCTTCAAGAAAGCAGCAACAACAACAAAAATTTAGAATTGTTTTATTCGACAAAAGAAAAATATATGTACATACCTTCAACAGAACCAGGTGCACGACACCAAGCGGAACTAGTGGCGTCAGTTTTAACAGCATTTCCTTCTAGTTTATAGTTGTCAGGCGTAAAAGCATAACAATTTTTGGCGCACAATGTCGATAGGTCTGGTACAGGGTTTTCGTTCAATGTGCAGCCAGCATCTTCATAAAATGTATTTTCTAAGCCTACAATCTTGCCATTTGATTTTATGTGAAACTTATAATCTGATCGACAACCCCATCGCTTGCCATTACAATTCATCATTGATTCGATAGTTTGTACAAAACGTGCTGGCCGGTTGAGCTTGTATGCAGCTAAAGAAGCTGCACAAGCAACAGCGTTTCCCCGGGAGATCTTGCTGCCATAACCTCCACCCAAGCGTCTGACTTTCATTTGCACATCCGCCGCTTTGATTTCTAGCATTTTAGAAATAGCACTCTGTGTATGATCTATCCACTGAGTAGCGGACCAAACCTGTAGCCCATCTTCAAACGGTACTGCTACACAAGTTTGAGGCTCCATGGTAAAGTGATATTGCAAACCCATTACAAATAAACCTTTGACCGTTATATCAGCATTGTCTGTTAATTTGATATCTTTAAGTTTAGAAGGAGCCACTTTGTATACTCGGTCCATTCTATTATTAGCCAAAACATCCTCTAGAGTTGGCATAACAACATCGTTTCTTTTGGAATAGATCACTTTTATTTTAGAAGTGGCTCTATTTGCAATATCGCTTGTAATGGCCACAATCATTCCCAAAGGTTGATCATAATAGCGTACCATTTCTGCTGTGAACAATTCTTCAACTTCATATCCAAATTTTGGATCAACTGTAGCATTTGACCCAGGAATATCCTTAGCTGAATAAAATGCAATAACACCAGGCATCTTTAATGCTTCGGAAGCATCAATTTGTTCAATACAAGAACCAACTTTTGTGGCATTCACGAAGGCGCAGTAAACAGAATTATCAATTGTTAGGACATCGTTCATATATGTTGCCTCGCCGGAACATTGTATCAAAGCTTTATAAAGAGAAATATTAAAAAAAAAAATTTATTAGGAGTATAAATAAATATGCAGACGATGATGCCCAAAACATTTACCTTCAACCTTTTGTAGAGGCTTTGTAAGAGGATAATTTTTTTTCTGCGATTCAAATGTTTGTAAGCCCGACGAAAGATCTCGTTTTAAAATCGATCCACCACTTTTAAATTCAGGCTTTACTTTATCCGGAGGAGAAATATCTAAAAGACATTTTAACATGAGACCGCATGCAAGTTTCTCTCTATATTCTGGGGAAGGATCCGGCAGTACGGCGTTGGGCTGCAATGCGTTTGGCAATTCGGCAAATATCTTCTCTACCACAGCCTTCTCATGAAATACTTGACCTTTAAGAAGCTCTTCAATGCTTGAGGCATGAACAAATTTTGGATTTATACCACCAAAACAAATGCGGGCATTATTTACTTTTCCCGTTTTATCAACGTCAAATAAAAATCCTGCATTCACAAAAGCATGAGCATTTTGAGCCCGCGGCATAATCTAATGAATTTGCAGTAAATTGTAAATTTTACAAACCGGTTAATTCAAATTTTACTAACTTTGTATGATTTGAATATAAATTTATCCTTTGGATAAGCCTTTAATTCAAATGCGGCGATGACCATTTTAGGTGTTTTGTTCTTCAGGAAATCGGCCAGTGACATTGTTTGCTGTTTAGTCGCATCTAAATTAACAACGACACGAGCATCTAAAGTCTCAAATGTTAGAAAAACATCAGATGGGAATTCCGGATACTTCTTCTTTGTTGAGATATTGCCCGCCAACGTGCCAGTCTAAAATTTTCAAGTTTTTTTTTAAAGATTTAAAAATAATTTTTGGTAAGAGGTTATTTCCCTGTTAGGCAGCATCATAAAACACAAAAGTTAATAATAAATTAAATGTGTTTCCATTTTAATGTTTGTACAACTGCACATTTATTTTTTTTTTTTTTTATTAACCTGTTGTAGTAAAAAAAATTAACTGCAACGATACTAAATTTAGTAAAAAAAAAAAAAATAATTGGATTGTTTTTGTACTTAATTAATTTTATTCTCACTACGTGCATTTCTACGTTTATTTTTTTTTTCTTTTTTTTATACAAAATTAGTACTTACGTTTCTCACTGGAACATTGGCAATCAGGTCAAAATGTTTCCATAATTGTTCGCAATATTTGAAACCAGGTTTCTTAGAAGCATCAATAAAAATGTCCATTGCTTCAGTGAGACTTAAATTTGCACCCAATTTTAGTTTATCGGCGGCGAGTTCATGGCCTCTTAACTCTCCGATCGCATGAATATCAATAAAGTGTTTTATATTTTCCGATCTTCTGTAAACTCCGTGAGCTGTGTTACCAGCCACCAACATGTATTCTTCATTGGGGTTGATAGTGGAGAGAACGCCAAACAGTTCAGTGAGGTTTTTAGGCCAATACCATGTAGAGCCATCATCATAACTCACAGATGATAAGCGTTTGTGGCATGAACCAGAACATATTTCACCCGTTTTCGGGCACGTTTTATTCGAAATATCTTCAATATCTTGACATTCATCGGGCACTTGTATATTGCTGTCGCTCGCAAACGACTTCATAGCATCAAGAATAGGTCTATAGCCGGTGCAACGACATATATTGCCTCCAAATGAATTTTCAACTTCTGCCATGCTCACTTTGCCTTCTTTTGACTCAAGCAATCCATACATGTTCATTACGAAGCCCGAAGTACAGAATCCACATTGCGAGCCATTCATTTTGGCCATACGCTTTTGCAGGGGATGATAACCTTTTCGCTTATTTCCAAGACCCTCATTCGTTACAATTTCCCAATCGGCACAACTATTTAATAATGTCAGGCACTAAAATATATTAACTCGAATTACAACACAACCACAAGTGAAATTTCGTTTGTTTTTACCGAATTAGCTGCCCATGTTTTTAGTTCACCCGTAACGGGATGTTTTCCTCTAACAGCGACAACACATGCACCACAACCACCTTCAAGGCACATAAATTTGGTGGCCGTAAGTTGGGCATGTTCCCTTATGAAGGTATTCAAAGTTATATCGGCCGGCAATGTCGACAAATTAACTAGACAAAAAATTGGTCGTTTTATTCAAAGAAAAATAACAACGAATTGACTACATTATTACCAGTATAGGGCTGACAGTTAATTTTAAAACTTGTTGTCATATTTTATAAATTTTTTATTTTTTTTTTTACAAAAAACCAGTATTGTATTTTATTTGAAGATTCTCTGTGTTAATTAAATTCAAAATCCACTTTGCAAAAAACAATTGAAATATTTTATTCACTATTTTGTGATCCGAGATAATATTGCGAGAAGACCCGTTTCAGCAACATTCGTAGTGAAACTGAACGATCGCTGAATCTATCTACGTATGTGAGACTAAAACAGTTAAAATGTAAATGTTATTTTTTTTTTTTGTTTAGTTTAAATTTTTATACAATAACAAAACAATGCACGTTAAAATTACTGATGTTTAGTTTTTTTTTTAATGAAAATAATTGCAGCATTTGATGAATTATTTTTTATTTAGTTTTACTGTTGGTTTTTTTTTTTGAGAGTTCAGTGTTAAACTTCTCATGTGGATGTGGACGAAAACAAATAAATGTTGCTTCAACATCCCAACAAACACGGAGGTTTGATTGCAAATTGAAAAGAAAATGATTTTAAATCAAACCTTTTTCAAACGACTAGCGTTTGAAAATGATTTAAAAATCGTTTGAAAATCAAAGCTTTCTCAATAAAAAGGGGAAATTATTTTCATATTGAGAAAAGCTTTTTTCAATTTACTTTCAAACGTTATTCTCAAATGTCTTTAAAATGTGAAGCATGCTTATGTAAATGATAAATATTTTTTTTTTATTTAAATTTATTATTTAATTAAATAAACTTTCAGCTAAGCATACGGGATCATGGCTGCAGCTAAAATATAAAATAGCGCTCTTTCCGTCCACATATTCTTGGAAGGCAAACTACTTGGCTCTTTAATTTCGAATATATTTTTTCGGAAATGTTTACAAAACATTCGTAAAATCAGGAATGTTATAGTGGGTACACACTATGCAATGAATTGACGCAATCTGGCAAATATCATTGTAGATTGCGGCGTTTGTATTCGTGTTTATGATCTCATTTCGGATTGCATTCGAGATTTCGGCCTCTATTACGGTTCACAACTCAACTCAGTTGAGTTGTAAATAAAACAACTGGTTGTGGTGAGCTGTAATTTTTTGATGTTTTTGCTCGCAGCAATATAGAAAAGTTGTAAAACGTAATACAAAAATTAAAAAATTATCACTCAACTAAGTTGAATTGTGAACCGTAATAGGTGTCTTCATAACCATCATAATATTTTGATTGCTGTAGGTGGCACTGTCTGTGTCGTGATTTCATGTTTTCGTTCTTTTAGTTCATTAAAAACAGGCAATCTGTAAAATCTACATTTCATATTGTAGCTCGAGACTAATTTTTTCAACCGTATTTCCCTCGCTATGTTTATGACAATCAGGGCTGGGCAGTATTTGAAATACATACATGATTTTTAAGTATTTTGCATTTTAAATACATGTCCAGCAAGTATTTTGCATTTTTAATACATATGTACAATAAATAGAAGTAGTTTGTATTTTAAAAACATAGTTTACAAAATATATTTTGTCAGTTAATTGATGGTTGCTTGCATTTGGATCTACCAAAAACTAGAATCGCTAAAAACGTAACTATCAAAATATGGAAATATCAGAAGTAGAATCACCAGTAAAGAAGGCGATGATTTTGTTGTTTTCGTAGATAGGAATGATGGTGAATCTAAGACTTCAAATTTGCAGTTGGAATTTGTCAGTTTCCTCAGTGACAAGAGCAAAGACTTTATCACTCTTGACAGCTATTCAAATATAAAAAGAGTATTTATGGAATTGTATAAACGTTTGTGATCATCAGGATCTGTAGAAAGATTATTTTCTTCAGCAGGTTTCATTTATTCTCCAACAAGAAACTGCTTGTCTGATCCTACATTAAAAAATCTGATATTTATGAAAGGAAACCATTGTTTTTTAAATTAGTTTTATCTAATGTTTTTTTTTGGTTTGAATAAAAATGGTGTATTTCGTATTTTAAATACATACATGTTCATGACGTGGAAGTATTTTGTATTTGAAATACGCACAAAATATTTTGTATTTTAAATACATACAGAGTATTTTGTATTTTAAATACATGACCAGCAAGTATTTTGTATTTTAAATACCGCAAACCCAACACTGATGACAATATACAAAACCAGAACTGATATTGCGCTTCTGATTTGATTGTCGATTGCAGTGTGTGTGTCAAAACATGCGTAGCAAGGGTTTGCCTAGTCTCAAAGTCCCTAAGATTACTGGATGCTTATGAGAGCTGGCGATTAACTACAACAAAAGATTTCAACTTTGTTTTTGGGATGGCATAATCACGATGCTTTTTTTGAGAACTGGCTTCATGCCTAATATTTTGGGGGTTACTTTAATGCATATTAGTTTATTAGACTTCAAATATGATTGACCGTCTTTCGTGAGTTTAAAACTAATTTTCGTACTGGTCAAAAGTTTGGCATCGATAACTGAACCTTGTTACAGTATTGCAGGTTTAAATAATAACCTGATAGAACCTGATAGTGGAGGTTTTCAGCTGCTTCGACCGACGACTAAATAAAGAAGCTTCGCTTTATATAACAGCCGGCATTGTAACTCAAAAATTCTGGCCGTTTAAATTAAGAAAAAAAAAACATTTACAACTCAAGAGTTGTTGTTGGTAATTGTGTCCAAAATTAAACCTTAGAACCATGTGAGTCTTATCTTCCTTTTGCAATACATAAATAAATAAAATGTGTGTTTTTTAAGACTTGTAAATTCTCAATTTTAAAGAAAACATTATCAATTATTTTTATTTTTAAATAACATTATTTCGCAAAATTTTTTTAACCAATTTAATTATTTATTTGTCTTTAAATGTTAACACACTTTTTAACTGTAATCACTTCACAAAACAAACTAAAAAAATAACTAAATTTTTACTCAGCCGCAGTCCCAAAAAAAATATTGAAAAGCTTTAAAGCAAAATAGTACGTTAAATGTCGCTGTTTGGTGAAAACGACTGTTAAAATTCCCTACATCTTTTTTCAATTTTTGATATGTAAATGTCACAAAAAAAAAAAATAAAAAAAAAATTGAAAAAATATAGTATAAGTAATTAGGGCAAGTTTTTTGTAGAAAACATTTTTCAATTTAACAATCAATTTTTTAAAATGTGTATGGTTTTACGCATTTTACTTCTAGGTAGTATTCTTGGAGAAAATGCACACAAATGTTTGTATCACTTCTGTTGTTTAATGCTAAAACTTAGTTTTCAAGTCCAAAAATTCAAAAAGATTAAGATAAAATCAAGTATGCATGTAGTTTGCAGTTTAAACAAATATATCGTCACCTTAAATGCAAATGGACGCAACTACACAAAAAATTAAAAACGTGATAATTATTAATTATTTTTCGTTTCATCAAACGCAAAATGTTAAACTCAAGGATAAATAAATAAGTCACTACACTAAGTGTAAATGAAAAAAAAAAATGCCGAAACGTGGGGTAAATGTAATAAATTGGTTTTTATTTACATTAACTTCATTAGGTCTTATTACCTTAAAAAGAAATATAACTGAAAGCAAAGAGATTTGATTATTATTGATCTTATAACGTTTTTTGCTTCTCCTATAAAATACTTAACCCTAGGATTACCCACTTGGTCTGGTCAGAACAAATATATTTTGTGGTAGATGCGAAAACGCAATGTGCAAAATTCAAGACTACATTTTCGATGACTATCATGTGGAATTAAGTTACGAATTAATAAATTCGTATAATTTAAAATAAAAAGCCTACGTTGAATTATAAAAATATTTATTTAATTTTGGTTTTTTAGCTATCCTAATTGTGGTCTGGCTAGACCAAGAGGATAACTTAACGGTAAAAATTTATGAACAATCCTAGGGTTAAAATGTAGTTACCTGCGCCTGCATATAAGACGCTATGTAAGTATTTGTTCATCATTAAACAAGTACAATGCATATTTTCATTCATTTATACTTAAGTATTGCGCTAAATTTAAGTTACGTGAATATTATTACGTTTTTCGACAGCAGTCGAATTGGCTAATCGAACGAATTTTCATTATGGCGCACACTCGATTAAAAAGTACTACTGTGATTTAGTTTATTTTATTTACTTAAGCTATGTTCACACCTATAAAATACTTAACGTCCTACACGTAACCACTAGTTTTATAAAAAAATCCTTTGCTTTTGCAAAACGTATAGCGTTAAACATCGTTTAACAGTTTCCAAATTACATTATACCAATATCTTCTTGCAAATAAAATTTAGTAAATCAATAGAAATTCTTAAAAATAAAGCCTAAGTTTGATTAATTTACTGGTCACGCTTTTTTGTAGTTTGTTGGCCAAATATATGTAAGGACTGAACCTACTTAATTAAACAAGTTATAGTAGCTTGGTCATTTAACGTGTTGTAGGGAAAAATACCAGAGTCTCTGGCGGGAATAGAACACTCAAACATCGCAATGACAGACTGGCTCACTACCAGCTAGAATTGTGGTTGGGTCCAAATAATTTAGCTTATGCAAGTTGTCATCCGACTGCATCAAATTAACAAGAGAACTAAAGAAAGTGGTATTTGGGTCGCCAAACCAAACAAATTTACAAACTCTTACCTTTTTTAACAAATTATCTTGACGCAAAATTTTTGACAGTGCGGTCAACTCATGATACATAAATATTTAACATTCGATAGTCGATGTTCGATGGCCGGCGAATATCGTTTGTCGAGTGCAACTTAAAATAGGGGCCTTAATTTATTTTTAGGATACGTCTCTGTAGAGTATTTTTACAAAAGAAAGAGGTAAATGAGCAACTTTAAATTGTTTAAAAATAGAGAAAAGCTTTTTTATTTAATTATAAATGTGTGCTGGACAAGGTTGCCAACTGTATCGCAGATGAAATTAATAGATTTAATAAGATAAATAGTATGTTTTATCACTTCTATTTGAATAAATAAAAATAAATCTTAAAAAGAAAATAATTAAAATATTGATCAAAACTATAACAAGTGTATAAAAGTATATATTACGTTTTAATGTATGTGTTTTTTTTTAATTTATATGCAGTTCAAAATTTTTAAGAAAATAATATTTAAGAATCAATGCAAAATTTTTAAAGTTTATATAAATATACTTCAATCGGGTTTACTACCTATGGTCCAACAATTATATAAAATTGTGAGTTCACAGCTAAAATACAATTAAAATATTAAAAATTTGTTGATATTTACACACAGACCGAATTTGTATCAATCATTTGTCTGGTTGTCATTTTAAAGACAACAGATCAATGGCAAAGTTTGGTAGTTTTAATGATCAATAATGAGAAAAAAGCTGAAATAAAGCTAAGTTGGTGGCAACCTTGGTGAGGAGTAAACAAAAGTTTCTTATGAGAAAATGAGTGTCTATACAAAACATGTTCGAGGAAGAGCAAAATGTGACTAAAAATATACTTAATTATCGATAAATATTTTTTTATTTGTTAAATTAAGTGTTGGACAATCTGAAGTATTGTTGCTGTTCAGCTACAACATAAAATCAGCTTTATTAATTTAAACAACTTTTATTTTATACATATTTATATTTCGCAACTATATTTTCATGCACAACTATTACTCAGAATATTTTATTTGTTTTTAAAATTATGCTCTTTCTTTTAGTAAACTTTCGTATATCGTAATTTCCAAATTTAAGATTTATGTACATACATATGTATGTACTTATTTGTACTTATTTGTACTTATTATTGTATATTATTATTTAACTGAGAATTAACGGTTTTTTAAGCTCTTGTAATTTCATTTATAAGAAGCGCAGCTTAAATTATTCTTTTATTATTCTTGTTAATATTCTGCCTGATTACTGGTTTGCTTTATAAACTCGCATATAACATTTGTTGCTGCACAATAAACATTTTGTAATTGAATTTTAAACAATTTGTTTTATTTGGAGCATTATAAAATTTTTTTTTGCCCCGTGTGTTTGATTTCACGGATATTACTATTATTGAACAATTTTTCGTTGATTATTGCAAATTAAACGTGTGTTCGATTTCACGTCAAAACAGTTGCTTTATGTTGTTTTTTTTTTAATACTTTCCCTTTATTCAAAAACAATTATTAAATTCAACAAACATTTTCTCAGAAATATTTTCATAGAAAATAAGTGTTGTAAATCTTTAACAAATTTTAAATATTTAATGATTACAGGGGGCTTATTCTGGCAATCGTGTTTCAATACAATCTTATTTCTAATTCTTTCAGTCGATACTTATGTATGTACATAAATATTCCTATTATTCGAATGTGTATTCTAAGTCAAATCACAATTTTAGTATTTAAATAAAAGTAATAATTTTTTCGTTTGTATATTTCTGTTACGAGGCTTACTTTAGCTATCCTTTGGCTAGCAATGAAGTAAATTGTACAGAAATTACCAGCAGAATTTAATGCATTTTCTGGCCCGCTTCGTCAGCATTCTTTATATCTCATAACTGGATAGTGACTATTGTAAATTGTATGTATTTAACTTAATTATTTTAACAAATAGAATCTGGGAATTTGTTTCTCATGGTGAGTAACATTTATTATATAAATTTTCATATTATTCGAATGTGTATTCTAATAATGTATAGAAAATATTCCTGGAAAATATTGAAGGAATAAGACTATTAAAGAATAAACGCATTTAAAATTGTAATTTGACTTATAAGTCAAAAAGTTCTATAGAACACACATTCGAATAATATGAAAAATTTATATGTATAATAAATGCTACTCACCATGAGAAATAAATTCGCAGATTCTAGTCGATACTTACTTAATTTAATTATTTTTTCAATATTGTGAATATTCAAATAAGTGCTTAACAGCACGGAAAAATAAATTTCGTTTCGTTCAGTATCGATCGACTGCTAGAATTATATTAAAGATTGCTCTAAAATCGAACAAGTATCCGATCACGATTGTCAGAATTACCCCCATGCCTTTTTGTTATGTGGAAATTTCCATTATACTTTTTAGTTTTCTTAAATACATATCGCACGCCTAGAAATTTTAATTTTTCGGATTTATGTGCTTAAACTATGCACAATACAATTGTTTATCTATAAACAAATATCAGTGTATTTTGCTGTTGCTAAAAACCGTTATGTCTTTCTTTATGTTTCAATTGGTTTAAAGTTTCAATTCATAAAAGTGACTTTTTATTAGTTGTGTCAGAAAATATAATGGTAGTAGATCTGTACTGATAAGTGCTAAATAGTCTTAATTCGAATTGTGGCACTTTTTAAACCTTTGTTTATATTAATTAGACTTGTGTCAGTTAAGAATTTGGCAAAAGTGTCAAAACTTGAAAAGAATTCAACAAAACTGAAAATAATTCGGTTACTTGTGCGATATGTACTCGATTCAATCAATTTAAGTTTTGGCCAGAAAAAATATAAAATTAAAAAAATTATCAAAAAGTAATTTCAATTTTTGGGAATACAAAATTTAAATTTCAAAAGATTTTGTTATTCGTGCTAAAAAATTTTGAAACTTTAAAAGAAGTTAGTTTAATACAAACTTATGATTAGGGCTGTTTACCAAAGGCTGATTATCTGGTTAAATGTTTATGTAGTTCTAACATTATTTTTTATTTTTAAATGTATTTTGTTGGTGTAAATATAACAACATTATTACATAACCTGATAATCAGCCTTCTGTAGACAACTAAATTGCTTAAAATGGGTTTTCTTTTTCTAAAATCTGTATAAATTTTGCAACTGGTACATACAATTTATATACATTAAAGAAATTTTTATTTAAATTTTATTTATTTACACTTTAAATTTTGCATAATCATCCTATAAAGGTATTATTTGAATAAAACAACATTAATTTACTTTTTATAGTGATAAATGTTGGATGAACCAAACTGATATGCTTTATTTTGAGGCATTTGGGTACACAAAAAATTTCCCGATTGCAGGAGTAACAGAAACACAAATCTTTCGACAGGTTTAAAAATTTCTTATAACAAAAACAGCAATAATAATTTTTGTATAATCATTTTAAATTCATTTATCAAAACAATTTCTCATTTTGGTTTCTAAAATGCAAATGCGTCATCATGTACACGAGAACGTAAAAGGACACCAAATCATTAAAATCGATATTCATTATGAATACTTGAACCATAAAAACGATTTTATTTATTTGGGAAAATGGTCTGATTATATTTTTTTGTAAGAGAAAATAATTTTCACGGTTGGCTTGTAAGAAAGAAACCTGTAAACTGAAATTTTCTGTATGTGTATGGTTTGGTTTACCTGTCATGTAATAGTTTTTTCTATTTTAAAAATTTCAGTGTAATTTTAAATTGTATTATAAGTTTGTTTTTATTTATTCGATTTTATTTACTGAATCCTTATCAAATTGTTAACAAGTTTTTAAGGCAGAATAGTTTCGAATAAACTTTCTTTCGTTATATCTCCCAATATCATTTGTCAATAATTTAACCTTTATTGATTTTTTATTCCGTTTCTTCTTTCTTATTGGGAAATGTTACACGGTCATTATTAGGGTACGTACGTACGGCTTGTTGCGTTCATTAAAATGATGAATATTGTTGTTTTTTTTGTTTATAAAAATAATATAAAAATAAAGGAAGATAAATGAAAAGAAAACTTAATAAAAATTTAAAAAAGTAAGTGAAATGTAGAAAAGAAACATTAATGTCGAAAAAATAGTTATGCATAGTCATTGTGTGGGATTATAAGGTAAAAGAATTTTATAAAAAAAAACAAAAAAAAAAAAAAAATAAATATTATATAAAGTTAACAACATCAAAAATATGATATCTTAGAAATTGTTGCGAACTTTATCTATCATTAAATAAAAGATAAAGAAATGGGTATCGAAATGACAGCCGCACTGATGAATTTCAGGAAGGAATGTGAAAAAACCTTTGTCAAATTTGGTTTGACATTTTAGTTAAAGAAATAAAAGGAATTTTATTTGTCAGGGTATAAGTTTTACATGAACATTTAGTATTTGTGTACAATTTTATATTATAAAAATTTGTTAATATTGGAACTTTTTATAAAATGTTTGCTAAAATCTTTTAAACAGGTACGATATGAAAAATAACCGATTTCAAAACAATCGTTTTTAGAAGGTATGATAAATTTTGGCCGATATTAAAATTCATTTCTGAATGAGAGTCTTACCGCCCAATTAAAAAAAAAACTGAAATATTTTTTTTTAAGAATATGGGGGTTTATTTTTTGTTCAATTAACATGCAACATAGGAAAATGTATTAGAAATCAGCTTTTCAAATCAAATCGTTTTGATTTCAAAATCGTTTCCAGCATCAAGCTCTTAAAATCTATTTTCTTTTGGTTTCAAATCACAAAAACTTACTATACCTATTTATTGTGCAAATATCAGATAAAAAAAAACGCTTTTCCGTATTAAAAATGTTAGGTTCAAATAGGACCAATGCTCGAAAGGGGTTTATTTCCTATTTTTAAAAAACAATACAAATTGTTTAGATTGCTTTTATTATTGGTCTAATTGTCTTACATTTTGACTTTATGGTATATTTTTCTCCAGTTTCATAAAAATCGGCACACAAATGAACAATATTTCTCTATCTTTCCTTTAGAACCCCCAAATATATCAAAATTTTGTTTTTTACCTTCATTATTTTAAGGTTATTGTTTTCCGATTTCAGTAAAACCTTTAGGCCCGTTTTCACGACTAACCGATAGTTAAAGGTACAATTTTATCGGCCATAAAAAAGTGTTCCACTATAACAACTTTACTTTAACCTACCAGGTAGGATGATTCTTCCTTTAACCAATCTCTCACTCTCAAGATAATGAAAGGCTTAAATAATGGACCGCTAAATATACGGTCGATTAAATCCTACCTTTAGCTATCGGTAAGTCGTGAACACGGGCCTTTGAATATTTAAAGAATTATCTAGACTATAATATTCTGAATAAATTTTACTTACAATTTACAACAGTAATGAAAAACATTAGTTTTTTTTCCGAAAATCGCAAAATTTAAATCGCAGGTACGAAAAAACTCTGGGAGGTGTTGACATATTTTTTTATCTTTTTATTCCCTACTATATTCACGATAAATCCCTATGAGATGATCCAAATATTCTGAAATTTATTAAAGAACATTTTTAAAAATTTAAATTTTTTTTAGTCATACCTGCGTCACATTCAAATATTTCTCAAAATGTGTTTATTTTGCTTCTATATTTCTTTTTCGAGTGACCTGAGATATGGAAATTTAAATTACTTAAACATTTTGTAACCAAAATTTGTCTTTTATAGCTCATTACAATAATAATTATGAACACATTCCGATTATATTACATTTAGTTGCAAAATTTATTATTTAATAAAAAAAAAATATATATTTTTTCCCTTTGTAAACACTATCAAACTTAAAAGGCTATGCGACACGACTTTTCTTTATCCGATACCCATAATTGTTAGTACACCATATTTTAAAACCATAGCGAACATTTTAAGGGGCAGCTACGGTCAATAAAAGTTCTTCCATACACCTAAGAACCACACCAGAGTACATATATGATCTTTGCTTATCATATTTGATGGTCTTAATTTTACATTGCTTTTTTTTTGTTACTTCAATGCAACGATTCACAAAAGTTTTTATTTTGTTTTCATATTTTTGATGTTTTTAGCTCACTCTGGTCATTTTTGATTACACGCTTTGAAAATTGAGTCATCAAGTAGAGAGAAAAACGTACATATAAAAGCCATCGTTATTGTTCCAAGGTTTCAAGACCGAAGACAGGCAAAAGGATGGATGGACAAAAACTTCAGACCTACCACACAGCCGACTGCAAGGTGCTGCAATAAAATGAATACTTACGATTTATTTGCGAAATGCCAGCCAGCCAATTAATTTTAAATCAGTTAAGCGATTTTAACAAACAAATAACCTGAAATTCATTGCAACATTTGTGACTTAGTTGCTATCTTTGTGGTTATTGTTGCCTCATCTTTAAAAGTAATTAAATAGTTGCTGTAGTAATCGAATATTCGACTATTTTCAAAACCGGTTAAAAATGGTAAAACCTGAAAATTTTTAAATTGTTTTTTTTTTATATTTCTACTCTTTAGCATTATTTTAGAAATATTTACATTTTTTCCAAATTTTTTTTTAAAAACAGTTACAAATACAATTACAAATAATATTCTTAGTTAATTTACCGAGCAATGGTAACGTGGACCTTCAGCCTGTAATTGTGAAACAGACCAGAATCTCTAGCAGGAACCGAACTCGCATTTTCTTTTTAATAATTTTAATTTTTTTTAACAAAGTGTAAATGAAGTTATTACTAAATGTTTAAAACAATATAAAAAAATGTTTACAATCAAAAACCTTTGGAATTGGTATATTAGGACTGACATATCAAAATCGGTTAAAGATCAAATCTACATCACCTTGGGAAAGTAACTCTTTGCAGGGAAAAACCAACACACAAGTAAACAAATACAATATTCATGTTACTGTTCACAATTTGAAAAAAAATTGTTGAAAGTTTTTCAAACGATGTTGACTTGATCTTTAAAAGGGAAAGTTGGGAACACTATTGAAAAATACATGTTTTTGAGATTTGTTTTTTTGTTTTAAAAAAGTTCATATCAATTCGTTTATTATAAATTTAGGAAAGAGCTTAAATTATTGTAGTCAAGCAAGTCTACTGCATGTTTTGTCTGCCTGTTAAATAAATAAATTATCTTTGCAATTAATAAAATTTCAAAGATTTAATCTGAGAAACTGCGTAAAAATATATAAAAAATAATTATTAGGCCAATTTAAAGCCAGCCTTTATATTGTGGTACGAATATATTTTGCTTTATTTTCTATAGTTGATTTAAATTTCGTATGAAAATTACTTAGAAAAATTATAAAATAATTAGGCAATTTACAAAGTGTCCTATTGTGTCATATTGGTTGTATGAATGTGTCAATTATAACAATTTGGCAAAGAAAACCAAAATGGCACAATATAACATTTTGTAAATTGTCTAAATATGAAATACGATAAAAACAGATTCTAATAGACCGGTTTGAATTCGGCTACGGTATTATTTTTATTAAAAAAAAGTAATATATACTTAAAATATTATTTAATGTTTTGATAATATGAATAAACATTTAGTCAAACATTGACTTTTCGTATGAAAACGATTTTGCTTGAACTAAGTATCAGTTTAAATTTGTTCTTTTTCCTAGGAAGTGGTATTCAAGACGGAAAGCTTCGTTTGCTACATCTTATTTAACACCTTTAAAGTAAAAAAGGAAAGAAAATAAAACAACCTGACCTGTATCCATGTTTTCACTTGCATGCATGTTTGACTGCTTGCTGGTTTTCTCATACTGGCTGATGCATCTGTGCGCTCAAAGCTCACGATAAATTATTTTCAAATTAAGATGACTTATCAAACTAAAAATATCATACTTTAAGCAACAGACATTGAGTCAAATAAACAGACGAAAGGATGCAGTATGAAAAGTAAAAACACACACGCCTCGTTGTTATAAAACTTTATATGAACGAAAAATAAAACAACTTTAAGAGTTTCAATTTTCTGGTGGGATACACTTTGGTCACGAAAGTTAAGACATTGATATTGTACAAGCATACATATGCATACATAAATACATATACAATGGTACAAATGTTATAGAAACCACTTGCTTGCAACAAAAAACTGACTTCCAGGCAGACGGACGTTCCTTAAGTTAAGAACTCGAAAAATGTTTCAACACATGCGACAATTAAGATTCCTGTCAGTTTCGTGGGCGAATGCTTAAATGAAATTGAAATAAGATATCAACATACAAATGCACACACACATACACTGAATAACAGTTGCCGTATCTATACAAAAACCTAAAGATGTAACAATTATTGTAGTAGTACGCAGTAGATACGATACTGGCAGTAGCCGCAAATGACTGATTAAAACAAAAAATGAGTCAGAATGAAAAAGTGTGAATGAATGAAAGAGCGAGTAAGAATAAAATTTAAATTTTACATATCTAGCGAAATTAAATAAATATTAAAAAAAAATTGCAAGTACACACTTCTTTACATTGAATCTAATTTTTCAGGCCAAGTTTAGATACGTTAACCAGGGCTGTAAAGTTAGAGTCGGAGCTGTAAAGTCTGAGTTGAGGTTTTTTACCGGAGTCGGAGTCGAAGTTCGCACAAAAACTCGAGTTTCCGACTCCAAAATTTTCCGGCATAACAAATTTAAAAAGTTTTCCAATATTTTCTAAAATAAAAGAATTTTAAGAGGGTCTGCTTTAATCATTTTAAATACAGAAAATAAGTCCCAGCCTACTTTACATATGTATGTAAATTACTATATTAAAGCGGTACGTGTTAGAATTAAAATAACGATTTGAATTTTTTACAGCATAATTTTTTTGTCAAATTTTTCTATTAAAAAAAAGAGTTTAAAGTCGAATAAGGATCAGTCGGAGTTGGAGTGGGAATCGGACTTAACATTTAGCGGGTAGAGTCGGAGTCAGATTCCGAGTTAAAACTATTTTTTGACGACTGCACAGCGCTGCTTTTTACTGAGAAAATGTTGATAAAATGTATGATATTTAATGAAAGTATGGTAGCATTGTTGAGAGAATAAGTGTATATATGTGTATGAGAGTGACTTTATATTAATAAGAAAAAACGTTCTCGAAATAAAATTTATTTTATTATTATTCTGTGTGAATAATAAAGTGTTTGTGTTTTACAGTCAAGATATAAAAAAATATACAAACATATATAAATGCAAATAATTTCAATATTTAGTTTATAAAAGCAGCAAATGTGTCCTTTAAAAGTTTTCATTGCTCCGTGTTTAATTTCAAAAAATATAATTTTTATGAAGAACAAAACTTTAAAGGAGCATATATGTAGACGACATGTTTCTTACATTTGACTTGTCAAATGTAATGGTTTATAATATTCGGTCACAAACGTTCATGAAACTACTACATTATCGATATTGTAAAATAACAGCCTCAGCCGGCTAATGATTCCGTCAATAGTGCACCGCCGCTGCCGGCTTCCTTGCGGCATAGATTTCTAACAACATTTTTTTTTTCAAAATAACAACAGTGATGCCAGATGGTTTGTCAGAAGAAAATAGAGCACGCTCTAATTGAAATTTTGTCAGATGACTTGCGTCTGACTTTTACAAAAGCAAAGTTAAAAATGAACACACGACATGTGCTTATGTATTTTGCAGTGGGAAATTTGAAATGTCAGATGACAAAAACATGTCGTCTACGCGCAACTTAAGTAACATTGAAAAATATTTTATGTTCCAATTTCTATCAAGTAGAACTGGCATATAAATAATTTGTTTATTATTTAATTCACATTGGGTTATTTATTTCTTAAATGACAACATAATGTTTAAATATAACAACGGGTTGTTGTATAAATGAAACTATTATTTTGTCCAATAAACACATTAATTATCGATATAACAACGGAATGTTGTCAAAATGAGAACAATTGTGGACAAAATGGATGGTTGTAATTTTGATACTTTGCTACCTTATTTATCTTTTTGAAATATTTAAAATTGTTAAAATTAGCATTTCTCCGTATTAAAACATTCACAAATTGTCTGGTAACTTTTATAAAGCATGCTGATGTGAGTACATTGATATTGTTAGAATTTTTTTTAAAAATTTTCTTAATTAATAAATAAAAATAAATTTTTTCAACCATTGTATTTAATCATTAATCATGAACGATTTAAGTACGAAAATACGTATTGCCGTTGCATGCCATCATACTTTGACGAATAAATATATAAAATGTATACAAACTTACACTATCAGTATTTTCTGACATATTTCTGTGTCTACAATGATTGATTTTTTTTCATTGTCACATTTTTTTGAGTTGTTTTTTGTAGAGATTACATCAGTGCTGGAAATCGGAAATTTTTTAACCAATTTTTATAAAATTTCAAAATCATACAGATAAATAAGCTGAGGAGAAAAGATTCGTACATAAAAAGAATTAGTTTGTTTTGGCCTTCAAAAACCTTATTGCAATGGAAAATATTAAAAAGTAAAGTCGAGATTTTAAGCAATTTTAGTTTGATATTGTATGCCACTTTTTTCACAAATGCTCGTTATTAAAATGAACAACGGTATAAAAAATAAGATAGAAAAAACTTTTGCTTGTTAAAATTTATGTACATAAATGACTATGAAAACGATGGTAAAAACTTATCCATCTCTGGATTATGCATCTGCACAATGCAGTTGCGAGGAATGAGTTAGTTTGTTAGAGTTTAATATTGACCAATTTTTGGGGTTTGACATTGTTGGTTTTATTAACTGGTTTTACGCTTGGTTGAAGCGATATGCGTGTTTGTAACAATTAGATTATACAGTTCGCCTTTTGAGCTTAGGAAATTATTACATTTTTTTCCAATTTGTTCGTTTGTTGGGTTGTTAAATGTTTATTGTTTGTTTCAATGGGGTTTAAATATATTTTCATAATAGAAATGTAATAAAAATTGAAATGCAATTTAAATCGAATGAATGGAAAATATGCATTATAAAAAACAAACAGTTTAATTTGTTTGTTTTTCATTTCAATAAAAGCAACAATTTATGAGACAATTATTTTAGAGTTACCATGGATAGAAGCAGGTGTGGGTTCCAAAATCGTATCTCATAAATTAAATGAAAAGCTATAAAGTAAACACGTTTATATTAGTCTTTTGTAGTTCATTAGAAAAAGTATAGAGATATATTTTATCTACTAGAATAGTACAAAACATTTAAAACTTCCTAAACAATTTGTGGCAGAACGCAAACTTTTATCGGCACTACATTGAATGTTTTGTAGAGATATAACTTTTGTGATATTTTTTGTCTGCTTTTCGTCACCATGAGTGCGAACGGGCGTAACTAAACTTTTATTATTTTTACGAGAGAAGCAAAAAAAAAAACGTTACAGAACTAATAGTAAAGTATTCTTGCCATTTGACTTTTCTGAAGAGCTAAAAACAACTTATTTCGCTCATTACTAGGTATGGGCACCACCACATTGAAAGCTTTGCATGTGTGGCATTGTATTGGCTTGTTTACGTTTGCATTTGTTGGTTTTATGCTCTTTAGCTCTTTGCTTTTGTGTATGTATCAGTGTTGCCAGCGAAATTTCGAGAGAGATACATTTTAGTTTCCAAAAAGATAAATTTTTTCCGAAAAAGATACATTTTGAAAAAAACCCATTTTTAACGTTAACATTTATTAACATAACATTTTTATTTCATATTATATGAATATTGTAAAGAAAATTATATTACATAAATTCTTGTTTATCAATAAATTAAATACAAAGTCATATATATTAGGTATGTAATTTTTAAAAATACAGTAAGCAAAATTTAAGAAGATTTATATGTAACTATCTTTGGATGTTATCAAAACAAATTCATTAATATATGTATATAATATACGAGTTAAGGCGTTTATACTAGGGCGATTATATCTAAAATTCATATGTATAAATTTCCTGAAAATAAAAACAATGTTCATATTTCCTCAGAACAACCTCGCACTACTAGTAATCATCGATTTAGGTGGATCGTATGTTGAAACATCCTTAATGTCCTCTTTCACCATAATTAAAGCTGCTATTGTATTAGTATTGAGTCGGTTACGATGATCAGTCTTAATAAGTTTTAGTTGGCTAAAAATTCTCTCCACACATGCATTCGAAAATGGAAGTACAAATGTTAAACCAACTACTTTTTTTAAATTTTTAAACATCGGCTCATTAACATTTTTTAAATTAAAATATAATATTTTATTTCTGTACAGTTTACGTACAGATTCAAAAGATACAAAAAATGTCAGGATTATACATGGTACATAAAGTCATCAAAAGATACGAAAAATGTATCTTTCGTATCCTAACGGCAACACTGGTATGTATACACATCGTTCGCTCTTTTTGCATTTTCATTTTGCATTTGCCCATACATGCTCATTACTGTAAAAATAAACAATGTACCTACCTTCTATAAGATGGTTTAAATTTGCTCACTAATTTATTATACTGTTGCAAATAATTGAATACATATTTTGCATTTAAGCCTGGTACTTTGTTCAACATTTGAAGTGAAATGCTTTCAAAACGCATAAAAAAAAACTTGTGCGGAATATCTATGAAATAATGTTGATCGAGTTGTACTCTGTTCATTTTGTGAAAAAGTTCCGAAATGTTTCTGGCAACATTTTTTTACAACTGCGAAATAATGTAAGCTGCACTTATTTAACGTGGAATTTTAAGCAAAAGCAAAAAAGTATGAACTGATTATTAAATAAGAAATAAACAAATAAAAAAAAAAAAAATAACACAACCGGTAACAGTTTTTTTTATCCATATTTACTTTATTTTTTATTAAAATACATGTGGGGTTTGTTAACATTCGCAAAACAATGTCGCAAACTTTGCAGGAATAAAAACGTTTAATTGTACAAACTCGCTTGATAGGTAACCTTGATACATGTCAAAATTTTCGTGTGAAATAATTAATATTGCTCAACATTTTTCACAAATTTGAACAGAGTACTACTAGGCTTTAGTTGCGTATTATTTTTTTTTAAAAAACATTTTCAGTAGATCGAAAAACAAAAATTTTTCCGAGTTAGCATATTTTGCCTAAAAACAAAATGAAGTTATTTTTATACTAATAATTTTGTAAGATGTTTTATTCAGTATTACATAATACAATATAAAAAATAAAGAAAAAACAAAGCAAATATAAAAGTACGGTATGTTGTTAAAAAAATAACTCCAACTCACTCTGTATTGTAATAGGGCCACTCCAAATTCAGCCTATACTAATTGTTTCAATCGGATAAATATTAAAAAAGTTCAATTACCATGTGACGACTTCGAGGCAATAAATACAGGTGGCGCATTCCTTTTCTCTTATACTTAGAGTTTTTCATACGGGATTTCCTGGGACAAAAATCCCGCTATCCCGCACATTTTTCGTTTAATTAAATAATTTAATTATGGCAACTTTACTGCTGATATAATTGTAAATAAGTTGTTGAAAGAAGAAGAGTAATAATTTACAGAATTTAATTTATAATAAAAACGAAAGAAATTTGTTCCCACTTGCTACAGAAAGTAAAATGATTTTAAATGCAGAGCAGCTGCATAAGGGATTTTTCGGATTAGATGCTGTAAGAGATGATGACAAAAGTTAATAATCAAGAAATCGCTTATTCGATTCGAATAAAACATTTTTTTTTTAAGGAATTACAAGTTTTGAAGGAAGTGCTAAGAAAACTGAAAGTGTTTGTATAATGTTCCTTTGACTATAAAGGCAAACATCCGTAGAAAGGAAACGTGTTTTCTCATTGAAATCTTCTTGATAAAAATTAAAAATAGGCTGTCAAACGAATCTGAAAATGCATATTCTGAACAAAAATCCTAGTTTAAAAGAAATATTTTGTAATAATTTGTTCAAATAGTTAAACTTTTTTGGTTTTCCATAAATGCTGTTGTCTGTGAATTAAGTCTATTTGTATAGTTTTTTTAGGGGAACCATTTAAAACTTAAAAGTTGGTTTTTGGAAATTTACTCCGAGTTAAATATAATCATCAGTTATCTGCGGTTATAGTTTTTTAAGTTCTTATTCCTAATCACTCCAAATGTCACAGATCGGATGATGTTATTATTTCAAATGTTTTTGCACTTTGAAAAAAGATAACCAAAAATTCATTTTACGATCCTCAAAAATCCAACAAAATAATTGAAATTTCCCATATGTTCTTTTGAACATGAAGATTTTAAGGTGCCATTAAGCATTTTGCCACAGAAATAAAAAAGTTGAATGCATTTATAAAATTTTTTAATTGATCTCAGGAAATGTTATTTGTTCAAATAAATTTAATTAAATAATATTTTCCATCGATTTGTATTGAGCGGGAATTCCCGGCATCCAGGGAAAATGAAAAATAAATCCCGCTTTCCCGGGAAATTAAAAAGGCCGGAAAATAAAGACTCTACCTCTACTACAAAAGACCTCAGCCAAGACCAAACTATAAGAAATTTTCCTCTCACTACAAAGCACAAGTGTCTTTGTCTAGGTTACGCAAAACATTAATACGTAATCTTGTTTATTTGATTAAAATAGTATTTTTAAAAGCAAAATACAGAGCAAGACTTTCGTATTATTTAGTAAATTATTATGTGCGGGGAAGCGGCTCGCGCGTATTCGTCGTTGTTTCTTCTCGCATTATAGCTTGGCGTCGCACATAGGGGGTTATTGCCAATCTAGCAAAACATTTGGCAAATAATATAAATACGAAGCTCAGACAACAAAATTTTGCATCGTATAGTGAATTTTCAAGTCTTTTGCTTGAGATTTGTGTCTTTGGGACACTGTTAAAGTCATGAAAGTTGAGTAAATTGACACGCATGCAATTAACTTTTTACAATTTTGAGAGGTTTGCAATATATTTTTTTTTTGGGTAAACGAATGAATATTTTTACTCTGATTTATATATGTATGTTTATTACCAGCAACTTATAAAAATTTAATTTAAAATTTGTATGATAAAAAAATTCGTTCGAAATTAAAAAGAAAATTTTTTTGTTCACTTTTTTGTAAAAAAAAAAAAATTAAAAGGTTTTTGAAAGTGAATTTTGTTGCGTTTTAAAAATTATTATACATCACAATTAAATTTGAAATCTCTACTTTAAAATTAAAAAAAAACGTGTTGCGTTTTTGCGCCATTTTTTTTTTTGGTGATTTTTTGAAATTTTTACCTTTTTACTGCTTTATGTCATCTTGCATTGGCAGATAAGATAGAAACCCTTTCGTCAGTCATAAAATTGTTTGGTTATCTTTTATTTAAATTATTACATCTACAACTAATATTGCCTGTGTAAAAAAGGGAATGTAAGAAACAGTAAGTAACGGTGTTGAACCCACATGTGCAGCCAGAACGATGCAACGATGGTTACAAGATTTTTTCCAATCCTGAATTAGCTGCAGAAATAACTGGAATTGCATTTGATTTATCTCCAGAATTAAAGTTATTATTGAAGTAATTACAAGTGCTCACAAAATCCATTTGCACGAGTTTGCCAATTATTGCTTAGACACTGCAAAACTTTACGTTACTCTATATTCCTGGCATACTATGACCCCTACAATGCATAATATTTTAATACATGGCGAAACTGTAATGAGCGAAGCATTTTTGTCTTTCGGGCTATTATCAGAAGAGGCTTAACAGGCAGAGTTTTGCTAGAAATTTTTCGAGGGTTCAGTGTAACAAAGATATTCCCAGCAAATAATAGGACTAGTCCAAACACGCGTGTAAAATGTAGCCCACAAGGGACTAGGACTAGTCCAAAAGTAACCCAAACGTATGGAAACACATGGTCTATTTAACATTACGATGTCCTAGCACAGGACCATTGAACCCAGCTTTGGATTACAAAGAAGTCGTCTTTAAGCTACTCCGTTGCATACACAAGAGGATTAGTTTTAATTTCGTTGAAAAACGAAAACATGTCGTTAAAAATCGAAGACATGTCGTCTCATTATAAACATTTTTACCAATGACATGGTCCATGCTTGCATTACATCGGAACAGTCCATGGAGTAGTCGTCCATTTAATCAAAATGGATCAGGTGGTCCAATATTATTTGCAGGGTTATTAATGTGCGATCGGCAGCCTATAATATTACATTTTGCCATTGTATGCGTTGTATTTATTTTACATATGTATGTAATAAAAGAGTACAAAATAGAATAAAAGAGAAAAGTAAACACGATGCGCCCTGATTTTGCCGATCGCAGTTATAAATAGAATTTTGCTCAGTTCTCCACTGATAAATAGCATAAGACTTACTTAAAAACAGTCATTACCCTTTATGAAAAAGCAATTTCTGTTATGCTTCCACCTGTACTTGGCTCTGAAGTGAATTCAGATTCGGAACAGGGCTTTGAAGAAATAGAGGAAGAAGAACCATGGCACTCATCATCATTTAAGTGCAGAAGAGAAGCTGTTTTAAATAAATTAGTTGATTTTATTTTTTTAAATTAACTTTATTGTTACAATTATAAATAAGTTATAATCACGAATAAATTCATTATTTTAAAAAAATTAGATACTATGAAATACATAAAAGATTAAAAATTAATATCTTGTGAAAATTAGCACAAAAACATTTTTATACAGGGTCGTTCCGGCGGTTGGGGTTGGAGGGATACCACCCCTGCCCATAAGAGTTCAAAAATGTAATTCTTATGGCATTAAGGCATTAGTAATCTATTACTTTTAATATTTATTTTTTTTTAATATTGTTTTATGTAACCGCCCACAAAAGAAGGCGGGACGACAGGTGACATTTTACTATATCCTGTGTCCAATTTCAAATTTTTACCCTTTCGCCGACGTTAAAAGTTGCATTTGCTAACAAAAGTATGGATAAACTATGAAAATATTTTATTTTTCATAGGTTGGATTATTTCTTCTAGGGCACCTGGCAACTTTCGTGAAGATTGTCCATAAAGCTCACTCCTGAAATACTCTACGCATCGGTGGAGGGCATCGAAGGTTCGGCACAAACGATAAAAGCACCGTAACTTATTTAAGTCACCTTATCATACTATTTATAATAAATATGCAAGATCAAAAATATTCGCTTGGAATATAAATATTTCCTTTATGTTTTCACATCTTAAAATCTTACTGATGTTTATTTCAGCTTATGAGATTTAGTATTTACTTGATACCGTAAATCATTTTTATACTTGCCATTTAAGATAACAACAACGCCTTTTTATTAAAAAAATGATATAAATGCCCGAAATTTTGAACTAATGAAGTTGTTACTCTGCAGTGACAGCATTCAACGCAATACAAAACTTTTGCTTGTTGACTTCTTTTTTCGTTTTAATTTTTAACTGTCTGCGCAAATTTAATTGTGGACTCCTACTGCTGTAACCTGTTCGATAACCAGACTCTTAACCACTAAAGAAACTTACCAACAAACTGAAAGATCGCTGACGTATTTCTTGTGTTTTGTGCCAAAAACATAAAACCCACATAAATCACGGGAATCGAATCGAATATAAACGTGTGTTGGCTTGTTGCGCAGCGTATCGCATCACCGCGTACACCTCAAAAACATTTGCATACAAAAGTATTTTGTGTTATTGTCGTCTGGAGCTGACAAAACACAACAAACCTTCTGCTCAGCTTTAAGTACTCTGATCGTACTTTTCAGCTTTGGTTGTATGTATCTGCAATGACGGCAGCATTAGCATGTTGCTTATCTTAATGGAATAATGTTACTTATTTTGAGTGGTTTTATCTTTGAAAGATATCTTTTGTTGTTTTAGATTAAAGAAAATATGCGATACCACTGGTATTCAATATTTTCCTCCATTTTTAGAAGACATAATAAATGCAACAGATACAAGCAACTGATCGAAATTAAGTTGTTAATTTGGTTGTTGTATAATTATATGTATATTTTTTTGGTTGATTTTGTTTGTTAGAAGATGTAAATCAGGGATAACATTTTAATAATATTGTTACTGTGGTTGCTGTGAGATGGAAATTGATTATCGGATTTGAAAATTGTTTTGCCGTTTTGATAATCTGAAAATTAAGGTGCGTTCGAAAGAGATTGCTAATGATTTTTTTCAGATTTCTATTATCTAATTTTCAGAGTTTTTTGTTGAGTATCGGATCTTTTTTTATTTTTTTAAAGACCGCAGTCTTTTTAGCATTTAATAAGTATTTAATTCCAAAGAACTCTCAATATTTTTTAAGTCCTTTATAACAACACCCTACAACTAAAACTAATTCGAGTACGCTGAATTCAATGGTGATAGCTGTTTTTCAAACTTAGCGCTCGTGTTAATCGATATTTTTTATAATTTTGTGATCATTGTTCAATTTGAATCAATTCAACTCTTTTATAAACAATTTTTCGTTATTTTTTCGAGGAAACTATACTGATCATTTATCTAAACCCTATTGAAGTTGTAAATATATTTGCAAAGTCAAAACATATAAAATTTTGCGAAAAAATAATATGAATTAAACAAAAATAATAGCGTCTTTAAAAATTTTAATCGCAAATACAAGCGCTTACCCAGTAAAAAATGGAGCTTACTGGTAAGCAGTTTTGTAAGGGAGAGATGCACAATACTTCCCTGTTGCAAACCTGCTTGCAAGAGGCATGATTTTTATATGGCGAATTCCCACTTGAAAGTAATACTTTTTTCCTCTCTGCTAAAAAAACAATTTGATAACTGATTGCGTTATAAAAACTGTAATTTCTATTTTTGGGTAATATTTCGGAAATTATCGCAAACACACAGTTTTAAAATCATTGCAATACAACCTGCTTCCATGTAAGAGAATAACAGAACACTTAGAACATTGTTCGTGAATTTTTTCTTTAAAATAATAATTTTAATTATTCAGTTACAACCTGCTTGCTTATAAGGGATAATGCGAAGTTATTCAATCCTATTAATTTACTTAAATTCAAAATTCACTTCAATGGTCATCACTTCTCCGCTGCACCTTAGTAGATGTACTAGAAAAAACATTAAAAAAATTAAGAGTGCTGTACCTCAATTCTGTAACTTTTTGAATTTAACTACCGATATCGTTAAGTAACGAGAAATCTCGGTTACTTTAACGAATTTGTTATTCTCTATTTTAAATAAACAAATATTTTTGTTTAGAAATATTAACGACACATATCGAATAATATAAGAACGTCAAAGTTAAAATTTTTTTAAATTAATAAGAAATATAAAATAAATTTGCTTGTAAAAAATTTATTTTACCACAACATGAGTGAAAACGTGTAAATATTGATTAAATTTCCAAATCTTTTCATACATAGGAAAAAAGTTCGAGTTGCCTGAGCCACTCTAGCACAACATTTTGCTCCTTTATTTATGACCGCAATACCAGCAAAAGCTGTTGTATTTTAAATTTTAAGTTTTTTGCTGAGATCCTAAAATTTAATTATAAATTGAATTTTCAATGAAGGCTCTATTAATAAATAAAATAATATTGCATTTCGAAATTCAAATCAAAAATAACGTTTCTCCAACGAGCGTTTAAATTATAGGTTTCATGTTACTAATTTCTATGAATTAATTCACTCACACACGCACACAAATATTTGCGTGTACGTGTTTATGTATGAGAGTATCATTTACATTTCTACTTGAACTTTAAATTATAATTTTTACTGATACTCCTCCTCTTGCATTTGTGGATCTGTTTGTATCTTCTGACCCCACCGTCTTTATGTGAACTTTAGTTGATTAAAGGTATTGTAATTTGATAAGTACAACACACATGCATGCTCGTTCATAGAATTAGAATAGAGTTTTGATAAATTTAACAAATATTTGGCCAACGTGAAATTACGGATGTGTGTATGTGATTGTGAAAGAAGGAAGTGTGGATAGACGGACGTGTATCTCAAAGCTAAAATATTAAGCAAATAAAAAAAAAATAACAACAACAAGAACAAAAATAAAATATTTATATGTATTTCAGAAACATGATGAGGGAGGGTGGAATGGATGGATGTACTTGTTGGTTTTTGCTCTTCATTTACTTGGTTCTTTGGAAACTGGTATTTTTGTTGTTTTGAACGGATGATACGAAAATATTCTACCAGGAATCTGTGTGTGCATGTAAGCGAGTAAGTAAATACTAATCAGATTTTGTTGGTTTGGAATGGAAATCTCATTGGCGTATTTGGGGATGGTCATATAATAATGTGGAAGGAGGGCTGTTGGAGTGCCGGCACATGGGTTAGGATGGGTGGATGCATATAAATTGCGTAATTTGCTTAGATCACGTACTTGAGTTTGGGTTATTATGCTTAAATTAGCACCTCGGGAATGTGTAAACTCTTCGTTTTAACTTAAAGTCAACGTGCGTATAAGGTACCATTCGATGAAAAAAAACTTTCAAGGGTCTGGTGGTCAGGTCATTGGTTATTTGCTTTTATTACTGCTGTTGCTGGGTTGTGTTCTATTTATAAAGTAAAAGACTTTTTTACTTGTGGTCTAAATGCCAGTTTTGCTTTCATAACGTTTACAGATACATTTTATGATTTCTTGTGCTGTTACCATTTTTAACACTCATTTCATTTAATTTACTCAAGTGCTAAAATAACTTGAAATCACTGGGGATGTGAATTGTTAGGTGTATGAACAAATATTTATTGCTTTTTTTTTTTTTATTAATATATACATATTTTCTTTACAACAAAATTCTTTTTTAAATTGAAATCTTTGACTAGAAACGGTTATGTGAACTTCAGAAAACTGTAAACGATTTTTAAAAGATTAAAGAATACAGGTTGCGTGTTACTTTATTCTTTTACAGAAAACGACTTGTTAACGATAACGCCTTCCACAAAAAAGACGAATATAATTAAAGATTACCGAATTTCGGAAAAACAGTTTAAGTGCCCGTTTTTAGAAAATGAGAACAAGTGAGTGAGTGAGAAATTATATTGAAAACAACAATAAAAAACGGAAGTTTTAATTTTAATTTTTGATATAATTTTTCTCTCACTCACTTTTTTCATACCCTAATTACAGGCTGAACTCCGATTACACTATTTTTTAATTTTAAATTATTTTTTCATAAAGCTGAATATAATAGAAATAAAATAAATTTTGTTTCATGAAAATCCATGCTTAAATTCGTGTTTTGTTCCCGATAAAGTCCCTGCGGGAAATTTGTGTCAATTGGCCCAACAGACTGGTCCTGGTACAAACAAGAACAAGTACAAAAAGCAAGGACTCATGACCAGTGAAAGATGCACCAATCCCTTAACTGGTTTATAAAGAACAAAAAGGTAGAATAAGTAATGAATTACAGTACAGTTTTAACTGGTGCTGTGACACATGTTTTGATAATTTCTAAAATTTGGATCTTAAATTTAATTCTAGGACTTGTTTCATTGAAATATAACTACATTGTATTGAAATATTACTACATTTTAGTAACTGGCACTATGCACGTTCATTGAGAATAGATCTGTGACTGGTCAAAAGGTGTCAATTGACCCCCTCCAATGACAGCCCCATGTAAAAGTGATAGGTCTTATTCATATAAAGTGTTAGAACTAGAACCGGTCTCTTCCACCAAAGACCTATCACGGGACTACTTTGGTGTCAGTTCGCTTCCCTCTAGGGGTGAAAGCACCTAGTTTTGACATTATTTATCGCAAATTTGTGAAGAGCAACATGTTGCAAACATAAGCTTAACATGTTAGAATAAAAATATAAAAAATAAAATATGACATTTAAAAGACTTAAATCTGGTGTAATTTAAAATTTTTTGACGGATTGCATAGCAAAATCAAGTAGGTCGTTCCAAAGTTACGACAAGATTTATGAAGCAGCCAACTCAAAAATTTCAAAGTTTAGAAACAATTTTTTTAAAAAAAACTTTATTATAGAATTTGAAATAATGATGATTTTTTTTTTATAATGTTTTTTTAACTTAAATTCAACTACTTAAACTACAAATAAACAAATAGTATTTATACATTAATTGGTCGACCACTAAAATTGTCGCTAATTGTTTGAAGAAATGAGAAGAACATAATTGTTCAATTGACGTGTTAATGCATGACTTGTCATTTAATAAAAAAAAATATTTCAGAAAATGTCCAAACAATTCTACTTAACGTTTCAAGGGAATTTAATTAATTATCTGGTCAAGTTTCAGACTATTTGATACTTATTTCGCAATCAGATGAGTCCGCAAAAAATGTTCACTGGGAATCTATACACACATACACACAGGACTATTTACAAAATATATTTGTCAAGGGTTTTTTGGAAATATAAAAATTTTAATTACTTTAAAGATTTATGTTTGGGTCTACCAAATTTTTATGATTATTTTAATTAAAAACTGAAGGAGTCCTATATTTTACGCAAAATGTTTTCCTTCAATATAATTTTGTTTCTTTTGAATAAAAATGTAAACACCAGAAGTTTATTTTACTTTGTTATATTAAACGAATTATTGTTCAGCCGTATGGAGCTGATAATTCTTTTGGATTAAAGAGAAAACTATTTGTGTCTGTTAGAACGATGTTTACATTTCGGTTTAAATTAAAAGCTTTAAGGAATTGGTTCTTTATGTATGAATCTTTGATAAAATTTAGCAAGGACATTAAGTATGTATACGGACTTTTCTTTTTTGATCAATTAGCCGTTTATAATTTAAAGTTGAACTTCAAATATTTACACAAAAAGGAAATCCGCAGAATTTTAATTTGTTACTTTAAAAGAAACTTGGTTACATTTATGTTTATGCATACACACAGATGTATATCTTTGACGAACTCTGTTGCTTGTTTAAGTAAACTTAATTTGTTGAAAATTAAATAAATTTTCACGTTCATGTATTAAAAGAACGACGTTTTGTTCATCTCGTCAAAATTACACAAGTGTAACCAAGCATGTGCTTTATCCCAACTCACACCATTTTCCATCAAGACTTAAATAAATTATGGCCAACAACTTGAAATGTAGAGTAATTTTTATGTAGAATTTTTGAAATTTGTTTTTATTCTTTTCCCATTTACATGGGCGAGAGTAAGTAAAAAAATTCATAAGGATCAAAAATGGAAAAGTAAGAAATCTGTATTAAAAAGTAGAGTTGTTACTGTTTGGGATGGAAAATCGTAAAAACAACAAAATTAAACAGAACTGAGCAACGCAATAAAAACACCAACAATACGCCATAATAATAACAGCAATTTCAGCATACGACTTGTTTGATACAAGTTAAGAGTCAAGCTTCCATAGTGCCATGCCACAATGCTACGATGTTACCAAAATCACGGTTCATGCTTAATTTGAGAAAACAATTTATCAAACAACCAATAAGCCTATTTTAATTTTTGTGTATTTAGATTTCTTCTAGAATTCAGTGTTGCTAACTCTTTACGACTAAATATTTTAGGATTTAAAAAAATAATGGCTAAATGCGGGCAAAAATAGCTGAACAACATTTTATTACAAAAGCAAAATTTAGTAATGAAAAAATATGATAAAATAAGTGTCATCAAATAAAATAGAAATAAAAGTATTGATTAAATATTTTTTGTACAAAATACTATGTATAGAATAAAAATATTTGCATATCTACAAACAAAAATCTTTAAGAGAATAGAAATTTATTCATTATTTACGTCGTTTGCGCATATTAAAAAAACTCTGCATAATGCCTCATCATGGTCAACATTTTGCTTAATCACTGCCTAAATTGGCAACATTGGCAAGAATGCTATAAATATGATTTTCTTTCACCAAATTAACGGTGGTCCGCATTTTTTTGTATAAGTTAAAAGAAAAATGAGCACATGCTTTAAACAAACCCTCTAATACTCGAGTTGTTCCAAATTTTGAATGAACATGTGTATTTTTTACTTAAACAAATAAAAAAAGACTACAAGTCGTTGTGTTTTAAGAAGGAAAAGCGAAGCGCGTGCAACACTTTGTGTTGAATTTTAAAACAGTTTTTTGTTCATACTCGTACAACGTAATCGTTAAACGTTGTTCGAGTACGACGAGAATGAATTTCTTGCCACACATATGAAGTGAAGTACAAGTATAAGAAGAGTTGAGTTGTTTTCAGTTAATTTTTTTTTTTTTTGTTGTTGTTCCAACATTCTTTGTCACTGAGAAAATGCTGTTTGACGTTGCTTTATTGCACCCGGGAGGTAAATAAAGTTAGAAGGGGATCTCAAGATTTTTACTCTTGACGCAGAATTGTTTGATAAGGTGATGGTGAGGCCAAGGGTTGTAGTGGAGACTCGAATCATAATATAGCAAATTTCTACCTTAAGGGCTGTGTTTTGTTTGTTGGTTATTGTATCTGTTTCTAAAGTGTATGTATGAGTGTGTGTGGGGGTTTTTTCTCTATGCCTTTGTAAATGTAAACGTACATGCATGTAAATGACAAGGACATATGTTGAAACAAAGTGTTTTTTGTACAAACGCTCCATCTACTAAATTTATATTCCAAAAACAATTTTTTTTTGTTTTTGTTTTTACTCTTAACAATCTTTAAATATATTTATACTTATCGTCATTGCGCTTGAAAAAAGAGATTAATGTAAATTTTGGGGACACAAACATACAAAATTAATTGACGTCGTACGTAAATTTCTAGACAATCACGCCTGTTTTTAAAATCAGTAAGCACATTTTTTGAAAAGTAAAAAAATTGGATATCAAAGTATTGAATGGCAATGAATAACTCCAGTCGATTAAATTACTTGCGGCCTTATTCTCTTTCTTCAATTTAGGACGTGATATTAACGGCCTAATTCATAAAAAATAAAACAGGTTAATAAAAGGTTTGCTAAACAAATTATCATACAAAATTCGTTTCATAAACACTTTATTAAGCTGTTTTTTTTATAAATTAGGCCGTTAATATCACGTCCTAAATTGAAGAAAGATATGTCCGAATGAAGGAGGGCTAGATACCCATTTAAATTAAACCCGTGATGAGCAATCAGCTTAAGAATTAGAATAAGATTAGATTAATTATTGTTAGCTGATATTGAAGAAATTGGTTTAACTAAAAAATTAAACTAAATAAATTAATCAAAAACAAACATGAAGCAATTCGATAGCCTTAACAATTATATACGATACGATGGATTGGACTTTTAATGGCGATACTTTTGTATATATAAAAAATAAACGCATGGGCACGGCAAAAAAATTTTTAAAGTTCTTCAAACTTAATACATATATAAACCTTTCATTCTCGGGCGTGACTGGCCAAGATCAATGTTATATGGATGTATGTGAAAAAGAAAAAAGGGGCTTTATTTTGAGGCGTGTCAAAAAAGTGAGTAAATTAAAAGCTAGACATACTAATGGTGTTTTCTTTTCTACAAAAAATGTCACAGTTTATTTAAAAAAATGCAATTTGGTGTTCGTTTCATTAAAATGCTTTGCTCTCTGAAAGTGCAGCGTGTCTTATTCTAAAAAATTCCACCCTTAAATGTCATAAGGCATTTATTGCACTTTACGACGCGTATAAATCGAGAGTGTAAAAAGATGCCTGTAAAAAGATGGCTTCTGTTTATATATGGGGTTACCAGAAGAAGTTGGGAAAAAATCGCCACTCATTTTAAGTTTTAATAGTTATTTTTTCTATTATTTTATAGTAAAAACAAAAGAAAGCAATACATTGTAAATGGTAGGTTGTCAGTTGAATGAATTTGGCGTTATAAAATTATTTTTGATAAAAAAAAATCGTCAAATCAAGCAATCGTAAAAACTTGGTCTTAATAAATCGGCAATCTGGAAAAAAGATATTTTATTGTTTACGTATTTTATGAGAAACAAACAAAAGAAATTGGAATTTCGTCATTCATTTTGTTCATATATTTATTTATTTAATATCAATCTATTAACAAATTTGGGTTTATGTATATTTTTTTTTTTATATTTTGAAGAACACACTTTTTGTCAGCTGTTAAAAACAGGGCGATCCAATTGTGTGTTTTCTTCTCGTCAAATAAAAAATTGCAGTATTACATGTTCGGCAAGACATTTTATACATGCACCTTTTAAAATGTGGTATTTTTTTTAGAAAAGAAAACACCATAAGTTGTTAGAGGGACTTTCTTAGTATGCTCAACAAATTGGGCATTTGGGAGAAGGATCAGAGTTGGTGTCAGTGTGGCCCAGAATTTGATGTCGGATTAAAAATCAACAAAGTCAAGCCATAAGCATCGAACGATATGCGATATAACAAGATCGGACTTTAAGCGTTGTAGCAACTTCATTGACATATCTTTCATTCCAGGGGCAACAGGCACAACTTCATTTTTTGTGTTGAGGCCGACCCACTCTACTGCATATGCTTTTAAGAACTCCGTTAAAACGAGTACTATTAAAAATTTGTGTGATGTTACTGAACACGATATATTAAAAATTATTTTATATGTTTATTTAATTTTTATATGGCTTAATTTCTTCTAAACTTAAAAGTTTCATGTATGTCTCTGTATGAATTACACATACATTTTATGAGTGATTTAAAAAAAATCATTACTTTCTTACAGAACTTCTTCGAAGTTCAACAGTTTGTTTAGGCTATAAAAAACATTGAAATGAAAAAAGTCAATTATCGTCTCTTGACGAGATGTTGAGATGGTTATAATCAATAGGAGGAACACATAAGCCCAGTTTTTGATTTCGGTTGGCTTCTGATGTTATTAAAATAAACCCTTCAATCATATAAATATGAAAAAAACATTAAAATATACACAGATACGTACAGATATCCATTTTAGACACTTGTAATAAAAATCATTGTAAAAAGAATGCAGATTTGTCAGTTTCTAAATAATTAAATCTAACTTCTCGCTGACTATAAGATTGTCAAAATGACAAATATTCGAAAATTTTTATATTTAGAGTCGTAGAAAAATAATATTTTCTGCTGGTTTCATAACAAGTTAAACCCCAAGTGTGTCACCCTTTTAAGCTTGCCGACGACATCTGTATCAATGTGTACGTCGTGTGTGTAATTTAACCATAAGTATGTACTTTTACCTTCAATAAAGGATATTTTATATTGTTGTTGCTCTGTTAGTACAAACATAAGTATATGTATGTAAGTTGTATGTATATATTACATATTGCACATATTTATGTGCACACATACATACATACATTCTTCATTGTTTGCTTTGGCTTTTTATGCTGGTTTGAAAGTAAGTTAAAATATGTTTAAAAAGTTTATCTTGAATAAGTAATGACAACACTTAAAACAAATGCTCGAAGTATAAACATTATACAATTTATTTACTCTGCACTCTATACACCACACTCAACCACTCACACACATGTGTGACAGTATTATTTGGAATTTTTTGTCATTGTAAACGATACAAGTTTTGGCTTAAAATTTGTATAATTAGATTATGAAAATAAAGTCAAAGAAATATTAATAATACAATTTATCTTTAGCATTTATTATGTATTTTCATTTAAGTGCTTCAATACACTCGATAATCTGCAGTTCTTCTGTGAGTATTTCAGTTAAAGCAAATAATCTGTGTTGCTTTGCAAATTATTTAAAACAAAATGTCTGTGGATTCAATAAAGATATTCTAAAAGTCAATGCTTAACTATTTCAGGTGGAATTCATATTTAGGGTTTTTTTTTAAATGAATTAATTTTTGCTAAAAGAAATTTAAAAATTCTTTTAAAATTAAAAAAAAAATTAAAATTAAAATAATAATAATTGAATAATTGAACTTTAATATTAATTTATTGCTAACTCATATGTTTCTCTATCTCTTTTTTAAACCTAAAATAACAGCTTAGGATTTGTTTTCTTTAAACAGTTGTAATTTTTCTGATTGTTGCTCGAGGCATTTAGAAAAATACCACTATTGTCCGACTGCATGCACTTTTCCTGACAGATCGCGATGCCGAACTCGAACTTCAGTAGATTTTTAAGACCGAGCACATACTCGAACTTAAACTAAACCTGAAATTGTTTATTAAAAAAAATCAGTTCTATGATTTTTAATTATTAAAAAAAAAAAAATTATTGACAATTATCAACATAATTTTCGTGGCAATACAAATTTAATTTAAATGATTTTGTTAATCGTGCTTAATTCCCAATTTTTAGTTTTGAAATTTATTGTTGATGGGATAAGCTATTCCTATGCGCATTTCACTGATTGCTAAGGCCAGATCATCAGGAAAATTCATCCAAAAAGATTTTAGAAAAACTAAAGATATTAAACCGTTAAGCGTATAAGAATTATAAGCAACAGTTATACTTGTAAAAATATCAACATTTAAGCAAAAACATCAACAATAAACAGGGAGTTTATCCCTTCTTACATTCAACTCTACGATTGATTGGAATTCTTCCAACATAATTTATATTTGTAAGTAGGTTAAGAAAAAACAAAATCAAAAGATGAAACGTGCGAAAGCAGACTTCCTACGAAGCAGGTTTGTAAGGGAGAATACTAAAAAATAACTGTAAAACAACATTCAGTGTGTACAGCTGAACGATACATTCACCAGTTTTTATATGCGTTGGATAAAACGCTGTTTGTCTCAAAAATGTATTGCTTGAAAGTGGGCAGTCGCCTTATGAAATGCTTTCCACAAGCGAGATGGTAAGCGAAACTCTTACATTTCTCCCTTACAAACCTGCTTCGTATGAACCACAATTTTTTATTGGGATGCAATTTTCAATATGGCCATGTGTTGATGTTATTTATTATTTTAATACAATGAAAATGTAATGATGTCACAATATTGCACGATTCAAATTTCAAGATACTTATTGTGAATTCCCTAAATATATTTTTAATTAAAATAAGTTTTTGGGAAGCAAAAAGTTTCTAAGCAGCAGTAGAAACGTTCGTCGGTTTTACTTTTTGTTTTCTACATAAAGGTTTATAAATCGCCAGTCCATTGAATTCCAGTACTTATGTATATTTGAGTTTCATGAACTAAAAGTCTTATGGCCGTTTTCTCATTACGCGATTATCTGTTTTCTCAACGAAAAACTGCACATTAAAGAAATTTGGTTTTCTCAATGTCTTATTTGCTTCTATTCTGTCAAAAAGCTAACCAGCACTCATCTGCCAATTATTTATTTCCCGTACAGATAAATTCAACCAGCTGATTGCCAACTTTTACATGTATTTTGAGAGGTGTTGCCAACTAAAAACAATGTTTTTTGTCGGTGTATTGAGAAACCCAAAATCTTTAACAGACAGTTTATCGGTCTAATAAATTTATGTTGGCAATAAGTAACAGACATTTTGTCTATACATTGAGAAAATGGCCAATAGTCAATTCAGTTCTAATTTGTTTATTAACAATACAAAGTTCGTATTCTTTTACGAATAATGAATAATGAGCAGCGTTTTGAAAATGTAAATGCGGTTGAAACGAAATTTAACGAGCCAGCACAGGTCAAAATACCGGAAGTTGAAAACATTAGGAATGATGTAACGACACAAACGAATCTATTGAAACCAAGTGATGAATACCGTGAAGTTTTTGGCGAAGAATCAGACGAAAACGAGCTAACGTGCCCAGAGCAAATGAAAATCGGTTTAACGACAAATGAGCCGACTCAAAAGCTATGCGATGGCGAGTCATACAAGGACAGCACGAAAGCGCGGTTCCCTAGGTATAGAAAAAACTCTAAACGGTCTTCAGAAATATTTTTGGTTTTCTCGAATGCGAAACTCAGTAAAATCGCATATTAAGTCATGTGTAGAGTGTGCATTTAATAAAGCACCAGGCGGAAAGCGTGAGGGTGAGTACTACTGCAGAGAAAGTATTCCCATCCCGTTTAACACACGATCTACATGGATCATTTGGGTCCATTCCCAAAATCGCCAAAACGCAACGAGCATATTTAAGTAATCGTAGATTCATTTACGAAATTCAATATCGTGATAGCAGTTAAAAGTACGGCCAGCAAACACGTTATTTTCATTCTTAACGAAGTAGGCGTAAACTTTGGCATACCTACGCGAATTGTAACCGAGCGAGGAACGGCCTTTACGTCAAATGAGTTCCAGCGATATTGTCAATCTAACGAAATAAAACATATACTGAATGCCGTACGAACACCACGAGCTAACGGCCAGGCAGAGCGAACAAACCGTACTATCTAAGGAATGCTACTGCCATCCACAAAATATGACAAACGTTGGGATGATCAACTACGATGTTAACCCCACCTGAACTTTTATTCAGGTTTGAACCACGAAATATTCTTCAAAACAAGCTGGATCTTGCTTGAACTTGCTTGAGCAGAACACAGTTGTTATTGCCAAACTGTTACACCGAACATAAGCTTTCGGTCGTACTCTGCATACCCGCTTTAGCTTTAACAAGCATTCGCACCGAATGCACGATTGAATACAAATTAAAGTTAACAGTGTACCACCCCTTAAACAGACATAAACAGTTGAAACTAGAAAATGTTTGTTTGTTTATGTCTGCTAATGACAGCCGTCTTTCTGTTTACGCTGCAGGTTGCAATTTGTCGAGAACTCACGAAAAATGTTTGTTATAATTGTTGTTGTTTTTACAGGCAAAATATTTTTTTTTTTTCATTTAAAGGGTTAAAAGTAAAGAGGGAATATTTTTGTTATAACAATAGACGATAACAACAAAAACGTACTTTGTATGAAAAAGAAGAATGAAAGAGTGAAGTATGTACGTGTGTGTGTGTGTGTTGTTTGAGTATAATTTTCTTTCATTAATTTAATTCATTTATTTGCTCAAAGGCATAATTTAATTTGTGTTTTATGAAGATAACAAGACTCTCAAGTATGTAACTAAGCGTGTTAGACGGACAAACCATTTGTCGAAGTAAATGAATGAATGTGCGATTGGCATGAACGACGGAAACCTATTAAAACAAATTAAATGGAAGAACTTAAAGAAGTATTAAGTTGTACGACAGCTTTCGCATTAGTTTCTTTTTTAGCTTTTTCCACAAACAGCAATCATTTCTCACCTAAACTCATACATTTCCAATTTCAAAGGAGCAGCAGCGTCGACGACAAAGAGAATAAAACTTTTCATTTAATTAACGAAAAATATACAAAAGAGTTTTGGATCATGTTGAGCATTAGTTTGGGTATGGGTATGATGAAAATCATGAAAATAACGATTAAATGAACTGGTGGCCGCAATTAGCATTAAAACCGCTTAGACATCAGTTAATAAAGAGCTTACAATGATTTCTTGTGACAAATCCTATAAAAATTTCAATAAAACTTTTGCGTTAGTGTGAGTGTGTCTGAGTGATTTTGTTTGTTAAACAAAATAAGAAAAAATAAATTCCAATTTTTCTTTCTAATTCTTTTGTAAGTAGTTTTTGTTCATGCTACATCATGATTGTTTTTCCTTTTCCAAAGAAATACATGAGATTAAAAACAGTTTTTGATTGAATAAAATAGAAAGAATGTCTCAATAAGTCCGTAAATTTCGTTGTCACTTACTAACAATCAAAAGTACAGTAAAATTGCTTTTATGCTGGTTAAGGATATGAAGGAATTTTGTCCCTCAATTTTAATATTCTACAGTATTTTTAATAAAATCTCAAAAAAATTATAGTAACTTTAAATTAAATAATTTTGCTTAATATTTCAGATAAGTTAAATTTTTGGTAGAGCATGATATTCTTTATTTTACTTCAGTTGTTAACAATTCGCAGTGCGGAAACAACTTTTGTACTTTTTTTGTATTCAATGTGTGACGTTGTAGAATACAGAATATCTGGAGAAAAATTCGAAAGTGGGATGAAAACTTTTTCTATTTTCTGGCCAAGTTTAACGCGCTTAATACATATAAACTTAATTTGATTAAAAGTTTATATTTCTTTTGAGGTTCACATGATTGGAATGAAAAAAATTTAATTTCTTTTTCTGCTGGTGTCTCGGCCAAATCTTGACATGACATTTTTTGAGGGATTATATTTAACTTAGTTGTGGTGTATTTTTCAAGTTGCCATTCGAAAAGAATGTACTAAAGCAATGAAAAAGAAGAAAAGTGTGTTTTTTTTGTAAATAATTACAAATTGAAACGAAATCGTTTATCTATAAATCTTCAGAAATTGATTTTTCATTTGAATGATTATTTTTGTTGTTGAACTCGTATTATAGATGGGAAAAGGGTTAATATCCAATTGGCAAATACCCGGTAAATAGGGAAAATTGGTAAGAACTATTTACCAAAACTGTGGGTATAAACATTTTATGCAAAATTTGACAAAAATTTATCAATTAATTTAATCGATATTCAATTCACTAAGAATCACATACCTTCTTCAAAATTTTAAATGAATATACTCTGGTTTATTGTAGTTTTATTGCAATTTAACCAGATTTTTAATATTGAATTACGTTTTTAAAAAACGACAAGTAATTTTTAATTTCAATTATGTTGATTGACAGCTAATGATTGCCATATTAATTTGTGTTTTATAAATACAAAAAACAACTACCCAAAAAGGAATAAACCCGCCATTTACTCAGATATCAGGTAAATGCCCATCTATAGAAATTATTAAAAAATATTATTGAAATAATGTAACAATTAGTTTTTAAATTTCCACAAATAACTAAAAGACCTTGACTTTTTAGAGCAACATGTTAAATAAAATTTAACAGCAAAATCAAACAAATCTTAGTAGATAACTTTAGGGTTTCTACATGTTCGCAATTTTTTCTTATCCAGGGAGAATGTACAATAATTGTTTGCCAATAATAACCTACATATAATTATACATTTAATAATATAAGATTCATCCTATTACTTGCAACTACTGGTATATTCCTGGCTTAAAATGTGTCCGTTTTATAGATTCGAACACAGCATGAGTGGAAAAACTCTTTCCATTTCTTCGCAAAATCTTGTTATCATTATCGAACCTTAATATATTGGCACTTTTTGCTTTCGAAAGCTTTCGTTATCCAACATGTAAATAGTTATAGGAATAATGAGTCCTAATTAATGGCAAATTATTTTTTAGATATTTATTAAGTTTTTTGTAGTATTTCGAAATGTTTCCAATGGTTAATAATTCCCTTCTGGTTCTGCCGGGCATTTTGACCTTCAAGACAAACACACAAATTTAAAAGTAGTGAGTTTTATACGCAAAAATACCAATAAGTTGAAAAATGTATGAAAACAACCATGCATGTTTATGATTTTACCCAAAAAATTTGGAAAATATTATGGAAAATATTTTTTTCAAAATGTTTTAGGCGAACCTTGGCCCACTCATCATTTGTTATGTTAATGAAATTTTAAAAAAAATTATATTCTTTAAATCCTGAGATAATAAAGCTGCTCTTTTATCCAATTTTTAATATTTTTCTATTGAAGGCTTTTACCCAACGCACTGGTATACGCGATGTTCAGCACGTATACGCTACGTGCTCCAATTAAATAAAATTTTACAAAACAGCTTAAGCGATTTAAAAATTAAACTTAAATCAAACTTAATCAAATTTATAATATAAAACCAAATTATCACACGACGAACCAACACAGCCTTTTCAAAGTTTTATTAATTTAGGACAAAACTAAAGGCATTTATAGCGATTCCCAATTTCAGTAAAATTAAACTTTATAAATAATCTAGGAAAACGAGTTGATATATGGAAACAAATCAAAGTAAATCTTTTTTTCTCCGACGTACGCTTTTAGAGTGCTCCGGTAGGCTAGCTGGTAGTGAGCTAGTCTATCAGCGGCGGTGTTGCGGGTTCGATTCCTGTCAGAGACTCTGGTCTCCAGCAGACAAGCGTAGAGCTTCCTTCCCATTTCTTATTATCATAATTAATATGCAATACATTGGTAGATTGCATCCTCTGGGTGCTAGGCCTTAAAAAATATTGGTTTAAGATGCTGGAAAGTAAAGTTAATTTTTGGAAAGGGGCACTTGTATGGAGGAAGGCGTCGAAATAAAATAATTTTCAATCCTTGCGTCGAAGATTATTTTGTATGAGAATCCAGAAATTTTCATAATAAAATTTAAAAAACTTGAATAAATATTAAAGGCCCAACCAGAACATGAATGAGGTCGCTTAAGTCAACTTAAGTAGCTGTGCGAATACATATAAAACATATATGGCAAGCTAAAATGCACTTAATGATGCTTTTCGTCAAGTTTCGTCAAATGTCATTTGCTTAAGCAAAGTGCCAAACTGAACGCACATTCCGTACGAAAACAGCTGTGTATGTATAACAATAAAAAATAAAATAAATTAAAATGGACTTTTACATATTTTTATTTATTTTCCATTTTTTTAAGACACTCACAAACTATCTATTTTTAAATTATTTACAAATTAAATAGCATAAAAAAAACAAACAAATACACGGTTGGACTTTTTGGTACTTTTTAGTTTGAAGTACTCGCAAAAAAACAAAATATTGCACAAATATGCAACAATGGTTAGATAGATATTAAGTACATTATGGCCACCTAAAAATCTTTTTTTATTTGCTTATGCATTTGACAAACTTTTAGTTAATTTTTGACAGTTGCTTAAGCTAATACATGCATGTTCTGGTTGGGCCTTAACTCTTTTTTTTCTTTTTCTTTTCGATCGAAGATTTTGTTCGCTTATCTTTCATTTAAAAAAAAACAAATAATAAATTATTGTTTTTGCTTCACATGTAAGTTAAGCGAACGAAGTCTTCCGTAAAATTCGATGAACAGGCCAAACAAGTGGCACTTAAAATGCGAATACTCTAATGCGAATATAAATTTAACAAAGTATCAAAAATATTTTAGCTTTTATTACAAATTATTAAAAATAATTCTATAAAATCTCTTCGAGTTTTAAAATTTCTTAATAATATGAATCTTTGCTTGCTTTAGAATATAATTAACTTAAGTATTTGTATAAACAATAATTATTATTTTAGTGGTTATTTTGTTGAACTTTTTATGGTCTTTAATCCAAATTTTGATATTTTAATTAGGCTAAAGTTCATCAAATTCAATTTTCATTAAATTATTTGGCAGTCAATAGTCAAACATCAATCTTTAAACCAAATTGTATTTCACCTTTGGTAGATCAAAATTTGCTTTGAATGATTTTCTATTTTAATTAATTTTACATGTTCTTCATTTTTTCGTACTTTTTGTCAAGAATTCTTCTTAAAGTCCAAAGTACAAATAAACTTTTGTTGGAATTTAGATTTAATGTTTAAATAAAGATTTTTCTTATTAAAATTCCCAGAAATTAAAAATTGTTTTCTAGGATTTTTTTAAAAAGGAACCCTTGTAAGCTAGAACTAGTTAACAATTGCGGCGATAATGGTGATAATGACGATAAATATTAATACGAATACGCAAGCAATGACTATAACGACACTTACGCTTTTAAAATCAGACGAGCATGAAACTCAAATGGAATCCAAACAAAATATGCAGCAACAATCAAATAAACAGAAGAAATAAAGAAAATATAAATGAAACAACCATTATCGTTGCCAGTTGCTACTCTTCGTTGCAAGTGATTGCGATAACCATACAAAACTTGTAGTACCCCACATCATTGAATAGTAAGTAGACGCCTTGCTTGCAACTCACATACTTACAATCGTATGTATTTAGGTAAATGCTGTATGTACCACAATTTATATGTGAATTTGTGTTGCTGATGCTGTGTAAGTGCCACTACCAGAAACAGAACCAGTTCCATGGAGTACTTAAAATGTGAATGCAATTTTATGTTGATTTTACTAGACCATTTGCCATCAACTGTTACTTTTCTACAAACCACCATACACAACTCATGTTTTATGGATTGTTGGCTTTTTAAATTCCCTCTTGTCTCCAGTCCATATACTTTCAAGCAACAGCAATACACAAACATTTAGCGTAAAGTTAAACTGAGATCAAACAACCAGTTGAAGAAAAAAGTGTGACCAATTAATAAACAATTTTAATTTTCAGTTATATTGATTAATATTTTTAATCAGGCTTAAGAAGAAAGGAATTTTACAACATGAAAATTAATTAAAATTATTATTGATAATCATTCATTCTTGACTGACCTGAGATTCGAACCCAGGAGGCTGGTTACCCTGACATGTTTCGATCGCTACCACTCGATCTCCTCAGAGGGATTTTACCGTCTTACACTCGCAGCCATCGACGAATGCTGACGTCAATAGTCAAACATCAATCCTCAAACCAAAGTAGATTAAACTTGGTAGATCGAAATTTGCTTTTTTGAATGATTATCCATTTTTAATTGATTTTACATGTTTTTCCTTTACCTCTGTTTTTTTGTACTTTTTGTCAATAATTCTTATTGAAGTCCAAAGTACATATTTGTTTTTTCATGTTAGTACTCCTTTTTCTTGTTGACCTTTTTCAGCACTTAAAGCTAAGACACGAGCTCTATGTGTACATTTGTCCTTCAAGTTGTGCTGAAAAAGGTCAACAAGAAAAAGAAGTACAAACGTGTTGTAAAATTCCTTTCTTCATAAATATAATTTAATGAAAATTAAATTTGACGAACTTAAGCCTAATTAACAATATTGAAAATTTGGATTAAAAACCATAAATAGTTCAACAAAATTACCACAATATTAATTATATTGTTTAACTTATTTAACTTTACCAAATATTTTTTTAGTTGGCCCAGCCATAAAACGCTCAACAGCAATTAGAAGCAAAAGGGATGCAGACTAATGAAAGAAAATATTTGCATGGGGACCAGGGGTCTGCAATGAGTATTGGAAAGTGAGAAAAGGTGAATCAAGATACATTATTTATTGTACTGTTACGCATTCATATTTATTGCTCGCGAGCTTAATTTTTTCCTACCCTGCCCCGGTAGGCTAGCTGGTAGCGAGCTAGCCTAGCAGCGCCGGGGTTGCGGGTTCGATTCCCGCCAGAGACTCTGGTTCCTGCAGACAAGCGTAGAGTTTCGCGGGATTAGCTTAGGGAATTAAAAAAAAGATTAAAATGGATATGTGACTTTCTTTCTGAGGGGGGCAGTATAAGAACTCATTATAAGCACGGCTGCTAGATTTGTACCCGGAGGAGCAATGTGAAGATATTAAGATTACATTTTCCTCTTGTTATTTAATGAAGTTGGCGATTTTTCTGTAAGTTTACGTGGCAGCCCTGAATATTAGGTTGTTTGTTTGTTCTGTTGCTTTAAAACGGTAGATGAATGAGCTGAGTGAGTTGAGTCAATTGTAGGAATTAAAAGTATTTTTATAAAATTATAAATCAAACTGAGGTGTGAGAATTATATTGACTAAGGATTAATATTTATTGCAATGTAAAATTATAAGTTAATATTATTGTGAGTATCAGTGAATCAGAGAAGTTGAATTTTAGTGTTGCCTACTCACTTAATTTTAATATTTCATGAGTGAGTACGTGTAGCGAAAAAACGATTCGCAGCTGATCTCTGATAAGCACAGTCGGACGGATTTCCAATGTTTTCAATAGGCTTTATTCAAAAAATGCCCGATAGTAGTGTCGGACATACAATTTTTAACATTGTGTGATCCAGCAATCGACATACAAAATCGAATAAATATTTGCTAAAAACAAAGGCCAAGAGAGTTGACTTCTAGTTAAAAGCCTCTAGACTTTACTGATTGTTCAGCGACAAACCTAAACGTAGCCTTGGCTATAAAGTCATCCTGTATAAAACCGATTTTGACATATCGCATATAATTATATAGGACGGCTAGCAATTCCAGTATTGGGTTTATACATAAACACAATTACTTAGCGCCGTAATCTGAGCGCCGTGGTATAAAACAATGAGAACATCCATGGGGACATTTACATGAAATAAAATGTAGAAAGTAAATGGCAGGAATTCATTAAACATCCCAAATCCACATTTCATTCACTTTTGCAAATTTTCCATGTTTTTAAAATTTTCGAAACCCAAACGGTTGAAAAATCTCCCTTTTAATATAAAAGTTTTTTAGCTGCATGAAATCTCAAAATGAAAGTTCATGCCAGAAATATTCTTGAAATGATTTTTTTTTTTATTATAATCTGGTTGATAATTTATGGCATTTATTTTTAAATATGATTTCCGGCATCTGTCCCCCGCGGCTACAAATGGATCATACGACCAGTGCAATTTTTGACACCAAATTCATTTTGCAATAAATCGATTGCTAAGCGTTTTGTGGTGATTTGTTAACGCTCCAAATACAGGAATTTTGCTGATAGACCTAGGAATTTAACCAGAAATGAGCTTCGTTAAAAGAACAAAGTGCTTAATGAACTTCGCGAACGGATTTATTTTTTTCAAAGTAAATTTCCACAATTCGGAAGCGTAAAACTATTTATGATGATTAGCTAAGCCTTACTGAACAAAAATGTCAACACATTTTGCCATTCTCAGCTGTCAAACCAGCCGTCGATATCGAAAGTTCTCATGTAGCTAAAAAAAACATTCCATATGTACATAAAAAAATAGTGGTTACGTGCGGTGCTTCAAATATTACTTCCATGTGATCATCTCTATGCAATCATCAAACAAACAAACTAAGGAATGCAAATTTGAGAATAGATAATTTTTCTAAGAGAATATAGCAAAACAATAAACGAAAACGCATTAAAACATCTTGATTTAAATTTCTTCGCATTTTGAAAATTTTTTTCAGTAAATTTTTTAAAGTTGGGAAAGCAAACGTTACATTTCGTGTTATTTGAGGCATAGGAATTGTAGATTATATTTTATAAAAAACTTTCAATAGCATTAAATAAAATGGTCACAAGGAGCAAGGCCTTGCACATTTCCCTTCCGAACTTCTATTTATCATACAAAAAGTGTATAAATCAAGAACATAACTTTTATAAAAAATACTTAACAATGAAATGAGATAAATGAAAACGTTCTCCTTGAGGGCCTCTTCAAACAGAACTCAATAATTATTTTTAAGAATGTTTTCTTTCATTTAGTTTCGTGTCCACGCCAAAATGGTTGTTCCCTTTTTAAAGAATGGAGTAGTAAATTTGTATTGAATTTTTTATACTGAATTATCAAAAGCAAACAGCTGTAGCAATCATAAAAAAAGCAGGATTATATCTTTTGAAAAGAACTACAAGAGGCTTTCTGTAAGGCATTTCAAATCATTCCGCTGAGTTACGTGGCGCTGGGAGCTGCTGTATGGTTGTGTTGATTAGTAACCGAACTTATTGTCACGCATTTATGATAAAGTTTAATTTTTCAGTTCCAATATTTATATTTAACTTTTTAACGATGTTTTGCACTCAATTATGGCCATCTCAAAAATTTACCAAATTCAAGATGCATGTGGTGTTTTCTGTCTGAAACTTACTATATTGTTTACTCTTTGACCAAAAATAATAATAAACCCATAACATGACAACAAACAGACACCCATTCTCGAATTTGTATTTACCATCTATCCCTGCAAGCATTCGATCAATCGCTTTTGCTATCGAACTCGTATCGATTTTGTAACGTTAATTGTGGAAAATCTATGAAAACACGATATTTGTATAAGAAATATTCTAAGTGTCTACAACTCATGAACTCAAGTAGTACGTTTTGAGATCAATTAAATAAAATTTTTTTTTTTATTTGTACTTAATAAGATTTTGTTTGTCGTGCTTGATTCCGAAGTTTTATTCTTGATTAATACACTGAAATTAATTGTTTCACGATAAACTAGTTTATATGCGTATTTCACTGGTTGCTTAGGCCAGATCATCAGGAAACATTCTCCCAAAAAATTTTAGGAAAGCCAAATATATAAGCAAAGAAAACTGCAGAGTGAATGAGAATTGCAAACACTCATAAAGTCTTATTTGCAACGATGTCAAAGCTTAAACAACATATCAATAATAAACAGTGAGTTTATCTTTTCTTACGTTCCTCAATTTGTTGGAATTCTCCCAACATTAGTTACAACAACATTTAATGTTGTGGGTTAAGAAAAACAAAAACAATTTGCTTTATTGTTTTCGCAAGGAAATCAAAATTAAGATTATCCTCCAACAATACATTTCAGCGTATTTATCAAGAATAAAAACTGGGAATTAAGCACGACTAACAAAATCATTTTAATTTAAAATTTTGTGTTCCCGAAAATTGTCTCTAATCACCAAGTTAATACCAAATTTATAGAATTAATCAATATCGATTACTGAGAATTTTAAATATTTAAAATTGTGAATATTTTTTTAAATAAATGATATTTTGAACTTTAATTAGAAAAATTATCAAAAAACTTTTCCATTTTAAACAATGTGTTAAATGATTTAATTTAATACAGCTCAGGTTTTGACAATTCCCGACAACAACTCTAAAAGTTTATATTGTATTATTTTAAACGAAAAAATTAATTAAGATTTTTTGTTATTTAATAAATATTTTAATTAAAAATTTATTTACAAACAACTAAAATGTTAATTAAATGAAAATTATTTTTTTATTTTTCTTTCAACAAAAAATATCAAATTAAATTGAAATACTTTTTAAACCATTTTTTAATTAAAAAAAAACTACTGAAAATTTTTTTCTGTGTAGTTTTCTTTAAAGTTTTTCCCCATCCCCTCGTTATTATGTGGAAAATCCTCGATACTGCCAAAACTTATAAATATCCTTTCCAACTGGGGTGAAGGGTACCGAAATAAATATTGGCGGGTTTTGTCGTCTTCAGTTGTCGCCCTAGAAAACAATTAAAATTGACGCATTTATAGCATTTAATTAGTGTATGATCGATAGCTTACTAAGCATTGACATGATTTCCGCACCAGGGCTTACATTTGATTGGACCATCTATTGAAAAATCTACTGTTTAATTACCAAAAGTGACGAATAAGTATAGTTAAGGTAGATTATAAAAAAACACTCCACCATGTGCTTGGAAGGATGTCACGGAGTTGAACAATAAATGAAATTGAGTATTGGGTCTCCAGAGAAATGAGAAATATGCAAATTGCCCAACCTTTGTAATAACGTTTTTTCATTGTTGCTTTTTGTTTTGTGCTGTTGGTAAAAGATTTGGAAGACGGCAGTGGTCAGAAAGACAAAGACTAAGTAACTAAAAAAGCAGTAATTGATGGTTGGCTGTCTACATTTTTTATGGCTGTGCTAGTGCGTCATATGTGTGTGTACGGATGAATATGAATGAAGAAAAAATAAACAAAAGCTACAAAACAAATATTTGAATATTTTTCTATTGTGGAACTCGCACTTATACAGACACTGTTCTGATGGATGTTAAAGTTTTTGTTACTTTTGGTTGCATTTGGGAATTGTTCATATTTGGATATTTTTTCTAACATACACTTCACTGTGGAAGTCTGTTGTTGCCATTATTGACCATCATGTTCTGTTGACAGTTTACTCGTCCATGGGTAGTTAAAGTGTGTTGGGAAAATTCGCACACGAACGTACGAAAACAAACTTTTTATTTTTAGTTACTGTCTTTACTTGATTTACAACCTCAAACCCATAAACTTGTTGACTCCATTTGACTTGTCAATATGTCGATTCGTAACATATTGACTCCCAGGATGCCGATTGTATAATTTCTTATCCACTAGCATGTTTCATTGTTGTTATCGTCTCTTTTTTCTTGTCCTCTTGTTTTGCTTCTTGTTTGTCGTCCACATTGGAATGTTATTTCATTTGCATTGTAACACAGTAGTAATTGTCTTTGTTTGTAGGTTTGAAGCAGCATAAAGTAGTTACGAAACTTGATGCATTTTCTGGGCAGAGGAATAATTTTATGATAACAAAAAAATAGCAAAGATTTTCTAAAACAACAACAAGTTTTTACGCAAACGTAGGTGTTTCCACGACGTAGGTCCTTGTAAAAACAAACACTCTTATAATTCATATTATTAATTTATAGATTAAAAATAACGCTAAATAGTTATTTTTAAACTTTTTTTTACAAACTGTTGCCTTTTTAACAAATTTAAATATGGAAACCCCTATACATTTATGATTTATCCAGAAAAATTAGCACAATATGTACTTTCAATTGTTCAGGGATTTTATTAAATTTTTAAACAAGTGAATATTATTTTTGGCATTTCCCAATTCACAACCAAATACATTCGCTTTTTTCCAAATATAAAATCCATAAAAATAAGTTTAAATATTCTAAGACGTAAAAATGGCCCCTATTCAACTAAAATATGTGTATTTTTTATAAACATTATCGTAACAGAATCATATGGTTTATATATAAACTGGCATAAAAAAGAAAATATTTAGTAAAAAAATATTGAGTGCTGGGTTATTTGAAAACATACATGACAACAACAATTAACAATCGGTGGCAGTGTTTACGAGCATGATTTGTTGTGGCTCAGTGTATTATTGCATTTGTTACTAAATGTTTTTTTTTTTTGTGTACAAACAAAACAAGACTGTTTTAGTCTACAAAAATGAATGTAAAAATCTGCTCAAACGATTCGCTAGGGACAGTTGGCTTTTTGTCTCATTTGTGCTTTTTTCATTTAAATAATAAATTTGAGTAGTCGAGCAACTGTGAATGTTTTCTTTAGATTTTGCAGAAATATGATTGTCATAAACTTGTGTCCGAGAAATTGTTTTCATATTGATTTTTTAGTTGCTTGATTTTATTCTTGTTAACAAGAATGAACATTATTGATGTTTGCCAAATATTGTTTCGTTAGGTATCTTCTCCCAGCAACATTTTGTGTTTTACTTTTTTGTAGATTTAAAAAGTTCAAATCAATTTAATTAATTCTATTTCTAATACTGTTTTTAATATTTTAAACGCGTTATTTAACAAAATTATTAAATTTGTTTTTTGTAATTCGTTCAATTAAGTAAAAATATGAGTTTCACTGGGTTTTTCTGAAAAGGCGCTTAAAGCGTTCAATTGCTGTTGCTTCAAATAAAAAAAACTATGTGTTATTTCTAGTGATTAATGAAGAAAATACTGTCAGTGATTTGTTTATCTTATTTCATCTCTAATTGCTAAAAAGTCACAGTAGCGCTCACAACTGATTGGACACTCAAATATAAAATACATTCGTTTTTGTTTTTCACAAATTTTAGTTTATGCAAAAAAGAAAAGAGAAGGAACAACAATTTGTAGTTTTGGATTGTAATCCAGCACAATCGTTTTAGTAGGAAAAGAGTTATGGATCTAAATGTGGAACCACTACCCAAAAATATTGAAGGATTGATATAAGATTTTGCACAAATTCGTCCCGTAAAATTTCATAAAGATCTGTCTATTACTTATAATAGGCCCTAAATAAAGCCCATTCTTGAAAAACACTTTAGTACACCTAAACCCGTAACGAATAATGTTATTCTGTAATAGTTTTCCATGACTATAAATCATACTTAATAATTTTGTAAAGATTGGGCCATCATTTTTCAAAGGCCCCATATAATGCCTACTCTCGGAAAACTTTTTCGTACGCCTAAAACCGTAACGAATAACTCTATTGTAATACAGTTTGGTTTCTCTTAGTTTTATATGACTAGAAATGGCTTTGCCGGATTTTGTGAAGATCGGTCCGTAATTTTCCATGGGTCCCATATAAAGCCCACTGAGGAAACCGCTAAGACCGTATCAGATGGTTCGAATGAACGTAAGTTATTTACACCTTATCGAACACAAAAAGTCCCTTTCGAAACGGCAACTCTCAATTAAGAACAAAAAAATCCTTTTCGAAACTCCAACTCCTTATTACGAAAACAAGCTTCAGTTATGCAAAAAGCTTTAGGGAATAGCTTTTTCTTTGGACTCTTTAAAACACAGGGATAAAAAATCCGTAAAAAAAAAAGCAAAAACACAATAACGATATGTTTTACACATCGAATAGTATTTTAGAAAATTTAGCTTTGGGATATTTTCGTCCATTTTGGTATTTTAATAACAGGGCCACCAACTATAAATTTCCCATTTGTGTATAAACACAACGCTGTCATCGTTTCGAACGAGTAACGCAGTTCGGTTTATCTTTGGAATCGGAAATGGCTTTCGAAAAGTCTTACTTTTCGAATCGAAATACACGGTAGAGTATTAAACATATGTAGGTCGACCCGCAGCAAACTATTAAGTTTTTATAGTTCTTATAGAGAAAGCTTAATGATTTATACACACCATACAGAGCCAACTCCTGAAATGTTTAAACTGTCGGTGGAGGATATCATAGATTTGGCACAACCGAGTATAGCACTGTAACTTGTCTACTAATAATTGTAAGTTTTGCTTTAAGAGAACTCCTGCATTTTTTTTGTGTGTCTGAAAAAGAATGTTGAAATAAATTTAAACACATTTACTATAAATGTTGAAGTTGTTTATTAAATGTGTTTAAATTTATTCATGATATTTAGATTTCCTTTAAACTTAGTATGACTTTAAAATTTTGTTTGCTTAAAAATGTGCAGTGCATATGTAACCAAATTGAAAGAACTCATTTTCTCTCTAACAATATAACACAGTGCAACACAAAAAATGCAGACTAATTTTCATGTGGAATTCTTCGAAGTACTTATCGCAGCTAACAAACCCCAATTAGAGTTTCGCTAGTTTCGAGTGCAAGTAAGAGCTTGCACTTTTGGGTAACATCTCAAAAAAATAATCGAAGTTATGAGAATCCCTTTTGGGGTTTCGGATTTAATGACCTCATGCATATTTAGGCTAAAATTTGAATTTTTCCAAAGAATATGAAATTTATCTAATGTCTTACCCCCGTATTCATAAACGATTATTATATTTAACAAATGATTATTAAGGATAATTTTCATTGTAAATTTATTTATTTTATTAAATTTAAAAAATTTTTATGAATAAAGGCATACATACGCCTTGGTAAACAATTGCATTTTCTTTTTCTTATCTTCGGCTTTGTTATCTTCGATAAGTATTTTGAGAAATTTCACACACTTTTCGCTAGATGACTTTAAAATTGTTGCACTGTGTAACTGGAGAAATGAAGAAAATTGTTTTATGATTTCAAAATCATGTATTTTGTTTATTGGATTTTTACTTAAAAAATATCTAAATCCTTAGAAAGCATGTGCAATGATAAATTGGTACTTTGGCAACTTAAAGTATAATAATCCTTTTAAATCCTTTTAAGCAATCAATAACTACTTAAGAAAAATAGACTTAATATTAAATACCTAATTGCTATGAGTATGTGGTAAAAAGGAGAGCAAATGTCTGTCTAAATATTTCAATACAAATTGTGTATTTTGTATTCAGTCCATAGTGATTGGATTAATATAGACTTATTGAGATTTTAGTATTTTTTCCTTAACTCGAATAAGATGTTTTTCGATTTGATCTTCTAAAAATGTTAACAAATAAAAAATATACACACAGAGAAAATTGTGTTCTTTTCAATTTGTCATATTTTCTGTTTATGTATGTGTTCGTTCCGTGTCCATTATCATTTTCAAAGGTAACCTGTTTTTTAAAAATTAACCAAAAATATATCGCACGTGATCATAAAGAAAGTATTAAATCAGAATTTTGCTTTATTTACTTTTTATAACACTAACTACTACAGTAGAATCCCGTTAATTCGTAATCGCAAGGGACCGGCCATTTCTTAAGAATTATAGGGATTTTCGATTTAGCGGGGTTTCGATTGAAAGGGGTTAAAATTGAAAGCCTGACTTAGATAATTCTAAGAAAAAACAACATAAAATCAATTCGATTTAACGGAGTTTTTCAATTTATTTACTAAAACGATAAAAAAAAAACATAAAAAATGGTTAAAAAGAAAAAATATAAAAATTGTTTATGTAACAAACTGATCTTAGAAAAAAAACCAACGCAAAAAAAAATAGCGGTAAACAAAAACTCATTCTTTCCATGTTTCTGTTGTTTTTATTACGAATTATAAGTGGTAGTTAGCAAACAATTACGATTTATAAGAGGCAGAGAAGATTTTATTTGAAAAAAAAATTACGAATTAGTGAGGGGCCCAAAATGTATGGAAATTTTACGAATAAACGAGATTTTTTCAAGGGACCGACAGTTTATTACGAATTATCGGGAATTACGATTTATCGGGGTACGAATTGTCGGGATTTGTCTGTATTAAAATTAATAAAATGTTTAATTGGTAACATGACGAATGTGCATCAAAAGAATATTTATATTGATTAAGTTGAATAATTTTAAAAGACTCTCACGTTATCTTTAATCATCTCTTTTGTAAAGTTTGTTTTAATTTTATTGCACCCTGTCCCAATGTTCCGCTTGTTCTTGTAAAAGCAATAAGTAAGCATTTTCAAGTAACTTCATAAAAGCATATACAACTTTATGTAAGTCAACTTGAGGGACTTTTAAAAGGACTCACATGCATTTCGGTAGTAGTCTTACCAAGAAAACGAGCAACTTTCGTTTAAAAACTGATTTACATGCATACAACTCCCTTAATTTTGTAGGATTTTCTAAAAAGAAAATATCCTTTTTCTTTTTGTTTGAAAGAACAGTGTGAAGAGCAAGTGTGTATGTTTTTGGTTATTATTTTGTAAATATTGACTGAATGTTCAATTTATGTTTAATAAGTTTAGTAGTTTAATATTATGAATATTTCTCATAATCTCTCGTTTCTTGTACACCACTCCCTCTCTCTCTCTCTCTATCACTCACTCTGTTAACTTTCTTTAAGAGTTGTTGTTTTAAATTCAATCTTATACCAGAATTTATTTGCATATTTAAAAGCTGATGCAGATGATTTTCGGGTCTGTCGATAACCTGCAGCTAGAATCCGTATTCTTCAGTTTAGTTTCTTTTAAATGTTGATCTGATTGTCGACATTTTTTTGCTTGTTCATATTTCTTAGACAACATTTACTTTGTTACTTCTCGTAAATGATAAAATATTCCATGTTTGCGCACATACATCCATAAGTGTAGTGCATCCTGTAAAATTTTTTAATTTTTCTTGAAGTCCACAAGTTATTTCATAAATTTTGCATGTGCGTGTGTGTTTTTCCAGGGCTGTGGAGTCGGAGTCGGAGTTGAGGTTTTTGTGCCGAAGTCGCAGTCGGGGTCGTAGTACCCACAAACATTTTCAACACCGACTCCAAAGTTTTTCGGCATAACAAATTAAAAGAAAAATTATCTTCTTAAAACACATTTAAAATTTAAATAAATGGTTTATGAATACTGCTCTTATGTGCTATTTGAAAACTGCTCTTATGTGTTGTTTCGAAATGACAGGCGATGTACTGAGTGCTTTGCATATAAATTTTACTACATAATCAATCGCCTGTCATTTGGAAACAGCACATTAATGCTTGCGTACGGTAATTTTTTCTCAAAAACTCTAATTTTTAGAAGGCCGTACGGTAATGAAAAAATAAAAGTTAACATCACTGAGTCTCATATACATTCAGCATCAAGATTATAGTAGGAGTCGGAGTCGCACTTAAAAATTTCAGCGTTTGGAGTCGGAGTCGGAGTTAGTACTTTTTTCGGACGACTCCACAGCCCTGGATTTTTCGACAACTTAAAAAATAGATATTGAAATGCACACAGACAATGATGGACAGACATTGTTAATCAATCAGAAAAATTAATTAAGAACAAAATTGTTGTTGCAACTTGCTTTTAAGTGAACATAAACATTTATATGTTAAAAAACAAAATTCAAGTTAAATTTCTTTTTGTCTATTATTATTGTTACTATTTGCATATCAAATATAAAATTAATTTACAAAAACTACCGATGAAAATGAATGGAATGACTTTAAAACTTTCTTCGTTTAATTTCCCTAAACATATTGTTGCTGCAAATTTATTTAAGTGTAAATATTTTTAATACGTAACTTCCCTTGAAATAAAAGCATTTAATTATTATTTTCCATCATCAGTATCTTGGCGTAATTTTCTTTCCGCTATTGAAAATAGAGTGGAGTTGAGTGGCACTAGAGATGCATTACGTCTGATGCCTGATGCCTGACACCTTAAGCTTTATAACTTGCTAACATTGTTACAAATAATTACATTAAAAAGGAACTGTCTTTTTTGCTTAAAATACTTTTTGCCATTTAGGGGGTAGTAACATAAAAGATCCTAATAACAAAGCTGGAAAGCAAAAAACAAAAAAAATTTAAAAGAATTTTTAAATAACAAGAAGAAAATTATAAAATGTAAGAGAGAAATAAAAAACGAAACGAAAAAAGAATGTCTTTCAAAAGAGTGTCGTTTTTTATACTTCACTAATGTCGAGCAGTCTCCTTGAGATGCAATTTAACTAAACATATGTTAAATAACTTGGCTAGAATACAACAACAAGTTGCTGTAATGTGTGTTGGCGTATGTCTGAATACAGGATAATACACGAGTGAGTGTGTGTGTGTGTTTATTTAATGTAATGTATATAAATGTGTGAATATGTGTATAAAGCTTCATTAGTTACCTTTATGAGAATGTAAGTTTGCTTGGGAGAAGGAGTCTAAATGCCGTCGAAACCATATTGTGTGCATATATAATGTGCGTGACTTTGTGTAGCTCTGGAGGATGTATTCAAGTTAACAAAGGAAGTACTTACTATGATTTTATACCTGCCTGATGATGCCAGCGAGTGAGTTAGTTTCCCATTCTTCGTATACTCTCTCACCTTCGCAATTACCAAAGAATCTTTGTGTAATATGATATAATGTTATAGAATGTCTGCCATTCGTTTACAAGTACATTGTGAATTTTAATTTTATTTACATACTTTTACTTATAAAAATACACACAAATAGTAACACACACACACACACACACACACAGACATTCACCAAGTTTTCATTTTATGCGAATTTAATAAAAAAAAAAAGGAAATAATCTTACTTACACTTCTACAGCTTCACATTATTAAAGACATGATTTTAATATAATTTTTATTACGGAAAACGCAAAGTATGTGTAACACACACATTCAAGCACTTTCTCTTTCTCCCTCGCCAGAGCGTATAAGACATTTACTCTGGCAAAGAAATAAACGTACGTTTGTAATTAAATTTAAATTCTTAATAAAATTTCAAGTTATTTAATGTCATAACTGACTGATGTGAGATCGCACGGCCTAAACGTCTGAAGTTTCAATTGTGAAATTTCATTCAGAGGTTGATCTCTCGGTAAATCGATCCCCTAAAACGCGATTTTGGAAATTTGAATAATTATGGGGTAAAAAGGGCAAACAACTGTTAAATTCGCTTGCCTCATATCTCCTTAAGAAAGGGAAAAACCTTCGTAAATTAAACGATTTTTTACATTCCTGCAATGAATTATATCATTGTTTATGAGCCATTCCTGCTGCGAGAATCGTTTCATAAAGTTCGAAATCGTCATAAGCACAATGCTATTTTCTAATTAATTCTATGAAATAAATTCTGAAATGTTATGTATCATTGACGCAATTAAGTTATTCAGTTCATTTATAAAATAATAAAAATAAAATATTTAAAAATATCGTTTTATTAATACAATGATATTTTTCATTTTTTTACGTTCACACAATGAAAAATGTTAACCATACTTCGGTTACTTATATTAGCCATTTTTCGTTTGTGCGCTTTGAGTTGTTGTATTGTTATTTCGTTTGTTGTTCATTCCTGTTTCAATTCTTGTTATTCTTAAGCTATCCTTTATAATTCACAGTGCACTAAATTGTATCAATTAATGTTCTAGCTAGCGACGGCCTCCACCAGCATTCTTTCCGTTTAACTGGTTAATCTGGAAAAAATTTAACAAAAGTTTACATACTTACGATTGATTCCGCTTGGCGTTTGTTAAGGTTAAAGTTTTAGAAAAATTTAAGGTAAAAATATTTTAACTCTGATCTTGTGTTCAGCCACACACACGAATACTTAATGTCAAACACATTTCTACGAAAAAAAAACAAAAGTCCAGCAAACACAAACAAAACATATACAAACACAAGATGTTCGTGCCGCGGTTGATGCTAAAATTTTTTGTTTGTTCATTTCTTTATCAATGTAAAAAAGGAACATTATAGAACATTAAAATATAATGTTTGTATCTCTACAATTGTTCTATTTTTTAACAAAGAATAGAACATTCTATAATGTTAGGCTCTTGCTTAAAAATTGTTTCGAACGGTATTAAGGGTTGTGTTCGTCTACATAAACACTAAAATAAAAGATATCGTTCTTGGGTGTGTGAGCCGAACGATAAATCATGTACTGTTTATTTTCGAACACTGCTTTACACTATTTGATTTTTTGTGCCGCAAAATCAAGCAACATGTCAAAGTGTGATAGTTTGAATTACAAAAAAAAAAAAAAAAAATACATCCCATACGAATTCATCGATATTCAAAATTTTTCTTAACAACAATACTTTTTATTTTTTCAGGATTGCATTTTAACAAAAGCAAATTAAATTATTATTTCGTGTGTGATTGTGTGAATGCAAACTGTAATGTTAATTTAGATTTTTGACAGTTGCAACAAAAGCCATTAGGTTTCTATTTTACAATTGCGGGATTCACAAGTTTGCTATCAAGCCATATCGTCATAATGTCCTAAATCATATTTAACAATTGTTTAAAATAAATACAAATTTTAATGCTGAGTTCAGTTAAGTGATTCGTCATAACTGTGCAGTAGAAATCTAAATTATAAGCAGTCATATATATTTCTTGTAATTATTTTAAGACGTATGACTTTACAACTTTACGACTACCTTGTGAATCTTCCAAATATATTATGAAATACGTTTGACTTGTGTGATATTGTAAAGTACCCTTGAATGAATCTGTTTGCTGGACTTGCCTTTAAAAATATTTAGCTTTAATGTATTCTAAAGTATCTGCAACCAACTGTTGAAAAATGTAAAATCAATCAGATGGAAACCGTGCTGGAAATCGATTGGTTTTTGAAAAATTATATATCCTACAAACAATTGTATTTTTACTCATATCAAACTATAAAATCCACAATGGAAAAGAGGTAAATTTCCCCATATATTTTATTATAATGTATACTAATTAAAAAAAATTGCTTACACAAATATGTGTTGTAAATCATATTTGTGTGTGTAAAAATATCTTGTTAAACAAGTAAAAGTACTATATTCGGCTGTGCCAAATCTTTGCTATCCTCCATTCAGAGCAAGCACATTTAAGGATTGTCCTTTGTATCTTAAAAATATTATTTAATATTCAACATTTTTTATTTTTTCGAATTTATTCTCTGAGCTTAATTTCAGTTATGTATTTTATAAAGCTTTTTTTTCTTTTTTTATTTTTTTTTGTAATAGTCCTATTCCTTTAATTTTTAACTGAAATTTAGCTCATAGAATAAATTCGAAAAAATAAAAAATGGTGAATATAATAAAGTAACCTATGAAAGGAAATAATTCCTAGTTTCTATTTGATAAACTAATATTAATAAAAGCGTATCAAATCTATTTCAAATGTACACTTTCTAGTCGTATAAAACTATTAAAAGCCAATTTTTACTACAATAGCGTTATTTGTTACGGCTTCAGGCGTACTAAAATGTTTTTCCGAGAGTGGGCTTTATATGTGGCCTATCCTATGGTAAATTATGGGCCGATTTTCACAAAAAATAGTACTACGATTTCTACACTTAAAAGAAACATCAATCCATCCGCTCCCAAATCAATCCGAAGCGGTATTTATAGTACGGTAAGTGCGTATTTTCTTGAATTAAGTGCAGAAAGAATCAATCTCAATTGAATCAATTTAAAAAGAAGCTTGACTCAAGTATTATAAAGTTTATTTTTTTCTGATTTAGAAAAAAAATCATAACGATTGATTTACTTACTCGTATTACACCTTACAGAATGATAAAACACCAACATCACTTTAGAAGTCTTATGAACACATTTAACCAAAAATATAAACTGAATGAGAAGCAAGAGTTCAAATTTACTTTTTAACCCTTCGTGGTACACATGATTCTGGCCATACATTTTTTCAATGTGTATAGAAAATCAAAACAGGCGAAAGCCGGAGGGTTAAACACAACACAAAGTTTAATATTTTTATACCTTCCACCACAATTAGTTGTGAAGAGGGTATACTAAGTTTGACATTGCGCGTGAAACTTTTTTATTATTAATCTCAGACCCCATAAAGTATATATATTCTGGCTCCTTGAGTTATTCTAAGTCTGTCTGTCCACCTGTCCGTGTGTGGAAACGACACTCACTTTCGAAAAACTCAAAAGAAATAAACAAATTTGGTGTCAAATATGTCAGTGTCAGTTTGGGATTGAAATTTAGCAAAATCGGTTGAGTAGTATCAGAGCTAAGAATAAAAATGTGGAACCGCCACCTTTAAAAATTGATAATTTTGTTACAAAAACTAACATAAATGGTGGAACAATGCACGGAATGATATAAGATTTCGCAAAACTTCGTTTTATTCGACTGGAAAGCACGCCGTAAAATTTCGTGAAGATCCGTCCTTAACTTACCCTAGGCCCCATATTAACCCTACTCCCGGAAAACTGTTTAGAAGGCCTAAAACCATAATAAATAACGCTATCATTACAAAATTTGGTACGGCACAGTTTTATAGGACTAGGAATGACTCTGAGGAAGTTCGTGAAGATCCGTCTATAATTTACAATAGGGCCCATATCAACCCTTCTCCCGGAATACAATTTAGTACGCCTAAAACTGTAATTAGTAACGCTATCAGGATAAAATTTAATACTTCACAGTTGTATAGGACTAGAAATCACACTAATGAATTTCGTGATGATCGGTCCATAATTTAGTAAAGGCCCCATATAAAGCCCACTCTGGTAAATTAGTTAAATACGCCTAAAACCGTAGCAGACATATTTATTGTGGTGGCATTTCTTCCAACATAGTTTCATATGACCAGAAAAAACGTCACTGTAAACGCTAAAATTTATTTCACCGCTGTATTGAAATTTATGTTTTTTTATACCAGATAGCACTCTGCAGAATTTGAGTTCAAAACTTACAATGGCTCCAATATAAATTCACCTCCTGAAAATAATTTAAGTTCGGCTCAAGCTAGTTAAGATTGCTATAAATAGCGTACAACTTCTGATGGTCGTTCAATAATTTAATAGAGGTCTAAACCGCAACCAGTTTTAATGCTGACGTCTGTTTTAATAAAGAATAAATAATAATAAATAGATATCATATAGATATCACCCTTGAAATATTCGAACTGTCGGTGGAGGGTATCAAAGATTCGGCTCAGCCGAATATAGCACTCTAACTTGTTTTTACTTGATTTAAGAATTTTATACTTATCGTCGTTCGCAAGTTATTGTGTTCTACATGACAAAAATCTTTTTTTGGTAGATCGCTGTTAAAGTTTAGTTGTTAGTAAAAAAAAACCGAACCGAAAAAGTTGTCACAACCTTCTTACCAAGGAAACTTCTAGAGTTTCTGGTTTTTGTTGGTAAAAAAAATTCAGTCATTGGAAAAGCTTCTAATACTTCATTTACATTAGGCCGAAATCTTGTAGATTTGATTTAAAATATTCTTCGAAATGTAGTGCGTTTACATTATACTTTTTTGACATTAGCGAGATTTTGTTTTTATAACAAGACAACTAACTAAAAGTCTTTTCGAACACATACAAACACAAAAGAAATATACATTGAAAAATTTGCATTGCCTTTTATTAATAATCAACGATATTTATTTTATCAATATTATTCGTCTTTTTTATTTTTTTACACTTTTATTTATTTATTTTATAAAACTTTTTAATTTTTTTTTTAACAATTTTTGTTTTGTTTTTTTTAAATGTCATTTTTTCTTGTGCAGGGAAGTATTTTTTAGTGCTATATTGAAAAAACCATAGTTGCATCATTAAGTACTACTAGATTTTGAGTAGATTTCGTCGAAATTTCGTAAAATTTTTTTATTCGCTTTTTTATTTTAAAATGGGCTTCACCTGTTTTATTTGTCAAAATATATATTTATTTCTAGTTTGTTTCAATGAACCCGAGAAAGGTCCCTCGTGGTGAAGGGATTATCTTAAGGATATTTCAACTTTTGATGTTACGTCCTTCTTGGCATAATCAGGTTAAACCAATACCTAGTATTCGGCAAAAATCTAAACTTGCCAGATCACAAGAGATCTACAGGATCTCTTGCGATTGCGGCTGACCAGAGCGTTCGGCCTGAAGGAGGACTATCCCTAGTTGCTGTTTATACTCAACAACTGCTGCTGGCATATTTCCAAAAACAGCGGAGGTAGCTTTACCAGACTATGCACTCAAATTGCAACCTGGGTGAACTGGTTACTCTCACACTCAGGCGCGGTTGATAAACGCATTGTTTTTTGATAAGTTACAACATGGAGTAGGCCACTGCGGCATGTATGCATGTAAATCTTTTTCACATCTGTATCCTAAGCATATGAACTTAGTTGTGCTAAATGTCAAAATTCCATTAAAATAAATTGAGAGCCAGCATTGTGAATTGGCTTGTTCTAAGTAATTCATATTTACAAAACTTTTAATATTTCAAATTAAGTGGAGGAACAACTTATTTTAAAATACTTTAAGACTAATCCAAGTATATCTGGCAATATGCAAAATATAGCTAATTAGCCAAAACAAATGTGAAGTTATATAATTTTTCCGTTCAAAAATTTCAAGTTGAAAATAAATTTTTAAACAATTCATTCTAAAGTCACAAATTTTTCATCGCTGGCAGGATACTGATAAATAATTTCTTTAAAACGTTTCCCATATTCAAATGATCCATACGTTTTATTCACACGGAACACCCTAAGGGACCATCTCAGTTGAATACATTTGTTCGTCTTTTTGGAGACATCCTTACGAATATTAAAGATATATTTTGTTCATATTGTTTTTGCAGTAAATTTTGTTGTTGTTGCATTGCCTAGTAGCCTAAGTGACCTTTTCATTTAGTTTATACACATATTTTCATCACTGTGCTTATGAAAAGGATTAAATTTTAACTCTTCCTTAAAGAAGAACAATAAAAATATAAAAAAATTGCCAACAAAATGCCTGTGTGTCAAATACATCAAGCATCAGAGTGAGAGAGAGAAAGAGATAGTGAGAGTGAAAGAAAACAATCGAGTAAAAAAGGCAAATTTCTAAGACATAAAAAATAAGTTAATACCAGGCTTTTAAAGTGAATCTGCATGCTGAAAGTGTATTTTAATAAACCGACAATAAAGAAGAGAAAAAAATCCTTCAAACATGGGAAACAAGAAGCTCTTCTATGTACAACAATGTGTGTTTGTGTAGTAGCAGTTCAAGGTAGTACAGTAAGAATTCTTAATATTTGAGATTTTTGATATTTAATTAAGTTTTTACTACTCACATTGTATGAACAGGAGGTTATTGTGGTTTTTTATATGAACATTTTATTAAAATCAGCTTCACATCCACACAGAAGCAAAAACCAAACAGATGCTTTTAACAAAAATGTTGAGGTCTCATGTACTTCAGAAGTATGTGAATAATTTTTATTGCTGTTTCTAAATTTTTTCCTCCTTCTTAATTTTTTTTATGTATACAAATATAATAATAAATTTTTTAAAGAATTTTAATGAAAACTGTAGTAAAATCCTAATGGTTTATTAACATTTTCCAACAAATTAATAAACTTGGTTAAACATTTTAGACATTTCAGAGATTTATTGTCACAAAGTTCGAAAAACTAAGTATTTAATAATAATTAAAGTGTTTTCTTTTTTTTTTTGTTTTTAAATTGAACCTATCAGTAGTAATAAATTTATCTTTTGTGCTTCCGTTTTTCCCTCAAATGATTTATTGCTAAGTATTTCTGCTTTACACTCTGAAAACTTCAAAGATTTCAATTTGAGTAACATAATAAGTGTTTCATAAAGTTTTTGGTAAATTTTTGAGAGCAGTGCAATTAGTTTGAAAACAATTTTGTAAGTTGAATGCAAATTAAAAGCCACAAAAACCCATTAATACTCACTCATACAAGGATTCAAGTATAAAATTGCCAAGCGATAGATATTAAAATAAAATCTGAGTTCCTCCTTTGATCTTCTTTTTACCAAAAACAAACACTTTTCGAAAAGCCCTTGTGGCCACTGCTAAACAAATTCGCAACTTGTAAGGCATCGTTATACTGCCATGATGCATCGCATCAGAAGAAATGCACATGCTTATCATTGGTATCATAAAATGGAATGTGCACAGTAAGCCCTTGTTGGAAGATATTCAGCTACATATTTTGCATTTCAACATTGTATCGTTCAGTGAAAATGCATTATTATCCTTGTTCGTGTTATGTCCTTATTAACTTATTAAATGTGTTCACGATATTGCATAGATGTGGAAACAATTTAAGACCGCAGTCTATTTTTAAAGCATCTTATTTACAAAGTAACCTCCAGAACTTACAACTTTTCAACATGTTTTGTTTTAAGTTACTTTAGGTAGATAGAATGGCGATGGTAACACTTAAAAAGCTTTCATAAAATTAAAAAAATAAACCTTAAAACGCTTCACAAAGTACATCTCAAATAAATTTATATAAAATGTTTCAGTAGAAATGACGACGTAGTTGCTTTATTTCTATAAAGTTATTTAATTTCTTAAAACATTGAAGTCTTGGACCAAAAAGTAGAAAAATTAAAGCAAAAGAAAACAGAAGGAAAACTTACATTAAAATATGCGAATGGATCGCCAAAAGGAATACTTTTTTTAATATTTTAAATCTTTCAAACAGACATTCTCAGTCTTTGTACTTTTGTTCCAATTTACTTTGTCATAATCATTGTCATGTACAAGTGTGCATCTTAATTCTTGGAAGAGATGGATGTAAATCTGAACTTTTAGTTGTATCTGCATATTTTTATGAAGTTTTGTTTAACGCCAACCCTCAAACCCAATAATCAGCAAAACAACTCTCCCGAATTTCAAAATATAACACAAAATATGTCAAAAATCTGACAAGTACTTGTCAAATGTTCGTATACTTATGTACATTACATGAGTTTAATGTTACTATTAGTTTGGCTGAGTCAGATGTTTCAAATAATTTATTCACTTAATGCAGACAATTATTTAACAAATTAAATAATAAAACTCTGAAAAAATATTGATCCACGGTAAAAGATTTTCGAAAATGCAAGATACTTTTATAAGCGTACAGAAATCCTTAAAAATGTTTAAAGAAAAGTTGGTTTAAAAGGCGGCATGCTTTATTGTCCAATGTCATACGATCCACAGACATTATCGGGTGTTACCCAATTAACGTGCAACCAGCAATTATTTTGAAATTGCTGCTTAAGGCATGTTTACACTATTCTACTTTGTATTAATAAATGTTAAAACCTCCAGTAATATGTAAAAGTCTGATAGTGTGAATGCATGTGTGATGCAAATGACAAGTATTATGAAAAAAAGTTTGACATCCAATACGATTTCATCGTTTTTTGAAAACTTTGGAAACAATAATACTTTTCATTGGATCAGGGTTGCATTTTATTTCATCTGTGAGTGTTTATACTTTGTGTAGTGGTGTGAACACAAACTGTAATGTTACATTGGACTGTCAAAAAAGTCGCAACAAAACTCATTAGAATTCTGTCTCACAAAGTATTTTGGAATACGTATGACATGTGAGATAGTGTAAACCAGCCTTTAGATACACAGCTCACAACAGGGATAACTTGAATGTTTAGAAATTGTACCATGTATACATTGGTACATTGAGTATTTTTTGATGACATTGATTTTATAGTTCAACTCCTCTTGAGTATTTTTATACTTTGGGCGAATTGGTTCTTTATATAGTTAAGTCAAATAATTCTGTTCATTTCAGCTACAGTACATTTAAATTGTTTAATGGTAAATTTTATGCAAATAAGTTAAATATGAAAGAAATGACAATGCATTATTTTACACACCTTTCTATTTTCCAAATCCAGTAATCAGGAATGATACAGTCTACTTTACTAAAGTGGAAGTTTTGTTTTTGTAGATTTAACTCAAATATGTCATTGTTAAACTTCTGTGTCAAAAGCGATGTTGTGTTGGAAAATTAAAATGAGTTGTTTATGAAGTGCTGCCTTCACACAAGTGATGGGTAAATAGTTATCCGCGCTTGATTTAAGTAACTACCACTTACTATTAAAAAAATTATAATAAAAGTAAAGAAGTGGAAGTTCGTGGTTACAAGTATAACAAGCGAAGGCTGTTAAGATAATTTGACAAGGATTCGGTTATTATGACTATTTATAATACTTACACAGAAAAAAATAACAACATTGTTATCTAATTAAGATAAATATTATACAAAATTAAAAAATTAAAAAGAATTAAAATTTGGAATTAAGCACGACTAACAAAATCTTTTAAATCAAAATTAAAAACTTTAAAATATTTTGGTTTAAATCAATAAAAGGGCAAACCAATAAGTCTTTGGGATAAGTAAAGTTGTTGTTTCAATAGTAAAGATATTTCTACATTTCTTTTGTTTTTTTATAGTTTTCCAATTCTAGTTGATAATGGTGTACAAAAAAAAAATAAAAATTGATTTCAATTGAAAAGTTAAAAAAATTAATTAAACTTGCGCTAGTAAACAAATTTATAGTATCAGTTAAATATTTTTTTTTAAATTAACAACATTTTCTGCGTTAATATTGTTGATACAAGTACACGTTTTATTCACTTAATTAAATTTTTAATTTAAACTTAATTTATTTTTGATTAATGGTTTGATAGAAAAAAAATGGGCGAGAATTTTTTCTGTGTGTCAAGATTCCGTTTTATGTAGATGTTAGAACATTGTTGTGCAACCAGTTCTAAGTACGTTATTTGTGATACCATCTTTAATACATTTCAATAAAAAATATATAAAAAAAATATTTTAAAGGCATCTCATTCTTCCTAAAGACAAAAAAAAATTACGTTTAATTGTTAACAAATATTTTATTCAATATTAAAAATTTATTGTTAAAAATATTTGTGGAATATTAACAATTTTAATAAACATTTTTTTTATATTTACAAATTCGTTTGTTGGTGTCATTTTAATTAAATTATTTATTTGTATTGACGAATATGGTATTCAATATGACAATTGACACTCAGCTACCTTACAGGAAAATGCAACTCTGAACATAGAGAATCTATAATTTTATGAAAATTTGAATAAAAATTTCCAAGTCGGACAGACTTGTCAAACAAATCTGTCACTCAACATAATTGGTAGGCCACAGTATCATACTTTACGACTGAATAGTATAGTGATTCGCCGGCTTTAAATAATTAGAATTTGCAACTAAAAACGATTTTATTGCTTCTGCTTCGATTTCTTCATTATGCTAAGTTTTCACTGAAATGATTACATTTAGAACGATATAAAACAAAAAGTTTGACACAAGTCCAACAGGTCTACCAAATATTAAAATGTTTAAATATTTCTATAAACATGCTTCTAATGTTTGTCCATTTGTTCAAACATAAAATTTTGCCATGTTTGTCAAGCCATTTGTATAGTTTATTTGGCCCTTATGATTTGTTCGTAAAAAATATTTTCTCTCTCTCAAAAAGAGAGACGTCAAAATACATATAAAATAATGCTGTCTGGTCAACATGAGTGAATCGACCTTTAGTAATTTATTTCGTGTTTCGAAATTTTTATTATTTTTGGAACAGAGATCAAAGGCTACTAACTACGTCGTGCTTTTTCTCCTTTAAGCCTAGTACTCTGTTCAAATTTGTGAAAAATGTTGTTAATTATTTCATTTAGCTTAAAAAAATTTTTATTTAATAGGAATTTCATTAGCCAAAATATTTTTTTATTATTGTAAATTTGGTTTTCGAATTAGGTTTATAGATAGGAAATTTTTTCAGTTTATATGAATTGTTATACTTTAGTTAAATTTTTATTTTTTGTTGTTATGGCTTTTGAAAAAATTTTTTTTTATGACCAAGGCGAATTCATCCCAGGTAATCTCGGTACTACAACAAGTACAACTCGTACAAAAACCACAAGCAATTTGTTTTTGTAAAATCATTGTACAATGTCAAAAACAGAAATAAAACAAAAGAGAAACAAAGTTAATAAAAGAGAATAAACAAAATTTTGACATCCAATAGTGATTTTAGCTAAAAAAAAAGTTATCAGCAGGGCTTTTAAGACCACCTGTAATAAATTCGCCTTGTTTATGACAAATAGGTTTTTGAATTTAATTTATGACAAAAAATTTTTCATAATTTTGTTATCGTTTTTTGTTTTTTGTTATTATTAAATTTTGTAAATTTAATTTCCTGCCGATGCTAACCAAAGGTTATTGAAATATTGAAACAAATAAATATAATTTTTTATAAATAAAAAGACCCCAAGCTTAAATAATTAAAAGTAATAATAAATAATTATTTTTTGCATAACCTGCCCTTGAGCTTGAATTATAAATGAGAAGAAATAAAATTATAAGTTCGAAGAAAATAGACTAAACAAAATATAAAATTGTAATCGTGAGTTTTGTAAGCATTCAATTTAATTAAAAATTAGTTACAAAAATGAGATTTTATTGAAAAATTTCAATGAGGACCGTTTTTACACCACGGAAAATGAAAATAAGCTATGTTTTTAAATGTTGATCAGAGTTCCCAGTTTTATTTTATAAAAATAAAATAAAATTATGTCAAAGGAAAAAAATGCATACATTAATTTATTTGAATCAATTTATTTGTGCAACATAATTAAAACTAATTTTATTTGTACTTTGAGTTCTAAGTACATACAGTACTTTTCGCTGATAGTACATTCCGCTTAAACGCCCAAAACGGATTTGAGCCAAAACTGTCATATTCACTTGCAGATTTTTTCAAATTTCCTAAAAAATTATGTGTTCTAAGGTCCATTTCACTTGAAGTACATTTTCGTTTAAAAGCCACATTTTCCTAGCATACGTTAATACTCTTCACTCTTTTTTTAAACAACTGGCAACATGTTTTTATTAACCTTTCTGGCAACTGTTATAAATGTCAAATTTCGCAATTTATATATCATAAAGAACCACAAGATTTTTGTTCTAACTATTTATTTAAATTAAATGAATATATGTGTAACCACATATTTTAAATAAACTATTCTCTTGTTTAAAAAGAGTAATTTTATTGAAAAAAATTCTTTTTATATGGTCCAAAATGTGGATTATACTACGATTGACTTCTTATCCAAAAAATGGCTTATAAAAAAATCGGTTGTAGTCCAAATTCGCTTATAGTCCACAAAAGTTGTGCAACTATATTCGTGGACTGTAAGCGAAAAGTACTGTATCTCTATCAAAATCGTCTGAATCATCAGCCAAATAAATTCTGTTTGACATGTTGTTTGCAGTTACAGAGAAGATATAATAAATTTGTCACAGCAAACTGAATTATTTTCAAGGTGTGTATTTATTCTAAGGACAGCTTTCAATAACTCATTTGACATTCTGTTAAGAATTTTTTTGTTGTTATTGTTTTAATAATGGAAAAACGCATCTAACACAAGCGCTACTTGTTGGTACAGAAAGCATATTAAAAACTTTTTTAGAACGCTCATGAAAAGCTTTCGAGCCACCAGCATCTTGGTATGAAAAAAACTTTGGAACAAGAAAGAATTAAATTTGTAACCACGTCTTGTCCTAATCGGTCTGGCAATTGTATAAATCTCCAGCGAAAAAGAGTTTTTCCCAAAAAATCCCCTTTTTGGGGATAAATTCCACAGAACTGGGAACGCTGTTGTTGACTTATTCTTTGTATTTGTTATCTGTGTAGTTTTTGTGTGATCAGAAAATGAAAGAGTGCAAATAAAAAATTTATGAAAATGCTGTTGATGCACATTATCACACGTTCGCTATTGTTGTTTAATGTTTCGAATCGATGACAGTGTGAATTGTTGTCGAAGTGTGCATTTGTTAACGTTGCTGTAGATTAATTTTTATTTTTTTTTTTTAAGATTTAATAATGTACACATTAAGTGAGTAACAAATAAAAAACAACATTGGCGGGAACTTTTTTCTATGGGGTTTGCAATATTTTTTAGATTTTGATTTTAGGATTAATAAATTTTTCGAATTTTTTAATGAGTTTGAAGCTGATAATGTGTGGTGCATGGTGTTGGTTGATTTCATTGTCAATAAATATGTACATATGTACGATACAAAACAGTTTATTTGTTAGTTCCCACGTTTTTATCGTTTTTGAAATGTAAGTATGTAATTGTAAATGCTTTTAGTAAAACATATTTATTTTGCTCTTAAGGACATTAAGCTTCCATTATTATAATTTCTTTTTTGTGTGTAAGGGAAAGTGTAGTTGTATGTTTTATATTTTATTTAAGAAAATAAAGTGTAAAAATAAATGTTTGTATATCGTTAGCTAAAATGCAAAAAGGCGTTACTAACAAAAATATAACTTTACAGGAAAAGCAAAAAACTTTGTAAAATGAAAACTTTAAGCATTTCAGAAAAACATGCATTGATAAGTCGCACATAAAATTCTTCAAACAATTTTCAATGAAAGCCATTTCATTATATTTTATTTGAAGAAAAAATGTGAAATTACGCCGTTTTGCATTTATTTTTTGTTAATAAAAGCGTCATATTTGATCGCAGAAGTGTTAAATTTTGCCAAGACATGCAGATAAATGGCATTGATAATAATCAATCAAAAAACTTGATTTTGAATTTTTTGTTAGTTACGCCTTTTTGCATTTTAGCTAACGATATATATTTGTTCATTCATTTAGACAAATATACAATACATACTCGTGCATGTTGTTAGGTATAGAAAACCATTCAGTTGTTGAGTGTCACATTGATTTTAACTCGTAGTCCAAAGTCCTTAGTCGTTCGTTTTTGTTTACAATGCAGTCGTAGATTTTACTCATGATCGCACGCACTTTTGTGCAGATAAACTTTTTGTGCAAAAAATGTGCGGCTTGATGTGTGGCTGTTTGTTTGCCACTTCCTTCCTTTTATCGGTGGCATCTTGCACACGCAGTCAATCTGTTTGGACAAAAATGAGTATTCAATTCGTTTTTAGGGGTGAGTGTTATGTGATTTTTTCCAAAAACTGTATTGATAATTTGCCACTTAAGTGAGTGGACATGAGCGCTTCTGATGTGTTTTGGACGGCATCAACTGCTTATCAGCAATAACATGAGAAAACACTTATAAAAATACTTGTACTGCACACAAGTACAGAGCAAGTACACATGCGTTCATACACATAGGACAGATTGCAGATTGTACATATCGTTTGCCGGGTGGCTTTGAATGCTCTTTTCAAGAATTGAAAACCAAGAAAATCCTTCATGTAATTGAAATTAAAAGTATATTTTAATAAAATTTTATGGTTAACCATATTTTTGCGTGTTACATGCAGTTGGCGTTTAAAGTTGTTCATACACTGAACCAAAAAGTGTTCATAATATTAACGCACAACGATTATTAAAAAACAGTTTTCGTTAGCTCAATGATTTATTCGTTAATATAATGGAAAATAAAATTATGCAGGAAATTGAAATTTAAGTACCGTTCATTGATACAATGAACATGCATTTATTAAATATTTCATATAAAATGAACGTTAAAGTAAATCAAATGGTATTTGAGGTAACGAAACATTTATTAAGTGTTGTTAGCACAAATGCCCATTAATTTTATAAACTCGAACGTTAACATTAATGAAGTGTTCGTTAACCTGGTATACCGAGGTCGTTCACTTAAATTTATAAAGTTCAGTTTACGAAACCTTAATAAAATTGTTTCTCCTCAAGCATAAAATTTACATTTGATTTGTCGGCTCAACGAACTCGTACGTTGAAGTCAAAAAAGTTTCATGGGGGTAACGTAACGTTTGTTAAATTGGTTTTTAAAACAGCATTAGTTTAGCGTTTGTTGGCTTTTCTTGTTATTATTTTATTCGAATTGGTTCTTCTTAAAATATTATTTAAACAAATACAAAAATGCAGTGAAAAAATTAAAAATAATGTCGTGTCTGTAAAACACACTTTCTCAAATAAAATAAAAGTGAAAAAGGACATTTGTGAGTTAAATTCGTTTCAGAAAAACGATTTGCTCGTGTAATATAAAATTAAGTGCAGTGGATTTGCTGATTGATAATTAAGATCAGCTTCAAGTGGTTCATTGACGTCCAATTTAACAAAGGACGGCCATTCATTGCTACAACGAACAATTTCGTTGTCTCCACGTACCTTTTTGGTTCAGTGTATTATAGACTTTATTCAATATGTACTATCCTTGAATCTAAAAGACCGTAAGCGGCCAAAAATTCAAAATTGACGTTTTGATAATGATGTAATCATCCAAAACTAATAATAATCAATTTAAAGTCGGTTTTGAATTTTTTGTCTTCTGTATTTCAGGCGATGTATGGACATATGTTAATAATTACAATGATTTTTTTTAATTGATTTAAATATTTTTAATGACTAATTAAAGAATTATTTTCAAATTCATTTCGATTGTGTCAACCGAAAACATGCAAATACATTTGAGTTTTTTCTTTTACTCAAAAGATTTATCTTGATGTTAGTACGTACTTAAGTTTATGCAGATATTTTATTTACTTGTTATCTAATTGAATTCTCTTTGTATTTCAATTTGTACTTTTTTTATCTTTAATTTATTTATTTCTAACTTTCCACTACAAAAATACACACAGAATATAAACAAACATATATTTTATCGTCCTTGCAAATATTTACTCGGATTTGTAATAATTTTAGAAATCAATTTTCTTCAAAATACCAACTCACTAATATCCTTGATTATCCTCTTGATATCCCATCCATTCTTCTCAATTGTTTGTCTTATTTCTTGTAACTTTATGTACATGTACATACGTACGTATGTATAAATTTGTGGCTGTGAATGTGTAGATATGTACATGCGAATGTATTCACAAATACATGTAAGTAAATAAACAGTAACAATTGTTTGCAAATAAACTTCAATTCGAAATTTCTTCATCTAATTTACCCTTTAGACTTTCTAAATATAAATAAGAAAATATAAAAAAAAAAAAATTGTCTGCAACCAAACTGAATTGTCTCCTCCACACCAAATTTTCACTTCAAAGTCTACTTATATGAATAAATAAACAAAAGTCTGTCTGTCTGTCTGTCTGCATTTTTGTGTATGTGTGTGTGTGTGTGTGTGTGTGTATAGAGGAAAGATTAAATATTAATAAATTAATTTCTTATCTTCAATAAAATGTTTACAACAAACACAAATAATGAATATTTAAATAAATCCTTGCGAAAACTTAAGGCAAATATTGTTTTATATGTACAATATTTGTTCTTAAGCAACCAAGAGACGACAAATACAGGGTGGGGTACAAATATTTAGAGCAAACAGAATTTAATTTCCCACAACGAACTTAAAGAGACAAACACTTTTACTTTTGTATTGCAATTGATTAATTTTAAATTCAATATAAAACTTTTCAATATTGTTTAAAATTATTAAACAAAAAGACTAATTGAATCTATTATACTTCCAGATACTAGTCCTGAAAATACATAAAAACTTCACTTCCTTTAAATTCTTAAGCAAAAGCAATGGGATGTTGCAAAGCAAATCCTTAGAGAATACGGTTGGCACAAACCGAACCTTAATTTTTAATGGTATAAAACTTGTAAACAAACATTTAAAAAGACAATAAAAAATTAATTTTTATAAAATTTTCAGATATACATGTATCGGTACCTTAAACGCAAAGGGCCCTATCTAACATTTTGAAAATTTTACAGGAGAAGCAAAAACTATTTAAAATGATAAATTTATCAATCGCCTTTAACTGTTTATAATTTATTTTTCTTGTAAAACCTACCAGTATTTTTTTCAACAATTGACAATGTTGCATGTTATGCAAACTGGTAGTTAGGCGTTTTAGCGTTAACCATATAATCATTTGCAGGTTGGGCCTTTAGTTTTTTTGCTAAAAAAATCGCAAATTTTGGTAAAAAGATTTCAAAATTTTTTTGTGGACATTTGTTTTGATGCAATAAATCAGAATCAATGAAAAAGTTGTTAGTTAGGACCTTTTGCGTTGCAGGTAAAGATATGGAAACACTTAATAATAAAATTTGTTTCGATATTCGGTGTATAAAGCAAAAATAAAATATAAGTTGTAAGATGTATATACATAAACAATTTAGTTAATTGTTGTATTATTATTTAACTTATTTTCTTAAAAGTAAATGAAAAATGCTGGTACAGATTGATTTTTTCTCTGTTTTATGGGATGTTAGAAAACAAATTTTTTTTTTGGACGGAAATTGACAACATGATAGATAAACTAAACATAAATATTGTCTAAAGTAGGGTATAAAGGAAACTGAGAAACCAGCAGTAAACATTTGAAATAAATCCATATTAACACATAAATTAAATGCCATATTTTACTCTGGAGAATGTGTGTTGAGCAAAATCAAATACTTACATGCATAATCGTCGGTAGTAGTATTTTGCATATTCCATATGAGTATCTGTGTGCTTGCAAGTGTGTAAACAATTGTGGCAAGTCCACATATCCATACATATGTATCTTTATAAGTGAGTGTGTTGATTTAGGCTTGGTGTGGCTTTAGAACAACAATTTGTCAACATTAATTTTCCCCATAATTTCCTTGAAGCATCATCATCCTGTATGTATTTAAATAAACATATACTTAATTGCAAGTTGGAGAACAAACACAAAACACATACATAAATGCGTTTGTGTATGTGTGTATTCCAACACTGTCTAATAGATATTCATTATTATGTACATGTGTTAGTAGATTCTTCCATCTTATGCATAGACATTTGTGAGAAGATCAGCATAAGTCGTAGTTCATCGTTCTACACGTTTCCAGTGCCAATATTGTCTAATCAGAATCAAAAATATTTAATTCTATTGAAATAACACGTAAAATTGAAAAGGGAAAAAGGTTAAGAAATTTAATTTAAGAGTTATGACAATTTGCTTGCAATTCTTGTTACAGATATTTTTACACATGTACAAAAATTTATTTAACATATGCATGTTAATGTTAAAACAAATGTACATACACATGTGTATTAAATGTGTGAATGTGCGCTTGCAGTATCCTGGAGTTTGTTTAAAAGTTCTTGTCATTGCCATTTACTTAAGAGTTTCCTTAATTGTAAACAACATTTCACCCAACAGCAGATACTAAACCAGCAATAACAAACACCGAATAAATGAAGTAAGAAAAAAAGAACAGCATTTTGTGTCTTGTAATAATAGTAAATATGTAGAGCTGAAGTAACTGGAGCGAATTTAAGCAGCATCAGAAGCAGTAGCAATGCTAGTGTTAGTTTTGCAATGGTATCCAACAGTTGTTGCTGCTACAAATGGATGAGTCATTTAGAGCATAAAATTGAATTAGCTGTTGTTGTCTTTTGGAAGACAACACCAACATCAGCAGCAGCAACAATGACGATGACAACAACACTGTATTTAAAAAAGTACATGAAACATAAATGGATGAATGAATAAATAACTGCATATTTAAAATAACATTTATTTAAAAAGTTACAAGTTGCCGAGCAAAGGGATGTCCTGGCTCAGAGCAACAATTAAACAGATGATGAGTGTGTAAAAGGGTTAAGAGCACATCCATTAAAAAATTTATTTATGTCAATCTTTCTTCTGTTCTTGTTTTTTAATCATAACTTATGCATTTCGCGTGTGTCTTGCAACAGCGATTATAAGCTTTGTCAAGTGGCTTTACCCAATAAAAAATGGAGCTTCTAAAACAAGTAGGTTTGTAAGGGAGAAACGGAAGACATTAATTTTTTATTAATACATTTATTTTTTGATGCAATACATTTTTGACACAGAAAGCGCTTTATTCAGCGCATCGTCACTAGATTTTGCTAAGATCCGCTCAAAATCTGTCAGAACTTAATAATGCTGCTATGATTTTTTGCATAAATGTAGTAGTGATGTGACGAATATTTGTATTCGTATAGCCGAATATTCGAAAGTTTCATTACATTCGTGGAAGTGGAAATGGCAGTGCGTTCGCTGCAATGGATTAAGCAAATTATGTCATCTATCGACACTTAATTGAATCAAAGCCGCAAATAACGTTGTAAGTGAAAAATATTTATTTTTCAGAAGAGTAAAACACATATTTTAAAAGGAAAGATTATTTATTTCTTATTTTTTGTTTTTTTGAGAATATCAAAAAATTAAAGTAATAAAAATCTTTTTATAAAAAATAAAGTATTTTTTGGTGCACTTGCTTGGACATTGACATGACAAACAATAATTATGGCGCAAACCTTTTGCTGATGCAATATCATTCATGAGAAAACCGAAATGCAACAAATTCGCGAAAAATAAAAGAATTTTCGGTTAACTCATTATGCATTTTAAGTGATCATTTGACATTTAATTAAAACGAAAACATGATGCCGCGCCGTTAAAACCATTAATTGTCTGTTCACATTTGTAAGTGGTAAATTCACATTGTGCTTTGCGATCTTCGAGTTTAGTTGAGGAAAGACCCCTCTTGTTTTTAAAAGCTTTTATTTAACTATTTAACATTGTATGTATGTTTGTTCGGGTGAAATCTGGTAACTCAATTTTGAAGCAGTTATCTTCAACCGATTGAGCTGACATTTTTTATACACGTTCAGTTTGGGTGACAATGCATGGTAAACTGTGTAACGTCATTCTAAATCCAATATGGCGGCCACGCACAACATGGCGGACTAGTTATTTTAAATGCACTTCTACAAAATGGGTATTAAATGAATGGCTGCTTAAGTTTTTAATGCTTGCTGAGAATATGAATGCGAGTTTTTAAAAATTAAAAGTAAAAATTATTTAAATTTTCAAAAGATTTTGTTATTCGTGCTCAATTCCCAGTTTTTCTAAAATCTTTATGGATGAAGTTTCCTGATGATCTGGCCTAAGCAACCAGTGAAATGCGCATAGGAATAGCTTATCCCATCAACAATAAATTTCAAGTGGTTTTTATCAATAATAAAAACTGGGAATTGAGCACGAATAACAAAATCTTTTGAAAATTTTAATTTTGTATTCCCAAAAATTGAAATTACTTTTTGATAGTAAAAATTATTTTTTAAAACGGTGCTTGTATTTAAATGCACTAAAAAGAAAAAATTAATTAAAAGCTAAAATCCTTTTTAAAAAACAAGCTTTTATTTGAATGCGCTTAAAAGAAAAATAAAAGTAAAATTTGCTTTAAAACTTATACTATCAACCTATAACGGCATTACACAATTTATATGATATAAAAGTTATGGATCAAAATATTGATAATTTTGTTACAAAAACTAACATAAATGGTGTCATAATGCACGGAGTGATATAAGATTTTGCACTTTCTATATGATTAGAAATAAGTCTGTTAGATTTAATTTACTATATGCCCCATATAAAGCCTCTAAACAATGCTATTGGAATAAATAATTTGGTACGTCATTGTTTTATGAGATTACAAACTAAACTGTTCAATTTCTTTAAGATCGGTCCATAATTTACCATATGCCCCATCTAATGCCCACTCCGTGAAATCATTTAAATGCGCCTTAAACCGTAGCAGATAAAAATATTGTGTTAGATTTGATCCAATTCAGTTTCAAATGGCCAGAAATAGTACCATGCAATTTTGTGATAAGTCCCATATTAATCAGCCTTCAGAAATCACTCCAAAACTATAAAATGCTACAACAAGATTAAATTTTAATACTGACGCCCATTTTTATAACGAGTAATTAATAATATTTTGATATGATGTTTCCGCGTTACTTTCTTAGACCCCTTTCACACTCGGCAAGTTACTCTTGCGCAACTCTTGTTTTGTAGACGACAGCGGTAAGGTCGGGGTAAGGAAAAAAATTAGTACAGACTTTGTTGTAGTCGGCAAGTAACTTGCGCAACTAACTTTCCGAGCCTGAAAGGAGTCTTATATTCTCTAAATAGGTTGCAAAAATTTATTCTTTGAACCTTTATTTTGAGTAAAATTAAATTTATAAAACTTCTTGGTAGTAGTCCTCTTCCTTAATTATTTTACATCCGCTTTCTTTAGCCAACAATGTTATAAATGCTGCACTGGAATTTCCAAATTCAACTTTTTCTATTTAAAGATAACAAAGGCGGACATTTTCTTAAGCATTCGGGTATTTGATGAAAAACGTTGGATTTCAAAACGATCGTTGTGATGTGATGAATTTCGATCAATTTGAAAATCTATTTCTGAATTAAAGTCTTAATTTTTTGTTCAAAAAACAGTTCAATTAACATATACATTTTTTAGAATTTATTTTAAAGAATTTATACATGAAAACAGAGGAAAATGTATTAGAAATCAATTTGTTAAGAGGCTGATTTTATCGTTTTCAAATCGATTTGTTTTCCAAATCGTTTTCTATTACACACCTGCATTTTTAATTTTATGGTTTGGTGGTACTTGGTCTAATTTTTTGTCTACATAATTTAATATTTTCCCACGACAGTAATTTCTTAAGATTTCGTTTAATAACATTTCATTTTAATCTTGTTATAAAAATGTATAAAAGTTAATTATCTGACAAACGTGAATCGTTTCCTAAAAGCAAGACATTACACGAATATTCGTAACTATAGGACAAAACACAATTGTTTTCAGAAATCTACCTACGTCTATTAAATAAACGCCAAATTTTTGATGACATACGCACATTGCTGTCCTCTGCTTTCACAAACACTGAATAAAGTGTATCGTCTTTAATACTTGTTCAAGTATTTGTTGTGTTATTTTATGACCAACAATTTTTATTTTATGAGTTTTTTTTCCTTTTGGTCAGAGATTAATTTACTGGCATTAATAGTTAATTTCTACTTTTTATTATTTACTTTATTTATTTTATTTATTGTTGTTGTCTTTTTGTTGTTGTGTTCTTTAGTGGCACTGAACTAATTTTACTAATTTGACCGTCTAATATATACATACACCTGATGTTGTTTGTTGGACCAATAGTTATTTAGTTGGCCATAAAACTAAGAAAATAAAAAACATTTTTGGAAAAATGTTATTGCCGTTTTTCAAGGCATGAATTCAATGCACCCTACATTCTACATGTGAGAAATAATAACAACATTTTAATGAAATATTTTTATTTAACATTTCTTGTAATTAAAACGGAACTTTTAATCTAACTTTTTGGAAAATCTTAAGTTTTTTTTCGAACATTTTATAATCTTTAGAATACAGTTTTATTTACAAGTAATTTATATAATTTTTCTTTCAAATATTATGATTATAAAATAAATAAAATTGCAATTGAAATTGAAAAAATACAAATTTATTGTAAAATTGTATTACAATTCAAAGTAACTAAAAAGTTACACACTGATTTCTATAATAGTTAAATAAAAAATGTTATTATTTCAACAATTTCAGAAAGTATAGATGATACCGTACACCACAGTATTTAAAAATATATTTTGGGTGGACCTATATGGGACCTATGATTATTTTGGACCTACCCGCACAACATTTTGTCATCGCATAGTAGTTATCGTTAAAGTGATTGTCGCCAATATGTTATAAAAAAAAAGAATATTCTAATAAAAAATTTATATTTTCAACTATGGGTGTGTGTAAAATGTTGACACTGTTGAGATGAATAAAATTTCGCTAGTCATAAGCGTAGAAATTCTTGACAATTTCAATTCACCAGATAACTTTGCTTACTCCTTGTGCAAATTAGCAGTCAGGTACTAATTTTAATCAAGTATCTTGAAAACTGCGACCTAACTTTGCGCAAAAGGTTTACATCGACAGCCAGCCAGCCAACCGGACGGAAGGATGGACATCGTAAGTTCGACTCAGAAAGTGATTTTGAGTCGATCGGTATACACTGAAGCATAGGGCCACTAGTTTTCTATACAAGTTGGATCTACCTTTTAATATATGGGCAATTCCACCAAATTAAAAAAATATTTAATTGATATTTTAATTATGTTTTGTGAAACAATTTTATCAAAAAGTAGACTTTCCTGTGGAAATGCCCATATTTTATAGCAAAAAATGACTTAGTAAAAACTATTGTCGTCCTTGTATTCTGTAAAAGTTGTTTTTTTTTACTGAATTCAAAATTCGGAAAATAGCAAAATGCTATACTTATGATTATTATTTTCTTAGAAGAAGAGGTTGGAGGTATTTTTGAAACACTTAATTCAATTCGTATTTATTTAAATGTCATATTTATTAATTCTAAACTCACATTTATGCCCGGTGTAGGGTGTTACGGTTTTAAAAATATCCCATTGTAGTTGCATTTTTATTTTCATTTAATTTCGTTGGCACTTGATACTCAAAGCAGTAAATTTATTTATTATAATTTATACATTTTCATATGAAATTAAAAAAATATTTCGTTTCGTTTTTATTCGATTCCCTTCCGACGGGATATTTTTAATTGTTGTTTCGAATTCTGTAAAATATTTATGTACTGTTAATGGTCGATTTTTATCTTCCGTTTATAAATTTTACTGTTTTTGTTTAATTTTTTATAGTTCAAAAGTAATTATTAACAAAAACACCCAACTCTGTTTGTGTGTGTGTTGAAAGAAAAAACATACAGACCTATTATTACGTGGATTTGTGGATTTGTGGATTGTTAAATAATTTTATAGCCACTTAATAGACATTTTTAAAATCGATTCGATGCCGTAGATTTCAGCTATCAAAAATAAAAAAAAATTCTTAGAATTTCAATTTCACATTTTTGTTTGATTTTTTTTCCAACAATATGGGGAATCAAAAGTTAAAACAAATTTTTTTATATTTAATTGTTTTCATTTTTGTTGATTTCGTTTCAGTATTTAATTAAAATATAGTCAGTTTACATTAAAACTATTTATTTAATTGAATTTTTTATACTTTTATCTTGTATGAGAATTTTTTTACTATTCCAATTTTGCAATTAAATACACTTTTCATTTTCCCTTTAAAGCCTCATTCACAATGAAATCCAGAGATTTGTTTTTGTTTAATGTCATGTTCTGTTTTCAGATTATGCCATATAATTTTCTTTTATTTTTAATTCAAAAATTTCACTGAAGTTTAAACAAAAAATAGGTCTAACAGCAGCAACAATTTGTATGAAATTGTAGATCACATTTATTAATTTGTAATGATTATTTAAGAGGGCGGGCCAATAAGACCATGATTTATTAGTAAACACAGGTTCTTGGATAAAAAATCATAAGACCCCAACGGTGTATATATGTTTTTGGTCCTTAAACAGTCTTAGTCGATTTAGCCATGTCCGTAGGAAAATCCCATAACTAGTCCACTCCCTAAATTTTCTTACTCTCAGTGGAGGGTATAAAAGAGTCGGAACAGCTGAATATCTCTCTTACTTTTACTTGTTAAATAAAAAAATTTAGAAGATAGAATTTAGATGGATAAATAGTTACTGTTCGGGTTTAATGTTCGGAGAAGTTGAACTACTATTCCACAGTGTTTAGGAAAAACTTTTTGTGTGCGTACCCTATTTGGGACTGATGGGTATCATGTACCCGATAAAACAAAATTATGTTGCGAGGTTAAGATTCATGTAAAAGTTCTTATTAAGTGTGACAGTAGCTTTATTGTTGCCAATTGTTATATCAATACCAAAATGTTTAAGGAAGTAATGACATTAAAACCAATTTTCGAGAGTAGCATTAGGGCTATGGTCAAATATGGACCGATTCCAATAAAATTTGTTAAGATTGCAACCGAATGAGCTTATAATTCTTATTCGCTTAACAGCCTTATTTGTATAATATCTTTAGCTTTTCTGAAATCTTTGGATAAAGTTTCCTGACGGTCTGGCTTAAGCAACCAGTGAAATGCGCATAGGAATATCTTATCCCTTCAACAATAAATTTCAGTTTCTCAATATTATGAAATGGGAATTTAGCACATTTGAAAGAAACCTTGTTAAGCTTGTATTAAATTTAATTTAAATATAAATAGAATAAGATGGCTTATGGGCATAAATACTCTATTCCGGAACGAAGCTTGTATGGGGGCTTTGTGAAATTGTAAACTGATTCTCACTATTGTCAGTAGGCTTGTAACAAATTCATCAAATTAGCTCCAAATTGCGACCTGTAGGTTTAACTGGACAGCCAGCTGGTGGAAAGACTCAGCAAACGATTCTGATTCGATCAGCATACTAAAAGTTCGGGCAAGGGCCAATATTTTAAGGTGTGAATAACATCAGCACAAACTTTCCACTATTGTGCTTAAAATTTAGTTAAAATGAATATTTAAAAACTACTGCAATAGCTGGGAAAGGCAATATCTTTCGGTAAATAAATAAAAATTATTAATAAAAAAATAAAAATTTTGATACATGCGTATTAAAAAAAAAAAATTGGAATAATCCAATACTCAAGAAGCATTTTTCTAAAATTACAAATTTTTAAAGAATTTATTTGAAAGTGAACAGTACACAAGTTTCGGTGCAGTAGAATGTAAATGTTATTTCTTTTTATACACAACGCATCTTACCAGTACTTGTAAAATAAATAGAACATTTTAAAGTTGCTGTAAACAATTTTATCATCCTGCTTAACCACCTCTTTGCAAAATTTAGACCAACATAATGTGGTCACTTTAAATCAATTAAATTGTTGTACTTTATTTCATAAACAAGTCCATGTAAACAAATGAGAACATCGCACTCTTACAGAGTTAGTTTTTATATATTAATGTTTGGATGTTTGTATGTTGGTATGTGTGTTTATAAACATGAAAATAAAATTCTGTATATTTAATTCTATTTTTTTGCATAAAATTTTTTATTTTAGTTTTTTGCGCAAAATTTCCATCCAGGACTTTTTTTTATTAAGTTCTTTGGTTTATTTTAGCAGTTCCGAGTATTTAAAATACTTTTGTCTGTTTACGTTGGCCATGTGGCAAAAAAAAAGATATTTTGTTATATTTTTTTTCTTAAAAAAAAGAAATTTAATTATTTTTGCTTTGGTAATGCCATATTTGCAACATTTTGGCACCCAAATTGATTTAAAATTAGTTTTATTCAAAGTCTCTGGTTGAAATTTAAGACTTTATGCAACAATTAAAATGTGATAAATGAAGTACAAAACAATGAGCAAGACAGAGAGAGAGAGACAGTGATAGAGAGAGATAGGGAAAGGGAAAGAACTACTGCATAATTATAATTTAAGGCCTAACCATAATATGCATAGCCTTGCTTAACCTACAAAAATTAACAAAAACTCTCTCAAATGTATTTAAAAATACAAAAACAAAATAAAAAAACATTTGAATCCGTATGGAAAGTGCTATTAGATTCGCATCTTGCTTAAGCAACTGACAGATAGATAAAACAAAAAAATTTCTAAAAACAAACTAATTTTAAAGATTGTACTTTATGTATTTGAAACCAATGAGCAGTCATGGACCCACCAGAACAACCATATGTTATGAGGAGAGATGCGATTTCCATGCAAATGCATGTTTTTTGTTGATAGTCTAAGATCGATGTGGGCCAATTATCTTTCCGAGTCATTAAATTTGCGTAAAATGGCATCGATTTGTTTTTGCATATTGTTGCATATTTCGTTTAAAATGCATATTTTTGCATATTTTGGTTTTAAATGCCTAAAAGATCAATTAGCATTTGTATTTTCCAACTACGGATACCTATATTGGTGAAATAATAACTTAATTGGAGGGATTTAGTTAACTTGATAGTCAGCTCAAATTAATTGATATTTAGGAAAGTAAAATTAACAACATGGAAGGAAGAATAGCCCAACAAATTAAAAAAAAAACAAAAACTCGTTGCAAAAAATATATGTATGGGGTTTCAAAAAATTAAACAATTTTCAACCATTTTAGATCTGAAATCAAATGTGGCATCTGAATTAGAAAATATATATTCTCCTAATAAATTGGCATCCTTCAAGTATGCTGCTTTAACTTCGGTTGACGCTGAGGGATTATTTTCCATGTATAAAAGTTTTTTTGCGTCCGAACAGGCTCACACAAACGTTTTTATTAGTAATTTAAATTCAGTTTAAAAAATATTGTGCCTTTGAATACCAATTGACTGGATTTTGTCTTAAACAAAATAAAAAAACCCTCTTTTTTATTGAAAATGTTCAAGTTTTTTTTTAAGCATATTTTGAAGTTTAAAGTGCATATTTTTGATTTTTTTGCGCATGAAAATCTCATCCCTAGTTATGAGCTTAAGGTATATACACGTATAAGGCGCGGATTCACGGGGGGGGGGGGGGGGAAATAAGAAAAAAAAACGCATTTGAAGAGGCTTCAAAGGATATTGATAATGACGTTGATGTGTCAATTGATGCGAAGGCACTATCATCAATAGTTCTAAAAGCTTTGACAAATTTTAGTCTTGACCTAAAAAATTGTGTAGGAAATGGAACAGATGGGTGTCCTCTGATGTCAGCAGAAAATGGAGCTGTTATAAAATTCTGGACAAATGCAAAAAAAAAAGCCTTGCTATTCCCATAAATCAAACAACTCAATTTTAAAAAGCAACAAAAGAACAATTAATACAATAAGTTGTATCATTTGTTAAAGAAACGACAATTTTTTTTAAATATAATCATCCCAAGCGAAACGCAGTTTCAGTAAAGTATTTGGCAGCCAAACTCTCTACATTATGCGAGACAAGATGGTTGGACCATCACTACTCAATTTTACATTTTGCAACAAGTGTACATCATATAGTAGAAGCTTTGGAAAAAATATCTGAGTGGAAAGGTAGAGATACTTTATCAAAAGTCTTATATTAAGGAACTCGCTTAGTACTTTTGAATTCATTTACGGAATAAACATATTAAGTGTGATACTTGTTGTATCACAGCCGCTTAGTATCATTTTACAAAAGCACGATATAGATCTTCTATAAATGAAAAACACTCTTTCAACATCGCAAGATGTAACTGGAGCATATTTGAACACTAAAAGTTCAGATGGAGAAAGGTTGTCCGTCTCACTTTCATTAAAACAAAATTGTGAGAAAATCGATTAAAACACGTTTTTAAAATTGAAATGCCAAGCCATATAGATTATTCAGGAGTATTGAATAGTTTACCACACGTATTACGATCTAAAACGTTTTTTAAACTTTTCAACAAAATCTTTTTTACTGACATCTTTTATCATTTTCCTTAGCAATTAAGCTTTCATTTATAGAAATCCCTTTCGTTTGTAACTTCAAGGGGCTTGAGCAGATGCATTGGAAGTACTTTTTACGTCGGATTTTTGCATTTTTCAGTTAGCATTTCGAATAGATTTTGCCTGATATTCGCTGTTATTTAAAATTTTTTTTCTAGGTTGCAAAAAGGTATTATTTGGCAAGCTGGACCAAAAATTGCTTTTAAAAAATAATTGAAGAAATGGTTAAAATGGCATATGCCATAAAAAACTTGTCCTACTCGTCAGTAATGCTACGAGAGGGCGGTCATTTCCTACCCGTCGTCAAATAAAAACATGGCTCAGATCAACAATGACAGAAGAAAGACTGTACTATCTAAATTTGCCTCACAAGGAAATCATAAATTGCTTATTTAAAAAAATTAATTTATATTGAACTGATCTTATATTTCATTTAACCTTATTGTTGAGTTTTTTTAATAAACTTTTAAAAACAACTTTTTTGTATCAAAACAATTTCCCCCCTAAGGCTCAAGCTGGATCCGCGCCTGACACGTATTGTGTGAAATATTTAGTGTGTTTGCACGGGTTTAACAAAGAAAACTTAGTTTACCGCGTAATGTAATGTTGACCATCGGCTTGTCATATACGAAGAACTATTTCTGTACCGCTTATTTTTTTTCAGAACTTAAATCAAGTAATTTTTGTTTTTGGTGAATTTCCCAGCAAAAACTTTGCTTAAAAAATAAGCAGAAAAATAATGAGACTTTGACGAGAGGACTACTTATTTTTCTACTAGAAAAAGTACTTATTTTTGTTCGCGATGTCACAAAAGTTTTTCTTTTATAATTTTTCTAATTACAACCTTTAAAAATAATATCTTTCTTTTGTAATTAAAAGTTTTATAAAAAATATGTAGTTACTAAAAGAGTCAAAAAATACGTAGTTACTAATTAATTTTCAAAAATATTTAAACATTCTAACTAAAATTGCTCTTATATGCATTAAAAATCTTATTGAATTTTTGTTGAAAAAGTGTACACAATAATACATTTTTCGAAATGTAAGCAAAAACTTTAATTAGCGAGTGTTTTGGCATTTTTATCTTACAGTACATCTAAATAATTCTTAAAATTTTATATTATTACCGAATATCTAACAAATATTAACAATATTTATGTCAAATTGATTTGAATAATTATTATAAATCGTATAATAATAACATATTAAAATCATTTGGGGGATTCACAAGGTGTGCTATCCAGTCATATCGTCATAATGTCCTAAATAATATTTAACAATTGTTTAAAAATAATATTGTTGTGTTTCAAACAAAATAAATTTTTTAATGCTGTGTTCATTAATTCGTCATAAATATACAGTAGAAATCTAAATTATAAGCGGTTGCCCACAGCAGTCATATATATTTCTTGTAATTATTTTAAGACATATGACTTTACAACTTTATGACAACCTTTTGAATCCCCCAATTATATAAAATGATTTTTTGTGATGTATAATTATGGCTTATTTAATATATTATTATAGTGTTATTATTTAATATATAACAAATAATCCAAAAAGTGGCGTATAAAGCTGCAAAGTAATGAATTCAGAAAGTCAATAAAAATAGGATTGTAAGTAAAGTTTTTGGTGGGTCATTAAAATTGTGTTGCTTAGAGCACAGTAAAAATATTACACGTACAGTTTTTGTTTAGAAAAACATAATTCCAACAATTTTAATTGGAAATAAATTTAATGATGTTAACAAAATGTTCAACTAAAAGTAAATACACATGTAAATGTAAATATTTATACATACTGTGATTGTTTTTTTTTCGTCCTAATTCTCTGGTTGAACAAACAGCCACACATGCGCCGAATTATTTTATTTCTGTTGAACAAAGTCGACGCCGACAACTTTTCTGCTAGGAAAACCGACTCACGCAAAGGATTTTTCTTCAAATGATGTTGAACAAATGCAAACATTGAAAATGTGAGAGATTTTTCACAAAGAAAAAAATAAATAAACTAAGACAACAAAAATGTTGTGTTTGAAAGTGAAATCACCTTCGAGGGGTATAAAGTAACAGGGTCTATAAGGCTTCTTTTAGATGTTGAGTAAAGGGAATGAAAATGTATACAATTTTTTAGATTAGGGATGTATCGTTAATTTAATTTTTGGTTTTTCGCATCTCTGTACGATACTTGTTTATTAATAAAAACGGTCAAGAAATACGAATATGCTGAAACTCTTGATCACAGGTGCTCTAAAATAAAATATTGTTTATCACACACGTTAATTCTGAAAACATTTGCAAAGCTATTGTGAATGTGAATGCTATTTAAACTTATCAACTTATATTACACAGTTAGTCATTTTAAAACATTTAGAAATACATAGTTTTGACCATTTCATTTGATTTTTATGTTTTTGGCATGCCAGAGCCGCATATGAGCTCAGTTTTCTTCCATCACGTCACATTTATCAGAAAACAATACATTTGTATTTTTTGCTGTTTATTTCTCTTTCAGCCACATTCCACAGTCAAAGTCTGGTTCAACTAAAAAGTCTTGTTTAAAGGGCTACTTTATTATGAGTCGAATAGTGGCTAATTGGCTTTGATCGGATAAATTTGCTAAAAAAATAGTTTACATTTTATGAAAATTTTAATGTTCTCCACCAATTGTTGTCATTTCGGAAGATGTGTTGTACCACAGTTAATAACAAAATCCAAAGTTTTATAATTTTATGGTGCATGACATTCAGATAAAACAGTGTAAAAAATTTTATTTACGCTCTGGAAAATGGTCTGGAAAATGTGTAAAAGTTCAAAAAATAATTATATATTTTTTCGATTTCATTCGAAATTAATTTAAGAGATGGTTACGAGAACATTTGGATCTTCAGTTGCGAAATACTGTGACACTAACCATCGCTTTATCCAGTTATAATTTCAACTGTTAAGTACTTTGTAATTAAACAACTTTAAAATATTCTTCAGTACTATTTTATTCAATTTCATTTCAAGTTTACAAAGTTTTAAAAAGATATAAAATAATTCCACATCGAGAAACTATCAAACTTTTTAAAGATGTGTAAAGCAAGTTATTTCGTTTAAATATTATTGTATGGAAATTTTGAAATCTTATGGTATAAACACAATTGGGACGAACGACGAACTTTGCATAGTAGGTACGAGGAATTCGTCGGCAAGTATTCGTTGCGTAAATTCGTCAAATGAAACACAATAAGTTCGTGAATTCCAGGATTTAATGTGACATTAATTTTTTTTGTTTTAATTTATAAAAATATGTGTGTAAATAACTTGGACTCAAGATTATAAAAACAATTTTATCCATTTTCATCTTTTTTAACTAGCAATAAATTTTATTGAAATTTCTTTGTAACTTATTTGTTTGTTCAACAAAAAAAAAACAAAATAAAAAACTTTTAATTGGGTGTGTTCTAGAATTCAAATCCACTCGAATGTGGATTACTTAAGCATTAGTGGTGTTCTGGATTTCGATTTAGCAAAACTCAAATTCGTTTTTGGGTTTGTTCATATATTGCAATTTTTCGCGAATTTCAGCCATATTCGCGATTTTTTCCTGTAAGTTGTCTGATTCTTTACAGCTTTAACGATTTATAATAAATTGTAGTAGACTTTGCTATCATGCCTCTGTTCGCAAATTTTTGCGAATTTCCGCTAATTTAGCCATTTTTACCGAATTTTTGCCATTTCTTATAGCTTAAGAGACTTTTAATTAATTTTATTGCTTGTTTGAAATATTAAAAATTTTCGCGATTTTTCGCCATTTTTGCCAAGTTCGCAATAGAAGATATTTTTCCCTTTGATTCTTTACAGCTTTCACGATTTAGTTGCGATTAGCTGTCCCCGTCCCAATTTATTCGTCGTTCGTCTGCGTAAGAAATAGAAATAAACATGTGATCTATTTCTGACGACGAATATTCGTTGCGAATAATTCGTCGTTCGTCCCAGTTGTGTTTCTAGCATTAATTGTTTTTTTATGAATAAGGCAACTATTATTTAACCATTTATCAGATAATTGATATAGAAATTGGAAATCTACGATATAAAATATCAATAAAATAACGCTAAAAAAATATAACGCATACTGACATTATTTATAACGATAAGTTAATTGAACGTAATGTAAATATTTCCGCTTGCATACTTGGTTGTGTCAGAATTGGTATCAACTGCAAACGATTTGCTTTCCGTTTACACTTATGTACGTTTACTAATCGAGATATCAGTGTAAACATCTACCTTTGTCATTTGGGAGATAACAACATTTTAAATTAGAAGAATAAATTAATTGGGGTAAGTGTCCCTAAGTTCAACCTACACCAGCAGTCGGCATTTTTTTGTTTCGTTCCTAATTTCGTAAACAGCTTAAATTTTGCCAAGAAAATTTTCTCATCTCTATATTTGTAATTAAAAAATTTAAGTAATATGAGTATTTTTGCCAAGTCTTGTAGTCTTCAGGACGCGTGTTTAAACTTGTGAATTTTTCAAAAAAAAAATTTTGTGTGGGCCAACTAAAAAGGTAAATTACTACAATATTTAAGGAAATTATTCGGCTGTGCCGAATCTTTGATACCCTCCACCGACAGCTCAGTGGGCTTTATATGGGGCCTATAGTAAATTATGAACCGAGCATCACGAAATTTATTAGTGTGAGTAGTGAACATTACTAATTACGGTCTTAGGCGTACTTAACTGTTTTCCGGGAGCAGGGTTTATATGGGGCCAAGGGTAAATTATGGACGGATCTTAACGAAATTTTGCAGCGTGATTTCCAGTCGAATAAAACAAATTTTTGCAAAATCTTATATCATTCCGTGCATTCCACCATTTATGGTTTTTTTTTTGTAACAAATTTATAATTTTTTTTTAGGTGGTGGTTCCACATTTTGATTCATAGCTCTGGTCCTACTGCACCGATGTTGCTGAATTTCAATGCCAAACTGCTTAGGATAACTACAAGCAATTTGGCACCAAGTTTGTTTATTTCTTTTAAGTTGTTCGAAAGTGAGCGTGTTTTCAACAGGAGGACAGACGGACAGACAAACGGACATAGCTAAATCGACTTAGAATCACTCAAGGACCCAGAAAAAAGTTTCACACAGAATGACAAACTTAATATACCCTCATCACAGCTAATTGCGGTGGAGGGTATAAAAACCTTACAAAATTTCCTGAAGTCGGCAATTGGTGTCGACTACTGATGAATCAGTATTTTTCTCTGATTAAACTCAAAATTGAGTAAATTAGGCATCAATCGTTCCTCGTATCTCTGGTATAACAGTTAAATTTTGTTTCAAATAAACATGATATTAAGGAATAATGAATGATATTTTAACTTTTGACACAAATTCTTTTTACTATTAAGAAAGCATTTGTACCTAATTATAAAAAATCAATATTTGTATTTATAAATATGTATAAAGATTTATATGAAAGTTAAAAACATTTTCTTTATTACATACGTATATATGTACATGTACCCATACATAATGTATATCCTTATAAATCCATATACATAAATATTTTTCAATAAGTTTTTCCCAGCTAAGCATCTTTTTGGCATCATTGGCACGTTATTAATTTAGTTGTGGATTTAAAAATATAAATATGTACATGTACTTATTTTTAAATTTAAAAAATTCAGGTAAATAGCATTTGACAAACAACAAACAAATGTCAACAACATCAATGTCATACAATAAACAAATAAACATCATCATAACAGGCTGCGAAGGAGATTATCCTTGTGTCACTTATTCGTTATACTCTCTTGCAAAACATTTACACTTTGATGCATGTATTATGTAGATACACACATACACTAAATCATTATGAACACTTATGCCTCAGGATTATTTTTGTGACATTCAGTCTGAATAAATAAAATTGTGGATTTCAAACTATTCATCGTGTATAAAAAGAAATTATAAAAAACAAACTAAAACTCTCTAAAATCTCTAGAGTTTCCCTTATTTTATTCAGAATTCGCATATGAGTTCCAAACCGCCCTGTAAAATTCCAATCAAAGACTGTTGGGTTTTTGTCATTTATTCTTTACAAAAATATTTACTTATCATCCTTTGAAAGGTATTATTTTATTTAAAATTTTAAGTTGGATTGTTTGATCGTCTGCTAAGTACTTCTTTCTGTGTATATAAACGAAAGGTCCTGTGCTGAACTCATAAGAATTTCCTTATTAAAAATGGTAAAAAAAAAGGAAAGGACAAGTACTCAAGTGGCAATTGATTCGTACTTTACGTATATTATTAACCATATGTTTAATATTTGTCATTTTCCATTTTATATGTTCAGTCTACCCTAAAATAAATACACATTTTTATTTAATTTTGTTAATTTTTAATTACCAAGTAACGCATATTGTAATAAGAAATTTCGTTAAACACTACTTACATTTCAACTACAGTAACTCATCGTTTATACAAGGGATGTTCCCTTGTAAGTAGAAGCATTTATACAGAGAAAAATGAATTTGACAGAGCCAAGATTTGAACTCAGTCTTGACTTTAGTCTCAGTCTAGACGTGAATCTAACACAGTTGACAAGTGATTTCTACAAACACGCACAAATCTGTAAATTTTTAAAACTGCCCTTCCTAAGATTTCATCTTAGATTTTTCGTTTCGCGTTGATTTTTTTTCTGTTATGCGATAATGCAAACTGAGTTACATACATATGCAAACTTCTGTGTGAATAACGAGGAAGTACTTCAAAAATTGGGGTAACGAGTAGCGATTAGGCATGAAAGATGATGCGTCTAGAAAGTTGCTACAAATGTAGTTGTACTAAAGTAGGATACTAAAGTTGCTCTTATAACATTCAGTTGTATTGTATTTTATTTCTATCACATTTGCCCCCAATTTCACCAAGTTCAGTTTAAACAAACCCTTCCTTTAACTTCCAGTTTACAATACGTTTTGACAGCTATAACTGATAGTTATTTATAACTAGGAAAAATTGTGTGTTAAATTTTTTTTTTATTTGTGTTGGTAGACTGAGTTCCAAAATATCATAAAACATTGCAGTCAAAGTGAAATATATGTCAATATACCATCCAGTTTATCGATACAAGTTTGCCATCGACCACACATGCAATTTTTGTTGCAGCAATTCTTGAGTGAGAGTTGAGAGATATTGTGGAGGGGTACTCAGTTTCATGAACTCTGCAATTCTGTTTTGTAATTCTCACAGTTTTCAACTTGAAGTTGGCTGTAGGTGTATTTGTGTTTATATATGAAATCTAAAAAATAGTAGAAAAAAAAGATAAAAACACAAAAATTGCAAGACTAGAGTTTCATAGCCTGGACACTAATGCAATTTCAACGCAAAATTAAAAAAAATTGCAAGCCTGCAGCCGTATTCTATAACTCGCTAAGCTAAAGCCAAATCTCGATCGCTAAAATTCCGATAGAGAATACAAAATTTTAATATTTTAGCGATGACAATAAAAACTAAAATTGCGGCGAATTAATTTATTTTTATGGCATTGCCGAATTTAGCAATGCATGATACAGAATAACATTCGTAGCCTTAAATCATTAAATGAGCTTTAGCGAATTATTGAATACGGCTGCTGGACAATGACTTTGCTTTTTGGCGCGCTTCGGGGGAGATACCGCAATTACATTTTTCATATAGATTAAGAAATTCTTCTTAAATTTCTTACTTTCATTTCGAATAAAATTTAACGCTTCTAATATTGATAAATAACATTAAAAAATTTTAATTATGGATGAGCGTTTATTAATTATTATATTTTTTTCATATTAATGAATGGTTTATTTTCTTCCCATTCTTTAATTTTTGTTTTTTAAAATCGTGTTGTTAACACGCACTTTCAAAAATTCACATCCCTGTATTTTTTATTGTTTTTAATATTCATAGAAATAAATTTATCTGTAATTTTCACTTCTGTGAAATGAGAGAAGGTGAATGGAGAATAATGAATTGTGAAATAAATAAACAATATCATTGACAAACACTCAATGTCATTTACACACAAGTTAATTTCTTATAACATTTTAATTCTGTATGACATCCTTTCTATTACCCCAAATCGCTTTAGCACACATGATTGTCTGTCCCTCTGTCTGTCTGTATGTCTCCATTAAATACGACTGTTTGCTGCCTGCTGCCTGCTGCCGTCAGATTAGTAAATGAAAATATTGTCAAAAATCAAAACTGGATATAACTGTTTTTGCTCTTTGTTCTCCAGATTTATTTGCATTAAATTGAAAATATTTTCAAATTTCATCCCAACAATGATATCAAAACAAAATGCATATCTGTCACAGACATAACCGTCCAAAGCTGAACGAATAAATACAATTCATTGAATACTACAAGTACAATAGTGACAAGTATACCGACCGCCCACTCCCCTTTTTGCAGGGAACATTGGAAGTTAAAACTTGCGATAATTTGACTTTTTCTTTAAACAAGTTGCTTATCTTGCTACACGTGCCGAATAAGCCGCTTAAGAATTTAAAATTTCAATGTTGTCTTGTTTTTTTTTCAATCGGAGAAAAAATTTAAATTTTTATGATATCTAATGTTTACTTGCTGACAAGTTAAAATAAATAAACAAAAATCTCATTTTAAATCATCAGCAAGAACGCGGATATAAATTCTCAGCACATCAATTTTCGTATGAACCTCATCACTACACTATCACTATGAGTACTCAGTCGCTCGCACAGGAACTAAAGTGCTTAAGTACGTACTTAAACTCATGTAGGGATCATGTTAAATTTTAAAGAAATACGATGAAAGAATAAAAATAAAATAAATACTCATAAATCGTAGACCCAAACAGAATCTTGTTCACACATTTATTAATTTTTAAATATTTCCCCATTTTTTCGTGTTTCCCATTATTTATTATTCTTTTTTTTTTTTTTTGCTGAAGAGCCTTGAAAGAATTATTTCTTCACGACAACTACTGATTTGTGTTAAAAGTTTTTAGGAAATATTTAAGAAAAACACTGTTTCTATTTTTTTTTCAAAATACTTAAAACACTGCCGTACACCCTTTGGCACATATGCAAATAGTCTATATAAAGTCCGAATGAACGACGAAATATAAACAAGTTGTATCTTCTTTTAAAGGCTAAATTGTGTATTTTCTATTCACTTACGTCCACCACCTACATTTTAGAATTAAAATTTGTCTTAAAAACAAATTAACCGGAACCAAAGTCGGAAATGCATCCATATATTTTTAGAACTTTCGTAAACTTGATATGTATTTTTAATTTTAATTTAACGTTTTGTTAATAAAAAATTGCATTTTTCGCAAGTCTACGAATTGCTATGGAAACCTGCTTTCAGATTGTTATGATATTTATCATGTTTCCAGCTTTTTTTTTTATTATATTATTGAATATATATGACCTTCTCCGAGAAAAGGGACCGAGTGTGTGTAAATGAAGTTTTGAGAAAAACGCATTTAAACTTATTCTACACCCTTTTAGCTACCAGAATCCAATCTTAAGTCCAACCCCGTTTTTTTGACACACTAGGAGAGGTCACATATTTTTTTGACGATATTTAGATTGATTTTCTTAAAACCACAACTTTACTTTATTATACTCCTGCTTTAATGATCTAACTCTTTTAAAGTTCGGCTTTTGTAATTATACTCATATTTATTATTTATTTATTTTTTCTTAGTTGCTGCAGTATTTTTAAGTTTTGTTGGGTGTGAGTGTATTTTTGATTTTAATGGGCTTTTAAAATGACAATACAACAATATACAACACGATAATTGTAAACTGCTTTAACAAACTGTCAACATTGTTAATTTACGACAAAATACGTGTAAGTCAAAAGACTAGAATACGCCCATTTCAGATCCAACAGATGGACTGAATACCAACACTACGAGTAGTTTTAAACTGCGAAGACAACATATGAGAATTGGGCGAAGATCATTGTCTTTAGAACTGCCTATGAAATTGAGGAAAAGATACATTGGTATGCAAAAAAATATATATTTTTTTAAAACAGGAAGAAAAAATATTTAAGCTACAATGGGTGTAACTCTACGTTTGTGAGTCTTTGGGAAGATCGTAAAGTGTAACCGCATAGGGCGCCAAGTATTTTGGGGGCGCTGTAAATTGTTAAATGTAAGTTGTTCTTACAGTGAAATGAATTGAAACTTGATAAAAATTCTAACTGAAAATTTGCGATATAAATCGAGCAAAATAAAAACATTTGTTTTTTTTTTATATCGATATCGATAACAAATAAAAGATAAAACCCCATTAGTTTCGCTTAAATTATTTTTCTAGACGTTTTTGCATATATTTAGGATAAAATGTACAAATCTGACATTATAATTGTAGCGATTGAATGTAGTGTTTGCTATCAATAACCAAATATAAGGCGCCGTGTTTAATGGAAATGGCTCTGCTTAATTTCATACAATACAGTTTTTACATTCCTCTTTATTGTTTATTCATGTGTGTTTTCCATTTTGTCTTATTGGTTGACTTTTTCTGTCGCTCTTACATTTAAAAACGTGTGTTTTCTAGTTTTTATTTTTAAGAAAAAGTTTAAGGCGTTACTTGCCCTCACCCATATATCACACTTTACTGAATGTCTTATTACCCGATCTTTTGCCAAGTTCTTGTTTACTGTCAATTTAATTTTAAATACATTCATACACACACACAAACACACACTCCACTACCAGGCATTGTGTCCATTAGAAATTCTTTTGGTATTTTTAAATGAATATAAAAATATTGAACTTTTGGTAAAAATTTTTTTTAAGACATTCGAATCGTTGATTTTGTATTTCAAATTTGAATTCTTTATTGTGTGTGTTTGTTTTTTTTTTTACGAAAATAACGTGTGGAATTGATGACACCCTGGAGAGTTGAAAATGTGTTTCTTTATCTCAAATACATCTCAAGGATGCGCGCCTAAATTCCATTAATTAAATAGGTTTTTTATTTGGCTTCCGAAATCATAAAATGTAAAAGTGCAATACGCGAAAGCGATATAAAAAAAATTCAAATCAAAAGCAAAAGCAAGTGCTACAAAAATAATTTGTAGGATCGGATTGGATTTCAAAGTTAAAAATATTAATGACGGCTTATTTGTTTCAGGTTTTAATTTCACTGCTTGGCCCGAAATGTCGAAAAGATCATTTCTTTCGTATGTTTATATTGAAAACAACAATATAAAACTAAAATTGTTCTTGTCGAAATTTTTAAAAACCTACAAATATTTAATTCAAGTCATTAAAATATGTATATCATTATATCGGTAAATTAAAGCCAAATTTATACAAATTTCTATTTAAAAAATCACTAAAAATGACAGCACGGATTTTTTATTAAAAAAGATTTTAAGTAATTTTGTAAGAATTATTAAAATATATTTATTAATGCCTAATTTAAAAAAACGAGCGCGAAGCTCGTACGAAGAATATAATTCATATATACTGAAGAAAAAGTCCCATAACTGCCTAGGAATCGACCATAGGGGGTTACAATGTATGACCGGCCTCCATCAGTTGTTTGTCCTTAACATTTTCTCAAAACAAACTTGGCTTTTATCTTTACCCCTTAGGGGGCGCCAATACAAATATGGCGTTTTATGAAATTGTATGTGTGTGCAATGAACCCTGTATCAATGTTTTGAAATATTCAAAGAACAAAAAACTTTACTTAGTATAAATAAATAATTTGACTTTAAGCCGTGTCAGATAGAATCTGTGAACTTTATACGTCGCTTTTTTCAACTGACACTAACGTAACAACGGAGGAGGGTGAATACTTTTATGAACGATATTTAGTTTTTTTATTTTGTGTTGACGGACAACACAAAACATAAAATTAAACTAATTAAAAAGACAAACTTATAACTTTCAATTACTCAACGTACGTTTAAAGCTGCACAACTTAAGTACTTTGCGTTAACGGAGACGTAAAAATGGGACAAAGCTCATTAGATACCTTGCTTACTAAATCAGCTGACAGCTGAAAAAAGCGACGTAGAAATTACAAAGAAAGGATTCTATGTGGCTCGTCCTTCAAGTTTTAATTCCAGTTTTTGTTTTTAATAAAAGAAATTCAAGAAAATATTGTAAGTTTTTATTTCATCGCATGTGCAAAAATACTAAAATATGTTAACTTTTTTACTACACTAGACGATCAATGTACGTAAGATTTAAGGGTTTTTTAGACGGATAGAACTTCCGAGAGGAGTAACTGCAAATCTTGCTGTCATACTAATGAAGTGCGTAGGAATCTTTTTGAGTATACTTTGGCACATTGGCATGAAAAGTCTTACACCGGAATAGCTTTGTAAAAATTTAATTTTAAAATTTGGGATCCATTTGCCAAACGTTGGGCGCAATCGTCCGTCTGAACAACTAAAACGCAATACTATGGATTGATTCATGACCACATTTACATTTGTTATTATTTATAATTATTTATTTGTCTACGGAATACAATTCATACAGACTTCTTAATTAAATACAAATTAATTTTAAAAATATAAACAAATGTGATCCAAAAAATTACAAAAATTATGCTTTTAAAGAGATAAATAAATTAGTTTTAATATCAGTGGGACTGGAAGAATAGTCAATTGCCGTATTCACAAAACCCCTAGTATCGTTGTATCTATTGTATGTTGTATAAATATATTGAACGATGTATTTTAATACAACATACAATTGATACAACGATACAAGAGGTTTTAAGAATACGGCAAATAAATTAATAAAACCTATTAAACTTTTTGTACATCCTTCTTTACGGGTCAGTATAAGAATAATTAGCTCAAAAAATTTTAATTTCAAAATTTAACCGATAACGGAACCAAATGACGTGAACAAGGCGAATTCATAGAAGGTGGTCTTATTTTGAAAATGGATACAACACTGTAAAATATTTTATCGTTGTATGAAAATTATACAACACTGTAGTAAACAAAATAGAGTGTCAAAATTATATGCTGTCATTTATAATATTAATTTTAAATCGTGTTTTGTGGAACGCAAAAATTCAAAACGGTGCTTAGAAAACCTTATTTGCAAAAGTTTTAAACCTACATAGTTTTAAGAACTCAACGGAAAAATAGGAACGCTTATTTCCACATCACATTTATAATTGTGTAAGAGTCATTTTTTAATCGTAAAAGATTCCTCGCACGGGAGAAACTGTTGCACAAGCTGATTACTCTGTAAGATTCTTCTAAAACACAGCGAAAGACGTTTATTTTAGGCGTTTGAGATGTGTGTAAAGAATGTCTCACGAGACTTTCAGAAACCATATCAATAATCGTATAAGACTCATGCAGGGATTACCTAGTTCATCAAGCGTTAATGTCAAAACTTTTCCTGTTCATACAATCAATAAGAAACAAACCTTTAGATCGGTAATTCTACGCCACCAGGTTAGAAAATCTTATTTGAAAGGTCCTTAAGTCGGTGTGTTTTATTAAAATTGTTTTGACAATAGAATATGCATGTTTAAAAAACGCTCTTTTTAAGGAAGCTAAGTAACTGTAACTCTAACAGGGAGTCGCAAAAGCTTAATTCGATGATGGTTTGACGAAAGATGATCAGAGTGTAACATTGTAGTTTTTGTACTCTTGAAATTATTATTAAATGATGAAATGCATGGTAACCATTCCAAGATTTAATCATCAGAAGATTCTTTTAGGAGTTGTATGTATATCAAGTACAATCGCCTACCAAAAAGACCGGGTATGCTTAAAATTGAAGTGCAGCATTGCACCGACAGGATGTCGTTCATAAGTTACGGCCGCAAAGGCGATTGGTATAAATTATTTTTAAACATTAAATGTTATACAATTTTTGAGTTTATTAAGCCATAATATTGGTAATTTCCTTGAACTTGTTATGTGTTATTTTTAAAACAAATTTTATGTCTCTAAAAAAAACACCAGTTACATATAAACATATGTATGTATGTATGTTATATACACTTGTAGGCATACATAAATAACTTTTTGAAGAATCTACAGATGTCTAAAAAAGAAAAACATAAAAAAATTAAGACTTTAGTTTGCCAATTATTTTCATTCAGTCGTTCGGTTTGTTCAGATCGATTTGCTTAAATTTTTAAGCCCAAACAATAATTCCGCGGGTAAACAATCAAATATAACAATGAACATTGTTTTGGCAATATGATGAATGATTATGACCAACAAATAGTGCAATACATAAAACACAAAATTGTGTAAAAGTCATCAAACTCTGAAACTTCCAACAGACGATATACGAATATGACTGTCTACATTTTTCCTTTTTTTTTGGCAAACAAAAATATTCACAAAACAAACAAAATATTTTTTATGTACCCACCACAAAAATAGATGGGTATATAAATTTTGTCATTCCGTTTGTAACACATTGAAATAGTCATTGTAGCCCCTGCAAAGTATAAATGGATCCTTGTGAAATTCCACAAAGATCTTGACATGTCTGTCCGTTTATCCACACGAGGTCGTAATAAAAGATGCAATTTTGTAAAAACGATTTTTTGCCGAATGATTTGTAAGGTATAGAAGAAGGCCAAATCCCTGTACAAAAGTCAGGATGGACTAAAGCAACAAAATTAATACAAAATGTACTTTTTTTAATTTTCAGTCCACTATTTCATCTACATATTTCATAAAAAGTGAATAGTTTTTTCCCTTGAACATTTTATTTTTCCCCACACATTTTATGCCGAACGATGTGCCGGAAAAATGAAGCTTGTGTCATAATCTAGTTTAGATTGGAATGACAGTGACAATCAGCCATAGAAACGTAAAGAGAAGGTCTAGGACTCGAAAAGGAAATGCTGACTTTACTATACAAAGATGATTTGTATTAGAGTTTGCTAAAACCCGTAAAAATGTGAAACCGCGGTTTCGTTTTTAACATGATTAAAACCGGTCGGTTACGGTTCGGTTTTTGGTTTTGAAAATATCAAAGTTAAATTTCATACATAAACAAATATATTTTTTGTAAGTAATACAATTTTTTTATTTGTTTCAATTCACCTGGGCCTGGCCAAGCATTTTTTCCTTTTTCCAGTTTTTTTTTATATAAAATTAAGTATTTTAGAACGAAACTTTATGTATTCCTCAAACAAAGTGTTTTTTACAAGAAAATGAGAAAAAAGCGCAAATTTAAACACCGTGGGCGTCGCAATTGGCCAAATGAAAATTGTGTGCATATTGTTAACTCCTGGGCCTTAACAGGCCCTTCCCTAATATGTGTGTACTGCAGTAAATGAAATCAAAATTAAACGTATCAAAAAGCACACGCAACACATAAAAAACAAAAATTTTATGATTTTAATTGATTTAAAAGTTTATATTAATATCGTTTTATGATACATAAGTATTAAAATTTTTAATAGCGAATTCGAGCGCCAACTTCGAAAAATTACTAGCACCATTGCATTCAGAGCACTCGAATCAGCTTTACTGGTAGGGTGCCCAGCTTGAAAAAACAGATTCATTACTGTTTGAAGCTTTGTTTTGTGTGATTTATTTTTTTAGCGAAAAACTGTTAGTTATTCTTTACTTAGTAAAATATTCTGTATTTGTATTTTGTATAGTATTTAATAAACCAACATAACTGAGGCACATTCCCAAATTATTTGACTTTTCTCCTTACTGGAAAAATTATCCTTTGTGACAAAATTTTAAGGAATGCTACAAAATTTTTAAAAGTGCAAAAAATCCTACTTAACGCCTTATTTATTCTAAGGAGCACTTTCGGCTCATTAACACTATTTTCAACACAAAAGGCTAGTTTACACGGTAATACAATGTATTACGACTTTGTAGAATCAAAATTATATGAAATTCTCTCCGTGTTTAAAAGAAAAAAATTAAAGTCTGTTGTAAGTATATTTCATGTTTACACGGATCAGAAATAATAAAAAAAAGCAGATGGTTACAGTTTTACAATTTTTACAAAAACCACGGGAAAATTTCCTGCGTTGATTTTAGTTGTTTTTGTAATTGTATAAAAATGCCGCCATCTTCAATACACTCTGTTTAAATACACCTCTGGTGTGATGGAAACAAATAACATGGTTTAGAAAAAAACAAACATTTACCGACCGCTTGTCAGATTTTGTATTCGTTTTCTCTTTTACTCAATACATTTTGCTCTTTCTGATTCTACATCATTTTTTGCAATGGCGTAATACATTGTATTACCGTGTAAACTGGCCTCGACGAAATAAAAATATATTGAAAGAATACTGAGATTTTTAATACTCAAGACAGTTTTAACCAGAATTTCGAAAATATAACCATTTAACATTTTTAAATTTTTTTCACGGCATTAATTTTCAAATATCTTTTTCTGAGATCGGTTATATTATTTTTGGACTATCGAAACCCTCCTTGATGCTTTTCCCACTCCAGCTCATTTGGTTTTTAAAAAACAAGACATTAAGTGGCAATGTTCGGAAATTCTTTACAACAATCCTGGGCAAAATTGGCATTAATTTTAAAAAATACATACAGAAAAAAATCAAGTTAAAAACGTCGAAAACAAGGTTGATTTAAAATTTTTCGGTGGTGATTTTGCTTCATACGTGTTTCATGTTAATTCAACCTGATTTAATAATTGCTTGCAAACAACATTTTTTTCTTTTAAAATAACTTTGATTCGTGTTAAGTTCACATTGCAGTAAAGTTAGAGCAAAATGTCATTTATATTGAAATAACAATCCGAATCACGTTGAATGAAAGTTATTTCATGTTGAAACAACGTGAATTTCAAGTAGAAACTAATTGGTGTGAAGAAGCTTCAGAGACAACATGTACATTTATTTAAGTTTAATTCAAAACACTTACCCCTGTAACACATGTTTCACTTATTTTGTAGTCTCCTTTGTTAACAGATCAATCAGCAGAATGGCCCGATATGGGTTTCGTCATCATTCTACTTTGAAAACTTGATGTACTATTTAACTAAATATTTTTAATTAAAAGAATACGGGAATTGCCTTCTTATTTAAGAATCAAAATAAAAAAATTAACATACTTAACTATGTATGCATGTTAATTTAACAAGATAAACTTTTAATTTTAATATAAAACAGGTTTTTATGGATTCAATATCGGATCCATATTTATTTATATTTTAATATTTTTTTTTTTTTTTTTAACAGTGAATAATATTAAATAAGCGTGATTTAGGATTATTTTAATATTTTTAATTTAAAATTAATATGAAACAACACCACAAACATGTAAAGATCAACCCGGGTTCAAATCCCAGCTCAGCCAAGAAAAATTATCAATAAAATTTTAATAGAATTCCAAGTTGTAAAATTCCTTCCCTCAGTGAAAATAATTTAATGAAAATTAAATTTGATGATCTCAAGCCTAATTAAAGAATATCAAAAATTAAAAATAAACAGTTCAACTAAAAATCAAAATTGTTCTCAAACTTAAAATATTTCTTTTACAAAAAATATATGCCAATATGTATGTACAAACTTACATTCATATGTATATCTATCTAAGTTTAAATATATTATAAGTTATTATGAGTTTCTTTATTTGTTTCTGTGATATTTTTACTGTTCTAGCATTCAGCATGAACATTGATTTGTTTCGCCTGGCCGTTCACCAAAAATTCGCTTAATAATAATGTTTTCTTAATGGATAATTTAAAATTCAGTCATTGTGAATTTTTAAAATAACAATCTGGCAGTTGTGGGATGCCTTTACATAAAGATAAATTTAAACACGGTGAATACTTACTAGTGTTGCATCAACACCGAATAGCGGCAAATACATTTTTAATAGAGCCCAACAAATCCTCGTCAATCTGAATGTTTACTTTTATTGAACTTTCAATTACTGAAGAACGAAATTAATCGAATCTCGGCGTTTTTATATTAATAAATATGCATTTTATTTATTTATTCGAATAAACAAATTTTTCATTACCCTTTCAAAGTTTTGTTTATAAAATTGTAAATTAAAGAAACCGCGGCATTTGCCTGTATGAACCATTCAAATACGCCACAACTCGTGCGATTTTCTTATTTTAGTGTAAACATTTTTACCCAAGAGAAAAAATTAAAAACAATTTAAAACAAACAATAAGTGTGGCAAATATTAATATGTATGTATGTATGTATTTTAAAATTTTTCTTCTTCTTTGTAAGTTTAAAATTAAAAAATATTTCGTCTCATTAACTGAAGAAGGTCTAAGAATAATATTTCCTTCTTAAAAAACCTTTTTTTAAAAATGATAAACAGGGAAACCGGAAAGATGCTCAACAAATATGTTTTATGAGCATTTAATATGCAGTTAAATCAAAAAATATGCCATAAAAATTGTTAAAAATATGACCTAAAAAACCAAAAATTGCTTGTTTAAAAACGAATAATTGAGAAATTTTTCAATATTAGCATATCAGAACGAGTCATAAGTTATAGACACACCATGCACCACGCAGAATTTACAGAAGAGTTTTTGAGATTTTACCATTTTTGAAACCTATGGGCAGTCATGGACCTACCGGAAAGAAATAATGCTATGACGTCAACTCCATATTTATAAAAAAATAAAACAGGATTATAAAGGGCATATTTAAATTCATATAAAAGCTTTTTGTGCCGATTAGAAATAAGGATAAAAGAATTGTAGCACTAGTAAATACAAAAAAAAAAAAATATAAAAAAGTGTATTTATTTACAAGGTGGTCTGATAAAAATAGCTGACTGGCAATGCTTTGCATGTTGTTGTTGTATTGTTGTGATATTGAGGCCACCTTGCTAAAATATTACAATAGAAACTTAAGTTGAAATTAAGTGTACAACATCGATGACTTAAGTTCCACTATAATAGGACTAGTCCAAGCACGCGTGTAAAATGTAGCCCACAAGGGACTAGGACTATTCCAAAAGTAACCCAAACGTATGCAAAAAAACATGGTCTATTAACATAACGATGTACTAGGGCAGGACCATATAACCCAGCTTTGGATTATAAAGGAGTAGTCTTAAAACTACTCCATTTTATACACAAGAGGATTAGTTTTAATTTCGTTGAAAAACCAAAACATGTCGTTAAAAAACGAACACATGTCGTCTCACTACAAACACATTTTAACAATGACATGGTCCATGCTTGCATTACATCGGACCAGTCCATGGAGTAGTCCATTTAATCGAATTGGATCAGGTGGTCCAATATTATTTGCAGAGGCAGGGATTCAACAGTTTGGACTAAAACTTATCTTTAATGAAAAGTTGCTGCGGCACACAATTTAGGGTTTTAATAATTTGTTTAGGAAATTTACCAAAATCAAATAAATTTTTATTTTATTTTCCATTTTAGGCGACGATATGCAAAAAAAATCTAGTTGAACAAAATTGTAGTATGAGAAAACCACAAACTATAAAACGGAACACAGACTCCCTGCACAAAAGATCATGGGGTGTTGGACGAACCAAAAAGAAGCATCAACCAACCAACAAACCAGACACTGCGGCACAACAGTCTGCCATGGAACTAGTTGCAGTGCTGTGATGTTTATGGTGTCGGGAGACGTAGTTGATATTTACATCATCATACATTTTCGAGATTTATTTGTAGTTGCAGACACAGTCAAAGTCATCATCAGCAACATTATTCAGCATTTGTCTGACTCAAGTATGTAAGTGGCCTTTTAAGTAGCATGCTACAAGTGTACGAGATGATGATGATGATGATGATAAAGATGATTTTGTTGTTGCCTTTGTTTTATATTTATTGCTTAAATCTAATGAATTTAATGAAATTTTAATACATTTTGAAGTGAATTTATTGCATACAAAGCTTTTGCAACATCCAGCAATTTTAATAGTGTGTGGCATGAATGTTTCTTTGCTTGATGTTTTATTTATCAAATATGTTTGTATATATCGTCATCCAAAGTGCAAAAGGCTCTATATTTTGAAAATTTTACAGGAGAAGCAAAACATATTTAAAAATATAAATTGAAATATTGATTTACAGCCTGTTCGTCGATTTCGAACGTTAACGTTCGCATAGAAAATTATATTTAAAACAAAAACAAATTTTCGAATTTCGTTTTTGCTTTAAAAAAAATTTGCTATGCGAACGTTAACGTTCGAAGTCGACGAACAGGATGTTAAACTGTTTATAATTTATTTTTCTTTTAAATCCAAATAGTTCTTTTAACAATTGACAATGCTGCATATTATGCAAACTGTTAGTTAGGCCTTTTAGCGTTTACCATATAATTTGTTGTAGATAGGAACTTCTGTTTTTTTCTAATGAAGTCACACATTTTTGTCGAAAGATTCCATATTTTTTTGTGGACATTTGTGTTGGTGCAATACATTAGAAACAATGAAAAATTCGATTTTTAATTTTTGGGTAGTTAGGGCCTTTTGCGTTTCAGGTAACGATATGTATGTATAATTTAACAGGAATAAATATTATGAGTATTCATTAAACAAGGGAAAAAATGGTAAAAGAAATTTTTACGCCCTCCACCACTACTAGTGGTAAATGAGGGTATACTTTGTTTGTCATTCCGTGTGAAAATTTTTTAATATTCCTCTTAGACCCCATAAATCTGTGCCCTTGAGTAATTCTCTGTCTATTTTAATATATATTCGTCTGTGGAAAACTCGCCCACTTTCGAAAAACTCAACAGAAAATAACACTTTTGGTGTTCCCAAGCAGTTTGCGAATAAAAGCCAGCACAATCGGTTCAGTAGGAAAAGAGTTATGAACCCAAATGAAGAACAACCTACCAGAAATATTAATTTTTCAGTACGTCAGGGCCATTTTTCTCAAAACTACAAGCAAAATATATTTGAAACAAAAATAAACATTGTAAAATTGTTGCTTTTTTACGTATTTTAAGTTGGAGTTTTAAGAAACAGGGCCTAGAAATCATAATATGTACCAATTTTCCTGAAAATCGGTCTATAATTTACCATAGCCCCCATATACAGCCCACTCTTGGCTGACAGTTTAGTACAGTTATGAATGCAGCTATTTTCTCAGCTTATAGGATTTGAACTTTTCCTGATGATCGGCCTTTAAAATGCACTTTAAGACGCATAAAATGCTGAAAATAAATTGTAATACTGCATTGAAACTTGGTCTTATTTAGATATTTTAATACTAAAACCCACTCTACCAAATTTTGTAACTAACGATGCATAGTATAAGATACGTGTGACATAAATTGCACTCTTAAAAATCATTTTAAAGTATTCCTTTTAGATGTAAAAATATGATCTCGCAAATTTGGTTGGTTGGCAAATCGTCGACTTCAACCCCCAAGGTTCCAGGAGATCAGGCGGGTCTGCCAACACTTGAATGCGCCTGACTGAGATCGAATTGCAAGAACATGGTGTATCCAGAGGCGATATGAAACAAATGGCGATTGATAATAAACAATGGAGCACATTTGTGGTGGCCTCATATTCCACTAGGAACTTAAACACTTTAGCTGTAGCTGGATGCTAAAGGGGCCAACGTCAATATTTTACTTTTTTGAATTAATCGTTGCTTTCGGTGTATTTTCTCACTCTTTTTTATTTTGATGAAAAAACCAATCTCTAATTTAACCGCTAACCGCTTTTTAAGGGTTTTGCTAGCCAATTTAAAAAATTTAAATTTTCACTTTTAGCACCAAGCCACACACTCACAATATTATTACAGTAACGGACTGTAGTTTATTTAAGAAATATTCCGTTCAGTCATTTTTAAATAAATAAACATTTAAAATTCCAAGCAAATTTATTTTTAACTGATTCTAACAGTTATTCAAAAAACTAAGTGCATATTAATACGGATTTTCAGTTGCAGTTAATATTGTCCGTTGATTGAGTTAAATTCTTCTTTATGTTGAAGTAAATGAAAATGTAATTTAAAGCAACGAAAAGTTCATTAACTTTTTACTGTCAAAAATTCAACCGCGAATTCCGTAAAAACAAATAAATATGCAGTTATTTTATAAAATTTTACTGTCAAAAATTAATTTTTACTTATCTATAAAAAATGAATTGCTTGTTTTGTGTAAGCAATTCCCATTTTCTATTTGTTAAAATAATTTAGTTAAATACATCAAATTTTAAGAGTAAAATAATTGCGAAGCCATATCGGTCATGCTGCTGGTGTCTTATAATTGAGAGTTCTTCTGTTAACAACGTGGTCAGTACAACAAAAGTAAAACAAACGTGTGTAACTGGGGTAAGTAAATAAAAATATTCTCCCTCTCACGCTTATAAGAAAAACAAGCGGACAGGTGTCTGTCTGGTAATTTTTTAGAAATTCGGCTCTTTTGTGGAGTAAACGAAAATTTAATAAAATAACTGAATATATAATTGTTTTTACTGAATATGGTGTTGAATTTTTGACAGTAAAAATTAAATGAACTTTTTGTTAAAAATATATGAAAAATAGGTAGACCGGTTTTTAATTGAACTTTCATTTATTTTATATTACAATTTCAGTTAATTTTACGTACAGAATATTGTGAGTGCAGATATGCATACATATGTAATAGTATTTCTATAACAAATCATGATATTAAGTCTTATATGACTTTTTGAAAAAGACTTTAATACGCAAAAAACCGCAAAGAATTCAAATACTGTGAGGTCAGATCTTATAAAGATTGGCTTGCAACTTTCTCATTTCATATAAAGCCCGCCCCTAAAATATTCAAACGCTCGTTAGAGGTTATCAAAAATTCGGCACATATAAACCTGAATCAAATAAGAATAATTATTTTATTTTTTGAAAATATTTAATTTTTTTATTATTAAAATAATTTGTTAATGTCCTTTGTCTCTTAACCTGAAAGATGAAAACACATAATATCCTAAATCTGTAAGTACATGAAAAATATTTTAGAAATAAAACTATAAATTTATTTTAGTTGATAAATGACAGAATTAAGTCTTGTTTGTTTCTAGATTTACATAATTTAATTTTCTTTTAGTTGCTTTTTGTATCAACTGAAACATTTTAGTGCAAATAGTTTCTCTCAATCATTTCCATTTTATGTGTTTTTAATTTTCTAGTTTCTCTTAATTAAAATGCCATTAACGAAAGTACTTTGAAACCTCAAATTCTTAATGAAAAAGTTAAATAATAGAAGCCAATTATTAAATTTACTGAATTACCTAAATAATTACTTAATTAGAGAGCTCTTAGGTCACTCTTGTGGAAAAATCTATTTTAACTATAATTCTTTCTCATTTTCTTTATTATATTTCCCATTCACCCACCAGCTAATACAAACTAAATACATCCGTTTTAGTTTCCCTTTCCATTAAACTGCTTTCTACTCGTATCTGGTCAATGTTATTAGATAAAAAGTGTTAGATATATTTTATTGAAAATGCATATTCCGTTTTGTTATACTTTTATTTTAATTTTTAAGAAACTCAGGTGTGTATTTTACCCAAATCATTATTTTTAAATGTTGCAATGAAGGAAAAGTATTTTAGAATTAATGGGACCATTAGAGAACGACAAACGGAAAACCAGGATTTTATACAGAGGTTTTGCAGAAGAGGTAAAGAATGAAATCACTGTTTGTTTTGTTTTGATATGAATTTTTTGGGTACCCTTCCACTAAAACTAATTTGAGTACACTGAATTCAATGGTGCTTCTCATTTTCCAAATTTTATAAATCGATATTTTTTGTACTTTTGGGATCATTGTTCAATTTAAATCCATTAAACTCTGCTAAATACAATTTTTCGATACATATTTTCGCGGAAAAAGAACGCTGAGTTCAAAGTTAGCGCTTGTATTTGCGATTTAAAATTTTACAGAAGCTGCAATTTTATTTTGATGCAAAGTTGTTTTGTTTTGGCGTTGCAATTTTTTTTTGTATTTATTCCAAAGGATTCAGAAAAATATTCAATCAAGTAAAGAAAAAAAAATTTTTTTTTTTTCAAAAATCGCGGAAAAAATATTTTCTCAGAAAAAAAACCAAAACGGCTGTCACCGTTGAATTTGGCTTTTTAAATTTTGCGACTAGCACAGTGTAATTTTAACATAAATATGCAATTTAAAGTTAATTGTAAAAACAACAGAATTGGATCAGTAAAAAGTTAGGATGGGAAATTGGACAAAGACCTTAACGCCAGAATATCAACGACAGCTGGATTATACTCGGGTCTTAAGAACAATTTCTTGTATAACGAGAGGTGTTCAATAAAACAAAACTAGCTGTGTACAACTCTTAATATACACCAACCCTAACACACAGTACTTTCGACGAAGACACACAACCGGATTCAAGCAGTTGGACACAGAATAAAAAATAAAAATGGATTTCAATTAAAAAATTTGTGATATTAATTAAAAAACTAATTAAATTTGAACCAGAAACCAAATAATTGGAGAACAATTTTAAAGAATCCGTTTTGTGAAATGAGGTATTAAAAGAGTGAGAATAAGAAACGAATAAAATTAGATTAAATCGTTCTGAAATGCGGTGGAATGGGCACACTGCTTAACATTATTTGCACCAGAAGAGTCCAGGGGAGAAGGACGCAGAAGAACAACTTGGCCAGACACAATGGATAACATCTTCGAAGGAAGCCATTTAGACAAATGAATGGCCAAAATATCGGCACAGGACCGGCAGATATGGCGCAAAATTTGCAAAAACCTCTACATTAAAAGGCATAGCAGGTCCGGAATAAGTAAGTAAGCAAAAAAAGTTTATGTAAATATTATTATGGTATTTTCATAGAGAACTTATTCCTTGAAACTTCTGTTTAATAATATGATCCAAACGTATTAAGAATTCTTCAATTTACTAAATGTCTCTTTTTGAGATCAAAAGGTCGCTTTTTTAGATATTCCGTATTTATAAGTGCATGGGCATGTCCATGCTCACATGTATGCATGCATATGTGCATGTGTTGTGGGTAGCAGTGGTATTAATGACTTGCATTATATTAATTTTATTCTACTATTTGGTATTGTGTGAACAGCATTGATGCCTTTCTATACAGTTTAATATTCGATGTTTGATAAAAGGCCGCTCGATGTCTGCGTATCTTTTCCGTTGCTGCTAATAAAGTCGTAGTTTAAACCTTCAAGGAAAAAATCGAGTCATTTCCATCTACTAATACATTTCATTTTTTCCATTAGTCGCATTTCGTGGTTTAAAATACGATTTCGGAGTAGTGAGAGGAATATACTTATATTGAATATGCGTGTTTGTGTGTGTACTTTAAAATTATGAAGAACTCTTAAATGTGGAATTATTTATGTTTGAACATGAATGTTTCGGAATGTGTTACATTCATGTTTTGGTTGTCATGATTATTTATTAGCTGACATTCGTTAGTTACCTGTAATAATCACTGTTGTTTTTTTTTTAATTTTTCTAACAAGTCTTTGTTTGTATTTTTTTTTTATTTGGCTTTTTTGAAGTTGACCGTTCGCTTGATACAGGATACTTATTGTGCATTGGCTTGAATGGTTTGTAGTACGTTATTCTTTTCCTTTATTCAAGATTTTCGAGAATGATTTTTAGCTGTGCCTTGACTTAATTTTGGGGATTGTTGTTTGAGAAAAAGATGTCATGCATACCAAATTAATGACACTTACTCACATTGGTTGTAATTGTAGCCAATATATTTTCAAGATTTCATAGTTCTGTATATTGAATGTAATTGCTTATGTTTACAAGTTTGTGTATTGGTTAATGGAAAACCATTTCTCGGTTAAAAAAAAATTACTTTGTAACGATGACCTTAAACAAATTTAATAATAAAGTTAGGGCACAACTATAATATGCTTAAGTTGTCTGAAACAATTGTGCGAATACATGTGATTCATATGTGTCGAACCAAATTGCTTAAGCAAAGTGCAAAACAGATCGCAGTTTCCGTACGGAATAAAATATTTTTTGATTTTATTTTTGTTTTTTAAATGCTTTTGAGAGGCTTTTTGTTAATTTTTGACAGAAGCTTAAGCCAGCTAATGCATATTATAGTTGGGACTTAACATATAGCAGGTACGAAATTTCATAGAAATATAAAATAAAAAGGAACAAATGCAGTACAGTTGTTGTGTAGAAGAAACAGTTTTATCTTAAATACTAAAAAGAAATAAAAAGTGATTTAAATTTTTTTTTCTTTAACATTTATTAACAAAAGGCATGACCTTCATTTCCTTAAATTGTATTTTAATTGACAGTTAAATATCGTTTGCGACCAAATAATGCAGGAAAATACCAATTTGTTATTGTATTGCCATTTGCATCACTTTTTAAATTTTAATGATTAAAACCAAGAAAATATCCCAAAATACCAAATGAAACTGTTTTCACTTTTAAGAATTGAAATTGTTTTGCTAATTATGATATTAAAAAAAAATGCTGCTGATTTCATCAGCATCATCTTAATTAAGACATTTGATTCGCTAAATTAGTGGTTCCGTTTTATCTGGCATCAAAAAGGCAGTGCAGTAAATAATTGCTGCAACACATGTGTTGCACACATTCAACATGTACCATAACTTTTTGTTTACTTCAAGTCGTAAGTAACGTTGCCACAGTTTTCAGTATTTTTGCAGTTTTTTTTAAGTTTTTAAATAATTCCTCGAAAACTTTTAGTTGATGGTTTCTTTGATTTTTTGTTCATTTCATTTCAAAACAAACAAAATTACAACTTCTTTCACATTTTTATTCCCGAATACGAGCGCTTTCTTAGAATTCAGCGGACTCGAATCAGTTTAACCAGTTGGGCGCCTAGCTTTTTTGCCACTAACACAGTGTATTTATTGAATAATTAAGAAAATTAAAATAAATAAATAAAATAAAATAATAGTTAGGGGAGACTGGGGCAGCTTCGGCACTGAAGTACATTCGTCCGTCAATGACGTTTTCGATATGGTGCACTCATTTTACATCACTAACGAGCTTGTCAACTGAAAAAGATACACTTGTTTTTGTGGTTTGCAAGTGTTTTTAAAATATTTCAATCCTTTTTCTTAAGTATTTTGTAATTGAAAAACATCAATACTTAAACCAAATACAAAAAAACATTAGGAATTTTGCTATTTTCCTAAAAAATAAGTGAAATCTAGAATCAAGATTAAAAGGAAAAAAGTGTAAACTTTCGGCCCAGTTAAGCTTAGTCGATATAGAAAAGAGTAAATTAATTGAGTTACTGGGATTACTGAAACTCTTGACAACTGCATCATTAACTGCTTGCATTTAATAAAAAAAATGCTTAAGCGGTTCATAAGAGGCATCTAATTTTATTTTAAAAGGAATTTTTAATAAACAATTGCCTTTAAGTACATAGTCGACGAATGGAGCGCGTGAATTGCCGAACCTACCCTGCAACAGGGCACCTTCAGCGAAAATGACTTATTTTACTAATTCTAAAAAAGAAATAACAAAAACCAAATATTTATTAAAATTTTTAAAAAAATTCATTATTCAATATCCAAACACAACAAAAAGCGATAAAATTTTTTAGTCTGCTGCGTATCTTCTAAGATGCAGAGCTTAAAAAATATTATTTTTTTTTAAATATTGGGAAAAAAACGAAGAATAATTCTTTTTTACAAAGTTGAATTGATTTAAACTGAACAATGATTCCAAAAGTATAAAAAATATAGTTTTATGATGCATAAGTATTAAAATTTTCAAACGCGAATACGATCGCTAACTTCGGAACATGATTAGCAACATTGAATTCAGCGTACTCAAATTAGCTTAACTGGAAGGAAACCCAGATTCTCTAAAATACCTTAACATTATCATTTAGTCGACAGCAAATCATTAATTTCTACGTTTAAACTTGGTTAGTTTTAGACTGCGGCAAAATTACGATACCCGAAAATAAAACTCAATTTGAATGGGAATTTCGATTGATATCGAATGCCGCGATTCAGACTTAGTTTCTTTATTTAATCAGCCAGTTATTATTGCATACAATTTTTAACAACCTTGATGGAAGAGGAAGTTTGTAATTACTCCCATAACACTGGTCTACAAATATGAAAACAAATTTACGACAGAAACGAAGCATGTTTTTTACTAATCTGGGTGAATCTAAATTCGAATCTGGCATCAAAATTGGGCTATGACGTCTTGGTTATGTAATAAAACAGTCAGTACTGGCACTTCAATTTCACAATTATTTATTTGACAAAAGCCCACAAAACCTAGTTGCAGTGAGCGATGAACAAGGGGAGCGTGCTCACCAAGATTTAATGAAAATTTAAAGAATTTATCAAAGATTTTGAGCTGGGAGACTTTTGCTGGACTCTAATACGTGAAACCGAACCAACAAAATACAAGCGACGTTCAAATAACGCCATTCACTTTTCAAAATTCATTGATTTTTAAAAAAGCTAGTGATTTTTTTATGTAAGAAACGAATAAAAACATATTTTTGTATTCAGCCCACCAAATTACTCTAGGAAAGATATTTGGTTGCTTCCGTCCAAAACCTTGTTGGCTAGTGTAATTTGTGTGAAATTTATTAAAAATTAATTAATTAAATGAGTATTTTTCATAAAGCAATATTTTCATGCGAAGAAAGTTTTTATTTCTTAAATATTTAATATTCTTTATAAAAATATATGGCAACACTGCCTGTGAAATGTATTGAGTACTTGTAGAAACACATATGCCAAAGAAGCTGAATCAAAAAAAAAAAAAAAAATATGGAGAGGAAAAATAAACATAAAAACAAAGCGAAAAAGAAAAAAAAAACAAATATCTTTAATCTTAAAATTTCATCATCAAAGTCGTTTTTCAATCTGTTGCAATTACGGATGAGACAAATGATTTTCTTGAAATATTTTGACATTTAGCGTGCGGTTTGTGATCAAATGTTGAATGCTGTTGCGTTTAATCAGCAGGAGGAAATGTTGACAATATAATTAAATTCAAATTAATGTTAACTGACAGGTGTAAGTATGTGTGTATCTATGTAATTATAGCACTACATGCGTTTTGTAGATTTTGTATGTGTTTCGTCATTTGCAATAGTTAGATTTTACAGCACTAAAACAATTTTCTGTCAGTGTAAACCAATGTGCGAATTTTAATGAATTTTTACATTTTTAGGTTCTTCGTTACCAGGTTTTAGGTTTCCCTTTGGGGGATATTAATTATGCAGTTGTTTGTTTGTTTTATGCAAATTCACATAAATCAAGTTAAATGTACCATTTTGTTTTGTGACTTTTCAACGCATTTAATTGCCCCTAATGTATGCAACTTTTTCAGTAGTGTGGTTGTTGCTTTTGTATTATTTCTTTTATACTTCTAATTGAATTTGAATTGTTGTTTTTATTGTCTAAGGTCAGCAAATATTCTCATGCAAATTTTTTTTCGGGAATACATTTTTCCATCTTTTTGTTTCAGTTCTTTATACATAATTAAACCCCACTCATTAAATCTTTTAAACGACTTTTTGCGGTACGTTTAATTTCATTCCGCAGTAGTCTTCAACAGCAAATGTATTAAAAAAGTCTAAGGGAAATTTTCTAAAAAAAAATGCAGTATTGAAAATCAAGCATTTAGAGACTTAGTGACTTTTGTCTTTTGAAATCAGTATAAATGAAACTGGCAAGTGTATTTTTATCTTTCAGGCTCTAAAAGCACCAGAAAAAAAGAGAACAAATTAAATTCCAATTTGATTTGATGTTTTGAAGTTAAATATTGAACTTGTCGTCATTAATTTTCAAGTTGAAGAAAAGAAACGCTCGTTTATTCATTCATTCAATAATCTATATTGATTTTTCTTCGGAATTCGAATAAAATCCCTTTAGTCATACATATTTAGCATAATATTTGTTTATTATTATTTTATTTATTTCCAAGAACTATTTTTTTAAATATCCTTTTAAAACATTGAACGTTTGTATTTTTCATATACATATGTATACTCAATTTATGTCTAAGAAAATTGCAAGCGCTTTGTTTTGTATCTTTTTGTTCAAGTACACACAAAACTGCATAATGTTTCATAAAAATTTCAACAACTGCAACTACAACACTGTGATACATATTACGAATATGTATACAAAATAAATTTGTACAAATGTGCACATGAAAAATGAGAACTTAAAAAAGCAAATATATTTTGGCCAACAAAAGATGTTCAAAGCTACCCTCACTATCATACATACACGAATATTTATTTTACATCGTAGTCTCTTGTACAATCAATAAGGCAGCAATTGAACATTTTGGTCCATACCATGATTTTAACATTTAAAATTGTGTATTTGCATTTGAAATGAAATATACATATTTTGGAGATACCCTAATGTAACTACTTACAGAGAATTTTTTCACGTTTACACACGCGTGCATGTATGTGTTGTGTATGCTGCAGGCACTGCAGAAATTCATTTTAGTAAATATACTCGAATAAATAAAACAAAACAAAAAAAAAATAATAATAAATTTTTACTTAATGGAAACAAAGCAGAACTACACCATTTCCAACCGTAATTCAGGAAAAAACCAAAACAAATTATTTGCTATGGAAATTTCAATTTGATTAAAAAAAAGAACAAAAAAAAATTATTTAAAAATATCAAATAAAAGAAAATTTAAAAAGGAACACAACAATTGAATTTTGGATTTCTCATTTCATATTCAGGCTATAGCGAATGTAATAAATCAATTACAATTCAGAAAAGAACAATTTAAGATTAGATTTTCAATTTGACCTTAGAGAATGTTAATTGAAATTCAGAATAAATTTGTTTTAAAATTTTCAACTTTTTGCAACAACCTAAAAAATTAAATTTTTTCCAAGCTAAAATGGTGCTGCCGAAAACAGATTTTTTGTTATTTACGCGAATTTTACACTGACACAAAGATATACATGTTAACTTCCCGCAAAGTTAACAACCAATTTTTCTTTACTCACGCTTCCGGCCCGGTAATAAACAAAGGTGGCATGATCCAATTCTTAAGAAATGATTGCAATAAGTTATAATAAACAAAGGTGGCATATCCAATTCTTAAGAAATAATTGCAATAAGAAATGATTGCAATAACTGGAGCGCGCGTTTGCACTAAATGACAAATAATGCAATGCAAGCGTCTGCGACTAAATTAATAGGAATCGAATCACGCCACTCGTTATTTAGAACATTTAGTTTTAATATAAGGAAAAACATTGTAAAAGTTTTAGTTAGTTCTTTTTATGATTTAATAAAGTGTGGTCGTAATGACCAAGTGAAATAAAAGAAAAATTTGTTTTTTTTAAAGGTTTAAACTTAAAAAACCTTAACTTACATTTTTCCTCTTTCAGCCCATATCTTTATTGTGTTTATCGGATGAATGATTTGAGTTACACGCTTTAGATTGGAAAAAACTTTTTTTTATTTTTTTTTTTCTAACACAATTTTGTTCCAAACAAATTGTTACAAAATTGCAGTATAATAAGTAAAAACGTCCAAATTTAAGAGTATTTCTGTATGACATTCTAAATTCCCAATTTTTCATATTTGATAAATACACTGAGGGAAAGACAGCTTATATGCACATTTCTCTGGTTGCTTAGGCCAGATCATTAGGAAACATTTTCCAAAGATTTTAGAAAGTCTAAAAATTGTCAAAAGAATTTTGTGGGAATACAAACATTTTTAATTTAAAAGATTTTGTTTTTTTATTCTTGATAAAAACAGCGAAATTTATTGTTGAAGAGCTAAAAATATTATACAAATAAAACCTTAAAGCGAATAAGAATTATAAACTCTTTTGCAATTTACAATAAAATGTTTTTTCCTGGATGTGTTGATACGTTTAAGATTAATTGAACATTTAGAAACATTTATATGAAAACGATTTAAAAGAGCTCAGTGCTTTTCATTCAAATCTTACACACGTTCAACGTAAACGAAAATGTAATATTTTTCCTCTTCGAATTTACACCCAGCTGTATTCACCCATAATCACTTGATCCCAATGGCCCTCATACGGATTTTCTAATTCTGCAAGATCTTAGTATAGTCTTTCAGCTTGTTCGTAACAGTTCCTTAATTTGGAGAAAATTGATGTAAAGAAAATGCATTTTTAATGACATGTGTGCTCCTGTAACTACAAGAAACTCGCTTAGACTTCAGATAAACTGATTGATTATTAAATTAAGTTGATATTTGAAAATTTTATAAAAATTGCAATTTTTAATTTTATGCACTTCCATTTTAATTTTTCATTTCAGATAATTTATGATTATTCTTTATTTGATAAGGTGTTTGTATAAAGCAAATATTTTTTTTCCATTTTATACACCTGTCTGAAAATATAGGCGTGGCGATCAACTTCGTTGCTGTGTCGAAAATCGCCCCCTATTGACAGCTCAACAAAATGGAGTGCGCTTTAGCACGCAAATTTATACTTTCATCGTTTTGCTTTTGCTTAAGTTCTGTTGGATGACAACATGGACGGACTTTAAGTTATTTTACTGTTGTTGTTGTTGTTTGTTTGGGCTTGTTTTATTTTGCAGTTTGTTGTTATCTTTGGTTAACCCTTTAACTCCATTTCAACACAAAGAAAGAACTTCACCGAAGCAACGAAGCATAAAAATTGCTAGACGCCATTCTTGTTGCAAGTTATTTGTTTACTTTGCTGCTGTTGGTGTGTTGTTTGTTTCTTGGTGCTTCTGTTGCAAGCAATTTGCTATTGTTGAATTTTTGTTTTTTGTGAGTTGTGTTTTTTTTTGCACAATTTTCTCACTCGTGTAGCTGCTCATCATCGTTGCTGTAGTTGACTACAACTGCTTTTTGCAAAAAAGAAGAGAAAAATTTGTTTTAATGTTTTTGTTGATGTTTTGTAACACCCACTTCCTGTTTATGTTAATTTTTGTTTGCTTTATTTTTTTCTGTTTTGTTTAATTTTTGGTGAATTGTTTCACACATATTCAAACAGTTTATTGTTTAAATGCGCGTACACACAACCATTTGGATGGTTTGTAGACATGCACGAGTACCATATTTCTTTTATTAAGTATGGAGAATTCGCGAACGAAAAAATTATTTCACGGAAGCTAAGCGATTTCTTTATTCGCGAAATTTCATTTAATATTTTAGCTTAAAGCATTAATTCGTTGTAAAAATAATTTCGAAATTTAAATACATAAATTAATTTTATACCCGAATCTCGAAATCTGGTAATTAAAAGAAAAAACTTATGTTGCAAAAGAGTTAAATAATTTTCTAAGAAAGCTTTCTTTAATTTAGAACTTAATTTTATTTAAAAATTGTTTGTTGGGTTTTTATGTTCATTTGGAAATGTTTTTTCCCAAGCGGTGTATTTAATATATGTTTGCTTTGCAAAAAATCTAGCAGCGAATATTTTTTAATGGCAACAAAATCAGGCATTCATTCATTCATTTTATATGTATATGAAAAGGAAGAATCATTTTTTCATGTTGCTGTAAATTCATTGTATTGTGCATGTTAAAAAGATAAACAATTTTGTAGGCGTTTCATTCGCATTGTTGGTTATTGCATTTAAAATATGAAGTGCCGGCAATGGGGTTCTATTGTAAATTTACACTTGGATTCATGCAATTGACTTAAAAAAAACAGTATACCAAAATGTAAAGTCTGGCTGAAATTCTGAATTATTTGCCGATCTTACATTGTATATATGAACATTTTTTGCAAAATGTGAAATCAATGCATTATTTGTAGATTAAAACTAATTTAAATATATTTACCTGACTCCAGGCACTCGCATTTTTTCATAATATTACTTCAAACTTTTGGTGATAATCAGGCCTGAAATATTTGCCGATTTTTGGTCACTAAATTACCAAAGTGCCGATTTGCCGATTTTTGCTCAAAAATGACGATTTTTCAATAAGCGACTAAAACATGGTAACTTTTTGGTTGTTTTGGTATACCATATCGCCAGCTTAGAGTGTAAACCTGCATAATCTATTTTTAACCGTTCATAACATTTTGATACCTTTCAAGAGAAAAAGTGACGCCGCGTCGAAACATATATAGGTGTTCTTCTTAAGGTAGACATAGAAATTATTAGAAGTTGTTTGTCTGCTCTCTTGTCAAGAAGTCAGGTTTACACTCTGAGGCGACGATATTAATTTTGTGCAACACTTGTTAAAATTTTAAAAGTTGTTTTGAAAAAAATTCAACTAAAACGAATGAAAGAACTAAATCCAAATAATAGAAAAAAAGCCATCGGTTAAAATATCTTTTTCTATAAGGAAAATATAAAAAATCTTTGGCGGCATGAAATAGCCCCCCACCAAATAAGTCCCCAAAACAAAAATGAAATAATTCCCCAATTTTAAAATAAAATGAAACCCCAACGAAATGAACTAACTCCCCAAATCAAAAGGAAAGAAATCGCCAAAAATTGGGAAGTTATTTCATTTGAAATAAATCCCCAATTCCTGAAATAAAAAATCCCCAAAAAGGTTACAAAACATCCAATCAATTCGAAATATAGATTTATTTGCAATAATTGAAAAACTTAATCAAAAACTTGCATCGATTCGTCACCCGTTTGACGGCAACAGGGGTAGTTGTATTTTTTCAGCTCAATAAAAATGGAATCCGCCATTAATTTTGCGTCACATTTGTTATTTGTTGCATATTTTAAGATGCTTGCCGGGAATAAGAACATTGTTTGGTCTTTTGTCCTGATAAATAACACACATGCTGTCGTTATTGGAAACTGGGAGTTCAAAAATTTCTTCTTCCGATTCTTCATCGGAAGACTCTTTAAAAATGTCTTCTTTTGGTGTCATATTGATACAAATTTCGTTTCCCTCAAACACTATACTTGATAGGAATTCAGAAACGATTAGTTTTGCTTTCTGCAATAAATTTGATGCACTTTCTTTTTAATGTATTTGGCAAATTTGTTCCTTTTCTTCCGTTTTTGGGCCATTGCATAACATACATAGCTTTTAAAAAACTTTTAAAAAATTCTTCGTTGCGAATTAATTTCACAAATTTGAAAAAGTGACAATTTTTTCATTTTTACATATTAAAACGTGACATAATTTGCATTTTTGACGATTTTGGAATAAATTTAAAAATGAAATAAGTCCCCAAAATATTTTTGTTTTTTAAAATGAAATATTTTAGATTTTTGGGGACTTATTTCATATGAAATAATTCCCTAATATAAAAATGAAATAAGTCCCCAAAAAATGAAACAAGTCCCCAAAAAACATTGTTGTTGCCGCCCATACACTTTTTTGGGGGGTTATTTCATTTCCGCTTTGGGGGCTCATTTCTTGGGGGGGCTATTTCATGCCGCCAAAAACTTTATATATGACTTTGAAAACGAATACACGCTTACAAAAGTGTAAGGGAAAGCTAAATTTATATTCACTATCAATAAAATAATTTGAATAAAAAAATTATTCTTATAAGATTATACGGAAACCGATAGCCAATCTACTGTAAGAAAGTAAATTAAATTTGCAGGGTTTTTGGCAAAAATTTAGATCTAAAACTTGAGAATTTTAGTGGTGAATTTCCAAAAAATTATCTTCCTTACAGTATTTCGAAAATTATAAAAGAATTGGTAGCCAAGTTAAACTAAATAAAACAAATTTTCGATGGTACCTGAAAAATTAAAATTTGCAAGGAAGTTTCATTTTTCAAGGGGGGGGGCTGATTCTGGCAGTCGTGATCGAATACTTTTTCGTTTCGAAAGCAATTTTAGTTCTAATTCGTTCAGTATCAACATAAAGAATCTTCTATATATAAATCGGCTAAGGCAAAACAGTTAAGAACACTTTTCTCCCCTGTTTGCCCAGGGACTGGAATAAAAAATACACCATTTGAAAGGTATTTGCTGGCAGAAGTGCACAATATATGTTTTATTAAAATCTGTTCAATATGTTCAGAGTTATAAGCGTTCAAATTTTATACTTACACATATGTATAACATATAAATAAAAATTTTGTTTTTTTCCAATTATCAAATAATAAAAAAAGAGGGTGGTCGATTATTCGACATTTGCAAGAAACCGGGTTTCGAATATTTCAACTATATAAATCTTATATATAAATCGGCACAGGCAAACCAATTACGGTCAATAACTTTCTTTGTTCATCATATTAAAAAAAAAAAAAAAAATATGGCCGAATTTCGACCTTTAGGAAAACACTTGTTTATTCTCTCTGATGCTTGGTCCTTTTCCTGGTCCTTTATTTTTTTCTTTGAATTTTTTAGGATATGTTAACAATTTAGGGTAATTTTATAATAAGACTTGCAACACATACAATGCAATCTCCTTTTCGTGTAGAATTATTTAAAGTACTTTTCGTAAGCTCTATTTGGGTTTTGCTAAATAAAGCTGCTGTTCGGGTTTTATGGACTCATGAATATTTTGGCCAAATTGATTTATACGAAGAATATGCAACTTATCTCACGCAAATTTCTCGCAAACAAAGTGGAAATATATTTCCCAAACGGGAGTTTGTTGGTTTCGATAATAACTTCGAGAAATTATACAGAAGATGGAGTTTGCACTCGATGGCACCGGTTGTGAGCTAGACTATCAGTGCGGGGGTTGCGGGTTCGATTCCCGGCAAACGCTCTGGTCTGTATATTATTTATGTATAATAAACAAGAAACGAATAAATAAGCACATTTTTAAAATTATTTTTTTTGCAGTATTTCTACATTTACTAACCTGTGAAGAAAAAGAATATTTGTCTCGAACATTTGTAGAAACAATTCGTGTTTTGTTCCTTTTGTTATCACAATAATGCATTAGTTTCTACTTTATCATGTGAATCGATTTTATTGACATTTGTGATCCAACAGAGTGCAAAAAAAAGGTAATGAAAATCATAAAAACGCTTAAGAACCGTCAACGAAATGTCAATCAACTGTCAAAATCGAATGTAATAAGGGTTAAATGACTGTTGTTTCACACATGAAAGCATGGAAATGAAAAACATTCTTTCTTTCATTTGTTTAATCACACAATGTTTCCAACATAGCGAGGGATTCCCTGCTGTATGCTCATGTTTTACGAATTTGACATACGTCAAACAAAATGTATTTATTTAAAGATCATTCTTGTATAATTCGTATAAATATTATATTGATTGACATAACATTAACTAGAGTTTTAGGATAACGCGCTTTTTAATTTGCATTCTCTATAATATTTATGTATGTTTCATTAAAAGTAGGACAAGGTTTTTCAATTTAATCAAACAATATATACAGTGTGTCAAGAACATCTTTTTACAAAGTAAACTTAGTTTTATTTGACCTTTCATTGATAAAAAAACAACACCTTTTTATTTTTTACTATTTTTTTTATAAATTCATTGTTAGCAAAATACAAACTAACAAACAACGGCAAGGAGAAAAACCATAAAAATTAAGATAAAACAAAGAAACTCCAGAATTTTGTTTTCAAGCAATTGTTTTTAAATATGTACTAATAAAATATGAATTAAAAGAGCGGTTGTATCTTTCATTAATACTCTTCTTGCTGTTGTTTGTTAATTAATATTAATAACTAACCAAAAAAAAAACATCTAGTCTTTTGTTATGATTGCAAAATAAACACTTTTCACAATGTCAAAACATTTTCTTCACATACTGTATGTATCCGTACTGTGCAGTATTGTGGTCAATTTTAGAACTATACTAACAGCCATTACCCTATAAAAATTTGTGCTTCAAACGAAGCAGGTTTGTAAGGGAGAAATGTAACGATTTCGTTTACCATTGCGCTTACGGAAGACATGAATTTTATATGGCGAGTTTCCACTTTGAAGCAATACATTTTTGATAAAAAACATATAAAAACTGGTGAAGTTAACTATCAGCTTTACACACAGAATGATTTTTTTACAGTAATTTTTGATGTTCTCCCTTACAAACCTGCTTCGTAGTAAGGGAATGCCGTGGCACATGAAATATTATTTTTTTTATGAAACTTGTTAAGAGCTCCTTCAATTACTTTACTGCATCTCTGTATGTCTTACTGCGTAGCACATAATGGCGCGGTTATATTTTTAAATGTGCCATTAGTGCTTCGCAAAATGATAAAATTTTTTATTGGGTACGTAGTTTAGCTTTTTTAATTTATATTTGATTTGACTTTCATATAAAAGCGTGCGTTACAAAAAAAAAAAAATATATTTTACAATTAATTTATTCCAAGCAGTTAAATTAACTACCCAATTTAGAATAGCAAGAGATAAATACCGCCTTGATTCTTATCAAGGAGCGATACAAATATGAATTGCTTACAAATACAACATTAGCAAAATTACAAAGAAATTCGGGTCCACTTGGGGAAAAAACAGATCGGGAAGATAGAAAAATAGTCCACATATTTAAAGAAAACCCTTTTGCAACCTCGAAAAGCTCGTAAAACAATTTAAAAAGTTATAGACCATGCAAAAAGCCATTGTTAACCACGAGACATGAAACGCAAAAGTATTAATTGGTTATCAAGTTTTTAAAGGAATCAAATTGTTTATGGTTTTGCTCATTTTAATAGTACACAGCAAATATACACATTTAATACAAGAATATTTTCTCACATCCTGAAATAAATAAAATTTTAAATTTTCAACCGTTTTGTTGCTTTTGTTTTGCACAATACTGTATGTACATGTATAGATTTGTCATTGCGTTTTAAATTCCAATAACAAACCTTTCAAAACCACAATTGTTTGTTGCACTCACTCTACAGAGTAATAAATGTTTGTTTCTGTTGTTAATTTCTCCAATATTTAGAAAACATTAATCACTAGCAAATGATTCAATTCGAGTATCCTCAGAGTATTTTGGGAGTAAAAAGCAATATAATTATCATTTTAATTACGTTCATGCCGACAGTCATTGAACCATCTCTCTACTCTTGACCAGAAAGGTTTCTCTACCACATACTGACTGTCTTCTTATGCCAGTAATTGCTACATTCACAACCATTTTAATAGTACGTCCGCCTCACGCTCTGCGCTCTGCAGAGTAGAGATGTGGAGTTGTTTTCGATTATCGAAATGGGTTAATTTACATGGCGGTGGTGATATTAAATTTTCGTCTAATTAATTTCTGCTTGTATGAGAGTGTGTGTGTGCACGAATTTGTCTGTTAATTCTCAACAGCACAAGCACATTTTCATTGAACCATAATAATTTAAGGATTAAAAACATAATCCTTTAAAAACGACAAACAGACATTTCTTTCTCACGTGCAATTTTGCCACACAAAACCGAGGGTGTAATTGCACATTGTGTTTTTGTATTGAAAATGTAAATCAAATTTTGTCAAATTATTAATGGGCAAAAACTTAATCATCCCGAATAATATTTATTTTAGGCCGTACATGCAATACAAACACACACGCACGCATTCAACTTAAACCAACAACAACAGACATAAACGGCCAATATTTTATCTAGATTACTAATATTTGCTTGCACAAATACAAATGCATTGAGACAATTTAATCTCTAATCAAAATTCAAAATCATACACTTTCCTAAATTCAGCCCCACACGAGCAAAACACTTGCATAGGCATAATGCCTGTATGTATGGCTGTGTGAATTGAATACTAGTTATTGAATATTGCGCAATATTATATGCAGTATTAACTAATAATAGAAACAACAATAACAAAAATATAACAGCTCCGTCGTCTTCATCTATTCATCTAAACCATACGCCTGTTTATTGGTTTGGTGGCATAGTTGACCAGTGATGGGCAGGCGTTTTAATCCCTAGATGACAGCCAAATGGTGTTTCGGGGAATAATTGGCATAAGCAATAACAAATATAAAAACATTATTGCGCTCCCAGATGTAGAAAATTTTGCACTAAGGCGAATGTGATCACACGCTGAACTTGTGTTTATTTATTTGTTTATACAAAAACAAATTACGAGTATTTAACTTTCTATATTTACTGTAGTTCACAATGCAGGGCCAGTTTTTGACTTTGTAATTAAAAATCGTTTATCTTTAAGTTCTATCTAAAAACCAATTTAAGTTGTGCAGTGCTTTCATTAATGATACTTCAATAGGCTACGTATGGCACTTAAAGCCATTTTCGGGATTGGTATTTGGCCGGTTTTACTTTTATTTAATAATTATTTTTTTTTTTTTGCGCAAAATTTTAAATAACATCTGACATTAATTATTGAAACGAAGTGCTGTTAACGCTTATGGAATTCAAAGAAAATTCGCATTTAGTGCAGACTTTGCATTAAATATTTAACACGTTAAATACACATTAGTGTTGAGTGCAAAACGTAGCTATATTTTGTTCCATTGTAATTTAAAAAATGTAACACTTTATAAGGGTGCGTGTAACCTGAAAAATATATTACACAATTATTATGCATTATTGTTTTTTAGAAAAGAAAACACCATTCATTTTATTTGCTTCTGTACAATATTTGCTTGAAAAATCTTTATTTTGAATACGAAATTCTCTTTTATCTACAATGTTATTATGAAAACAAGGCTGGACTTGTATATATATATTTGCTTTTTTGTAATGCAATATTGTTAAAAACGACACTTTTTAATCAGAATTTTGCCTTTTTACATTGTTTTTTGCTTTTATTTAGACATTTTTGATCGTGAAGATTTTGCACCACTGCAGAAATCGACTAAATAAGTAACAAGGTCGTGTTTAACTTAATGATTTATAAATAAATTTAATTGAAATCTTTCTTCTTTCCTTTAAAAACTAAAGAAACATGAAAAGAAGAGTCAATTAAATAAAATTGTGTGGACAAAACGTGAAATAAGGATATCGCAAATGATGCCAATTCTTTTCACGCATCGCAAAGCGCTGGGCAAGTACCATATTTGAGCAAAATTATTTAAGTTGAGGCATTTGAATCATAATTAATATTTTTCTTTTTCCATTTCCATTTTTTTTGGAAATTCTCTCACACATTTCCGAAAAAGGGTTAAAAAACTTTTGTTAAACATAAAAATTTGATTGTGAAAAATTCACTGCGTGAATATTTGATGAAACTCTTTGGAGCTGGTTTTTGTTATTCTCATTTAACAAATTTTGTAAAAAAAATGCAGAGGGAGGAATATAAAAAGGCAAACGAATGAATGTTTGCGGGTAGTATTGGAACTGTAAAATTGTTGTAGTGTTGGTGTAAAGGAAAAAAAGTAGAGGTCATTGTTAACAAATATAATTTAAGTAAATTAGATGTGCTCGAGCGAGTGTAACAAAAGGATTGATTGTGTCAACTGACATTTGTGTTGTAGTACAACAAATTTTTGAAAGGTTTTATAGAAAAATGTCAGTTAATAAAAACTGACAGCTGCTCTTAGTCACACAAATTTGTTTAACACTGAGAACAATAACATTTTTGTTTTATGGCCGCTGTTTTGAAGGATACTTAAGGAATACTGTAGATACTTTAGGAGCGTTGACAAAAAGTGGATCTCATTTTTATCAACATTGTTTGGTGTACCAAGCATTTAAGCCATGTTTACACATTATTCGTAACCCTTTTTGGTGAAAAAGCGTTAATAATGTTTTAAACTGTCTCTAAATATTACATTCTGTTTTTTGTATTTTTCTTTTTATTTTCTTCTTCATCCTGACCTTTGAGAATTAATATATTCAACATGAGTAGACATTATTTAAGATCATGTTTTTCATTCTTTAATGCGGATACTTAAAACGGAAGTTTGAACTGAACAATGGTTTTTAAATTTGCATATTTTTATATGTTTGTTAATATGTTTAGTTAAACGGGTAGGTATTGGTGGCTTTACCTTTTTTCGTGTTTTGGAACGTTTCCTTTACATAAGAAGACATTTCTTCTGTCAACTTTAACTATGAAGTATTCGTTAATTAATAAAGTATCCTTATTTGGAAAAGGGTTCTTCGGCAAAATCTTAAAATGTGTTTGCTCATTTTTTTTAAATTACTGTTGTTGGTGACCATAAATAACCGACCACTTCGTTTAATTTAATATAATTTAATGTCACGTGTCCAATTTATGTGTTCAATTGACAACCCTTTTGCTTCCTTGCTGCTCATGACTGCACTTCATACTGGTTTTCTTGTTTGATGCTCATGTTGTTCAGAAACTGATTATTTAAATTAATAAAAATTATCATTAAATGTCCCTACATTAACAAACTCTTTAAATATAAACATAACAATGTTGTCGTACGTTTCATTGTCTAATGAACGTTCAACAATTTAAGACGTTTCTTTTCGTACAGAGTCAGGAGACTCCTCACAGCAAGCAAGTTTTTGTTGTGCTGGTCGTCGACAGAATCATCGTCCCTTATAGACATTTATTGAATTTTAATTTCTCTTGTTAAGGCCAGCCAGGCAGAAGGTTAATAACAACTCTTAACATCAGCCACAATGCTTTGGCCTCATTCAATAAAAACAAACAGCAAAAGTGTAAACGAAATGTCCTTGTTGCAAACTCTATGTGCTAAAGCACTATACATATAAGTACATCCTGGAACAGATTTCAAAATCCCAACGACCCCTTTTTCGCCATGCATACAATAAAAACACATATACAGGGTGGCCCAAAAGAAACGAAGGGATCTAAAAAGTCTATTATTTCTTTTTTTAAAGTTAATTACAATTTTGCTTTGTTAATGAACTAAAAATTTCGGTAATTAATTAAAATTAATTTGGGTAAAGCGAATTTTCCTTCTTATTTATTAAAAATAATAAGAAATCTTACACTTATTGCTTTTGTCAAAAAGCAATTATTTAATAAAATCTAAAAATATCTCTCTGTTTAAACATTTATGTGTATGGACATGCAAAGAAAATGTCTTCGCGATCAGCTACTTATCTTTCCATTCAAAAATGAAAACGAGCGTTGGCTATTAGAAAATTCATTTAAAGTTAGAATAACTGTTTGGGCCCGGCGCTGTTCGGGATTTCCATATAACAATCAAATATTTTAGAATTTGCTAATAACTTGACCCCATCGCTATCTACCGGCTAAAAACTTTACGAGGAAACTTATTCTTGTTTAATAAATATATTTTGTGAATTTCAGCCAAATTGTACCATAAAAAATTTAAATATCACGACAACAGCGCCACCTATCGGGAAACATGATAATTTATTGTCAAAGTTTGGTGTCAATCGGTCCTTTTAACTTCCAACAGTTTACTGAAATTCCCCCAAAAATGTCTTTTTTGTTTTATTGAATATTTTTATTTCAAAAAATATCTAAAAAAAAACATTTTTTATCTGACCATCACATTAAAAATGAAGCGGATCAAAAAGAGTTAGTAGAAGTATGTGATACGGAAAGTGAAAAGTTACCTTTGGGCAGAAAATAAGACTTGGAGGAAAGAGAATTTGAAGTAAACAAGTTGATTTTGATGCGTCTGAATGCTTTTTGTGGCTGTCGAGGTCGCTGATCACGAATCTGGTATTCGATTTTTAAACTCCAAAAAAGCGGATCCATTATTGCGGAATCCAATTTGACGGAATTTTTGTAATCTAGTGGATTTGCTCGAAAGTCGTCATTCAGGTGTTTTCGGGGTCGCTAATTACGTATCTGGTATTGGATTGTGAATCTAACGTCAGACTTTCAAAATTTCAAATATCGGAATTTTTATTAAGAATTGAGCGGATTTGCTTAAAGCTAGCGATTTTAAAACAATTCTAATCAATTTAAAAAAACTAATCCGTCATTTTTGAATTTTAAAATCTAATACCAGATTCAAAATCAGCGACCCCAAAAACGCGATTCAAGCAGATTAGATAAATTTCAGAACAGGTTGTCACATCGTACTATTTTTACTTTTTTTTTGTCCAAAGTGACTATTTTGACTAAACAAGTTCAGTAGATAAGCTGTGGTTTGTTGCTTTAGAATGAGCGTGTTGTCTACTATAAGAATCGCCAAAAAAATAAAAATAGCATTTTTCGACCCATCGGTCCCATTTTACTTTGCCTGCCACGTATGTTTTCTTATAAATATTGGAATCAAGTTTCTTAAAAAATATTGAGTGCTGCCAAATTATTTTCGAAAGCCATGCACATATTTTCGTAGCTAAAAACTTCGAAAGTTTCAGGTGATGGACATGTTTTTTTATGAACTCTTCACCCTTAAGTTGATTTCTGTAATATCTTTTCAAAGAGCTTTACTTTGTTAATTTTTCTTTTTTAAATTCCATGAAACAAAGAAAAGCTGTTAATAGAATTAGCAGGAAAAAAATTAAAAAATTTTGATACTAAAAAAATTATCTACCACGAAGACAAACTTGAGCAGTGGCAATTTATATTAATTAAAGTTATTTTATTCAAAGATGGCACAGAAGCTATTTTCCCGTGATATCTATTCATTTTCAGAATTCAGGGTTAACTAAAAACAAGCTGTAAAATATAATATTTCTTAATTATTGTTGTGTGCAGACAAGCAAATATTAAGTAAAAATCCACTTAATATAAATGTATGCCCCCTTAAAATTTGTATCTACTAAATTTGCCCCTCAATGTAGTAAGACCCCCTTAATCATGGGGAAAACCCCTAAGCTGAAAATTCTAAATTAAAATGGAAGACATCAACGCGTTGATCTCTTAGTGTTTACCAGATGCATCACGATTATTGATGCTTTGCAATATTTTTTCTAAATTAATTTAACTTAATATTTATTTGAAATTTTTAAATTCATAGCCGTGCATTGTAACTAATTTCTATTTCAAAAATTAAAATAAAATATGTTAAATTTATTTTAAGCTACTTTAAATTAAATTTAAATAAGTTTCGATGGATTTACAATGACGTTTTTCAAATTGTATTCCTTCTCTTGCAAATCAAATACACTTATTTTTTAATTGATTTTATTCAAATTAATAATATAAGAATATATTCAAATCAGTAAGAAGAACACAAATAATTTAAAATTCGTTTCAAAAAAAAATTCATTTAAAAGATATGAATATAATACATTTGTGTAAAACTCCTTGAGAAAAATAATTTTAGATTTTGTATTGAATAAATTTAAAATTCAATAAATAATGCTTAACTGTCTGTTTTATTAAAACAACAATAAAAACAACTCCAATTCGCTTTTGTTGTTCTAACCGAAAATTTTTATTTTAATTTCGAAAGCAGGCAGTAAATATTTTGTTTCAAGAACATTTTTTTAAATTAGATATTTAAGTCTGAGTTATTGATATTGTTATTAACTTCAACTGTTTAAAGATAACCGGAAATGAACTGGAAACTTCTCTTTGGCTTTTACCCAACTGATGCAATAAGACGTTTGGAGTAAGTATGTGGATGTTGTTTATAAATCGCACTTGTTCAACAATACTGTATTAACTAAAAATTTAAAAGTTTAAAATATAAGCAAAACACTTTTTAATTTAGAATTAAAGGCATATTACACAGAATTTTTAAATCAACCGTGTTATTACCAAAAAGTATATGAATATTACGTGTCGATTTTTTATAAAATTTAATAAAATTCACAATTACCCAGAACAAGAACTTTATGTGTACAGTTTTTTGCGCATAGAGAGCACCAAATTGGCTACAACCGGTACTCTTCGTAACACATTTCCCAAATTTTATCTTGATTTTATAAAATTTAATAAATTCAATGATGGTCTTTGAAATCGTCGTACTTTTAATGTTTGTTTTATAAAATGTGACTCATTTTTTTTATTCCAGTATTTTATTATTTTATCTTCCTCATTTTTCAAGACAAAATTTTCAAAAAAAAAATTAAGTGAATTTGAATAATTCTATTTTCTACCAATTGAATTGTTGAATTAAAATTTTAAAACTAAAAATTTTGTTTTCTTTTTTATTTGAATAAAACTGATTTAAAAAATATTCTGCTTGAAATATTTAAATATGAGACTATTTTTCTGACCATTTCCCTCCAATTTTGTTTTCACGAACTTTAACTTTTTTCATTTTTCCTATCCTTTGGATTCGAAACAGATAAGTTTTAAAATTGTTCATAACGCTCAACCTTAGTAAAGATTAGTAGTAATTTCTCTTGATGTTTTCACTATTTTGCCATATTAACGAACTAGTCATAACTTTTGTCGTCATAATATTCCTTATTTTAAGTTTAACTGTTATCTTAACCAATAGAATATTCATTAGGATTTTTTGAACAAAATTGTCCGTAACTATTAACATACCAACTTTTATTTATCCATCACAAATCATTCGCATGTCTCTGTGTCTTAAAGGTTAAAAACAGTGTCAGAATATTCAGTTTTGGAAAAAATTATAATAAAAGTCTTGTCTTTTAGAAGAGTTGTTAGTGAAATTCGCTAGTAAACCCGTATAAAGCTGTTTTAGGTTAAATTAGACATGGGCCGGCCCAGCAAAATTAAAGAAAGGATGTGATGACATCAAGCGCCACAGATATATTTAAGTAGAAAAGGATTTCATCTTTATTTGTTAAACAACAATGTCAAGTACTTAATAGTTATATATAAAAAAAAAAAAAATAAATTGAGAACTTAATTAATTTGAATATCTGTTAAATGGTTTGAACATTCAACTTCATTCTTTGCATTTATGCTTCAAATATTTACACTGTAGAGTTTGTGTACATATTTTTATTAACACATTAATTTGTAATATGGATAAATAATATGAATGTTCTAGTATGTCATTATAGCGACTACTTAAATTCAAAGAAAAATTGTTCATCAGCATTGAATCAATTTAATAAATAAGATATGCTGATGCTCGTCCTTGTTTAATGACCAGTTGTTTCTTGTTTTCGTTCATATTTCAAATGAATGTTCGCATTGTACATTAATTTATGTTCAGTTTTAATTGAATGCTTTTTGTATACAACATTTTTTTTCTGTTGTGATGTCAAGATAAAAAATGCGAATAAAATTTTAAAAACTCGTTATTGAATCGGAGTGTTGTGGTAATGGAAGTTTGTATTCGTACATAATTTGTGTACTGAATAAATGCTTAAGTGGAATAAGTAGATGGATATTAAAGTTTTTATAAAAGTTAAGGAAAAAAATTTAATAATCATAACAACTAAAATGGATATTTAAAAAATGTTAATTTAATGATAATCTATTTGGGTTAATAACTATTTAACGAAAGAAATATTCCAGTCGCTTCGTTTAAGTTTAATTTCAAACCCAATTGTGATGATAAACAAAAAAATTTTAATTTTATCTTTTTAACTGCAAACCCCCAGTATTTTGGATTTAATTACACTTTTTTTCTTTTGCACTCATGTCTGCTTCAGCTAAAGACAATAACACATTAGCTTGTAAGTAGAAGTGTCAAAAACATTACAACAATTTGCCAAAAACAATCCAGCTTCTCGCATTGTTTTCTTCTCTTCTTCTGCCGACTCTGCTTAATGAAATTCATTATTTCCACTTCAAAATTTTTTAATGAGCTTCAACCAATTTCACCAAGTTTAGTTAAAACCAACTTTTACTTTAACTTCCAGTTTTTGACAGTTATAACTTATAGTTAACTATAACTGAACTTGGTGAAATAGGCCGTTAGTGAATTTCTAAAGTTTCAACATTTTTATATTTGGTTAAATACATTATAGAACAAATAGAATTCTGGAACTGAAGCAAACGCCTACGAGTGAACACTTTGTCAATCTTAATTATAACCACGCTATACATCCAGTCGTACACAGGAACACATGTTCTTTATATACAAACAGAATTTAAGTTAAGCAGTATTTTGTGGTTTAAAATACACACTTATTCGTATTTTGTACATTATTTCATATAAATTAATGAAAAGTAGATAATCGATAAACCCTTTAGAGTATACATTTTTTTTAATTTTATACACATTTGTCTAAAACTAAAACAAACATGTCGAATTAATAAAATCTGTCTTCAAAAGGATTTGGGTGTGTGTATGCATATGGGTATTTATATGGGTATTTCCATTATGTCGGTCTGTCGAACAACTAAAACTTATTTTTATTTAATTGTTGCAAAGTTAATTTTTAAATCAATTAATCTGTTTTCTTAGCCAACAGCTTATATGTAACCCCATTTAAATCGGGTTTGATTTTGTTAATAATAATTTTAATCGCTGTCGACCTCATGAAATTCATGTGGTATCTGTTGTTGTCTTAGCTGTTTATATATTTTTGACCATCGCTTTTCACTTTTGGTAGCATTCATCAAGTTTTCTTTCTTGCGTTCGCCACTTTCGCCGTTTTTGTCTTTTCCAGACTTGATTAAATCAAAAGTATGTAGGAACATTTTTTAAAATTTTTCTAATTTCACAGTTACAATATTTAATAAACGTTTGGTTTGTGCATTTGATAACAACTGTTGTTTGTAATTTCGCACGGGACATAAAATTATGCGATAATACAACGCAAAAACTAAAAGCTACTTAAATGTGCAGCATAGTATCTCCAGCAGTGTTACCAATTTAGCCAGTAAGTGGTTAGATTTAACCATTTTCACCTTTTTTAGCCACTAAAAAATTAATTTAGCCACTTGCTTAGCCATAAAAATTTGTTTGCCGTTTTTTCTTTTAAATTAATAACTTTTATTTTCTCATAGACATTTTTAAAAGTAAAATAAACATTTTAACCAATTAAAACGCATTTAAATTACAACTTTTACAAATGTTGAAAATTGCTAAAAAAGAATCACGATGAAATTTGCAAACTGGATCAACACAGATTTTTACTATAAAGTTGCTCTCACTTCCATGGTAAAATGCTGAAGTAGAGAGGGTGTTTAACCAAGTAAACATGGTTGAAAGTAAATTGAGAATTAGATTACATTTAGCAACCGTTAATACTATTTTATCGATTAGGAAAATAATTTTACGATAACAATAAAATATTCATACATACAGCCAGGGATCAAAAAACAGCGATTGTTCACATTTAATGAATTTGGCCAAAGACAAATGAAGAAGTGGAAGAAATTACAGTTTTTCTCTTTTACTGCAGTTTTTTAATATTTTTTTTTTTTAATATTTTTAATAAAAATATAATTAAATTAATTGCTTTTAAGAACTGTGAACTTGTCGGTCTCAGTGGAAAAGCCTTTATGTATGTACGTGTGTTTTTTTGTGCCAGAACAAATCAAACAAATTTTAATGTTTTCGTTCACAGCAGAATGTTTCGAGCTATTTGTACGTATGTAATTGTTATTATTGTTACTGTTGTTTAAATGATGACTTTAATATCCTGTATTTAGGTTTCCTGTCTTGAGTTTTAAATTTGAATTTTTAATCACTAAATGAAAAATGAATGAAATTTTACTCAATGCAAATACAAGTTAATGAACGAATTAATGAATGAATGTACAAGCACAAGCACAAGAAACAAATAACATTTTTAACGTTTATCATTTGAACAATAAAAATTTTTTTTTTTCAATTTAGCACACATTAATCCAATTCACATTACTTCATAAACATTATATTATCTTAACAACAACCCTAAATGTACTTTTAACTTTCACGTTTTTTTTAATATGGGTGAAGGGATAAATTACAGACAGCATTTGCCAGTGTTTGTAATAAAAAAGCCATGCTGAAAAAATTTACAACAAAATTGCAATTAAACATTGCAAAAACCACAGACCGACTAGACTTATCAAAAAAAAAAAAAAAAAAAAATAGTACCACTGCTGTATTCTAATTTCGGGACAGCCAGTTATGTCCTGACATTACGGGAAAGAACAAAAGCACTAAGCGTATTCTATTAGCTCGATTAATTCCACTTTTTTAGACCACTGTAAAGTTTTATTGATATTTTTAGGAGTGCAAGTAATACCGCTACTCATTGTCCACGAAAATGGGAGCAATATTCAGCTTAATGCTAAATCCATAAAATGTAGACTCAAAAAAATGTATTGGTCTAAATGAAGGGAAAACTTAATTCGGTGTAAGCCCATCCCAATCTATTTTTAACAATTCATTGTCTTGTTAACATTGTGTGCAAACACATTTCTAATGTAAACACTTTCGTTTGGTTCTTGTTGAAAAAGGTGGTAGTTTAGATGGAAGAGAGGAGGTGGAAGTTACGAAATACCAAAGTTACTCATCTTGTAATTGGTTAAACAAAAGGTTCGCACGTGCGTTTGTCTCTACATCACGAATGACAACCGTAACAGCGTTTCTAACACGTTACGTTTGCAAAAATTCTTTTGACAGTATTGCATTTTTAACACGTGTTGTTTGTTTTCCATCGTCGTTGTTTACATATCCATGCCTATTTACCATGACCTGACAAGGATTTCCACTTTTTTTAATTAGATCGTGGTTATTGCTTTTTACGTTATACAGGAAAACACAGTTAAAACGAACTCAAAAACATAAAAAGCCTGCATTTTTAAACAAAACTAAATAACATAAAGTAAAGGAAAGATATCAATCTAGATTGAGAAATATAAAGAGTTCAAGGACCCTACCGTGAATAAAAATTTGTATTTTGTATTTGTATTTATTAATTAGATTTTCTAACACAACAAGACACAATATCTTATAAATTATAGTATTAGAATCAGACACGATAAAAATTCCTTGGGAGTTTTTTCCCTTTTCCCATTTTTGCAATTAAATTAACATAGGAAAAATGGAGAAAGGGAAAAAACTCCCAAGGAATTTTTATTCACGATAGGGGTGATTGTTTTGGAAACCCAAAATTGTCCTCGTTATAAAATATAAAATTTCTCTATTTTTATATTCCTTGTCAAAACCTATTTATTGCCATTTCTGATGTATGGATGCGAATTATTTGCCAAATGTGATGCGGCAAGTACAAGAAAATTAAACTCAGTCTTTAAAAGCATTGTACGATACGTATATGGCGTGAAAAGGTTTAATTTTATTTCTCCTTTTACGGTAAAATTATATGGTATTCAGTTTGATGACCTTCTCAAAACAAGAGTACTGATATTTATGCACAAAATCGTGTTTACTCAACAACCACAACATCTGTATAACCGCTTAACCATATCTAGGTCTAATAGAGGTAAAAGAATTTTATTGTTTAGACACCAAAGTTTAACTTCCGATTGGCAATTTTTCCTTAATGCAATCCGTCTTTGGAATCTACTCCCACATAATATACAAATAACTAGTAACGCACTGAGCTTTAAAAAAAGCATTTTAAATTTTTTTGCACGTTAATTTTTTCATTTTTTTATGAATTTTAAATATTATTATTTTGTTAATTTTCAATTTAATTTATTAATTTAATAATTTTTTTTTCTCTTTTAAATTTTTTCTTTTGTTTTAAATTTTATCATTTACAAATTATAATTATAAATGTTTCTGCTAAAACAATGTTCTATACTGCAATAAGAGGCTTTAAATCTTGTGTATAGAATTGGAAATAAATAAATAAATAAATAAAATAAATAAAATAAAATAAATAAAAAAGGTCCGGAGGCAAATGTTCGCTTTAAGCAAATTGCTTTCTATCCTCTATGTGCAATAACCGTATTCTACTGTACTTAAGAGAACTGATTACACCTCACTGAATCTAATGATTTTTTTGTCTTGTAATTTCTACTAAATAAAATAAATTTATGAAGTAGTGAAACTAAAAAAATAATAAAAGTCATTTGAATGAATTTACGTATTGGCTTAAACGTGGTAATGAATGTTTGAGTTAAATTTTAAAAATAAAATGTCTTCTATACAAAAAGTGTGGATTGTAAGCTGTGTTGCCGACTCTTCACCAACGAAAATGGCTTAGTTTTAAATTAAATAATGGCTAATCAAGATTTATTATAAAAGGCTTTTGTATTAGAAAAAAATAAATCAAACAAATTTTTAACACTGAAATTTCAAATAAAAGAATAATATTTTCTTTGTATTAATACATTTGGTGTAAGAATAAAATACACATTAGAATTTTAAATAACTAAATTATCGGTAAAATATATATTTTAATAGTAAAAGTCATTAACATTAACCTAATAAGAAAAATTCTTTACTTCTGTTTTAAGTTGTCGATATTCCCCGAACTTTCCGTATTAAAATTTAATTCGATTATTTATTTGTTAATCCATCATAAGTTTCGAACGAAAACATTATCTAATAATTTGGTTTTGTTTTTAATGTTAGTTAAGCGAAAGAAGTCTTTGTTTGGAAATAGATGAACAAAGTAAATATTAAGGAAATTATTAATAACTATTTATTTATAACTTCGTCTACAAAATAATGTGTTGAGTAATCTTAAAAAAGTAAAAACACTACTTACAATTCTACTGAAAGAACCAATGAATTTTGCAAGGGATGTCCCAAAATGAGCGCATTTAAATGTAAGTCATTGTTATACCCTTTACCGAAGGTAATTGGTTATATATAACTTTGTCATTCCGTTTGTAATTTCAACAATATTAGACCCTATAAAGTATATATATTCTGGATCCTTATGAGAAGGAAAGTTTAAATTCGGATGTCCGTCCATCTGTCTGTTGAAATTGTTTTTCCGAAGCCCCCAGATATGATTGGGGCTTGGTTGGTTATATTTCTGTTAGGTATTCTTATTATAATTTCGCTACTGAAATTCAGCCAGATCGGTCTAAAAATGGCTGAGATATAAGCAAAAAATCACGACTACCTCTAATTTTTTCCAAAAATTCCGTATTGTTGTTGTATTTTTATTGCTTTTTTCTGTATATCTGGAGAACGGCAAGAGCCAAAGTTTAAAAATTAGGTACACACATTTATGTTATCTAAACACAGCATCCCACAAAATGTGGCCTGGAGTGGAGAAGTGGGCGTGGTACCTCCCGTACAAAAAAAATATCAAAAATAGTATAAAAACCTGCATTTTTGCACAGTCATATGACCTATGGTTGTCTCTTATGTATCAAAAGATCTGAACTCTTTAGTAGAAAATATTTTATGAATAACTCGGAAAATCGGCTCAGATACGAATAAGTTATGGCCAAAATAAAAATTGTTTTTAAAATACCCACTTTCTGGAACCATATTTCTTCCCGAGTCCAAGTTTTATAACCCAACTAACTAGCAAATTTCTTTTTAAACACGTCGGTATTTAAATCTGTCAAATCGGTAAAAAAAAATGGCTGAGTTATAATCAAAATACTGAAATCCCAAAAAATTACTCTTTTTTATACATAACTAGATGACCCGGCAAACTTTGTTTTGGCATATAACTTATTTCTCTCACATGTTACAGTGTCTGCATGCCAAATTTAAAGAAACCCGGTTGATTAGTTAAGAATATAATAAAAATGATGGGCTAAAGTTCTTTCCAGATGCTACACCACTTGCCTGCCAAATTTCAAGAAAATCCGTTGATTAGTTAAGAATATATAGGGAGGGGGAGCTTTTACCCCTGTTGCTTTATTTCACGCCCTAAATAATAAAAACTATAGGTTTGAAGTACTTTCCGGCTGTAACACTATTTGCCTGTGAAATTTTAAGAAAATCAGTCGATTAGTTAAAGCAGATAATTGGAGGAGGAGCTTTTACCCTTTTTGCCCTATTTCACATCCTATTCCTTATTTCCTTTCAGATGTTACAGTTGCATACAAAACACAATTTTCGGTTTTTTTCGATTTTTTTAACCTTTTTTTTGGGCTTTTCTGTACTTTCTTTTTTTCTAAACCTTCCTCGTGTTAAGACGGAAAAAAAACCATACAAATGGGTCAAGTAGTTCTCGAGTTTTAGCGAGACTTAGACACAGCGTTTGATTTTGATATATATAAATAGATAAATTTGTCCCTTAATATATTTAATAGCAAGCAAACATGTGCAAATAATGAAATGCAATTAAGCGATTAATACAACATATGTAAATATACATATATTTAGATATACGTATGTATAAACTTCTGTTCTTTCCCAACCATGGTGAAGGGTATATAAGATTCGTCATAGCCGAATATAGCTCTCTTACTTCTTTTTTACCTAAATACATCTGAAAAATAAGTGGCTATAGAAGTAGTAATAGAAGAAAGCTACTAATTAATGAGTGAAAAGAGCTAATCGTTTTGGAAAAGTAAGCGATGTTTATACTGGGAAATACATACATGTTATGAATTTAATTTTCAAATTCAAAACTAACTGATTTTTGTCTAAATACTAATGCACTTTTGTAATAAATCAGCAATAAACTAGAAAAAATATTGTTCAAATAAGTCAACGACCTCTGAAAGTTGAAAAGACATAAAGGACCTCCTGTGTTATAAAATATTGTTCCTGCTGTTATTGGCAACTATAAAAATAAAAATATGACAAACATTTTTGAAATGAATTACGAAAAAGAAAGTACATAATATCAATGAAAGCAATAATAAAATGAATCACAATAAAAACTTCGTAGTAGGAGTAACACGACAATGCGACACAACTACCACCAGTTGTTCCACTACTACTGCCTTTTCACGAGGACACAAACACACATACATACATTTTACAAAAGTCTTTTCCACAAGTCTTCCATTAAATCTAATCGCATTAAACGATCAGAAAAATCCAGTGAATTAAAGTGACATAAAGAATTACATTAACAATTATAGAAAATGTGAATGTGTGTGTGTGTGTGTGTGTCTCCTATTTGAACACACAGTAAATTATTACTTATTATCTGCCATTCTCATACTGTCCTTTCATTAAATAAAAAAAACTGTGTTTCTAGCGTTTCTGAAACATCGACAAGTATTGAAGAATTATAGGAAACTAACGGATTAACGATTATATTTAATTATTTAACAAAAGAAAAGTTTAATTATTGACTAAAAAATGTTTTTTTCTTTAGCTGGTGTTTTAAAGCAGGATTAACGAACCGCTTGAGAAACTATTTCTTTGTGCGAATATCCTTTTGCAAATATTTTTTCTTCTAACGATAAAAATTTTAATTTTCAATATAACTAAATTTTCAAGATTGAGGTCTTTTTTTAATTTTCTATAAAAAAAAAACTTTAAACGTTTATTTTGACCAATATTTCGGCACTTCTTTGAGAGCCTTCTTAAGGGTTTTTTACTTTTCTTATTAAACAAACAAATTAAAATGACAAATTAAAAAATTTTTTCAATTAAATACAAAAATATTTTTCAAATCAAACTTGATATATTACAAAGAAGTGCCGAAATATTGGTTAAAATAAACGTTTAATATTTTTTTATATAACAATAAAAAAAGACCTCAAACATGAAAATTTAGTTATATTATAATAATAAAGGTCGAATAAAATACATATTATATAAATTTGAATTTTCGCAAATTTAAAAAAAAATATAAAATTTCGAAAATAACTTTTTTATATTCTGCTTTGTAGGCCCCTGGACCCGCTTTCTTACAGAATGCAATGAGTAGAATTTTATTTTTATGTCTATTGCATTTTTAACTATTTTATAAGAGAACCGATAAAAAATAAATTTTCATTTCAATCGTACGTATATGAAAGTAATTTGTGAACGTTTTTAAATTTCTTACCGCAATTAATTTGCCCACTTTAAACGTACATATGTATGTACGTAAAGTTAATTGAATTTTTTTAAAATTTCATTGCATTTTTTGTCATTTTAATATATTGCATAAGAAACTAATTACTCTTATGACAATACGTCGCAATTAATGTTTTAACCGCAGCATATGTCAAGATAGATAGACACACGTTTCTAACCAAATTGCAAACACGTACAGGGTTCTTTGGTTTTTCAAATTTAATGGAATTTCCATTTTTTTTTATAATAAATATGTTTGTTATTTTACTTTGTTTACTCTTAATGTTCTGTCAATAGAAATTGGTTTCAAAACGAATGTATGTACAAATAAGTCTATGACGTGTGACTTTTCTTTTCCGTATCCGGTACTGGTAATATTTTCGTGCATAGTCGTCCTTTAAATGTGCGTATTTTTAAATGCAAGTCAACCTTTTATAAACACATATGAGTATATTAATGCACATGGGGATGTTATAAGCCCGTAGTTATTGTAACTGGTTTCACATTTAATACATTTTTTAGTTAAAATTGCAATGCCAAGAGCAAATTAAAAAAAAATCCAAACCAGAGTTTAATTATTAAGGGATCCTTTTTCTTGTTTTATAACTTTGGTAAGAACTTCTCTCATCGAAAAGATTTGAAAAAAAAAATTTCATCGTTTCTTGAAAAATTAGAAAAAACTGTTTCTGTAACTCATGTAGAAAACTATCAAAATAGATAACGTCGTTACGTTAAAAAGGTCATCATTTTCACTTGATGCCGATGTGAAATTGCAGACGTTGAGAGCGCCAGTTACACTTATCGTTGACGGCGACCAAAATTTACTGAACTTGGAAAATTTGCAACGACGGCGGCGAAAATACAACCGTCAGCTTTACCTAGTAATGTAAAGTGCGACTTTAATATTTGTTGTTTGCAAAATGGCTTTGAAAAAATTCGCATTTTTTTCAAAAATGTTAAAAGCAAAGTAATTTTACATTGAAAAAATCAACCAAAACCAAAATAATTATCTCTTCCGTGTTATTATTCATTGCATTTTGCATTTTCAATTTATATTTTTGTGTTGAAATTTATTCTCACTCCATTTTTATTCGTGAGTTTATTTAACAGTTCAACTCACAAACACAACAAACACTTTTTCTGTAAATTGGCAAGGAATTTCCTTACGTGACAGCCAATGTTACAGACGCAGTTAAGTGAGAAAAATAGTTGTCTGTTTAAATTTATGGCGTTTTTGTTTAATTTCTCACGTTTTAAACGAAAAGTTTCTCGACGCGGGAGTTACAGAACATGGGCACTGGCGTAGTTTTTAACGTTCAGAACTGCTGGGTCCCAAAGCATGTGCATGCGCTATTGATAGAGTGCATCATACAAATATGCCTAATACTGTTGCAATCGGTAGCATTGTCAAATTTTACTGCTTGGTTATTGCAATTAGAGGGGTAATAGTGCCATTAGGTTTTTAATAAATGTCTTCCCTTTGTTGTTTTTTTTGTTTGCATGACTGTATAATTTATCTATTCGATCCCCTTTAAATTTCATTTAAAAATAGTTTTTACATTTCACATTTAACAATGTTTAATTGTGAGGTTTTAATTTAAAATGTTTGTTTATGGATTGCATATTTATGTCCTTAGAAGGATGGCTAAACTTGTTTGAGTTTAGTTTTATACACCTGATCTTCGATTAACGCATGCTTTTTCCAGATTTCCTATTTCCTTTAAAGTTTTACCTTAGAATTTTATTTTTCTAAACTTTTATATATTTTTTTTAATGATTATTGTGATTAATACGATTGCATAAAAATTATAAACTTAAATAGTACTATAAAAAGGTTTTCAATAACATATGAAAGGTCTCAACAATTTGTTTTAAAATGTTTATTAAATTTAGAGGGGTGTGCTGGAATTCGAAAACACAAAACGCAAGAATATAAAAAGTCGTTTTTTAATAAGATTTCTGTAAGAAAAGAACTCGTTCACAATGGAAGAACCAATTTCGTTTTTTGTTGCTGTTGTGAACGAAGTTTTAAACAGAATTTTATAACAACAAAACTTATAAAAATTAGACTAAAAGAGTATTTAAGACAACTTCCAAGTTCTTGCGATTTATGTTTTCGATTTCCAACACACCCCAGTTAGTTAAATCTCTAAAACTTGCGTCGATTATTAATTTTAATGTTAAATTGTCACCGCCATAATTTGTATGATTGTTTTTTGTTTTAAATGACTAACAAAACCGCTCGCTCACTCGTTTCTTTTTAGTAAAAGCCAAAAGAAACAAAAGCGAAAGCAAAAACATAAAAATTGCTTGAAATAGAATTTAGGTTTTTTTCTTTTTGTCGGAAAAGTTATTGAAACATTAAAATTATTTACAATTTCTTTTTTATATTTTTTAAAATTAGTTTTTTTATTTGTTATAACGATTACATTAATGAATATTATAAAGGAACAACACCCGAACATTCAAACAAAAATAAACGAGAATATTTTTTTAACGAAATATCTTCATGAAAATGTATTAAATGTAAAAATCTACATAAATATGAAAATTCATTTCAGCCCACTTGTTGTTCTCAAAAGAAAGACATTTTTGTGCGAAAACAAGTAAAAGTAATAGCGAAGACTTAATTTTATTTCGTTTTTAAAAAATCTCATCAAAAATTTTACGTTTCATAAATTTTCATTTCTCAATTTTGTTTATATTTATCAAGCTTGAAAACAGACATTGCGAAGAGTGAATTCTCTTTAGTAAAATTGGAAACAAATTTAGTGTTTTTGTTGTGGCAATAAAGTATCGTAAAATAATAAAAACTAACAAGTAAGAGTGCTAAATTTGGCTTCGGAAAATTAGGTAATACCGTTATTAAGAAAAAAATTATGTTTTGTGCCACGCCTACTTCTCCAATTCCGCCGACATTTTGCTAAGTTGATAATTGAGATGTTTGTACATAATTTGGAAACTTTGGCTCTTTTCGTTCCCCAGATATAAAAAAAAATAAAAAACAACAACAACCAGGGATTTATGGGTAAAATTAAAGGCATTCGTGGTTTTTTGCTGATATGACAGACATTTATAGATCAAGCGGGTTGAATTTCAGTAGCAAACCATAACGGAGTATATGTGACATAAATAATAACAACCTAGTCCCCATAATTTCTGGGGTCTTCGGGACACCCCTTTCATCATACACACGGTCAGACAGACATCCTTAAATTAACTTCGCTACTCCTAACAACCCACGATATACATTCTTTATATATACACGTAAAGAAAAAACATGGTTGTGGCAAACATATTCTTACAGCAAAATATTATCATAAGATTCATGATTGCAGTCACCATATTACGATTACTACTGAATCATTTTATGACCAAACATATTCGTAATATTACATCATAATATTTTTCCCTTAATCATATTCGTATCATCTTAATCATAAAAAGTTAAGAAGTTATCAAATAATTGTCACGTTAATCATAATAAAATTAGAAGTAATCACATTATGATACAGTGGTGCTGTGCTGTCACAACAATTAAAAAATAAATTAAAATTTTTTGCATCTATTTTTTATTTTGGGGCACTTTACAATTTTTTTTAATGGCAATACAATTTCTTTATTTGTTTTAATTTTTTTAAAATTATTTTTATAATTTGTATTTTTTTTAATTGTTGAACCACTCACTAACAAATAATTCGATGTAAAACAAACGTCACAACTGTTGGAAAATTATTTTGCAAATGGCGCTAACAAAATATTCTTAGAGTTAAAATATTTTGATTGTATCTTAAACATATTTTCAGTCAACAGTACTCAAATTTATAATTGCGATAAACTTTGATATGTTTACAGTAACTTTAATATTGCTGATATTAAATAAAAATAACAATTATTTGTGTACGACAAAAATATATATTGTTACAATAAACATAGTGTAGTTGCCGTAACCATGCCCAACCATATTTTTTCTCTGCGTGTACCCTTTTGCCTTCTTGTCTCAATTGAATTTTGAGTAATAGACCCCATACGCACAGTAAATATTTTTTGGCTTTATCTGAAGCAGAATTTCTATTGCAATTTTTTATATAAAAATCTTATGGAAACCAATTTTTTTTAAATGTAATTATTATAATTTAAACCAGCCTTAATATTATAAATGTTTCTTTAGGCCTCTCGTACACGACACAAATTTAACATCTGACTTTTTAACTCACCCTTTTTCAAAATGGTCCAGCACACGAGAGGTCAAAGCTGGAGCCGAAATATTTAAAATGGTATCTTAAAAAAGTCCAAGGTTAATTTTAAGGAGGGTACATCGAGCACGAATTTTGCTTCCATACAACTTGAGTCGGTCTAATAAACATACCTTTTATTTCCGTTGTCCGTATTAAAACAAAAACTTTTTTAAACAACTTACATTTCTAATAAATTTGGAATTTATTTAAACAATGGCATGTGTGTGTTTTGCAATTTGACAAGTCAGATGTTAAAATATGTCGCATACGGTAGGCTTAGTTAAAGAAATTTTTATATTTTATCAACATTATTTTTGTATTTTTTTTTCAATATTTTCAACATAAACAGCCATATTTTTGGGCTGTTTCACTACAACAGGCTGAACTACTGGTGTAAAATATTAATGATAAAATTAAGTTTCTAGAATCTTAAAGTAAAAAAGCTCATCAAACATTTAAAGTTCTGACTAAATATGAAACTGCACGTGTGTGTGTGTGTAAAGAACTCGTGGTGTTCTTTTTGCACATGACCCTCGTTAGGTTTATTAAACGTAATTCATGTTTATAAAATAAAGTTAAAAAAAAAATAATTTTTATTTTATTGCGAGTTATTTAAAAATAGAAAGCAGTTTAAATTTCTCCTTCATTTTACATGACTCATGATTTATTTATACGAGTATTAGTGAGGTTTTATTATATTTTTTTTGTTTCACTTAAGTGCGTTTTGGTTTAAAATGTTTTATTTTTTTGTTGCCTTGTTATCTTGTTCCTCCTTTAAAATGCAAAGCTTTGGCTCGGATTTTTATGTTTTCTGTCCTCCATGTATACACTTGATAAATGTTATTTTGTTTCCCATCTACCATAAACATTCATTTATACATGAACAAAACAAAACTGAAAAGAAAAGGACTCAGTCACAAGTTGAAGCGCAATCAACAACAAATCCTTAAATGCAAAACAAAGCAAAGAAAAGCCAAGACTTACGAACAGCCAAATAAAATCAACAAAAACATAATGCCAAAAAACGTGAACAGAAACAACGGAAAAAACCTTTTTTATTTTCCTCTATGTTTGTTTTTTCTTTCGTATAAATCGGTTTTGATGTAAGGGAAAAAGCCCATATGTGCTTGTGCGGCTCACAGTAAAAAAAAAAAACACTGACAAATGTCTGAGCGGCATATTGAAAATGTGACAGTGTGCAAGTGTGTGCTTGTGTATGGGTGTCGGCTTGATTGGGTTCGTACGTTAAGAACTTAATCCTATTTCGCGGTAAACTGCATAAATAACTGAATGACTCAATCACAAAATGATAGTTGCGGATAGGGAACTCGAACTAGACCAACCATAAAGAATTAAAAACTTAACAGAAAAAAAACAAAAACAAGAACAAAAGTAAATAAAAGAATTAACGAAACTTTTAACATCACTTGAACAATGATAAACAAATGACGAATAGCAAAAAATTTAAATATAAATAAAATGAATAATGCACAAACAAAGAAAATAATAAAAAGAATTGATTAGTTAAAATTATTGCGTGTTCCTGATTTTTATTGGTGTGCAGGATCAAAGGGTTCTCTTGGATATTTTGATGGCTGTTTGTGGGATGACTGACAACTCGATAAAAGCTTAAGAAAGCAATAATTTTAAGAATATGAATATTAAGTCTATCAAATTTAAATCCAAGCAATTCACCATTTTACAAAGGGATGGTTATTTGCCTTGGAGTTGTTATTTTAGGGTACCGTTATCTACACGCTCGTTTTTTTATTATTGTCTTCCATGTTCCTGCTGTTGCCCATTCACAGGGCGTAAATGTTAATTCCTTTTAATGGCTTGAAAGTCTTTCTAAAGTAAACAATGGCATTAAGGAAATTTATGATTCGGAAAAATAACCACATTTAACATATAAAAATATTTTAAATACCAAAAAATACATTTTATTCCGCATACATACAGTCATACGTAAGTTTGCTAGTGTGTGAGTGAGATAACATTGTCACACACACATACGCACGATGGGTTGTTAAGTTAACTTAAACTGTAAATTTCATTAAGGATTAACACAGGGATGCGTTTTTAAAACAAATTTATATTTATTAGATATTTATTCTAATGGATGAATAACAACAACAGCATCGGCAAACCGGGCGAGCATTAAAAATAACAAAAACGACAAAGACAACTAAATAAAAACAAAAGAGAAAAATATGCGAACCCTAAGCATGCGAGTGCGACCCAATAATTAAGTCAGTTGTGTAAGTGTGTGTACGTAATGTGAGTGTATATTATTCCCTTTTGTGCGTGTGTTGAATTGGGTTAAGACAACAATATGCAAACACTTAATATGGCCATAATCACTCTATGGGTGGGCATTAAGTGCAATTTACATTGTTATAAACACACTTTTTATTCCCCTTACACCTCCTTTTCTCTATATACTTCCCTTGTTTCATCCGATTGACGTGTTTGTAAGGTGTGTTTCAGTTACTTTGTGAAAAAGGTAAAATAAAAATGCGACAAAAGAAATATTTTAACAAGCTACATTTACAATTTTATATCATTCATATTCCAATCATGAAACTTTTTATTTACTTTTCGTTTTCAATAAAAATTTGCATAAAAATAAAGTTTATATTTCATATTTTCATACGGACAATACGAGTATGTATATAAATGTATGGAATCATGTGTTGGAGTGTGTGCGTAGTAGGAATAATAAAAAATAAGGACATTTCAAAAAAGAACAAAATATACAGCTGGATGTCTTTGAAAAGAAAAGACAAAAAAATTCCTTCAACATTTAGAGTGAGTAATGTTGTTTATACCGCAAATATCTGTCGTTGTAAAGTTAATTTAGCTATAAATTTAATTTTTGTAAAATAACGGGCATTTAACAGTAACTGATATGTTGTAAGTTTGGTTTATTCGAATAAATGTTGATCAGACATAAATTGACATTAAACGATTCATAAAGCAACAGATGTTTTAAAAATGGTTACATTTCATTTTGGCACGGTTACGACCAGCATTCTGGGGATGGTCGCTTCTAATGAGTTAGAAAGTGAGACGAAGACTCCAGCGGAAGGGAATTATTCCACATGCGAACAGTCCAAAAAACGAATTTTTCCTGTAATGGGTTGTGCGATGCACCGGCCAACCGACCAAAAAAGGAAGGCCTATTGAGGAAAAACGTGTTTTACGAGCAAACTTATGCATTTTAGAAAACATCCCATTGAGGTAAAATCAGCCAATGTGGGTTAAGCTGTGCGACGGTGCTCGAAGAAGTCAATAGAATTGGTTAACGTACTCGCACCTTCGCCCTCTGCTGCCCGCAGTTAGGAAGGTTCAAAATAGACTTTGAATCACCAGCCCATACATGAGGGTTATATTCCATTCGCGGTCGTATATAAGTGGTATAAATAACAAGGAGATCAGCTGGAGTAAAGTATCTCTTACACCGTTTTAAAAACCTGAGGCATTTGAACGCTTCTTTCGACACCTGCAATATATGTTTTGTCCATTGGACATCACATTGTATATTCATGCCCTGAACATCAAGAGATTCTGTTTCCTCAACAATTATACCAGCCATATATAAGTACAGATGAGGCAACTTGATCCGTCGTGCTTACACTTACACACAAGCAATTACTCAAGGAAAAGTGTGTCCTTTATGATTGTTTTATTTTATTGTAGTACACGATTTAAAGTATAAACTAAAAATAAACTTTCCACTCCTTGCTTTAAGTACCCACAATTTATTTTATAAACTTCATTAAAAATTCGAATAAAAGCAGTTTGTATTTTGTAGATTTAATGCATGTTTTTTTAAAATGGAGTTGTAAATACGAATATTTACTGTCTGCTTTAGTCTACCAACCAACTCATGGAAATTGTATGCCAACGATAAATTTTATAGTCCCTTTAAGTCTCCTGCCATTCCAATTTCCATATTGGATCATTTAAAAGTATTGCATTTATGTCAAGTATATTTTTATATAGGGTTCCCCGGTAGTGCATGCGTTGTTGGTTCGATTCCCGCCAGAGACTCTGATCTGTTTGACTTCAATGCACTGAAGCTCTACTTTTATTTTGCTCGCCAAATTAAATTAAAAAATGATTTGCAATTGTTTTCAGAACATTAAATAAATAAAAAATTTTATTTAAGCTGGTAAATTTTTGAGCGATAAGAGACATGTCTGAGCTACCAGTAAAATTGAATCGCTAGAACGTAGACTTTTCCCAAAAAACAGATATTTTTGTCGAAGAAGGCTTGCAAATTTAGCGGCTGTATGGCGCTCGTAAGATGGTACGCTCTAGTGTTCCCTCTTCAATACCCATGGGAAGTAATCCATCAACCTCGATAAAAAATTGCTAAGATTCATAAAAGAGTTATTTTATTTATTCATTTTAAAAAAATTAACAAGTATTCAAACATGCTTCGAAAAGGTGGAATATAACCTTAAAACTTAAGAAATTCTTATTTGACTAATTTATGCGAAAAAATTCAGCAAAGTGGAACGGTTTTGCCGATAATAACTATGAAAAAAATACACTTTATAACACTGTGGACGAAATGTATACTTTTTTTAACAAGCAAGTGCTTTTGGTAGCATTGTTCTATTTAGGAAATTTAAAACAATCCAACTCTGTTAAATACAATTTTTTGTTATTTTTCACGAAGAAAATTTTATTCCGTTTTCTTTTTGTAAAAAAATTTCTTTTCTTAACTTTAGCTGTCATTGCGACACACAGGGTAACAGCACTCCAAAATCGGTGGAAAAAGGCAATGTTTTAACTTTGACTGAGAAATTGCACTGTCGCAGTTTTTATAAATGCGAAGTCTAATTTTAGCATTCACATTGAGGTGGTCATCATTTCATATGTCCGAGCATTTTAATGAAATAAAAGTTACTTCGAAATCATATCTTTATGTCTTTTTTGTTATTCAACATAACAGAAGTCATAATTTTCACACTCATAACAGCTCGAAAATTGTACTCAAAATAACTTTATAAAGTCGTCTTAATAACTTGCGGAGGTCCATATCGTCTTCTTCTATCGAAAGGTGGTCTTTTGCTGGAAAGACACTTTTGCTGTACAATTGCTTTCAGGGATACTGCAACAAAAAAAGCTCCCGTAATACTTCTCAAGGTAAATAACAGTAATATTTATATAGAATTGTTTTAGTTTATTTTATTGCAATGAAATAAAAACAGCAAAACACAAACACTGAAATAAAATTTGCATAAAAATACTTTAAATGAGTTTCTTTTTATTTATTATTTGTGGCACTGTTTGTCTTTATGTACAAAAAGAATTTATTTTTCTTTTCCTTAACGAGCATCGATATTCAAAGAACGTAAATAAAAAAATATATAAATCCATTATAATTTTAAACTGTTAAAAAAGACTCCTTTGACACTCGCTTATTGTCTGTCTGGCCGAGTGTTTGGTAAAATATTTAAAAACATTTTTTTTAATGTATATTTTTAAACTGAAAAAATTCTAACAATACAATTATACAATTTATTCCATTTCTATAATTTTGAGTTATCTACGGCAGCACTGTTTCTTCATATGTCAAATTACTTTCTACAGGGGTCAACAATTTACTTACAAGCAAATTCTCTTGCAAAAAGTGTGAGTATATTGGGTTTTCGAACTTGTACTTGCATGTGAAAGTGGCAGAAGTAAAGGTCAATTCGTATACAATTCTACTCTGCACGTGGTGCGCAAGATTACTGGCTATGAGTAGACTTAATAACAATTCCGTAATCATTTTAGGTAATACTCGTAAAAAATCAATATTCTACAATTAAAAGTAAGTAAAACGAAAGAAAAACATAAAATGATATCAAATAGTATCGCACCTGCCGGTAACGCCTTTTTGGTAGAAAAAGAATGTAACTTGCTTTTTACTATACATTTTTGAAGTCCTGATACGCCCCTTTTCGTTATATGCTTGCTTTTAAAGGCCTTATTAAAATGATGACTTAATTTATTTACAAACAAAAGAGTTGTAGAAAGGTATGAATGTATGGATATAAAACGTTTCTATTTGTGTACAGCTGTATGCAGTGGAAAATAAAAACAACAAGCTATTTTTATAATAATACCGCCTGTCCCCTAATTAAGGGTCTTTATCATGCATGAATATAAAAAGAGGAAACGAACATGAAACAAACAAATATGATAGAATGAACGAAATTTAAATAAAGAAGTTGTCTTTCTGAGTAGTCATTGGGCATGTAGTGGATTTAACAAACTAAAAAAGTAAATTTCGCTACCAGTCACTGCGTTCTCCACTCATACTTTTTAAGAAAAGTAACAATCTAAACACTACAATCAATCACTACCACCACCACCATCATTACAATACCCAACATTCGCTGCAGATAACAAGAATGCAAAACAAAAAACGACTAGGACTACTGCATTAGGCAGTGTCGAATCTTTCATACCCTCCAGCAAGAGTTAGAAATTTTCGAGGAAAAAGTTGTTTTTTGGCGATTTTTAAAAAGTTTGCATTGAACAAAAATTACAGCATTTTATAAATTTTTAATCGCGTATACGAGCGCTAACTTTTAATAGATTAACCAGCTTGTTACAATTTGCCACTAACACAGTGTATTCAGTAGAAATATAGGAAAAAATTGTATTTTACTGAATTAAATTGATTTAAATTACCAATGATTCCAAAACGTTTTATCATACATTATCTAGTAAAACAATTTTAATCGCAAAAACGATCGCTAACTTCGAAAATGACTGTCACAATTGTATTCAGCGTACTCAAATTTGCTTTGCTATTAGGGTGTCCAGCTTGTTAAGAAAGGTGTCAAATTCGGGCACAGTGCTATAAAATCGTTACAAAATTTGGTATCATAATATCGAGTCAGATAAAATGAATTCCGCCAAATTCCATGATAATTTTTTCATTTGATCGCATAAATACATGCAAAAAGCATGTTAACATTCTTTTTTTTTAACGGAAGTTATCGAGAAATGTGTAAAAACAAATTAATTTGTGAAAGGTTGGTTCACATTTTGACTTTAAACATTTTTTCTGCTCAACCGATTTTGCTGAATTTCAATCCCAAAATGCTTAGAAATAATTCTACAATTTATTTATTTGTGTTAATTTTATCGAATATTAGCGTATTATCCGCAGAAAGAAGCGAAGCAAACCGACACAATTAATGAACATTTTTTTTGTGGTAAAAATTTTTTTGGTTACCCAAGAAATAAGAAACTAAATATATTTTCATTTAAAACATGCGGTCCTGAAGGGTGTATTAATCGTAAGCACTTCTTTGGTAGTAGGTACATATTGTTTATTAACCAATTATTGTTAATAACAAATAAATATGTGTATACCAGTATATAATTTAAACTTGTAGGTATGTGAACAATTTGAAAACTGCTTCTGTGTTTTTCATTTTGAATCTTTGTTTTACTTATTGCACAACAATTTTAATCGAGAAGGGAAACTGCATATGAATAATTCCGACTCCGGCTCCTTTTTCCAACTTGCGATTTAGATGGTATTGGGCACTTCCATTGTTGTTTTAACTGCCGTAAATATATAGTAGATGCATCTTTTTGTTAGCATACTTTTAACATGGTACGTATGATAATTGCACTTACATACATTAATTCTTCGTCTTAAATTAAGCAATTGTAAAAAATGATGAGCGAAAAACCAAATTGTACACAATGTGTATTTTGATTAAGCCATCGTAATAATTTTCAAACATGATCAGGCGAAATCGTATTCACATAACAGTGCACTCGCTGGTGGGAATGCATAAACTTACACGCATCTGTCTGTATCTTAAGTAAAATTTGCATAAAATGGTTTTTACATTGCAGCTGCATTCGGCTGTACAAACATTGTTTATAATTGCATAAAAATCACAATTGTTAATGCAATCTAACACAATGTTTTAAATTAGTTGCATTTTCTGTTGTTCTCATATTCTTGCTTCAGGCCACAAAATCACTGCTTGTTCACACAAAATATGCAAAAAATCTTTGTTAAGTAATCGGCAGAAATTCGCGTTGATTTTGACATCATTTTGATTATGAACAGATTGATATGTACGCACACAGGCATCGACACACACACACACTCGTTACCGATTATAGACACAAATATGTAAATTTGTCAGAGGTTTTAAATATTGAATTTTTAATTGTATTGCGATCGATTTTGTTTTGGGAATAAACAAATTTTTTTTAAAATTTTTAAATATGAGAGTACAAAAACAATTTAACTTTTTTGTACATTTTGAATAGTTAAACAAAGTAAAACTATAGAAATATGAATACAATCTTTCAAATCGGACATTAAAACGGATACAAAGTTTTGGAAGTAAAAGCAAAATATCTGCCCTTTTTTGCTATGCTCACACTAATGAGCAATAAATTTGCATATGAATCTGTCCGTTATGATATTGAAAATTAGAAAATATTTGAAGTAAAGCACACTTCCTCACACCTCGAAAACAATTTCCTCTAATCCTTCCTATACATCTATACAATACAAACATGTTTTATGCAAATTTTGCTGCTTATTTATTTTTGAGAAAAAGTTAATTTATTAACAATTTTATGCTGATTGTGTATAATTATATTCCAAAGCTCATCAAAAAACAATTTTGATAAACAGAGGTCATTTAAAAGGGATAACAGCAAAAAGAAATCCCATGTACACATCTACATAAGAACATGTCAGTGCAATCACTGTAACCTAAACAATAGCCTTAAATGATGGTCATCAATTCCCTTAAGGAATTCCCTCATAAATAAAATAAAAACCTAATATGCCTTTTCGCAACCATTGAGGTAAATATTTTGTAAATTCAAAACATATTGAGGGAGATTTGTATAAAGTTTTGCTCACACTTTAAAATTTACTAAAATATATTAGATGCATGTATAAGCAATGGTATGCGAAATATACATGTGGATGTTGTTTTATAAAGTTTAACAAAACTCTGAAGTGCGTTATTTAATTTATTAAACCCCAACTACCATCACAAATATCAAAAATAATGCACATTAAAAATTACTTTTTTAATCTTTAGTGGGAGTATGTTTATATGCAGTATTTTTTAATGCAAGTTCCAATTTTGCACTGTTTGAATTGAGTGCAGATTTAATGCATTCAATCTTTAAGAGAATCGATATTTATTATTTCAAAAATATCGATATATCGAACGTATTTTGCCGTAACGATTACTAAATTAAAAAATTTTAAATATGCACAAATCTTATTATTATTAGCCCAAATGTATATAGGCAAATATATTGTTCCAAACCCGCATAATAATAATCATTTAAAGTTCGTTTGACTAAACTGTTTTAATTAGAAATTTGCGCTTTTTTCTTTATTCTTCTTCTTGTACATGCCAGTCATTTTAGATTATCAAATTCGTTTAAGAGACATATTGCTTGAAAAACGGCTAAAATGTTGAGTTTTTAATCTAGACTGACTTTAAAAATATCGAATTCGATAGTCGTATTTCAATATCGATACATCGATGTATCGGTATTTTAAATATCGGCGATATATATCGATTTTTTGATAAATCGATATTTTTTGCCCATTCCTACCAAAACCGGTCAAAAATAGTGCAACCTAATTTTTTTGTAGATTTATTCAGCGGTAGTGCAATGTTGAATTGGATCAATATTTAGTGCACTACCCCCAACAGTGATAACACAAGAGAACAAGTTTTTTTTTTTGATTAAGAACTAAATGTTATTTCCAAAATTAAGGCAGTTCCACTACATACATATATTGCAATAACTTGAAAACTGTGCACCACATTCACTTAAAAAAAAGCAAAATTCACTAACAATATTATCTTTAAGCCGTTTCATCAGTAGTTAAAGTTTAAAAAAAGAACAATTTTTTAATAAACAAAAAATTATCAAAGTTTTTCTTGGGATTCAAAAATTAATTAACAAGGTTTCTTTCAAATGAGCTAAATTCCCATTTCATAATATTTAGAAACTAAAATTTATTGTTGAAGGGATAAGCTATGCGCATTTCAGTGGTTGCTTAGTCCAGGTCGTCAGGAAACTTCATCCAGAGATTGAGGAAAAGCTAAAGATATTAAACAAATAAAAGTGTTAAGCGAATAATAATTATAAACCTCAGTTTTACTTGTAACAATATCAAAGCTTTAACAAAAACAACAACAATAAACAGTGAGTTTATCTTTTCTTACAGTCCCGACTACAACTGGTTGAAAATTATTAAATTCGGCAGATTTGGTATAAAAAAAGTTAGCTGAACATATTTCGAATGAATTGAGCTTTATTTCATTGTAATCGGCGCATAACTTTTGATTTCATTCACAATTTACTGAGACAATTAAATTGATTTAAATCTCGATTTCCATACAAAACTAACTTTTTTAATGTGTGTGTGTGTGTGTGTGTGTGTGTTTGCTGCGGTTCTATTTATGCGAAACGCGTTCATCGATTTTTATGAACTACATCTCATTTTGTTCATAGGTGATGTGACTTTATGTGAAAGAATTAAGACTTTGACTTCTTTATGTTTTAGATTTTTCATGATTTTTAAAAATTAAAAATTGTAAATTTTTGGATTTTGATGTACACAGCCATTACACAGCCTTTTTTTTTGTGATTTACAAAAACTTGATTGTCTTTCAAAGCTAAAAATTACATCTTTTAAAAAAGAAGAATTCGGAAAATCGATTCATGAAGAGTGAATTTATGATTTTTGGAACTTTTGATTTTTGGAAAAAGTCAAAAATTCGATTTATAGTTCAATTTTGTTCCGCTGTGTAATTTATGATCCCATTAAAAGCCCACTCCTGAAATCTTCTAACTGTCGATGGAGGGCAGCAAAAATTCACTCCAGCTTAGTTTATAATTCATGTTCAACCATCTGCCTCCTTTTCTTATTTTGTAATGGTTCAGATATGCTGAATAAACTTGAGTTACTCATTTTAAAACCATGTTGTTGCTTGCGCTTATGTAAGTTGCTGTCAGTGTTGTCAGAAGTAGGAAAAAATCCCAAAGGGTTTTCTTTACTGAAATAGTTTAGTAGTAATAATCGAAAAGATTTTTTTAAATTCTTTTAATTGTTGGTATTTTTTAATGCATTTTTATACTTGTAATTGTCATTTTCCAAGAAAAAAACTGTTAACATTTATGTCTGTGCCTTTATGAGTGTTTTTTTATTGTTTTCGAAAAACTTTTTTGAAAATGATGTTAAATATTTACTATTTATTTTTTGTTTTTTCCAAAAAAATTTTTATAAAGGCATACTCCATTTGTGTGATGGAAAAATTTTTCTGGCAACAGTGGGAGCAACCACTTCCACCAACATTTAACCTAGGACAATCGAAGAGATTAAAAGAGGCAGTAAAAAGGCCATATCCAGCACCTTCTAATTTCGAGCTAGTTTTATGCGATTTCTTTAGGTTTTCTTAGCCATTTAAGATTAAATTACAGCAAAATTTGTTAAGTAAATCAAGTTATGAATATAAATGTGGACCGACCAACAACTTAAAAACTTATGATTCCTTACACATTTCTGTAATGTTTAAAAAAGCAAAATAATAATCAATACTAAATTCTCAAACCTGTGGGAGACACTGTTCATTGAGGCGAATATTTCAAATTTAAACGTGCATATAAGGATGCCAATCACATGGTTATAAGGAAAAGGTAACATGCGTTTGTGCTGATATGTGTAACTATAAAAAACGAGTAATAGGGCTAAATGTTGTATACCGACCGACTCAGAATCATTAGCCTCCCTTAGAGTTGGTAAATATAATAAAATTTAAGTAAAACTTGGCATATGCAATTTCTATGTACAAATAAATAACTCCATTACATTTAATTTGAATAATTCTAAAACTGGCCGTAACCCTTGTATTTCGGAAACTCGATTTAGCTCTTAATCTCTCGTAGATTTTTTAATATGTCATTGTCGCGATAAAGTTTCACTTAAATTACTATTTTTTAAAAATCACTTGATTCCTAAATACCCATAATCGATACTGTAACCCGGTTACTCCTTTTACTTCTTTTAAATTTCTCGCAAGTCCATAAATCTTATGTGAAGACACTAAAGTCTAATTGGTATCCATATGGCGAGCTTGATTATTCTTCCTATTTGCAACAATTTATATATGTATGTATGTAGTATGTACAAAGGTAATACCTGTCATTTGAAAATATTATCAATATCAGCAGGGCAATGACATGCATTATTTTTTAGATAAAAATTGGGAATGCCGGTATGATATTCCAGATTTTAATTTTTGATCAGCAACAAACATTTCTGGGACCATCCTAATCTACTCATGTCTGTATTGCGGTCATCACTTGTGGTCTGGTTGTTGTTTCTCCATGTGGTTGCTGTGAAGTAAGCAAAAATGAAAATAATATACGAAAAGGTTAGATGCAACAGTTATTTTTTATAGCTCCACATTGAGGTTTTTTGCACCAGGCAAGTAGTAGAGTTAGTTTTGGTCGTTGCTGAATGCAATTACCATTTATTGCATACATATGTAAGTTTTCACTCCCACAAATTCACATGCTACAGAAGCCATTTCATATTTTTTAAGGTTCTAAAATTGAAATCCTCTATAAACACATTCATTGATGCGAGTACAGAAGTATTTTTATATATATTAATTCTCTACAAAAAAAATAAAAAAATAAAGGATAAATAGTATTGGATAAATATCTACTGAATATAAATAAATACTCGTATAAAAACATAAAAAGCCACTAGTAAAATTGAATAGTGCTTTTCTGTACAAATACTGACAATAAATGGAATTGAATTAGGGGAATACGGGCGATGCAGTCATTCATTTTTATTATTACACTACTTTGAATAACATAATAAACTAATCTGATCACGCGCACTTTAGTTTTGTTTTCTTTGAATTTTTCCTAATAAAAAAATAAAAAATACTTAAATGTTTCAGGACGAGTGTTTTTTTTTTTTTTGTATCTTATTGAAGGGTTTATTTTATACAAAGAGTTACAGCCGTACAAAAGCTTAAGGTACAATTTTTAAAGAAGCTCTTTAATCAGATAAAATAATCCATCTTTTATAAACCGATTTTATATCCAACAAAAAATCGTTCAATAAGGACACATTTAATACCATCGTTGCAATTATTGTCATGTTCGAAAGTAAAAAGTACCCTTAAAAATATTAAAGATTATTAAAAAATGATTAAAAAATATCAGCTGTCTAAAAATATTTAAAAAATAGTTTAGTATACGATCGTTTTATGGCAAATATCTGGTAAAATGTATTCATACCTCGAAAGTGGACATGTGCCCGGTTTTTCGGCAGACATAAATGTTAAAAGAAATATTTAAAAAATTTGCTGGTATGCTAAGCAAAAATATTTTTACTACATACAAAGCAATATGGGTTTGCACGATGGGTGTTGCATACTGTAAAAAAAATGCAAATGTGAGCAAAAGTACTTTGTTTCTCATCAAGTTCACTAAAAAACCTTGAGCAAAGAGAAATATGCAAAATTTCTTGTGTCAAACAAATGTAAACAATTACATTTGAAACATTTAGCGCCACATTGTTGTTTGTTAGGGAAACGTATAAATTGAAATTGTTGGTGGACTTTTACCCTAGGTCTACACTAGAGATAAATATCACTGCAAGTTGGCAATAACGTCGGCTGAAAAATATTTCTTATTGCTCAGCTTATGTTAAAGGCATGGGAAAACTTATTTATGTTAATTCATAATTTGAAAAATACCAAAGAAAAAAACAGAAGTAAGGAAGAACATGTAAAATCAATTAAAATAGATAATCATTCAAAGCAAATTTCGATCGATCAAAGGTTAAATACAATTTCATGTTGTAAAATTCCTTTCTTCATAAAAATAATTTAATGAAAATTAAATTTGATGAACTTGAGCCTAATTAAAACATCAAAATTTTGATTAAAAACCATAGTACAGTTCAACAAAATAACCACAATACTAATAATTAGAAAAAATTATTTTTATTAATATAAATTCTTCAGTATTCGACTTTATTATTTAAATGTATATTAATTTGTTTAAGCTTGAGGTCTTTCTTATATAAAATTAATATAATTTTATTAATTGTTTTTGTTAGAGTAAAATTTTTATTAAATTATTTTTTTTCTTTTTCGATCTTTATTATTTAAATATAATTTTGAGTTATTTTTTATATAAAAATATTTATTTTACTTTAACAAAAAAAAATTATTAAAATAATATTTTTATATAAAAAAGAACTCAAACTTAAATTTAAATAATAAAGATCGAATAAGAAAAAATTTTAATATAATTTTTAATTTTAATTTAAAATTAATTTAATTTAAAAATAATTTTGTTAATTTTATTTTAGTGTTTATTATATTCTTTAATTTAATTCTTTTACTACAATTATAATTAGCTACCATTTCACAAATTTCATTTCTTTCTCACACAATTTGCTTATATTTTTTTCTTTTTTGCTTCTTTTTTCTCAATTTACAACCAAATTTTACATTTTTATGTTAGCAATAATTGTCAACGAAAATGGACTAACAATTATTGCAGCATAAATTGCGGCAATAAATATGTACAAAAAATTTCTGTCTACATTAAAGTTAACATGCACGGCAATATATGTCGCATTAATTATCTCTGGTTTAGACTGACAGTTAAAGAAAAAGAAATATAAATTACTTAAAAAGAAAAAAAAACAGTCAGAAGTGCAATGAGTATAGGTGAGAAACCTTGTGTGTAATTGCAAGCAAATGCCGAATTTTGTCACCTTATGCTAGTGCTGTCAGAATTTGGTTGTGTTGCCAGAATACATTTTTAGAAAAAATAATCAAAATATGCAGAGCAAATTTACGCATCGTGTAAACCTTTAATAATGAGGGATTATGCATACGATGCAGAAAGGTTATAATGATTTGTTTTTCATTTTTTTTTTTTTATTAAAATCTTGTTTGTAGGTGTTTGTGATTAAAAAAAGGTTGGGTAGTTAAAATAAACAATGTTTCGGTTTCAACATGTCTAATGAATGTTTATTTATTTGTCTAGATTTGGTTTAAAAGTGCAAACAAACATTTAACCACTCAGAGAATGGAGAAGGAATAGAAACGTGTGTTTCAGAAGATGTTTAAATATTGCAGAAATAATTAAATACAAAGCGTATCTTCTCGGTATTCTTCAACGCTCACGTTCTTACGATATATTTGTTTTTTTTTCGTCTATCTAAATCACGTGGCCCCATCTACCTACAAATATTTTTTAGGCAGAAGCTGCGAATGTTAAAGGTTGTTTTCGTATTCATTGGGTCCCAAGAGCAAATCAATATTTTTTTAGTTTTCTTTAAACCTTTTTTAAATTTACTTACTTTGCTTTGTATCATTAAAAGGATTTCAAACTCTTTTCGTACCCGGCATCATCCTCGTTGTAGCTGCCGTCCGCTTTGTTATCATATTATTTGATGGTGGGATTATAGACCTGCTGTTGTTGACAAAGTCTACCTCATCACAGCTCTTTGCTGTCATCCCTGTTGTAAATGTTTGTTTACTGATATACAGTGGAGCAAAGAAGCTTAAATATTTTAAAAGTTATTTCATATTTTGTGAAACCATAGTTTTTGCCGTTAACATTATGTGGTCTTTAGTATCTAATAAATGTAGTAATGAAGAATAAAATGTTTTTGGTTTGTTTTTTGTAACACATTTTCTATTCTTACCACTGTTTTTTAAGATGTTATCTTTTTCATTTGTTTGCTTTTTGTGCAGAAAAAAGAAAGAGTTTGTGTTGGCTTTTCACCGCTTGGCACACGTTTACTTTCGCTTCCTTTTTTGCTATTATTTGACTTTGCGTACAATTTTATGTAGAGTTTATTTTGTGTTATGAGCCTCTCATTTCTTGTAAATCCGTTTGTCTTTACTTAAGTTTTTAAATTTAATACTTACGAAAAGGAATAATCTGCTTTTCATTTCTTGCATATACTTCCTAAATGAAGGGTTCTTAAATTACTTAAGCATTGTTTCCAGAAATTAATAAATTGTTGCATAAGAACACATCAACAAATACCAACACATAATAAAATATTAAATTACCTGCCGCAAAAATTGCATTAAGGGCAGGGCCTTGTTTCTCAAGTTTGATAAAAACAAAAATTGTAAAATTGTGGCTTTTTTTTAATGTATTTTACTTGTAGATTTGTAAGTTTTAGTTTTGAGAAACAGGAGATGTGTAAAATCCTAGATAAAGAAATTAAGATACTTTGCCTAAGCAAATGATAGTTTCAGAAAACTTGACGAAAAGATTCATTAAGTTCAATATGGTTTGAGGTTGGGTCTTTACATGGACAGCCAGCCAGTGGGACAAACAAACAGCGTTCGACCAAAAAAACTCAAAAAGTGATTCTGAGTCGATTGGTTTACCTTAAGGTGTGAAAGGTTTACTTTAAGCTGTAACATAGTTTTCTTTGTCATAGACCACACATTTATACTAAAGTGTGTGTCTGTGTACATAATTTTAGTGTGAGTTTCCAAATGACATTGAAATTCAGTTGCTTTTCATTTATCCAACATTAAATAAAATTGGAATATTTTTTCTTTTCAGAATTTTCAGTATTTAACAGGTTTCCAAACAAATAAAATTTTACGCAAATAAAATTTTTCAACTTGTTTTGGGATCAGAATAGAATAAATACATTGAAAATAATGTTTATAGAATAATTATCAAAAAGTAATTTCAATTTTCGGGAATACAAAATTTAAATTTCAAAAGATTTTGTTATTTGTGCTAAATTCCCAGTTTTTATTATTGATAAAAACACTTGAAATTTATTGTCGATGGGATAAGCTATTCCTATGCGCATTTCACTGGTTGCTTAGGCCAGATCATCAGGAAACTTCATTCATAAAGATTTTAGAAAAACTAAAGATATTAAACCAAGTAAAAATGTTAAACATATAAGACTTATAGCAACAGTTCCACTTGTAATAATATCAAAGTTTAAACAAAACAACATCAACAATAAACAGTGCGTTCATCTCGTCTTACATTCCCCATTATAGAATAAGTTAAGATTTTTTTTCAACATTTACAAAAAGTATAAATGTTTGCCATAAGACCAAAATATTTTTTGTTTAAAGAAATTTTAATTTTAATTTAGTTTTTATACCCTCCACCCCAATAAGTTGTGAAGAGGGTATATTAAGGTTGTCATTTCGTGTGAAAATTTTGTATTGTTCATCTCAGACCCCATAAAGTGTATATATTTTGGGTCCTTGAGTAGTTCTAAGTCGATTTAGCCATGTCCTTCTATCTGTCCGTCTGATGAAAACACGCTCACTTTCGAACAACTCAAAAGAAATGAACAAACTTGGTGCCAAATTGCTTGTAGTTATCCTAAGCAGCTTGGGATTGAAATTTAGCAAAATCGGTGCAGTAGGACCAGAGCTATGAATCAAAATGTGGAACCACCACCTAAAAAAAATGATAATTTTGTTACCAAAAATAAAATAAATGGTGGAACAAGGCACGGAATGAGATAAGATTTTTCAAAAATTTGTTTTATTCGACTGGAAATCACGCTGCGAAATTTCGTGAAGATCCGTCCATAATTTATCCTAGGCCCCATCTAAACCCAACTCTCGGAAAACAGTTTAGTACGCCTAAAGCCGTAATAAATAATGCTATCAAAATACAATTAAATACTTCACTTCTCACACTAATAAATTTCGTGATGCTCGGTTTATAATTTACTAAAGGCCCTATATAAAGCGTACTGAGCTGTCAGTGGAGGGTATCAAAGATTCGGCACTGCCGAATATAGCACTCTAACGTGTTTTATTAAGCTTTGAATAATTTGACAATGCTTTATAAGAACAACACAGATACATTTACACTTTTTCATAATTTTTTTTTATTTTATTAATGCTGTTTCAACATATTTTGGTGTTTTTAAATTCCAATAAAACTCTTTACATTTTGAGTTAATAGTAAGTTAATAAAAAGAGGACATACAAATATTTTTGGCTGAATGGTACAGTAGAGTTTTCTATTGCGCAAATTTCAATGAAAACTATTTATTAAAGTTTAAACAAAATTCAATTAAATATTAGAAAACTGCAGAACTGAAAGGAAATTGAAAACTATAAATAAATTTTTAACAATTTTATGAATATAAATATTGTTTTTATTAACAAATCGATAGGTGTATCGAAATATATCATACAATACCGACAGTACGGACACTCATGGATTCGAATTTTTAGTCAAGCTAATAAAACATCCTGCCATTGACACATTCAACTGTTTTCTTTTTTTCTATTACGCTTTTGAGATGTAAATATTAAAAGTTAATGATATTTTTGTTTTATGTAGTTTTTCCGATAAAAAACACAAAAAAAAAAATAAATAAAAAAACGCATAAAACTCACACATATACAAGAAACACAAACACATATGCATGTATGTGCAAATCTATGTGCATTTGTTTTTATAAACAATGAACAAAATTTTATAAACCCATTTACCAAGTTCATATGAACTGCAGAATTTATTGTTTTAAGTTATTTGTTCTTTTTTATTTTTAATTTCAAATAGTTTTTAGTCGTATTTTGAGACTAGTGACACAGTTATAAGCGGTTTGTAAACCCTTTGCCACCCACTCAATATGTACATACATACATACATTTGTATGTTTGTATAAGATTAATTAAAACAACATCATAAAAAAATAAAAAAAAAATTTACTCGAAAAAAAGAGATTTTGTTCTATAGAATTCATCGCATCGAATAGTTTGTATACCTACACTGACAAAAAGTGACATAAAATCCTGTGATAATTCCGTGAACTTGACTTTGATATTTCCAAAAGAGCTTTAAATGAACAAGAAAATTCATATAAACATGAACAAAACGCTTTAAGTATTCTGAATTTAAAATTATTATATTAAAATCGGTTCAAAATAAATTCAGACTTTAAATTTTTTTAGTTTTTATATTCATTTTTTATTTCTTTCTTTTTTATATTCTGTAATTTATTACACCACAGTTTTTGGCTAAATTTACTGTTGTTTTATGTTTGTTACTTTCTGCTTTTTTCATACTTTTTATTGTTGCATTCAGTCGAAGTAATTTTTACTTTACTTCGCATAAATGTAATTGTAGTTGTGTCGCTTGTACATGTGTTGGTAAATATTCATATGATGTGGTGTGCGTATGTTTGTTATTATACGGATATAGAAACATAAGCCGGAAATAAATGTGAAAAAATGAAGTTTATTATTAATAAAAAAAAAGTTGAAAAAAACAACGATTGCTTCTAGTAGAAGCACAAAAATAAAAAAAAATGAATAAAATCTATATTCATTGAGCAACAAAAGCCAAGAGGATATTTTTTAAAATATATTTTTATTTTCATTTCTTCTGTGTTTACCGCCAACGTTTTACGGAAATCAAGTGCACTTTATTTCCTAGTCATATATTCTAAAATTCACAACGATTCACAACCAACCAGCCAAACGCACGATTTTGCTTGTAAATGTATGAGTTTACAATGTACATACTTGCATGAACGTATGATTGTAAAGCAACATATAAAGGCAAACAAATACGCATATGAGAACATGCATGTTTGTTTAAATGTGCAGATGTGTAGGTGTTTATATACATAGAAAGTAAAGTTGGTGCATATATGTACATTTATAAGTACTTTTTTCAGTATGCATATATTACTCGTTTGTACGTGATAGTAAAAGCCTGTTAAAATATTGGAACGGTACATCTGCATTTATGTTTAAAAAGGACGCTTGCAAAAAATGTTCCATTTTTTTCTGCGCATTTGCATTTATAAACTAAAAGTTTCATTTATCAATTTATACAATACTACAGTTCGCCCAATGGTCAAAATTTTTATGTAAATAAGAAGAAAACAAAGAATATATGAATTAACATGTTTCGAGCATTAATTTTTTCCGCCTTATTGGATCGATTTTGTGATGGACCAACCTCCGATTCATATTTTATCTTCTACATGAGTTAATTCAGCTTTGTAATCTATTTATATATATAAAACAGGATGTGTGTGTATGGACTCCAAAACGGCTGGGCCGATTTTGGTGAAATTTTCAGGGAATCCTCAGAATATTCAGGCGTGTCACACTGTGAAGTCTGATTTTTGATTTTCAGTCTGCGGGCGGAGGGGCGAGACGAAATCCAATTTTCACCAATGACATATGCATATACATACATATTTAGTTTTTTTTTTGCTTTTTTTTTTTTATTTTTTTTGAAAGCCGTTGCCATATTTTTCAAATCGGTTTTGTAATTCCGAAGATATTTACAAAAAACCTATGTTAATAATGATTCAATATCGAAATTTTAAAACTTTCGAAATGTTCCATTCAAAAATCCGAGTTTTCAGTTTATTTACAAAATATTTACATCATTCGATAGCACAAGATATTTCGCGCTTGCTAAGGTGAAACATTGTACAATAAGTTAAAAATAATATTATATTATCAATCGATGATAAACAACTTTGTGTAGTCATGCATTTCAGATACCTACATTTTGTGCACATTTTTAAGCCAGCAACAAGCAAATTCAATTCTAAAACTGCCCGGCAACTTAATCAAATACAGCCATGGATGAAAAACAAGCCGTCAATTATCTCACTGAATTTTTTAATTCATTGGAACCATCCGGAATGCCACCGCATGTACTAACATTAAAGGTTGGATCACCGATAATTCTTATTCGCAACTTAAACGCACCAAAGTTATGCAACGAAACCAGATTGACTATCAAAAACTGTTCACCAAATTTAATCGAGTCAACAATCATCGGTGACAGATTCAAAGGCAAAGACGTACTTATTCGATGAATTCCGATGATTTCCAACGATTTACCATTCCAATTCAAGCGGCCAATTCCCTTTGCGTCTTGCCTTTTCTATTACCAGCAACAAAGCACAAGGCCAATCATTGACTATTGCCGGCTTAACTTTGGAAAATTCATGTTTCTCACACGGCCAGTTGTATGGGGCTTGCTCCCGAAATGGCACGACAAGATATTTATACGTTTTTACACCAAACAAAAAACATTGTCTATCCGCTGGCCTTAATATGAAGTAATAATGGCCTGTTCAACGATTTCGAAAGAACGACTTCGATCGCATTCTAAGCGATCGAAAACTATTTTGGGTTCAACTAACTTTATTCTATACGAACATTCGTTTAGACGACAACTCGAAAGAAAACGTAAGTACTCTCATACAAAAAGCGGTTTATTAATATCGAAGGTATTGTCGACATTACGAAAACAAATGTCAAAACCACTCACTTGTTGTTTTGTTGTCGAATCATGGTATTTATAACAAACAAGAAATATTTAAGGGTAATATATACCCTTAAATTTTTAATATTTTTATAAATAAAAATAGAGAACAATTGGTAATTTTTTTTTTTGATTACAATACGCCACAACAAATTAGACTTAAAAATTAGATTTTGTTTAAGCTTAATGGGGCGGGTAAACTCAAATATTGCACTCATTTATTTCTCTCATAATCGTTTTCGAATTATTTGCGCAAATCTTGTTTGTCTGGATTAATATTATATAGTATAGTGTGTTGATCGGATAAAAATTCACTGAATTACAAGCTTTTTAATTTGTTTAATATTGAAAAACATAAAAAAAATAATTTTTGTTAAATCGAATGGCCTGTAGCACAGTAAATTTTCATCCGACCAACACAGTATATATATGTGCTGAAAGTGGAAAACATTTTTATTCAATAGTTTTTACAATTCAGATTAACAATTCAATTTTCAAAATAACGAGCTAAAACAACTGCAGAAAAACATGATTTTCGCGACTATCTCGAAAACGCTTCGTGAGAGAAATAAATAAGTGAAATATTGCTTACATTAGGCGAATAAATGGAGGAACATCCTAAGATGACGAAGGGTGCACCAGTGTTTGGAGCAAAAAAATTTTCAATGGGCGAGTAATGGAAAATAATAGGCCTAAAACTAAGCTTCATTGGTCCATCCATTCTATTCAAGGCGGGAAATTTTATCCCACATTATAATTAAAGGCAGAAAACTAGCTTGAATTGGTTTTGAAAATATTACATATTTTTACAGACATGGGAAGATTTTAAATGTAGGACAAAAATAAATTTCAGGAAACAACAAAAGCCTGCAAGAAACCGGTGGTGGTACCTATAAACAAAACTATTTAACTTCCCTAGATTATATAAATGATCGGACGCTGCTTTAGTCTTGTAGAGTGTTGGCGGGTAAAGTTAAAAGTGCTGAAACTCAGTCAGCAGATATCTGAATCACCGCCAAGAGTTTCTAAAGCTGCGACGGTGGTTGCACAAGAAAGCAAAATTGAAGAGACAGGCCCCTTAATATTATGTGAAACACTACAAATTCTAAATGAAAACATTAAAAATTTTAAAACTTCATCCAAACGAAGAAGGATAGAGTAAGAAATAAAATACAAACTGCTCTTCAGGTAAAAAAGTGGAATATGGTTGTTGAGGAACAACTGTCGTTAATTTGTCGTCAAATGAAACAAATGCAAATACTTCCAAGGAGCAAGCTGATGCTAGCAAAATATTGACTTGGTACTTATTTAACTTTCTTTTAAGTTTGGTTTGATTGACTTGTTTATTTATTTATTTCTTTGTATCATTAATTTTTTTTGCTTGAATGTTTTGTTTTTTATTAAATTAAATTTTTGTTTACTCTTTTCTTTAGTTTTGGTTTCAACAAAAAAGGTTTTTTTTATTTTTTGAAATTTGTATACAGCTGATAAAATTTCAAACGCGGTTGTATTTGCTTTCAAGCAAATAAGTATTATTTTTGATACTTTTGAACAAAAAAGCAACAAAATATAGAAATATCTAATATGGCAATACTTAATTATTTTAATACGTAAGTAACAAATATTTACAAACGTAAGAGCAAGCGATCGAAAGCTGTCGAAATTGTTGAACCCAATCTGATTCGAAATCGAGCGAATAGATGGCGATCGCTTCGTTTTGCTGTCGAGATAGTTGAACAGGCCATAAATAAATATAATTTCCAATTTGCCTTAAATACATGCGTTTCTTTTTTGATTGAGCCCATATCTACACCATTTGTAAGTTATTCTGGAAAAAAAACTTTATGATAGGTATTCCATGGACTTTTATTTAAAGACCGTAAATTTCGTTAAAAGCACAATTTGAATCGTGCGTGTTTGCTAAGGGACAGCAGCGCGGACCGGGTCAGCTAGTTTCAATATAAAAAACATCAATTGAAAAAAAGTATCAAAAAATCTCCTTTATAGATTGTCAGTATTTTTTTTTATATTTTTCTTTGTCAATACTAACGAAAATTAATTAAAGTGCCAGACGTTGAACGAAAACGTACCAAAAAGCTCCCCCTTATATATTCTTATTCTTTTTGGGTCGAAAATTAGCAAAAATTCAAAAAGTACCAGATGAAAAACAAAAAGTACCAACATATTCCATCTTATAGGCTTTCATTTACTCTGGACCCTGCACCTATAATATTTTGGTTATAAGTTCAATATTTTAGCAAATTTAAAAGTAATCACATGCAGAACGGAAAAGTAAAATAAAGAAATTGAATTTCCCATATTCGAAAACCGGTTTTTAAAAAATGTGATTATTCACCACCAAATTTTTTTGTTATTTGATAATTGTAAAAAAACAAATTTGGTTTGCATACGTGTTAGTAGAAAATTTTAACGATGGCGTTTTTTGAGCGACTTTGTCAAATTGATATTTTCATCTATGATTCCTCCTGACAAACTGGGTCTCAAGGCGCAATTTCTATGAAAATATCGATATGTCGATGAAAGTACGCGACAACGACACTGCTAAATACAGTTTGCAGAAATTTTTATGAAAGATTCACTTTGTAAAAGAAAGTTGAAAGTAATCGACATTGTCTGTTGTCACTCGATATAAAACTGAACTCTGCTGAAATTTGTCTGCTATTCTTCAATGGTTGAATAAAGGATTATTCAATTATTTTTGTATGTTATTTTATTGTTTATCACCGCATTGAAGTTTATTGAAACTTGACAACATTGTGTGAATATCGATGATATTGTCTGTTAGGACCCACTTATACGCGGAAGATTAACGAACAAAATCAGTTCTGGTCATCTACGATATTTTGGACAGTTGCTTAAAAAATGCATGTATAAAAAAAAAAACATTTTTTCCATGTTTCTGTTGTTTTTATTACGAATTATAAGTGGTAGTTAGCAAACAATTACGATACATAAGAGGCAAAGAAGATTTTATTTGAAAAAAAAAATTACGAATTAGTGAGGGGCCCAAAATGTATGGAAATTTTACGAATTAACGAGATTTTTTCAAGGGACCGACAGTTTTTTACGAATTATCGGGAATTACGATTTATCGGGGTACGAATTATCGGGATTTGACTGTATTACCAAAATATGTTGTTGATAACTAACTTGAATAAGAAGATGCATTTAAAAGTGGTATTTATTATTTTTTGATTATAAAATAAATAAAATTGAAATTGAAAATATGTGTGCATATTACAAATAATATTATAATTTATTTAAGCCACAAATAAAGACTTGGATGCACTAGGAATGATGAATGCACAGAATGAGTTACACCTTTTGTTCGCATGTTATTAACTAATCTGCAAAATGTATTTTGACATTTCATTAAATCTCTACTTCAGAAAATATCTCCACAAATGTTGAGTTAAAGATTTAAATCTTTAAATAGATTTTCAAGTAGTTGGGGAAAAAAACTTTCGCTATAACAAAAATAATGAAGAATAAGAATTTTCTTCACGTTTGGATTTAAAATTTATTGTTTCCTTTTAATATTTATCAAATCTTAAAAGTTTTTGTTAAATATTAAGAAACAAGACAGAATTCGTATCGCATTGATTAACCGGCCTTAACATTTATGTAGATTAAATGCTTCGCTGGAAGCAACAATAAAAATGTCTGATTCCATAAAATCATACTGGCAGTTTTTTTTGCTACCTGAATTTAAGAATCGTTTCATTCTTGCATGTCTAAATATTTTTTGTTACGCATCTTTGATTTTAATAGCAAATCTTGTGGCAAAAATAAGAAATAGTGAAGATGTTTCCTGTTAGTTTTTGTCACAAAAATATCAATATTTTTATGTTTGTATGAATTGTAGCAGCAGCTGTCACTAAAAAAAAACAGATGCCCAGACAAAAACTTTAAATACTCTGAAAACATTTGTGTTTATTTGATAATCAGAATGTGTTTATCAAACTCACTTAAATATTTAAATGTATATGAAATATTTTTTGGCTGACAACAGCCAGAGGTAAAAATAAGCCTTCTGGAAGCCCTTATTTCACAGACACAAGGCCCTTCTATCCCATTCCATAATCATAAATTTTTTCCAAATGATATCCTAGGCAGCTAAGGCCTTTTGCGTTTCCTTCTTCAGCAGGCATGATTAGACCCTTCTTCAGCAGGTCTCATTGTAGGCATATGTATAAAGAAGGGAGTAGGTAGGCCTTCCATAAAATCTTCCTGAGAAAGCAAGCGAGCATGAGGTCTAACAGAAGGCCATGTAAATGTAGGCCTCCAAGAGCTTACCGCTGGGTCATAATCAAACATATACACATATGCATCTTTATGTATGTATGTGTTTACTCATACTTATTTCCTTTGAGTAAAGTCCTTATGAGGAAATCGCACAATTACATGGCTTTCTAGGAACACATTTGACATGTAAATCACTGAGTAATTTTACACCTCAGTGTCGCCTACTTCTCGGCGTCTCAAAGTGCATTGAGTGAAGCGTGTGTGTGCATAGTTGAGGAGCAAAACAGTATTAATTACATTATTGATCATTTAAACAACAATGTTCAACATCCCTATTTTAACACCATCGTCCAAATTATTTAAGTAAAACAATAACAAGCAGGCATGTGTTGAGAGAAAAACACAATGGAAATTTGAAACAGATTTCATGAATATTTTTGTTACAATTCATGACGAAAACACCAAACATGTTTTAATTAATTTAATTTAACAAAACTATAAAATAAGGGCTTTAAGTCAATTTGGAAATCGTTAAGAGCACCACAATAGTGGAGAAGGTATTATGCATTTGTGCTAATGTGCGTAACACCTTAAAATATGGGTCCTGGACCGATCGACTCAGAATCACTTTTTGAGGCGATCTAACGATATCCTGGATGGCAGGCTGGCTGGCTGTCCATGTAAACTTGTGTGCAAAGTACATGCCGCAATTTTGGTGATAATTTGGACCACGACGGGGGATAGGGGCAATTTCTGCATCAAAAAAAACAAGTAAAATTACCCTCCACCATTGTATGGTTTTACACCGATTTGTTTTCTGCAGTCTAAGAATTTTGTTTTTGATTCTACAACATCTGTGATTCTAAAAGAATAGATAATTATCGAAGTAACTTTTGGGAATAAAAGATTTTCAATTAATAAGATTTTGTTTGTCGTGCTTAATTCCCAATTTTTATTCTTGATAAAAATACTGAAAATTATTATTTATAGATAATTTTTTAAAGTTTTAAGGTTTTTGCCTACAAGTTCTTTTAAAACTGAACAAAAAAATTAGATTGTTCAATAACTTTTAGGTTTTTTTTTTGCTAAAATTGTACGTGTAGTAAAGTTTTACTACCTGTTCAACGATTTCGAGTGTAAACGTTCGTTTAGAATTTTATATGAAAAATATTAATAAAACTGAGTGTTTTTCATAAAAATTTTCTATGCGAACGTTAACGTTCGAAATCGTTGTTGATATCTTTGCACTTTGTAAATTTGTCTATTACATTATATTTGCACAGTTCACCAAAACTTAAACAATGCTTTCAAAATTAAATGTCATAAGGGCTTTGTGTATAAAAAAAAACTATTTAATATTCATAACTGAAAATTAGCAGCGAAATTTAATGACGTACAGTTCCACTCATGAAAGAACGATGAGTAAATGCTGTGCAATACTGTGCTATAAATACATGTTTCAATATTATTTTTGCAATCAAATAAATTAGTTTTTTGTATCTAATATATCTTTGATCTTTTTTAATCCCAACTTATCCTTAAGTTTCTTCTTTTATATAATCAGTTATGAATTGAATGGCAATAGTTTCATTTATAGCAGTCAAGACAAACAATTCATTCGTTGTGACAGATGTATTTTGGCTTATCCTGATAATTCCAACTAAAACATCATACATCGTTTAATTGAGTGTCCTTGTGAAAACATAGTTCGTCCACTTTGTTCTTAATTTCAAAATACTAAATTCGAAATAAAAAAGTTGTAGTTTTGTAAAAGCTAAAAGAAACTTTATTTTAAAGGTCTGCAGAGAAAACAGATTCTAATACTTTTATGTTCTTATATTTCGTATATGTCACATCGTTAAGTCCCAACATGAAAAATCTATTGGCAAAAATAATAAATGTTAAATCTTTTAGTTTCTTACAAGACGATTTTCTATTACAATTTTATGACTTTTAGTTACCTTAAGCTCAAGCTTGTGAGGGTTGTTATGTACAAACACATGAACTGTGTAAAAGTGGCACACCCATACATACATACATACATGCAAACACTGCCTTATGAATTCCCAAAGGACTTTTTCTTTTCCATTCTGTCGTTTGATTTTTTGCTTTTCATTCTTTTCTCTGTTAATATGCAACAATAGCAAAAGCCAGGTATTTTTATGCGCCACTAATTTCTATTCAACTCACATTTTTTAAAGGACCAACAAACAATGTTGGTTACTTGCCAATTGTGTCCTGCCAGCCGTCCTTGCAACCATTGTTCTCTCCTATGACATTGATAACCTAATAAAGGTCTGCATGGTAAGACATTTGGACGGTCTTCCTCTCCTTTATCAAAGAATGACTATACTGGCCAGGGGGAACTAAAAAAAGATTTTGGTTTTAAAGCTTTCTGTGCGTATTTTTTGTTCTTGAAATTTAATTTAAGATTATCATCCCTTTGGAAATTAAAAAAAAGATCGCCTAAGAATTTTCTAATTCATTTCTCTTGTTTTTTTTTATAATTCATTGAAGTTTTTCCCCAAGTTTACTTTGCTCTACGCATACGGAAACTGTTTCTGTGAAGTTCACATGTGTCTGTAGATTCAAAGTAAAATGTTTAAGCAATTGAACGAACAAATGTTACTCTAATTAAATGTTTTATGCTGAAACTAACGTTTTCTGACTTTTTGTCCCATATGGGACGAGAATACATGGAATAGAAACTCCAACATTTAAGTATGTGTTTGTGTATACTTCTAGCTCGGTGGCTGGCTCACCAGTGAGTGACATGTTGAGGATTCATTTTGTTTTAATCATAAAAAGATGTTCCTCTCATTCGTCTGTATAACATATTTACAATATTTCATATTGTTTCAAATCTTCTACAATTAATTCAATTAATTTTTAGTTTTTCTTACTTGTGTTTATTTTTTGAAGAAGAAAAATAAGTAGAGGAGCAAAAGATTGAAGATGGTGTGTTCCTTCAGTTAATTGAAAATAAATGTGTTGCGTGCGGCCAGCAAGAATGTGTTACTGACATTTTAATCAAATTTTAATTAATTACAAGTACGAAGAAAATGATTCGTAATTAGAAACAATACGTGAGAATATACACTCTAACACAGTAACATAAAAACTTTATAGTTTTAGAAGAGCATTTCTTAATGTAGATATTTATTTGTACGATGTTCATACATATCGCAAACTAAATCACAAATCAAATCTATACCGACCACGAAAATGTTTGTTTGATTAACATATAAAAAAGTAAGATTAAATATTTTTTGCCTTTTTGAATTTTGAGTTGTGCCTCTTTAAGATTTAGTGTGCGATATGTGTATTGTACATATTCATTTCCAAAAACTTATAATATTTTGGATAAGTTTTAAATTTAAAGTTTAATTTTCGCAATTGTTTTGAAAAATGCATTGTAATTATCAACAAAACTATCCTGTCATGGTAAAATAAAAATATTTAACTTCAATGTTAAATAAATTATGTCTTTCGCTTGCAAGATCTAAAATGCAGCTCCTTCCAGCATAAGCTCGATGCAGTTCTTTGTAACTTAAGATTACAAACACCCACCAACTGCAAATTGACCTGAAAAGCCGAAGACATTAAGGGAACTGGAGTTGTTACATCCTAAAAGAAGACCAGTTTGACACGGCTCGACATGCATTCGAATGGAACCCCTAAAACGCCAAATACTCTTGTCAATGCTTGTTCAGCCGGCGAATTCAACGTGTACGTGTGCTGGACGTAATATTCGCCGTCATATCAAAATTTTTTGATTTTTCATCAAGCGTTGTCGGTGTCACATATACAAACACATTTTCACTAATACTACCACAATGCTTGATGAGTTTTTTGATCAATGTATTTGGGCCTTAAGAAGAGGACGTCCTACACACAAATTGAATACGACGATATGATCTGAGAGAAAAGCTGGGGATGAAACAAAAAATCTAACAGCAGAATACTTAGAATAACAAAAATTGGTTAACACAGCATTTACATTTGACAGTACTGGCAAGACAGTAAGAAAATGCATATTAGTTACCGAAAACACTACTAACTGTCTTCGTGGCGTAGGCGTCCAGACAGTAGTTAAGACAGTTCACTTTTAAAAAATATGTCAAACATGAATGTTGCAGTGCAAGTCCAGTTAAAGGTGTTTAATATGAACTAAACAAATTTAAAAATAGCTTAAAATAATTTTATAGTGTTAACAAACATAACACTTAACTAAACCATTTAATATCCAAACAGAATATATTTATTTTTTTTACATTTTGATTTTTTATTTTCTTTTGCGAACAAAACATTAGAATACAGTTAGCAAATGTCAAATCACTGTCCAATTTTACTTTCTGCAAAATTTGCTAGACAGTAGACAAGACAGTTGAAAAATTATGCATGTATTGCTACTGTCTTGCCAGTACTGGCAAATGTAAACGCCATGTATGGCCCTGTGCTTCCTTTAGGAACTAAGGACACATATTATAAAAAAAATTTGTAAGTTTTTTCTGAAGTACTTCATCAAAGTTTCAGTGCTAAATTAAAAGACCTCTCGGATCTTAAATAAGTAATATTTTTATATTAGTGCAATTCTTTAGTTAATTTTAATCGGATTATCTCAAAACATTTTGATAATGGCAAATTTGTGAAATCCTTCCAGTCCTCCTCTTAAATGGCACATAACATATCTGTAAATTATTCCTTTGTAGAAAGAAATTATGAAAACAAATCATCAATTGACTTCATCTACACCTTTAGTCAAAATTGGCTTAAAATTGGCACGTATCTTTCTTTAGCACTCAATTCATCAAATATTTTTCTGTTGAAATTGAGTAAAAAAAAGATCCAACTCTAAAGTAACTTCTGAAGAAGGTGTTTCCTACTGAACAACGCCTTTGGTTTTGCAAATCTTTTTACATACCACAAATGAAAAAGGAGTAGAAAAAAAACATTTTTTTATACTTCTTTGAACAAAGTATTCTTTTAAATAAATTCATAGAAATATCAAAGTAGTTCTTCCACAAAAATGTATTTATCTCTAAAACGTTTGATAGAAAATATTTTGCTGAATGCATTATAAACCACAATCAATCATTTGCGTGCATGCATGTGCATCCTCATCTTGAACGTCTATTGTTCGGCTCCCATTTGAGGTTTTTTCTTGAGGTTGTGTAGCAGTTTAATGTTAATGCTGGAAAAGGAAAAATCGTTACATTGTGCAGTTCAGTTGGGTTCGTAGTCTTGCAGATAAGGAGTCAGTTGCCTTGCTTGCATGATATTCCATTTTCCTTTTTTATTTTCTATTAATCGACACCTTTCTTAATGGTGTTGTATTGTATATCCTCGGTCTGTATGGACGTTATTTGTAGGTGTGAAATTCTATCATATATAGATTGTAGATCATGCATATCCTGTTGACGTTTTTCTTTAAGGGTTTTTCTTTTTTACGTCTATATTTTTTCTATTCTTTGTCTATTGTAAAACAAACTTTTTGAAAAGGACACCGCTGCTAGTTTTTCTTTTCTTAAATCCTGTGCTATTTGCTCTCTGTCTATCTGTCTGTTGTGTATGTGTGTTTTCTAGTATGTATGGATACTTAGATGTATCCTTGATAACATATGTTGGGCAAATGTTAATAGACTCATCATCACCACGTGGTTTTTGTATTGTCATACTGTAATAACTTCACACAATGGGATTGGTTTGATGTTTTAAAGAATCTGTTGTTTGTTGACAGCTAGATTTGTTTAAAAGGCTGACTTTGCCATTTCTTCAGTTGTTGTCTTCTTCATTTGAACAGAACATGTAAACATTCTACGATTTATATGTGTGTATTTGTAACATAGTGGAGAGCATTATCCTTTTGGTCATAAACCTTTATTTTCACAAATATTTTAGTAGTAATTATTGATAATTTATTGGTTTTACTTTCAATAGAAAATTAAAACATTTTCCTTACCCAAGAAGCCAAAAAAAGAGCAGCTGTCTTTTATTAATTCTATTTTTTTTATTAGTCTTTTGTTATGTTTAAAAATATAAAAAGAAAATATTGTAATAAAGTTTTGTTTCTTGGTTTACTTTTTTATACTGGCGAACCACAATACGTTCATAATAAAGTGATATTAGAACATTTTATTGCTTTTTCTTTGTTCCTAATTTACAATATTTATGAGGTTTATTATGACTACTGTCATCTTAAAAAAGTCACAAAGAAGTTAGGAAAAGTGTCATCTAATTTTTTACAGTCTACAATATATATTTTCGCATTAGTGAATAATTCCACAAGTTATTTAAATTAAATGCCAAAATTACTTTGCTAAATTACTTGGCCAATTCATAAGCTCGGCTAAACGTCCTGTTCGTTTTCTAATCGTCTAATTATACACTGTTGTACAGCTACCACGCGATCCTCGAAAGTATCTCTTCGTAATTCGTAAAAAAATTGCTTTTCGTTGAACCCTTTGTTGAGTCCATGCCTCCCCCACCGGAAATAGAACAACTGGATTAAGAGCGACCTTCTCTCAGATAAGTAAATCTTCTGCAAAGACAATCATTCTGAAAGACATAAAGCATTTCCCAAGTTGAGAAGGTGCTCTGGTGAGCCGTCGGTCTCAAGAAAACCGATGACTTCAGGAAGCCTTTTATTTAAAATTTTTGTCGCACTTTAGATATGCATATAACGGATTTTTCCCGAAAGATGTAGCACCAAAGGGTGAAATATCCTTTACGATGATACAACAAATTTGTCTATTCATAAGTACAAAAACAAAAATCGTAGTTGTAAATTAGACAAATGTTTGTTACTTTCTATTGTATTTGAGGCGTTGTTGTTGCTATTAGAAAGCCCATTGATAGCACTATGTGAAAAGATTATAGAAATTTAGGAAAGTTTTGAAATCATATAGCGATTTGAAATCTGATGTCAGTGTAAAAAAGTATTTCTTTAAATTTTGGCATTTTTTTTAAAAAGTTTTGTCAGTTTCGTAGAAACATTTTTCATATAAAATTTTTGGAATTTTAAAAAACAAAAACAATTTCTAAAATTTGTTTTTGTTTTAAATGTTATTTTTTGTGCGAACGTTAACGTGTGACATTATGGGATTGGCTATAAATTTCTCAAGTGAGGTGAAGCATTTAACAAAAAAACTTCCTTATTTAAAATAAATCATATAATAAATATTTCTTTCCATGGCCATGGTTTAAAGGAAAGTGATTTTAATATAAATTAAATTATTAAGAATCAACTTCAAATTCAAATATTATATTTGGTTCGGAGTTAAGACTTTAATAGCATTTTTCCCACAATTTAAACTTGACTTTTTAAACGTTATAAAAATTTAGGCTAAAACATAAAACAAATCATGAACTTTATAAATTGCAATAAATGTACCTCTTATTTTTTGAAACACTTCACTCAATTCACAAATATTTTCATAAACATTTTTTAAAAATTAATTTAATTTAAAAATTTTAAATTAATATTTTATATTTCCAAAAATTACTTTGATAAAAAAATTTTATATTAAAAATTTTTCAGCGCAGGATGAAGGGATTTACAAAATAACCCACTTTGTGTGGGGTGCGTATGTGTATGCAAATGACAATAAAGAAAAGAAAAGTAAAGTCTTAATGTATCTTCTTTAAATAAATGATGGTTTAAACTAAATACTCGCCCTTTTAATTTTCATTTTACTTGTACAAAATAAATTCTTAAGCCATTTTCACACAAAAAGTACATCCTTTCTCTTTATCTGACATTATAATTAACGCTACGCCCTCAAGGCTTAAGACTTAAAAGAGGAAAATCTTCTGTCTAAATGTAGGTTAATTCCAGGCTGGTATAATTTATTTTTATTCAAGCAGCAAAACTAAAATACGAAAGATAAGGATTTAGTAATTGCAATTAAATTCTTAAAAGATGCTTCAAAGCAACAAAAAAAAAACATAAAAGAAAGATAATGGAGGAAACCTTTGTTTAGGAGTATGTGTGTGTGTAGGTGAGAATGTGTGCAGGAAATGCATTTGCAACCACAGCGTTCAATTCATAGAATAATAATTTTTAAAGTATTAAGAAATTCAGATTGTGCCATGAGTATTATTAGGTGCCTTTTCTATTCAACATCGGATTCAATGCCAAACACTAATTAGCGGATTTGCAGGTATTTTGCGGGCTACTTACTGCAATTTTAAAACTATAGGAAAAATAATTATTGCACAGTGATATAAAGTTCATTAATGTTCATAATAAATATAATCTAAGATTTTCCTTCAAAAACATATTGCGTTTGCGAAATTATTAACCCTACAGCGGCACACAGTAGTCATTTCGGAAAAACAAACAAAATGTCGAAAAGGGTTTTCTTTACAAAATTAGCGTTAATATTATCATTCATAAAGGTAATAATTATTGCACAGTGATATAAAGTTCATTTATGTTCAGTGTAAATATAATCTAACATTTTCCTATTAAAATAATTTCGTGGAAATACAAAAATTTTTAATATAAAACATTTTGTTTATCGTGCCTAATTCCCAATTTTTATTCTTGATGACACCACTGAAATTTATTGTTGAAGGGATAAGCTATTCCTATGCGCATTTCACTGATTGCTAAGGCCAGATCATCAGGAAACTTCATCCAGAGATTTTAGAAAAACTAAAGATATTAAACAAATAAAACTGTTAAGCGAATAAGAATTATAAGCAACAGCTTTACTTGTAACAACACCAAAGCTTAAACAAAAACAACAACAATAAACAGTTAGTTAATCTTTTTTACATTCCCCACTACAATTGATTGGAATCCTTCCCAAACATAATGCGTTTGCAAAATCTTTGACCCTACAGTGGTCATTTCGGAAAACCAATCAGACCGTTGAAAAGGTTTTTCTTTAATATTATCAATTATAAAGGTAACAATTAACAAATAGAAACTGGGAATTATTTCCTTTCATAGGTTACTTTATTATATTCAACATTTTTTTTCTTCGAATATATTCCATGCGCTAAATTTCAGTTATGTATTTTATAAAGCTTTTTAAATGATTTTGTTATTCGTGCTTAATTCCCAATTTTCATTATTTGATAAAAACACTGAAATTTATTGTTGATGGGATAAGCTATTCCATCTTTAGGAATGACATTATAATAGTCTGGTAGTGTATAATGTCATTCCTAAAAAATTAAAGGAAGAGGACTATTACAAAAAAAAGCTTTATAAAAAACATAACTGAAATTAAGCTCATAGAATAAATTCGAAAAAATAAATGGTAAAAATTAACACAATATCGAACGTAATCGTTCGTTTGCATTATTAATGACAAACAGCTTATTTGCGCTCCACTAACAATTTTCAGCACAACAAGTCGAGTTTTCATACAAAATTACGACCAACTAAGAAATATTATGCGACCACAAATGTCAAAATCAGTCTCTCGTCTTGTAGTTGTCGACAAGGGCAGATTGTTGGAATATTAAACGATTTTTTCTTCACTCACCAACACTAAATATTCTTTTATAAATCGCACTGGCTCCTCTAAGAGAGTCAACTCGAAATTTTACAATTTTCACTTTTTGCAAGAAATCGATGTACAGTGGTCATATCTACGCAATGTACAAATCTAAGATCAATTTCTCTAGTATTTTGACAAAAAAATACAAAAATGCAGTGCCGGATACAAGAAGCAGATTGTCTGGAGTGCACATAAAACAGAGAGTGCTCCTGATGTCCATATCTGGTGATTACTGGGTTGACTTAAACCAGCTGGTACTTTTGGGGTGCAATTCAAATTTTAAGGAAAGTTGGTACTTCCACGACTTATTTACTTCCATTTAAATTTTTTGTAATTTATTTTTTTTTTCTTATGGGTATTTTGTATTCTTCCCTTTTGTTTTTGTTATAATTGAATTTTTTTAAATAAAATGAAACAATAAAAAGTAACAATGTAATTACTAATTACGTATAATTTATTTGTTCATACATATGTTTGTACAAAATTCAGTATTTTTTAATTTGGTAATAGTTCGATATATCGATATTTTTGAAAAAATAAATATCGATACTCTAAAAAAAATATCCCTAATAGGAGTATATTTAAAAAGAAAACAGTTTTTAGCCTCCACTAAAAATTTAGAAATTTGGGGTTAACCCCCTTTAGAGGAACCAGTGTGAAATATATTTTTAATAAAACAAATAATAATAAAACAAAAGTTAACTGCTTTATTTTTTTCCTGCCTTAATTTTTACTGCTTTGCTTGAAGCACAGAGTTGTATTTTGATGGCTTAAGTTACATATTTTGCCGAATTTTAGTTTCATACTAGCGTTTTATTTGTGGGATTGTTGATGTGGCAACACAGTTATTTGATAATAAATATGTACATAAATTACGTAAGAAACGTAAATCCTGTCGACCGACAAGATGATAGTTAATGGGCTGTTTAAGAGAACGATAATGAGTGACTTGTTGTCGCTCGTTTAAATTGTGATCGACATCGTTGTACAGGCTATTTATTAAATAAACTAAAAACAAAGTATACTCTGCTTTGGCTTAACATAATTTATTATGAACTGAAAGATAAAGTTAAGTACATACTTTTATTAAGTTGACGGAACCCATTAATTTAAGTTTTGGTTTCAGCAATTGGGTCCCAACCGCTAGTTTTTGTTTAACGAGACGAAAACCAACAAGTCAGATCCAATACAAATTAAGAAGCTTAGACGTTTTTTGTTTGGTCGCGATCAAATTGGAACATCACTTGTTAAAATAATAAGACATTGCAATTGTAAAGATTTGATAAAGTCATCTACATACAGTTTAATTTTTTTTAATGGTCTTTTTAGCTGCATGAGAACTATAGATATCGATGACTATGGTTTGGCAGCTAAAGGCTCAGTTAGCCGGGAATAACAGTAACGATGCAAATCAGATGATTAATTTTGTTGTGTGTAAAGCAATTAGAACGATTGTAGTTAGCAGTAAGATGTTACGCCTCAATCTGTAAGAAATAGATTGGTCTTACTTTGTTATGGTAAAGTAACTGTTACTGTTACTCCCGGCTAACTGAGCCTTAAGAATGGCTCAACTGTATTGGCATTTCTCATCATCATCAAGAATCGTTTAACGCTAGAAAAACGCTTCCAAGCTAGACTTATAATTTGAATACAAAAAATCTGTTCGCGAAGTTTAAACAGCACTTCGTCCATATTACGGTCAACATAATCGGCCTAGTGAGCAAGCAATTTGTTTAGTTTTTGATCGTTTTATCACTAAATTTACTCTTCTCGATTCAAAACCATTAACAAGACAAAGTAATGTGCGTACCGAAGAGAATATTTCTGCTGTAGCGCGAAGTATTGTTGTTCTCAAATTAATGGCCTTTGCCCTTCGACTACGTGGAAAAGTTACGTATGGATCTTTGCTTACGTGCCTATTGTAATCCAAGATCAATGGTCGTTTGGCTTCAGTCTTTGCTCGTGTAAAAATTGAAGCCAAAGATTTCCTTAACGTGTAAGTATGCTTTTTGTAGATCCCGCTGTTAATTTTGCTTTTACCCTGGGAATTTGTGAAAAGCCCTCCCTTCACAAGTAGTTCTTTCAAATTCACTTTGATTTAATAATCAAATTTTCACAGTATGGCAAATAATCGTTAGTATCTTTAAATTATATATAGCCAGATTAAAATAGGTTCTCTACCTAATTTTGTCCCTTTCTTAACGAAATTTACATTTCATTACAATAAATAATAATATAATTTTTTTTACTTAAAATCTTCGTTTCTGTTCAAACTAAACTTCTTATGCTAATAACTCGTATTTTCAGATAATTTATTTCTTAAATAAAATGTAGTAAAATTCAAATTACATAAAAATATATATTCAATATATTCGGGTTTAAATAGATTATATTAGTCTTGGTAGAAAAGTTTCATGCTGAGCATTTGAAAAGCGTTGTAATCAACACGTGGAAATTAACACCCACCTTATTAAACATACAAACTGAAAGAATAAAGAAAAACTGAATAAATGTTAGAGGAGAATACAAAGACTTTTTAAAAATCAAACAATTCAATTTAGAAGATAAACTGAAAAGGATGCAAAGAAGAAAATACTCTACAATCAAACTCCTAAGATTTCTAGAAACAACTTATGCAAATCAATTTAGAATAAAGAAATAGTAAAATACAACTTGCTACACAGCAGCAGCAACCCATGATAATAAAATTTATAATGTCGATGATGATGGTGATGGTGATAATTTGCTATTCTCTAGATGATTACAACAAAACATATTCATGCATATATATGTGCATGTGTATGTGTGAACGTGTTAGAAACATCTTCGATGTCTCTAGTTTGTTACCTGTAAACTTACCATCAGCAGCACAGTGGGTTACTTTTATCAGCACTTAACAATAAATATAAATTGCCTTCTTGTTTTATCTTTTATCGTTAACGTAGAATATAAAAAAAATAGAGAAAAGCAAACAAAAAACCTCTTCTTTTAGTCAAGAGGGGGAAAGTTCTACGCAGTTCATAAGCCTGATTAACATATTTGTACACAGGAAATTTTCCAAATAAAATTTTTTTTCTTTAAAGTTCTTAACAAATTTTTTTTAAGCTCATGGAAACATTTAGCATCTGTTACCTTTAATTAAGCTGTTAACTGGGTTATTAACTTGTTTCTTTTATTTGAAGTCGTTGTACTTTAATCGTCACCTAATCTTAATTAATAAGGTGAGTGTGTCTTATCAGGCCGTCATTATCGACCAACCAACCCACCATTCATCTATGCATCATCATCCATCTACATTAAATGCTGTAACACGTTGTTTTCACCGTTCACATTTTTTGTTAAGGAAAACATTTGGGTTTTAGGTACATTCAATTTGTCAACCGGTTTCGGTCTAACACTTGGCGATTTTATCACCTTTTCAAAATCTTGTAAATTTTAAATATTTTTCCGAATTGTTTTCTTTTAATTTTCTTTTAGAGAAATTAGCATTTTTAATTAGAATCCAATAACAAATACAACAATCAAACTCCAAATCGCTTTCCAACACTTGTGACAAAGTTGTCAACACTTGCTGCATATAACAAACCACTATTGAGCATCAGCGTGAAAAAAGTTGTTAAAATTGCTTAACATGTATTTGAGGACGACTTATCTCCTTAATTCAAACTTGTTTCGTGATTAGTACTTTACGTTGTTTTTTTAAGGGACAAACAATGTTTGGCTGACATTTAATTTTTTGTTAACATTTTTGCTAAAAAAAAATATATGAACATCACTTTTCCCTATCAAAATTTACTTCATAATGAGAAACGTTTTTGGTTTTAATTATGTAAATATAATTTCGACATTTTCTGGTTTAATCAACCAATTCAGAATTAATAAAAAACTAATGTAAATTTTAATTGAAATTTTATCATTGTAATTGCAGCCATGCTGTATGTAAAAAAAAAATTCAAATTGAAATAGAACATATTTGAATAACAAGTGAAGACTTACTGTGATTTAATTTATGTTAATTTTTTTTGTATTTTAATTAGTTTTGCTTAGTTGTGTATGTGGTTTTATTTCTCATTTTAGCTGCTTTTTTATTTCAAAACTATAGTCTGCTGCATAATTATTAAAGGCCTTTGTTTAAACAATTAAAAATTCATTAAATTTGTAAATGAAAATCCTCTCATTTATTTTGAAACAATCACACTGATGACAACAATTTGTCATGGAAAACAAAAACTAAATTGAATTAATTATCACATCACTTACCGTCGAATACGGAATGTAATAAGAATCGTAGGTAGGGATTTTGAAATACCCATAGACTTTTGAATTTTTAATGAATTTATAATTAAATTATGGGATAAAATAGTTAGAACATATTCAAAACGAAAAACCCAATTAATTTTAAGTATTTAAAGTCGATTTGAAATTGAAGAAATTTTTATGGGATACAAATTTAAATTTCAAGCAACAATTTCAATATAAAGTCCTATAATTTTTACAAATTTAGTATAGAATATCGTATTTTAAATTAAATTTTAAAATAAATTGTTTTCCTTCGTTAAATTAGCGTATTTGCGAACAAAATTACTTCCTACATTACGAACTTCCCTTCCCTGGATTGTGAAAGTGCGTTAATTAGGAACATTCCCACTACAGCACCAATGTTAGTTTTTTTAAGTCTTACCCCCAATTTCAACAAGCTCGTTTATAATTAACTATCAGTTATTGCTGTGAAAACATATTGTTAATTGAAAGTTAAGGTAATAGTTCGTTTTAACTGAACTTGGTTAACTTATTGGGGGTTATTCTTATAATAATTTCTAAATTTTTTGTACAAATAACTTAAGTTAAGATCAAAATTTAGTAGATTATATTGTTGTTGAGTGAAAATTTTGAAACAAATATTTTTCCTTCGTCAACCAAGTGCATTTACGAATGAAATTGTATCCTACATTGTGAACTTGCCTTTGAAAATGTTTCTGGATTGTGAAAGTGGTTTAATTATAAACATCTTCTGCATTGATTTAAGTGTTTCATTTGATTTCAAATGTAACTTAAAAAATTTTATTAAATTGAAAATTATTTAACAATTTAAAAAACAACAATAAAAAACACTATCAGTCATCGTGACATTTCGACACAAATTCGATTTTCCACAACTTTTTACAAAAACAAATTTGTATTCCATCATTTCCCTCATTGTGCAGGGTAAGAGGAAAAAAAGTGGAATAGTTAAACAAATCGTGTTTTTTTTCAAACATCTTATGAGCACGAAAAAAAAGTCCATGACAAATAAGATTTTCCATAAGATGTGCTGTTTGGTTTTTTCTTAAAGCATTTGGTTTATGTCAAAGACTTTAAGAAGGATTAAAAAACAACCGTCTGCAAAGACATGAGGAAACAAATATTGTTTTAAACAAATTTAATCATGTTATTACGCGTTTTGTAATGGAACACTGATTGTACCGAATTGATGTCGAAGAAAAAAGAATGAATCTTTGTTTCACATCGATGATTTGAGGATTACTTTTTTGTGGTTTTGGGGATTAAAAAGCTTTGCATTTGGCTGGATTGGATGAATGAATGGGTATAGACATTTTGGGTGGTGCTTCCATGTTGTTTATACATTGAAGTGTCATTCAAGTGTATACTCTTCTACGCTTTCTGTTCGGTAGATGAGTGTCACTGTCACTTAGCTGTCAGTTTTCGACAGCAATTTGATTGTTAATAATGTGGCATGTTGCTTATGATGTTACTGGTGTTTTCGTTGATTTAAAGTCGTGTATCAAAACATGTTTCCACAAACAAATCAAATTTAAATAATGCGGGTGCCTACTCGCATAATATAACAACAACAAAATTGTATGTATGTATGTATGTTGTTGTAGTTTTAATAAAACTACTTTATTTTATAACAACTGCTGATACAGCCAACAACCGTTTTGTGCTGCGCTTGATTCAATATGAGACATTAACGAGCAGCTTTAATTATAACACTGGCACCGATAATGTCAATTGTTAAATTTGATATTTAATAACATTTGTTTTTTTTTTTAAATACTATTAAAGTTTATTGGCCTTTTATAAATTTATTCACATGCCCTTAAAATAATGAATTCATTTTTAAATTTTGTAACTTGTTCTACGGAAGTTTGAAGTAAGATTTTCGCTATTTGTTCACAATTCAATGAGCTGTCTCGTCTTTAAAAAAATGATTTAAAAATATAATGGTATAAGACGGAAAGAAATATTTACTAAATCACCAGAAAATATGACTTGAACCAAGAAAATTATTTATTCTAAATATATTTGTGGGGCTTGGTTAAAGCAAAATGTCCCTGTATTTAATAAAATTGATTACTTTAGAAAATAAACTTCTTTCCGTGTAATGCATTTTGAAATACTTATGTGGTATTAACTACAGATTTCTTAAAACCGTAAAAATATGACACCGCGGTTTCGGGGTTAAACTGATTAAAACCGGTCGGTGTCGGTTCGGATTTCGGTTTTGAAAATATCCAAATAAAAATTTTTTTTATGTAAAACAATTTTTTTATTTGTTCCAATTCAGGTACTTTTATTAAAAAACAAATATTTGTTCTTCTTTGTACTTATTTTAAGTTTAAAGAATATTGAAATACCTTTCCATTGTTCCAGGCTGTTATGTATAAAGTTTTTTTTATATGAAGTACGAGTTTTATGTATAATTTGCAATTTCTTTAAACATAAATATTTATAATATTTAAAGTTAAAGCTAAAACCGAGGTTTTTGGTCGGTTGTCGGTTTCGGTTTTTAGGCATTAACACCGCGGTTTCGAATTCGCGCACATTTTTAATAGCAGTAAAATTTAGCTGTTTATACCTTTCACTACAGGTTTCCTACGATATATAAATATGGTATATATAAATTTTTCATTCCGTTTTTAATTTATACAAATCATGTATATTCTAGGTCCTTCTAAGTACCAAATTTAATTAAACGAAGTCCGTCTGTCCATTTGTGTGTTAAAATGGGTTTTCTGAAGGCTCCAGATGTTATAGATTGCTATTAAAATTCAGCCAGATCTGTTCGCAAATAGCTTTTACTTAATGAAGTCTTATAAGAATCTTTGAACTTAATTTGTTCACTTTTACCTGAAGTAAACTTAGTGTAGCGTGTAAAAATTAAGTGGAATGCTCGTAGTGAAAACTAAAGAATTCAGTTCATAAATGACCTAATTGTTGGCAAGAACCTAATTTTTTCTTCTTGAAATATGAGCTGAGCAACAATGGGCTTTGCAGTGCAAAGGTAACTGCATCTTAGATTCGGTCCAGCCGAATATAGAATTTCTACTTGCTTTACTTAAAATCTAATAATCAAAAGAAAGCCCCTGGTGTTTTTAACTGGACAAAAGAATACAGTTATTGCAGACTCTGAAATAAATTTTGTGGCACGCATTCGTTAATAAATCGAGATTAAGATTAAAGAAAAAAAAATGTAACATATTTATTTAATAACCAAAATGGAAGTCACAGTTAATTAATTGCTTCGTCTTAAATTACAATCGTTTACCGACTTAAATCTGTTATTTTATTAGGAACAATTAGAATTTTTATTTCTCATCTAAATACAAATGGCTGCAATCCCATGTGGTCCATAAGAAAACATTTTATCGTACGAAAAAGCTTTAAAATTAATATTATTAAATATATTGAAATATTTCAGTCAATCCTGGGGATACCAAGGTTTGATCATTCAAAACTAATTGAAATTGTTGCGATTTGCTTTATTCTTTGATTTCGTGATAATCCGTTTAGCTTGAGTTTGTTTGCGATCTTTTATTTATTTATTTATTAATATGTTAAAACATTAGCGGAGTTCAGTGTTTGGTACAAGTGGTCTTGCGAAAGAGCAAAAGCAAAATATCGTAATTTTTTGTGTTAAATTTAAATTGGCTACGATATTTTGAATTTGCCGTAAAAGCATAGTTTCGCTAATAAAATTGCGTTTGCGTAAACATTTTTTGTATATACGACGCAGTATTGCAATGTTATTCATGATGCTGATTGTTAGCAACCACAGTTTTATTCGAGAACTCCTGTCCCGAGATTTTTCAGGAAATACAACGTTTTAAATTCTGACTTTCACGGAAACTTTATCCTTTATTTGTCTTATGCACTTTACCTAGATTTTAAGTTGATTTAAAAAAAGGTATTAAGGATATTTAAATTCATTAACACGAGTAGCAATTTGATTGGAGTTAAGAGTTTTTATTTAACTCTGACTTATGATCATGTAGCTGCTGGATTTATTGTTTAACATTTTATCAAAAATAACAAAAATTAATCCAAACTCGATATCAATTATTTTTTTGCAAAAACTTTCAATACAAAATCTACCCAATTTGCAAGATGGGTAGCAACTTAGACATTATATTCTAATACACTACTTGCATATTACTTAACTGATGTATGGGCATTTGCATAGAAAGGTTACGCTATGCCACCAAGCGTTCATGACACACACATATTTGAAATGTTATTTTTGTATGAAAATCGATATTTGGTTTTTTCAGTTTCAATTGTGAATAAAATCAAAAGTTGTGCACCGAATACAATGAAACAAACCTCATTTCATTCAAAATTAATGTTTTTAGACCAAAACTGTGATTTTTGTCGCGTTTTTATTTTAAATGAATTTTTAAAGAACAAACAAATTTTTTTTTCAAAATTTTCCTATTTTTCTTCAAAAACTCAACGAGATCTCTGAAACTACAGGGCATATTTAAATACAATGTAAGCACGGCTTGAATGTTACCGAGTTTCGGATTTTTTGTTTTACTGAATATGGTCAACCGTTTTCAAGTTATTCCAATATATGTAGTGAAAGTGCCTTAATTTCAGACATAACGATATATCTCCAAAACTAGAGCTGATAGAGAAAAATGGAGATTGGATTTGAAATAAGCAACCTCAAATTAGTAAGAATTTTTAATCAAATTCCAGACCGCACAAAAAAAGTCCAAATTTGTTCCCTTGTGTTATTTACCTGGGAAACTCAAATGAAAATTGGGCAAAAAATTATGTTGAAAATCCTCTAAAAACACCTGGTACTGATAAAATAAACATCTACCCCGCATAGAAATAAATATAATCCTTCTACGAATTGAATTCTATCCTTAAGGATGGAAAGCCCATGTAGTTACCATGATACCTAAGCCAGGGAAAGATCACACAATTTAAAGCTTTCCGAGAAAATATAAATTTCTAAAAAAACCCAATACCGGAAGAAAATATATGTATTCCAAATCATCAATTTTGATTCAGAAAAAAACACGGCACAATCGAACAAACAGAAAGACTAGAAAACGTCATTAGTCTCGTTTAACCGTTTCTCTAGGTATTCATAAGATGTGGCTTGAAGCCTTTATAAATAAACTGAAGCTAAACCTACCCATAAATACTTACAAGTTGCTGGAGAGCTATTTTATTGGTCGATAACTTATTATTAAAGAATGTAATTTCTTAAGCACTCCTCACCCGATTGGTGCTGCAGTCCCACAGGAAATCAATCAAGGACCTCTCCATTGCATCTGATATATACTTCAGACATGCCTATTAACAACTACACCCAAACATCAACCATCGCCATGAAGCATCTCGATGCCAACAGGACCACATATTTTAATAGGAAAAACAGTTAAAACAATGGAAAACAAATGTCAACGAACTATAATAGGGAATCATTCCATAAAAAAAATATACCACAATATTTTAATTTAAAATATGTTGGCATAAATCTTGATCAATGTTTTTTTATTTTTATTATATTTAGCACAATGTAGTTGGCTTTCTAATACAACAAGATATGATATCTTATGAAATATACACAGAAAAAAATGTTTTTACCAATTAAAACATTCTTCAACAATAAAATCAGTTTTAATTAAAAATGTAAGCAAATTAATTAAACGTTTAATCAAGCCAATAAAACGTTTAATTAAGTGAATTTGTAAATTGGTTAACTGGTGAAAATTAATACTATCAATTAAACGTTTAATTCAATTGGTTACATTTTTTATTTAAAACTGAATACATTTTGAATTAATGCTTTAATTGGTGAACAATTTTTATTAAATATTAGGATATTAAGCAATAGTAGGGTACACAATTTAATTATATTAAATATAAAGATTAATCCCCGTATTCATAAACGATTATTAAATTAAATAAACGTTTGTTAAGCAAAATTTTCATACAGAATTTGCTTTGTAAACCTTTATTTAATTAAAAATATTTTAATGAATGCGGCATTAATAATACAATAAATAATATTAAATAGATATACAATTGAACTAAAAACAACAACTCCATCTTAAAGCCAATCTGGTGCTACGGTATTCAGTTATGGGGCACTGCCTTGGCCTCCTATAAAGAAAAATCTCATGGCGGAAAATCAAAACTCTTCGAGTCATCATATCCGATCCCGTATACGTAAAATGCTCAAACATTCACAAACACCTTTAAACAAATCACAATTTCGGCCCCTGCAGCGATTTTTGTGAAAAAAATCAAAGGTTGTAATCAGATTTTAACTATTTATGGCTTGTTTTGTTTGGAACTTTGTTTTCGTTTAGAAATATTAGCTGCATTTTCCAATTTTTTATGAATTTTTTAATAAAAAAAATTTCGAAATTTTTGCTAAAAAATTATTTTATACATATCTGTTTCCAAAATGACTGCGCATATTAAAAAAAAGTATAACTTACTTTTTAACCCACTTACAACTACTATTCGAGTCCGAAAGAACCCAACCAATTGTAGGGAAATGTAAGAAAAGATTAACTCACTGTTTATTGTTACAAGTTACTTGGAGTGTTAAAATTCTTATTCGATTTAGGGTTTTATTTGTTTAATATTTTTAGCTTTTCTAAAATCTTTGGAAAAGGTTTCCTGATGAGCTGGCCTAAGCTACCTGTGAAATGTGCATAGAAGCTTTCCCTCAACAATAAATTCCAGTGCATTTATCAAATATGAAAAATTAGGAATTAAGCACGTCATACGGAAATCGTATTAATGATAAATTTTGTATTCCCGAAAATAACTTTGATAACTTACTTTAAGGTAATTTTATTTCGTAATATCGATTTTTTTAATTTATTCAATAAACTAAACCGTTTTTGAGTAACGCGAGTATATGTTGTGCAACCTCCTTCATTTTCGAAATAACATGAAAACAAGAGCCAACCTAAAAAACGGCAAGCGCCACTGGATTCAGCCTACTCGAATTAGGTTAAACCAATGGGTGTCCCGCTTGTCTGTTTTTTCAACTGGCACAGTGTTTGTATCACTTCATGTTAAATTCAATAAATAAATTATGAAAAATAGGCCTAAAATATAAGTTAAATTGCTTGGTGGCTTTTCTGTGGAAGTGCTCATATATAAATTTAGATACGCCTTTATTATATTTTTTAAATCATCTAAATAAGTTTTTTTGGCAGCACTATTGTAGATTTGTACACAAATTCGTGCAATGATCACTGTTCATGGTTATCCATCCTGAATTATCTAAAAAGCAAATCAAATACTTTGATCATCTCGGATTGAAATACACGTGCAGTCGTATGTTTCTTTGTTAAGCGTTCCTTTTGTTTTAGTTTTTTAATCGAATTGTTTTTTTGTTGTGTCTTCTTTATCGCCATCGTCATGAAACTCATCCACAATTACGTCAACATTATTATCATGATCTTCCTTTTTCAAAAATTCCTTTGAAATATTTCAAAAATTCAAACCAGGCCAGAAAAGCGTCTGAGTTACGATTTGATGGCGCTGAAATTGACACAAGTCATAAATTCCAATAGTTTGTTTTGTACCACTCTTTTGGTACTTCATTGAGTGGTTGGTTGCATTATTCTTGTATCTTTTTACTCCACTATTTGAACGTATAAAATGTGGCTTGGCGTGTTCATAATTTCCAAATAAATAACTTAAATTTTAGACAGACATGTGTGTATGCAGCGGTGTAATGCGTGTGTATGTATCTGTGGTGTTATTATGTTGTCATAGACTTTAAATTGTTGAAAAACAAACAACAGCTTATCAGTGCAATGGCATCTATCTTCGATCCAACTATTTCTACTTTGTCAAACGTTTAGTTTTTTTTAATCGTTGTCTATTACACGAAGGGAAGTTTATTGCAGTATGTAGGTACGTGTTTGTTTGAAACACTCAAAACTAGAATTATTTGTGTACTTTTGATTAAATTTAGTTCGAAAGAAGCATTTGAATTCAATTGGAAAGGAAGTGCTGTTGCCTTTGAAAAATTTTCCTTTTGTAGAAATAATTTTTTAAAACATTTCGATTTTCTGACAGCGCCGACTATTTTTAAGATGATACAATTTCTAAGAAATTTGTCTATTTCATAATCATCTGATATGTTTGATAATTATGATCAGGACAAGTTTAAATATTCACAAACATTTTTAAAAAATGCATGCAAATATACCGAAAAATACTTAAAAAAATGTATATAAAAAAAAAAATATGCACGCGAAAAACACAGTGTTCTTTGAACAAATGCTTATAAGAAAATATAATTATTTTCTGTTTCAAGGTTTTAAATTGTAATGACTTTCGATTGTCACCCAAAACCGTGGAATATGTTGAAAATGTACGTTTAACATCGGTCGATGTTACTAAGGATTACTGAAATAACATTAGATTTGAATCGTTTAAAAACGGAAACATGTCGTTAAAAAACGAAGACATATCGTTCCACTTCCCTGCAAATAATAGGACTAGTCCAAACACGCGTGTAAAATGTAGCCCACAAGGGACTAGGACTAGTCACAAAAGTGTCCCAAACGTATGGAAAAAACATGGTATATTTAACATTACGATGTCCTAGGGCAGGACCCATCTTTGGATTACAAGGGAGTAGTCTTAAAACTACTCCATGGTATACACAAGAGGATAAGTTTTGAAGTCGTTAAAAAACGAAGACATGTCGACTCACTACAAGCACTTTTTAACAATGACTTGGTCCATGCTTACATTACAGTCCAGGACCAGTCCAGGGAGTAGTCCATTTGATCAAAATGGATCAGGTTGTCCTGATTTCAAAGCTAATCCTCTGGAGTATACCCTGTTGTAGTTTTAATACTACTCCTTTGTAATGCAAAGCTGGGTTATATATGGTCCTGCCGTAGGACATCGTTATGTTAAATAGTCCATGTTTTTCCATAGAATAGGAGTGTCAGTGGACTAGTCCTAGTCCCTTAAGGGCTACATTTTACGTGCGTGTGTGGACTAGTCGCATTATTTGCAGGGTATTCATCGCTTTTATTAGCATATGTATATGTTTGTATGTTTTTTTAGCTTGGTCACCGTTTGAAAATCACGTTACACTATCACACAAGTCTTACGTATTTTTAGGAAAATACAACTATCCAAAGATAAGTTTTTAATTTTTTTAGGATTGTCTTATTGTTTGATCAGGGAAGCATTTTCGATAAATTACTTAAGACTTGTGTGATTGTGCAAAACGGCCTTTAAGCAACTGTGTGAATTCATGGTATCATATGTGTTTTTGTTAAGTTTTATGAAACTGTCATTTGCTTAAAAGCATTGGACAGGCTTTTCGTTTTGACAGTATGCATAATACATTTGGGCATTGACATTTTGATTAAAAAGTTTTTTCAAAAAATATTGCATTCTTAATATTTTAAAGTTTTTCTTTTACATTTTCTATGACAACACAATCAACTCTTAAAATTCCTGGGTCATCTCCCACCAAATTCATTTTTTTATGTTAAATTTATTAAAAACTTGCCCTGAATTCCGAAACTTTTTTTAAATTCAACGGGCCTGTGATTTCAAATTACGTGTTTTTCAAAATTAAATTTGTGATTTTGTGGGGTTCTGAAAATCATCCGGTTTTTGTGCTTTTGGAAATTGAAAATCACACAAAAACAGAACTCCAAACTATTACACGTGTGATTTTAAATGGCACGTGTGATTCGAAATCAGGCGATTTGAATAAAAGTGATTTTCAGAACAGGCCTGATAGACAAAATATTTACAACATTGAAAAAGTTCTTTTTTTCAAAATTTTCTTTCAAATACGTTAATCTCAGAAAGAAAGGAAATGGAATATTTTAAATGCAACCATTAAAGCCAAAAGATATGCCAAAAGACTTGGTTTTTCTATGCGTCCATCCAGCTTTTCATAAGTCTACGTAATAATATTTTTAACATTATTTATCTTTCCACCGGAAACATTTTTACGATTGCTGTAAATAAATGACTCTGGTGATTAATAACTGGCCATAAAAATATTGTCATTGTTTGTTTCGATCATCGCAATAGAACACAATAAAGAACACAAAATGGCTGTTAAATTGTTTATAAAATTCCAAAAAAGAAAAAATAATAATAATAATAAAATTGATATGTACAATATTAATTTGGAAAAAAAAGAAAGGCCATAAAAAATTATGATCATAAAAATGTTATTAAACAGCAGCAACTGCAAGTGCATTTTAAAGAATTCTAAGTAGGCAAATAGAACATAAATTTCTTGATACAACATTTAAAATAAATATTAAAAAAATGCAATGAAAGAATTTTAATTACAAACAAATTCACACCTCTTACCTTAAACAAATGAAATGATGATTTTATGAACCTAAAACGGCTTTTATGAGCGACTTTTCTTTGGAATTATTAAAGAAATTAAATTTACAAATACATTTCTGTAGTCCATTGTATATTTTAAAACCTATTTTAGCACTTGAGTACGTTAAATAAACAAAGTGGTAATAATATTTAAAAATTTTCCATTTTATCAATTTAACAAATAAGTGATAGGAAAAGTGACGGCGCGGCGCTAAAACAGAGTCAGGTGTGAAGAGAACATGTGGTAAACATCGGACGACTGATGAATGATTGCAGGGGAAAAATTTTACAACTGTTGAATATTTTCAACACCTTTGAAATCTTTAACCCCATTAAACACGATTGAGTGGAAAATGTTTGCTACAATGAAGGTGTGAAAAATACATTTCAACGTGTTTAAGCGCCATGATTTAAAACAAAACGAACAAAAGGTGCAACTGTTGTCTACAGGAAGTGCTAATAACTTAATTTTAATAGAACAAAAAGAAAATATTGTAATTAAAACCCTTAAAGCATTTTCAAACCAAACCATATGCTGCCGTTCTCTCTTGAATGGTTTGCTTTTTTAGAGACAGAATTGTTTATATGGCAGATATGAAGATACTTTTTATTGACATCGAGTTCTTTTCCCGTTTCGTTTTTCGTTTTATTTGCTTTTTTTACATTCATTAGTGTAATAAAATAATTATGCTTTTTCCTTTAAATTTTTGCGCCACGGAGTGGTTAAAGCCTGACACTGGCAGACTTTTCGCGTTTAAGGCTAATTTAGTTTACAGTCTGCATGTCTGTCCGCTAGTCCGTCTGCAGACATTTATCCCCATGCAATTCGTCTTGTATATTTATTTCTTTTAATTTCGTGTGCATTGCATGTGTCAGCATATGGGACACATTTCGTAATTACTTCATTTGAAAAATTGACATTAAAAAAGTCATTTGTTTTCTTTTTAACCAACAAATTGCTTTATAAGTTGTACTTTTTTTCAATTTTTTTTCTTTCTGCGTAAAAACTTTGTAGTTCATAATTTGTTTGTTTCTTCGTTTAGTGTTTTTTTTTTTTTTTTGTGTTTGGTAAAATCATAAATTTCTTATTCTTCTGTTAGATTTCTAAATAGAAAATACACCCATAGGATTTTTTTCTTCATATTTTCCAACATTTATTCATTCGAAATTTGCAATTTCATTTTTTGAAGTTTGTTTCTGTTTTTCATTTATTTTGGCTTCTTTTTTTTAGAATACTTTAGAGATTTGCTTGAACATCTAGAAACATAAATTTTATCTGTGAATTAACTTTTTTTATTGGTTTAGTGTAGTAGAAAGTATAATATTTAATATGCACAACATAACAGTTTCGGCCTAAAAACATTAGTACAGGATGTGGCCACTTTTATTTTGTTGTATTTGTTTGCTTTTACATCTATTTCTAAACATTTGCAAATAAAATCTATTTAGATATTTTCGTGATAACGCATATTTTGAGAAAAGTTTATTTTCGCTTTTAACTAAATGTAAAAATGTTTGTGTGTATTGCAAATGCTCCCTTGTATATTGGCCAGGAAATGTGAGAATTTCGGTATGTTATTGATATGAACATGTACATACATATAAGTATTTGTACGTTAATATTAAAATGATTTTTTTGTAATTTTTTCATTTATTTATTTATCTCACATAATATTATTTATTCATGCTGAAAATTACACTATTGAAAATCCCTAAATCCCAAAATTAATCGAGAAACATAAATTGTTTGGTGTATTTGTTTGTACGAGGAGTGCGTCCTAAACAATAAAAATTCATAAATTCAAAAATACAAATAATTAATGGATGGATTAACAGGGAATTATCCGTTATGATAGAAAGTTTAATTTAAGGCATTAAAAAATAAATCATACAACAAAAATATACAATTAGAATTAAATAGAAATATGAAACATGTTTAACAAATAAATTCACATTCATGTTAATGTTTAGTGGTTTTGTAGGTTCATGACTTAAAAATCAGTAAAAAAAAAATTAGTTATGTAATAAAATTAAGCCCTTCATGTTACGATCGAATATTCTCTGAATTCATTTGAAGATTTTTATCAAAATAAAAGGAAGAGAAACGCTTATCAAAAACGAACAATGTCTTGTATCGTTTCTATGTTCTATATCCATTAGAACTCGATTTAAACACATGTCTCATTTCAAAAGTTGTCTAATAATTTCGAATGTTTACACAATAGAAGTGCTATCGTTCGTATCTCCACTCAAGTGCTTCATCTTAGATACCGTTGTTTCATCATTTTGTTCAGTTTAATGTCCTTAGATCAGTCGATATTCATTGAAAGATATTAAGCCATAATATAAATCCATTTGTACCCATCCAATCACCATGTCGCACAAGTGCATGTGTAATGGTTTCGTTAATGAATGATGTTCTTTTGTGTTTATTGACATTGTGTTTTTTTTTCTTCTAATTTTTGTTTTTTAAAAATGTCAGTTATCTTGTGATAATCATAAATTTACTTGTCAACTTCGATAGGAAATCAAGATGGGAAAAGAGTAACGTATCCTTTATCAAGCAGGAAAAAGGTAAGCCTTGTACATTGTAAAATAGTAATAGTTATTGAAAAAAACAAGGAAAGTTACATAAAAATAAAGTTCTAATTTAACTTTAATGCAACGTCAACTAGAATAATACATGTCTTTCATTTATATTGATATCTACTGCACTGTGCAACTCAAGGACTAAGCAGGGTTTCTTATACAGCAATTATGTTATGCTGGAGTCAGGAAATCTTAAAATGGCAAATCCTTAAGTTTAAAATTTATTTTTAAAGGTGTGAGATTTACACTCGGAAGTAAACAAGTTTTCGAAATTAATTTTATTCTACTTTCATTTTCGTTTATAGGAAAAATTAGTTTATTTTTAAACTCACTCGCAACATCAAGCGTCTGGTGAAGCAGCCAAATGCTTTGTAATTAGTGGGCCAAGAAGGGTGGTCATCACAGGGAACCGTTGCCAGAAAATTGGGCAGATTTGTAAGGGAGAAATGTAAAAGTTTTGCTTACCATCTCGCTAACGGAATGCATGAATTTTATATGGCGAGTTCCCACTTTGAAGCAAAACATTTTTTACACCTTATTCGACGCATTTAAAAACGGGTGAGTGTAACGATCAACTAAATTTTTTGTAGTTACATATTTTTATTTTATAATATTTTCCCTAACAAATCTGCTTCATAGTTAGAAACAGAATTTATTATTATTATTATTATTATTGGTTGTTTTAGCGCCGATTAGCAGCGCATCGTGCCGTACAACATTTTCTTGATTCATCAACAGACATTATCACTTTCTAGACTTCTTCGCCATGTCGCCCTTGTTCTGCTCCGACTACTTGCGCCGTGTGGATTGCAATCCAGTGATTGTCGGGCTATAATGAACATGGTTTGCGAAAAACGTATCCGATCCACCTACATTTCCTGTCCCGTAGGTTTAGTTTAATTTCCTGCCCCTTATTTCTATTTCAAAGGATGTTTGTCTATATCGTGAAGCTCATAATTTGGGATCCAACTGAGTGAGAAACGTTTGCAGTTTCGTTGTCAATTCTACAGATGCAAGCCAAAATTCGCAATTTCTGTACCTCCGGAAATGTATTTTTTTTTCTTAAGTTGCAAAAAGTAGTAACTCAAAGAAAATTAAAAAAGTAGGTTCCGCAGTATGTTAAAGATTTGTTGTTATTTTCATAACTTTATTAGTATTTTCGCCTGCAACACAAAATATTAAGCAATTATAAGACTTCCTTCTGAAAGAACACGTTTCGAAAAAATATCAGAAGTCTGATAAATTGTAAAAAAATTATCTTAAAAGATAAACAGATACTCGAACATAAACTTTTATATAATAAATGAATAAATTTTAAGTGCTCTCTCAGTAAAGAGCGTAAACTATTAATTAGTCTGCTACACTTATTATAATGAATTCATATACACATGCCTGCGGCATTAGTACAGATTTCATATTAAATTAACACATTCTACTTACATATTTACGAAATCTTTGACTTTGTTGTTAAACTCTTGAAAGACTTTTTAGTATCTTGGCAAAGTTAACAACAACAAAATTAGAAACGAATACTTAAAAGCAATTAGCGGCTTACTACACATACACACACACACACTCGCACTTAAGAAGAAATGTACAACAGTGTCGTAGACATATGTTAAAAGTAACTCTTTAAATCGAATGAGAAAAAACCCAAAAATCCAAGGATAACAACCGCCTGAGGCCTTTGAAGCAGTCAAATAACATTTATACAATAATGACTTCATTAGGGCTTGCTAATGTTTCTAATCAGATAAGTTCTATAGAGCAGACTTATGCTGAACAACAACACAAAACATAAATGAAGGCAAAATAAAAACTACTTAATATCCTGTCTATAAGGAACGATTAGAGCACATAAGTGAGTGTTCATGTGTGTTTTCCAGTACGAAACAAACACATTTCGTCGAGTAAAGAATTGAAGAAGTTTCTAAAGTTTCAGCATATTTCAAATAACCGAGCGCGTCTTTTGAAATAAGTTTTAACAAAATATATTTAGATCATCCTTAAAACATACATACACACATAGAGACACACAAAGATGAATATGTATAACAAATAAACAGCAGGAATAAAACAGACAGATGCATTCTTAGATGGAGGAGTATCAAATGTTTAATTAGCTTCTTATTGAGAAACGAACATCTAGATCGAGAACAAGCTGCCCTCTTTTATATTTATGTATAAGCAATTCTAAAAATGTTTGATCAAAACTTCAAAATAACAAATTGCCCAGGAACTGAAACTATCAAAAACTTAAGACTGATGATGATAGAGATACAAAAAGACAGATTCTGTCTGTCAGACTGTGGCATACAAATCATAATAACACCTGAATGAATGTTTGATACAATTCTAATGAAATTTTTCGGCATTTATATTTGTAATATGTTTTAAAGAAAACTGTATGCCAAAGATCTTACAAATGATAGACATCATGCCGTGATCTCAAAATTTTCAAACAGATACAGCTGAACAACAATTCGATTGATGGTGATCACAATTTTGCACAATTCGGTGTTTTTTTTCAAACACAATTCCAAAAAAAGCAATGGAAAGGGCAAATAAGAAGCCAAGTAACTTTTTTTAATAATGACAGGTTCGATATAGTTATACACACACACAGATACACACCAGTGCATACACATTTGGTACTTAGTGGTTGTATTGTTCTGGTTACCAATTACCAAGGGATTTTGGTTAAAGGAAAAATGAAAAAAATGTTTTTGTCTGTTTGACTACCTGATCGTAAATGGATGCGTTTGAAATGTTTGTGTAAGTATTGTTTAGAATAAAAATTTAATAACTTAATTTTTCAGTTTCATTTTTTATTTCAGTTTCTTATTTGCTTGGTTTTCAATACGTTTGTTGTTGTTACCGTTTTCAAATGAAACACCACAGGTCTATAATTATTGGCGTCCGTTTTATGGTTACATACACAATCAAACTGTGAGTTGTCTGCGTACATGTTTGTATCCTTAAAAATTTAACAACTAAATTTACTTTGTTGCCGTTGTAGTTGGTGTTCTCGCTCTCTGGTTCCATGTAAAGCAATCGTTTGGATGAGTTTGTATTTGTTTTTGTATCGTGCATTTGTAATTAATTTATATCATGGTTTGAGTTCTCCTTGGCTCATGTTACCACTTTCAACAAAACGTATCGTTTATTAAACAATATCGTCTACAATGACGCCACTGAGTTTATGCTGAAAGTGTTTTTGAACTAATTTCCAACGTCAGAACTCTCTACGGGGGTCCTTAGACAGCAAAAAGCAGTTTTTACTGTAAAAATTTTAGTTTTTAATTTTTGTTACAATATTTTTATACCCTCCACCACTAGTGGTGAATGTAGGTATATTAAGTTTGTCGTTCCGTGTGAAACGTTTTCGATTCCATATCAGATCCCATGAAGTAGATTAAGCCATTTACGTCTGTCTGTTCGTCTGTCCGTCTGTTGAAAACGCGCTTACTTTCAATCAACTTAAAGGAAAAGAAAAATATTGATGTCAAGCTGGGATTGAAATCCCAGCGGTTTTCCAGTAGGCTAAGAATTATGATGAATAGAAATGTGGAATAAAACCACCAAAAAATTCAAGATTTTGCTGCAAAAACTAACGTAAATGGTGCCGGAATGCAAGATTTTTCACAAATTGTTTTATATAACTAGAAATCACACTTCTAATCGGTCCAAAGTTTACCACAGGCCTCATACAAATCCTATTCTCTAAAAATACTTTAGTACGCCTAAAACTGTTAAGGATAAAAATATTTTATTAAAACCAGGGCTGTGGAGTCGGAGTTGAAGAGTCGGAGTTGACGTTTGTGTGCCGGAGTCGGAGTCGTAGTACCCACAAAAACTCGCGAGTCCGACTCCAAAGTTTTTCGGCATAAAAAATTTTAAAAAAATTTCCAAAATAAAAATTATCTTCTTAAAACACATTTAAAATGTAAATAAATGGTTTATGAATACTGCTCTTATGTGCTGTTTCCAAATGACAGGCGATGGACTGAGTGCAAGAATTTTAAAAGTCGTTTTTAAATAAGATTTTTGTAATAAAAGAATTTTATGACAAATATTTAACAAATATTTTCCAATTAAACAGGATTTTAAACCAAAAATTATAAGAATTAGGTTTAAATTTTATTAAAAACCACTTCCAAATTCTTGCGTTTTGCGTTTGCCATTTCCAGCACACCGCTGATAAATTTTGCTACGAAATCAATCGCCTGTCATTTGGAAACAGCACATTAATGTTTGCGTACGGTAATTGCTTCTCAAAAACTCTAATTTTTAGAAGGCCGTACGGTAATGAAAAAATAAAAGTTAACATCACTGAGTCTCATATACATTTAGCATCAAGATTATAGTAGGAGTCGGAGTAGGAGTCGGAGTCGGAGTCGCACTTAAAAAATTTCAGCATTTGGAGTCGGAGTCGGAGTTAGTACTTTTTTCGGACGACTCCACAGCCCTGATTAAAACTACTTGTATCAACTACAGTTACATAGATCTAAACCGAAACCAATTTCAATGCTGAAGTCAGTTTTTACAAAGGTTAATAATTAAAAGAGCCCATATTCTTACAGTCGGTGGAGGGTGTTAAACATTCGGCACAGCCGAATTAATTTTCTACTATTAAGTGACATTATTGTTTTTGAGATTTTTTGAGATAAAAATAATTTTTATTTATTATAAAAAAAAAAGTTGTGTCATTGTCATTGTGATTTCTTTAATTATAAAACACGCTTAAGACGGTGAGCAAAATTACAATAAAAATTAGCATGCTTGATTAAAATTCCCGACACTCTCGCACACTCACGAAAACGTCCCTACGAAACTATTGAATACTTAAAATGAAACATGTTTTTCATATAATTGTCTGAATTTGAAAAGTTTTGAAAAATTGTTTGCTTCTTGATTCATTAGAAGGACTTTCTGAAATAAAATATTTCGAAAGTATGAGTGAATGTGAGTGCGTGATAACGAAATTTTGATTTAAAAGCGTGTGTGAACGTAAGAATTTTAAAATGTTCTCGTACGTGAGTGGGTTTGAGTGGGTGAGATCGTAACTAAACCACTACTTATGCTAACATTTCCTAAATTGCTATTGAAATTGTTACAATATTATGTATATTAAAACATACAAAATTATTATTTCAATTTTAAATAAAAATAGAAAATAAAACATTTAAAAAAGCAGCCAGACAAAAAACATTTTTGGATTTAAGTAAATTTTTGGTTTTGACATTTTATTGTCTTCACCTACATAAATGACAATCATTCATCTTTCAAGACCGATGAGAGACAGTGACATTTTTCTTCCTGTCACACTCAAGACCCCCCATTGCACGAGTGTAAAATATTTTGTAGTGTGACGGGAAAAATGTTTTTTTTTCTTAAAAATATTTAAAAAGAAACTGGGAAACCGCTTATAATCGATTTTGTGGTTAAAATTATTTTAAACTAAAGAACATTTTAGTTCCTAAAATTTCTTGTGTACTGTGTGTTTGGCACAAAAGTTTGAACAGAGAGACTGCAAAATTTAATTCGTTTCAGTAGACCTTTTAAAAACGTTTACAATTATAAACTAATATACTGTCATGCCCTTGAGATTATACATATTTAGGAGTTAAGAAGTTTTACCTTCAAATGCGCATTGTGCATTAAAAGCAAATCTCCCATAGAGCTGCAGTAACGCATGATTATTAGGGAACAGTTTAAGAGACTACAACTGATGATAACATTGTAACAGCAGAAAGGCGTGAAAAAAATTTACAAAAATTCAATGTCCTTTAAGTACCTGAAGGAAAAAATTCTATAACTATAAATGTTTTGTGTCGTAAAATTTTTTCGCCAACAATTATATGAACTTTTAAGAAATTTTCCACTGCAGATTAAACCTCAGAAAGACCACAACATTCAAAACGCTTCGATAAATAAAAGAAAACTGTATTTGAAAATTAAATTTTTAAAAATGTTATTTTTAATTGTTTATATAGTCATCATTCCCTTCAAATCAAAAAGTAAAAATTTATGCACGACAGTTGGTTATTGTTAAAAAATATCACTCAAGCAACTGACCACTTTTGTCACATCAACCCATATCAGTCCATATGTTTCTTTTGTTTTTATTATTTTTAGTTCTTTTGTTGTTGTTTAAAATAAACAATTAATAAGATTTCTTAATTCTGTCCTTCTGTTCGTACATTTCTTGTCTGTGTCTATTTATTGTTTTTTTCTCTTTCGAAAGAGTTTGTTATCTTTATGACTTTATCGTTAATATCTGAAGGCACTTGAAAAATGTTTCATTTCGATTTTCATCGGTTAGTCCCATTTATGTCTTTTGTTTTGTCTTATTTTGAAAATTTTCATTTTATGCCTCTTCAAATTTCCATGATTAGATTAGAGTTTGAGTGTTATTTTTCTTTAAGTTGTTTTTCTACTGCATTTTGAAACCAAATTTATAAAATTGGAAAATTTCAAGTGTTTTTTCTGGAACAATTTGTTTTAAATTTGTGAAATGTTTAAAAAAACTGTTAATATTTATATGTTTCCATTTTAAACGGTATTGGTTACAGTTGTGAGTATTAATTGATTTCTAGTTTAAAAAAAAAGTAATAATATTTCCCATATGTTTCAAAGGTCTATTAAAAAAAGTAAGAGAAAATTTAATTTTTTTGTTACTCTTCGATTTTATGCCATTTTAAACAATTAAATAAAAAAATATCCCTGCAAAATTTCAAAAATGGTTTAATTTATTTTGAAAATGTTTAACTGTATTTGAATAAAGTTTCGTTTAATTTGAAAAACTTTCGTTTTTTTTGAATATTTTTGTTTAATAAAGTTTCGTTGATTTTGAAAAAGGTTTCGTTAAATTTTAAAAAGTCTTAAATCAATAGCCCACAGCAATCTGTTTTTGAAAATATTAATTTCAGTAGGGTATTTAAATGATTAACCGTTTTTCAAAATATAATTTTTTGGTTTTATTTTTCAACTTCTAAACTAGTCAAAATTTAAATTATTCGATTAACCGAATAATACAAAAATGTTCAATTATTATTCGATTAAATTTTTACTTCGAATAATTATTCGCGCGATTAATCGATTAATACAAAACGTCGATTAATTGAAGACATTATTACACAGGCCTGAATCCGAATCTGTAGTTTCTCTATCGCGTCGGGAGTTCGCGAATTATTCGCGTAAAGTTTGAAAACCCCCTATTATTCGCCATATTCCAGTCCCTATGACTAGGCGAATTAATCTTTACTTATAAAATATGTCGTCTAAAATTCCCAACAATTACCACTAAAATAAATGTCTAATCTTTATGACATTTTGTTTCTTCTCTGAGATATCTGTAACCTTAACAGAAATACAAAAGTTAATCAAATTTAATAAAAAGGTTAATCAAAAAATTAAAAAAAAAATGGAAAAACCATGAATATAAAGAAACATCGGATCTTTCAATATGTAGGCTAAGATATCTCAGAAAAGGAAAGAGATATAACAATAGTAAAAACCAAGTTCTTTTATTAAAAGTTAAATACTTTTTTTTAAGGCGATTGGTAGAACTTTCCGGCGACATATCAGATTTTATAGGTAAAGATTTATTAGCGCAGTTATAACGTCACGAATATGGCGAAAAACAAAAAAGTTATAGCAAAATATATTTCATTAAACCTGTATTATAAGGTTAATTTTGATAACTTTAATCGCATTTTGCCAAGTTAAATATTTTTTTAGATATGGCTATGTTGCAATAAAGGAGCGATATGATGGAGAAACGTTGTGTACAGATTCGGATTCAGCGCAACATAAACCATTTCAAAAGTATACGGTAGTCCCAGGGTATTTTTTTGCAGGCCTGTGTTTATTTTCGAAATGGAAATCAATGTGATTTGTTGTTTTAGCACTTCTACTATAATAATTTTTCCTTAATTTAATAAAATTTTTTGTCTAAAATTTATTTTGCTTATTTCAATTGTGGTTTGTAACGAAATATTTCAAAAATTAAGTTTCTCATTCTTTCACATTGAGAGGCTGAAGCCAATTACCCTACCAGATAAGAGAGCACACATTTATGTTGGATCCCCTCAGCGTTACCGGAAGCTTTGGGAAGAAAATCATCCTTAACCGCTAATCTTAGATATTTTTTATTTGTTTATCAGCTACGTTTTTATTTAATTTTTTTCTTAATTTTGAGCGGTGTGTATGGGATAGATTTTTTAAATTGCGGCCGAACCAAAAAAGATTACGGAACGGGAGGGACACCAAATAAGAGGTTATTAGATCTGCTTTCGTAATCTTTAATCAAAATTTAAGAAATATAAATTTTTCTATTTTTAAAAAATTCTTTAAATTTCGGCTAGTGTATCTGGGAGGGATTTTTTAAGTTGTGACCGAACCAAAAAAGATTACAGAACGGGAGGGGCACCAAATTAGAGGTAATAAACTCTACTTTCGTAATCTTTAATCAAAATTTAAGAAATATAAATTTTTCAATTTAAAAAAATTCTTTAAATTTCGGCTAGTGTATCTGGGAGGGATTTTTTTAAGTTGTGACCGAACCAAAAAAGATTACAGAACGGGAGGGGCACCAAATTAGAGGTAATAAGCTCTACTTTCATAATCTTTAACCAACATTTTAGAAATATAAATTTTTCTAGTTTAAAAAAATTCTTTAAATTTCGGCTAGTGTATCTGGGAGGGATTTTTTTAAATTGTGACCGAACCAAAAAAGATTACAGAACGGGAGGGGCACCAAATTAGAGGTAATTAGCTCTACTTTCGTAATCTTTAACCAACATTTTAGAAATATAAATTTTTCTATTTTAAAAAAATTCTTTAAATTTCGGCTAGTGTATCTGGGAGGGATTTTTTTAAATTGCGACCGAAGCAAAAAAGATTACAGAACGGGAGGGGCACCAAATTAGAGGTAATTAACTCTACTTTCGTAATCTTTAATCAAAATTTAAGAAATATAAATTTTTCTATTTTTAAAAAATTCTTCAAATTTCGGCTTGTGTATCTGGGAGGGATTTTTTTAAGTTGTGACCGAACCAAAAAAGATTACAGAACGGGAGGGGCACCAAATTAGAGGCAATTAACTCTACTTTCGTAATCTTTAATCAAAATTTAAGAAATATAAATTTTTCTATTTTTAAAAAATTCTTTAAATTTCGGCTAGTGTATCTGGGAGGGATTTTTTTAAATTGCGACCGAACCAAAAAAGATTACAGAACGGGAGGGGCACCAAATTAGAGGTAATTAACTCTACTTTCGTAATCTTTAATCAAAATTTAAGAAATATAAATTTTTCTATTTTTTAAAAAATTCTTTAAATTTCGGCTAGTGTATCTGGGAGGGATTTTTTTAAATTGCGGCCGAACCAAAAAAGATTACGGAACGGGAGGGACACCAAATAAGAGGTTATTAGATCTGCTTTCGTAATCTTTAATCAAAATTTAAGAAATATAAATTTTTCTATTTTTAAAAAATTCTTTAAATTTCGGCTAGTGTATCTGGGAGGGATTTTTTAAGTTGTGACCGAACCAAAAAAGATTACAGAACGGGAGGGGCACCAAATTAGAGGTAATTAACTCTACTTTCGTAATCTTTAATCAAAATTTAAGAAATATAAATTTTTCTATTTTTAAAAAATTCTTTAAATTTCGGCTAGTGTATCTGGGAGGGATTTTTTTAAGTTGTGACCGAACCAAAAAAGATTACAGAACGGGAGGGGCACCAAATTAGAGGTAATAAGCTCTACTTTCATAATCTTTAACCAACATTTTAGAAATATAAATTTTTCTAGTTTAAAAAAATTCTTTAAATTTCGGCTAGTGTATCTGGGAGGGATTTTTTTAAATTGTGACCGAACCAAAAAAGATTACAGAACGGGAGGGGCACCAAATTAGAGGTAATTAGCTCTACTTTCGTAATCTTTAACCAACATTTTAGAAATATAAATTTTTCTATTTTAAAAAAATTCTTTAAATTTCGGCTAGTGTATCTGGGAGGGATTTTTTTAAATTGCGACCGAAGCAAAAAAGATTACAGAACGGGAGGGGCACCAAATTAGAGGTAATTAACTCTACTTTCGTAATCTTTAATCAAAATTTAAGAAATATAAATTTTTCTATTTTTAAAAAATTCTTCAAATTTCGGCTTGTGTATCTGGGAGGGATTTTTTTAAGTTGTGACCGAACCAAAAAAGATTACAGAACGGGAGGGGCACCAAATTAGAGGCAATTAACTCTACTTTCGTAATCTTTAATCAAAATTTAAGAAATATAAATTTTTCTATTTTTAAAAAATTCTTTAAATTTCGGCTAGTGTATCTGGGAGGGATTTTTTTAAATTGCGACCGAACCAAAAAAGATTACAGAACGGGAGGGGCACCAAATTAGAGGTAATTAACTCTACTTTCGTAATCTTTAATCAAAATTTAAGAAATATAAATTTTTCTATTTTTTAAAAAATTCTTTAAATTTCGGCTAGTGTATCTGGGAGGGATTTTTTTAAATTGCGACCGAACCAAAAAAGATTACAGAACGGGAGGGGCACCAAATAAGAGGTTATTAGATCTGCTTTCGTAATCTTTAATCAAAATTTAAGAAATATAAATTTTTCTATTTTTAAAAAATTCTTTAAATTTCGGCTAGTGTATCTGGGAGGGATTTTTTTAAGTTGTGACCGAACCAAAAAAGATTACAGAACGGGAGGGGCACCAAATTAGAGGTAATTAACTCTACTTTCGTAATCTTTAATCAAAATTTAAGAAATATAAATTTTTCTATTTTTAAAAAATTCTTTAAATTTCGGCTGGTGTATCTGGGAGGGATTTTTTTAAGTTGTGACCGAACCAAAAAAGATTACAGAACGGGAGGGGCACTAAATTAGAGGTAATTAGCTCTACTTTCTGAATCTTTAGCCAACATTTTAGAAATATAAATTTTTCTATTTTAAAAAAATTCTTTAAATTTCGGCTAGTGTATCTGGGAGGGATTTTTTTAAATTGCGACCGAAGCAAAAAAGATTACAGAACGGGAGGGGCACCAAATTAGAGGTAATTAGCTCTATTTTCTGAATCTTTAACCAACATTTTAGAAATATAAATTTTTCTATTTTAAAAAAATTCTTTAAATTTCGGCTAGTGTATCTGGGAGGGATTTTTTTAAATTGCGACCGAAGCAAAAAAGATTACAGAACGGGAGGGGCACCAAATTAGAGGTAATTAACTCTACTTTCGTAATCTTTAATCAAAATTTAAGAAATATAAATTTTTCTATTTTTAAAAAATTCTTCAAATTTCGGCTTGTGTATCTGGGAGGGATTTTTTTAAGTTGTGACCGAACCAAAAAAGATTACAGAACGGGAGGGGCACCAAATTAGAGGCAATTAACTCTACTTTCGTAATCTTTAATCAAAATTTAAGAAATATAAATTTTTCTATTTTTAAAAAATTCTTTAAATTTCGGCTAGTGTATCTGGGAGGGATTTTTTTAAATTGCGACCGAACCAAAAAAGATTACAGAACGGGAGGGGCACCAAATTAGAGGTAATTAACTCTACTTTCGTAATCTTTAATCAAAATTTAAGAAATATAAATTTTTCTATTTTTTAAAAAATTCTTTAAATTTCGGCTAGTGTATCTGGGAGGGATTTTTTTAAATTGCGACCGAACCAAAAAAGATTACAGAACGGGAGGGGCACCAAATTAGAGGTAATTAACTCTACTTTCGTAATCTTTAATCAAAATTTAAGAAATATAAATTTTTCTATTTTTTAAAAAATTCTTTAAATTTCGGCTAGTGTATCTGGGAGGGATTTTTTTAAATTGCGACCGAACCAAAAAAGATTACAGAACGGGAGGGGCACCAAATTAGAGGTAATTAACTCTACTTTCGTAATCTTCAATCAAAATTTAAGAAATATAAATTTTTCTATTTTTAAAAAATTCTTTAAATTTCGGCTAGTGTATCTGGGAGGGATTTTTTTAAATTGCGACCGAACCAAAAAAGATTACAGAACGGGAGGGGCACCAAATAAGAGGTTATTAGATCTGCTTTCGTAATCTTTAATCAAAATTTAAGAAATATAAATTTTTCTATTTTTAAAAAATTCTTTAAATTTCGGCTAGTGTATCTGGGAGGGATTTTTTTAAGTTGTGACCGAACCAAAAAAGATTACAGAACGGGAGGGGCACCAAATTAGAGGTAATAAACTCTACTTTCGTAATCTTCAATCAAAATTTAAGAAATATAAATTTTTCTATTTTTAAAAAATTCTTTAAATTTCGGCTAGTGTATCAGGGAGGGATTTTTTTTAAGTTGTGACCGAACCAAAAAAGATTACAGAACGGGAGGGGCACCAAATTAGAGGTAATTAACTCTACTTTCGTAATCTTTAATCAAAATTTAAGAAATATAAATTTTTCTATTTTTAAAAAATTCTTTAAATTTCGGCTAGTGTATCTGGGAGGGATTTTTTTAAATTGCGACCGAACCAAAAAAGATTACAGAACGGGAGGGGCACCAAATAAGAGGTTATTAGATCTGCTTTCGTAATCTTTAATCAAAATTTAAGAAATATAAATTTTTCTATTTTTAAAAAATTCTTTAAATTTCGGCTAGTGTATCTGGGAGGGATTTTTTTAAGTTGTGACCGAACCAAAAAAGATTACAGAACGGGAGGGGCACCAAATTAGAGGTAATAAACTCTACTTTCGTAATCTTCAATCAAAATTTAAGAAATATAAATTTTTCTATTTTTAAAAAATTCTTTAAATTTCGGCTAGTGTATCTGGGAGGGATTTTTTTTAAGTTGTGACCGAACCAAAAAAGATTACAGAACGGGAGGGGCACCAAATTAGAGGTAATTAACTCTACTTTCGTAATCTTTAATCAAAATTTAAGAAATATAAATTTTTCTATTTTTAAAAAATTCTTTAAATTTCGGCTAGTGTATCTGGGAGGGATTTTTTTAAATTGCGACCGAACCAAAAAAGATTACAGAACGGGAGGGGCACCAAATTAGAGGTAATAAACTCTACTTTCGTAATCTTCAATCAAAATTTAAGAAATATAAATTTTTCTATTTTTAAAAAATTCTTTAAATTTCGGCTAGTGTATCTGGGAGGGATTTTTTTAAGTTGTGACCGAACCAAAAAAGATTACAGAACGGGAGGGGCACCAAATTAGAGGTAATAAACTCTACTTTCGTAATCTTCAATCAAAATTTAAGAAATATAAATTTTTCTATTTTTAAAAAATTCTTTAAATTTCGGCTAGTGTATCTGGGAGGGATTTTTTTAAGTTGTGACCGAACCAAAAAAGATTACAGAACGGGAGGGGCACCAAATAAGAGGTTATTAGATCTGCTTTCGTAATCTTTAATCAAAATTGAAGAAATATAAATTTTTCTATTTTTAAAAAATTCTTTAAATTTCGGCTAGTGTATCTGGGAGGGATTTTTTTAAGTTGTGACCGAACCAAAAAAGATTACAGAACGGGAGGGGCACCAAATTAGAGGTAATAAACTCTACTTTCGTAATCTTCAATCAAAATTTAAGAAATATAAATTTTTCTATTTTTAAAAAATTCTTTAAATTTCGGCTAGTGTATCTGGGAGGGATTTTTTTAAGTTGTGACCGAACCAAAAAAGATTACAGAACGGGAGGGGCACCAAATTAGAGGTAATTAACTCTACTTTCGTAATCTTTAATCAAAATTTAAGAAATATAAATTTTTCTATTTTAAAAAAATTCATTAAATTTCGGCTAGTGTATCTGGGAGGGATTTTTTTAAATTGCGACCGAACCAAAAAAGATTACAGAACGGGAGGGGCACCAAATTAGAGGTAATTAGCTCTACTTTCGTAATCTTTAATCAAAATTTCAGAAATATAAATTTTTCTATTTTTAAAAAATTCTTAAAATTTCGGCTGGTGTATCTGGGAGGGATTTTTTTAAATTGCGACCGAACCAAAAAAGATTACAGAACGGGAGGGGCACCAAATTAGGGGTAATTGACTCTATTTTCGTAATCTTTCATCAAAATTTAAGAAATATAAAAATTTTCATAGAAAATTTGTTTTGTAAGCCTTTATTAAATTAAAAATTTTTATGAATACAGGGATAATTGTTGTTTAATCAGATTTTATATTTTTTACCAATATAGGTAACAGGCAAATAATTTTTAACTCCAATGAAATATTTTCCCAAGAGTCTGATGTATGTTACAAAAATACAAACAATTGATGGTAAAAGAAATACAACACATGAAAGAGTAGAAGTTATTTCTGTTCAACCATAAAACCACCAGATTTGGATTTCAATAATAATACAAATTTAGACAACGACTTTTTGGAAATTGTGGAAAATTTTGAGAATTTACTTCCAATCGAAAACATTTCAGCAGATAACAGTTCAAATTTTACCTCTCCTAAATTTAAAAATATATCTTCATCAACCCAAGTGAACTTATCAGATATTGTTCACACCACTGATGAAGATATTAAAGATGAGGAATACAGTTTATTGACGAAAAAGATTTGCGTCTCACTTCCAAACTTGAATATTTTTCATAAAAGTAATAAAGGCAATATATGCAATATTTACATTTTTGGTGAAGGTGAATTTTATTTAACAAAGCAGCAAATGACATACCTTCAAGAGTATTATATAAGATATGATAATATTGCAAACGAAAAAGAATTTACCAAATGCCTTGAAGACATGGTAAAAATAAGCTACAATAACAGATAAGAGGATTAAAAAGAAACGTTGCAAAATGTCAGTTAAAGAACCAGCTTCCATCGAATTACAGGGACGATCTTCTTATAAATCTTTCAACATCTGATAACACAAAGAGTCTTCCAAGCAAAAATGTCGTTAAAAAGATTAAAAGCGAAATTTTACAGAAGCATAATCGACACAGAGATTTAGAAATAGACTTATTTTTTTATGCGGAGGGACAAAAAATGGAACAAATTTATCCAAAAAGTATCGAGCCCTCAAGAAATTTATTGGTTTTCTGAAGCCCAACTGAAAATTGCAAACGATAGCAGAAAATTAATATTAAAAAGTAGAAACACCTTGTTTATAGATGCCACGGGATCCATAATAAAAAAAATTGACCCAGAATCGAATAGTTTTTTTTTATTCTATTGTTCTTCATGTTCGTGAAGATAAAGCAAGTGGAATATTATTTCCAGTTGCAGAGGCGCTTTTATCACGCCACTTTGAAGAAGATATCAGTCGCTTTTTAATGGAACTGAAAGTATTTTGTGCACTAAAAAAAATAAAGTGGCCTTTAAGCAAAAGAATATGTTGTGATTTTAGTTGGGCTATTATAAATTCTACCATAAAATTGTTTAACGATGTTGACGTTGTGACCTACCTTATGAAATGTTATACATTTTTGCACTCGCAAACCAAATTACCATCAGGTTTTGTCGTTATACAAATATGCTATTGCCATTTCCTAAAAATTTGCTTGAAAGATGTTTAAACGTATGCCAAAAATGACCAACAAGAAAATTTTTTAAACAAATCATAATTAAAACTATTAATATAAGCACAATATTAGATTTCTGGTCTTGGTTGAAAAATGCCATTATAATTTTTAAATCCAAGGGGTGCAGTGAAGATTGTTTAAAAGCAAAAAATTATATGGAAGAAGTAATTGTAGATGAAGGTATTAATGATTTAGAGAAAAACATTCCAAATATATCTACAAAACCTATATATAAAAAGCCCATTTTATTTAAAAGGCCAAGAAATAAATAACAGTGTAAAAATAATAGACAATAGTTTATCCGAAAAATATAAATTATTTAAATTATATTTTGCAGAAATATGTACCATACTTGCCGTGGTGGTCAAATGTAATGGGCAAATATGTAGAAACTACAACTTGTACCAGAATTTCTAATAGTCCAGTCGAGGGCTATTTTAATATAACTAAAAATGTTGTATTAAAAGGAGATCGAAATGTACGACCAACGCTTTATATAAGAAAATCAAAAAAGTATATTCAGGCAAAACTAAACGATTTAAAGCGCAAGTATAAGTTTCACCAAAACTATTGCAAACGTCGTCCTTTAAAAACCGCTTTACATATGGTTTAGGATAAATGGAGAAGATCACCCAAAAAAATTAAATGAATCTTATAAGATTATATAGTAATAAAAAAAATATCGAAAAAGAAGTTAAACAATTCGATTTAATATATAGCAAAATAAAGGTACCTGATCGTTATAGTACGTTAAATTTTATATTATTTGAATATAATTCAATTTTTAAAGATTTACAACAAACCCCCAACTTGTCAAACTCAATAGATCTAAACGAATTTCAGTGCTTAAATCCTCGACAATTGATTTATAACAACATAATTGAAATATACATATCAATTTTACTTTTAAAACATGACATTAAAAATGGATTTTGTTTTACGTGTGAAATTGGCATGGAAGTTTTTAATAATACGTCCAATGAAAAGCGCGATATTTTTAAATTTGACAAAAAAATAGAACATATTATAATGCCTATATACAGAAATACACATTATACATTTGTTTACATAAACTTACTTACAAAAGAGTTTCAATTTGTTGATCCCCAAGTAGCAACGGAAGATGCTGTTATAAAGCAATTTGAGAACTTCAAAAATAATGTTCATTTAAATCATCCAAACGAATGGAAATAAAAAACTGTAAAACAATACAAGCAAATTGATGGTTACAATTGCGGTGTCATATGTTGTCAACTAGCTGAAGCTTTAATTACTAACAAATCGTTAGAAAAAATAGGTAACCCTAACAAATATCGAACAGTAATTAAAAACGACATTATTGCCCATGGAAACCCAGAGGTAAACTGCCTTCATTGCCATAGCAGTGAAACTCCAACTTTAAGATGCCTTAAATGTAAAAGAGGTGTAGACAATGAATGTTTAAAAAGGTACGAAAGTAGAGCTACTTACCTCTAATTTGGTGCCCCTCCCGTTCTGTAATCTTTTTTGGTTCGGTCACAACTTAAAAAAAATCCCTCCCAGATACACTAGCCGAAATTTAAAGAATTTTTTAAAAATAGAAAAATTTATATTTCTTAAATTTTGATTGAAGATTACGAAAGTAGAGTTTATTACCTCTAATTTGGTGCCCCTCCCGTTCTGTAATCTTTTTTGGTTCGGTCACAACTTAAAAAAATCCCTCCCAGATACACTAGCCGAAATTTAAAGAATTTTTTAAAAATAGAAAAATGTATATTTCTTAAATTTTGATTAAAGATTACGAAAGTAGAGTTAATTACCTCTAATTTGGTGCCCCTCCCGTTCTGTAATCTTTTTTGGTTCGGTCGCAATTTAAAAAAATCCCTCCCAGATACACTAGCCGAAATTTAAAGAATTTTTTAAAAATAGAAAAATTTATATTTCTTAAATTTTGATTAAAGATTACGAAAGTAGAGTTAATTACCTCTAATTTGGTGCCCCTCCCGTTCTGTAATCTTTTTTGGTTCGGTCACAACTTAAAAAAATCCCTCCCAGATACACAAGCCGAAATTTGAAGAATTTTTAAAAAATAGAAAAATTTATATTTCTTAAATTTTGATTAAAGATTACGAAAGTAGAGTTAATTACCTCTAATTTGGTGCCCCTCCCGTTCTGTAATCTTTTTTGGTTCGGTCACAACTTAAAAAAATCCCTCCCAGATACACTAGCCGAAATTTAAAGAATTTTTTTAAACTAGAAAAATTTATATTTCTAAAATGTTGGTTAAAGATTATGAAAGTAGAGCTTATTACCTCTAATTTGGTGCCCCTCCCGTTCTGTAATCTTTTTTGGTTCGGTCACAACTTAAAAAAATCCCTCCCAGATACACCAGCCGAAATTTAAAGAATTTTTTAAAACTAGAAAAATTTATATTTCTTAAATTTTGATTAAAGATTACGAAAGTAGAGTTAATTACCTCTAATTTGGTGCCCCTCCCGTTCTGTAATCTTTTTTGGTTCGGTCACAACTTAAAAAAATCCCTCCCAGATACACCAGCCGAAATTTAAAGAATTTTTTAGAACTAGAAAAATTTATATTTCTTCAATTTTGATTAAAGATTACGAAAGTAGAGTTAATTACCTCTAATTTGGTGCCCCTCCCGTTCTGTAATCTTTTTTGGTTCGGTCACAACTTAAAAAAATCCCTCCCAGATACACTAGCCGAAATTTAAAGAATTTTTTTAAACTAGAAAAATTTATATTTCTAAAATGTTGGTTAAAGATTATGAAAGTAGAGCTTATTACCTCTAATTTGGTGCCCCTCCCGTTCTGTAATCTTTTTTGGTTCGGTCACAACTTAAAAAAATCCCTCCCAGATACACTAGCCGAAATTTAAAGAATTTTTTAAAAATAGAAAAATTTATATTTCTTAAATTTTGATTATAGATTACGAAAGCAGATCTAATAACCTCTTATTTGGTGTCCCTCCCGTTCCGTAATCTTTTTTGGTTCGGCCGCAATTTAAAAAATCTCTCCCATACACACCGCTCAAAATTAAGAAAAAAATTAAATAAAAACGTAGCTGAGCTACGCTTAGCTGAAATACGCGTAGCTGAGCTACGTTTTTAATCAGCTACGCGTAGCTCAGCTACGTTTTTAATAACGTAACGTTTTACGTCATAAAACATATTTAACTCGTCGTATTTATCTTCACCCACTTACGATATATTACGTAGAGTCTACACTACTTGGTAATAAAATTAACCCTCCTGACTTTTTTTCGTGTTTTTAAACTAATTTCTGGCCTCTCATTTTGATATTTTTGATCTAAGCAATGCGTCGGTCTAAGAGACAACAAAAATAGTCCGAAAGGTTAACTAAACTTAGAAAGGTTAACTAAACGGTTAATACGGCAATAAGTATCCTTATTTCAATTTTCTCAAGCAAAAGTATCTTTCGTGATTATCCACGGAATAAATTGACAAATCTTAAAGTTTGTCGAAGTCCAGGAACAATTGTTATCCATACATGATTTATTTGTGTCATCGTTAATCGCCAGTGTGTATTTACATACAAATGCAATGTATGTATACATTTAAATCTCCAAATATTGTAATTTAATGAATAAAATCCCCAGAGATTTGCTTTAAAGAATTTTACACTTTACAACTTTGGCTTTTTATTCTTTTTGAGATTTTTGTATACAAGTAAATATGTATGTATGCACATCCATGTGTCTGTGTGTATCTGAGTGCGAGCATGATTTTATCAATCTTACATCTAAATCCAATTAAAGTAGCTGTTAAGCTATAAAATGGTGTAAAAATGTGCGTTAAACGTCACCATGTCAATCTTTTGCAACCCCATGTTATTTTTCATACTAAGCACTCTGTCTCTAGTCTGGACTATCACGCGAGTATGTTTGTTGATTTGCGGAAAGGGGGAAAAATGGGGAATTGGAATCAAGATGGAGTAGCTTAACCTAGACAATAAACTCGAATGGTAGTTTATCAATTCATGTTCACAGGAATTCCCAAATGATTTAGATTTGTTTCGTTTGTTTTCTAGTGTTTAGTTCGATTTGTTGTTTCGGCAAGTCTATGAGAAGTATTTTAACAAATTCAAAACACGCATTGGATTTACACCATCCACTGTAGACAGGATTCTACTCATTCCTTTACTGATTTATTCTTTTATTAACTCACTCGCAAACATAACTCAGCTCATCATCAATTTAAACTCTCGTGATAGATTTAACATACGGATCTAAACTAAAGCACGATAGAGAGGACTTGGACGATAGCAATATTTTTTCTTTTCATTTGTTTGACAAACAACTGACATCCATCAAAGTCAGCATGGAAAAAAAATTTTTGGGGGATCTGTGCTTTCCCAGCTCCATTTTTGCTGCGATGAACTACGTTTTTTCTATCGAATCTATTATGTTTGTATGTAGTCATGAGTGACGTGAATTTATGTGAAGCTGTGATTGTGGGGGAAGTTTATTTCAAATACTTGAACAACAAACACACATCCATAAAAACACAGCAGGACAAAACGAGGATTTTTTACAGTTGCTGTTTTTTTTTCTTCACATGTTGCATGTTGGCGATTAATGTCTTCCAGATGTGTGTAGAATGTTAAAAAAAAACTTTAACATGTAAAAGTAATGAACATTGTTTTGCTATTTTGTATATTCACTTTGTAAACATTTTTAATAATTTCATCAGCAGCTAAAAGGGAAAGTTTAGGGAAACATTACGTAAAATGTATATTTTAGCATGACAAATTGTCGATGAGATTAAAATGGTTATAACCAGGGAAATCATAAATATGCAGTTGCATGTTTTTCCTTGTGCAACAAATGAATGCACAAACAATATATTTCTCTGTTTTATAGCTTTTTATGAATTTTGGCATCGATTTGTTAGTGCATATTTTTGCATATTTTACCGTTTGCAGCATTTTTGTGCACAATTTAGTTAAACAAGCATTTTAAGCTAATAGCGCATATTTTGCCTATACTCTAAAATTATAAGACAAAGCATGTTGTCATTGAGGATAAATGTTATTGCGATGTGTATAATACAGAGAAATCTAGGCCGATCGACTTAGAATCGTATTTTAAAGTGATCTAACGATGTCCATCTGGCCATGTTAACGTTTTGCGCAAAGAACGAGCAAGATCTATGTAAATGGTGAGAATCGGTCTATAATTTCACATATTAACCATCAAAACTTCTTTCCAAATAAGACTCTTTGTGTCAGTAAGCCATCTAATTATGATTTTTGATTTTTTAAGGCATTTTTTTAACATTTTTCAGGGCATATTTTCCAGTTTTTACTGCATATTTAATGCGCATAAAACGCGTTTTTTAGAGCATATTAATTAATTGCAGAAGACATAGTCTATCTGATGATGTTAGCAGGCTGCTTTGCAATAATCATTATTATCATTAGCTGAGCCAAGTCTATATTGTATAAATTATTGTTAGAAGTCGAATATCAAGATGCGAAATGTAGCAGTTAATCTGCTTTGCGATCATTCATTTCGCTTCAAACCGCAAAACCACAACATGTGCTCGCTATTTTTGTGATTATTTTTTTCTGGCGTGTTGGCAGACTGCCTGCCAGCAATATCTCTCTCTTGGATCCAAAGCAGTGCGTTCTAAAGATTGTATGCACAATAGCACAATGTATGTGTATCCATTCATACGAACTGTGGCTTTGTGCCTTAAATATTTTGTTGTATTTTTTCTCACAGAATGTTACCCAGCCCTTCTTTATTCGCTGAATATTGAGAAGAACAAAAAAATCTTTTATTTATTTTTTTATTTGTTTATGTTCCTTTTTTGGTCTTTATCGTTCATCAGGCATTGGTTAGTTTGATGGCTTGAAATATACATAATACAAGATAATTTGTATATTGTTTTATGGTGGGTAACGTTTTATTTTTAGCGATCGTTTAATGCTTTGATGAATGTTTATTATGAGTGTCAAATTGAGACATTAAACGAACAATTTCAAATGATAATAATCTATTTATTTTTCTTTTACTGCGGCAAGGGAGGAAAAATTTCGAATTTTGCTCGTACAATATTTTTCGCAATAACATTAACTGCAATTTCTTTGCTCAGTGCTTTTATTTTATTTAAATTTTCTCGTGAGAATGTTTTTCTTAAATAGTTGCTACGTCATTAAATAGTAACTACGTCATTATATCGTAAATATTTGTTTTTCATTTTAACCATATTCTAAAAAGCTCATATTATTATTTATGGACATCCGCAGTGGTCACTTTTCTTTCACTTTACAAAAAGTAAAATAAGTTTTTATTTTACATGGATTTGTATTTATTTATCCAAATACTGACACAAATATATAGATATACATACGTACATATGTATATATGTATGTTCACCGTTATGTAGTCTTTAATGTACATTCTGCTTGCCGTAAATGAAAATATCCTTATGCTCCTGTGGAGTGTTGGTGCACCGCACTAAATGCGAATTTTAAAACAGCAAAGAGTAATTTTTTTTTGTTTCTATTTTTCTTTTGCAAGAGTAGCTTTAAACAAATACAGTCAGCACTAATACAGTTTTTTGCTTTTACCTTCTACTTTACCAAAAAGTAAAAACGAAGCACTTAGCCACACAAAATGGTTGCCAGACATTTTGGCTTATTTTCAAAATTTTTTAATATTACAGGGAGTATACATATGCACACAAAATAAACAAAAACCACAAGATATAAAACATATGTACATATGTGATTTCGCACCACGAAAACGTCGCACATTCTGCATGGTAAAATATTGAAAAACTTTTCATAATTAAAAAAAAGTAAAGGGGGGGGGGGGGATATCGCGTTTGTCGAATCGAAAGAAATAATTGACGAGCTAAAGCTCATACATACCAACCAACTGTAGCATAGAGAACATCCAAAGACGCCAAAACAAAATATTATAAATCATCACATCCGCTCCCTGGTATGTAAAAAATTCAAACATTCAAAAAGACCTCAATATGGCATCACCAAAATCTATGAACACAAAGTATTCAATTAAATAGTTAAAAAATCTTGAATCACACCCAAATCCACAAGCTCGAATTTTCTTAAATTATGGCGTGCACATTCCCTTCAGGGGAAAAGATACTGAAGCACATATTCGATCAGAAGAATTCTCGTCCGGCATTGACTTAAGAATTAGATTAATATTTGATTAAAATTGAAACCCTGGCACTAATGCATTCTTTCCCCATTTGTTTATAAATACAACTCTGCCACCGTTTAGTTACACACAGTACGTTGTTTAAACTCGTAAATTGTTTTTTTTCGAACCGAAATATGCGGTAAATGCATCCTTAAAATCTGAAGTAAAATCTTTGGAAAAAATCTTTTTTATGACTTCCCGAACAAAAAATTTGAAAATCCAAAATTAAATTATCTACTCAACAAGAAATGTAGCGTATCGTATGTTTTTTTTTATTTTAAATCATCTTCAGATAGTTACGATATGGCAACTTTAGCAATCTTACGTGCACCTTAGCAATGAGTAGTTATGAGCCATGTTTAACAGAATCTGCAAAATACCATCAGTGTAGCATTTATGTTTTTCTTTTTTCTTGCAGTAGTAGACTATAATGATAATGAAGTGTAAATTTGTTAGTTTCACTATTTAGTGTTGTATTTCTTAATGCACTCACTTTCCACAGGGGGTTTATGCACACAAACGTACATTTTTATAAAGTACAAACTGGGTTTTTTAAAGAGATTTGTGTGGTGAATAGTGTATATAGAGCTAATGAAATGAAGTTGGCCACAAGGACATTCTTGGGCATAGACGCAATTAAGCAAACATTTTTTGGGTTACTACAAGGTCGGAGTAAAGATGTTTTTTCTTCTCTGTTGCAAAATGTCTTGAACATTTTTCCATTAACAGCAAGGCTACCCAAAGGATTTGTAGTACTCGTCATTTCTAAATTCACCAAATGACCAAGTGGCATAAACGAAACAAATGGGAAATTGTGACATGGTTTCCTAACAAATTAACACATTTTCTACTGGAAAAACGCCATGGAAATTTTAAGAAAGCCGTGTCGTTTTATTATTAACCAGAATTCTATACTAAAAATGTTACAGAACAAGAATTTATTAATGTTCATGCTAATTGTCGAAGTCCTAGTGATTTCTAAAATGTAGATTGTAGTATGATTTCAATATTTCTATTATACTCATTTGCATGCATTCAACTTATTTTCTGAAAATAAAAAACATTGAATTAAATGAATATGACCATAGAAAATCATACACATAGAATGCATTTTTACAATACGAGTAAGTAAAAAATAGATAATGGTACTTACAGAAGACAGCTTTATTTAATTAAGTGAAAACAGCGGGTAGTCTTATTTACGAAAACATCAAACAACTGTTTAAGAATTCTCTTCGTCGTTGCTCTCACAATTACTAATATCATCACACCAATACTGTGTGTGATAATGTCAATAGAAAAATTATGAAAATTAACTGTCATCGAGCTGCTGTAGCAGAAACAAATTTGTCTCGCTGCACAACGAAATGTAATTTGTTAATGTCACTGACTGTATGCCAAGTCTAATGGCACATCTACCACGGACAGAACAGTCGAAATGACCGAAAAACAGTTTAGTTATCACAACGAGAGAAAAGATAATCAAATTGATATTAAAGATGACACACATTTCGTGTAGATTCACATTTGTATCTGTATGTTTTCCACATAATGGAACTGATCATAATTCGATATGTGCATTTTGAGTTTTTTCTTTAAGGACCCCTATTTGTTGTTGCTGCATACTTCCATATTTATTTTAAAATTTCTTATTTGTATTTCAATTCAAATATTTAAACACTTGCCCTCCCTTTTTTCTCATCCTTTGTACGTGGTGAATGATCGCAATTCCCAACTAAAAATTATGGAAAAAATTTTAGTGTTGAATGATGGATTTCTCGCCATCACGTAATTGCTTTCATAATATGAGTGTAAAGAAAACATATTTAATTTTCACTATTTTAAAAAAGCATTTTTGATAAATTGTTCTTTAGAGAAGAATAAAAGAAATAAATATTAAACAAGTTGTTAAGAATTTAAATTTTAATTAAAAACAACACATTGTTGAAGCTGTTATTGTATTTCATGTTGAGAGAGGTCGATATCAAAACATTGTAGGAATGTGAATAATAACAAGAGGATTAAGATGAATTTCACTTTTATTCATCGCTCTTAAACTAAACAACAACACAACAACATCAATCTTAAATTTTGATGATTTGTATAAAATTAATTTATTATGTGTAAACGCATACAGACACACACACACATACATGGGTATATCGGCACAGTATATCTACGATATGTTTGTACAAAAGTAGACATTGTAATTATTTCAAATTAATAAAAAACTTATTTAACAATAGAATGAAAACTATTCCTCTTTTTAAGCAGCCCAAATACAAATAAAACTACAAAAAAATATACCATGGCAGATACACAAGATTCGCAGTGAAAAACGGGCTAAAAAATAAATTACAGATTTAGAACTTTATCGTGGCCTAAAAATATTTTTTAAAGTAAAACACAAAAAATTGTGAGCAAAAAAATAAGATACAGTTAAAGATTTAAGTAAATTGTATATCCTTTTTCCAACTATAAGCCTCGATCCAAAACTAAAGCGTACTTTTAACGTTTCTCGATTAACCGCGTTTTTAAATTTTCAGGACAGTTTTCACAAGTTAATATTGTTAGAAAAACAAAAAATAATCATACGAAACGAAAAGTAAAAACGGGCTGAAAGTACTGAACTTGCGCGTTTTTTATTTTAGGTCTAAAAATGTTTTCGCGTATCGGGTTCTTAAAAAAGCGCTAAATCCAGCCTGAATAAGGACAAAATTGGCATCACTTTATACATCTGGCAATACAAAATAAGCTTACAAAGTCTGACAATGGCAACGAAGGGTGTTCACACGTTTGTCAGATTTCTGGCTATATTATTGTCAGCTGGCAGTCTTACAACGATCTGACAATTTATTTTCCGACAACGTGGTCAGACAAAAATTTACAGCTCACACGGTTATTTAGAACATTTTACTGACAATATTGTTAGATCTGACAACCGTCTGTATGTAGCTTTAGCTTAGCCACTTCTCATTATTAAGATAATTAGCTAATTTGGTCTGTTACTTTACCTGGGTCCCATACAAATTTCCCCCGAAGACCAAGGTTTTGATACGATAATGTTAATACTAAACCAGCAAGATAAATTTTCGCTCAGAAATTAAATTTATTTGGTTAAGAAAATCAACCAAATCGCCTAATTTTTATGTCGTTGTTATTTAGCATTAATATTTTTAATATATAAAGTTTTTAGTTTCGAAAATGTACTTAATAGGCTCATTATTTTACCTAGTCACCGTACAAATATCACCCCAGAATAATACGCTTGCAAAAGTGGATGTTACATTTTAGACAGGCGACGCAATAATTATTGTTTTTGCAATTGTAATTAAAAAAATAATAGAAATAAAAAAACGCTGCATGCATAAGAAGTACACCGACATAGTTTTTTTAGTTTAACTACTGCAGTCAGCATTAAATTAATTGCAAATTGTTCGATTTTATTTTATTTTAGAAAAAAAGTTTTCACACATTCTATACGATTTTTAAATACCAATCCTTAAACAAAAAAATCTTGCTGACACAAACATAAGTCATGAAGTTTCGAAATAAGACGTATCAAATTGTCAAAGAGATGGCGTACTAGTTGTATACTAGTACACTAATCTGTTCCTTTTTACATGGTTTACCAAATGCGATTTTAATTTTTATAAAAATAATAAAAGTTATTTTGAAATTTATACATTTTCCTTCAAAAATAAAAGCAATTTCATAAGTTCATCTGTAAAATCAAAAAAAAAAAACAAAATATAAATTAAATTCACTACAAATTTGGGCATCTAACTTAATTGTTTAACATGTTAATAAACATAATTGAAATATAAATTTTTTGAACAACAACTTTATCAAAAATGTGTGGGTATTGTAGCTAATATGACCCTTAACGGTTCAAATTGTTCAATTGCGTTCATTTTAGGAAAATATATTTTTAAACCCCAAGAATATTAAAGCATAAAGCCTTAATCAAACCGAGACATTTTCAAAAGCATTTGACCACAATTTTAAATTCAATTTTCGTTTTGTTTTTGACAAGCGTATCTTATTTAAAATTTTTTTGAACACTCCCTAACAATGTCATCTCTAATAAAAAAATAAATAAAATTTCCAAGAACTTTATAAAGAATCTACCTTCTCGTATGCTTTTTTGTCTATTTTTTCCTCTACAAGTAATTGGAAAACACAAAGAAACAGCGAGACAAACAGACTATTCACGCTTTAATGACTAATTATTGACAAACTAATCAATACGTGGCCTTACAAAAATGTCATGCCATGATGAGCTGTCATAAAACAAAAATCACCTTAAAAATTCAAATGTCAGTATAGAAAGACAAAGCAAAAACAACAAGAGCAGCAAGATGATCTGTAATAGTTGACTGACAATAAAATTCACTACGACTGCATAGACACAAGCACAAACACATACACACACATGACATTGAGTTTTAGTTTATGACTTGATAAATTATTGTGAAAAATAACAGGGCACTTAATATATTATGTCTATTGAACGAACAACAAATAGTATGCACTTCAGCCTTCAGCCAAAAAAGAAGTCCTGTTGCGTTAGTTGAAATAAAATTACGAACGTATCCTGGAAACAGAACCGAACATAAACAAATTATTGACGGTCTAACAATCTGGTTAAAAGCATACAAAGAGCCAAACTCCAAAATTCTTTTACAAATTTTACTCATTCTCTTCTCTTTCACTAAAAAAATATTTATTCAGATTGTAACCCCTGGGGGTTTTTTCCAAAATAAAAACTTCAAATTCAACTTGATTTATTTGCCAACATAATTTAAAATTTTATTTACTCACACTGACTGGAAAAGTGTTGGAAAAGCTAAATGGAATGGCCTACACTAGAGACGCCATAAAGTAAAAACTAATTAAAAACTGCTTCTTTATCTTTGTAGTCTTTTGTAAATTTTCCTTTTTTTAAATGCAGCATGTAAATTAACACGGAAAAAGAGTTTGGTTTTTTCTTTTATCTTCACTTATTAAAACAATTTTGTAAATTTTATTAGATTTCCTTGTTAAACACGCAACAGTTTTCATTTGTCTATTGTTTGTCAGATAGTTTATGAGCTGTCATCTCCTTTTAGATGGTGGTAATAATTATATGTTTCGTGCATCTATCGCATGAAAAATGTATGCCACAACTCATAAAATATATGGCAACCCCCAAATGAATTAAATATGTAATTCGTATAATGGGCTTTGTTTAAATAATTTAAACTTAGAAATTTAATTTAAACATGTACAATTGTATATTTGGGAGATTCACAAGGAAGTCATAAAGTTGTGAAGTCATATGTCCTAAAATAATTACAAGAAATAAATACGGCTGCTGTGGGCAACCGCTTATAATTTAGCAGCCGTATTTATAACGAAAAGTTGGCATGAAGTTAGCACACAGATTATTTATAATACAATCACCAAATTCTGGCTGACGATTTGCTCAACTCTTGTTCACGAGCTGCCAACCGTTTGGCAACTTGTAAAAAACAGCTGTTTATGTCAAATAATTTTTATAAGCAAAAGAAAAATAAAAAAATAAATAAAACAAATACTTATGTATGCATGTTTTAATAACATAAATTTTGTTTAAAAATTATACATTTGTACTTACTTTTTCACCCTGACTCCAATTTGCAGGGGGCTACTCTCTATTGCGATGCGAAAACAATTTCGGTGCGCAAGCTAAATGCCAACTGCACAGAAAAAATTATTGCCGTATTATTTTCAAACAAACGATTGTTTGAAACTTTTTTTAATTTCTACAAATTTTTTTACTGATTCAATTAATATTTTTGTTTGATTTTTATTTAACCAACAAAAATGTTGACAACTTTTCAATAATATAATATACGCGCTATTGGTTTCAATTTTTTATAATTTTGTATGAAATATATAATGCTCTGTAATGTTGTCGTTTTTTGCATTTTTATTTGATCGTAAGCAACACTTCTTTATGAGAAATATAAGAACAACAACACAAAACACATACAGTTTATTTTTGGACGCATTAAAAAAGTACAACAAGAAGAAAGATGATAAAATAGCGCGACGCGGTTATTAGTAAAAAAACAAAAAAATAGCAGGTAAAAAAAAGGTTTCATTCTTTTTTAAACAACAGAAACAACAACAACATTATAAGAAACAAAATAAATTTTTGGTTGGTTTCAAAGTTGGAAAAAAAAGAATGAAAAACAAAATCCCGTATTCAATTTTTGAAAACTGTTTACTTAAATACATCAAATACAAAAATAAAATGATGACGAAAAACATATCGAGTCGGTCTGCTGCCGTTGTTTGTTACATTGTTCTTCTTTAGCCAAGGAAAGGATACAACAACAGTGAGTGATGAAGAAAAACATTGTGTGTATAAACAAGACTTCGTTCAAAAATTATTCCAACAAAACATGTGTCTTAAAGCCAGCCGCCGCTCTGCTTCTGCCTTCATCTTCTCCTTCAGTGATAGCTTGGGTGCGCGTCATTGCTTGTGCAAAAAATTTTTGTTTGATTCAGCAAAATTATTTGTTTGAAATTTATATGAATTTCAGTAAACTTTTTGTTTGATTCTGTAAATTATTTGTTTGAAAAAATCAGTGTTTTTTTTAGTAAACAAAATGCAAATACATTGTTTGAATATGCGAATTTGTTTGTAGGACCGATTTCAGACAAAAAATGTTTTGATACTACAAATTTTTTGTTTGAATTCGAAAAATAATTTTTTCTGTGTGGGTACTCTCTATCACTTTCGCAAAATGTTTTGAAAATGGAGCAATACTGGCAACAAAAATTAAAGATGGCGCAGGTTGACGGTAATGAAATGCTAAAATATGTGAAAATATTTGAAACTGGAAAATTTAAATAATATAAATAGTGATGATTTGCGAAAAGAAAAAAGTTAAAAGATGCGAGGGACAAATGCGCAAACGCATTAAAGAGTATCAATCGCTAGATTTGCTTCCATTTTCTTTCGCATCGCAATAGAGAGTAGCCCCCTAGATCTTTTTACTATTTTTTTATCATCATTTTGGTCTTTAAACATTTTACAACTTGAGGGAAAAAACATTTATAGAAATATCAACAAATACTTCAGAGCTGATTTTCAAGCAAAGTTGATATTAAAATTATTTTTGACAGCTAAAAATTCGTTTTAAATAAACTCTTTGCTAAGCCTAAACAGTCTGCTAGTTAGCAGATCGCTCTCTGTGATGTATAAGCAGTTGCTAAATTTTGGTTATAAATACGGCCGTAGATTTCTATCGTACAGTTATGACGAATCAATGAACACAGCATTAAAATTTTTCAAACACCATAAGATTTTTGTTAAACAATTGTAAAATATTATTTAGGACATTATGACGATGCTAGAACACCTTGTCAATTCCCCAATTATATATTATTAAAAATAAACAGAAACAAATTACGACAAATCAATAACCATATTTACTACAATTTCGTCAATACAGTTGTCTTTTTTGATTTTGGGAATAAACAAAATTTGTTTAACACTGAGTTTGTTCTATTGAATCAAATATTTGCTAAGAATCTACTTAACATTTTTAAAATGTCGAGCCCTTTTTGTCAAAAAATCGTAAGCAAAATATTGAAAAAAAAATTATGATTGAATTATGGACCCATGTTTTCTGATCAACAAAATGACAAAATTGTTAATAACGTCAAATTTTTAACGTGTTCGATTTGATCGTAAGTCATGTTGACAATTTTTTTTATAATAAATTGATCGCACGGGACAGGAAGATTTTGGAACAATAGAGAAAATAGTTCTGGATTTTGTAAACAGTTAGTCCGACATATCAGTGGAGTTTTACAAAAAAGATAGCCCGCAACCCTCGGACCGACAGACTACCACTCTATGAATTAGCTGACCGAGCACCCTATAAAATATAAATAAGTTAATAATAGCGCATTCATTTAATCGGGCTTTTACTTTAACCGGTTAATCGCTCGAGGTTTTGGTCTCATCGGTTAATTTTGTCGGTGATCGGTTATTGATCAATAACTAAAAATGAAAAATTATTTATTATTTGGAGTTTATTAGTAAAAAAAAAAAACAATAACATAACAATTTTTGAACCAAAGCAAGCAAACAAAAACATTATTCATAACTATGTAATACATATTTTTTAATTTATATATATTAAGCCATGTTCTGCAAATCGAAATCACGTGGAATTGAAATCTTTGGAGATTTTAAGTATTTTTTTTTTAAATCAACGTAGATTTTCCTTATTTCAAAAGTAGTTTGGTAGTTTTATCACCTTTCAACTCAGAATAGAATTCAAAATTTGTTCGATTTCAATTTCAAGTTATCTCGATTTTCAGAACATGCCCGATTATGTATTTATTAAAAAATAAACTGTGAGATAATTTAATAATATTTTAGGTAAATAATTTGGGTAAAATGTTTAGGATTTAATCGAATCTTTTCTCTAGTTTTTAATAAATAAATTTTGACTTGGAGAAATCGAAAGCAACCCATAATACAGAATATCTAAAGTTACAGTCCTTTTCCCGGATTTCTCTTTACACAAAAATCTTCCATTATGCCAATACAGTCTTGATTTAATTTTGAAAATGTTTAAAACTTCTGATTGTTTCGGTTAATTCTGCTTTTGTGTTACTATCCAAAGTTTTTTTTGTTGGCAGGTCATCATCTAACTCATCCTGGCGAAGCTCAGCACCGAATGTCCTGCAAAAAAGTTAATATCCGAATTCCCTAATTTCTGTTTTTGTACTGCATTTCAAAAATGTATTTCTAGACGGAAATATATTGTATTAAAAAATATTTCTAAGCACAACTTTGTTGGTGATCTTTGGTACAGATAACGCTATAAAATTGTGCTGCATTGAGAAAAGCGAGTTGCTTTGCAACCGTTGTTACGTTGATTAATCGGTAAATCGACTGAAATTAGCCGGTTTAATCGTTAATCAAAAAAGCCAATTTTAAATTAACCGATCAGTTAATCGGGTAGTAATTAATCGGTTAACCGATTAACGTCAATAAGCATAAAATTAAAATATTACAAGAAGATTTTCAAATTAAATTTATGTTTACGAGTTGAGCTATTTTCCTTTTAATGAATCTAAAATATCAAAGTTGTTTTTGGGAATAAAAAATTTATTATTATTAAGATTTCGGTATGACGTGCTAAATTCCCAATTTTCCATATTTGATAAGCTTTTATTCGCATTTCACTGTGTGAGGCTGCTATTTAAAATTTTTTTTTTACCTTAAATATTTTCACTTTAGTATTTATTTTATTTGAATCAAATTTGTTTAGAAAATTTTGTTAAGAAATTTTCAAAATTTTTTCATTTCAATTTTATTATTGGGAAAAATTTCAATTTCATTTAAAAAAAAAAAAAAAATAGAGAAAAAGTATTTTAATTTTGTGATTTTGTTTTGTGCATATTCATCTATTTGAATTGATGTTAATGGTAAGGGATAGTTTTATAAATATATTATTCATGTATTATTTGTACATATGTTTTTGTTAATAAATATATTATTTTTGTGTTTTAGTTGATATTATTTCAACATCAACAATCTTCAATTCAATTATCCATATTTCAAAACCATCTTAAGTCACCTCTACTTATTTTCGGAAATCAGATTCTGTGGTCTGCGGAGAGGAAACTAAAAGCTATTTTTTTTGTTGTTCCTTTGACTTATTTTAATGGCATTTGTTTATAGCGAAGTACCTACACAGATTCTTAGCCGCATTTGTAGGTCACAAATTTGTTTTGATTAAACTAGTCAAATATTCCATTACCCCTATATGTCATCTTAAAACTGAATTATTTTTTTTTGCACGGGTTACAATGTTAACAGTTGTTTTTTTATGGGCACATTATTCAGAAATTTTGAACGTCTGAAGGATATAAAAATCAAAAGAAATCATTGATGCGCTGATAAGTATCATTTTGTGATTAAATAATGACTTATATACAAAAAAAAAAAAACAATTAATTAATTAAGCTTTAATTTTCATTTTTTTTCCTTTTCTATATATGTATATAATTAATTACCTATGTATGTAAAAACAAATAAGACTCCATTTATACACAACATCACCAAGTGGAAATTAACCTAGATTCATCAGTTCGAAATTTCAAGACAACAGGCCTGCGGTCTTCTAAATGAATTAAGTGGTGAGTTTTGGTGTTTTGGATAAATTTAATTGTTTATATTTTAATTTTCACTTAAATCACAAAAACAAAATATGATTTAAACTTAATTATTATTTTAATAGCAATACAACCTTTTACTTAATTATTATCGTATAAACAACACAACTTTTACTATTATTTTGGACATAACTGTTAATTTTATTTCATTAATGTTATTTATTAACATTGTTTTTACATATGTAAATAACATTCCCTATGATTAAATCTTTTGAATCATACATTTCTTTATAGTTCAAATCATGTTTAATTTTTATTTTTTTTTATTTTAATAAAATAATGTTAATTTACATCATGAAATATTAAACGTTTGAATTATAATCTCATGAAACATTAGGGTCAGTATTAGTTAGATCATTAACGGGCTATCTTAATTATAGACTTATGTTAGATAGCAAGGTATGGGAGGGTAAAGAATACAAAGGAGGAACCAACACCTAAACCTCTTTGACTATGTTGTTTTTTTTGTTTTTGTTTTGTTTAATTTTAAATTCTTTTAATTTTGTGGTCGAATTTGCAAATAGCTACCTATTATTAAATAATTGTGTAATAGACCTTAGTCTTTCTTAAAAGGGATAAGATCCACCCCAATTTCCATGAGCACGGCCGGTATCAAAGGTAGCATTGTCCCTTACGAGATAGAGCCAACAGGGTTCGGTTCGTTACAACTGGTCGCTTGGACCAGATCAGATTTTAGAAAAGCTTAAAATATTTTACAAATAAAACCCTAAAGCGAATAAGAATTATAAACACTTTAAGTCTTACTTGTAACAATATCAAAATATATATTTCTTTAACAAACAAAGAGCGTGAACGGGCACAAAGTTGCTCCCTGAATTGTTATAAAACATTTTTTCTTACCGAATTAGAATTATTAGTATTGTGGTAATTTTGTTGAACTGTTCTATGGGTTTTAATGCAAATTTTGATATTTTAATTAGGCTTAAGTTCATCAAATTTATAAATAAATTTTAATTAATTTCATGTTGTAAAATTCATTTCTTCATAAAAATAATTGAATGAAAATTAAATTTGATGAACTTAAGCCTAATTAAAATATCCAAATTTGGATTAAAAATAAAGAATTATTTAAAACAAAAATGTTTTCAGCCAAATAACTCATTTTTTTTTTGTTGTTTTGCCGAAAGTCAGGCTTTTTCAATTCTTGGGCTTTCTTTAATTAAACAATTAAACAATACTGAGAAGATGAGAATTTATATTTTATTTGTAAATACCGCAACAATTTGCAATGACAACCAAAATCAAGACGATCGCCATCTACCACATTCATCGAATAATAAAAAGGAAATGTGGTTTGAAAAAGGAAAATAGAAAGTTTGAGTACAGGATTTTGTGATTGTCTTGGGATCAAGACAATTGCTCAGTGGTGTGGACTAAGAATTTGTATAACATTTAAGGAAATTGCAAAATCAAAGATTTTAATTGTCCATGAATCGAGTTTCTTTACATTTATTATTAAAATTTAAAAAAAAAAAGTAAAAAACAAAAAAACAAAGAATAGAAGATGTGGTGGTAGTTAATTTTGTAATTTTTCTACACAAAGATTCCTCGTACCTTTTGAGGTACCTGGTTTTTATCTTTATTTCTTTTGGAAAAGAATTACAAGATTGTCAACTTCTTTATTTCGCTCGATGTATGGATCATTGTTAAGAGCGTTATTGTTCTGTTTTTTTTTTTTAATTTTTAATGTCATGTTGGCTTTTAAAAGCGGTCCCTTTTGCTCTTGATCTTGGTCTTATGTTGAGATATTAACTTGTTTTACGACAAAAACCAAAACTGTCACTGACATCACAGAATCGATACCGCTACTTTTTAAAATTTTTCTTCTTTAATATTAGAAACAATCAACTAAGATTAATACTGCACCAATTGATCTAACCGCCGTAAAATTATCCCTACTGATCTGTGTAGCCAGTCCGAGATGGTGTGAAATTGGAAAAGAAAACTAACAAGTTAAAGGATTATGGCGTCATTCCCGAACCAGAATCATTTGTCATCGTAATTAACTGTGTTGTTTTTGATTAGGTGTAAAAAGAATTCTGGTGTCTAGAATGGACATTTCAATTAATTGTAATTAATGCTTTTTATTTAATTTCATTGCTCAAAGTCTGGTTGATTAATTTTCCTGTTTCCAGATGGCTGATTTTTTATTGGTTCATTCAAAGTTAACATCCAGGAAAAATTACATGGTATATTATGAGTGTGATTAAAAGTTAATTGAATTCCCGTTCAGGTTTTAATGGTTAATGTTTTATGAATATGACAATGAAACAGCCAAAATTAAAAGTCACCCCAAACAAATGTGGTCGTTTTTGTGTATGTAGAAAACTATTTTATTTTGATATGTTCATCATAATATCAAATATGTATATGCAAACATATTTATATATATTAAGTGTTTGGGTGTTCATTTTTTGAAAAAATCCCCTTGATGAGCATTCTGAGATGACTTTTGATGATTAAAAACTCATTCATAACTTGAGCAAAACCAGAGTATATTTTATGATCGAAAAGTGAGCAGATTCGCAAATGGTAGCTGGGTGTATTAACGTACGTAGAAATCATTATTTTAACACATTTCTGAATCATGTGTATTTGAATCATTCTTTAATCGCTGGTGATAAATAAGTCAGTATTTAATCATAAAAAATGATCTGAGAAGACTCATTTAAATGATGTTTACAAAAAAAATAACACTAAATGCTAGTTGGATATTATTATGTCTTACATACACCAAATTAAAAAAACTAATTGATTTAATAATTTAACAACTACCTGTTACGCCTGTCCCTGCCAATCAGAAAGCAAAACTACTTTAAGGATTTGGCCTTGGTGTTTTACTGTGTGCACCCAGAGAAATAACATGTTTAAATAGTTATGGTCACCTCCAACACAACCATTTTTATTGAAAATTTCCAACATATTATGTTTAATCTAACTAAATTATTATTATCGACAACCATATTATGTTTAAAGTAGTCCTCTATCAAAAAGCCACAACCATATTATGGTTGCCTCTAAACATATTATGGTTAAATATGACAAATATTTGTTTTTAAATTTACAATAGTATTTTGCTATTTTCCAAGAGCAACATGTTATGGTTGAAAACCAACCGTTATATTATTAGTTTTTAACATATTTTAGTTTTTAATAACCATAACATGTTCTGAGGCAACCATAATATAGTTGTGACATCTTGGTGTAGACCTTCTTTAACCATAATATGGTTGTTGATAACCACAATATTGTTAAATTAAACAAAATATGTTTAAAATAATCCTTAAAAATAGTTTTTTTGGAGGTGACCATATTTGAACATGTTTTTTCTCTGCGTGTGCATACCACAGTTTTCTAGCCCAGGCTTCAATATGCTCTGGGTGGACAAAAAAAGAGGATCACACAAATAGGGAAATTATTGTTAACATGTTCATAGATAAATGACGGTTTTTTTTAAATGTTTGTAAATGATAAGTTTAAAAAAAATTGCAACTTATACGCTTTTTTAATTTTATTTGCAAAAAAAATATTTTTATAACGATTATAAATGTTAAAAGATGTTATTTCATTTGTGACCAAAACATAATTTTTTACACAAAATATTTTCGTTTTTATTTTTTTTTATACATCTGTAGATAATTTAAAAAAAAATGTAACTTTTGAATTTACATGTGTTCATCACACCTAAACAATTTGCAAATATATCAATGTTCTTGCTCTCTGTTTACAAACAAATCAAATTAAACAAATATTCTGTCCAAATAATTTGTTTACACATGTTAATAAACGTAAATCCACATATTGTTTGCTCATTTAGCCGTTCGTACAAATATTCAGATTCACATATCGCTTATGTACAGGCATACACATGTAAGTGTTTGAACGAATTTATGTATGTACATGCAGCTTAAGACCATAATCCTGCATGTGGCGTATACAAATATGATCCTATAAAAAGGCATCAGTAGCAAAAACGACAACAACAGTTAAAAGGAAATATTTGTGTTTTGAACTACATTTGTCCTTTTAATAACAACACACCTTGAATTTTGTTCATGCCACCACAGTTACTTGTCATATTTTGACCATTATCCTCGCATTGTTACCAATGAAATAAATCCTTTCCCTTCTTTGTGTTTTTTCATGGCAGATAATAATGTACATAGATATGTATGTGCATTTCTTTATTTAATTATCCCAAAAGATAATCCTAATGTTTGTAAAACGTGTCTTTGTATGTAAATATCGGGCCCAAAAATTAAAAATTTAAAATCGCCCAAAACCAAAAAAAAACCGACTTTTAACTATTGGCAAGTTGTAATAATGGCCCATAGAAGGACTCGGATCTTTCGCATAAAAGATAAGCTACACATTCCTCATTCGCTTTTATGAGAAGGGAGTAGAGAAGGAGTGACATTTTTTGTGTTGTTTGCACAAGCAAAAACCAAATAATTATATATTCATATGTTCCTGCTAAAGAAGCGAGACCCAAAGGCCTATACAGCAATGACGACGTGTGTAAAAAATATATGAGTATGCAATGGATGGAGTGTGCCTTGTATATCCAAAAGATGGAGCACATAGGGTTTCTAGAAGGCATCCGTACTCATTCTTTTTCCCGCTGTCCTTTATTTATTTATGCCCAATTTGACCAGTAAAAAAAACAATATTGCAGAAATAAATTTATAAAGTATTGATTGACCTGTCCATCTGTTGAAATCAGGCGCACATACAACGGCCTCAATATAATCATTTCTTGTCAAATTATTTCTAATTCTGTATGCACCGATCGTCATTAAATAATGCTTTTAAAGTAAAATTTTGTCTGCCATAGTTTTGTCTGACAAGTAAGAAAGTATTGTCGGTTAAGCCCGACCATATGATACACTACACCAAAGTTTTTAAAAACAAATTTTCCAGAGTGTATGGCCATATGAATAGGGATCTATCTACGCTTTTAATTTCAATAAAATCGGTTTGATAGTTTATGAGAGGCAAAAATTGTCCCCTACCTCCCCTCGTGGCGCTACGTTCGGCCCATTTTCAATAGGCTTGATCCTTGTACCAATAAGAACCCATGTGCCAAATTTTATTAAATTATCTTCTAAATTGCGACCTGTACTTTGCGCAGAAGGTTACATGGACAGTCAGCCAGCCGGACAGCCATCGTTAGATCAACTCAGAAAGTGATTCTGAGTCGATCGGTATACTTTATGGAGTTACGCACATCAGCACAAATGCATAATATCCTCTCCACTATTGTAATGTGGATATAAAAATCACACCACCTAATTATGCGATAAGCAGTTCATAATTTACCATAAGTCCGATACAAAAAATTTTCTCGGAAAGCACTTTAGTACGCCTAAAATTGTAACGATTTATCAAATTGTAAAGAAATCTGATCTAATTTAGCTTTATTTGGTTTAAAATAACACAATTACATAATTTACTATATTAAACCATAAGACAAATAATCACACTAAAGATTTAATGAATCACCGCGCTTACAGCCGTACTAAAACAAGAGCGGAAAGCGTTTTCTAACTGTGAAAAATTCTCATGTCCATACAATTTGTATGAAGCATCCCAAAATAGAGCGGCGTCAACGCTTTGCAATTGGAAAATCCGATTTTGACAGCGCGTTTAATAGTGAAGGTCGCCGCTATTGTTAATTAACAATGGCAATTTAGCTGTTTTTTGGTGAATCTAGCGGTTTTTCTCTATTTTTATTTCTATTGCGTGGGTTTTATTAAACCAAAAAGTTTACACTTTTGTTCCTGATACAACGTCGACGCTCTTGTTTAGGTATGGCATATCAACATTAAAGCTAAGCGAAAGTAAACGTTCCGCCTTCCGCTCTTGTTTAGGTACGGCTGTTAATCTTATAAACCAAGAAATTTTTTAAAATTGTGTGACCACTAAAAACATGTCATATATAAAGTAGCCTTCCAAAAAGCCCTTTAAAACGCCTATAACGCTCACACAAAAGACATAATTGTATTAAAATGTTGTCCAATTTAGCTTTTTTAAATACTATAAATCCCTCTTCCGATATTTGTGATAATCGGCTAAACTTACAATTTAAAAAATAATTAAAATAAAATTTACTAAAAATAACTTTAATACGCCTTAAACCGAAACGTCTCGTGGTATTTTATTGAAATTAGGCCCAAATAAGTTTTATATGACTAGAAAAAGTCATAAACCTTATTGATGATCGGTCTTTAATGAAGAAAAGGTTCTATATAAAATGTACTCTCCAAATAGACTTCAATAAGTTAGAGGTCAGGTTTTATAAAGATTGGTTTATAATTTTTAGGTCCCATATAAAGCCCACTCCTGAAAGTGTCTCCCTCTTCGTGGAGTATATCAAGAATTTGACCGAATAAACATCCGAATAACTTGTTTTACCTGTTTTCAATTTAAACTTTATTAAGTTAAAGGTAACAGCTTCAATTATGTAAATCAAATTGTTTTTAACAAATACTGTTATTTATATGTACGCAAAAAAAATATATTGTTTAAATTTTATGTAAAAAGTACTGAAAATTATATAAAGAACTTTCATTGTTATTTGCACAAAAAAAAAGAAAACAAAAAGTTAATAGTTTGTTTAACATATTTTTTTTTTTTTTTGTTTTATTCCGATTTGACAGTATAAGAGAAAAAATATTTGTATGTGAAAGTAAAATATTTCATATTTAGGTCAAACAATTGCCAGTAAAATTACACACACATACAAACACACACACACATACATTAGCAGATTCATATTTGCAAACAAGTACATTTGCACCATATTTAGTATTTGTATGTGTGTGTGTGTTTGTCACATGAAATATGAATGCTAAAGGTTACATGACACCTTAAATGATAAATTTCGTTCCAAAAGCTCTCATACCTACTTCTCTCTAATACTATTAAATATTTAGTGGAATACCACACATTTTATACATTGTTTACATTCATGTAAACATATTCACATACATACCTGTGTACATTTATACACAATGTTACCACACCAACAATTACAAATTATTTTGAATGCATACAGGTACATATTTTCATATAAATCTAAATAATTATATCGCACTTGATCATTAAGATCGTATCAACTCCAACTTTCAAAACAATTTAACTTTAAAGGCATATGAAAAGGAATTTTTAAACCAGCCGTTTCATTTACCCAAAAGTAGACAAAACACCACGATATTTTTACAGCATGCAAATATAAATATTGCGTGTAGATTTTTTATGAAAAGTAAAAAAATAATACAAATTTTGAGTTAATACCCTCTTTATGATCAAGTGCGATATACCTACATTGTGCCAACAAATCTCATCAGATATCTAAAGGATTTTCGTTAAAACTATTTTAAACATCTAATTTAGTAGAAGAGAGGGAGAGAGAGAGTTTTCATCCATGAATCAAAAAAACAAGATTGCGCACTCAGCCTTACAAAAAAAAAATTCTACTGCGCATCTACGTCATCATAGACTAAATACGAGTGTTTGTTGTAAAAAATGTAAGGCACACACGAATCAACACACACAAAGTCTATTGTTTCGTCACACACAAAAATAACGGACCTGCGCAATGCGCAATCTTGTTTATTTGATTCATGGTTTTCATCAACATTGTTTGAATTAACCAGATATTTTCTGGTGTATGTGATCAACAAGTTTTCGAGAAACCAGCTATTGAAGTGAATTAACTTGTTTCGTCAGTTTCTCGTTAGTTACTTTTTCGTTAACTTGTTAGTGGGGGGTTTTTTGGGTCGCTGGTTACGAATCCAGGATTTTAAAATTAATGAAAATAATATGCCAGAGAAACTTTTTTCTTCGATGCTAAATCCTTATTTGATGATGCAGCCACGCGTTTCTCCAATACTAAATCCTTCTTCGATGATTCCGCCGCACGTTTTTTCGTATTATGATTTTTCGGATTTCACCACGTAAAAGAGCATCCCAAACTCTTTTCGAATCGACAAGAGAGTAAAAATTTATTTTTTTGCCACGTAAGGTCCGTTTTCACAGACCAGGTCACATATACGAACTAAAAAATGATGTTTTATAAAATGATTAAAATGTTTTGATTTGATTTGATGCTTTATCGCACTAGCTGAAAATACATATGTATATGCTTACACATATGTATTTTTATTTACTACTCGCATTAAGTAGTCATAAACTACTGTGAACTATGAACGTATGAATGTATGTATGAATTGTTATTTATAAGTATGAATGAATTTTTATATGTCTGTTGTATAAAAATACGGAATAATAGTTTTTGGTTGCAAATATATAAAACAAACTTTAAAAGGACACCCCACCTCAACTCCCTTTGTCGACCTGGTTATTCGAATAAACTTAAAAACACAGGCATGTGTATGTTTCGCTGTGTGCTATAATTCTGTGTACTGTCGTCCTTTATTTCTTTTGATATCAATATGCATGTGTTTGAATAGTTATCTTTGTTTGTATGTATGCGTATAAACTATGTTTATGTAAATATAATTTTGTGTATATACTTATGAATATATTTCTGCAAATTTAGTTTTCATATCTTTACGAAAATATTCAAACATTTATTTATGTATTGTACATTAGACTAGTCCGTTCTGGAAAAAGTGCAAGTGTAAAGAGACAATTTTTATAGTTTAAGCCGATCAGATAACTTGTTATGCTTTTCCTTTCAGAAAGATCACATTCATTGAATCTGGCCCAACAACCAGTTTAAATGTATTGGCAGGAACAAATGCCTCTCAACATTTTGCGTAGCGGACTAATATTTCGATCTATTATCCTGAACAACATCGAAATTAATCTAAAGAATAATAAATATTTTCATATAATGCTGATCCTGGAACACAAGATAAGCCTCAGCGGTCACTGCAAGGTAATGGATCACGATCATGAAAATACATTATTAGATGCAATAATATACATTCGTATTTGTTGTCTTAGAAATACATTCTAGAGAGTTAAACCTCAAATTATTGCGCGAAGACTTCCAGATCATTGCAGCGTTTTCCATGTGGAGATACCTGCAATCAAACCCGCTTGGATCAGCTGTAGTTTCGATAAGTACCGTTATTGCTTACACCGATAGCCACGCCACCGTTATGTCCATGAACCATTCGTTCCTGAGAGCAAATGCAGACCCTGTTGTTACTTATCTCTAGACAAGATAGTGAAGCAGTTAAACATTAAACCTGAACTTCGGTGAAGGACTTCTGATGCAACAAATGACATATGTGCCGAATATTGACAAGAAAGAAATAATATTTGCTGGTTTATGCAATAACTGGACACTGTGTAATTGGTAGGCATACGCTTAAAGTAGTGATTGTTACACGTACAAAATGACTGCCGCTGATGGAAAGGGGGAACAATTCAAATAGTCCTTGCTGCCTTTGAGGAATTTATGTTTCTCGTATTTAATTGGAGTACATTTTTTATATCATATGAATTTTCTAAAGGAATTCTTTTAAATCAAAAGTCCATGAGCAAAATGCATAGTTTCCGAACTTAATACGTTATTCTAACTAAGTGTGAGCGGAATCTATAAAAAAAATCTAAAAAAAAAATTTTAAATCCCATTGTCTTGGTTTTTTTCGAATTTTAAAATTTTGAAGCAACTTTTCCAATTTTTTCTTTCCATTCATTTTTTTAATTTGTATAAAAGATAGAAGAAGATGTCACATAAATAAATGAACTCTGCTATTTTTTCGTTTATTTGGTTTTATTTACTGTTGGAAAGGTAAAATAAAAAGAGATTATAAAAATTCTAAATTAACCAGTAAATAAAAAGTAGCAAAACAGTCGATTATTTATTTACCTGTTTTTTAATTTTCAATAGATTTTCTGCAAAAATTCCCGTTTTCGATTGCCTTGACATTTCACATCAGTCTTATATACTAATGACATTATATTTATTCAAGAAAATATAGGAACATTCAGTGAGCCAGGCTAATGTGCTTATACATATGTATGTACATTGTTATGTATTTTTCTACTTAAAAGTACTCTGTAGGAATTTCAGTAGTGAAACCGTATTGACTTTGTCACAAGTACTACTGACCAACTGTAGATCAGGAAATATAAATATTGACTAGGTATTTCTTATGGCACCATGTGGGGACATTGTAACTAGAGATTTACTAGTACATTTTAATAGTTCTACAGCCATATTCATAAAAAGTTCTTATTTTGAGCTTATAGCATGTAATAACTATCAAACGCTTTTTGTCTAATAAACCTCCTATAAAAATTTGTATTCATAAACGTACATTAACAGTTTTATTACTATTAACAGTTTGTGGCGATTTTTTGTTTAAGTATGGCAACTTTCTTTATATTTTTCTGCCATTCTTTTGATAGTGATGGATGAAACTTCTATTCGGTTCGCATGATATTCTATATTAAATTGTTTTTTAAAGTTTTTTTTTAATTGTAGAACTTAAAAATTATTCTTATCAAATAAAACTACATTTTATTTTAGTTTCTGAACAATATCTTGCCGAAAGGTATCACAAACACTTTTGTTTGAACCTTTTTTAAATATACGATAAGAAAGTATTCGAATAAAAAGTTTGTTTACTTTTTATTAACATCACTATTATTATGATTTGTTTATTCCATATTTTTTATAATTTTTGAACAATAATTAGTTAGTTAGTTTAAACAAAAAAACAACTAGTTTCAGTAATTTAATAAGTTATTAATGATAATATCTGCATGTGCCCCTGAACATATTCTTTTAAATCATATACAAATGTTTTAAATAATTTACCATATAACTTTAAATTGGTTTTCTAAAATAAAAAAAAAATTAGTTCAATGTATTTAACATGTCCACATTAATAAATAAAACATATTTTCATTATTTTTAATTGTTTTTCACAAAAATAATATCATAAAATGCACCCACTTATCAAAATGTCATTTTATTTTTGGTTTAAAGAAGGGTAAATCGAACAATAAATTCTCTTACTTTATGACTGGTTTATTAAAGGTTTAATAGACTATTTTTCGTTTATGAATACAACTTTAGCAATTTTGCCTTATATTTAGTTAATTAACCATTAATAAATTTTTATGAATACGGATGCTAGTCTACAACGTTAGCACTAACTATTGCATCCTTTTTTCAAAAGCGAACAAAATTTGTACAAGCTTTATTGGATGTATTGCGAAAAACAAGCAAAATAATCGAAAAAATTAGCGAAATGTAGACACTTGATCCCAAGTTTCCTATAGGGAATATATGTACATACATTAATGTGTATGTACAAATGATTTTTGTTTTTGTCTATAGACTTTGTATTCTTTTCTAATTCAGTTTATGTTTTCCAGTTACTCTATTATGTTTTAATGTGAGTATACGATTCCTGTTATCCTTTTCCGTTTTAAATGCACTAGAATTTGCATTTAATAAAATATGTATTTTATAATTTAAATGTTTAATATTCGGCTTGTACAAAATCATTGTATGTATTTCCTCTATAAAGATTTGCATGACTGTGTGAATGTGTGAATATGTGCATTTTGTATAACAATAATCACAACAGTATGAATGAAATAAATAAATAAATTTGAAATAATGTATGCAAATATACAATCCAGGTATTTGTTTGCTTATTGGTTAGAGAGAAATTAAAGGTGGAACGGTTTAACAGGTAAAAAGCAAAAATAAAAAGTATCGACACGTTAGTTTTCACACGCTGTATGATTTTATTACATTGAAACATGAATGCTAAGGCCAACAGGCCTCAGCAATGCAAATAAAAGTAATAAGGATACGTTTCCTTTTGTTGTGGTGCAAGTCCGAAGTATCCTTTTAACCATAAAAACAAATTGTTGTGGTGCACCTATTTATATCCTTAAAATGATTGTGTGTGTGTGTGCGTGTGTTTGTATTAGTGAAAATTTAAGTACAATTATTTTTAACACATGCCAAAATTGTGTTTAACACAAATGAATGCAAAAGTTAGTTAATGTAGCGAAGAAATTAAACTATTTACTTAAGGAATTTCCAAGATAATATGAATTCACCAAAAATTAAATTAGGAGAGACAAGTCTTATGCTACCACATTAATTATATTTGGGTTAATTGGTCAATAATACAACATATATTTGCGCAAAACTGCCCAGATGTAAATGTTTAGTTTAAGAAATTTTTTGGTTTTAAATTCATTGTGTTAAGGGTGTTTCCTTAATTTCCCTTATTGCCGTGTTTAATTCAACACTTTTTGCTAAGTCAGTGGCCCTTTCTTATTTTCGAATAAAGCTTTTTATTTTCATAAATAATTGTATTAGAATTGATTTTTCATTTCTATTTCAAATGAATTGTTATAGTTGCCCTAACACTTGTAGGTTGTCAGGAGTTGAAGTTCGCTTTTCGCCAAAAGATAAATGGGTATTAACGCCTTTTCAGAATATTTTTAAAAACTTTTAATAGTTGGGGTGTTTGGTTTAGTCCATCTGTTTTTTTTTTTTTTTTCTTAAGTTCTTTAGATAAGAGGGTGATTGAATTGTTCATTTTTGCAAACATCTACATGATATTTTCGAGATTTGGGTGGTTGAAATTCTTTTTATTCGCTTTCGTATTAAAATACGGGGTGTTTTTAAATTAGTTTACATGGGTGCGAGTAATGGATTTTTGTTTTTTCTAATCAGCCCTTTTATTTATTTATTCCCAATATTATTCTTTAAAAATGTTTTTCTTGTTAATGTCTTTAAAGCAATTCGTTATGACAAGTGCTCTCTGACACCCTGATAATTTCTACCAAAAATTACCGAAAAAGAGTAAGTAAATTTAAAATACTATGATTCACTTTAACTTTAATGTTTTATTCGGAGTATCAATATACCATACTTGTTCGCAAAATATGTTTTCATTAATTAAAAAAAAAATATTGTGTATTTTACGAACAAAGTTTTCAAAAACGAAAAATCCTGCGCATTAATATAATCATTCGTACATCGATCTCTACAAATATCAATTCCTTTTTGTATTTGAAATAAAAATACGATAACAAGAGATGTGAGAAAAAAATAAGTAAGAATGCGATAATTATTGTGTTAAAAAATGTTTATAAATTATATGTTAAAGAAAAACATCGAATTTAAAAAGTGCCTTAAGCTGCATGAATTATCATTGTTTTAGGAGAAAAATAAAAGTAAAACAAAATTAAACTTATTTTTCCTTTTTTTTTAAGAAAATTGTTCACACTTCATAAAATAAACAAATTAAGGCAAGTGAACATACAAATAGCAAGTGAAACATTGAGGTGTTGAAATTTTATAAGCGATAACACACACGCCAATGAAGCCAGAAAAATATGATATGAGCACATACAAGAGAATACTTTATATGTATCATTCAGTCAGTCCGTCAGTTTGTTTGTTTGTTTGTTGTAAGATTCAAATTTCAATAACAAACAACCAATATCTAGATTTTAAAGAACAAATGACATGCTCACACATACATACAAACACTCTGTCTCAAAATCTCTCAAAAAAAATCCTTACAAGCCTGGGATTGAAAATGTGTATTTGGGGTGGAATATTGTTATATGGAAATCCTTAGCAGCAAGATTCCGATACGCTAGAACCCCCAATTTTGTGAAGTTTGTAAAAAAACGGATGAGCCAAAAAATTATGGGTGTGGATTAGGGGTAAATGGCTCCTCATTGGGCTTAAAGCTAGGAGAAATGATACAAAAGCCAAAAAAAAAGCTTCACAAGTGTCCCTGAGCCGCTCCTAGAGGGGTAAAATGTAAGACTGGATCCCACTAATATTTCCCACCTACATTTTTATTGGCTTACTAACTCCCTATCTGGGCTCCTTAAGGGGGCTCCCATACTAAATATTATTTTTTATAAAATTACCCGCCACCGCCCTAACTAGCCCCAGACTGCCCCTAGAGGAGTCAATATTTTTGCTACCCGAGCCTTTTTTCAGAACATACCTAGTCTCCATCTTCAATCATTAGGGTGTCCCCATACAAAAATTTCGAAAATGGCGGAGTTGAACAACAAATGTTTGCACAACTCAAAAACGCTTTTGCTTATTGAAAAAATTCCGCAATAAAATTTCCTTTAAAACAAGTAAAATTTTTTTCAAATATGCGCAGTCGTTTTAGAAACAATATTTTTTTTTGGAAAAAAAATAATTTTTGATATTTTTGTTTTTTTTAAAAATTAATAAAAAAAATTTTCCAGACGTATAAAAAACGAAATTACGAACAAATAAAGCCATAAATGATTAAAATCTGTAAACAACTTTTGATTTTATTCACAAAAGTCGAAAAATGTTAATTAATTTTTTTTTTGTGAATAATTTAGACTACGACAATACAATTTTTTTTTTCTATCTTAGAAGCATAAATTTGTTGACTCTTAAATTATTTTGGTTGAAGTAGGATACTGTAAATTCTAGAAAAGTCGCAGTTTGTTCGTTTGCTGACGGATGCATAATAGATTTATTTTGTGCATACCTTGAAATGTAAGTGAATATGTTAATTATAGTTTTTATTTTAATTATTGCATTTTTAATAATATGTATAAGCTTTTCTGCATGTACGTTTTATCGTTTAAGGTCTACTTATGGCAGCACTATATTTTGTTCTAAGATATAGATTCAGGTTTCGTTAATAAAGACGATAGCATTCGAAATTCGTATCATTTTTGTTTCCTGAAGATTAAAAAAAAAACATTGTTGAAATTACTTCTACTGGAAGTATAAGTCGTTAGGTTTTCTTTGCTTTGGGCCTTCTTTGAATTATCTAAAAAGTCTGCTTTGAACAAGGAAATACACTGAAAGGCAGTTAGCATATTTAATATTTAACTGCCTTTAAGCATTTTTTTTTAAATATACAATACCACAAGTCTATCTTATAATCTAGCAGAAGATATGCTGAAATGGTAACACTGGCAACAAAAAATTCTAAATAAATTTCAAAATACCTCGTACAATTTAAATTACTCTCGACGATTGATTATATTTAGTTTTCAGGAAAACTTAAAAACTATTTAATTACTTTATAACTTAAATCCACTCTTGATAAAGTTGATTTAGCGATTTTTGGCTGCGAATGCAATACTGTAACGTGCATTGCTAAATTTGGCATTGCCATAAACATTTCATTCGCCGCAATTTTAGCTTTAAATTTCATTGCGAATTACAGAATACGGCTGCAGAATTTTTACTCCTGTTACAAGCATTACAATTTCTTTGTAAACATTACATCCTTTACAACATTCTTGTTTAGCATCATATTTCCTCGTGGAGTTGTTACTCATGTTGCATTCCACATGTTTCTTCTATTCCATTTAAATAAATTACTCTTTCAACAATCTTCTCATCTCTTTATATTCAATGTTTTTTTTTTTTTTGGTCTTTTAAAAAAACCTTTTTTTCTTAATAAAATATTGGAGATGTTCTCAAAAAAAAAATAACAAAATATCTTAATTTACTCTGGATTCTAAAATGTCACGCGATTTGTGTGCGAATTCAGTGCATATGTTAAATAAATTTGCGACAGCCGCTGTTGTAATTAACATTTAAATGATTGTTTATATGATGGGATACGGCAAGGCAAGTGGGATGATGACTGCCTTTTTTCAAAACTCTTTTGCTTGATTTTGCTTTCAGACTAAAGAGACATTGACCTTGATCATTAGAATGGAGTGTGCCTGTTGCTATTCTGTACATACGTATTGTTTTTTCGTCAGAGCAATTTAATTGTGACTCTGCTGTTTGAAACTAGAAAACTAAATTCTGTATAATTATTATAATAAAATCATTATTCAGTATGGTGAAACTCAGGATTTTACATTTGTCCTTTTTTTAATTGAATTTTTTTTCTTGTACAAAAATGTGCTCAATTCTTACATATATTAGTGCAATACATATTTATATCAAGATAAGGACACTAATCATTCAAGGAACATAAGTATGTATTAAAAGCTATGTGTAAATATTTTTCGTTTCAGCTTACGTACATATGTATGTGACTTTTCAACTTTTGCACTTTTTGCTACAGATTTAATAACTTCATAGAATTTTATTGATAATAAACATTATCACGAATTTGGGCAGTATTTTTGCTACTTCCGGTGAATGCAACGATGATATTCAAAACAGACTGGCAAAAGCTAAACAATCTGTTGAAATATTGAAAAAGTTCTGAAGGACAACTTACATCGCAGTGTCTACTAAACTTAAAGTTTTTAATAGCAATGTGAAGTCAGTACTGCTTTATGGCTCGGAGACATGGAACCTAACAAATTCAGATATCCAAAAACTACAGGTCTTCGTCAACAAATGCCTTCGCCAAATCCTTAAAATTTTCTGGCCCCAAACTATTACAAACTCAGAGCTATGGTTTAGAACTCAACAACCTCCAATTGACCACGAGGTCAAAATACGCAAGTATAGATAGTTGGGACATACTCTACGAAAGCCAACCGATGACATCAATAGAAAATCCCTTGACTACAACCCACAGGGAGCAAGAAGAAGGGGTCGCCCTAAAAACACCTGGAGGCGTCAAGTTCAAGCCGAACTTTAAACTGTTGGTATAACCTGGAATGAAGCCAAAAGAGAAGCACAAGATAGAAACCGATGGAAATCAATTATTGAGGCCTTATGTTCCTTATAGGAATTCCAAGGATTACATATATATAAGAATTACCACACTGTGAAAATATACATTTAACTGAATGCAATTTTGTCCACTACCCTTAAATCTGATACCACTAACATTTAGCTTTTCTTTTGGTAAATAGATTTTCTCAGATAAAATTCATTCGGAAAAATGAGTAAAACCTAAACTCAGCTCAAAGTCTTTTGACATATTTTATACAAATTGTTCAAAATCAGCGGCCAACATCATACAACTTCATCAAAACCGAAAGAAATTACCTTTGTATGTCATACAACACAGCATTTTAAAATAACATAAACAAATGTTCGACTCGTTAATTTTCAGTTTAGTTTTACAGGCAACCCTAATTAAAAATAAAATCAAAATGCTCGCATTAACTATAGTTTTCTCTTTTGTTTTTATTTATTTCTCTTTTTTACGTTTTTCTCTTGTGATAAAACTCTCAGAGATGTTGAAAAGTGCATCTTTTTCTCCCTCTCTCTCTCTTTTTATGTTGAAATAAGGCTTTCTCATAGAGAGTACAAAAACTGTATCTTTCCCTTTTATCAATATACCTGCGTTGCACTTAAAAAAATAATAAACGAACGACCAGGCCTTCCACCAAATGTTGTTTGTGCGATAGTGTTTAATGAATGTGTACGTTGAATTGTAAAGGAAACAACAAAAGCAGGAAAACATCACTGTTCTACGAATGTTTTTTAGCATCCACAGGAAAAGTAATGTTCTCTAAATATACATATGAATGGGTTCGCTACGAGTGAATAGTAGGATAACATTCGAAATGAAATTTCAGTCGTCTGTATGACTCTCGTTTTGTGAATGTTTATTAAACAGTTTCTGACTGCAAGTCGCCGGATAAAGACGTGTTTGCGCGTGAATAGCGTTCAGTAGCTTCAGAAAAAATATATGTATAGAAAACGTGAAAAACTGATAGCAAAAAAGAATTTCGTTTTACTAAACAAAATTTTATAGTTATTAAAAATTCCATTGAAAATATGATGTTAAAAAATTCAGAAAAAAAATATATATTATTGTTTTCTTAAAAAAATTATATGTGAAAGTGCAAAACCAAAGTTAATGCAAGTGTCTAGAAAAATTTCAACAAAGGAAATACTACATACACCTAAACCACACTTCTTACTTACTACAAACACTTATTATTTGGATTATACACCATCATTTGAAACACCCACCAACACCTCAACCAACAACTGCAACTAATTAAGGAATTTTTTTTTTTTTTCATTAAATATAGTTTAAACAAATGTAAGTTTTATTAAAAATATATTAACTTGTTTACATTCAAATGTATGTATGAATGTATGTATGTAGATATGTTTTCTTAATTAATTAATTAATTAATTAATTTCTTAATTAGCACTGGCGTCTAGTTTTGTTATCGGACAAATTCTGTTTACAACATTTCTTTCTCTTCTCTTATTTTACTACACCACATTTTGTACAATGCTGTTTCTGCTATTAGTTCGACTTATTTTGACTTAGGAATAACTCACTGGTGAATACATACTGCCGTATTCATAAAAAATTAAAATAGATTTAAAATGTATTTTAAGAAAAATTTGTATGAAAATTTTGCCTTAAAATACATTTCAAATTTGTTTAATTTTTTATGAATACGGCAGATAGTATTTCTATGAAAATCTCAATATTCTTGTACTAAATTTGGATACATGGTTGAGTTCTTATTCTGTGTTCACAAGTGTTTCTTACTTTGAGTTCTTATCTTAAATTATGTTTTATTGTAAAGTAAACATTACAAAAAAAAAATTACCACATTTTTCATTCTATTCATATGCATTTAACCCAAATATCAAAAAGTCATTTTATTGTTTAAATACTTAATAAAACCTAATTCAAATAATTAAACATCGTATTTTTTGTTGTTTTAATTATGACAACGAAATGCAATATTTGCCAAAGCCATAAAACACTCTCAAAAACACTCGTCCAACCTCTTCTTCATTTATTATTCGTTCGTTTGCTTTTTTGTTTATGCCAAGCTTTCCAAGTAATAATAAATAATGATTGTTTTATTTTTTTTTTAACAACATCTTTAAAAACAAAGTAAATTTGCTTAAATTATTACTAAAGAAAACGGCGGTTTTTTAAAGACTCATATACGAGTGCACGCACTCTCATAAAAAAAACAAGCAAACAAACAAACCAACAAAAACAAGTATCCATTCATTACATGCGAGTACATCGTACATATCTACAAAATTTACGTATGGAGAATAACATGAAGATAAAAGATATTTAACACATACTTCTATAGATTCGTATGATTGTGTGTATGTTTATTTAGCAACAAGTGCTTTTGATTTCTAGGAGATGAGAGATGAGTTTTGAGATGTTTACATGGATTAGTTTTTTCTTGTTTTGTTCTTAAATTCAGCCGCTTTTATAGCTGTGCTAATCCCCAAGTAAACAAAAAGTTGGAAATACAAAACAAAAACTCTAACGCTTTTAAAGCAACATAGTGAAAGTATTGCAAGATTTCAAAAAAGTTAAGATGTGGTTAAAGTGAAATGAAAATTAAATTGACACATCTTTGACAGTGTGGATATAATGTGAAAGGATTAATGGCTGTTATGAAGTAAACTCTAAGATAAAGCAGGAAATTGTTTTAACCAACCATTTTTTAAAACAGAATGCCGCAGTAGATTTATTATAAATTGTGATTCAATCATAATAATATAATTAATATAATTCCATTAATTGATCTGTTCGTGCATTTGCTGACTTTGAATCGAGTTTCTTTTTAAAATTCAAACAGCAAAAAACGCACAAATTCACACCAATAACTTCGATTTGTGTTCAACTTTAACATCCAAATACATGTGTATTTCTTCGATTTTTATCTATTAACCAAAAATGTGATTTACGATTATATTATGTGATGTCTTGAATTGTATATTGAATGTTCGTATTTGGTTTTATAGGTTTTTTACGCAGGTAGAAATATGTTTTTCAACAGACAGGTTTATATTAAAATGAAACGTGCTTGTAACAGATACTTTTTCCCGATACATGCACCAATTTATGTGAACATTAATGTACGTAAATACAAATGTATACAATTTCCTTTTGATTATGGGCCCCCAACTAAAATTAATATTCAAAACTGATTGCTTATAGAATGACGAACAATTCTAAAAAGCCAAATACAATCAAAAAATTATGACTTTATTAACAATATTGAAGTTTTAATAACCAAGAAAGAAAAAAATAGACATAAAAAATGGCCTGGGAACGAAAACGCGTTTCCTTTAGAAATAAATATTATTGATTTGAGCCGACCAAATACCAAAAAAAAAAAGTTATTTAAAATATATAAAAGACTAGACAATTGATTTGAAAACATTTAAGTTCTGATTCTTTGCTTTGTTTCCCACTGGTAAAGAAAGATTTACAGGGAATTTTTAAATAAACTTTTAATAAATAATAATTTAAAATTTAAAAAATGATTAAGTTATTAGTATTATGACTATAATTTGATAATTTTTCAATAGTTTAAATTAACACATCAGTGTATTTTAGGAATGTTTGTGCTTGTGTGCTTCTTCAGGTAAATTCAGACAGGAAATTGTAGTCAGTAGTGAAATGTGTGTTTGTCTATGCTTTAGACTGAGAAGGCAGTTTATCAATTATGTACGTAAAATAAAGACATCTACATTAATCACTTGAATACATTTTACATTGATATCCTAATTTTAGGGGTTCTTTAACTTACCCCCGTCTACATTTTCATCCATTGCACAAACGCATCATTGTCTGCAGTTCAGCTGATTGAAAAACAATTAGAAAATCAGAAACTTATCGGCAAAGCACTTATTTAAAAGAAAAAAATTAAATTATTCTTAAGTTTATGATATTTTAAGTACTTGGAAATAATTCGGAACAAAAAACTATGAAGATTTAATTAAGAAACAATGACACTTTGATAAAAACAATAAGAAAACTCAAACACACACACACACAACCACAAGCAGCTGAGGGACAATATTTAAGAAAGTTGTGTAAAACTAAATTTAAATCATAAATTGTAGACTTTAATAAGCAGCTGTTGGTGCAGAAAAACAAATTCAAATAAAAGAAATATCTTGTTTTGTTTCCCTTAGCTCTTCTTGAGTACGGTCTATAGAAACGATTTTTATTAGTTCTCTTATTTTTAATTTTCTTTTTATTTATAATTTTATCTTGAACTTCGAGAATATAAATTCGTTTTTAAATAGCTTCAGCAATTACTTAATTGGTTTCATTTCTCTCCGAGTTTTTATCAGTTCATTTCGTTGCGAGTATTTTTGTTGTTTGTTCTATTACTCCTACTACGAGTATTTTGTACAATTTTTTCTTGAAACAGTTTCTTAAGAAGAAGAAGAAGAAGACGAAGAAGCATCATGGTATCTGTACCTTTTGAAATTGATTAATTTTGGGTAGACAGTCAGCATTAAAGTATTTTGTCTTGGCTCAAGTTGTGCTCTTTTGTTTTGATTGTGTGTATGTGTGTGTGTGTGGGTGTGCGTGTATCTTTAAATGTAGTTTCGGGCATACCTTAAGTAGAGTATTAACGTCTTGCTGTGGGTTTCTATATGTTCATCTTTTGTATTTATTCTTTTGAAACTTTGAACCTTCCTAAAGAAGCTTAAAGTCACATAATATGCTCATCATCATGACTAAATCTGTAAACAAATCGATTTTGTTTTCTTTACTTCTTGATCTTTAATACCGTCATTTTTTGACGATTTTGATTAAATTGACACACAAGAACGTTTCTGATTTTTTTTAAACATACATACACGTAACATTAGCTTGAACATTTTTTGAATATTAAATTTATGAATCCTAAATTAAAATCTTGAAATTTTAGGTAAAAGGCTCGTCCTTTTACAGGCCAAACAATAAAAAGTCAAAAAAATAAATTAAATAACAAACAAAATGCAGCATATGTTGTGCCACAACTGGATGCATTGAGTTTAAGTAAAAAAGTAAAATTTTCATTAGATCACTTGCAATTAATTCCAAAACAACATTTTATTAAATAATAAAAGGTACATATACTGATGTTGGGAGTTTTTACCACAAAAGTTTTGTTTTATTTGTGATTTACATAAAATATTTATGGTGTGCGTTTTTATCCCTAAACCAGGACTCAATGGCACGAGTTTGTTAAGTCTCATATAATTTGTTTGCAGTTTATTTTTGCTTTTTAATTAACATGTGTTATAGATTTATTTTTGTTAACTACTTTAAAACGTGTTAAGAATAATAATGAGAGATACACATTTTCCTTTAAAATACTGTTACAAGTAGCATTGAAAAAAAACCGAAACGGCTTTAGAGCGCACTGCATGTAAAGAATTTGGTAGTATTCAAAAAATTAACAAAAGAATGTCCAAGAAAAACATATACATACATACATAAATAATACAGATTTACATTTCCCTTTTGTTTTAACAAATTCTTTATAAGAACACAGCTGATTTAAACAGCTGGACATTTATTATCTTAATAAAATTATTGCTAATTTAATTATTTATATTTTGCACATTTTTTTATAATATTTTGTTTTTCTTCTCATTTTAGAATAAATTCTAATCAAGCAACAAAAACCACAAACAAATCAACAAAAATGTTAAAAATATGACAAATCTTTAAAAGTTAAAAACAAATTTGTTCAAAATTAATTTTCTTTTTTCTCCATCCTCCAACCTCCCTGTTTATATTTTGATTTGAAATAAATTGGACTTTTCCTTTTTAATTTGTGCCAAAAGGCTTAAGTTGAATATTTGAGTTTCAAATGTGGAAAATGTTTGACGATATTATTGAGTGCAATGAATGTGGTGTTCCTTTGGGCCCACCACCAAAATTCATGGTACCACCACCACCTAGGCCACCTTCAATGGCTGCCTTTGAGGCTTCTGCGAACTGCAACGAAGAAGATATGGCCTTGAAAGCGCAACAAGCCTGGGATAATGATATGTGTGAAGCAGTACCGGTAAGTTACATCCATATCCGCATTAAATAAAAATATACAATTACATAAATTATTTATCAAAATGACATTTCAAATACTAGCGCAGGACAATGCGAAAAAAACTAACAACATTTCACCAGAAGTTAATGAGAAACCCTTGCAATCGTCAAACTAGTAAATGCTAACCGACCCTTATAATTTTTGATTATCACTTACACATCTGTTGCGATTGTTAAATGTCAAGTATAGTCGATCCGACGAATAAGGGAAAAAAAAGTTGGCATTTATTTAATGTGATTTACAAAAAAAAAAAAGAAAAAAAAACTTAAAGAAAATTTATCAACAAGTTTTCATTTAAGCGTCTATTCCTATTCAAAGGATTACATTTGAACACTTTTAATTCATAAAGAAATACTTATCTTAAATGTTGTCATTAATCTTTAGCTGCTACTTTTTTTTATTTCAGACTTGACAGCTGTCATATTAATTTGTCACGAAAAATGCCTTGAAAACAAAAACAAAGCAATTTGTTTAGCAGAGATACACTTGCACAAACTGTTAATAAATCATAAACATTTGATGTCAGAAAGTTTAGCCAAAATCATTTCTTTTCATAAATAACTAAAAATCTACACGATAAACAAAAGTAAAACAACAAGAAACTAAAGTTTTTTTTCCGAACAACAGCTGTTAAAAAACGGAGACGTTTTAAACGTTTCGTTTATTTTTCTATGAAAGTTAATCAAGAAATAACATTTTTGGGTTTTCAATATTTATTTAGGATTAGTTTTGAGTTTAAACCTAAAACATAAGAATCTCAATAAGGAAGTTTCATTGAAATTCTTCATAAGTATTGAGAGTGTTTGTTACTTCTTTAAACAATAATTTTTAAAAAAAACTAACCCATACACATACACACATATAAACATAAACACATGTAAGAATAAAGGTATTTATTTGTGTTCAAGCAGACTTTTCTTTATTCAGAATTAGCTTTTTCGCTTCTATTATAATTTGAACGAAATTTATTCAGTTAAAAGTAAAAGTAAATGGAATGATTGGTTAATATTTACATAATATTTGTTCTCTTAACGAAATCACACAACTTAAAACACATAATGATTATTATCCCCAGAGTAAATTTACTGGGGAAAAATCTCAAGTTAAATTTATCAAAGGGAAATTTTCAATCATTGCCAAGACTTTTATAACAAATCCTGTGGGATTTGGAAAAATTCAACTACAAGCTTATTTAAAAACACTGAAATCAGAAATAACTTGAGCCGTAATGGGTTTCCCATTTTAAAAAATTTACATACAAAGTTGCAGTGCTGCCAGAAAATTTATTTAAAAACAGCTACACAATCATTTAAAAATCCCATAATCCCTACAAATTAAGTACAAAAATTTAAGTAAAAGTCTTTTTGTTTTGGAAATCCCAAAATACGAACTATCAAACTTTAGATTTTCTTTTTAAAAACATTAAAAGAGGAAACAGTATCAACAATAAAAGTTAAAGCGCAGATATAAAAGTAGAATTTTCCTTTTCGGAATATTACCATAAGGCTCGCTAGGGGAAAGGGAACAAGCACCAAACGTGTCACGTGACAGTAGTAAGAACCGGTTCTAGTTATAACACTTTATATGATGGGGGCTTGTCATTTTAACATTGCAATGCCCTAAACGAGGTTAATTGACACCTTTTCGACACTTTGTAACACGTCACTGAAGTAACCTAAATATACACATTCAATTTTGCTTAAAATATAGTGGCTGACGCAGATATTGTCCCGAGTGAACCTGTTGAGTAATTTTGCTTTTCTCTGAATAAACTACACTTTAAACTCTTTACATCAGTATAGTGATATGCATTGTTTTCCCCTATCACAATTCAATCCATTTTATTAAAATATTCTCTTCACTGACCATTGACACACATTTCCCGCAGGGTTTATTTCAAAGCATTTTTATAGTTTATAAATTATAATTCCAAAAAGTTCCTACAGTTTTAAAAAATTTTAAAGGTTTCAAAAGTTCTCAATAAAACAGACGCAAGGCTACGATTTCGATGAAACATTTATTACATTATAATGCTTGGGCCTTGTCATGAAATAGTTATAAAATAAAATGTCATTTAAAAGACCGTCTCCAGATTGGCGATAACAGTCGATCCTTTTGAGTAAGTTTTCGTCCACTTTTCGCACAATTTCGCTGGTTTTTAAATGTTCCAATGTTGGAGAAAATTGATAATCGACAAATTCGTATGACACTTTCAGAAGCGATGTTTTTGGGAGTGCTCACATTGCTATGATGCACAGGCCTGACCACAGCTGTAACGCTTGCAATCTCTTAAAATGTCTCTATAACTTTATCAACCATCCACAAATACTTAAAAATAAATAAATAACCACCCTTAAATACTCGAAATGTATGCCACGTTTTAACCCCCACTATTTCGACTTGTTCTTCGGTTGTTTAACGATCCGTATTCGTAAAGGCCGAACCTTTCACTAAATAAATGACACTTCAGATGACAGATATTTAGCAGATAGCCTGGCCTTACCGGCGAAACCACTAAATAGATAACCCTGCATTACAAAAACTTTTTAGAGAAGATAAATTCTTCATAGAATAATTTATTTTCCCCAGTTCTGGGAACCCTTTTCCGAACAAACTCCAATATTTGTTTTTATGTTTAAAGGAAACGAAAATCCTTTATTTTTATTGTATATTTTAAAATCAAACAAGACATCATAATCATGAAAGAGTTTTTACGTCTAAGATGTACTTTTGAAGAAAAAAAATACAAGATATCTATCATGACTTTGATATTTTCCACACGACAAATAAATTTTACACACACGTCTACACTTGATATTAACGAAAAAGCAATTCGTATATTCCAACTTTCAGTTCTCCTTTTATTTCTATTCCTCGTTCATTTTATATTCTGTGTATTCTGAAAATCCTTTTTTACAGATACTCCACAAGAAAACGGATACAAATGTATACACGCATGTGAGAGTTTTTGCCTGGTTGTAACAAAAAAAAAAAAAAAATAGAAATAGAAATAGTTTATGAAATAAAGAAAAGTAAATGAAAAAAAAAAGAATAGTATTCGTATTTTAAAAGAAAGAATAACACACGTATCTTAAAAATATTTTCCTTTCATGTTTGTATTAAAAATTATTTTTCATTTTGAAAGTACTTGCAATTCCAGTTTAAATCCAAAAAAAAATATAGTGCCTGTTCAACAGTTTTAGACGTAACGCGTTTGTATCGAATTAAATATGGAAAATATTTTTAAACCGAGTGTTTTTCATAAAAAAAATTTTAATGCGAACGTTAACGTTCGAAATTATTGAGCAGGCAGATTTTAAAAAAGTTAGTTTTAATGTTCGATGCAAGAACAAGACTAAGGGAGTAATTTTGTTGTTCACTTCACCTTGCGTTGAGAAAATTTTCATAAACAATTTTTTAAATTTTCAAAAATTCAAAAAATTTTATATGAAAATTTTCTCAACGCAAGGTGAAGTGAACAACAAAATTACCCCCTAAATATAAATTCAAGCATAATTTAATATTTAAAGAAAAGATTATCGAAAATGTGGTTTTTAGTAGGGAAGTAACGATATGCCTTTTTGTCGATATGATAGCGATACTCATTAAGAATACGCAAATTGAATTCGAATTCAAGTTAACACCTACAAATCTCAAATAGATTGACTTTTTTTTATACAAAATTACAGTGTTAGATATTTATTATTTATATTTTAAATTGATATTTATAACAACGAACTGAAGTAAAAACTAAATAGATTTTATACAAGAAGAGTGGTTAAGAGATTATAAATGTTTAAAATTGATTCTCATAATATTTTTGTTTAATAAACAAAGTATTCTCATCTTTTATGGAGATGGACAATTTCGCAAATCTGTTTGAACCAGATCTGCTCTGTAAACAAGCGCCAGTAAACAAGCGGATAAGCACTTCTAGAAATATTAGGAAATTTAAGGTATCTCTCGACTTTTTCTTTAGCAGAACCACAGCTAAGATTGGAAAGAAGCTCATCATTCTCGGATTCTCCTAGAACTTTTTACAAGCGCTTCAGAAATCAGTTCTTGTAGACTGATCAGAAGTTTTATTTGGTATAGGAGTGACCGTGTCTACAACACTTGAGGAATGCAAAGTCATGTCAAGCAGCTTAATAAGACGTTTTTTCGATTTTTCAAATTATCAATAAACAAGTCGTTTCGTTATTCTCTATACACAAAAATCGTTCATGCAGATTTAATGCTAAGTTAGTCAAAAATGTTGGGACTTTGAACTTTTCTCCATCTCCATTGATACATTTTCTAACAATGTTCGAAGACTTATTCAAGCGATATAGCGCCACAAACATGAATGAAAATAAGCTGAAAAAAATCCTAAAACGTACAAATACATTCAAGATTAAGCCATGAGAGAACATTTCACTATTATGGTGCAAATCAAACGGGTTAGGGATTAAAACTATTTCATTATTCTGTTTTGATTTGATGCTCTGCCTTTAAACGTGTTATTTCACTTACAAAAAATAAGTATCGAAAATTAAATTGGTTGTTCAAAAAAAAAAAACATCTCCAATAAAATAAACAAATTATGAAGTATCGTCGTATCGACAAGGAAAATATAGCAGATGCCGATACATTGGCAAACCTGAAGAATCGCCGATACATCGATATCGGATACATCCCTAGTTTTTAGAGGGCTGAAATTTTAATAATAATAATAACAAAAGTTTTGTAGCAATTTAACAGAGTTAAGGAACATTTATTTCTATTAAATTTAGCTTCCATTTATGCCCGTAATTTCTACAAAAAGAAAGCAGGTCGTGTTCATACCTAACAGTTATCTTTACCTATTTCAACGTTTATTCTGCCTACGTGTTTTTGCCTTCAGTTTTCCTTTAAAATATGGAAGCATTTACACTATAGATTTCTATGCACAGCTAGATTTCTTTTTGTAGAAATTACGGGCATTAATAATGTATACAGCGCGGCAAACGTCGAGGTTTTAAAAGATGCTTGGCGGTGAGGTTTTCCGCTTGACGATTAATAAAATAGTTGTTGATTGTATTGGCTATTTTTGATGAACCATGAATTTATTTTGAGAATCGTTAAAGTCAAGAAATAAATTATTTTTATTCTGGTATTTTTATGTATGAAATTTCAGGATTCCCCTAAACATGGGACTAAACGGTAAAAAAAGTTAACGAAAATTCGTTATTGTTAAGGATATTTAAAAAAAATAGAATCAGGGAATTTTTCTCATGGTGAGTAATATTTATTATATAAATTTTCATCTCAATCGAATGTGTATTCTGAGTCAAATTACAATTTAAAGGCTTTCATACTTTAGAATACACATTCGATTAATATGAAAATTGATATTCCAAAGATTTTAATGATTTTGGCGATTTTTTCCCAGTTTTTGTCGATTTTTGACTAAAATATTATTAAAATAAATATTTTTCTTAATAAAAAAATGGAACAAAAACTAAACAAAATTGACTTTTGCCAATTTTTGACATCTGGTTTGGCGATGGAGCTAAAAAAAAATCTGACAACACTGATTTTTTATTGTTTTAAATGTTGTTTTTCAGAGGGCACTAAAATTTGATAATTTTTAAGTTGTAGCTTTTGCCTACCAGAAGTTCGCTTAAAACATTAGCAGAATTGTTTTTTTGTATTTCAGTTTTCAGAATTCAGGTCAAGATACATAAAAAAGCTGGTTTCAACTAGGGTTTCTAAATTCCCGAACTTTTTATATTCCGGGGAGCGCAAAATTTTTTTTTCATATCCGGGAATTTCATAAAAAATTTGTGTGAAGAATTTTATGCAAAAGTATGTACATATTATTTGCAATCCGTGGTAATTTTATGTTTCAGTTTTTTTTTATGATTCGTAAGCAGGTAAAACTGAATCGCTGGTAGGAGATATTTGGGTTCAAAAAAAGTTGCTCGGCTTGCCATTTGTTTCCTTGGCATTTTCTTTAAATCTCCATATTTCGTAACAAAAGTTTTCAAAAAGAAATTGTAGCAAACAAACTGTTGTTAATGAAAATGATTTAGATTTGTTTCTTTTTTGTATCCTTATCTTGCTATTAAGCCACATAAACTCAGAAAATTTTCTAAATTGTATTAAAAACTAGAGCCTGTGTTAAATACAAATAAAAAGTTCTGCTCCTGAAGTCGCCGATGCGTTTTAATTTTCGCTGGTCATAAAATATTTTTTAATATTTATAAACCAGTAGTAAGTTTCATTTGACGTCAGAAAAATTATTCTCCAAATTTCCTGTCGAACATTATTAAAAAAATATTTTTCCTTGGATTTTCCAGACATTTTTCCCGAACAGAAGCCCTAGTTAAAATTATGTTAAGATTTTATTTTATTTTTGTAGATTCATTTTTATGTCGAAACCTTTTTCTTTTTTATTCCGTAACTCCTTAAGTTAACAAAAAAAGCGAAGAGAAATATTTACGAATGGCATGAATATTTAGAAAATAAAAGTTGGTTTAACACAAATTAAATGAATTTTAATTTACTAATTTTATTTTCATATAATAAACTAGCGAACCCCCTGCACACTTCGTAGTGCAAAAAAGAAAATAAGAAATCAATTCAAATTCATTTAAATCAGTGGTAATTTGTTTTTATTGTAATGCTCTGTGCACAACATTTCATGTTTTTCCATTTTCGGTGTAAATATACAAAACCGATGGTTTGCCAACGCGCGAACAGGCTACATACAACTGGCCTTGCGCCTTTTTAATAGTAACCGCAAACGCAAGCCGAACAGAAACCGAAGTCTTTGAATTCAAATGGTATATCAGACGGAATCATTGAGATGCGTGGAATAAATACGTCTTCGCCTTTGAATTTTCCAGTTAAAATAGTAGCTTCAATTACATCAGCATCACCCTTTTAATTGCAAGTCTTGTGCCAATTCACAAACGGGGTTGATTGATATTGCGAAGCATAAAAATAGTGATTCCAACTTTCAATTGGAGATTAATGGAAAGTCCAAAGAATTCAAAAATTCTGTTGGATTATTCCCAACATCTTCAACATTGGTAACAGTATCCATAGACTTGTACCAAACCAATTCGCCAGGAATCTTTGATTCTATAGCCATATTTAAATCACTAACATCTTTGTTCTTTGCCGCTAAAATTGCTCTGCCACTCAACAATGTATGACATGTATATTTTTGTGCTATTTTAGGGAAAACACGTTCAATCAATTCCTCTTTTGACTGTACGAAATGGCAAAAATCATTTGGCAATATTATCAATCCAGTGTCATTAACAGGCATTGCACCATTCCCAATTTTCATCAATTGCTTAGAGAACTTATCAGTAGATGGATCATTCTGCAAATGAAGACGAACGTTGGTAGTGAGTTAGTTTCAATGTTGTTGCAAATCTCCATAAGCATGAAGACTTTAAGCAAGCGTTAATTTCATCGGAAGCTTTCGATCTAGGAATGACGGGCAATGTTTGCCTAAAATCGCCTGACAATAAAATCAAGGCGCCTCCGAACAACTCTGAATTATTTCGAAGGGGTTTCATTGTTCTTTTCAATGCTTCAACAGATTTGTTATACGCCATAGTGCATTCATTCCAAATAATGATGCCAAAACATTTCAATAATTTTGCCGTTCCAGATGTTTTTGAAACGTTACATGTGGGAGTTTCATTAACTTGGTAATTCAATGTCAATTTTAAAGCATATGTGCATATGTGGTTGCAATGCAAGAAGACGCCAATGCCAATGCAATTTTATTCTGGGAACATATCGTTGCCAACAACAATGCAATTACAAACGTTTTTCCAGTGCCTCCTGTTGCGTCCAGAATATAAAATACACCGGCTTCACTACTGACATCTTGCATAAAAGTTAGTATCGTAGCCTTTTTTTGCTTCGCATTTAATGTCAAAAGATTTGCGTGAACAAAAGCGTTTAATTCGTTGCGATCGTATTGTTGTTCACGTTGCAGTTCTAACTCAAACTGTCATGCATTGCACGATTAGGTGTTGGCATTTCCAATTGTGCTAAAGCCTTATTAGCAATACACGAATTGAATTTCAGTTTCTCAAAATATTAATTTAAATTTGCAAAATGCACGAAAAAATACATGTTTCGGAATGAATGCAGTGTTCACTTACTCATAACTAATGAACCAATACACATTTGAAGACCGTTAATACAAAAAAACTTTGGTATTGACGTTACCTTCCACGTGAACATTTCAGAAACAGAATTGGTTCACGTATTACAGAGAACATCAATTACTAACACAATGCAACTTTTTTTATATATTTATAGAAAGATAACTACCGCATTTTCAAATTTAAGTTACGATATGATCAAGATTTAAAAGGAGAAACAATAGAAAAATTGTAAGTGTGAATATATGTATGTAGACAGTGCTCGTAGAGTTTTCTATTTGCTTTTATATACTTTTATGTATTTTCTAACGGTAGCCAGCACAAGAACAAATTACAACAGGCATGTTGTATTCGTCTGGGCGACAATTGCGATAATAATCTTTAAAAGGGTGAAAAGACCTAAAAAAAATTATTAAATATTTTTCAAATTAAAAAAAAAGCAAATTATTCTTTCAGCTAATCATACGTTGAGTTTGCTTTTTAATAAAACAAATTTGAAAATTTGTTTTCCTGTTACACTTTCATTGCTTTAGCCGATAAGTTAATCAAATAAAAAAATGACTGACGTGAAATGGGAACATTTTTACAGTTGATTTTCTTTATTTATAACTGACGACTGGTAGCCAGCCGTTCTATACAAATAATTGCTCGTCCTATATTCATATTTAGGTACGGACGGATATGTTTGCGTATGTGCACATACCCTTCCTTCAATCCCCAATTTTAAATTAACCAAACATAAAATTTAATACCAGTTTTATTTGTAGGTATTGCCTCGATTCTTTATTTTTACATGGTAGATGCATTCATGAACATATTCACTCATTCAATTGTTTACTTTTCTTTATTTGTTATACACAACTGGAATATGATCGATTAAATGTTATCAGAAAGAAAACAAATTCTAAATGCATGAACTGATGTTTGTTTATTTAACTGTGTCCCCATAAATAAATTAAATATTTATAATTCACTCCATAAAATCGAAATACATAAGTGAAATAAAAATGATTAATTACCCAAAAAAAAAATCGATTGGGTTTCGATCATGGATTTCATAATAACAATTGACCAACCACATCTACTTTCAACAACAGTAGTACTTTAAAGTTTTGCTGATAACGGGTTTCTATGGTTTGTAATTATTACGTATACAATTAAGTCAAACTTCTTAAAAAACCAAATGAATAAATCAATTTTATTAAGTATTAGGAAATTAATATTTTTTATACGGTGACACAAACACAATTCTAGATTGCCATAACATTTAAAGCTATTTTTTGGCATCTTAACTGTGAGAAATATTTCCAAGATTGTGTGTAGAAAATACTTAGAAATTTATAGCTTTTCCCTGGTGACCTTTGGTTGCAACATCATCAAGTTTAAAAAAAAATCGAATAAGACAAAAGAATTTAACAGACATAATCAGAACAGAAAGAAAGATGCCTAATGTCGACGTCTACATGAAAAGATATTAAAAAGCACCGTCAAATTCATAAAATTAAATAATAAAAAAATTTTGTTTTTTACTTGCAGATTCTCGATGCCAGTCTTTACAGCAACCAATCATTACAAACATCCGCCATGATTGCTGTCTTTTCACTGCTCTTGGTTTTAGTTGTTTTAATATTATCTCTTTTTGTATGGAAGTAAGTAAAAATTTTTATTATAAATATAACTAAAAGAGTCAAAATAATATCTCGGTTTTTGAGATCTCAGTTAAACTAGGTTTAGTTAATCCAAAAACAGAATTTTTTTCGCCTAAGCTTATCCCGCAAAGGTCTTCTCTTGTCTGCAGGAGACCAGAGTCCCTGGCGCGCATCGAACCCGCAGCCCCTGCACTAATAGACTAGTTAACTACCAGGTAGGCTACCGGGGCACTCATTTGTACCGCCATTAACAAATTTGTATACAAAATTATGACGAAACGGTTTAGTTTTGCTTAAAATGTTGGAAAATCACATTTCTCCGGAAAACCCCGAGTTTTAGACAACGCTAAACTAAGTTTAAACTAAACACACATCCCAAAAACCCAGCCTTAATGTTTTCAATTGAATGCGACGCCACGTATCAAATCCTTCGTAAAGGCAGTTTATTTATCATAAAATAATAATTTCCATTATTATTTATTACAATTAAAAGAAGATTTAAACTTCTCCTCCTGACAGTTTACTCAAAAAAATCAAGAACACGATAGATGAAAAATGTTTATCTACATTTCGGAGATGCACCATTCAAGTCTTGTAAGCTTTTTGATTAAAACAAAAATTTTTGAAAAATTAGCAAAATTTCTAAATATTTTAAATTTAACCTTTAATTTTTCAATAAAAACACAATTTGGTTTTTCCACCAACGACTTTTTTCGAATATTGGGGGCAATCTTCAATACAAAACTTAATTCTGAGTTAAAAAAAAAACTAAGGAAGGGCACGTTGGTGTCCCGTATCGCATTTTGCCATTAACAATACACATTCGCATTCTTTACAAAAACAAAAAAAAATTGTTACACAAACATGAAACCGTTCCACCAATTCTAATTAAATTGCAATTCATATTTAAATATACTTTTCCATATTTTAATTTTATTTGACATGAAAATCGAGTTGTAAACAAAACTATCTATGGAAACAAATTGGGAAAATTCTCAGCGGAACACGTGCATTAAAACTGTGCGTTTACTAAAAAATACGGAACGCGTACGCTAAAATAAGATCGGTACGTTATCTTAGCATTTGTGTTCGCCAACGCACAATCGTTGTGTACCGTATTTTGTTTGTGCACAAATTTACAAACACAAAAAGAAGTTTTAGAGTTTGTGTTTTCAAAAAATACACTACGTTAGTGTACAGTTTTTTGGAGCTTTAAAACTTGAAAAATGAATTTTTTTTATTTTTCGTCAACAAAATAGCATTTTTTTTTTTTTTTCTTCAATCAACTATATTTTTTTTACTCGTCGTAATCAAGTTTGTACACTGCTCTAAGGCACACACTACAAATGCGAGTACAATGATATTTGGATACAGTTTTGAGCTACACACTCGTACATTTAAAAACAAAAATTAACTATTTATTTTTTAAGATCAAAATTTTAGTTGTTTTAAGTTAATTTTGTGAAATATTTTTTTCGTACTCTGACTCCAATAAATTTTGGTTAGTTTTCTGTTTATTTTATGTTTCTATTTCTGTTTATATTTAAAGAATGTACATATTTCATTGGTTAAGCAACAATAACAACAAAACACAACAACATAATAAAAATTATAATAATAATACTAGTAATATTTCTTTTACACGCACTAAAGAATAATATACAATCTGTGTGTGTGCGTGTGTGTGTGTCTGTGTATACAAAATATATCCATTCAAAAGAACTTATAAACAACCTTTAGGCCTTCTACGTATTTAGATGTCTTGTTAACATTAGACCATATAAATAAAATAACATTTAATTTTATTTATGAGTAGAGCTTTTTCCTTTTATATAAACAGTGTAAAAGAAAAGTGTACTCTACAAAAGAATAGTAGATCTTGGGCAAACATGTCATTACATTTGCAACATCTTTCTGTTCATATGCATGTATGTTTTTTTATAAATATCCTTTGACATTTTTGTCTTATTTAAATTCGATTTGCGACGGTACATTAAGGTTAACCACAGATTTTTTCCGACTATATTGTTTTTAGGGCTTAACAATATTCGCCCAAACTCAATAAATAAATTCTTAAGTAAATCTCTAAGTTTTGTTTTTGTTTATTGTATACAATACTTGTTTATATACTCGCACTTAATACACAGATACCTGTAGATAGAAAATTTTTCTTGTAAATGTTAATGGTTTTATTTCTATTCAACATTTTTTTTTCTTCTTTTTTCAAGAAGAACCAGGCATGGTAACGCACACATACACAAGCATGTGAGAGTCTTTGAGTAAAAAAGAATCAAAATAAGAAAATTAAAGAAAATTAAAAGAGCCAAAAAACAGTTTTACGGTTTTCCCGAAGTTTTGTTAAATTGTTTTCGAATTGATTTTATTTATTCATAATCTATTAAAATATGTACAAAGCACAGTTATAATGTATTGCGACTGTTGTTGTTTTTGTTTTTTTATTTATTTTACAACAAAATCAAAACATAAGCAGCAACTGAAACTGAAAAACATACATACAAACAGCGTATGTGTAGATAGTTTTCATCAATTATTTATGTGTTTTTACGAAATACAAAAATGAAAAAAACAAAGGTAGCCAAATACACTAGGAGAAATAAATTGTACAATGAGTATTATAAAAATTTATAATAAGCATTTAAACTTGTTCATACATGCATTACACAGTACAACACATGATTTCGGGAATCAATTCTGATAATTGCTTATGAAAGTAGACCCAAAAAGAAGAATTTCTGCATTATTAGTTTGGCCATAACACCTCAATAAATAATTTAAAAATTAATTTGTTTGTATTTGTATCGTATAGGGGAATTTGTCATAACTCGAGAACCAGTAGTCCGAATAATCTGTTCATACAACGTTTCGCTACACAAGCAACAGTTTCGCAGTTATAAATAAATGTTTGAAGAAAAATGTTGTACTGTGTTATTTAAATTACGCAGAGATAAAATGAAAAAAAAAGAAATGTAAAAATCGTATAATTTATCATTTCCCTTTTATTTGTAATCTATAATTAACATAAACTTTAAATTAATATTAAAGATAGATAAAACTATATGCACATACTAATCCACATATCGCTCATATGCTGCAACAACGGCATAAGTCGAAAATCACAAATTTTGACTGATTATTAAAAATTTTTAATCGGTGATTATCATTTCATGGGAAGATAGTGTAAACGCATATCTTAAGAGAAGAATAACATTTTTGCTTTCCATTATGTTGGGTGTTAATATGAAACTTTAAAGTCGTTTTCTGTAAAACTATTATTTATGAGTTATGACAATGTTGCAGCAAATCAGAGTTATGTGTATGTGTGTATGAATGTATGTATGTGTGTATATATATGTGTATTTAAGTATATATTCATGAAAATGTTGCATTTCAAATTATGCTAATTAGATGCCAACACATTGTGGTCATAAAATGTTTCAATTTTTTTTATTTTTTTTTTCCTATCCATACGTATGAATGTGTAATGTATGTAAATATAATAGATTAGTTTGGTCTATCATGTTGAGCAGAGTTGTCAACAGAAACCCACCTATTCGTGTTTTAAAAGTTGCTTTCAAGAGAGTGTATGCATCGATCGGTGCTGGTAAAACTAAATTGATGTTATTGTTAAAAAGCCATTAAAATATATGTTAACCAGGTTATTAATAATACAAATGGATTGAAGCGAAATAATGGAAATTTGTGAGCCCGCCAAAATATTCGAATTAACAATTTATTATTTATTTATAATGGAGTTAAATAAAATTTTGAAATAATAATTTCTTATTTTACCACTTTATCGTCTTCATCGCTGCAGCAATAACCACAATAACAAAGTTAGGCATTTAAACTGTATTATACCCTTGAGTGTTATCAATCGATATTTATATAAATTATAATTTATATGTAGATGTATTTATCAGCTTAAATGTTCGCTGTTCATATTACTTCATTTGTATATTCTCTTGAATACTGGCACTGCAACGTGAGTGAATTAAATAAAGCTTTTAGATCACATAAAGAGGATTTACTGAGAACGAAAAATAAAGAGCTTAAAGCAATAAATTTGTGTATGTTTATTGCAAATGTTGGATATTGATTTATTAAACAAAAACCCCTGAGTGTATGCTGTATTTTTCGTACACAGCCATTCCTCCTCATGCATTTGAACTTCAAGCAGAAAATTGAATTTAATCAGTAAAATGTTTTTGAACCTTTTTTTCGAGAAAATCAACACCTTTAACGAATGTATGTAGCATAAATACTTGTTAACAATTAATTTCCTCACTTTTGTTAACATATCCTTAAGTCTTCCTTTATTAGCGCGGTAAGCCGCCACAACGTAATTTGTCGTTAATTTACTTCCATACGAAAAATTATCCTAAAGAGTTTCAATCTTTTTGCTGTCAGTTATTTCCATTAACCATAACAACAACGACAACCTTCTTAATATTTGGTGTTTTCCTTGAAGAGGAATGACAAAAAAAAATAATGAAAATGTTGTTATAATTTTCAATGTCATGTTGTTTTTGAAGTCTACTTTTAGGCGTATTAAATTTTGAATAGATAAAAATAAATGTGTGTGTGTGGCTTAATGGAAACAAATATATGTATGTATGAACGTATCAACGTACATACAAATAGATACATATGCACATATGTAAAAGCTTATGTACACTCGTATGTAAATAAGCATAAAAATTATTTCATTAACGTATAAAAAGCAAAGAAAAACAATATCTGGGAAGTTAAAAACATGACTAGCTAGCTGACTGACTGACTGACTGACTGACTGACTGTCAGATGGCAGACACAAAAGAGCTTGAAGATTTAAACCACAAAACGAGTCAAAATAAAAAATGCAAACATACTCTGTCAAATGTATGTTTTGCACACATATGTACACACTTGTATTTATCATAAAAGGAGTCAAAAAACAAACGGAAAATCAACATTTTTTAAAGGTTAATATTAAATAAGGATTTGTGTCATTAAAAGAGATGTTTTTCTAAAATGGCCAGAAACGTACATATTAAATAAAAATAAAAATTCACACACATGCATATAAATTATTTTAACATTTTTCAAATGTCAAAGTCGATTAAAGAAGATGTTTTTATTTTTACTGCGGCGGTCATTGTAAAAAAAGGAAAGTTTAGTTTTGTACAGCAGCCCTTTTAACCCACAATGCTGCTGTTTAATTAGTTACAAATTTGCCGAGCTTTAAGGGTACCTCGCAAAAAATCATTAAGATGAAAAACTAAAATAATTTTATTTGCTTTAAAAAATATTTAGACTTACAAGAATCATTGTCGAACACACTTTAAAAATGTTAAGCAAATATTAAACACTAGCAATCGATTTATCTTCTTGACTTCGTCATTTTGCTCTTCATCGTTCTTGTTTGGTTACTAATACTTCTGTTGCCAAGACCATGTTCTTCCCTTCGATACTATACTGCTATTGCTCTTGGTGTAGTTGTTGTTGTTGTTATATTATACAATAAAAAGGATCTAGTCTATGAAGTAGTAATCTATGAAATGATGCTTAAAACAAATGAACATCATCTTACAATGGACAGAGAATGTCTGCCATGTTATTGTAGACCGGCTGTGATGTTAAGTATACGAGTGTATCCCGAGGTGGTGGTTGGAGTAGTAACTGTAGTAGCATTTGTTAGAAGAGTGTTCTTTCTTAACAAAATGATTAGGAGACGACACTAAATAATATAAGACAATTAGGTATTTCAGTTCTTGCCAAGTCAACTTTTCTTATTTGCAAAATTACGAGGATGAAGTGATTAAAAAAAAATCTTAATTTTTAATAAGTTTAATTTAATTTATCTTTCTATTTTTTCTTTTTTATTTTAGAAACAAACGAAAAGTTCAAAATTTGTTACCCTGCAAAACACCCAGCAGAGGGCCACATATAACTGGAGCGTTGTCCGCACTAGCATCCGGGCATTCGGTTACGTATGAGGATCCGGATGCTCATTTGGGTCATCACCGACCTTTGGTAATGAGGCATCATCACAATGTTGAGGTAAGTGTACTTCTCACAATATTACGACATTTGTATGTCAAAATAAATGTCAAATTCATTAGATTTTCTGTCACTCATTCCATTGCAAAGCTTCTTTCTGTCTGTCAGTTGAACATTTCCTGCATTTGATTTTTTTTAATATGAATTTTACTTTTTGCTCGTAATGAAATTTGAAACGCTTTTAAAATTAAAGAATTTCTTTTATACAAATCTCTGTCCTTAAATGAATTCGTTGTTTTACACACAAACTTTTGCGTTGGTGTAGATTTGTTTGTATGTGTGTTTGTGTTACTATAATACAGAAGACACTAATAGAAGTGTTTTGTATGATATTTTTTTCCTTTGTGTTGACAGTTTTAGTTCCGATAAAAGACTCTTTATTGGTGTTTACTTTATTTAACCTTGCTAAATGTCATATTGTCATTTTGGCCGTCATTATCCTTAATACTGCTGGAATTTTTTTTGTTGTGGCTCATAATTGTCATGTTTATTATCTGCGTGTAAAGTTTCTTTCATGTCCCTTTTGTTTGTTTTGCCAAAAGTTTTTTTATACAAACCTTCATATATACATACATACATACATACATACATACATACATATGTAGTATGATTTGTCTTAATGTGGTAAAATGTTTTGTTAAAATATGTCTTAATGTAGTGTCATGATCCTTTTTCTGGCCCATTGTAATCCAATTATTGCTTTGATATAATTATACAGTTATAAAAATATTTATCTTCTATTTGAAATCACGCTTTTTATCCGAAATAAAAATATCAAATTTCACTTCAATAAACAACAATCTACCTAAAGAAAAAAGTCTAATACATTTATAAAGAGATCTGGTTGATTGAAAAAAATAAAATCAAATTATTATTTTATAATAATGAAACTGATAATCGCTTTTGTAAATCCGTTTTATAATAAAACCTAAAAAACTAAAAGATACATTCTTTTAACAGAAGGTTTACATGGCAATTATTTGAAAAAAAGTAAAGAAGGGTCAAAATATGGGTTTTTTCATAATCACAATTGTCAGTATTCACAAAAAAAATATTAATTTAATGAGGGCCTACAAAACAAATTTTAGATGAAAATTTTACTTAATAAGCGTTTGTAAAATTTAGAAATCGTTTTCGATTACGGTGGTGGTACTGAAAGTCCAAAAATATACAACAGCAAAAAAAATATACGCATATATTTCTATATATCGACCCCTTTGCGCGAAATTATCGTAAGTTACAAATACCAAATTTTACAGGACAGCCAGTTTTCTACTTTTTTCTGCTTTCACTTGCAATATCAAAATGAAAATATACATGTGCTTAGATTAGATACGATAAGACGAAGTGGAATTCGCCTACAATATATATCCTGGAGGAAATGTCACTAGTGAATTTGCACTGCTTCACTAATGGCAAAATCACCAGTACTAGTGACTTAGTATACCCCAGAAAATGTTATTTACCATAGACATTTAACATGTGCGTGACTTCTTCTGACGTTGGTTCTATTGACTGGGAGTTCTTTTGGGAATATGTAGACATTGGAACCAGAGAATGACTAGTACATTTTTGTAAATCTAGTCTTCGCTTTTGGAACGAATACGAATTAATAACAATCTTTTCTTTATAATTGCTTTAACTTTTGTAGGAATTTTTCTTCTGTGTTGTTTTTGATGACATATTTTTTGTATTAGAGGCAAATGTAGTGGCATATGTAGTGAAGTTTAGCCACTTCGTTGAAATAATCACCAAAATAATCGACAAATCTGGGGATTTGGAGACACTTGCACCCAGGTTTCCTTCACTCGGTACACCTCGACTGAATTACAAATATGATCTCTTCAAATTTAAAACTTATAAGTCAATTCTGCAAACAATTTTATTAAAACTTTGCTATTCGCTTAAATTTTGGTTGTTAAGTATTTAACGTTTGTATAGTTCTTATATTAACTAATTAGAATCGTATGAGCAATAGCAAAGAGTAATAAAAGTATTCTGCAAATTATTAGATTTTTAAGTTCTTTGATTTGTAAAACATTTGCAACATCAGGAGAACGTAAAAATGTCCATCTTCTACTCTTTAATAAATTGTATTTTAAATACTTATTTATGACATTTTGTTTCTACTTTTAGATGTTGCATGGAAAAAGTATACATTATCCAAGTGGGTATCCCATGACTAGATCTCCACCGTTTTTGGTCAGCAATTCTCCAGGTCCCGATCCATATCGTTCAAACGACAATGTATATGAAGAATTGGGACCGAGTCGTGATTCGGACGGAGAGAGTGAACCTCCCATGCATTCTGATGATGATTTTGCTGAAGACGAACTTTCGTTGCCCGGCGACCGTTCAATCAACAAGCCTACGGATGCTAACAATACTACAAATACAGTGACAGCAGTATATTCAGAGAGAACGGAAGCAAACACAGCTTCAAGTAGCAATGGCCCAGAAAGGCATAGTGTTTTGTCATCGGCGTCCTCAACACAAGATGCATCTACTGCCACCGCAGCTTCATCAAGTTCCTCGCATAACAACAATTCAAATACACATAACGGAAACGTCTGTGCTTCTACGACGGCGCCCAGAAGTGGAACTGCAGCTCTGCTGTCTGGAATGCTACGACATACATCCGGCCGAAAATCTTCATCAAATGGAGCCAGATCAAAAAATGAGCGAAAAATTCCACCAGTGGAAGATTTAAATACATCCACTTCCACAACGGAAGTAAGTGATCTTACGCCCATACAACAAATGTATGACAATGCCAGCAATTTAATGGCATTAGGATATCAGCAGCAACAGCATGTACTTAATTATCCCCAGCCACAAAGTTACCATCATAGTCTGCATCATATGCATCACCACAATAATATTAATAATAGGAACCCCAATGCTCATCCTGTGCCTCATTTTTACAATACTATAGAGAGTGAAGTTGAGAGGAGAAATCGTATCAATGCTCAGTTAAAGAATGCTTCTAGTCCGGCGGTGGCAACTATATTCCGCGAACGTATACAGTATCCTGGCAGTGCTAGATATCAACAGCACTATTATGCAGGAAATCCGTCAAATGGTATTCTTGGTACCTCGATGAGAGCAAGAACAAATCCCAGATCTATAGACAGAAGGAGAGGTCGCGTGGCAGCACCTTTAGATCCAGTTGAACCAGCATATGGCTACACGGAGCCAGTTTACCATCATAACTACCACTACGAGTCGTGTAATATGCCGAATGACATGAAACAACGTGTACTACAACCTACAACTGCGTATCCAACCTACATTATGCCCGAATACAGCTCAGGCAGTATATCATCCTTCAGACAACACCACCATCCTAATCATCCTCATCCTGCCTCACAAATATACCAGAATCCAACGTCACTTTATGGTCATGGCGATTCAAGTTTCGGCTCAGATTCTGGCTACAGTCATCATACCCCAGCTTCCTCAATAGGACGACATGATTATGACATTGCAATGCCAATACCACCAGCGCCGCCTGCTCCTTTACAAAAGCCACCAAGCAAACTGGCAAATGCTTTAAGCTTTTCATGGAATAGAAAGAAATCAACTAAATCCCATTCCATGTCCATGCAACCCCATACAAACAAAACACCTAAGCTTTCGACATCAACAACAACCGAGGCTTCTAGTCCCAACAATAACAGTGGTTCATCTACCATTACCTCAACTCTGGAAAATACATCCTCATCTTCGAGCGCTGGCTTGCAATCACAAAACAATAACGAACTAATACAGGCGTGAAAGTAGAGCAGAACTGACAGAGGTTAACATTTTCAGAAAATGTCGCCCAAAATAACTCTGTAGACTTATTACATACATACACATATTCCTTTCCCTCAAAACATAGTCAAGTCTAGAAACTAAGTTTATCCAAAAATCTTTAAACGGAAAAGAATCCAACGTATCATTAGATTATTTAGATATTAGCCATAAGACCCCTGTAAATATCCAACAACAAATATTTTATTTAAGATAAATCATGTAAATATCAAATAGAGCTTTTAATATATGTGTGCATACGTATGTTATGTGTGCACATGGATGGTACTGCTCGATTTACTACTCCATCTGACAAAAGGAAACCGATTAAGCAATAACATTTAGTCCAAATACATAACAAAAAAAAAACCTCTATCGAATCCTTTTTCGTTATTGTTTTAGTCGTAAGTTTCATTTTCCTATTAACCACATTTCTTCGTTCTCATCTCTTCGTTAACTGTAAAAAATCATTTAATTGAAATGTACCATTTTTGTTTTGTATTCACCAAGGCGAATTCATACAAGGTGGTCTTATTTTAAAAACGGATACAACACTGTACAGTACTGTAACGTTGTGTCAAAATAATACAACACTGAAGTAAACAAACTAGCTGTGCACTAACACACAAACATTTAAATATAAATGTAAAAAAAAGTAACAGCACATCATTTTGACATACAGTTAGTTAACCGCTGTTGCTTACTTACCAAGCCAATACCATCTTGTATGAATTCGCCTTGGTATTCACGTTTGATTTGATTTCAAACCAACTGATTGTGATTGTTAACTTTATGTTTAAAATTTGTAGATAAAAAATATAAAATTAGTTAGATCCTTATTTTTTATTTTAATAAACATTACCATTATTTTTTTTTCATTATTATTATATTAATAATAATTTTTTGTACAACCATTGTATAATATTTTAATGTTGTTATTTTATTTACGATGACTATTAAAAAAAAAGAAAAAAAAAAATACTAGAAGAAATCAAGAAAAATAAAAAAGGGAAAGAAAAATCAATTCTTAACGAATATTATTGAAAAATTTGTTTTGCTTTTATTTATTTTGCGAATTTGCACTTCTCAACGGCTTCAATTCTTTCTCAATTGAAAACACTTGGACACAGAGTAGCCAGAGGTGAAAAAAGTGACGTGTTAAAAAGGCCCAAATCAGGTTTTTTGGTAGGGAAGTGGCAACGTGTAAAAACAATTCGCCACAATCAATAAAAGTTAAACGAGTAGTAAAAAAAACTGAGTGCTTTTCATGTAAATTTTACAACACGTTCAATCACCTGTGTTGTGAAAACAGCTCATAAAACAAAACAAAAAAACCAAAACACAAACCACGTTAAACAAAAGGATTATTTTAGCAAACGTTTGGTTGAGTGCAAAAAAATTTATTTCGTAATATTGTTTTGTTTTGCAATGTCATTTACTTATTTTAATATTTTTTTCTTGTGTTGTGGTTAACTTTAAAGTTAATTTTTGCAACAGTTTTACAAACAAATCTCAATTAAAGAAATTTGTTTTCATTATATTGCGGCATAAAAGATGGCGCAAAGAGGAATGCAAAAAGGGCAGCTTTTGAAGAAAGAGATAGAAAAAATACAATCGGCTTTATTTTGTATGACATTGTCATTAGGTGCGTTCGAGAACTTTTACAGTGAAGTGCAGAAAATGAGTAATTACTGAGTAAACAGAAAAATTACTCTCAAAAAAAGTTGTAGCACAAAAAAATAAAAATTCCTAAAATATAGGGAACTTGAAAACTTTTTACACTTTTGACTTCTTAACTCGTTTTCGGAACACAATAAAATGCTTTTTATAACACAAACAGTTTAGAAAAATACAAATAAATTTTTAAATGTGCTTTTTCATATTTGTTTTTTTTATTTTATTTTGCTTTCGTTGCAAAAAATTTTGCATTGAAAATTTATAAACACTCGGTCAAGAACTGTCACTTTACGCTCTCAATTTGTGTTCTCATTTTCTGTAATTTGTGTACGTGAACGCAAAAGTAAAAACTTTAGTATTTCGAGCGCACGTTTGAACGAATGAAGGCTCAATTAGCCAGGAGTAACAGTAACAGTAACCTTACCGTAAAAAAGTAAGACCAATATATTTCTTACAGATTGAGACGTTACATCTTACTGCTAACTATAATCGTTCTAATTGTTTTACACACAACAAAATGAATCAGCTGATTTGCCACGTTACTGTTACTCCCGGCTAACTGAGCCTTGAGTCGTTGTTGTAATAAGGCCGAATATTATCCGTCTCGTGTCACCTCTGTGCTCTTGGTACAGCTCTGAACAGTGCCAAATTAAACAGTCTGATTTGGTTTTTTTTAACATTTCAATTGAGTTTATCAAATTCCCAAATTTCTTAGAATCTCAATTTCGTATGCTCATAATGCATGAAAGGACAGAAATTTACGTTAGTTTTTATTTGGTAATTAAATTGTATTAAAGTTTTAAAACTTCTTGTTTATCGTTTACAATCAACCTTATCGTGGTTAGCGTAGGCGTATGTAAACAAAAATTTGTTCATACATATATGCTGTCGTAATTAAAAAATTAACGACAGTTTTGCAAAAGATACGTCAACCAGGATAAACTTTTGTCGTAATAGATTTGTAAACAGTGAAGTATTTCCTGTCGTTATTCTTAACCACGATTTTTTTTAAACGCCTACTTTCGCTAAAAAAAAAAACGCCAACCACGACAGGGGTGATTATTTTCTAATTTTAAATTAAAACTGTAAAAAATATCACGTACCAGCCGCAAACTATGCTGCAGAATGCCACTGTTCAACTTCTGTTACTAACAGTACTTATGGGTTTCAAATAAATACGTGTTTATGTCAACAATTTTAACATTTCCTCATACAAATCGATATAAACAAATAATGCAGCATACTTTAGGGCATTTGCATTGAAACGATAATCATTTTACAAAACATATCAATATATCTATCGCATCCATTATTAAATCGCACGTTTTGTTTTTTAAAAAAAATATGTATTTATTTTTCTACATAAACAGAGAAAAAAATTACAAGATACACACATGTAACTAATAAGTATTTAAGGCTTCCTAAAGACTGTTAACTATTATTTAACTTTACAATAATCATAACATTAATACTATACTATCTACTTAAATTTGTTCTAATTTTCCAAATACTAGTAAGATTATTAACTTAAATCTCTTTACAAGTTCATACTACTCAATGTACAAATCACTATGCAATACAAATTGTAAAACGAAACTCCTGTGAGTGATGACAGCAATCCTGAAGAAATAAAATTGAAAATATGTAAACTCTATTTAGGTTGTAAACCAATGTAATATAGCACGAACCCATTAAATATATAACTTAAATTTTATTAGATATTACTACTAGTTTTAACTCTTCCTTCAACACCTAACAAACTATCCCTTCCAAGTCTTCCCCAACTTTAACCCCAAACTTTGATGAGCACATTCAGTGAATCCTATAATTTAACCAAAGAAAAAAAGTAAAAGTAAGTAAGTAAAACAAAAACGACTATAAACAAGATCAAAAATCAAATGTTAGATTAGTTTTCAATTCGTTATTTCAGCGAAAAACAAAAATTTGTAATTAAAGGAAACAGTTCAATAGTTTTATTTAATAAAAAAAAAATATACGTGATTTTTCCATTTGTTTTCTTGGAAGATACATTTACTTTACTTCCAACAACTTCTTTCTTTCCCTTCCTTGACTTCTTTTTTTCAACAAAAAGTGTCTGTTGCATCTGAACAATCATTGATATTGTGTCGTCATGTTGTAGAAACAAATACTTGTAATCGCTTAAAGAAAAACTAAATTCAATAATATTTATACTAATGCATAAGCAAAAATGTAAACATGTAAACACAAACACACACACACACACTCACAAACACTAGTATACTATTTCAAAGGGAATCTGGATGCTTTGAATTTCTGTCACTCTCTCTGTCTATTGCAAATGATCTTGTTTAAGAGCAAATGCCAAATATTGTAGCTCTTTTGTGAAATCTTACCGACGAAACTCTTTGCATTTTTCGATCGATTACAGAAAAGATCTACGATAATTTGTATCTGTTCTTTCGTGCGACCATGTGCTCTTAACTTAACTCCGGTTTTATGCTTGGAATAAATAATAGAAATAAATTCACTATGGTGGCGTATAATCAATAAATTCCACAGCAATTTTCAGTTAGTCATCATCCAGACTTGCAATTTTTGTTGCAGCAAATCTTGTGTTTCATGTACTCTGCAATTCCGTTTTGTTTTGTTCTTCTCACACTTTTAATCTTGAAGTTGACTGTAGCTTCTTTTGTATTTTTATATAAAATATAAAAAGAAGAAGAGAAAAGCATTGCAAAGCCATAATTTCATAGTCTGGACACTAAGGCAATTTCGAAGCAGAATTTTCCAAAATTGCAAGTCTTGGCACTCGAAACACAAAGTCTCTTTATAAAAAACTTACGAAATGTTTTAGGCAACATTTTTTTACAACTGCGAAATAGCATGAGTTGAACTTATTTCACTCGAAAATTTAAGCAGAAGCTAATCAGGTTTGTGGATTTAAAACTTATTTTGTAATGAAATTGAAAAAAATTGTACACGGTTTATTGAATGGGGAAAACAATTTTAATGAGCACAGCCAGCCGATAACAGTTTTTCCAAATTTCACAGTGTTTTAATTTAATTTTGTGTTAATAAAATGTAGTAACGTAGTTAAATTACCTTTCTGCTAAACGACAACATAGAAAATATATGGATTTTGATAGCATATGTGACCTTCTTCGAGAAAAGGGGACTAGTGTGTCAAAAAACGGGTTTGGACTTAAGAGTAGATTCTGGTATCAAAAGGGTCTAGAATAAGATGAAATGCGTTTTTCTCAAAACTTCATTTTGACACACTAGGCCCCTTTTCTCGGAGAAGGTCACATATGCAAAATAACGTCGCAAACTTTTTCACAAATTTGGATATAGAACTAAAGCTAAAGATGCAGAGACCTGCAAGGGCTGCTTTATAAAAGAGTTGTTTTACTCAATCGATCAAAAATGCGGCAGTGCTCTGTATTCTTCTTTCACTTTAATGTGACACCTTAAAATATTGGTCCTATGCCCCCATTTAATTATACCGATCGATTCAGAATTTAAACTCGATCTAACGAAGTCAGTCGTCTGACTGGCTGTCCTTGTAAACCTTGCATGAATCGATCCATAATTTCACACTTCTCTCCGGAATAGAGGCTTTGTGCATATAATCTAAATCATCTTACCAAATTTCATTTGAATCGGTCAGTAGTATTGATATAAAAATGAACGACCATAACTTTAACGATAACTACTATTTTGTGAAAAAATGTTGTGCTGGAAAATAACCCATAGGTCCCATTTAAATCTCCTTGCCCATGCCACTTGGTTTTAAATATTGCAGTGTAGGGTATCATATGGTCGGGCTTGACTTTCGTACTTGTTTTTTTACATTGAAACACATTTTACTTTTGTTTTGATCAATAAAATAAACAACAAAAAAAATATTAATATTTCTTCATTGCTTTCCAAAAATGTCTACTAAATAATTTCTGGTTTGCATTTCGTTTTTTATTTTTCATCATGCCAAAACACCGCAAAGAAATGCTCATGTTGGATCCGAGTATCGAACATGCATAGTTGAATATTTCATTCACACTCAGAATGATTGTCAAGTCATGTGCATGAATTTGTCTTCAACTCTTCGCTTGAGGGTCTTGATCGATTGCACAGGAAAATTTTTTTAAAGTGAAAAAATCAGGTTATTGCAGTTCTTAGTTCCAAGGGTTATTTTTGATACTTAATAAGCCCATAAATAATTTATTTTGTTATTTGATAGCGAAAAAAACGAATAAGCAATTCCTTCTGATTCTCTTTTGAAGTAAAATTTTAAAATGTAAATACAACACAAATAAACTGATGATATGTTTTCTTAATTAAATCCATATTAACAAATTCATATATTTTTTAGAAACCATTAGAAATGAATTAAAGAAAATACACACACACACACACACAAGGTGTAAATCATATCAGAAGTTTCGAATTTTATAAGAAATATTTATTACAACTCTATTCCTACTTTCATAATATAAATTAATTACTTTACTTCCTGCGAAATTTATTATCCTAGAATTAAGTTTTTTATACAAATTTATTATTTTTATTATTTCTGTTTAATTCAATCAGAGTTTTATAACTTTTTTTGTTTAACGTTGATTCAAAAATGAATAAAATTTAAAAATAAATAAATATTAATAAATAATGAAACGATTAAATCGAATTTATATTTTTAATAATGAATGAGCAATTCAATGAATTCACAAAACTTTACCGAATCAACTTATTGTTAGTAATAGAGTATCTAGATAAAATTTAATTTTTTCATCATAAAAAAAATGCCGATATACAATTTGAACTTGTAGAGCGCTGGCGAAATACTTAAGCAATTCAATACTATACAAAAATAATTAAGATAATGAAATGAAAATTAAACAATACTTTGAATAAGATAAATAAAAGCAACAACAAAAAATATAAAATAAAATAAAACTGAAATTTTATTACAAAAAATAAAACCCCGAGACTTTTTATTTTTTCAAAGTTCTTAAATACGAAATAAATTAAATGCAGAAAAGTGTTTTATTTATTTCCGAATGTATGCGAATCACCTCGTTCACAGATTAATTCTAACGCTGCATGCAGATTCGTGTATCAAATACAAAGTAAAAAAATCTTGGTACTAAAGAATTGTTTAACTTGTTCGGCCTCAAAGCTAAAGGTTCAACTTTAATTACAAAAAAAAAAGAAAAAAAGTATTTTGTGTTTTTTTTTCGTCTAAAAGCGAATTTAGGCATGTGATCAATTCTGGACCTACCAGCGCAAAATTTTGTCATGACAAAGTACCTGTTGTTAAAATTATTGTCGCTTTATATCAATACCAACATTTGAAAGGCCGACAGACGAACGCAGTTAGATTGATATGTAATGACTTTATCATTTGATATCAAGCATAATTCTCAAACCATTTTCAATGTGAATCGATATGATTTGAATATAAACATTTGATAAGCAATGTTTTATCAATTCGATATTAATTTGTTTTCGAATGTTATACTGAAATGAAAAATAAACTTGGCAGCAAAAATAAATGTTAGCATTATAAAATGGCGATTAAATTTAAATGCGTTTCACAATTGAAGAAAAATTAAAATTTTATTTATTGTGGATCTGTGGATTATTTGTGAGTTAAACGTTAATTATAATGACTAAGGGCTAAAAATTCAGAGCAAGTTAAACTCTCTCTCTCTCTCTCTCTTTTGGTTAAAATGTGTTTAAACCCACTAATCTATAAATCACTAAACCATCTTTAAACGCCTAAAATTGGCCGTTTAAACTACCAATACAGACCATATGAATTTAATAAGATTTATCGTAGTGCTGCCACATGTTATTTTTTTCAACAACATATAATGCATGGGACACTAATTTATAGTTGCTGAGTTTAAACTATAGATAAATTCAAGTTTAGTTTAACTAAACCAGCTTTTAAACCATCAATGATTTATTAGCCATAAGAAAGCGAATAAAACTAAAACGGGAAAGTGAAGAAAGACACGCTAATGATAGAACAAAGTAACCAACTTAAAAAAAACATCAAAGAGAATAAAGAATTCAAAAGCCAAGCCATCAAAAATTATATTGAAATACATTTTCAGAAAATAAATAAATTTGGAGAAGAAAACAAAATTTAAGATACTAACGGCAACGACAAGATTATTTAAAATGTTAAAAAAACTTTCACTAGAGATGAGCTTTATTATTATAAGTTTGCATGTACTCATTTATACATTCAAAATATTATGTCGCTGAATTCAAAATTAATTTTAAACAACATTTTTTTAAACATTTGAAATAAATGAAATTTACATTCAATTTTAAACTTTTTTTTTTATTAAAAAAAATATATTTTAACCGTCAACAAATCAAAATACATAGCAATATCAGTACAGAACAACATTATTTTTTGGCAGTTTGTTTTTTGAATAGTTCTAGTTCTAGTTAGTTCGTTAACTTTATTGAGACTTAATGTTTTCATAATAATAAAATAATAAAAAAAATTAGCCGCTGTGAATGCCGGGAGTTGTACGTGCATAAAAGTTTGGACCAGGAATACTACTTATTTGAAAAATCCCAATTATTGAAAGATAATTGGAGTTTGGCCAATTAATTTCTTGTTCAGATGATAAAAGCAAGTTGTTTTTGTTTTGTTTTTTTCTTAACCTACTTGCAACCATGGTAGAATAAGTACAAGGTATAGCAAATATTGTTCTCAATTTTAAAAGCCATTTAACGTTAAACAGAAGAAATAAAGGAAAAAAAAATGAAAACAAGAGTCAAAAGCCAAATAAATTAATTTGACATTTTATAGGAAAATATTGACAACTATCCCTAATGAACATACCTGGTACTTATTATACTATACATGTATATATGTAATCCTTTAATTCCCTGTGGTACATTGGGCCGCAACAAATGTTTTCCATTGTATACTATCAGTGGACATAGTTTTCATCTCATTCCAGGACACACCATGCTCATGCAGCTGGTTCTCAAATTGGCGTCTCCAAGTATTCGCAGGTCTACCAGGTTTCCTGGATCCTAGGTGGTTATATTCCACAGACTGTCGAGTTAAATCATGTGCTGGCTTTCTCATTGTGTGTCCTAGCCAACTAAATTTACGCAATCGGATATTGACACTTAAAGGAATTTGATGGGTTAAATTCCACAAATCCAGATTTGATATCGTGACAGGCCAGAATATCCTTTCAATACGCCTGAGGCAGCGGTTTACAAAAGCTTGCATGCAACTCATTTCACGGCATAAAATATTCCAGGTTTCACAGCCATACAGAAGCACAGATTTTACATTGCTATTAAAACCCTTGATTTTGGTGTGAGTTGAGATATTTTGAGATCTCCAGAATTTATTAAGCGTGCCATACGCTTGCTTTGCCTTACACAGTCTATTCTGTATATCTTCTTTGCTGCCCCTGTTTTTGAAATTACACTCCCCAAGTAACAAAAGATTTCAACATCGTCAATGGGTTGGCCCAAAAAGCTGGAAGTTCGCGTTGCATGCAGAATTTATGCGCATTGATTTGGTTTTGTTTATATTAACTTGCAAGCCGGCTTTGGCTGCACGTGTATCAAAGGTTTGAATCTTAGATTGCTTGCTAGAGAAGCGGTGGGATAAAAGACAGACGTCACCTGCATAATCAATATCTTCTTACCTATCATGAAGGCCCCACGAAATTCCATGATGCATATTCATGTAGTGCTTCATAACTACGTCAAGTACTATGTTAAACAGTAGTGGAGACAAAACACAGAACTTATTATACTTTGTATAATTAAAAATGTTTTATTCCCAAAAATAACTTTTTGTCAAACATGATTTAATAATACAAAAATTATTATTAAATCAATAAATGCCTGAAACAAGTTTTGCGAATTTTCTGGCCGAACTGGGTAACCAATGAACAACTGCTCTTGATGGCTAACTGCAAACCAATCGAGTACGAAATCTGCAGGCGGAAATGTACTTGGATAGGTCACATCCTAAGAAGGCCACCTGACGAAAACTCAAGGCATGAATGCACTGGCCTAAAATCGACAGGCCCATAGAAATCCTGGTAGGCCCAGAAACACATGGATAATAATGGCAAAAAATTGAATGCAAATCTCATAATGTGACTTGGAACCATGCAAAGATCCTAGCTAATGATTGAGTTAAGTGCAGAGCATTTGTTGATGCCCTCTGTTCTTCGTGAACTTCTATCTAATTTACAATTACCACGTTGTAAATTTTATAAAGAAAGGAAATAAAAAAAAAAAATAATGATAACTTTGAAAAATATTTAATTTCTTACAACCATGGCATGATAACTTTTTATACGTGTAGTCATAGTATGCTTAAGAAGCAACCAAAATATGTTTACTCTAATAATATTATGATTGCGCCATTTGTAAACTAACTTTGAATCAGTTGTGTCGTTTATTTTAAATATCGAATTATTTGTTAGTGAGTTGTTGGTTCAACCACAACTAAAAAAAAACAAAAAAAAACATTAAAAAACAATTTAAATTAAAAAAATAAAGAAATTTTTATTTACATTAAAAAATATTGTAAGGGCCATTATTACAACTTACAAATAGTTATTATTAGGATGCTATCTGACAGACAAATAGTTTTTGGTCATTACAAGTTAACATTAACCTAAAAAGTGACTGATAAGCTAACATCATGTTTGTCCTCATGGTAACTTTACAAGTGAACTTTAAGAACTTGAAGATGCCATATTTTCTGCTGAAGATATGGTAACTTCAATGCCAGTCTTAAATTATTCCACTCTTTCAAAATTCATAATTTAACACAAAAAATAAAACAATCTACCATAAAAACACAAACAAAGCACAAAAAATTTACTTCTGCTTTCAATTAAAGAAACAAGCAAAACTAAGGCGTTGCCACCATGTATTTTAAACGAACAAAAGTAGTCGGTCTATACTGCAATGTTGCCACAGTATATTAATTACATTTTTTATTTTATCGGACAGTTGTAATAATGGAAAAAACTTATTGGTCACTTTATCGTTCAAGATAGCTATTGTTCACGTTAACTATCAGCAACTTTATCATTAGGTTGTAATAATGGCCCTAAGTGTCACAAAATAAAAAATCGATGCAAAACAATTTTAATTTATTTTTTATTGTTGTGACAGCACCACTGTTTCAAAATATGATTACTTCTTAATTTATTATGATTAACATGACTATAATATGATAAATTCTTCACTTATTATGATTAACATGATAAGAATATGAAAAAGGGGAAAACATTTTGATGAAGTATTACGAATATATTTGGTCATAATATGATTCAATAACAAGCGTAATATGGTGACTACAATCATGAATCTTATCATAATATGTTGCTCTTAGAATATGTTTACCACAACCATGTTTTTTTTAAACGTGTAGTTGTGGTGTCTTGTTTTTAAGTTTGTTATGTTGATCTGACCAATTATGTACTGAAGAAGAAACTAATTGAGGATACTTATAACGGGTTCTCTTGGAAAGAACGACTTTCAATAAAAGCTGAAAAACAATTCAACACAACGTTAAAGAGCTTATAGGTGTGCTTACTTGTCCGATTTGAATCTTCTTTATAAAATTCATTAGTAGAGATATTTCCTTGCGTAAATAAAATAAGCAATTTTGCCGGTGGGTGCTAAGGACATAAACTAACATTCAAATCAAAATATGTTTTCCCTTTAGAAGAGGTAAATGCAAAATTGTATTAAATTATTTTGAAAAAAATGTGACACCGGAACTTTTAAGTTATATGTATGTTGAATTTCGATACATGTATGTGTTAAGTTTTTCGAATTCGTTGGAAATAGAAAAATATTTTTGCATAATTTTCAAGGCGTGTTACCATTTTATAAAACTAACACAGAGATTTTTTCATATTAAACCTTCAAATAAAAATAAAACATTTGATACTATTAATTTACTGGTGCAAATTTAATTAATTTTTTAATTAATAACACAAATTTTTCAATTGAAATCCATTTTTTTTCTGTGAACTTTTTACCAACACTGGTCAACCTATGGAAGTGACTAGTAGAAAAGTAAATAAATTCTTCATATGAGGCAAAATTTAACCTTTCCAAGTACGGGATAAGGGCCTAAGGGCAACATATTTTCACCGATTGTAACGAATAAAATTTGAATTTATATTTCTACACATCGTATAACAAATAACTTAAATGGAAATTGTACAACCAATTAATAAAAAATTCATATGTCTAAATTTTAAATTTAACAGTTTTTGATATGCTTTTGTAAAACAATTGAGAAAAATAAAGCAAATGTTAAACAATCAACCAACAAACCCCCCAAATTATCTAAAAAAAAAAAGTATTTTGCAACGCAAGTACAAATATAAAACTGATTCATGGATTCAGACTAAAAATACTAGACTATATTAATGCTTCTACTCGTATGTAGTTGTGTATGTACGAACAGTTGTATCTTTGAACGTGTTGAATAATTCTTATCTCTTATAAACTTGTACAAAATGAGCTTCGGTGTGAAGCCCACTTGCAGAAAAGATAAAATATATTATGAAGAAGATACTGATATACAACGACGATGAGAAATATGAAAATATAAATTATTATAAACATTGTAGATAGAATTTCAGTCGTATTTTTACACGCGAACGAAAAGGGTGACAAACATACAAATACCCCTTAAACGAAAAGTTATAGAAGGATATTAACAAACAAGAAGATAATACTTTTAAAAACTTATTCGAAAATGTTTCAATCAAAAATCATTGCCGTAGCTTTGGCTATAATTTTGAGTGTCTTAAGTGTTCAGGCTCAATCTGTCCCAACCACATGCCAAACGGCGACTAGTATGTCGAATGTCAATGCCACTTTGGTAAGTTAACAACAATTCCTATGCACTGCAAGCAAGTCAGTTTAAATTGTTCAAATTACAAATTTAGTTTGCGGGTGATTGGTATGAAGAAATTCGTGCTCCCGCTAAAAATGTATCTTGCGTCCATGTTCACATTGATGTTGATAAGAATCAGACACAGCTCAACATAAAAACAATGTACTCTGCCTCCAAAACTGGCCTGTTAAGGGATCAAAATGCCCAGGTCAACGTTAACATTAGTGCGATCAATGCCAACACCGGTTTCAATGTCAGCTACAGCAATGCCAATGGTGCCAACACAACTTACAAAATTCTAAGCACCGACTATAACTCAAGTGTCGTTTTGTGTGGCTACACCAACGCCAGTGATCCCTCCACCTCTTTTGGTATCATTCTAACCCGCAACCAAATTGTCAACTCCACCTGGTTAATGCAACTCAAAAGTAACGCCTCTCACATCCTTTCGAGCTTCAATGACAGCACCACCGCCAATATAACACAATCCACTTCGTAAGTTTCAAGATGTGAATGTGAAAAGTCTTGACTTTTACCTAAAATTGATTTTCTCTTCCAGATGCCACAACTCTGCTGGCACTTCAGTTCCTGCCCTGGCAGCTCTATTTGCTGCATTCTATGCTCTTCTAAAACTTGTACATTAAACTACCGAACACAAAACAATGTGCAACTGTTTTTTATTTATATACTTCAATTAAAAATTAAAGAAAAACATTTAAATAAAAATAATTTTATTTCGCCTAAACATGTGCAAAATTGTTAAGAAACATAATTTTTTCATTTTTTTTTTGTGTTTTTCATTGAATAGTAAAAGAAAATAAAAAAAATTGGGTCTCTCTTCATGTTTTCACATTAATCTAAGTTTCATTATTTCTATTTCTAAATTGTTTTAGCTTGTTCAGCACACATCGTTTCCCATTGTTTTTTTTTTTTTTTTATCAAATTTTAGAGATTTTCTCCACCCCTACGCAATTACACGGGTATGTTTATTTGCACTTGTTTTAACACATTCGTTTATACATAATTAATTACTGAAATTTTAATGTTGTTCCATCAAAATAAATAAGCCAACATGGTGCACAAACAGTTAAAACAGATAAGATAACAAAAGAATTCGAATTTCATAAGTCCCAACTAGAAACCCCATTTTCTACTTGCATGTTTGTATGTATGTTTTTTTTTAAAAAAAAGAATGTTTAAATGTTTTTTTTGTTTGTTTGGCTGTGTGTATGAATGTATGACTAAAATTGTACGCAATCAATTCAAAGACAATTTATAGCGAACAATGCAAATACTTAATGAATCAGTTTTCGTTTGGCAAAAGCAAATTAATTGCAATTTTTTTTTCTTTTGTTCTCGTCATGATAAGGGAGAATTAACGTATAAGTTCCATTTGCTTCTATTGACTCACAAATATTGACATTCTGAAATGTGATGTTTTATTGTGTTTTTTATCCTGTCTTAAGGTAGTTTTTGATTAGATATTTCTATGACATTGCGACAAGACAGTTGCAATACATTTTAGCCTAAAAACTGAATTTCTTATTTGTAACGAACTTGAAATTTATGGAATTTAATAGAATTTCTGCGCGCATGTTACCATCATGTGAGAGCTTAATTATTTAATTGGTAAAAAGTGATTTATTGCTCAAATTATAATAACAATCTTAATTCCAATGACAAAAGCTTTTTTGTAATGGCGGGCGATCAAACAAAAAATATTTAAATGCAGAATAAAAACATTGCTGAAATATGATTTGAACGAGCACATATCGGTGGTTTTCATGGGCAACCGCGTATGTCTTAAAATAAAATTTTTCAGGAGAGCCGAAACCCCCATTCTAGATTCAACTGTGCGCTTGGTATTGCCCCTTTTGAACTTTGTAATTGAGTTAAGAAATCGGAATGGGTCTATCTGTTTTCAAACATTTTTAGAACCATGTAAAGAGCGTTTAAAATTTAGCAATTTGGCATCAACATTTCAAAATCGAAAAATGGACATACGCTGTTGCCCATGAAAACCACAGATATTATGGTCCCCGCAGCATTAAAAACAAAAACAAACTTGAGTTGTTTATTGTCGTTTCAATATAAATTCCCAAGCGAAAATTTTTCTTTTCTTGTGAAAAACAGGCACTAAGTCTTTTCTCAGAGTTAGATAACACACTTTTTATTCGGCCTTTCGTTGGCATAGTTGAACTCATTTCAAAGAAATGGCGAAATAACTTTTTGACTTCTGTTTATCTTATTGGGTATTGCAGGAATCGAAAGTTCCATATTCTAAAATATTTCATCGCCCAATTTCATATACAATTTTACACAATTCAGTATATTTGTTAAAATAAATCACGTCAAGCGTAGGGTTACTTAGAACACATTAACTTCTTGCATGGAGCTGCTATTTAAGTGTCGCAAATTAGCAACAAAACAAAGTGCTAGAACACGTAACGGGACATTTTCAATAATTTTTTTTTCTTTTTACGAAAAATTACCAACAGTCGTATTCATAACAAAAAGTTAGCCACAGTTTGTACACTACGTACAACGAGCTGCTAACTAGAATGCCGATTAAGCTAAGCAGCTTGTTGGCACAGAGTTAATTCATAACGATCTTTTCTCCATCTGCCAACTTTTAATAAATCAACTCTGAATTTTTATGATGCCACATTGTATAACTCAAAAATGCAACACGTTTTGCATTAATCATCGCTGAATTTGTAATTTTTCCCCCCTTCACATATAAAAATTTTAAAAAGTTTTCAAAACTAAAATAAGTTAAGCAAAATACAGTTAATTAAAAAAAAACCAACAAAATTGTTTGACATTAAACGGCTGTTTTTCACAAGTTGGCAAACGTTTGGTAGCTCGTTAGCAAGAGTTTAGCAAATCGTTAGCCAGAGTATGGTAAGTGCATTATGATGAATAAACCGTTTGCTAACTTCATGCCAAATTTTCTTATGAATACGGCTGTAAGATTTTAGTAAAATTAAGTATTAACTGTGTCGCAGAATGGTATATTCAGGTATTACTTTCATATGCACGCTAATGCGTTTGTACTACACTTAAGTACATACATGTATCCGTCATTTGCTGCAACGTCGTCACAAGTCAAAAAAGTGATGTTAGTGCTGCAGAACTGTTCGTTATGGTTTTCTTTATGTTGCGTACTAAATTCATCTTTATATATTTTATACTTCGCCTGTTAGAAGAGAATGTGTCGTTATTTTTTCTAACAGGTAAAAGCAAATCAAAGACTGAAAGTTTAAACACGTTTATTTCGAAATGTATTTTTTTGAGTTATGACGACGTTGCAGCAAATGAGCGAAATGTTCTACCGATCTTCATAGGTGTACTTGATTGTAAAGTTTGTTCATGGAAATGATATTTTACAACAAAAAATAGTTGTTATCAGTTGACGAGCAAAAAATATGAAATGAGAATTATTTATTATTGTTGATTTTTATAGCCGAAAGGTCGAGACAATAACTTCTTCAGTAGCGGCTTAAGAGACGTGCAAACTGTGCGGTCGCCGTAGGGCGCTAAGTTTTGAGAGGCGCTGCTCGACAATTCTACTAACACATAAAAATTAAATTCCAAATTTTCATCTTCAGAAAAATTCAGAAATTTAAGAATATTCAGATTTTTTGCACTCCCAAATTGGGTTTTTGGCTGAATTTCTAGCAAAGTTTGTAGGATTTCACAATGGCATAAGAGTTACTTGTGAAAAGTTTTGTCACAACCCAGACATTGAGAAAACAAATGTTTGACAGAATTAACTTTTGCGAAGATGTGCATTTTAGATCTGTGGGTAAAATTTACCCATTCAAGCAAAATTTCCCATAATTCTTGAAAACCATAATTTTCAAAATTCAAAGTCCTGACTTGGGCAAGAAAATTAATTATTCAGCCTATTTTTCCAGGTAATTTTTTTTACATCTTGTAGGTCTAAGGCATTTAAAGAGAGGGACTAATCGCCGCGGTACCCTCAAATAAGTTTTTAAGTTGTGCTTGTGACAAGAATAAACCGTTAAGAATTTTGTATTAATTCGAACCTTTTTTTCAGGTATAAGACAGTGAGTGATAGATATTTTTACTTGGTCATGAAAAACCACATTTTTCGATATGGATACCTCCAACAAAACTATTTTTAACAAGGCATTGTTAAACATACGTACAACATACAAACAACAATAATATGTATACCACTAACAATAATGGAACATTTGGAACATTTTGTTATTAATTTAAACAAAACAATTATTAGAAGTGAACAAATTGTTGTAATTATTATCCAAAACATGTTCGGAGGCTGGTTTTGGCCCCTTTGTGGAGGACACATTAACACATAATATGGTTGCCAATGACAATAGAGTGGTTAATGTAACCATTATATATTAAAAAGTATGTCCTTCGTTAAAAATAGGTTTGTGATCATATTGTAAAATGCGTTTTAAACGAAAACTGAAGGTAAAAACACGTAGGCAAAATAAACGTTGAAATAGGTAAATATAACTGTTAGGTACGAACACGACCTGCTTTCATTTTGTAGAAATTGCGGGAATTAGTCCTTAATGAAAGTATCACCACATACTGCATATGCAGCCATAAATGGCTTTTCAATTTCAAATGAACATTGTGAACAAAAATTAACAGTTTTGAAAAATAATAGTTCTTGAATAACACAAGTAGACCTTTGTGATTATGAGACGAATGGTTTTTTCTCTGTTCTTTTCATAGATGCATAGAAAACCTCAGTCTTGTTTATAAGTACACGTGGTCACTTCGTACAGTGAAAATATACAAAATAAAACATATATTTTTTCAATTACAAGTTGGTAGGCTTACATATTTTTTTTTGTGGATAATATAGCTTTGTGAAGAGTGTTTATGTGAATATTTTTCAATTGTGCATGTAGAACTCGTAAAATCACGCATTTTTTAGAACAGCCAAATACGGCTTCTCATGCATTCACAGAAAAACTCGTCTAACTTTGTCGTGCCATATTTGGCTTCTCATGCATTTACTGATAAATATTACGGTATATGTGTTTTCATTTCTTTCATAATAACAACACTTTCCTTGAATAAAAGTTTTTAGAAATAGATTGCTCAAAAGTTGTAGATATTTATAACAAATATATGGGAGGTAGGGATCTTCTAGATTCCATGCTTGGTCAATATAGAAAAGAAATAAGACCCCGAGTTCCTGTAACGTGCCAAAGAAATACACAAAAAACAAAGCTCGCCGCCAAGACTTGTCACTAAGTGCTGTCAGACTGGATTCTACAGATCATCTTCCAGAATGGAAAAAAGTACGTCAGCTTTGTCAAAATGATTGCAAATTTCGATCATATATAACTTGTACTAAATGCGGGGTCCATCTTTGTTTGAACAAAGACAGAAAATGCTTTGCTTTATTCCACGCATAAGTAGATCAATCTGATTTCGATTTTGCAATACTCATTTTCTTTACTCTGCTTTTAATTGCTTTTAATCTTATTAATATACAACCATTGAAGTGTTATTATCGTATTTTTTACTTATGTTCCTTACATTTTTTTTAATTACTTTTAATTGCTTAAATAAAATATAAATATAAAAATTAATAAAAAAAAATTATATTATCTTTGTTGCATGAAACGCCATATATGGCAATAAATTTTTAGGGTGATACAGACAGGAGTGCATATGAAGCAAATGCTTTTCTGAAAAAATTTTGTTTGCATATCTTAATTATGCCATTTAAAATAATAATTTAAAAAAAAAAATTAATTTGTAGCTGGATCATAATACATGCAGTAGAGGGTTAAGCTGATTTTTTCCCCTCAATTACGGTTTTAAAAAATTTTTGGATTCGAATAGAGATACCATAGCTTTTGAAATAGACAAACAAATTCGAATTACACGCCGAGATTCTATAGCTTAATTAATATGTCAACTTAGATAACGATTGCAGAAAACAGTTTAAAAACTAATAAATACAAGTCAAGCGAACATTTTAAAGAAGAAATGATTGATTTCACTGTAGAAGAAATTACAACTTTGGAACATCAGTGGCAGAAACTAAATTCAGATGAATGGTTTAATAAGAACTCAACAGTTGATTTCTGCATACATGTGCATGGATATAAAAATGCATTAAATGAAAAATCATTCAGTGAATTAGCTTCTTTTGCAATGAAGTTCTTGGTTTTGCCATTTAGCAATGCGGAAGTTAAATTAGGTTTTTAGTGGTATGAATCTCTTAGAAAGGAAATTTCGAAATAGAATGACGTTAAAGACTATAAATTCGCTATTTTATATTAGACTGGCTTAAAATGTTGCGATCGTTTAAACAAAAATGTACGATCTCATTTAAAAATGCGATAAGGACACATATTATAATGATATCTCGATCGATTCTTCAGAAGCTGAAGAAGAATATTCATTCACCGAAAAAAAAACTAAAGTTATTAAGTAATTGAAGAAAATTTTTTAAAACTTTTCTAATATTTTTAACAATTTTCTTAGTTAGGGTGTGTGTGAAACGGTAGCAAAGTTCCATGGTGAAATGAAATTTGTTTGTGGTAGAAAATTTTCATATTTGTGCTGTGTGAAATTATAACATTTTTGACAACGTAAAATTTTGACATAAAGAAAAAAACAATTACTAGTAGTTTTGTAAAAATGAATAAATTAATCAAGTTTTTACCAATAATCATTTCAATTCTGTTGGAATTGAGATCGTCCCAACTATTTGATGAATTCGTTCTGATATATTAACAATTTTTACAAAACAAATTTGATGAAAAAAATAATTTTTGACAATTTTAATTCACCATAGAAATTGCTACCGTTTCACACACACCCTTAATATGGTTGTAAATTGTCATATTAACAATTTATATTTTTTTTTTTTTTTGTAGAAAATTAATTTGTGTTTCATTGTTTGGAGAAAATTTGATCAAATTTGGGACACAGATTCTTATTGGCACAAGGACCAAGCCTATTGAAAATGGGCCGAATCGTTGGACCACGAGGGGATATTGGGGCAATTTCTGCCTCTCAAAAACTTTCAAACCTATTTTAACCAAACTTATATGGACACATAAGCATGATTCTCCATGGGTCCCGAATTGGGTGCACTCTCGTAAATGCGTTTTGAAATACTGTGGTGTTGGGTATCATAAAGTCGAGCATGACCGTCTGTACTTTCTTACTTGTTTTTTTTAAATATGATATTTGGTAATATTTTTTATGGGCATTTTGGCCATGGCATGTACAATTTGATATTTGCAAAAAAAATTATAAAGTCATTACCCTAATGTGCATTCATACCCACATACATATCTTTGTAATTCACAACACAAATTTATTTATACTTCAGTATTAAAGTTTGTTTGTTTTATTTCCATTCGCAGATATGATATAAAAGCATACTTACGAACATTTACTTTTTAGATAATTTTTTTTATAAATTCGAAGGTTATTTATTCATTTGTCGTTTAAAAACAGAACAAGTTTGAACCCCAAAAGTTATGAAATTTTAGTTAGCTATTGTTGATTCGAAAAATTTCATCGCAAGTCGATGTATATTATAAATAAAAATCTCAGATTTGCTTGAATACTCCTCCTGAAGAGCAAACATTTTATTTTTTCTTTGAAAATAATTTTTTTCCTTTTAAAAAATTCCGGCCTGATTTAAATTTTTCGTAATGATCAGCACATGTGCCTGTAGTGGCACAAAGCTTTTAATGAGTTTTTGATTAAAATGAAAACTAATTAATAATCGGAAATTAATCCTGTTGAAAATATATTTTTGTGCCTTTTTTATTTGCTAAATTTCATTAGGAAATATTCACTGCCTTTTTCGCGGTGTCACTCGACCGTTTTCGTTCGCCCAAATTACCTGTAAACCAAAACCACCTCTCAAAATTTGTTTTTGTTTCATATGTAATTTGTGCGAACGAAAACGTTCGAATGACATCGTGAAAAAGGCAGTTAGTTTTATAGTTCTCAACGAACAACACACTCGAGTATGTTAATGTTTTTGACTGGACTGATGCTTCTCGCAAAAAACTTAGGAGAAGCACAAGATACGCGGACACCATGTTCGCAGACATCTAGAATGGCCTTTAATGCTACTCAGGCATGTCACTGCAAAAATTCTGGTCAAAATTCTTTAAAACAAACAATCGCACAGTTAAGCGGTGTGTGGTGGGAAGTGGCAAGAAATCCAACACCAGCCAGTCTTGCCTGTGTTAGAGTTAACTTTACAGAGATACAACCTGACAATGTGATGGAAATTGCTACCACATATTCAGTTTCAACAACAAACTTATGGGATGGGTTAATCAAGCCAACGATATAAGCAATGGCTTCAATATTTCTTATATTGATGGAATTTCAAGAACTGAATATACCGCCAATAATCTCTTGAATACCGACTACAAAAACTTTGCCTTGTTCTGTGGCTACACAAATGCCACAAATAACGAAACGTCATTCGGCAGAATTCTAACGCGAGAACGATTTCCTAACGCTACACAACTTATGGACTTAGAAGAAAATGCCTCCTCTACTCAGTATACTGATTTCACCTTTGGCACCATGCCATTAGTTACTCAATCTCCCACGTAAGCACACTTTTGCATTTTTTTCTTTTTTTTTTTGTTTACTCAAATCGGATTCCTGTTTAATTAAAATGTTTTTAACATTTCACAGATGTTATGATGCTGGTGCTGCAATGCAATACTCAATGTGTGCAACATTATTTGCACTTCTTCATGCTGTTCTAAATTGCGTTATCTAAAAGTATTTTGCTGGCAGTAGACTAATGACGCACAAAAACGTTCTTACTACTGCTGTTGTTTTTATTTAATTTTATTGATAGTGTATTAAAAATTTGACATGTTTTGATAAATTTCAGTTTCAGAACTACACGTAAGATAAAAAAAAAGTTTGTATTGAAAGTTTTTAAAATATTGATGCTATTTTTTAAACCTAGAAACAGAAACTTTGGCATATTAATATTGTCCACGAAAAACAAGAAGATGCTAAGAAAGTAATGGGTTAATTAAGTTCTAGTGTACCAAAAAAACATGAACGAAATGCAATTTGAATTTAATAATTTTTTCATGTTTGTTATTTCTATACATTGGAAAACCGAGTTTAAATAGTTGACAACTTCTTAAAACCTTCTTAGACAGTTTCATATATAAAAATATGTCATTTGTTTAAAACCAGCACAAGTTCACAAGAAATTTTATTTTCTTAACTTTAGTTTTTTTATCTTATACTTTAGACGCAAACATAATAATTTTTTTACCCTGCAAGCATTTAGAAGATTTTCGTAGAAAATTTTTGGATTTTTTGTAGGAAATTTTAAAAAATTGTTAAGATTTTCTTTATAAATATGCACTGGGCACAAAATGTTTAGAAATGAATATAAGTTTGTAAAGGGTGTTTTTTATAGAGTGACACAAGTTTAAATCATAATAAAACAAGGAAATTTTTTTTTAAATGTCAATGAAACGGGCTTAATTGGAAGGAAACTTTTATGAAATAAAAGTTTTCAATATGATTTCTGCTGTGGTCGACACGGCTGGAGCGTAGAAGGCGCAATCTGGAACACCAATTTTCAACAACTTTTCGCATTCTGACCACCATCGTTTTTGAAGACATATGGGCCAATGACTCTGCCATCCCATAAAGTGCACTAAACATAACTTTTCTGTGGATGTTACGGTGTTTCGACAAAAGCTCCTCACTCCAAATGCAACAACTCTGCTTATTTTCGAACGCATTCAGCCAGAAATGGGCTTCATCGGAAAATAAAATTTTGAATGGAAATTCATAATCAATATCAATTCTTGCTTCAGCCCATTCGCCGAATTGCGAATGTTGAATTGCTCAAGTTGAATCTTGAAAGCTTTTAAGCCAAGATCCTTTCGTAAAATCTTTCATAAAGTGCAAGGACACAACCCCAGTTGCTGAGAACGGCGACAATTTTTTTTTATGTTTATTAATTAATTTATTGAACTACATACTTAATCTTTACAATTAAGAGCTTAGGAAAAACGAAAAATTTAATTCAGTTAAATGAACTTCTTAAAGAGTTTATAATAATAATTTTTCTATTTGATTCTAAGAGTATATCTTAAAATTTGTCGTAAACGTTGAAATTGTTGTTAGATTTAAAAAAAACAAATGCTTTCCTGTACAGCGACTACAGCTTCTTCAGTGCGCACTGTTCGGCGTCTCAAGGGATGCACATTATCAGCAACAGTTAATGTGGTTTTCGAATTAACCGCTCTGAAGGACGATTATTTTGAATTGTTTAAAGCATGTTTTATGCGCATATATTTCAATAATATATGCATAAAATTCCATGCCATGACAATATGGACAATCTACGTCACCGGAAATTTCTGAAATATTGAAAAAACAGTGCGTAAGTCGAATTGTGTTTGTGGTAATGGCACCTTGGTACCAAAGTACCCATGCACAAAGTTTTAATTTCTTTCTATAATTTTTTAGGAAGTTAGAGCAAAATTACTTTTTGCTTAATTCTTTCAATGTCCAATAACATTTGGAATAACCAGTTAAGTTACCCTCCGATTGCTCATATTGGGAGTATTTAGGACCAAAAACTTAAAAAAATCTATAACCGAAGAGAAGTGATAATTTTATTGGTATAAAAATATATTTGCAAAAATAACCTTCATAGCTTAAATCATAAAGTATTAGGTTAAGATTTGATTAGTTATTGTTAGTTAATATTTAATATATGAAGATTCAATAATTAAATAATGAAAAAAAATAGCTTAAATTGTCTTTTCTATAAAATAGAAATATGCACTTTTTCCTTATTCACACAGAAATTCATACGAACAATCTAGAACATGTTGCTGAACATTTGTTTATCTGTGCATATAGAAATAAACAACAATATGTTTACAATATGAATTGGGCCACCACATACATATGAAAATATCCTTAAATGTTTGAGAATAACAAGTAAAATAATAAGGAACATAATAATAATTGTGAATTTCAGATTTAATTTTGTATGTCGAGGGCTATTTTTCAAATGGTGCTATCTGTAATTTTTCACAAATGTGTTTTTTATAGAAACGAGTTCAGTGACTAAAGGGAAATCTGTCATTTAAATTAGAAAAAAAATTCCAAAACTGCAAAAGATATGTCGATGAGTTTTCGTCTATAGTTAATTTTTATTTATTTATGGAGTTTTTATATTTTATAACAACGTGTTCACTGACTGACAATTCATTCTGTCATCTGTCATCTGTCATTTTAATTTGAAAAAAAAAGTATTTGCAAAACATTGTTTTTTCACAAAAATCGTATTGTAAAGACGTTTTCTTTGGTTAAAAAGTGCTCTCTTCATAAAAAATATTTTAGTTTATAATCAATGATCAATCAAGATAATGAACTCCCTACAGCGTATTGCAATCGATTATACTTCATCCAAAGAAGATGAGGGCGATATTATAACAGGTTTGTTGTTCAAAATTCGTCATAGTTATAATTTCAACCAAAAATGTATTTTAGATTCAGAGAATCACATCATTAACCATAATGTAGTCTCTTGGCGTAGAAGAAAACGAGTTCGTTTGTCGGATTCAAATAAAAGACTAGAAAACAAAATAAAACGTGTGGCGGGGCAGAAATATCTGAAAATCTGGAATTTAGACGTTTATTTTTAATTACATTGTAAAATAAAGTTTAGTTTTTACTCCTAGATTTATCGAAAAAATCAGTTTATTCGCTTTCCTGTAAAATTGTGATTTTTCTGGTAGGGCTTTTTTAAAAATAACCCTCGATGTATTTCATGTTTTCATTAACGCTGCATGTTAAATTCTTGGTTCCCTAAAAAATATTGTACTAATGCCAAATATAATTTTACGCAAATTTGATTAAATCGAGGTTTACCTGTATGTATACATACTGTTTCTTACAACGTTAATTTTTTTTAAAGATTTTAAAGTTTGAATAAAACAAAGGTAAATAATGCCAAATTTTTAATAGTTTAATTGTTAATTGGCCATCTCTTGAATGGAATCGCGTGACTTGTTCAAACTTCTGCGATCGTAGATGCTTGCAGGGCATAAACAAATGTAGATATATGTATGTGATGTAAAAAAGTGTGTGTGATAGCACATGTACATACATGTTTCAATGCACACATACTTAGAGTAAAGTGTGCCATAGTGCAAAGTTAATTCACACGTCACTGTTACCTTGTTTCTATGATGCGGGCGTTGTTTGAGGTTGTTTTCATGTTTTTCTCGACTTTATACGTTTTTTTTTGCACAAAGTTCTATTTTTTTCTTTTTTTGGTGTAGAGTTGAACTTTTACTTGTACTTTCGTTGCAACATTGTCTACTGGAGTGAATGTGTTGTTTGTTGCGTAAGCCTCAGCGTGCTTTTGGTGGTATTATTTTATTCGTACAGTCACTGTACAAATATATAAGAACGAATTTTTTTACTTCATTTTGTGTGTATGTGTATGATGTCGAGCGTGCATGATTGTTGTAATGCAGCTGTTATGTTCAGAATGCCACATTAATTTTAAATATCTTTTCGCATGTTCATCTTTATTTCATGTTTTCTTTTTTTTTTTGTATTTGCTTTTTTTAAGAATTTTTTTTAAATATACAAAAAATGCAATTTTGTTAATCTACAGCCTGTAAAACGTGCAGTTAGTTTTAAGAACGCGCTCAAGGACATTTATTAAGAACTCTTAATGCGCAGGAATGTTGGAAATAATCAACAACAAAAATTAAAAATATTGTGCCCGGTGAGCCACTGAGCACTAACTTGACCGTCAGCGTGTAGATTCGATTCCTTCAAAAGAGATTCGATTCCTTCAAAAGAATCTAGTCTCTTTAATTGCAACAAGCACAGTTCGTACCATATACTTTGCCCCCATATCGCATCCGACATTACTAGATATGCGGTTAAAACAAAAAAAATAGTATATTGGGCATGAATAAAAGAATTTCAAATCTTTTTTTCAGATTTTATTAATCAAAATGGTATTGATTTTGGCCAAATATTAAAGAGTAAGTTCATTTTGCCGTTTTCCCCATCTTGTGTTCCTTTTTCTTTAAACCTTAAAAAGTAGTTACTTTTTAGTTTTCTGTGTGTTGGTTTTAAATTTTGATCACGTATTTATGGCCATGATGATGCTGCTGTTGATACTTTTGGTGATATTGCGAAAAATCCTTTACATTTTACTAAACCAAACAAACTCTTTTAGGTTTATTAGCTTTTTTGCAATTTGCAAAAGCAAAAGTTTTACATACTAAAAGAACTCGACGTCTTTCTACTCTTAATTTTGAAAAAGAGACGAATCATTAAATTATATATTTCAGTGTTTTTTTTCTTTTGCTCATTTCAAATAGTTGTTAAAATTTTGAGTCACTAAAATGAGATTGTGCATAAAATTCTTTTACTTTTAAAGATGAGTGCTAACATTTCAATGCATTTTGGTACATATTTCGATACACACATATGCCAGCATTAAAAATGTGAGCGACACAGCATTTACTTAGGCCCTAATGATTCTGTTATTTGTACTTGAATGGCGGCATATGCATTTAAAAAATTTATGCTTTATAACCTAAGTTTCAGCTGTCCTAATTAACTGGGTAAAACTCATCTATCTGGTCTAGTCATTGCGATTTCATATGCTTGAAGGGCATCTGTAGAAAACATTTATCAACACGGGCGCATTTCTATCTCAAGACATTATTATTTCTAAGCACACTTTGTTGTGGCATTATTATAATGACTATTGCAGCAAAACTCAACTTCTACCTGACTAGCATTTCAAATGATTGAATAACTAATACAGAGAGTCTTAAATTTGAAATATACTACTCTTATACATACACACATACATTCAAGCATTTATTCATACATGTGTATGTTTATAAGCAGTAGTAATTGTAGTGCATAAAACTCATACAAGTGCTGAAACACAAACATCCGTGGTCGTTTAAACGAATAGTCTTAAACTTAAATTTTGTTATGATCATAGAACTTTAAGTAAACGTTGAAGCAAGAAAAAGATAAGAAGAAAAAAATGTGAAATAAAAATTATTTCTAGAATTCGGACAGCATATTTTTTTTTCAATAAATGTGTTACGCAGGATAAAATAAAATGTGAAAAAAATGTACGAAGCGTATTTTTCCTCTTCAACAATAATTAAAATTGTTTCATAATTTTTTAAATAAATATCGTTGCCCATATCGCAATAGGCTGCTTGATGCCATGATTTTTTCCTTTCTAACATTAATTGAAATCCTTTAATAATTTAATAAATAAATATTGTTACCATAAACGCAAAAGGGCCTAACAAATAAATAATCGACTTTTTCATTAAATTTGATGTATTGCACCAGCACAGGTTGAAAACGAGTAAAATCTATAACCTTATAACTCCAAAACTAAAAGAGATATAAAAAAACTGTAGTACTTATCGTTGTTCTTTAGAAAAATAAGTGGACAGGTGCCTGGTACTTTTTTCAAATTCGGCTATTTTGAACCACGAAACCTAGAAATAAAGTTTATTCCACATTCGAAACTTATCAAAAAAAATACGAATACGAATTTGGTACTTTTTCGAAATTCGAACATTTAAGGGGTGAAAATCGTAACTATTTTTGGTACTTTTTTACAAAACCTTTTCTCCATTTATTGGCATATTCGTACTAAATTATGGGCTGCCGCTACAATGGACTGATACTTTAAAGGGGGAAAAAATAGTATCCAAAAAAGAAAATACGGGAAATTTGATATTTTTCTTTAGCTTTTTGGTTCTACAACTGGTATTTTTTTTTAAAAAACTTTGGCATAAAAACATGTCCACGAAGGAAAAGGAAAAAAGACGCTTCCGAAGTAGCGGGTTAAATTCTAGTATAACATACATTTCTAAAGGCTACGGAGCCCCTGCGTTCATGTCGACTTTTTAGAGTACCGAAACGGTCACGTTTCAAAAAATTTGCTAATCCTTTTTATTTGTGAATATAAAAGTTGAAACATATTTTGCTTTTGTCCATTCATGAACGAAATGATTCAGTTTCTTCAATTTTATTCATTTTCATACAAAGGCAAAGAGAACGTGAACAATGGTTTTCATATTATTAAAGTTTTCAGATATTAAACTTATTTTGAAATGTATTTAACATGTGGATTGTTAGAAACTGTTGAGCCTACGAGAACGGTCCAGAATTAGGCCGCCTTGACTAACAGATGGTGGTAGTAGTTTGAGAACATTAATTTAGAGAAAAGTGGCAAACTTTTTAAATATACGTTTGAACTTTCAAGGGAATTAAGCCCGAAAAACAAATCTTGTTAATTAAACATTTTTGTGTTCCCAAAAATTACTTTGATTGATTTTCTTGCGAAAACAATAAAGGAAGTTGTTTATGATTTTATTTTGTTTTCTCTTGACCTACTTACAACTACAATTAATGTTTGGGGAACTCCAACCAATTGTAGTAAGGAATGTAAGAAGAGATAAGCTCACTGTTTATTGTTGATGATTTTGTTTAAACTCTGATATTATTACAAGTAAAACTGTTGCTTATAATTCTTATTCACTTAACAGTTTTATTTGCTTAATATCTTTAGTTTTGCCAAAATCTTTGGGTGCAGTTTCCTGATGATCTGGCCTAAGCAAGCAGTGAAATGCGCATAGGAAAAGCTTATCCCATCAACGATAAATTTCAGTGTTTTTATCAATTAAGCACGACAAATAAATCTTGTTAATTTAAAATTTTGTATTTCGACATCTATCAATTTCGCTTAATATTTTAATCTTCGAGGCTAAAAACATACATTTGCATAAAATTCCGCGTCCTAGTCATGACAAAGTGTGATTTATTTACCTTTTTTTTTTAATTAACCCTAATTTATATTTAAATATTAAACTTGAGGCTTAAAAGAGATTATACATTTGCAATAAATATAGAATGATTAAGCAAACTCTCTATTCTTCTAAAGTTCTAATAAAAAATTCCGCAATCGAAATTTTCTCATTGCAAAAATTTTGTTGCGTCTTTCATTTAAGACCACACAAAAGCAAATGATTTTTATTCAATACAAAAAACGAAACAAACATAACACAGTACAACATTTTTTAGGTGATTGATTCGGGACTCAATTCTGATAATTGGTTATGAAAGTAGACCCAAAAATGTTTTTTCTTGGGCAAAAAATATTTTTTTTCTTCATACATTTATTTATAACTGCGAAACTGTTGCTTGTGTAGCGAAACGTTGTATGAACAGATTAAAGGAATTGTAATTCTTATTTTTTGTTCATTTGTTTCAGCTTATTCGGACTAGTGGTTCTCGAGTTATGACAAACAAAAGAGCCTAAAACGTGACAAATTCCCCTATACAATACTTACTAACTTCAAATCATTTTTTATTATTATTTGATGTACCATGACCAAACTAATGAAGCAGAAGTTCTTCTTTTTGGGTCTGCTTTCATAACCAATTATCAGAATTGAGTCCCGAAATCATTATTGTTCTGTGTAATTAAACAAATTGAAAGCGTGGTTTAATTATTTCTCTTTAAAGGTCACTCTTAATGTCTCAAGTATAGAATCAATAATGGAAACAAAATGCTCACGTTATAATAAATGTAATCAGGGTTGGGTATTAAAATACTTGTATTTTATTTTGTATTTTGAATGCTGTTGTAAGGGTGACCGCTAGCAACCAATGCTTTTGTTGTTCTTATAAGAACAATAATATTTTAAGGTGTTACAAACATTTGCAGAAACGCATTGTGGTGTGGGTACAATATGTTGGCCCATACTCCGACTAACATCTCTAGAATTCTCAAATATTTATGTGAATTCCTACAGTTGGCAATGCTTAAATGAGTGCAAGGCGAATTTACAAGGTTATTTACAATTGTTATATTGTTATTGTTTGCTAGCAGACACTCGATTTTTTTTTTATAATTGATTAGTTTGCTACAGTAGAAGATCAAATTCAACAAATACCATCAGCTTCAATACCGGACGTATTCATAGTTTTATTCACTAATTTTAACTAGATGAAAGTATTTGAAAGTAATCACAAATACAGTGATTTAGCAACTCTTGCTAAACTCTGCTTTTCTGCCGTTTCGGAGGAATTAAAACCAGTGTTTAAAAAGCTGCAGTTAAGATAGTAAATGTCATAAGATTGTGCCGTAACTTTATCTTCTTCATTTGTCATTGGGCATAAATAAACTGATCCGTTAACTTCTGATTCATTAAATGAAAACAGTCGCAGTCAAGGCAAAAGCAAAAAACGAAGATGGGACGTTGTGTTTGTGTTTGTGTTCTAATTTTTTGTTTTAAATACTACATGTGTACATTGGTACATATACATATGTATTTATTTTAATGCTTAACAATCTTTTTAATTTTTTGAAATTAAATAAAACTTTAAATAATATTATCGTTTTCGTATACCAAATATGTATCGAAGATCTGCAATCTGTAGTGAAAAAGTGAGTAGAGATGAATCGTGACTCATAAATTCTTGTATTGAAGCCAGGAATAATTCCTTTGCTAATACATATCACCACAAAAATCAAAATCCATATACAACATGCAAAATTACATTTTTATATGCAGCATTTTTTGATTGCAGATTTTACACCATTTGATCTGAGAGCAGATTTTATGCAATATTTGCAATAACACTTAGTTTGTTTAGTGCTAGTGAAAAAATCACTAAAGCTGGTGAAAAAAACATTGAAAACACATTTTTTAGCGTTTTATTTGGTGCACTGCTGATTCAAGTTAATATTGAGTGCCCAACCCCCAACTACGATTGTTACACAGTGTATATTTCAATTCAATTTTGTTTAAAATCAAATTTTAAAAACTGAATAAGTATTTCTATCCAATATTACTCTCCTAATAAGTGGCACTGGGTCACTCATTGTATGAGTCGTTAGGAGGCGTATGAGTAACATTTAATTTGCTTTTGGATTCTATTAAAAAAAACAATGTGTTTTGTCTTAAATATTTATTTACTTTTTGGTAAAAGCACATATTCAATAAATGGTATATTACGTACGTACGTAGATCGACTAGCGCAGGTGTTTGCTATTTCAACTTTGAAAAATTTCAAATATTGAAACATGTATGCATTAAAGGTATTTATAAGCACGTATTCTCCTAAAGCTTTCTCTTTCATCTGCATACTTACAAAGACACACATACATATGTGTGCTTGTATGTATGCATGTTTGTAGTTTAGCGCGTTTTTAGAACATAAAAATTAATGTTTACTTTATTATTGAACATTATTGAGAAATTTTAATGGTTGTAAAATACGAACGTGTGTATGCCGAGCGGGAGTTTATAACTCTGCACACGTGTAGCAAGTGCTCTGTGGAACAAAGAATACAAATACTTGCAACGAAACGTTATATACATATTTTGCATTTGTATTTGTGGAAGATCCCTTAACTGAATGAATTCGTTGTTTTTGAGAAGAATAAGTTGTAATTAGCAAGAAATGGTTTAAAGTTATATTTTAATGACTAAAATCAAAAATATATAAATGAAATATTTAATTATACTTTTGGCATCTCCTTTATATAGTTCTACATATTGATTGCTTAATGTTAAAAAGGCGCAACTCGATTTTTTGCTAATTAACATTGGAAGCAAAAATTTTTGAAATACAAAAAGTTTTAATGCATTTTTGCAGTTTTAAAATTTTTAAGCAAAGAACATTTGGCATTTGTATATCGAAACAAAAAAACTACTGAGTTATTTTGTATACTTAGCCATCGTCAAGCATGGGAATTATGTTACTCAATAATGGTTTAAATTATTATTGACCAACTGAAATGTAATACCAAGCTAATTTTATGAATCAACTCTTTGTTAGATGCTCAAATTTTCCCAGGTTTATGTATGTGAGTTTTTCCGGAAAAATAAGCCTGTAATGCGAATTTGATTTTATTCGCACACAAGTGTGTAGACTTAAGCAAGTAATACCAAAGTACATAAAATCTGGTGTTCTTAATTTGTTTTTCTGATGCTTAAACATTAGAAAATCTTAAACAGACGTGTTTTGGATTTTAAAAATCCCGTTCTCGTTTTTCAGCATTCGAAATGAATGTTTCATTTGAGAGCATTTATATTTATGGATTTTATACATTTGAACATTATGTACACATTTAAACACATTTGTATGTAAGTTTGTATATTTATATGCTTTTACACATTATTTTACTTCAAATGTATAAAGATTTTATTATTGTTACACCTTTGCCGGTTGTAAAAGTGTAATTTTAATGGCTAAACTGAGGAAAAAACGTATTAGTGCAGGCAAAATGTAATTTGTACAATATGTTTGGATTACTACCGATTACAACTCAGGAGATGCGTAGTTTACTTTAAAAATAATTTTGGTTTTTTGACAGGAAATAGTCCCACATATTAAAATGTATGTAAGACTATAAAGCATACCAAAAGTCATTAGTTAAGTTATTCCATTTTGCAAACAAGTCAGATTCCATTTATCGTTACGATTTTAATTCAAAAAAAGTGCAGATGTAAAGAAGCCTAGAAAATATTTGTGTGCAATTTGATTCCGATACTAAAGTGATTTTCTTATTAAGGAATTACTTTTAGTAAACTAACACGTTGGCATAAGGAAAATGTTACCAAGATTTACAAAGATGAGGGTATGTCAGCAAGAGTTATGGAATGGAAATACACACATACAAACATACATATGAAGGGTTCAGAACTGAACTGAACCATCTTATGAAATATAATATATATTTTTGAACTGCTACGAAATTCTTCGGAAAGTAACTTACCCAAGTCTTTATATGTTTATTTATTTTACCAAAAAAATATTAAAATAAAATTATTACATTTTGTTAACCCAACAAAAAATTGACCTTCAAACGTAGCAGGTTTGAAAGGAAGAAGTGAAAAAGTTTCGCTAATCGTCTCGCTTATGGAGTGCATGAATTTTATATTGCGAGTTACCATTTGAAAGTTTAACTTTTTTGACTCATAAACTTTTCATTGGACGCATACAAAAATTGATAAATTTTAGTAAGATCAGCTCAATTTTGTGTTTTTATTCTTAAATATTCTCCCTTACAATCTTGCTTCGTTAAAATTTAACCCAGTGTTGCCAATTTAGCATTAATCATGCTAGATTTAGCATTGTTTAAAGTCATTTGGCATGAAAAAACCCGATTAAGCATCAAGCATATTTTCTATAATTTTTTTAATTTTGTGTGGTATTTTTTTCTTTTAAATTTCTGTTTATAAAACCTATTCAAAAAGGTGCCACAAGGATTGGCAAAAAAAGCACCCAAAGTTAAAAGAATGGGGGAATGAAACAGATGAAAAAACCTTTTTGATTACTGCAAATGCGATATTGTTTCTTTATTTAGTGGCCAGGAGCAACATGCAGAAACAAGTAAGCACAAGAACGCTGCGGGCATAACTAAAAAGCATTCAATCTCTTTTAAAAGAATTTGTTTCAACTTTCAGCAGAGGCGGTATTAAGTTTATGTGCTGTGCACTGTTTAATTGCACCTGTCAATCATATGACAAACCTGAAGGACAAAATGCAGCATATTATAAGAAATGTGCTTGGCCCTTATTTTTATGAAGATTTTTCATATAAATTTTTTTTAAATTTTTTTTAAACAAAATCTAGCATTTTTCCTCAATAAGTTTTGGCAACACTGGTTTACACGTTTCTACTTTTGAAGGTTAAATTGTGAGGTTTTTGGAGCGAGCAGAAAGAGAGTTGGTACGGAAATGCTTGTACTCGGTCAGCAAGATTTTATTCGAAGGCTGCATGTAATTTTGTTTTCTTTTCTTTTTCTCTTTGATTTACTGTGAAAAAAATTTTTGTTGTTTTAAACCGAAACAAGTTGAAACCGATTGCTGCGTGTGATCGTATTGACAACTTCAAAAGGGAATTGAAAAGAAGTTGAGCAGTAAAGCCTAAAGCATATGAACCAAGACTTTGTAGCAAGGGACTGTCGTGGCCCTTTAAGAATTCGTTCACATATCTTCTCTGCATATATTATTGCGTAGCGCATTGGCGTCTGCTTACTTTTTAAAAAATTTACCATTTATGCTTCGCAAAAAAGGTAATATTAAAGAGGGTTGCTTCTGAAAAAAATTCAATTTATTTTCGATTAGGACGCATTAAGTATTTCAATCTTTTTTTTTAATAATAGAATTGTTTGTTTAAAACGAGAAATCTAATAAGTGGCACGATCTGCAACAACGGATTCTATTTGGATAAGAAATAAAAAAAATCATTATTGTATTGTTAACAATAACGAACTATTTAAAAATAATGAACTAATAAAGAGTAAAATTAATCTTTAACCCATTAGAAATAATTTGCAAACAAAATTCTTTATGACATTTTTTTTTTTTTTGTTATAAATCGTTTTCGTAACGAGATGTGAATACGGTCGATATTTACGAATATTGCTGTTGAAAAAACATCTAATATTTTTGCAAAATTATTAAGTTTAAAATCTAAGCTTTTCGATTAAATTAATTTGATGGGGGGGCAAATTCGAACCTTTGTACCTGTGCAGCGTAGCGAGTTTAGTTTTATTGGAATGTGAAGATCATCGATTAAGCTGCGTATTTTGTGCACTGAAGTAGTAAAACTAAAATAAATGTTGTTAAAGTGAATAAGTTTTTTGTTTTTTATTTATTTTGATACTAAAGCTGGGATGACACGATTGCCACAATGCACCAATTTTTTACACTTGTTGTTACCCCAATCTTGTGAGTGCACAACCAAATGGCTCATGTACCAATGGAGGACAATATTGTGATTGCTATGCAACCGCGAATCAATAGAAATAGCAAAAATGCACCAATATTTATTGTGTTCTTCTGAGGCAATCAAACAACATAATACGCGTCAATATTTGCCTTTTTTATTAAATTAACGTTTTTGTGTTTCTTTTAGTAAGAAATAAAGATAAAATTTTTTTTTAATTATTGCTTTTAACAAAATATGTATGTTCAGGTTCAGCATATGTAGCTGTTCAGTGCGAATATTAAAGATATTTACATACGAACAACGTTAACATTCGAAATTGTTGAACAGACTGTTAATTTTTGGAATTGCATATCTTTCAAAATTTGTCAAATAGAACTATTCAACGAAAACTTGTTTAAACAAACCAACTAGAACTATTAAACAAATTAAAAAGCTACCACAACAGCTGTTTTCGTTGTCAAGTAAGAACAATCGTGTCACTGTGCTGTACCAACTAGCGGCAATAAAATTTGTATAAAACAGGGCAATCGTGTGATTTCAGAATATTTGATTGGTGTAATTTTATTATTGTGCGTTAATAAAGCACAATCAAAATTATGTCATATTGGTGCATTTGCGGTAATCGCGTGATCTCAGCTAGCGGTACCAACATTTATTTCAGTGACAGCTGTTAAAATCGATTATTTCGATTTGCATTTCGATGAAATATTATTTATATAGGTACCCATATTCTTAGGATAATTATGGTAAAGAAAGTGCGTTATCGATAACAGCGGGAAAAGTTATCATTGCTAAAACAAATAATCTTTAATAAATACCCAAATAAATTCATGGTGTTTGTTTTTTTTAATTTGATTACATTTTTCAACGGTTATGACACAGTGAGAATTGAATATCTATCCGACTTTGACAGATGGGTGTAAAACAATAAATGCAAAATTGTCGTAACAATTCAGTTTGTTATACCAACATACAATTTCCTTTTTTTAAACCAACATCAATGAACAATGTAAATGAGTACAATAGAACACATGCATATATAAATATAAGAGTTGTTGTGTGCTTGTGTATGTATAGAAGTGTTAAAATTGTTTGTCTTCTAGTTGTATGAGCATTCGTACGAATACGAACCATTAAATGCCAATGTATGGTTTGGTTTTAGGTTCAGAAGCATCTCTCCGCTTTACACATACATATATACATACATACATATACATACATATGTGTACATACAAACATGCATGAAAAACATTTAAGCAAAAAATTGTTTTAATTTTTAAGTCTTCAATTCATATTGAAGTACAATGCATTCGGTTATTGAATGTGTGCTTTCACGTACATTTCATAAAAAAAACTAACAACATTCATATTCATATTTGGATGCAATTCATAGAATTGATGTATTTGTTGTTTGGACCAAAAACAACAGACCAGTCAGTCACTCTCTAATTGACAAAGATTTCATACCACATACATAAGTACGTACATATGTATGCATACAGTGTGCTCTACAAATACCTACAGCTGTGTGCATACAGGTTTGCATAACTATCCCAATAACACACATATCGCACTTGATCAAAAAGAGTGTATTAAATCAAATTCTAAAAAAATTCAGTAGAAGCAAAACAAATTTTAATTTAATATTAAAAGCATATGAAAAAGGATTTTTTAACCAGCCGTGTTCACTACCAAAAAGTTGACAAAATAGCACGATATTTTTACAGCGGGTAGATATGAATATTACATGTGCATTTTTTCCATAAAGTGAAAAAATTAAAATGTGGAGTTAACACTATCTTTACGATCAAGTGCGATCTGTATGTATGTAGATGTTAGAATGTTGTTGACATCAGACTTTTATATGGAAACTGGTCAGGTATTTGTGCCCAGTTGTTTGCAGTTCTTTTCTCTCTTTTCATTCCCCAACTTCTGTTTTTCTGTTATTTCCTAGAGGCTGCTGCCCTATTGTTTATCACTACTCTTTGCGATCCACTAAAGTGTTGGTGCGTGCCTAAATTCGAAAATAATATTTTATTTCCCAGTGATTTATTTACGTTTTTCGTTTGTTTTACAAATGTGTGCTGAATTTGTGTCTAATGGAATAATATTGATTATTGTTGGCTACTGGCATACTAAAAGCTGCACGTTAAAGTGGAGAAGTGATAAAAACTGTGTCACCATTTTGTTAAAAAAAAATTTATTTTATAAGTTACCTTCAATAAAAATTTAATTTAAAACTCCAAGTTTCTCAAATTTGTATTTACTAAGAATACAAATTTTAAAAACGTAACGACAAGTGACATGAATAACAGGTTGTGTGATTCTTTTTGGCAGGAGAAGATGTTCGCCAGAAGTTGATTCTTGCAACAATCAGTAAGAATTTTATTTCTGCCTGTCGAGGCGGTAAATTATGTAAGATAATTACCTGCTTTTAATTGCATTAATAAACATTCTTTCTTTTTCTGTTCGGAACATTGCTTTAATTTTAAATTAAATCATTTCTTTTATTAATAATTTTTAAATTTAAACGTAAAAGCACAGATAAGGAAATTTCTAAGTAATTTTGCCAAAATGTCGTAATAAATTTCAGTTTCTTGCACAACTATCACCACATTGATAATCTTTATATCATAAATTTTAATTGTTTTCACATGCCACTCACAGCAGAAACCACAAATTATCTCACATTAATTGCTTTTAAGGTTTTCGTGCAACTGAAAGAATTTTAAAGCAAACAATTACGAATACTCTACGACACGGTTAATTTTCACCTGCATGACTTTACGGTTAACTGATATCTGTCCTTTTTCAACTGCTCTTATTATGTTGACTTTTGTTTTATCCAAAAAAAAAACTAGTTTGCGAACCGATATTTTCAGACACAGTTTAGTCTATACTAACAATTTTTGTTAATGTTATACTGCTTTGAAATTGTACTAGTAACCAGACTATGAAATTCAAGGGTTGCAATTTGTATATTTTTATCTTGTTCTTTTTATATTTTGTATATAAATACAAATACACATTTTCAATTAAAAAGTCTAAGAATAATAAAACAAAACAAAGCAGAATTGCAGAGTGCATGAAGCTGAGTAGCCCCTCCAGCCCCTTCACCAAACCTCTCAGACCATTAAACACAGGAATTGCTGGAACTAAAATTGCAAGTCTGGACGATGACTTACTCATACAATTTTTGTCCGGAAAACATTTTTTTAAATGTATTTTGACGTCTCCCTTTCTAAGAGAGAAAAAATGTTTTTTACGAACAACTCTCAGCTTTAATTGGCTTATTTTTATATGTATTCCGAAAAAATTCGAACTGAGTTGCCAAAAGGTAAATTTTTCATACAGAGTTGTGTTTTTGAAATTAAATTGTGAGTGATCATCTTTTTTCTATGTATGGTATTCATGGGCAACCGCAAATGTCCATTTCATTTTCTTCGATTTTTAATATTTAACGCTCTTTACATGGTTCTAACAATTTCGAAAAGAAAAAAAACAATTTCGGTTTGTTAACGTAGCCGATAGATTAATCTAGAATGGTTTTACGGCTTTCTTGAAAAATTTGATTTTTAGCCACTGTAGTACCACGACCTTGTTAAACTAATAGTACATACATATGTCAGTATTGCTTTTCCGGACAAAATTTCCGGTAAATTTTCCAGTAAACTGTGATGCAGAAAACTCTCAGTTAAAAGAATTTGCCCGAAAAGCATGGTTGAATCTATCTTAAGAGCAATCATTCTCAAAATTATATTGTTAATTTCAACAATATAAGTTTTTAATACGTACAGTGTCTGTCAAAATAATAGCACTACTTACATCTATTTTTTTTTTTATCAAGTTGGCAACGGTTAAAGAGCCACCACCAGCATATTGTTGACCTTCCAAGAAGAAGGTGTTTAGAAAATCGAAAGCAGTTTTCATTTTCTTGAACATTTCTGGGTCAGCAGGGGCCTTGGCGAAGACTTCTGGATAGTAGTAATCAGCAAAGCTCTTATACAGGGTACCCATATCAAAGTATAAACGCTGATTGATGACGACACGCTTCTTGGGGCACTTGGGGAACAAGGAGTCAGTCTTACCGTACTTTTCAACCAAGTAAACCATAATGGCACGAGATTCCCACAAAGCGAAATCACAATCGACCAAAGTGGGAATTTTGTGTTGGGGATTCATTTTTAAGAATTCGGGTTTCAAGTGTTCGCCAGCTCGCAAGTTTAGCAATTTCTTATTAAGCTCAACACCAACCGCTTTAGCAGTCATCATGACTGAAATATGGAACTCAATCTCAGTAAAAAGATGGCAGAACCTCGCAAAGTTCATGCAACAAGGCATACAAAGTATTTCCATATTAATTACGAAGTAACAAAGTTAAATGCTTTAGTTTTTCATTTTTTTTTTAACCAACTAAGTTTTTGCATAAGAATGAGATAAAATGCTGTTATTCTGACTGATAAGTTTTTTAAGTTCTTCTGTAAATTAATGAGAGTTTATTAAACTATTAAAATATTGAAATAATAATATTTTTGTCTTGATTAGAATTACACCAAACATCTTGGCAGATGCAAGTGGACTTACTATAATTTTGCAGTTGGTGCTATTATTTTGACAACAGCTGTATGTATGCTAGAAATGTGATAGTTCTGAAGAATACTTTAAGTTGCAAATTTGACTTGTTGCAATAAATACGGCAGTGCTTTTGCCAGCACTTGATTGTGCTCAAGCACAATTAAGATTAAATCAATTTCAGTCGTCACTACAGCAGCGACTTAAGGCATATAAGTTAATTGACGTCCGTTTTGGTTTGCGAAATAAATTATGCATATTTGTATGCAAACGGATGAGTAGAAAGCTGTCAGAACTCAAAACGTGGTTAAAATTTATGAAACTTGGAAGAGTATTTGACTAATGAGCTCATTCAGTGTAAAGCATTTTGCCAAGAAATTAAAAGTGCTCAAAATAGAGAGTTTTCTGAAGAGATGTGAATGTACAGGTAAATTTTAGAAAAAGGAGTAATCGATTGATTTCCCAATGTAGAAATCACGCTTAGAATATATCCAAACCTCTATGGTTGAATTATACCGATATAACGGTATCGGCATTCGTTGCATCCCTGGTACGAGTATTTTTGTATTTGTTAGACAAATTAAAAGGTGTTAATTTGCGCCACTTCCAATTAAAAATACAGTTTTATTCATTTTCTAAGTTCAGCAGTTATTTGATTAAATAATTAATGTTTATATCTATAATTTTAAAAATTAAGCATGTAAATATGGAGGTTTATAATGCGCCAAATATCAATGACAGCCTCAGGAAATAAACAAAAACTATTCAAATGCTTAATTGATACAAAATCATAAGAATGTATCTACATAAATGGCATTTTTTATACCGACGACTTAAATTAGCTTAAAGAGTAAAGCCATGTCTTTATAACTACATTCAAATGTGAGTGTACTTATGCACATATGTATGTTTTTTTTTAAAGTATGTGACATAGAAACAAGAGCATGTTCTACAAATTTATGATAAAGAGAATATGAGCATAACTTACGGAAAATAATATTTTTAAGATACACTTGCAAAAATAAGCTAAAATTTAATATTTTGAATATTTAATTGAAATTTTATATTATGGGCACCACTAGTTAATGAATACGAGTGTTAAAAAATTACCTCTTTTTTAAATTTTAGAGGCATAAATAAACTTTAACCCACGGGTACCACGGTAGGTTGGTTGGTAGTGAATTAGTCTATCAGTTCGAGGGTTTCGGGGGCGAGGGTTGTAATTTCAATTTTCTCGTTTCAAATTAAAAATATATTTTGTAGTTGTATTGATAGTTCGTAATAAATAAATAATTTTACTCCAAATTTTCTGGTTCCAAGTTATTTTTAAAAGTGTAAATAATAAACAAAAACCAACAGAATTGTATACCTAAAAATAATAATAATTCCTTCTTTGTAGTTGAATAATAAATAGAATAATCGGTAAAAAAAAAATTAAATTGGGGAGAGCAAATATATACATATGTGTAGTGCCGCTGTAACGCGCACTTAGCAATAGTTTTTTACATCTGAGGGATACCGCACGTTTTCTTTACAAAAGTCAAAAAATAAAATTGTAGAAAACAATTGATTTTATCGTTGTTACGTTTGTTTAATTTATATTTTAATACTAATTTACACCTTTCCGCTGTGAGTATGAATAAATGTACATACGAGTATGTATTTGTAGGTGTAAAGAAAACATTTGAAGAAAATCTCAAAGCAGCAGCAAAAAAACAAAAAAGTGCAAATTTAGGTGACAAAGGAGATGTGAACTGATGGTGATGATTTCAAAAACAAATACGAGATGCCAAGAGACACAATTTACTTGATTGAATGATGCGAATACATCAAATCAAAATCAGTTCAATAGTTAAACACGACGGACATGTTTGAGAATTCGATAATAGAAAAGTGTTAAGATAATAAAATATTGTATCTTTGTTGCAAAAAGAAAATAAAAGAGAAAATATGTCAATCCATTCATCTCGTTCGCTAGTGACATCTCCTCTGGCGACGACTGTGCCAATGGAGCAACACCAGATGTTGCGGGAAAATCTGATATCGAAAAAACCCAAACAAATTGTTTTCACCACTAAATCGGATCAATCAGCGGGACAGAAGGCAAAAAACTTTCTTCGCAAGCGGATTTGTATACTCAACTGGATCGGCAAGTACAATGTAGAGTGGGGCATAAACGATGCTATTGCTGGCATAACCTTGGGCCTAACTATCATTCCTGAGAGTATAGCTTGTGCTTTGCTAGCAGGATTACCAGCCCGCTATGGCTTGTGTTCGGCCTTTATTGGTTGCTTCATTTATCTCTTCTTTGGTTCAATCGACAATGTTATTATCGGTCCTACTAGTCTGGTGGCATTGGTCAGTGTTCAGTTTACAGTGGGCAAACCAATTGAATTTGCCTTCTTCTTAACATTTCTGAGCGGTGTCGTACAATTGATTATGTCAGCTCTTCAAATGGGTAAGAAACCTGTACTTTTAAGTAAACATAAAAAATATAACAGCGTCTAATAAATAATTGTAAAAATTCCGAAGTGCTTAATTAGAACACATTTGCTAAAGAAAAAAACAAATACATACTCATCAACTGCTAGCAATTTTTAGAGATGATCTTACATGCTCACTCAATCAGACTGTCATAGTAGCAATTGACAAGATAATTTTTTTTTTTTTTTAATAGATAGAGATGTTGATTTGGCTGTGAATAATCTGGCAAAGTGGAGATCTAACTGTAGTATAAATTTCTCGTCATAAAGTGTAGGAATTCAAACGTTTACTCATGTGACAATTTGCATTCTACATAATTTAAATGGTATTTTTTACATTAAAATTGATATTGTAAACAATAACATGGAAAATTAAATCCAAACAGGTTTCTTATTTAAAAGATTAATTCATGAGATTAACCTCTAGGGACATTCTCAAAAATGTCATGCATTTATATGTGACATGTTATGGTGTGGAAGTCCTCACCATGCATTCTATGCTTTGCATACAAAGCTATCAGTAAAGTATAATCTGTGTTGCACAAAATCGTTGGTCGTCTTAAGGCGTTGAAAGTTTCCCATACGAAATACGTAGAGTTAAAAAAAAAACATCTTTACAAGACGCTTCCATTTAATTGAATTCCATTCTACATCTTCCGATTATTTCAGTGTCACCACTAGAAAAGTGGCAATCAGTTCTATTATTATTGCGGCACCACTTGCAAAATGGCATTTCTTTTGTAAGCAGCGTTACCGTCTGTTAAGATTTCCCGTTTTTTTTTTTTGTTTAATTTTATTTGTATATTCTGTTAAACAAAGTGAATTCCAAGTGCACAGAAAAAAATAAAATTTATTTCAATTAAAACGTTTGTAATATTAATTAAAAAAAATTTATTAAATTTTTACTAGCTAACAATTTAATAGTATAAATTAAACGTTTAATTCACTTGATTAAACATTTTATTCACTTGATTAAACGTTTAGTTCACCTGATTAAATTTTTAATTAAAACTGGTTTTATTTTTGATCAATGCTTTAATTAATGAAAAATTTTAGAGAATTTTTCTGTGTACATTTTGGTATTTTCTTTTAAAATGTTGGCACTTTTGTAGAACCATTGGAAATAATCGACCTTGGAAAGGTCCATTTCTCGAAAACCACTATAACGATTAATTTTGATTTAATTTTTTGCCATTCTGTTGAAAACACATCTCGCCCGGATCAATGTCATCCATATTTTAATACATAAAATCACGGATCATGGTGCTGTGACCGTTTTAATGACCGCAACGCGAGCTCCGGCTTCATATTTTTTAGAAACCAGCGTGTTTATCGTGTATTAGGTAACCCGTTACTTTAAAACCTTGCAGCATTAACGGACACCAACGACAACCTTGATTTTCCAGCAAAGTTGGGGTTTATCCAAGTTTCTGAATTTCAACAATTCAGATGATCAATTCTTGAGATAAAAACGAGATTTTCGCTTCCTGAGAGAAATAAATGAGTGCCTTATTCGTGTTCGGGCGCCTCGACTTACCTTAAAAACATCTCTTAAAATTGTTTTATTAAGTACAAAAATTATTTATTTCTGATCGTAGTCCCGTTTAAACTCTACACTCCTCGATGCACATAATCTAAAAACAGTTTTTTATATTTTCAGGATTCATTTTTGAATTTATTTCGACACCAGTTATAAAAGCATTTTCATCGGCAACTGCAGTTTTAGTAATTGAATCTCAACTTAAAGTGCTGTTGGGCATTAAGTACTTAGTGGCGGGGCTTATAGAATCAGTGAGGACCCTGTTAATTAAATACGAAGAAGCAAACTTTGGAGATTTAGTTTTGGGAATCAGTGCAATACTATTTCTAGTTGGCTTCGAGGTGAGTTGTTTTCGTGAAAGGTCTTTTTTTTTTTTTTAAAAAAACAACAATTGGTTTTGCAGTGTTTGGAAAAACTAAGTTACAATTCGAAAGTTAGTAAAGTTGGTCGCATATGTTGCCGATACCTGTCATTTTCTCGCAACACTCTAATTGTTTTGATTACGGCGATGGCATCTTACATTTGGCTACAAGTGGATTCCGAAGTACCGTATGCTCTAAGTAAGAATGCTCTTTCTGGCTTGCCCAACTTTACGCTGCCAGCTTTTACTATACAGTCTTCAGAGAAGACTTATACCCTTTGGGACACGTTAGTTGAACTAAATGTGGGCATAATCGTTATACCGATAATTGGTGTTTTAACCAATATTTCGATAGGAAAATTGAGTAAGTAAAAAATTTGCAGTACTCTCCTACATGCACTATATTGCTGTTGAATATATAACTTTTGTTATTGTAGCCCCCAAGGGAATGGTGAATAGTAATCAAGAGTTGGCTACCTTGGGCTTGTGCAACATATTTGGATCTTGTGTGCAGGCAATGCCTTCCTCTGGTGCTTTTACGCGTTATGCAATCAGTTCAGCATGCGGCCTAAAAACACCAATGGCAAATTTATACTCAGGTAAACTTGCAGCCTAATAATAAAATGTTTATCGTTGTTATTAAAATGTAAAGAAATTTTCAGGTGCAATTGTTTTGTTGGCTCTCAGCTATTTAAGTCCATATTTCAATTACATACCTGAGGCAACATTGGCGGCCATACTGATTTGCTCCATCTTCACTTTGCTGGACTTTAAGCTGCCTATGCGTTTGTGGCATCAATCGAAACGTGACTTTTGCATATGGGTAGTGTGTTTTGTTGTTTGTGTTTTGTGTGGTGTCGAAGTGGGTTTATTTGTGAGCATAATTATCAATGTTTTACATTTGCTGTTTTTGTGGGCTCGTCCTGAAATTGCTGTTAAAATCAAGGAGGTACATTTAGTGCACTTAATCTCTTTCAATTGATTTTCTATCCTCCCGTTCTTTTTTCATTTGACGTCATATTCCCTTTCTTTGGTTCAACTGTAGATTGATGATATGCAGTACATTTGTGTTACGCCTGGCAATGGCATTTATTTTCCAGCCATCAATCATTTGCGTGCCAAAGTACTGAAGGCCGCCACACAAGCCGAATTCAAAATACCTGTAGTGATTGACTGTTATAAAATTACAGGTTTGGATTTTACAGCTGCTCAAGGTTTAGTCAAACTAGCAAGTGGCCTCAGGTCGGATCAGCAAGAAGAGGACAATGAAACAGCAGAGGGTGGAAATGGGGGAGGTGAAGCTTTACTAATTTTATACCGAATGGAAGTGGCTTTGCAAAAAATTATTGACAACGCCGACAATCTGGTCTATTGCGAGACAGAAGAAACAATTAGAGAATTCTTAACCCAAGAATCTTTACGCAATGGCTTCATCAATCTTAAGGAGCACATAAGAGCCTCCATTGACTTGGGTTATAAAATCGATGTTGAATAACTGGCAACTGGGGCAGTAAAACTACTCACATCTTAAAGTAACAATAAAAAAATACCTTAGTTATTTAAATTTAAGTACCTACCACATCAAACAAAGTAAAAGTTTTTTTCGTATTTTAAATATTTAAAAACGTTCTTTGAGTACTTAAGCTGATTTTGTAATTGTCACAAATGCTAATGGCATCAAATTATAAAACGACGCCTCTACAACTATTTACACCACTACCACACAACTCATTTCACTTAAATCGCCATTCATATGATTCCTTCATGCCTGGACATTATTCCACATCTCCATATTCATCTCCAATTAATTCTATAAACACCCTGCCCTTCATTTCAGCGTCGCAATCATCGTATTATTTCTGTGTCAGTGTTTTAGAGTGTTAGATGGAAATTTTCAAGATGATAATGATGATGATGATGAATAAAAAACAAATAACAAAACAAAAAGCGGAAAGAAAAACGACATTAAAAGCGGACAATAATTGCTGAGTTAATGGATTTCTGTTTACTTTTTCACTTAGCTGTGAAAAATGTGCCACACAAAAGCAACAACACACTGAGTGAACTGTCGGTGAACGTTATTATTAAATAGAACGAAAGATTAAAAAAACAACATCAACAATATTTACAACCACGACGGCTAAAAATGCGATAAAAGAGAAAAAAAAATTAAAAGCAAATGCAAATGCAAAGCACTGGCAAAAAGTAATTAAATCTCGCTAAAGTAAATGAATATTTAAAAAGCAGGAACAAAAATCTTTCCTTTTCAATTAAATTCAAGCAATATTCAATTTAACGCATTCAAACAAAAAGGAAATTTACTGGGTGAGTCCAGTGTTGCCACCAACGAAATGGAAAATTACACATGGATCATGCCAAAATTACACATGAAAATACGAATTAAACATGCCATCTTTTATTTCACGAGTTTTGTTTAAAAAAACAATTGTGTCTTTTTTAAAATAACAAAATACTTCACATTTATATTGAGATAATTTTTTTTTTTTTATTTATTTTTCCAGATATTTAAAGTTTCCATTTTTTGTTTATAATGATTGGAGTAAGTTAAAATTTTGGTCCATCATTTCTACGTATTCTTTCTTAAATGTGTTCTACAATTGTTTAAATTGCTCAATATTCTTTTCGCAACATTTGAAAAGATTAAAACAAAATAACTACTTGCAAAGTAGGAAATAATCTGTCTACAAAGAAATTTTTTCTATCAAAAACCTTTTGATAGCCAACCAATAATAACCAATAATGTTCTGGCTCCAAATTACTATAAAGCAAAAATTTTTCAAAATGTCGCGAAAATATTCTTGAAACTCCTTAAATGTTTTCTGCTGAGCATTACTTTCGACGGGCCTTCGGCGCTACCAAATTTATTAGATGGCAGGAGCATTTTATCAAAACAATATCTGGATTTTCGTCTTTTAACAACTTAACTTCTAAATTATAATGTCCAAACATAACATTAGGTGTATCTGATGCAAACGTTGAAACTAGATTTTCCCTTTTTCTATAATTGTACTTTTGAGAATATCAAACATTTCTCTCTTTGAAATAAAAAAAAAAGAATAATGTACCCGGGATATTTCGTCATTATAATAAATTGTGATAAAAGCTATGTAACTGCTGCTAAATGTTAGGAGCTAATGTTCCGACTATTTTTAGATCGGCTCTCTTTACGCTTCCATTCTTTTAATTACATTTAAAAGCTTTGCCAAGAATATTTAACCTTTTTACTTCTTGTGACAAAATAATAACAAAAATCAGTGCTACAAAACGTTAAAATTACAATCAATTGCACATGGGCTACACATGGAAACAAAAATTACACATTATATGTGTAATTACACGTAAGGTGGCAACACTGGGTGAGTCACAAGGTACAATTATTCCATTGTATCGTTTAGTACCACTCGTTAAGTACTTCATAATGAGTTCGTAAGATAATCAAATGAACTTTTATTTGGATTTCATTTTTAAAACCTTCACAAATTTTGAATTTTGTTTTTTTTTTTTTTTCAATAATTTTCTTACAGGTCGCGCTGGTAATTTTCTAAATTTGACTCGTAATTTAAAAATTTGTTTCCAAAACAATTATTCATAATTGAAAGTTTATAGCCAGCTGTGTTCTTTGCAAGTAACGATTAATTGAATTTTTTTATTTGTTTCTAAATACCTACCGACGAACACTGGGTCTTCCTTCAATTTAGAAATATTTTCAAACTACAGATCCTCTAACTGCACGTTCGCCTAATGATGGCAGCTTTAATTACCGTTATTGTCTTCCTTTTTTGTTTATTTGTAAGAAAATTTAACAATATAAAAGTTACTCTAGAAGCCACAAACACACAAGCACACGCGTACATACATAAATAAGAACGTGCACATATTTTTAGAACAAAGTTAAGGAGTCGACATAACTTTTGTTGAACATTATTTGGTCATTTATTAAAACAAATTGTTAATTATTTCTCGTGGCTTAAGACCAAGGACCGGATTTTTATGCAAATGCATATTTGTTGTCGTCAGTCTGAGATCAACATTAACTTAACATCTTTTCGAATCAAGAAATTTTAAATAAAATGGCATCGATTTGTAAGTGCATATTTTTGCATATTATGCTTTAAATGCATATTTTTGCATATATTGCTGACATTTCATATTTTTGGTGCATTTTTGGGAAAAAATGGGGAAAAAATATTTTGCAAAACACATCGCGTTTTGTCGCATATTAGGAGAAGTATCCTATAACAGCAATGTGGTTGAAATCAGTTGTGTATTATGCTGAAAATTTGGAACAATTCAAGGATGTGATGGAACGATGATAATGCAGTGCCAAAAAAAACAATTTACAAAGTATAAAATTTCGGATAATTTTTAAGTCTTCAAATTACGGATTTTTCTCTGTGACTATTGTAAAATTAGAGAAATCAAATCCATTGAGAATGCAAATTAAATTAATTGATAATGTCATAAATAGAATATATGCAGTTAAGGGAAACTTAAGTAAACAAATTCGTATCAAACTTGATAAAGTTTTTAGAAATAAAAAGGACACAAAACAATAACATAAACTGGTGACATATTTAATTGAAATTTTTACGAAAACAGCGTAGTGGAATATGAATGTATATGAAAAATTTTATATGAAGGTTCGCGTATCTATCTAACAAGTGACTTAATTTATATTATTGTTTTACTTAATATTTTGTGTTTTACTATATTTTTACTTCTGCTTTTTGGTGTACCTTATTTTCGTAAACGAGACTGAATTTTTAGGAGTTTTATGTTATTTTAATGGTTAAAAAATGTGTTAGTAAAAATTTAATGTGCATATTTTTTCAATTTAAAGCGCATATTTTTCTATTTTAAGTGTATGTTTTATGCGCATAAAACTCGATTTAAACTGCATAAAATTCCGGTCCCTACTTAAGACATATTCTTGTACATAATTTCCACAGTCTTTGTTGGTGCTCTAGATTTTTTCTTCTGTTACAGGGACTATCAATGCCGTTTGTTCTTTTCGTTGTTTTTTTTTTTTTTTGTTTTAGTCAAAATTAAAGTGAAATAAAATACAAAGACTGTCTTACAGTGATTCTTTGCTTGGTTTTTTTTTTTATTATGTATCAAAGTCGATGCTTACCACGGTGAACGTCGGATTTTCACAGCTCGTTTTATCTACATGAGAATTGTTCGTATGCTCAATTCTGGATCTGCCAGTACAAAATTTTAGACACAATCACTCTTTTTCGGTAGGAAGTTTGTGCGAGGGCAATGTGAAACGATGTACCAATTCTCACCATTTTCAATAATCTTTGCTACTTGACAATTTAAACGTGAAAACCAAATTACATAAAATTATCACGAAATTATGTAAAGTCTTCCAAAAACCTTTACAATGCTCACAAATGGACAGTCCCACATCGTTAGATCGATTCAGAAAGTGATTGTAAGTCGATAGGTTTACTAATTGGGACCAGAGACAATATTTTTGCGTGTTACAGTACAAATGCCTCCCGCTTAATGGTGCTGTGGACAGAAATAGTGATGTCATATTGGACATGAAATATTTGTTAAGTGTGACTTGATTCGATCTTGTAGTTTTTTTTGATTTTTTTTTAGTTTTTTTAAAAAATTAAAAATTTTGTAGTTATTTTTACTTTTTGAACAGCGATGTTGTGTGAACTTCAGAAGATAAAATATTTAATTTCCAAAATATCTTAGTTTGGTTTCGTGTAGCAATCAATGCACGTATAAAAAGATTTTTTTTTAATTTTCCAAAAATCGATTTTAAATAAAATATCATTTAATTAATTCATTTAACATTTGCGCTTTGGTGGTGGTTATTTGTTGTACACAAGCCACTGTGCGACATTTATTCCCTCTCATTGGCATTTAATTAAGCCCATTAAGTTGACATTTTAAACTTTTCAAATAATGCCAAGGCTTTGTGGCTTAAACAAACAAGTAAAAGATATTTCTATTTTATTTTTAGAAACTTATGAAATGTGCTTTGAACTTGTAGTTGAATGGCAATTAGAAAAATTTATTTTCAAAAATTTTGAATGAGCTTCTGATTATACCTTTAACGGCGATAAGTATGATGTAATGTAAGGATGATGTAATGCTCGGTTAAACTACATTTCTTTTTTTTAATTAAATGAACTTTTAGTGAAGTATTATTTAACAACACAAGATATAAATCTGATAGACAATTAAGGAAGATTTAAATTAACACACTGTGGAGTCTATTAAATTTTGAAAATAAAACAACTTTCACATTCAGCTGTAGTATTTTATCTTAAGAAATCTCAAACTGTGCAGTTCATTGCAGTATATTTCTTAAAAACCTTTTTTTTAATTTTTTTTTTTTAATTTTTGTACATTGGATTTTATTACCAATAGATATGTATGCTTATGATATATTTACATAGATATACATGTATACAAGTATTTATATTTATGAGTGACCGTTCGTTTCTTAAGAACGTGTTGAGGCTTTCGCACTTATCAACAGTTGTTGCTTGCTGTTATTTTATGGAATTTATTGCATCCGTATTTGACGCTTCATAAAAATGCTTTTATTTGTTTTAACATTAAATTTAAAAATCAATAGCCTGTTGAGAAAAAGGAAATGCCACAAATGAATGATAAAAAAATGGAGAAATTTATTTATAACGAATTATAAAAAAGACTGTAATTAACCAACGCAGTTGTAGAATATTTAAAATGTTAATAATGAGAAGAAATGCGTTAAAAAGCCATTTTATGCTTTTGAATGACACGAACAAAACATAATTAAATTGTGGATTCGATAATTACTAGTATGGACTACTAAATCAGAGCACTATTGAGTTGTTAAAAGCAGGGCTTTTAGTTTTTCAGTTTTTCACGTGCATAAAAATTTCAAAAAAAAAATTTTTCAAATACTTTCAAAAATAAAAAGTCTTTTTGATATTGGAGACAAATATTATGTTGGGTTCCATTGGCAGCCGTAATCAAGCATTGCTCCCGTTCCCGTTGCGTTATCATGTTACACCATATCCCAAGGGTCCAATTTTACCTGTCTGCTAATGTTCTCACTCAGCCACCTGAAGTGGATTCTATTCAAATCAATATCAGAGAGGTATTGTTCCCAAGGGTTCTCCTACCAAACAGTTCAAGTCTTTAATCTCCTAATGCCGTACAATGATGGATAAGATGTTCCGTTGACTCTTCCTCCTTCTCGTCAAAGCAACTTATACGTAAGTCATTGTAAGGAGCCCTAGCCTTTGGACGTGCCTCTTAAAGAGCCATTGGCCGGTTGATGATGTCTGGACAGCTGCAAAGCCATCACACCATCTCTGGCTGACAATAAGATGAAACTAGTGCGCAATAAGTTGCTAACTCCATCGGAGCGAAACTCCTTATGCTGAACCGTGCCTACGTACGCCAATTAATTGCATGCATGATATGGAAATCCCTTCATGCTATAGTTGCTAATGGCTATTGCCTTGACGACATAACATTTTACAGTTCCTCATAGTGAAGTAGATTTTATTTTTAATTTTATGAGAGTTAGTACAGTCAAGTACATACTAAAATCAAATAATATAAATTTTGCCAAAGTTTTTTTTGGGATTCAAAAAATTAATTAAAAAGGTTTCGTTTAAAAAAAAATTTACTAAAAATAGCTTGAAACTAGAAAATTTTGCATGATTCTTGTCCAAGCCAAAAATTACTTATTCTAAATACATTCATGTGTGGCTGGTTTAAGCAAAATGTTTCTTTATTTAAGACAAATTTACTAAATACGAATAAAATAAGTCAAAATCAAGATATTATTTTTTGCATTTCTTGTTTTAAGAAACGAAGAGTCTAAATTGCACTAGCAGAACTTTGTGTTAAGGTCTGTTGCTTATTTATCAAGTTTGGCTGAATTCCGAGAGTTGCAGACATTCGCTTTTGACGGGAATTCCCTCTAATTTTAAAATTTAATTTTTTACTATCAACAATGAACTACATTTAACATTAAATGGAACAAGAGTTGTTATATGTAGTGCTTAAACAGACTCTTCTTCAAAATTTATATCAAAAGATGCAAATCCAAGGTACCCTGAGATTATCAGAATGATTTTGTTCTGCACTCAGAGTCATCATATCTGATTTGACTGTAGCAATGAAGCCATGTCTTACTGAGTGTTTCAGGGTCAAATTTACCATATAAAGATTTGTTAATTTATTCGAAGCTCTGTTATTTTAAGTTGCTCATATTCCAATATTTTGTTTATAATTGAAAGCAGTAATAGAAATAAATAAAATATTGTATAGCAGCAACTACTCACAGCATATATGCACATTTTAAATCGAAGTCGAAATTGGAGTCAGGGACTCCACAGCCCTGGTAAAAATGTATCCAATTTGCTTATTTTCCTTTATAGGTTGGATTGTAAATAAAGTTTATGGTGAAAAAAATATCACAGCCAAAATTTTATTTTAAGATATCAAATGCAGTCAATATATATTTTTTTTAAAAATTCAACACACGAATATAGATTTGTAGACACATAAATATGTATACTACGCGTATGAAACAATTGTTGTTTTTATTGGGATTGACTAGATTCAATCCGATTGATTTAGTTAATCTTTCCTTTGAGTGGGTTTTCTGCTTTAATGCCTAAACTTACTGATTTCTTTTTTTATATGCGAAATTATATTTTTGTTTGTAATTTTTATGAAAATAAAAGGGAACGGCGTCAACAACTTGTTCTTTTGATACTCGTATTGTCGCAATTCAACTAACTGAATACTTTTGCCGCCTAAGGGAGATGTGTTTGTGTGTGTGAATGTGTGTGCGTGTGTGTGTTTACACAAGGACTCTGAATACTTAAATATGTGAGGGATACAAGGAAAGTTAAAAAAGCAAAGCTTAAAGGCAAAATATTCAAATGCACTTAACCAGAATTAATTATTGTTATTCCTCTCTACTTACAACTTAGTACGTACGAATTCGTATTCCTCTTTATTTTCAGAGGGTAGTTAAACGTCAACTTTTGCCAAAAAAAAAAAAAAACTAAAGAAAAAAATTATAAATATATTCCTTTTTACTGAGAACAAAAACGTACACCCCCGCCATGTGATTATTGTGTTTTCAGAGGGGGAAGAACAATGAAGAGGAATGGGAAAACGTCTTTCAACAGCATAAAAGTATCAGAAAATCAGCTACTTACACAGTGTACATTCTTGATATTCGTCTAAATGATTCTTATAAAGGAGATTGTCACTTTCATTGAAAAAGCATTTTTACTAGTCTTTTTATTGTTATTGGTGTTGTCTTAAGCTTTGTTTGTTGTTTTTTTGTTCTTATGTCAGTTGCCATGTTTGTTTTGATGGTGTTGAAGATGTCTGCTACACAAGGCAAAAGTATCTGTTTGTTTAGTCTTAAATGTAAAATTTTGAGACAAAGTTGTTGGCGTGGCGGGTAATTTTACCCCTTGAAACATTTTTATACCTTTTGCTACAAAAGCTTGTAAAGAGCTCGATAAACTCATTCCCAGTATTGATCTAACGATCTCCATCCGTTCGACTGTCCGAATAGTTCCATAATTTTACATCGCATACAAATAGCAAACCAGAAAAAAGCTTCAAATGCCAAAACTTCTTTATAAATGTTGGTATTGATTTAAATTTGTTTGCCCATTACTTTTATATTGGCTACAATTTCATGGCAAATCCTTGCTATGCTACATCCATTATTGACCACAAGTTCCATATAAAGATCCCGTCGCTATAATCAGTTTAAGTTGAAAGTATTCTAATATGGTTGATGTTGACATCAAAATAGAATTCTGCACAAAGAATTCTCTAAAAATGCAAGCTTTACAACATGATTGGGCATGGCACCTAGATCTGCTACATACTCGAACAATTGTCTGGATACTGTTGTGTAGGGTATCGACTATATATGTTTTCTTTTTAAATACATAAAGAATTGCATCGTAACTTCTTCAATCCAAGGTAGGTAGTACTTGAAAAAATTATTTATTTTTAATTTTAATGGCCAATTCACCATGTTCAGTTAAAACTAGCTTTTATTATAACTTTCAGTTAACAATATGTTTTTGACAGTTATAACTGACAGTTAATTATAACTGAATTATAAATTTACTATTTTAACAAGAACGTACTAAAATTGTATTATTGCTTCTTTTGGCTCTCTATTCCAACACATTGCCAAAAACCTTTGAAGGCCATTATCGGCTACAAATTTCTTGTTACATTTGCACAGTCTAAAGTTTTTTTTTACCGACAGTAAAAACCAGATTTAGCTTAACGTGTTTTAAGGAAAACTAATTTAATGGTTGTACCAAAAAAATTTTAAGGGCCGATGTTGAATGTGAACCACACCTAAACGACAAGTTTTTTTCTGCATTTCATTTGACAATTCTCAAAACTCAATTTGAACCATGGAAAGGCACAGAATCGAGCAACGCGTTAAAGTTATGCAGGCTTATTATTAAAATGGGCGTTCAAATCAAAATGCATATCAGCTTTAGTGATGAGGCACATTTTCGCCTCAGAGGATTCGTCAATAAGCAGAATTGCCACATCTGGGCGAATGATAATCCAAGAGTGATTGTAGAAAAACCAATGCACCCACAAAGAGTAACTGTTTGGTGCGGTTTATGGGCTGGCAGCATCATCGGGTGGTTTTTTTCTAAAATGAGGCCGGTCATGCAGTTACTGTGAATGGTGTTCGCAATCGTGAGATGATATCGAACTTTTTATGGCACGAATTGGAAGGTATGGATGTGGACGATATGTGGTTTCAACAGGGCGGTGCCACTTGCCACACAGCGAACGAAACATTGGCTCTTTTGCGCGACAAATTCAATGAACGATTTATCTCAAGTGGTGGCGATGTGAATTTGCCGCCATGATCACGTGATTTGGCACCGTTGGACTTCTTTCTTTGGGGTTATTTGAAAGAAAAGGTGCACGTTGATAAGTCAGCAACAATTCAAGAGCTAAAGGATAAGACTAGTCGGCACATTAACGGCAAAGAACCTCAATTATGCCTCAGCATCATCGAAAATTTGTACCATCGAATGGAGGTGTGCCGCCCAGGTCGCGGCGGCCATTTGGCCGATATTTTATTCCAAAACATAATTGAACCATACCAATATTATCCTAATAAAAAGAAATGACAACAATTTCCTCAATAATTTGTGTTGTATTCAAAATCAACATCGGCCCTTAAAATTTAACCACCCTTTACCAACTGCTTAAGTTTCAAATGTGAAAACTTCACAGCATCTCCGTATCTCCGTATCTCCGTTTTTACTTATTTTGACATCAACTAAAATGTTGAAAAGAAGGAAGAAATTTATTTAAAAACTGTAAGATGGGCTAACATTTCAACCAAACAATCTAAAGGCTAAAGATTAATCGTATCCTTGTCAGTATCAACGTTATTAAAGAAGTGGTGCCTCTGATTTCCATACTTTAAACGCGATTTTTTTTAAATATTTGCAAAATTCTTTGTTTGCAAATGCAATTGTTACTGCTGAATGTAAGTGCATATTAGGGTAGCCAGATATTAAATTCGGAAAAACAGTACATTGAACACAAAAAAACAGTACAATCAAGAAAAAAACAGTACATTTTTTTTTTGCGAAAACACAACTATTTATTTTAATTATTATATATTTAAAACTTTTGATTGAATATGCAACAATTATGTTACAAAAACCACTTAAAATGTGTAACGTCAAAGGAATGATTTCCGTTTTAAGGCATTTTATACGTACACGAAATTACTCCATTTACGTTTAAAAAAAAACTCTAAAACGAAGCATTTGGCCAAAATATTTTTTTTTTAATTTGAAGACAGGAAAATCATAATATTCCTGTAAGCCATATAAGAAAGGAGAAAAGCCTAACTTAGCTTAAAACAATTAACTCGTTGATTGTGTAAGTAGGACTTTCTTTAAGCATATTGGTATTTAAAGTAATTTTCACCACACACATAGTTGCACAAATCATATAGAATTTGAGAAAATGTATGTGTCCTAACTTAATTTTCCAATTTCAAACACCTGAAAGGAATTAGGTATTTTTATAAATTTTGAGCCCGGAGAATTTTTTAACTTTGTACGTTTTCAATTTCACGTAATTTCGATTTCCAGAACTTGCCCGAATATTAAAAAAAATTCTAGGAATTAAAAATAATTGTGTTGGAATAAGTATTTATTTAGTATTTAAAAAATATAATATTTTTAACAAAATTTCGATTTTGTTTTTGTCTTGCTCAGGTGTGTAAAGGAAAATACTATTGGAAGAGGTTGCCATAAAATCATATCGCACTTGTTCAACAATAGTGTATTAACTCAAAATTTTTCTCTTTTCTTTTTTTAGAAAAAAAAAACGAAACGTTTTATATGTATTCATATCTAACCGCTGTAAAAATATCATGCTATTTGGTTTACTTTTTGGTAATGAAACGGTTGGTTTAAGAATTCTTTCGCACATATGCATGCGTTTTATGTAAAATTAAAAATTGGTTTGCTTCTACTGAATTTTTTAATTTTGAGTTAATACACTATTGATGAACAAGTGCGATATGTCTTAAAAATAATAAGTCACCCATTATAATTAAGATTTCTACTGCGTATTTATGAGAAAACAATGACCACAGCGTAAAAAAGTCTTATTATTTTAGAACTTTTTTGTTTGGAACACAACATTTTTTTAAGCAATGTACTGTTAAATATTAGTATATTTTTTTAAAATATGACTTTAACAGGGTTTTTCTTAATATCTTGGTTTTTTGTGGACTGAACAAAAAAAACAGTACAAAAACAGTACAAAGTGTAAAAAACAGTACATTTGCGTACTGTTTTGGACATTATGCATAAAACAGTACAATTGCAAAAAATCAGTACATGTACTGTTAAAAACAGTACGTATGGCAACCCTAGTGCATATATAAATTAAAAATATTGTGTAATTAAATTTCCGGATACAAATTGAAGAATTTGTTTTACCAAAAATAAAAAAAAAATTAAGTACATTTTCGAACGAGCTTAAACTGCATAGATGCGTATAAAAAACAGATGTTACAACAATAAGTACTCAACTCCTGTCAAACATACAAATACATTCATTTTATACCCATACATCACTCACACAGACAAAGTACTGTACGCAAATATAAATTACATTAAAATAAAAGTAAAAAGTTTAGCACGTTCGTTGTATCTGTTGTTGTTTTTTTATTATTATTATTATTGTTGCTTTTGTTTTAATATCATGATATTTTTATTTTGGTTTTTCTATGTGTCCAAACTAAAAAAGAGAAAACACTCATTCACACTTGTAGACCTCGGGACCAACATATTTTGTTCATACTGGATAATAAAATAAAAATAAAATAATGAAACGAACATTATATGTTTTTTTTTTTTGAATTGCCGTTTCATCTAGAAGAACAAAAGAAGCTACAAAAGGTCCACCATCAACACAAACACGTCGAAGCCATTGATGATGATGGTCATTAAATTGTGGTCATTTGTATGCAGACAATGTTTATCAAACATAGACAAACCGGCTGTTGCTTTATATTTACCCCCACACACACACACAGACACTCTCTATTACCCAGCGGGAAAACTCAGAAGACCTTCTTACTTCAGGCCTGCTTAAACGTTTTTTGGATGCAATTGCTTTTCTTATCCAGCCGCTAAGGAATGCCTCATAGAAGGCCTCGGCTCTTGCGTATAAAAGATAAAAGATACACACTCCACATTCGCTTCTATGAGAATGAGTAACAGTTTTTGTATTGTTTTTTTTTCACAAGCAAAAACAAAATAATTTGTTTTTTTTATCTTTTTACCATTCTTATGTAATTGCCAAAGAAGCGAGAGCGGAAACACTACTCCACAATGAAAACGTGTGTAAAAAGATATGATTATGCAATGTAGCGAACAGGTCTTGTTAGTCCAAAAGAAGGAGTACAGAGGCCTTCTAGAAGGCATCCGTGTACCTTCATTTCCTCGCTGGGTATGTATCTCTATCGATCTTGGTATGAGTGCGTGCGAGTGCTTGTTTCATTAATGACAAGAGAACTTTCGGGGAATGGGGAAGCAGAAAGACATTATCCATAAGGATTACCCTGTCTCCAAGGATTAAATTAGTTAAGTACTGTTACTGAAATATGTCCTTCCTTCCCCTCTATTTTTGTTGTAAAGGATTATGGTTCAAATTAAAATAAAATTTAAGCTTTTGAAAAATTATAGCTAAAACTTAAAAATTTTAACCAGACATTACAAAACCTTTTTTTAATTTGAAACGCCCTAATGCATCCGTCGGTATTGGTATGTTCATCCATGGATTATTTCCAAAATGTAATACAAAAACAATTTTACCACAATTGGGGATTTTAATAAGCAAACACAAAAACAATAATAAATATTTTAAGAGTAATAAAGGTTGCAAGATGCAAAAACAATGGAGATTAAAAGAATCTGTTCGTAAGGATTGTAGCGTTTGGACACCTGTGAAAGGTACTTACTTGCTGTCGCTCCTTCTCTTCTACCCAGCTGACGTTGATTTTTAAAGTATCATAAACTTTGCGTTCATTTTGCAATTAAATTTAATTGAAAATAATCCTGGTAAACTAAGAAAATTAATCTTACAAAGTTTCGCCATACACAACCAACACAAACAAGCGACAGGCACTTAAAATATACTTGACTAAAAAGCATTAACAAGGAGAGTAAAACTAGAACTTTTTAAATATAAATTTTATGCGATAATTTATTTTTATTTTATTAAATGTTAGAATAGCAAATTTAACTATTCCCTTACTTACCGAGCAATAAATAGTAACGTTATCTTTAGCCCATTGTAGTGAAACAGACCAGAGACACTGGCGGAAAGCAAACCCGCAACACAAGGCCAAACAACCCTACCGCGTAATACAATTTATAATAATATGAAAGCAAGTTTTTTTGTAGAAAAAACGTAATTGATACCGCTTAAGAAATTTTGAGATATTCGCACATACAGTGAACTCTCTCATGACCAAATAGCAAAGAGGCCATTTAAATATGTTTAAAATGTAATTCTTTCCTTATGGAACGCTGCCGGCACTAGACAACAGTGTTCGTGGAAGTCCACATAAGGAAAGAATCATTTGAGGGAAATAGAACAGTATTTACAAAATCTAAAAAATCTAATCTTTCCTGCCAAAGTTTGATCCTTTATGGGTATTCAACATAGGCTTGGCACAGAATAAAGTAGTTGTCGTAGTAGCAGAAGCGAAAGAATGCTCTGTTGCACAACAAAGTTCAAAATTAAGAATTTTACGCTTCCACTTGAACTGCAACGACAACTATTTTTTGGATGAAACTATTTCGAAACTGTCGTTTTTAACTTTTGACAGCTTGCAGCGCTCTTCGTAATTTTTTACTACAGCGACTTTTCTGTTCCCCACTTTATATTTTTGGAATATTCTATTGATATGTGCGACAAGTACGCTTGTCAGTCTTGATTTACAAGAATTTTTATTTATTTTTATTTTATTTAGCACGAATTTTCGCTGTTCCTCAAGAATAAAGAAAACATTTGTTTTGTAAAGATTTCCAAAGCCCAACCAAAAACACGTTTTACTTTTTTGAATTTGTGTACAGTGTGCCTTAAACAAATCTCTATTATTTCATAATAAATAAATATTTCATCGTTTTGTTGTGTTTTGAGTTTGAAAACCTATCGAAACTACGCTTCCTTTATTTAACACTACACGCAAAGAAAAAACGATCTTACCAACCATGTTTCTATAAACAATAAAACAATAAAAAATTTATTTTTTATTACAAGTACATACATATACTTTGTTTAATATATGTATGTATGTTTACAGTACAGGAGCATATATTTAGAAATAAAATTATATGCAAACATTTAAGACTAAAAACAAAGTCAAACACAAACATCCCCTTATTTCTATTATCGCCCGTATCAATATACTGTTGAACAGCACTTGATAAAAATTCGGGGCTAATAATAAAAGTGTAGAGAATGTGTTTTACATGGTATGTACTAAACATACCTTTTGTGAGCAACTAATATTATTATTTTATTACAGGCCATTTACACCACAACGAAATCTAGTAGATTTCATTTGAAATCTTTCTTAAAATCTAGTGCGTTTACATTATACTTTTTTGACATTAGCGAGATTTTGTTTTTATAACAAAACTACTTTTTGTTACACATACAAACACAAAAAGAAACAAAGATTAAAACATTTGCATTACCTTTTATTTATAATTAACATCATTTGTTTTACCAGTATTATTTGTCTTTTTTTTGAGCCAATTTTCTCATTTTTTTTTAAATATTTTTTAACAGTTTTTGTTTTGTTTTTTTTATTAAAATGTAATTTTTTTCATAGGCAGGAAAGTATTTTTTAGTGCTAAATGAAAAAAACCATAGTTGCATCACTAAGTACTACAAGATTTTGAGTAGATTTCGTCGAAATCTAGTCACGAAGTAGATTTTGTCGAAATCTTGTCACGAAGTAGATGTTGTTTTGTATGGAAAATCTAGTCAAAAACAACTAGATTTCATTGTCGTGTAAATTGGCTATTTGTACACTCATAATATTCTGTACGTAAAATTAACTGAAATTGTAATAAAAAATAAATGAAAGTTCAATTAAAAACCGGTTTACCTATTTTTCATTTATTTTTAACAAAAAGTTCATTTAATTTTTACTGTCAAAAATTCAACACCATATTCAGTAAAAACGATTAAATATTCAGTTATTTATTAAAATTTTACTGTCAATTTTTAACTGTCAAATTGACCCCATATTCAGTAAAAACAATTAAATATTCAGTTATTTTATTAAATTTTCGTTTACTCCACAAAAGAGCCGAATTTCTAAAAATACCAGACAGACACCTGTCCGCTTGTTTTTCTTATAAGCGAGAGAGGGAGAATATTTTTATTTACTTACCCAGTTACACACGTTTGTTTTACTTTTGTTGTACTGACCACGTTGTTAACAGAAGAACTCTCAATTATAAGACACCAGCAGCATGACCGATATGGCTTCGCAATTATTTTACTCTTAAAATTTGATGTATTTAACTAAATTATTTTAACAAATAGAAAATGGGAATTGCTTACACAAAACAAGCAATTCATTTTTTATAGATAAGTAAAAATTAATTTTTGGTAGTAAAATTATATAAAATAACTGAATATTTAATTGTTTTTACTGAATATGGTGTTGAATTTTTGACAGTAAAATTTTATAAAATAACTGCATATTTATTTGTTTTTACGGAATTCGCGGTTGAATTTTTGACAGTAAAAAGTTAATGAACTTTTCGTTGCTTTAAATTACATTTTTATTTACTTTAACATAAAGAAGAATTTAACTCAATCAACGGACAATATTAACTGCAACTGAAAATCCGTATTAATATGCACTTAGTTTTTTGAATAACTGTTAGAATCAGTTAAAAATAAAATTGCTTGAAATTTTAAATGTTTATTTATTTAAAAATGACTGAACGGAATATTTCTTAAATAAACTACAGTCCGTTACTGTAATAATATTGTGAGTGTATAATTGAAAATATACATAAATTATAGTAGCAAACACATGACATAATTTGATATGTTTAGCTAAATCAGATTACCTTTAAAGGTTTTAAAGACCATATAATAATATTAAGGAGTGCGCACGAAAAAAAACTAGGCTTATAACTTTTACAATAATTGCAAAAAAATTAATAATATGTGGCTTCTTAACTCTTAAGCGTATGCGTATTACTGTGGTTCATACGGTGATTACGTATGCGACCTCGTGTACTGCAAATGTGTACGGATTTGTATTGAACTGCTAAAAGAATGTTCAGATTCAAATTTCTTAAAAGCCATAAGATTATTTTGTTTTAATTGCTTGTGTTTTTTGATAAATCGTTAGTGATCTAGTCTGTCTTTTTATACTCCAGCACTGTACTGACTGTTAGGAAATTATTGCGTATTCACTAACAGTCAGTTCAGTACAGATCTGCTTATTGAAAAATTTGGTTCCGTAATATTCCAAAAATTATGAGCTCTTCCTTAAGCCTACTTATTTCTGTTACACACACAATTTTTATATCTCAATATGGAACAACATAAATTTATAATTTCCCTATTTTGATAATTTTTATTTGAAAACAATATTGAAATAATAAGGAAGCAATGTAGAACCAATATTTTAGGCATTGAATTAATATTGAGTTGTTATTGAACAATATTGTCGTCTTAGTGAAATAATGTGGAAAAGTATACTAATGTGTTACTTGGCCAAATATTAATAAATATTTTATGTTAAATTGCATTAAGTCACCTAATAAGGCCTATATTATTTAATGTAAATAAAAAACTTTTCTTTACATTTTTTCCAACGTTTCGTCAATTATTTGTTGACTTCATCAGGGTAACGTCTATTTAATTAAAAAATTGTAATACATTTATAAAATATAAATACACCAAATATTTTTTCTTTAAACTTACAAATTTTCACATTAATAAATTATTATTGAAATTATATTGTTTATTTTAGAAATAAAATTTAAACAATATTGATTTAAGAACGAAACAATTAAAAAATAAGATTATTTACCTTCGATTTAATATTGAAATTCACACTAGTGCCCTTGTTCTGTAACTTCCGAGCAGAGAACCTTTTCGATTGAAACGGGAGAAGTGAAACAAAAATGCCATCAACTAAAGCAAACACCTGTTTTTCTCACTTGCCTGCGTCTGTTACATTTCTGGCGAGTAACAGCAGTCACGTAAGGAAATTACTCGCCAATGTAAAGAAAAAGTGTGTCTGTAAAATTTTTGTGAAAAAGTTCCCGCTTTAAACTGTCAAATAATCTCCCGAACAAAAATGGGCTGAGATGAAAAATGAAAAATGCAATTAACAATGACACAGAAGAGATAAGTATTTTGGTCTTGGTGGATTAATTGTTTTGCTTTTAACATTTTTGAAAAATAAACAATTTTTTTTAAGCCATTTTGTAAGCAATAAACATTAAAGGTGACGGTTGCATTTTCGCCGCCGTGATTGAAAATGTTCATATTTAGTAAATGTTGGTGACCGTCAACGATCTGTGTGACTGACGTTCCAACGTCTGCGATTTCACATCGGCTTCGAGTGAAATATTTTGACATTTATAACGTAACGGCGTAATATCGTTTTATACTTTTTTCTCACTTTTCGAGAAACACTGGAATATTTTTTTTACATCTTTTCGATTTATTTCCTAAAATGGTCACTTCATCTCCACTTTCTTTAAAAAACACAAAATTTCACAAGCTTATAAAGAAGTAATCAACTGATATGATTAACATATTGAGTTAAAGTGTTGCCATATAGATTTTAAAATGTTTCTTAATAATTTTATATTTTGCAGTTTAAATTTTAACTTAATTCTGTGGTCTCATTGTCTATGGGCAAGCTATTGAACAGTTTTTAACTTTGTTTTTACTTTAAAAAAATTGGAATTGGTCCAACTTTTTCCAAAAATTTTAGGAAACCACAGAATTAGGCATTTAAATTAAAATAATATGTTTTAACTTAAAAACAATGTTTATTGAATGTATCCCACGAAATAAAAAGAACCAACATTAATGCAAAGTTCAAAATTATTGATTTAATGTATTTCAAAATAATTTTTTTTATTGTATTGAAAATGCTTGAATTAATGACGCATTTTTTTTATTTTTAAACTTCAGCCTTTCCCACGGAGTGATTTCGGTTTAAAAGCTGGAAAGTTTTGCACGCATGGATTTTTCTTCAAATTTTTAATTATTTAATTTTTAGAATTTGAAAAATTGCGACAAAGAAAAGCACGAATTATGTGGTTTCACAAATAATAATTGCATACAAGTGTTTCTAGAACTTCTTTTATATTAATTTTTATTATCTGAACATCAAAAGTCTCCTTGTTTAGAGTAAAATAAAAAAAAATTTTAAATTAAAAATCTTCCTGGTGGAAATTTATTAAATGTTGGTTAAATTGAAAGAAGAGCAACCACAATTTTTACATATGTATGAGTATGTGTACGTGTGTTTGGGGATGTACATAAAAAGAGAAAACAAAAACTCAACATTATCAAAGGGGATACTTAAATAAATAATAAAAAAAGTATTACGATTACTTTAAACTCATTTCGTTAAACACACAAACGTACAAACTGGCTTAAAAAAAGTTTTTACAAGCAAAAATTAAAAAAAAAACTGATAAAGCTGGCAGTAAATGCGAGTGGAAACACAAGCAACAGCAAAAATATGTTAAATGGCAACAACACAAGTATAATTTTTACAGCCAAAAGTGAATAATAAGTTTAATTTTATTCTTGTTTTTGTAATACAAAATTTAAAGTAGGTTTATAGGCGCACAAAAACAGAAGTTGTTCAGACGCAGTGTTGCCAATTTAGCGGCAAGACTTGCTGATTTTTTCTCACGTTTAACCGTTTCCTTGGAATTTTTAAACATTGTTGTGTTGTATGTTGAAGGTCCAACATCCAAGATAATTTTAATTTTTCGTTTTCCAGTGATATTTCTTTTGTTTGTTATATTGATACTTAAAATGTAGTCATGCAAACAAAATAATATATTATGTGCAATTTAAGTTCAATAAATTCATTTTGCAATCCATGTTTTATAGATGGACACACTGTTCAGACTTAGCATTAACACAAGCGATGGAAAGTTTGTGTGATCCTCTTTTTGTTGACACAACAACACAAAAGATCACGTATACTCTTACAAAATATGTTAATTAATAATTAATGTTAATGAATAATAAAATAATTAATCATTGTAATCTTACGATTCGAAAACATTTTCTAAGCCGATAACGGCAAATTTTATATTTGCCCAAGCCGCTATGTCAATGGCGCATATTCAGAAATAATAACTAAAGTCGCAACTAGCAAAACAGTAACTAAAAAATAGTTCATAGATAGTTAAAGATCTTATTAATAATTCATAACAAGCTTAGCAACTGCTTTCAGCTGATTGAAGAAATGCAACCATGCACATTGGCATGTAGAGAAAACAAAATGTCGATAATATTTTGAACGATAAATACTGTAGTTTATTTAAAAGCTTACAAATTGAATAAAATTTGGTGCCTTAAAACACATCTCTAGTTTATTTTTGTTTTTGTATGGATGTTTTTGGACGCAGTATAAATGGACGTAAGTAGCAAATGTAATAACGCGAGTTTATTATTTACGAAATTATAAGAGTATTTATGGTTTTCTGTATTTTAGAGTGACACAAATTGGTCGCCAAAATTGTTTAGCTATTCAAATAAATTATAAGATAATATTAATCAGCTGTTCTTTGTATTTATTACACGCAAAGAAAAAACATGGTTGATGCAATCACAATCGCAAACTATCATTAATGTTTGTGGTTATGATTGTGTCAAACACGTCTTGAGTAACAATATATGTTCAGACATAGTGTTTTTAGCTTATTATTGTCTCAAACATATTATTATGCTCATAAGAAAAACGCAAACGATCATTCCAACCATGTTTCTATATTTCCCAAAACCATGCAAAATGTCTATTTCAACACGTTACATGGTTCGCACAATAAAAACAATAACAAATTTATTCAAAAAAATTTATTTTTTTATCAAAAATACAAATGTATGTACATAAAATTTGTTTTATAGATATAAACATTAATGATTTAATGATTATAAATTTAATGATTAAAGCATATAATAAAAAATAAAATTAAATACATACATATCTAACGAAAAACTGAGCATTAAAGAAATTTTTTTCTCAACGTCTCATTTGCTTCTATTCTGTCGCAAAGTTTACCAGCACTCATCTGCTAATTATTTAGTTTCTTTTTTTTTTTGCCGTACAGATAAATTCAATCAGCTAACTCCCAAATTTTTTCAATATTGTAGGTGTCTTTGGCTGCAAGAAAGACAACGTTTATACATGTTTGTATGTATATTTTAAATAATATATAAATAACTTACCTGTTTCAATAATTTAAGTATGTATCCCGATTAACTGATGCTCGCAGACTAAATACTCATTGTTTTTTTTTGACAATAAATGCTTGCTCATTTAGAGAATGTGTTTTAAAGCAAACAAAAATTGTGGTACTAAACATATCTTTTGTGTGCAACTTGTGTTATGATTTGAATTGTATATTTGAATATAAAAATATTTTAGTAGCAAACATTTCACATAATTTAATATGTTTAGCTAGATCAGGGTAACTTTTTAGGTGTAAAACACCATATAATATTATTATAGTGAATTTAAAAATGTTAAGGACAAAAAATATTTGTTCATGTTATATTAGGACTATAATTAACTTATTAGGGTAAACATATTAGGCAAATATGAATAAAAATGTTCGTAGTGACCATTTATTAAACATGTTTTTTCTCTGCGTGTAGTTAGTTGGCATTTAGTTACAGCTTTACCCATAATTAAGTGTAAACTTGCGCCAATGATTTTCAAAAACATTTTCACACAAAGTGTTGCTAAACAAAAATTAATATTGACTTGTATCATGATGCAGTATTTTTAACGGATCAGTGTGAAGTTGGCCATTGTTGCTTTATATAAGAAATTCCTGAAATTCACTTTAACCCCAATAGATCTATAAACTAAATGAATAACTGTTATATTAACATCCTCAACTCCCCCCCCCCCCACTCCAGTTTTTTAACTATAAATGCCTTAAGCTTCCATATAATTCATAAATATATAATTTTTATATATAATTCATTCCCAGAAATCGTTTCGATATGTTAGTGAACATATTAGTATCGAGGTGATTAGCTTTTATGTAAATAAAAACTAAGATGCCAACCTATTTAAACATATGTGTATAGGCATCAGCACATAACTGAACATTGCTCCCCAAAATCGATCATTACAACATTAATTAGATTAACTTATTTTCCATATGTCTAAACTAACAACACTGTGATGGAACTTGGCACTTTTACGTGACAAGGGGGCACCTGGCGTTTTAAAGTAATTCGGCTACGCTGAATCTAGTGATGCAAACCAATCTTTTAGGTTAGCTCTTTTTTCGAGATATACCGTTATTTCTAAAATAAGGGAGGTTGCCCAACATATTGTATTTCGACTCATAAAAATTTGAAAAATGCTTTTAATAAATTAAATCAAAATCTGTTTGCAACTTTTGATTTCATTCACAAAAGACGGAAAATTTCAACCATACAAATATGGCGGCTTAATGACGGGTCAAATTCAAGACAAACCCCACTTTATTTATCATATCCATCATCTATTTCTAACAATTTTAAAATTTTTTCTCACATTTAGATGGCAAACACTTATTGAAATAGTTTTTAAACATTTGCAAGCAGCGTAACATTTTTCGAAACGCAAACGATGCAGTTGTAATTATGATTATTTTTATACAAGAAGTAACTATTACACATTACTAAGAAGCAGCAGAGAAGCGAATACCATTTAAGTAAATTTTTAATTTAAGTTAACAAAAATCATGAAATAACTTCAAATTATCCCTTAGAAGTAAGCAGGATTCATTATTTTAAAGAAAAAATTTCCTTACATGGAAGCATGTTGTGTTCCAATGATTTTAAAACGTGTTTACGATAATTCCCGAAATACTACCGAACATAGAAATTAAATTTTTTTTGTAATGCAATCAGTCAAAAAATTTTTTTTCTAGCAGATAGGCAAAAAGTAGTGCTTCCAAGTGGTAATTCGCCATATAAATATCTTGCCTCTTGTAAGCAGGTTTGTAAGGGGGTATTGTGCTTCCCTCCCTTACAAAACTGCTTACCAGTATGCTCCATTTTATACTGAGATTGATTTTATTTACAATTTAGTGACTTCTTAAAAACAAAAATGTTAAAAACATTATAAATTTTTTTTTTTTTTTGTAAAACTTTTACGAAATCGCTGAAACTACTGTGCCTCGCTTTAAATCAATAACTTTACCTAACACAAGAATATTATTTCAATAAATATATCTGTGTTTCATTTTCAACACTAAGACGCAAACTCTTTTATAAGATTTATTTGCACAATTTCAATTTAAATTTTTTTAAGGTCATCATCGCATTTTGATTATGAATTGACGTGTTAATTTTTTTTTTCTTATTTTTATGCGATCAATAAAAGATGAAGATGTTTGAGACACAAGTTCTTGTGACGTGACTTTAAAAACATAAATTTATTTTATGAAATTGCACTTTTATGTTCAACACCTGACATGCCATTTTATTCCACTTTTAATTTTTGTTGGTCTTTATTTCATCTAATCATGGTGTGCTTGTATTGGAATTTTTCTTGTTTACTCATGTCACGTTCTGGGAAACTTTTAAGACTTGCTTGCATCTTTTTTGTTCGTTTGCTTTGAATTTAAAAGCATTTATCAAAGTTTCATTCAGGGATAAAGAGAACAAAAAAGTACGTGTTAAAAATCATGTAACCAAATGACCTACATGTTAAATAGTTAGTTAAGAGCATAAACCTATTATTTAAATAACGTTCAATCCACATTAAAACACACATACTGGTGGGTACACACATAAATGTCTACCTTAATTTCTGTCTATGTGGGTACATTTTAAATATAAACAGTTTTTCAATAAACTTTTTCCGCACATTTTTCCAGCATTTAGCGAACTTTTTCCTTTTATTTTCTTTTTTGGCGTTAACTTAGCTTAAAAATGCGATGTTTAGAAAATTTTCTTCTGTCGTTCTTAAAAAATCTATTTATTTTACTCACGTTTTTCATAAGTTCTTCATTAATGTGCAAAAAGCAAAACATCATCAGCATCAATAAGGCGGTAGTCAAAAAAAAATAAAAAAAAATTGTTCAAAAGTGGAAAGTTGTTAAACAATATTTATTTGAAGCATAAAAATCTTGTTGTGCTGTCCATCCAAAAACAAAAAGTCACTTTCCTACAGCTAAATAGAGGCAATCGAAAAATATCTTTATCAGGACATGTATGACGATAAGTAGGAATGTGTTGATGGTTCATGCCCGTGAATATTGCCTTCTGAGCCCTTAACGAAGACACTCTTTTAAATAAGTGTTTCAAGACCTGTTGAAAAATAGAAAAAAATATTAAAAGAAGAAATCAAATTTATTTTAATAAAAAATTTTTAAAATTATGCTATGAAATTTAGAGCAAAATCATATAAAAACCCCCAATTAAAATTATATTTAACGTCAAGAGTTGTAAAAAAGATATTCATACGAACATACACAGTTTCCCAGTTATTAATGTTCCCAGTACTCCGGATTGTAACCCAAAGAGTAACACAGAGTTTTCTTTCGCTTACTCCATATTGTACTATGTGCATAATACAGTACTTCAGACAGAGAAAGGTTAAGCTAACAGTGGTATAGAATTAGGTGTAAAGTGTGGTAATGTGCTATTAAGTGAAAAAAAAAAGAAGAAAGACTTCTAAAGAAGTGTGATTTTTTTGTTAAAGAAATTGATATTGCATGTAAATGTTTAGATATTATTATTGCTCAAACTATATTACATAATTGGGGTATTCACTAACATTTTACAATGGTTTAAAAATATTGTTGTTGCTTTGTAAACAAAAAGTCTCTTAAATAAATAGAACTGTGCTTGCTATGTTTATTGTGCTGTCGTAATTAATCCGAAGAGACCTGCGCTGAACGTCTGAGCCGAGCCGTATTAGTTTTTGATGGTAAAATTTATTCGGCCAACATCCGAATTAAACCTGCGACTAGCAATTTTTGCAAAAAATCACTAGCGGCGTCAAATAAGATCGGCTTAGGACTCTGCTGTTTGCTTAACAAACAAAATAAAATTTATTTCCGATTTTCGTCTGAAAAGTATAAAATAGTCAGGAAGGACCTAATTTAATTTATAAATTCATGGATAAGAATAAAAAAATATTTTTATTTTTGGTAAATATTTATTTATTATATTTTTCTTTTAACTCATCTGATTTTAATTCAAAATAGCACACTGAATTATGAGGTGTCGCGTTTTTTCATGTTATCCCCTTGTGAATCCCCAAAGTATATAAATTAGAAAATAACAAAAGAATAAACAATAAAATACCAACACGCGTTTTTAATGGTACTGCACACATCCATATACTTTGTATATGAATAAGTACTTTATGTTAATAAGAATACCGTATTCTAAGTATATTTTGTTTTGATTATAAATGATTCTACAAATTACAAAGAATTGTACACCTTGTGCGTTGGTGAAAAAGCGGCCATGCCCATAAAAAAAGAATATGGAAGCGGAGTGTTCCATACAACAATGGCCGGTATTTGGAAATAAGTCCTCTGGGCTTGAAATAATTTTAATACTGAACTATCGTTATTCATTCCAATTGATTTTCATAATTTTAAAAAAAACAAGTGTTAATGTATCTCAACATAAAAAATGGTAATTACGCTGAATTCTCTTAAGTTATGATACTTATTTTTCGCTAGTAGAAATTTCTAACCGATTATGGCATTTAAATACAAGATTATACGAAAACTAAGAAATAAATAAGTAAATAAAATATCATATATTGCATTCTATGAGATACTTGAAATACTGCTTTAGATTTACTGCCTTTTGAATAACGATTTAACGTTCCTCTTTTAAATGTTTGAAAACCGAATATATTTGTGCAATTCACAAGCTCGTAGTATCGTCGTATTTGTTGTTTAATTGTCTAATTATACAATTATTGTAAATTTGTTGAAGGTCATTTTCATACAAAAGTACTGCCTCATAATGCGATTGGGTTTTATGTGTTTTGAAAAATGTTGAATTTATGCCAGACCTGGAAATGTTCGATTTTTTTTGCTGAATTTGTAAAATCTTTTAAGTTATAACTACCCCCACAAAGTTTATTCTTCTGAATAATTATTTTAATTAATTTCAATTTATTTTTTAAGGAATTTAAATTAAAATTGCTTTTTAATTAAGATTAATTACCATTTCATCGCAAATTAAAACTCCAATACCTGGTTTTATTTCAATATTTCAACCAATATGAATGGCAAATTCAAGAAGAAGAAAGAAATAAATAAAACCCAAGAGTGAAGTAAAAATTTTTAACTAAAATTATATAATTTGCATTTTTTTGTTTTATATTTCATATTTTTTTATTTTTTGGTAAAAAGATATTTGTTAAACTTCTTAAATGGTTTACTCAAAGTGAACTCACAATGTTCATTGAATTGATATTTTACATTTTTGACATTTACACAGCAATTCGACGAAGTAACGATACTACAAATTTGTCTTTTTACAAGCGCATAAACAAAAATCATATATTTTTAAACCACAAAAAGAAAACATCTCTTTTAGATTAACTTTAAAAATAAAACAGATCAAGAATTGCAAAAAGATTCATTTAAAAGTTTTCTTCAAAATAATTAAATATTAAAAATGGCTTTTTCATAATGTGAAACGTAATATTATACTTAACCATTTATTTATTACCACAAACTGACAAATACATAAGCATGCCAACAGTCTAAATAAACCATATTTTTCGAATACATTCGTTTGTTTTTAAAAAAGGTATAAGTACGCATGCAAATATATATATTTTTTTTAGCATTTGAAATAGAACAAAAATTCGGCTTTACTTTGTTGACATTAAGGGCCTTTCTCACCTTCTACATATACAAGTACATCCACATGCATGCACTTTACATAAATGCAAAGATTAATTGTGCGAAACATATTCCACTCCGCAGTATGTTGGCGAAGAGAGTAACACAGGGCCGACGTACTTTCATAGGCACAGACCCAGACAACGTACAGGTTTTAAGGTCCGACAAAAGTGACAAATACAAACGTCAAGTGGTAAATTTACTGTGGCAGACCACGATGAAGTGTGGAACACATACATACGATGTGTTTATGTGTGAAGAGCACACATACAAATATAAAAGCGCAAAACAAACGAAAATACATACGACACAAAAAAATTACTAACGCTAAACTAAGCCCAACAACAGTCCAAATTAAAAATGTGTACGCTACATGTGACAAAAATACTCATCTTGTCGCTTGTTCTGCTGCAAAATTATAAAAGATTTTTTTCTATTTCCAGATATTTAAATTTTTATCTTCGGGTTTTTAAAATTGTGCTATTCCAATGGTAGTCAAACGATAAAGTTATGAAAGAAAGTAGTCCCGATAAATGTATCACTCAAAAGAAGTTCTTGAATTACACATACATTTTTCTATCTTTAAGCCACAGTAAAGCAATCATGCATTATAATTCTATTTGTCGAAATATTACGTTTAAACGTACACTAAACAATTAATTTTTTAAATAAAGTTCCAGATAGAGATGCGCACAAGTCGGCTTAGCCAGATGCGTCTTTCTTTTAATTTTTTAGAAAGCACACCGTCACCGTAACGTTGTACTTTTAGAAATGTCAACAAAATCGTCTACACAGAAAAAATTATTGCCGAATTATTTTCAAACAAACGATTGTTTGAAATTTTTTTTAATTTCTACAAATTTTTTTACTGATTCAATTAATATTTTTGTTTGATTTTTATTTAACCAACAAAAATGTTGACAACTTTTCAATAATATAATATACGCGCTATTGGTTTCAATTTTTCATAATTTTGTATGAAATATTTAACGCTCTTTAATGTTGTCGTTTTTTGCATTTTTTATTTGATCGTAAGCAACACTTCTTTATGTGAAATATAAGAACAACAACACAAAACACATACAGTTTATTTTTGGACGCTTTAAAAAAGTACAACAAGAAGAAAGATAATAAAATAACGCGACGAGGTTATTAGTAAGAAAACAAAAAAAATAGCAGGTAAAAAAAAGGTTTCATTCTTTTTCAACAACAGAAACAACAACCACATTATAAGAAACAAAATTAATTTTTGGTTGGTTTCAAAGTTGGAAAAAAAAAGAATGAAAAACAAAATCCCGTATTCAATTTTTGAAAACTGTTTACTTAAATACATCAAATACAAAAATAAAATGATGACGAAAAACATATCGAGTCGGTCTGCTGCCGTTGTTTGTTACATTTCTTCTTCTTTAGCCAAGGAAAGGATACAGCAACAGTGAGTGATGAAGAAAAACATTGTGTGTATAAACAAGACTTCGTTCAAAAATTATTCCAACAAAACATGTGTCTTAAAGCCAGCCGCCGCTCTGCTTCTGCCTTCATCTTCTCCTTCAGTGATAGCTTGGGTGCGCGTCATTGCTTGTGCAAAAAATTTTTGTTTGATTCAGCAAAATTATTTGTTTGAAATTTATATGAATTTCAGTAAACTTTTTGTTTGATTCTGTAAATTATTTGTTTGAAAAAATCAGTGTTTTTTTTTAGTAAACAAAATGCAAATAAATTGTTTGAATATGCGAATTTGTTTGTAGGACCGATTTCAGACAAAAAATGTTTTGATTCTACAAATTTTTTGTTTGAATTCGAAAAATAATTTTTTCTGTGTACTCTCTGAATTTGAAGGGCCCTGAAAAGCAAAAAGCACTAAATAAACACAATTTTAGCATGAGAGTGTATGGAAAGCAAAACTATTCATGACACTTAAATATCATTTACAAAAAACAAAGAAAATAAATTTATAGGGAAAACAAAAACAGGATATCGTAACATAAAAACCAAAAATCCCTTGTGTTTAAAACTGTTACTCAGCAAATTTCAATATACACATCTTGAAACGTATTTGGAAAATTTAATAACAACAACAAATTTATCTTAATCTTAATACATCATACAATAAAAATGTTCAATAATTGCGATAATAATTTTTATTCCGGCAACGATATTAAATTTTGTTCATCAGAATTGTGAAGAATGTAAATGTCAAGGTGTGATTAACCCAACAATATGCACAAAAGATAGAAAAATCTGCAAAGGATTAAAACAAAAACAACAACATAAGCATTAAAATCATGTGCAATTTTTTTTTTTAATCATCATACAGAATCTAAAAAGTTACGCAATGTCGCAGTCTCACTTATCACTTATCACAATCACGCACACTCATAAAATATTTTATCAAAATAGAATACAAAGAATAAATTATTGTTAAACCTGATTCAGACTATTCGACATGCCACACACAAATATTGCATGCAATATTTGTGGGGTAAGAAATGTCCCGCGAGATGAAAAACAAGCCACAATTTCATGTTCCTCTTGAAAATATTTCATACAATTTTTGGAAATTGAAAAACTAATTGTGAATATAAGACCCCTTTCACACTCGGCAAGTTACTTGCGCAACTCTTGGTTTGTGGACGTCAGCGGTAAGGTCGGAGTAAGGAAACAAATTAAGTACAGAATTTGTTGTACTTGGCAAGTAACTTGCCGAGTCTGAAAGGGGTCTAAGACTAAAAAGGCAAATCGTAGCTTGTTGCTTGCAACAAAAACGTAACGTTTGAACGTATACGAATCTTCAAAGGGACATTAAAAGAAACTACAAATACTGTTGCAGGGTTATGTTTTATGGGTCGATTACGAATGGCAACTGAACTCAAGTTGAGTTGCCAGCAGCGAAATCTGGTAATGCAGCTCATGTTAAAATTAAAAATGAAAAAAAAATTTGTATATTTTAACATGAGCGGCGTTGGCTGATTTTTCTGCTGGCAACTCAACTTCAGTTGTGGTGCCATTCGTAATAGAGCAATTTATTTAAAGTCTTACCTTCACTACGATTATGTAAATGGCATATTCATTCAAATTTTCAAAGGTGATCAATTACAGATTTACATCAATAGCGAGATAACTCAAAAAGCTCGATTTTATAGGCAAGAATGCAGAAATGTGCACAAATTGTGTTAAAAAATTCTTTCTTAGTCGCTGGAAATTTTAAAAAATTATTAAAAACTTTTTATTACTTTTTTTTAATACAAGATGACGATGACACATCTTTGTCACAAAAGGTTTTTTTTTTAATAAATAAATTGTTTTTTTTTTTTTTTTTGTATTAGATCGATATTTTTAATATTTGTTATTTTTCGTTATTTTCATCAAAAACTTAAAACGGCTCTGCTCAAAAATAGTATTTTTTTTGAATTAAGACACTGTTAAAGTAAATAAGCGGCATATTTATTTCTATAAAAGCTTACAAAAAGCAAATACTTAATAAGCATTTTTATTTGTTCGTTTTTATATCTTCATACTTCCATGAAGTATTAAAATTATTAAAAAAAATGTTTAAATAAATCACAAATTTAATTGCTAAACTTAAGTATTTTTGTTTGCATGTGTGTTTTTATTTTTTAATAATTACACAATAAAATGATTTATGACACATTTATTTATGGGCTCACCTTAAAACTATTTATAACTGATAAAATGCAAAAAAACTGCAACTCGTAATAATTCATTCTCTTATTCAGCTTTAAGCCTTATCACTTACACAGACAGAAATTTTATTCGTTTTTTTTCAATAACATTAATCCTTTGAAAATTTTATTATTTAGTTAATGCGTTAATTGAGACGGTTATTTTTTTTTAATTGAACAACAGAAAAAATATATATTTGATTAAATTAGCATTTTACATGTTTAAAAAATTATGTAATTAAAACATTAGTTAAACAAATCTTAGCAGATTTTTACGATTATAGTAAAATAACGAGTTTTTTATTCCCTATTTTATATAAACAAATATTATCGTATAGAAATATTACCGACAAATATCGGTAAAAATGTAAGAAAATCAAAATTGAAATATTTTAGAATAAATGAAAAATGTGAAATAAATTTAATTGAAAAAAAATTAATAAAACATGAAAAAACGATGAAGTATTGATTATATTTCTAAAAAAAAAATTTTTACTTTCACATCGTTTTATACAGATTAAGGGAAAAAGGTTGAGGTGGCCGAGCAACTCTAGAAAAACATTCTGCTCTTCCTTTTTATATTATCACTTCAATATGTGCAAAAGTGATTATGTGCTTATGGGGGTAGCGTATTTAAAAATAGCCTATCGGCACACCAGTTACAATACCAAAGGACTCAGAATCAATTTAAGAATCGATCTAACGAGCTCCGTCCTTCCATCCGGCTGGATAGCTGGTTGTGTGTTCAAGTTAACATTGTGCGCAAAGTACAGGGTCCTAATTCTGGCAGTCGTGATCGAGTACTTTCTCCATTCGAAAGCAATATTATTTCCAATTCTTTCAGTCGATACTGAATGAATCGAAGGACTAAAAAATAATTTAGAGGTGTTCAGTATTGACTGAAATAATTAGATATTTAATTGCTTTCGAATCGAGAAAGTACTTAACACGACTGTCAGAATCAGACCCCAGGTTTTCGAAATAACTTGATTATATTCGGAACAATTCTGTTAATTGTCAAAATACCGAACGAATCCTGTTCAAAATGGTGAGAAGCGGTTCATATCTACTTTAACATTGCTCGCATACAAACTTCTTTCCGAAATAGAGTCTTTATTCCGAAAACCAATCCTATTTTGTATTTACTTAATGTTATTGGAATCGGTCCATATTTACCCAAAGCTCTCATACCACTTCACTTCCCAAAATAGCCTATAATAAGTAGCTTTTTTAGTAGCATCTATGTCATCTCATAGTAGTAATCATAGTTATAAAAATTGATATTTGATAGAATTTGGCACAAACAAACCTCATAACTATGAATCGCACCTCCCAACATTCTGTTTTTTGGCAGAAACATGATGGCCCAAGCTTCCGCCATTACCTTCTTACTTTTTTATTTTAAAAATTGGCTTTTTAGCACTTAATTTCAAATTGTTAAGAGTACATTTACTATCGTTATTTTTTGTGCGGTTAGCCAACAATATTCCTTTCCGTCAAAAATATTAAAAACTTCACAACAGAATACCTCTTAACATTGCCGATCTTAACTTACGAATTTTAACTTCATAACGACAATTTTTTGTCATAAAAAAGTAACAGAAGATCAAAAACGGTAAAACTTGTACGATAATAATATTGAATTTTATTAAACGTAGTTTTTTAAAATAAAATCTAAATTAAGTGCTTTTCGGAATGCGGCTTTATCGACTATCCCAGCAGCCTTTTAGTGTGATTTCAATTCTAAGGAAAATTAGGCCAAATTTCACCACAGCATTAGTTTTTGTTTTAGTTTAAGACGTATTTTAGTGTTTTCAATGAGTGGGCTTTATACGAGACCTATGGTAAAATATGGACCGATCATCACAAAATTGCATGGTGTTATTGAGAGATATACACAACATAATTAATTTTTTTTTACTCAAATTTTAATTATACTTTTTTATTAATTTAATGAAAAATTTTAATTGAATTTAATAAATAAAATTCAATTACTTGTGTAATTTTTTTTTTTTTTTTGATTACCAGAGGTAATTGAATAAAATATAGATTTTTTTGTTAATTATTTTTTAAATTGAATTGTTTGCAATCGGACAGTTTTTCGTCCACATTTTTTAAATTAAAACAAATTAACAATTTTAAATTTTTACAGCTTAAACAGAAAAAATAAAAATTATATCTAATCATCAAATTCATATTAATGGGGGATTTCATGTAAAGTGACCCAATTTTGAAATCGATGTCTTCCGGTTTGGATGAAATTGGATCGGTAAAAAAGATTCTGAGTTAAAGGGGGTCAAAGTTTGGCATGTTGGCCATACAGGTGTTCTTTCTCATCCATGTAACTTATGGTGTTTTCTTTTCTACAGAAAATCTCACATTTTATTTAAAAAAATGCAATTTGGTGTTCGTTTCTTAAAAATGCTTTGCTCTCTAAAAGGGCAGCGTGTTTTATTCTAAAAAAATTCACCCGTATAAATTGAGTGTGTTGAAAATGCCCTGTAAAAAGGTGGCTTCTGTTTATATACGGGGTTACCAGACGAAGTTGGTGAAAAATCGCCTCTAATCAGGTTTTGGACCCATACCCTATCATTGGATATCGTAACTGGCCAGAATATTTTTAAATTCTGCGCAGATAGCGATTAATGAAAACCTGTAGCGAGATGACATCCTTCTGCGTTGCATTCCACGAGAAGAGATGATTTTATGCAGGAGTTAAATATGTTTATCTTGGTAATAAAATTCATAGAATCAAACAAACAATTTGTTGATTTTGCACCTATTTCACAGAAAATGTTATCAGTTGTTTTTTATCAATTAATAAAATTGTTTAAAAAGTATTTCAATTTCATTAATGTGTATTTTTTTTTTTTTTTTTTTGTTGAAAGAAAATTAAAAACATAATTTTGATTCACAAGATTTCTTTCAGATGTGCTAAATTCCCATTTCATACTATTGAGAAACTGAAATTTATTGTTGAAGGGATAAGTTATTCCGCATTTCACTGGTTGCTTAGGCCAGATCGTCTGGAAACTTCATCCAAAGATTTTAGAAAAGCTAAAGATATTATACAAACAAAACTGTTAAGCGAATAAGAATTGTAAGCCTCAGCTTTACTTGTAACAATATCAAAGCTTAAACAAAAACAACAACAATAAACAGTGAGTTTATCTTTTCTTACAGTCCCGACTGCAATTGGTTGATTTGGGGTTAAGAAAAGTTAAGTGGGTTAAGAAAAAATAAAAATAAAAACAAATTACTTTATTTTATTTTGCCAGTTCAGTTTATTTACTCTGCCACATGCATATAAGTTATCAAAGTTTTTCTTGGGATTCAAAAATTAATTATCAAGGTTTCTTTCAAATGTGCAAACATTTAAGTTGTTTTAAAATAATTTTTTTATTAAAATATTAATTAAATAACAAAATATCTGAATTGATTTTTTTCTTTTAAAATAAAATAATTAAAACTTGTAGAATTTTTGTTGGCAATTGTCAATCCTTGAGCTATAATTAATTTAATCAAATAACACATTGTTTGCAAAGTTTTTAAAAAATTTTTCAATCAAAATTAATAACATCATTTATTGAAAAACAATATTCCCAATTTAAAGTTTTTACAATTTCTAGTAATCTATATAATTATTTTGGTAATAGCTGGCTGCAAGATCAACAAATTGTTTGCTTGAATTTTTTTTCTGTGTACCAAATAATAAAATAGCCAAACATATTAATTGTATTTCCTACAAAAAAAAGGTACAATAATACTAATAAAATCAATAAAAACAGTTACATTGCATTTCGATAAATTATAGTAAATATTGGTTTAAACACAGTTAAAATTTACAAAACGCTAATTTAAGCACCGGTTTTCAATTTTTTTTAAAAATTATTCACGGCAAACAAAATCATAAATTAAAATTTCCTTATTATTAAATATTAATTATATTTTTATTATAATAAGATAATACAATTTAACAGCCCCGGTAGGATGGATGGTAGTGAGCTAGTCTATCACCGCCGGGTTCAATTCCTGCCAGAGACTCTGGTTTGTTTCCTGCAGACAAGCGATCTACGCTTAGGAAATTAAAAAAAAAACAATCTACAATCAGAGATATGAATTAATTAAAAACAAATTTCCAAAAATTTATTCTTAATTTTATTTAAAAAAATTTGTTTAAAATCTATGTATTTTATATTTTTTTTTTTTCGAATTTATAAAATAAATATCTTGTATTTGGATTTGTATTAGACAAAATACTTCTTGAAGCTTCGTTTGCAATAGGCAGCAACATTTTCACTGGTGTTCATAATGGAGCAACAATTTTATTCGCAGCCACACATATTTTCAATTAACAAAATTATATTTTTATTTATAAAAACATTTAATTAAACTTTTCATTCAAAACTAAATAAAATTATTTTAAGCGTCATTTATATTTTCATACAAATTGTTGCTGAAGTAGACTCAACTTTTAAAAAAAAAAAACTTAAGTTTCATTTTTGTTTAAAAATGAAAGGAATTCGGGAAGAAGTAAATAAAAGAAAAAACTAAATTGTTTCTGCCATTGTGATATTAAAAGCAAAATTATACTGAAAAGACTGTTTTGAATTTTTTTCTATGTAAATTCCAAGGCGAATTCATATAAACGGTGGTGGTAATACAACAATAAGAACAACACCAAACACACAACATAGCGGATTTCAGCCTTTGTGTTAAGTGTACAACTCTGTTTTATTTAATACGATTTTAAACTACAAAGCGTGAGCGTCTTTTACAAATGTAGTTTAAATAAATGCATCTGCTGAGTGAGAGAAAGAGAGAGATAGAGTTAGGTCAATTATTTTATTCTGGTAAATCCAACACACTTGTTTACTACAGCTTTTTATGGGATTTTTCAACCAAAAATTTGAGTCTTATATATTTTGTTGTTGCAGTGTTGTAAGTGTAAGTACTTTAACTACATTCATAAGATTAATAAGGTCTACAAGGGTACTTTACCATCAAGAGTGAAAAACGTTATTGTATTTTATTTGATGCTTTCGTTGGTAGATTGAGTTTTTGAGATAACACAAAAAAGTAGCTCAGCTGTGTTTTTAACGCTACTTGAAAAAGTAATTCAACGTGGTAAATTTGTTTAATTTAATTTAAATATATGAATTTATAAATACGTATTTTTTGTACATAAATTTTATACCTTAAATTAAAAAATCATAAAACTAAACAAATCTTAGAATTCTTACATTTGACGAATTGCGACAATCACGGAGTAACAAAAAAAAAACAGATATTTATTATTTCGAAATTTTTAACAAATGTGGTATTCACACAAACCATCATCCATAAAAAAAACGCACTGGTCTTAAAATAAATCCCATTCCCAAACTATTTCCTTCGCCACCACAAATCTTAAAGGTCAATTTAAAAGTGATTCTGCGCTCAATTGAAAAAGTGTGGTAGTAAAAATAGTGGAAGTTTGTTGCAAATTGAAATGAATTGAAAGCCAGTTACTTGGGGGTTACACTACCAAGTTTGGCTTTAAATTTTATTTCAAGTTTCAATACACTCACACTTTTCACTGATACTTTTTTATAGCAATTGTGTGTTTAACTAACAGTTAAAGACAGTTGATTGCAATTTTAATGAGCAAATTTTTCATTTATTTTTATAAATGTTCTCTTGACGACATTTTGAAAACAAATTGCTGTAAAATTATGTGCATCCAACTTGACTTTAAATTTTTGTATATTTTGAAAACTACTAAATGTAAAATACTTGAAAGTAAAACTTGAATGTGTGAACGCACGGTTCAAGCAACTTTTATGTAAAAAAATATTAAAATATGTATAAAAAAAATGCTCATAAAATATGTTTAAAAAAAGTTTTTTTTTCTTTTAGTACAGTTTAGTTGCACACACATCTTTGAAGACTACGAGGGCATTCATAAACGATCATTAAATTTAACAAACATAGAAATTTTTGCTTTGTAAACCTTCATTGAATTTCAAATATGTTTATGAATATGAATACGGGCATTAGAGTTCGATGCATTATTACTCCACTTAAAAGTGTACCAAGCCCCAAAATTCATGCAGAACCATTCGGAGTAATACAACCAACAATTTTGTTTAAAAACACTCATATTCAAAATGGTAACATGAACTGAAGTCGATAGACATATTGGAAATTCTTCACTTGTTTCGAAGTGAAAACTGACAATATAATTTATGGGTGCCGTGTTTTCAACGATGTTAATTTTAAAAAGTTAAGGTATTGAATCTATCGATAGTTCCACAGATCTCTTAAGATGCCTTTTAGTTACGAGGAGGTCATGTCACCGGTTTCATTTTTAAATTGCAACTTTCTCTTTTCCAGACAAAAAATTCACAAATGTACACGCTTTTTCAACTTTCATTTTAAATTACCAAACTTTCCAACATTTGTTTATCTAAACTGTTTTTAACTGTTGCAATTATCGAGGCAATCTAAAACGCATTTATCATTTGTTGTTTAAAAGATAAAATGGATTTGTATTTAAATCGTGCATGTTTATGCATGTGTGTCTTTTTAAATGAATATAAAAGTTGTGATAAATATTTACATGTGAATAAACAAACATTTGAACACGTAAATAAATGAAAATTTTACGAATCTAAATCAAATACTTTCAGCAAAAAAAGAATAATAAACACTGAAAAAATTTACAGGTGTCGTCGAAACAGAGTTTTGCAAATACGTATAAATAAACAATATTTTAATGTTCTTTTGTTGAACACATTTATACCAACGTACATACGACAAGTATATACAAACGTTCGTATCTATGTACATCTATTATGTGTTTAAAGAGTATATAAATATATTTTTTACTTTGACAAATGTATGTATAAAAAGCAAGCACGTTAAAATATGTTTGTGCGTTTGAATGGCATGTTTCATAAAAACTTAATCACAACGAAATACTCGTAAATTATAAATACTGCACAAAAATCAACAAAACGCAGACACACATACAGACAGACAACCACATTTACATAAACGTGTGCATAAGTATAAATTAGAGGGGTTCAATATTTTATAAATTCATTCTTTAATGAAAAATCAACAGAGAAAGGAAAAACTAAATAAAAATATGCATCTATTTTTTATAATTTCTATTAATATTTCTTATTTTACATAAGGTGTGTTCCTTTACTTTATATATATATATATTGGTTCCTTTAGTTCCTATAAGGAGCATAGGGCCTTGTTCCTTTACTTTACTAGCACAAAAGGGTTCGCCAGATGCCAAAAGTCAAATGACTGGGCAATAGAAAAGCACTTAACTATAAGATTTTATTTTGCAATAAAAAAAAATTGTTTAAAGAAGGGAAACGTTACACTTACAATTCAGCCTTTCAAAATTATAATCAGGGCGAATGCACTACAAGCGGCAGCGAAAAGCCTGCTGAATTTAACCGTTCGAACCAATTTGTTTTGGTTTCATCATTTATTTATAAATATGTATGTAGTTGACATTCCGAGCCGTAAGTATCTGCTGTTTCTGTTCTTTTATAAACTCAACTTGGTGTATATTAAATTACATCAAATAAAAAAGTACATAAACAGCCACGTTAGGGATCGAGTGAAATTTAAATCAGTGAAAATTTCCAGTTAAATTTTTGTTATTTTAAAATATTTTCTAATGAAGATTAGCTGTGCTCATTGTTTAAAGTATACAAAACATAATTATTTAATGGACCTTAAACATTGGAACGTTTTTAAAATTTGTTCCATTTTGATTTCAAGCAAATTCGATTTCCCGAACATGGCTGGTTACTTTTTGTTTAGCCACATATAAATTTTTTGTATTGTTATTTGAAGAATTTAATAACTCTATAAATGTATTTGTTAGCAAAAATGTTTGAAGCAATTTAGTCTTATTAATATTTGGTCATATGAATAGATTCTTGTGAATAAATATTATCAAAAATGCCTTAAGTCCTTGCACAAAAAGTATTGCTAGTTGGCATTACTTAAAAACAAGAGCAATTTATATAAGTTTTGTACGTCATTTTTAAAAACTGGACCTCTCTCTCTCTATCTCAATATCCTGGCAACCCTACACGCAAAGAAAAAACATGGTTGATACAATCACAATCGCAAACTATCATTAATGTTTGTGATTATGATTGTGTTAAACACGTCTTAAGCAACAATATATGTTTAGACATAACGTAAATAGCTAATTATTGCCCCAAACATATTATTATGTTCAGAAGAAAAACGTAAACAATATCTTCAACCCTGTTTCTTTATATCCCAACACCATGCAAAATTTCTTTTTCACCATGTTATATGGTTCTCACAATAAAACCAATAAACAATTTTATTTTAAAAATTTATTTTTTATTAAAAATACATATTTATGTACATATACATACTTAGCATATGTAAAAAAATTTAATTGAATACATACATGCATTCAAGACTAGTAAAAATAACACAAACTAACCTTTTATTTTTTTATTGGAAAATATTCGGGGCTAATGACAAAATTTTGCGTCTAATTTCTATGCCGGTTTTAATGTTGTTGCTTTTGTTGGCTGCAAGAAAGACAAAGTAATTGCATATTTATGAATGTATGTATGTATTTTTATAATTATGTATATATAAAAATCTTACCTGTTTCGATAAACATATAATAATTTATTCCGTTAGTTTTGAAAGGCAGCGTGGCCTTTTTCTCCCCATTAATTATAGTATTAAACATAACTTTTGTGTGCAACTTATATTATGATTTTAATTGTAAGTTGAAAATAAAAATAATTTACTAGCAAACATTTCAGATATTTTAAAATGTTTAGCTAGATCAGAGTAACTTTTTAGGTGTAAAACACCATATAATATTATTATAGTGAATTTAAAAATGTTAAGGACAAAAAATATTTGTTCAAGTTATATTAGGACTATAATAAATTTATTAGGGTAAACATATTTGGCTAATATAAATAAAAATGGTGGTAGTGACCACTCATTAATCATGTTTTTTCTCTGCGTGTATAGCCCAAACTTGCAGCGAGGGAGTAAATTTAAAATATACATACAAAATGTTTCTCCTAATTATTTAAAAAAAAAATAAAAAAGTAAACGAATGCTTTACCAGCAAAAACTAGAAAGTTAAACATATCGACAATATTACACAGCTGTAATGCTACGTTCACACTTGGCTTCTTAAACACGTTTAAGCAGCTCGAACGTGATTAGACTCTAATCACTTCAAAATCGAGATGATTAACCATACATTGAAGTGATTTGTTAATCACTTCATTAATAACATAGAATCCACTGAACATACGTCAAACTGAGTATAATGTAGAAACGGCCAAAATGAACGCGTACAATGGCCACGATTTCTTCTTTATGTTTTTATTTTTTCCTTAAATAATTCATAAATTCTTACAATTTCACCATTAAAATGATTAAAATAATCTTTTGATAACATTATAAAAGTATTTTTATCCATTTTTAATACTTTAAAGAAATTTAAATTTGTTTGTTGTGTTTCTTCATCATCTGTCATCTTAATCATCTCAAATGTAATGTGAACGGCTTTGATTAACTTAATCAACATTTTGCTTAAACGCGTTTAAAAACTCAAGTGTGAACAAAGCATTAGATACGAGATTATTTCTTAATAAATTAAATCGTTTTGAACCATTTGCACTAGAATATTGTTCCACAATTTTAGAAAAATAAATATTTTATTTTATTGAAAAACTTTTAATTTAAAAATGTTCATAAATTATTTTTGTTTTGTAAAATAAAAACATAAAATGGGTTGTGGAATAAAGGCCCAACTAAGCCAACTTTAACAATTATACGAATGCATGTGAATCATATGTGTGAAAGCATATTGAACTTAAGATAACTTTTTGGTTATTTTTATGAATTTAGCATTTGCTTAAGCAAAGTGCGAAACAGAACGCACTTTCCGTACGGAATAAAATATTTTTTGATTTTATTTTTGTTTTTATAACTGTTTTTGAGGGTTTTTTGTTAATTTTTGACAGTAGCTTAAGTCAGCTTATGCATATGATAGTTGGGCCTATGCATATTAAAGTATTAAATAATAAAAAAGCAGAAATTTTCAAAAAATTGCTTGTCTCTCAAATTTGTATGCTCTTTTTTCACTCTCTTGTTGCAAACTTTTCGAGTACGTGAACACTTACTAGTAGCAATTATTGAAAATAAGCAGTCATTTTCTATAAATGAACACACCTGTAATCTTATTAATTTTTGACAGCCCATAGTAAATCGAATAGATGCAACGTACGTTGCATGCACCATGTTCTTATCAAGCATCTTGCGTAATTTCGATATTAACATACACAATTTGAACCACACTAATATCCACACATAGAAATGGCTATGAAGACACATCCATCTACACAACTATACATGTTTAAAATGTTGTGTTTGTAAAAGTATGTTTATGTTCGAAAATCACTGTATGATTTGAATGTTTTATAACTAAAAATCACAACAACAACAACAACAACAACAGCATAATAATAGAGAATTATGAACGTTCACAAACAGCAGCATAAACAAATGCAACACATTCTAAAGTTGAGTAAGTTTTTGCTAAAACCGATGTGCCAGCCAGCAAGCATTTGGATTTTTACCCAACTTGTCGTTGACTCCATAATCATTGCACACAATGGCTCTATGTGCTTTAGAAAAAGAAAACAACCATATGAAAACTTCAAACCATTTAAATAATGTTTATTGGGTTTCGCTGAATGTGTGTTCGTATGGAGTGAATGTATATTTTAATAACTTTAGGGTTAAAATAAAATTTTATGATTTATGATGAACAAAATACTGCATTTAGTGGAAGTGGCTGCAAGCTAAACCCATCAAACGTACCCAAATGAACGCTTTATTTCCAGTGTCCAGCTCTAGTAGACAATAAAAATGCCTGTCTATAAGAAACAATGCCCAGTTATTCATTGTCTCACATGTGTATGTATGCCATCACATTTGCATACAGTCAACAATATTCATGCAATTTTCAAATGTAACCATTAAATTTAAATTCGCACTCAATTGCTCACGAAAATATGCTGTGCTTGCAGTGCATATTTCAACAAACTAACAGCACACCACTTGCACAATGTGATAAGTTAAACAAAATAAAAACGCTCTACAGTCGAGCTCGATTAATATTTCATTCCCATACGTATTCCTTTATTTGTTACTGTAACCTCTAAAAATACCTCTATTTAAAGACTTTTGCGTTGTTGGTTTATGGAACACTACAAGGCCCATTGTGATCACTATAAATTTTTAAAATAATATGCAACTGTTCATTGTTGTTTATTTGTTTCTTCCACTTCTCTCTATCCGTATCGGTTCCATTTTCATCTAATACACAGAAAATAATTGTAAAAGGGAGCGGACAAATGTTGAAGAGTTGACCAAAAAATTTAATTTCGTTGCGGTTAAACAAATACATCGCTGTTGAATGTAATTGTAAATTGCTTAAAATTGCATAGATGCATATAAAATGATGCATGTGAAAGTGGCTAATGGACAGACGGGATACTGAACCCAACTGAATGCAATAGAGTGCGCCAACTAGGCAGACTCTTTAACCGAAGGAAGAATTATGCTTAGCCTTCAAGCTAAAATGATAAACTCAAATGCAGTAAACTGTGGATACTTAGTCAGAATGCACATATTTCGTATGCAGTGCACACTACTCATTTATGTAGTCATACATTGGGACATGGAATACAGTAACAAAATACAATCAGTTATTGCATCGCTATTTGTTTGCTTCAGTATTTAAGGAAACATAAGCGAGCATTGCATTGTATTTGCATAAGCAAGTATGAATAAATCAAAAACATACCACATACAAATGTACAAATGTGCAAATACGATTGCACACACAACGCACAAATGCATTCATACAATATAATGACGAATGTTTGGTCACTCGTTGCCTGCAATTCCATTCATTAAGCCATGCACACCTGTGTTCACTGCATCATACCATCCCCATTCGTGCACCCTCAACATGGTTGTCTTGAGGGCTTTAAATTAACCCACACAAGTAAAATTATGCAGAGACTGCATGCAGGTATAAATATCCACTTTAATTTGGCCAAAAACAAAAAAAACACAATATAAATTAAAGAAAACCCCAGTTCTTTAGGTGGTATAAATCAATGATTCAATCTATTCTAATGCCCATGCCTCATCTACCACAAGCACACACAAAGTCATTTGATTTAAGTGTTTGTTTCTCCGTTGATCCTTTGACTTTGAGGTCTTTTATTTAAACATTTCGAATATATACACACACATATAAACACACTTTTGTGTGTATCGATGAATAAATAAATGCACTTATATGAATGGATGTGTGAACATGTTATTGTGTCATTGCAACATAGATTCTCTTATGACTAATGAAACAAAGTATTAATTTGCTGTGAAACATATGCTGGACTTTGTGCCACTCACAAAAAGGATTTAATTAAAACCCTTATGAAAATTGTTTATTGCAATAGTTTGTTCGATTTAGCCACAAGATACTAATTTTTTTAATTAATTAATTGCAGCTTTCATTGATATTGCATTTAATTGAATTTTTTCGTGTTGTACACTAAACATTTTTGGAGACAAAAAAAACCAATAATAACCAAGGTTTTGCAAAATACATAAATTTAATAAAAAAAAAAACAAATTAATGTTTTAAAATATAGAAAATAGTATTTTTAAAACTATTCAAACGTATCGAGTCCTTAAAAATGATGTAACCAACAATGAAATTATTTTACAGGAGAAGGTTTTTTTAACCATCTTTGCTTCAAGTCTAAGTTTTTGTTTGAAATTTCTTTTGCTCTTATTTCGTAACGGTACTTCCCAGAGATATGCGATTTTTAGAGATGATGCAAATGATCAAAAATTATCGATTTTCATCAAAAAACAAGAATCTAAAATCTTGTTGGTTACATAATTTTCGCTATTTGGGCTCGTTATGTATATCGAAAAAATTTACAATAGAATTTCAATTACCAACGATTTAGAATCCAATATATTTAAGGATTTTGTTTTTTGCTAATAAATTGATTGATTAATTGCAAAATATGAAGAACCATATCGTCAGCTCATTATTAGTTTGCATATGCCAAAAAGTCGAAGTGGAGAAAAACGACAAAGAAGGTTTACATGAAGATTTCTCAAAATATACCCGATAGAAGTTTTTTTTTATTTTCACCTCGCATCCGGAATATGTTTTGAAGAAAAATTTAAATTTTTGTGACCTTTTATGAATGAAGTTAAAAGTAAATAGTATTTTATTGAAAGTGAAAAATATTGTATCGTGCCGCATACGCCACTTTTTAAAATTTTAAGTTGCTTTTTGAGTTGCATACGTATACTTATTGGTGTGTATTGGGAAGGGTGTTCAACTAATCGGTTCTTGATGTCGTTCTGTTAAACGATTAATCGATATTTGCCATTTTTAACTTATTCGATTAAACGAATAAAATTTTAAAATTAATCGAATAATTCAGAAATTTTTTAAATTACGAGATTTTTTCTATATTTAAATAAAAAATAGTACTTGAGTAAGTAAACATTCTTTTTTTGTGAAGTTGTTGAAGAACATTTACGTTAATACATTTTTGGACACCTGGTACTGTTAGCATTCTTAGATTTATCCTTCGAACAATATTTCAAAACTTTTTTTAAACTAAAGAGAGAAATGCGTTAACTATTTTGTTAAAAAATTTCGGGCGTGTTCTAGAAATCGAAATGAAGTGGATTTAAAATCAAGCAAATTTTAAAAACGAAAAGTTCATAAAAATATTCCATTTTATCTACTTCATTCTTTAAAACCACGAAAAACGTAGGTCATTTTGTAAATAGTAATTTAATTTAAATTATCGTTCGATTTAAAATTCACTTCATTTCGATTTTTAGAACATACCCGATAAATTATTATAAATCTTTGAGTTAACATACCTACTCTTATCGTTTTTTCTTTTGTGAAATGAATTATTAAATTGTGTTGAAAAAATGTAATAAAATTATAAGCTAAATTTCTCACTAAACATGACTGTTTTTTTTTAATTCTAATGGACACATACATTTGACTTGTTTATTGAACTTAAAACTCTAAAAAAATTATGCATTTAACAGAAATACGATATGTAATTATTATTCGATTAATCGGTATAAATTCTTCGATTAATCCTTTAATCGAAACTAGCAATTCCAAATTATTTGAACAATTAACCGTATAAAATTGTTCGATTAATCGAACAAAAAATAATCGACTGAACACCCTAGTATTGAGTAACATTTTCTTGAGATGAAAATTTCTATATTTAAAATCATAATGAAAAAAGTCACATTGATGAATTTTTTCTTTGATTTAGTTTTATTTTACTAAAACAGTTCTGTTTTTATATTTTATAAATAAATATTAGATAGTTTTACCATTGATCAACAATGCAATCGCCAAACAGTGGCGTGTAAAGCAAAACAAAACTTAAAAATAGTTGATATGGAGCAAAATGAATGATTAATATCGCAGAAACCATTAACATTTTCGCGGAACAGGTGTTGGATTTAGAAAGCGAGTATTCAAGAAATATTTACCTCATACCTAACTTAATATTTTTTTAATGGTCGGTAGGTCAAACGATATACCAAAGGCAATTTTGCAATTTTTTAAGTTAAATATGCAAAACTTATTTTTCAAGCAAAGAAGTTTTAAAAAAGACTGTTTCAATATCAGGTGTTTTCATTGATAGCGGCTGCGTATAATAAATTTCAAATTGCTTGTAGAACTTCAACACAAATCACTCATACGCAATAGTTAACAGATCTTTGGAATATCGTATCCATAATTACGTTTGAGTATTTTTTATTAAAAAAAAGATTTCCAACTCTCCTTTCAACGATGACAACAAAACACAGAGCGAAAAAAGATGTTACCGATGATAATAAAACGATAACAAAGTGTTGTTAATATTTCGAAAAAATCTGTTGTACAATTTTTAACAAAACGTTGTCAAAATGAAACCAAGGATGTAAAAGTTGAAAGGGTGGAAAAATCACTTTTTCACTTTCTGTTATATTTTTTAAATTTTGTAAAAGTTTTTACTCTACGTGATAAATTAATCGACATGTAGGTTTAATTGTGTTTTCAAAAAACCCAAAATCGTCTAAGAAGTAGCCCAGCAATAAAGTCTTGTATAAATGTCATGAGTTTTCTGGCAACTGTCAAAAAATCTAATGTAATATTACATTTTGTAGTCTCTCATGAACAAGCTTTTGGTAAAATGCCACCCTGATCAAATGAATATTGTTGTTTCGAAAAATTTCAGAAAAAACGATCCATCACACTTTTACATACTACTTGAGTTTTTAACATGTATTAATACAAAGTGTAATAGTGTTAACTAGCCTTAAATAATGCCCCTGACCACAAATGTACCAATTATTGCGTGACCGAGAAATTTGAGCACAAATCTTAAACATTTTTTAAATTAATTTATGCAGTATATTTTTTCCCTAAGGTTAAATCAAAAATGGACCATACTTTTGGGATGTATTTAAAATCTCCAATTTTTAATTTAAAAAAAAAATTCTTCTACAAAATCGAAAAAATTTAGATTTGCACTCCAGGAACTTGTTTAAAACATTAGAGAATAAAAAAAAAACCCTGGTACCCCTGGGAAAATGCTTTTTTTTTGTTGTTTTGCTTAAAATTGATAAATACGATCACTTATTGGAACATTAAGTTCCAATAAATGCTAATCAGAGTTTTATAACATGAACTACAAGAATTAAAATCTTGAAACTGGGCCAAAATCGCTTCACGTCAAAGGTCAAATGGCAAGGTCAAAGTTGAATTTATTCGAAACTTTGAAAATATCGTGAAATTAATAACAAAACGTAGTTGGGTATAAACATATTATAATGAAAGTTGACTAAACCATTTTCGGTAACTGGAAATATTCATATTTCAAAAGAAAAAAAAATCGAGATTAACCCTTTTATGCACTTGAATCCAAAATTAATCCAGTAATTTTTTACCGTTAAAAACGCATAATAAAAGTAAACATTTTTATTATCAAAAAGTAATTTAAATTTTTGGGAATACAAAATGTAAATTTCAAAAGATTTTGTTATTCGTGCTAAATTCCCAGTTTTTATTATTGATAAAAACACTTGAAATTTATTGTTGATGGGATAAGCTATTCCTATGCGCATTTCACTGGTTGCTTAGGCCAGATCATCAGGAAACTTCATCCATAAAGATTTTAGAAAAACTAAAGATATTAAACCAAATAAAAATGTTAAACGTAAAAGACTTATAGCAACAGTTCTACCTGTAATAATATCAAAGTTTAAACAAAACAACATCAACAATAAACATTTTTAATTATAAGGAAACGTGTTCTTAAAACGTTTTTGCATATTGCCGGCTCTGGAGCTTCTTATGGAGGTATGCTCTTATTGTTTCTTGTTTTATATGTATTTCTGCAAATGTTCAACATTTCATATTCATTGCTTTGCGATTTTCTACAGAAACTTTAATTATTGTATTGTAGCAACTTAGGCGTTGTTCCCCCGTTACTGGATTTTTACGATTATTATGTGCTTAATTTTAAGTGATTTGGTGTTTTAGCAGTGTAAGAGAGTTATGTCAATTGTTATGCGCGGCTTTGTTTGAATTATTGTTTGAAATTTTATATAAATTTGGTAAGGGGCCCATATGAGACATATAATCTATTTAGAAATAACCGCAAAAATATTTTTGTCTTATTTACTAGTTATTTGAAAACAAAAAGTAATAGCAATGAAATCAATTTATGTAGGTCGTACTTCATAAGAAGCTTTAGTCAAATATCGTTTGATTTCAATTCAATTTGGTAATTTTATTCCGGTGTCAATAAAACATTTGAAATGATTAATAAAAATTAGTATTGTGGTTATTTTGTTGAACTGTTTCTGGGTTTTAATCCAAATTTTGATACTTTAATTAGGCAAAAGTTCATCAAATTTAATTTTCATTAAATTATTTTTATGGAGAAAACAATTTTACAACATGATCAAATCAATTAAAATAGATAATCATTCAAAGCAAATTTCGATTTACCAATGAATTAAAAACAATTTGGTTTAAAGATTGATTTTTGACTGCCAGCAGTCGTCAACGGCAAGCCCCTCTGAAGAGAAAAAGTGGTTGCATTTGTAACATGGAAGGGTTACCTTTCCGTGAAAGCCTGGGTTTGATTCCCGCGGCAGTCCAGAATGAAAAATTATCCATAAATTTTAATTAGTTTCATGTTGTAAATTTTCTTTCTTATTAAAAATAATTAAATGAAAACCAAATTTGATGCAAGGCGAATTCACACCAGGTGACCTTATCTTGCTACGTAAGCAACAGCCGATTAATAACCTTGTCTCAAAACGATAAACCGTTTATGTGGTTTTGGAGAATATTTACTAAATTTTATTATTTTTGCTTAAAATTATGAAATGAAAAATTTTGTTTAAATTATAACATTTCAAAACAAACAATTTAAAATCAAAAAGAAAATGAAATATTTTTTTAAATTATTTACTACAGTGTTGTATTATTTTTTACACAGCGTTAAAATATTTTACAGTGTTGAATGAATTCGACTTGTTCTTAAGCCTAATAAAAAATAGCTAAATTTGATAAATAAAGTAAACGAAATTAAGTCTGTGTGACAGAAATACTGTATTCCGAGACTACATTTGTATGATGGCTAGGAGAAGTGGTTCTACCAACTTTCAATTGGCTTTATCCATGAGCTAATAAAAGATTAAGTAGAAATTTAATCAAAAAATAAGGAACATACAGACTCGTATCGACTCCGAAATCCATGACTAAAATTTGTTTACGTTTCAAGCTTCAGTACAACCACAAGCGTATACATAACTCCCCACTCCCATGATAATGTTGTATATACATTCATATTTTATATAATTTCTTATCTTATGCATAGACATACATACGTATATACATATGTGCATACGAAAGTATATAACACCAAAAATTTAATTACAAAAACAAATGGGTTATAACTTTTTCTGTGACTTACGCGGCAGACACATAAATTGCACCACCATAAAACACAAACACATGAGTGGTCGCCTGCTAAACAAAACATTCACTTTTAAGCTCTTGACAATGACGAACAAAACCCAAAAACCTTTTTTGTTTTTAAATTATTTTAACGTCATTTCTTTTTTTTATCCACAAAAAACAGTCATCTGCCCAGAAACAGTCCCATACTCTGTAAAAAAGAGGTGAAAGTTTGTTTAATTGTTCTCTATGCACGCCAAAACGGCTGTTGCAATTTATGACACAAATAGTCTTTAATAGCGGAATTACTCAGAGCTAAATTTTAATCGAAATTTTGAAACAAAAGGGAAAAAATTACCAAAAAGCTGTAATAAAAGCTTTAAAAAGGTTTAAAATTTTTGTTTTTTATAATAATTTTTTCCAAATAACTTGAAAAAAAAATCAAAAATTGTAGGAAAAATGTTCAGCCTTATTTCGGTTGTCGTTGTCGTAATCAATCAAGTCGTTTTTTGTAAGAGATTAAAGAACACTGGTTGTGTGTTACTTGATTCTCTGACAAAGAATGACTTGATCGATTACGACAACGACAACTGAATCCAGGCTGATTATTTTATTATATTATTTTTTGTAATTAAGAACCTGAAAAAGGATTAAACATTTTATTACTTGGTACTTTTATTTTTCTATTTTTCTTGATATAACGTTAAGAAAACTTTAAAATTATGCCTTTGAAATAGTTGGAAGGAAATATAAACTTACGAACAAAAAGTGTGAGGGGAAACTGGGTAAAAAGAATTTGTATTAAGATTTAAAGAGAAACAACTCTGAATTATTCGGACAAAAAGGGTCAATTGTTTTGGCTCTTAGTCAATACAAGCTTCTTCTTAACAGAATCTTATGAAACCTCAAAAGCGATGAAGAAAATTCTACTAAATGCACTTTGAACCATTACAGGAGCATTAAAGAAAGAGGTGCAAACTTTACTAATTTTTTTTGTTAATTTTTTAGCAACAACAATCCAGGGACTATATTATTAAACCCTTGGTACTTTTTCAAACCTGTTGTCTTAACTTGAATTTAGAGCAATATTCATACAAACATATTATTTTTTTTTTTAAGAACAAAAATTTTATTAAAATTATTATTATTATGTAAATATTATTAACGACATACAATTGGAGCAAAAAAGTTTGAGGTCTTGGTACTTTTTGCGAAAACGTTTTTCTTAAAAACTATTTCAAAGAACCGGTGCCAAATTTTCGCATTCAAATAATCATCGAAAAGCGAATTGCGGCATTAGAAAGTGTTTGAGTGGAAATTTGTTTAAAAATGTGGCATCTCAACAGCTGTGTGATTAAAACTTCAGACAGCAGAAACACTGTCTGTTTTAGCCCGTGAAAATTATTATTTTGTGGGCCTGTGCTAGTAATTAAATAATAAGAATATTAACTAATTTATAAAATAATTGGAGGCAAAACTGTGCCCGGCATTCAGAAAGTTGAAACCAGAAAACTAATATAAATACATTCATGGAAAAACATTCAGATTGGGCGATAAGTCACAGAACATCTGATAAATTTTATACAAAATCTTAAGCGGGTTGCAAAGTCTTGCGGCAAAATTTCATGTACCATTTGTATCTTGTAAGGAAACAGTAATGATTACCTTTCTTTCATTAGAGGCCAAGTGGCACGTTGGCAAATCGATTCGGGGTTTTTATTAGCGCTCTCCCGAACTCGTTAGATATTATCTTAGCTTCGTGCTTCAAGCGGTCTTATTGCAGAGATAAGTCACTAACAGATCCAAATGGCTGAAAACGAGCGACAATGTTTGCACATCCCCCAAGGCCCACCCTGTAAAAGTCTTATTAATCACAATGAGGCAGAACGCAATTTTTGTACACATTAATGTAAGTAACGTCCATATTTATCGAATGTAATCGATCGATTTCTCACTATCGATACAAGCTATTCGCTATCGTGAACGGCGATCTCAAAAAGTAAGATTGCGACAAATTTGGCCTCTCTTTTTCAACTGCTAGAACTGTGATCAAAGTTCAACGACAATTTAAAACAACATGTCGAAAAACAATATTTCAACAAATTAAGACTTGCGTTTAGATTCATATGAAAATAAGATTTCCCGTAACATTGAAATGATCCTAAAAATCATCAAAAATAAAACTATTAAAATCGCACACACTATGAAGCTTTATTTGCTATTGATTCATCAACATTTGCCAATTATTATTTCATCGAAATGATATAAATTATACTCAAAGCATTATCAACTCGATAATTTTCAGATCTTAATTCCTTAACACAGTTCATAGCAAATTGTCTCGTAGCTCATTTAAATGATTCTAAACAAATGTTAATCTTTATAGCCAACATAAAAATTATATGATGAGCAAACAATGAATTGGCTGTCGACGTGTCCTCTTTTGGAAGACATTAAAACAACTTAAGTAGTAGTGGTAGTAAAAGTTGTAGTAAAAGAAAATGACACAACATGACTTGTAAAAAGGTCTTTTGTTTTAAGTGGACAGGCGTTGGCAATAAATTTTACTTCATTTGTTTATAATTTTTCTTTTTTTTTTTTTTTGTTCTTCGCCCAACAACTAGACAACTAGATTAATAAAAGCAAACAGAGCCTCACAGCAATAAAAGTAACAAATAACATTTTATGGCATCAACTTTTAAGACTATGACAACAATAAACAAAACTTAGAAGTAAGAGCCAAATCAACATTTACTTTGTTTTCCTGGTCTCAGTTTTCTTTCTCTCATTTCATTCATGTACACAATGGTTGAAACTTTCATCTCTGTACGAGTTGTTTCCAAGTCTACCAGCAATTTCATGTGAAATTATTTCTACAAAAAATCCAAATTGTCTTTTTATTTATGCTGCTCAATTTCCGGCCAAATAGCTAAAAAAATTATTTACGCATTTATTTTAGTTCTAGTCTTAAACTAGTGATGGAGATGAACTTTAATACAAATAAAAATATCATACGCACATACCTAATTTGAGCGTAGAAGCAGCAACTCCAACACACTTTCCCTTAAGGTGTGTTCAGACCTAACAAATATTTAACGAAACAATTCAAAGAAAGCGTGACCAGTAAATTGATCAAAACTAAACTTTTTTGCAAGAAGATAATTTTAAAATGTAATTCAGAAACCGTTAAAAGATGTTTAATCTGGCCATACGTTTTGCAAAAGCAGACTTGTTTTAATTAAAACTAGTGGTTACCTGTAGGGCGTCAAGCATTTGATAGGTGTGACCATAGCTTTACTTACACGTATTAAAAAGGATTTCCGTTGCTTTTGATTAAGAGTGAAAAAGAGGTAAGATCCAAAGTTACAATCTTATTAAAGGCCTTATTGAAATCATAAGGAAAATTAAAATACAGCTAAAAAAAATTCTCCAACATTGTTCACCAATTAATTTAAAATAAAGTCAGTTTTAATTAAAAATAAAATCAATTGAATTCAACGTTAAATCAAGTGAATTAAACGTGTAATCAAGTGAATGAAACGTTAAATTGGTACCATTAATTCGTTTACTGGTGCAAATTAAATTAATTTTTTAATTAACATCACAATCTTTATAATTGAAATCAATCTTTGTTATTTTTATTTTTGTGAATGTAGAATTAATTGTTGAGGAAGTCTGGAATACCAACAGCAGTAAAAATATATATAAATCTATGCTTTCGTTTTGGTACATTGAAATCTCTTAACTCCTCTTGGATTGCATTTTTTTTAATTGCAAATCCTTGTTGAATATCGACGAAGTAACTCTTGCTAAGAAAAAATATGAAATTCCAAACTCTTTATGTTTTCCCTGGCTTTATAAAGGCCTTTTTATAATTTCCTAATATTCCTATTCCGTTGTATTGCCAATTTACACATACATTCATATGTATGTAAAGATGCAAAGTTTCATTAATGTTTAGTTCCTTTCTTCCTTCATTTTATCTACATAAATATATTTTTTTTTCAGATATATGAGTGTTTTTGTTCCACGCCGTTTATATGAGACAATATTTCGCAATATTAAACACTTGTGTTAATTAGTATTTAATCTTTTCGAACCTGAACTTAGATCCTGTGTAATTTTCATGTGTGTTTGGTTGTTTGTTTGTTTGTCTGTTACAATTACAAGCAGACGTCCGTTACTGCTTCTTATAAAAAAAAGGGCAGCATTAAACTCACTTATTTTAACCTCTTGATTTATGTACCGTCAATACACTGATAAAAATAATGTAAAATTAATTTGTAGTAGAAATAAAATAAAGAAAATTTGATTAAAAGTCATATGAATAAACTTTGAAATTTTCTTACAGTGTATAAAACTGTTCCTATGATATACAATTACATTTTATCTATGTGGGCTACCGGAAATTGGTTTGTAAAAGTAAACTTTTGTCTTTTCTTATCTTAAGGTTGGTGCAGGTGAGTTGACATAAGATTTATGGCCAAAAGTTAATTTGGTAACTTTTTTTTCTACGTATGATATTTGTTTTCTTATCATTAAACAGTTGCTGGGAATATCCCTTTTCTGATTTATTAAAGGTGCTGATTTAAGTAAAAATTTATTTTATTTCAATTACTGAACCATTTCTCATTTACGAAAATTGTAGGATTCCATTTAATTGTCACATAAGGATCGAAGGATACGGCTAAGGTTTAGTAGAGTTTTCATCAAAGAATATTTATACAACTCTGTCAGACAACATTTATCTATCAGTTACAGTTTAGTTAATTTTAAGCGTTATTGCGCTGAACTTTTATGGCTGATTTAAATTGTTTATAAACTTAATAAAATTTCTATATAAATTTTCGGGGGTTTGTTTTTGGCTTTTCAAGGAACTCCCCACAAATACTTATTATACCCACAATACAATAGTGGAGAGGGTATTATGTATTATGCATTTGTGCTTATGTGTGCAACACCTTAAAATAAGGGACCCACTTAAAGTATACCGATCGACTCAGAATCAATTCCTGAGTCGATCTCGATGTCTGTCCGGCTGGCTGTCCATGTAACCTTGTGCGCAAAGTACAGTTCGCAATTTTGGAGATAATTTGATAAAAATGTGGCTATTTTTTTTTACTATTTCTACTATTTATATATTCTTTATTATGTAATTATCACATATGTATGTATGTAATTTTAAATTTTGTTAAATATAGTTTTGCAAACTTCCATTAACCTTTTCTAATCCCGTACTGTAATTATAAGACTTAATGTCTTGTTGTACAGGATAACAATATGATAAATAAATAAATAAAAGGTACTTATTGGACCAAGCCTATTAAAAATGGGCCAAATGGTACGACCATGAGGGAAGATAGGAGCAATGTCTGCCTCTCAAATCGATTTTAATGAAATTTAAAACAATGATTGATCCATATTTATATGGACACATAAGCATGATTTTCCATGGCTCCCGAACAGAGTACACTTGTGTAAATGTGTTTTAAAATACTGTGAGGAGGGTATCATATAGTCGGGCTTGACCAACTGTACTTTCTTACTTGATTTATATCAGATTTGTAGTATAGAATTGTGTTTTAGCTTAAGCCCAATTCTTTTTTTTAGTTCTTGAACTATTTAGCAATGGCACTTCTATTTATAAAAGAAAACGTGACAACTTGAGTGTTTGTATAAAATTTTAAGAGAAAGAAGTGATGGACTTCGTATATATCAGAGTAACCAGACATAAAAGGAATGTAGTACAAATAATTTATATTTTAGTAATAGAATAGATCAAAGTCTTGAGGGAATAAAGACGGCCAATTCCTGGATTTTAGCAATTTGGTCAATTAAAAAATATGGTTTTCTGTTAAAAAATATTTGATTATTAATAAATTTTAGGAAACATGACATTTGCAGGTAAGTTATTTAATTATTATTAATGATTTATATAATAAGGGTCACTTAAGGCGTTCCAGGTTCCTTTTACACTCCTTACGTTTGCTTTCCGCTTTCATTTGGAGGACTGAGTTTCTGTTGAAAAAAATTTCATATACTGCAAAAATCTACACATACAGTGTTATATCGCTCATTTGCTGAAACGTTGTCATAACTCAAAAAAATACATTTCGAAATAAAAGTCTCTAAAGTTTTTGATTTGCTTGCACCACTTAGAGAAAAAACGACTCATTCTCTTTAAACGGGGAAAGTAAAAAAGATATAAAGATGGATTTTATACACAATTCAAAGAATAGCAAAGCTTGCAATTCTGTATCACTGACTCATTTTCATTTTTTCGATTTTTTGAGTTATGACGACGTTGCAGCAAATGAGCGATATGTATTTGTGTGTTTTCCCTGCAATATTTATTCTTAACTTCATATCGCTTGTTTTGCCTCGCATATCTATAGTTTAAGCGAATAAGGAGATAAACATTCAACTATTTAAAAACTCCTCTTGCAAAGTTTTTAGAAAACAATATTGAATGTTAAAAAAAAATAATGCCGTTTAACCAGTATGACTATGATTTTACAAATAAATAATAATTTTTTTCAAAAATGGTTTATAAGGCCTGAGAAGTTCTAACGTGCATAAATTTAAAAATATATTTTAAGTGTAGTTTCTTTTCCTCGTAAATATACGATCACATACATACTAACAAGGTATACTTTCTGCTTATTCAATGTTTACAATATTTAAGCGTTCTTTATTTTTTTTTTTTTATTCTCATGACTACATAAATGTTGCGGAATTTTCGTTGGAGTGAAAGTCATAAAATTGTGTTTATTTTTTCCGCTTTTTCGTAGATTCCTTTGGACAAGAACAAGAGTCTCCCCAAAATAAACTTCCAAAAAAAAAAAAAAAAAATTGCAATAAATTAAATTAATTTTTTTATTATTTTGCCAACTAACGAATAAATTTTCGTAAGCTCAGGTGTAAAAATGGATGAAAAATGTGAAAGTTGTTAAATTGATACTCGCGTGTAATCAAAAGCTTTAATATGAAAAACCATATTTGAATCTGTAAGTGGAAACCTTTGGTTTTTGTTAGATTTAAAAAAAATTTTTTTAATTGTTTATGAAATATTAAAGACCCACATGGAATTAAAATTTATTGTCATATTGATTTGTTTTCAGAAAAGTCCATCATGAAGTAGCACTCAATGATTTTTAGCATATTTGATTAATCAAATTCACAAAACGAAATAAATTTAATGTCGTTTTATTTTCCATTTTCATCGCTCGATTTTCCATCCACATTTTCAATTTTAATTCAATTCCTAAGTAATACACTTAGCAATATAGAAAAAATAAATAAAAATGTGCATTTAAGTGAAATCTTTGTATAATTGCATTAAGAAAAACCATTACAACATGGATGAAATCAAAAAGTGCTCAATACCAATACAGTTTTCCCTCTAAAGCAGTGTTATTAATTAATAGAAACGCACCAACTGTAGAATGAATAGACTAAATAGTTGTAATCTCCAAAGAATCTTTTAGAACTCTAAATTCGCTTTGCATTCCTACTTCTGCTATGGAAGAGAAACTTGTGTAAAGCAAGAAGAGATTTAGCTCCCGTTCCACTGAGTATTTATACGAATTTGTACAGTAAATAAATAAACAAATAAAAACAACAATAATATACAAGTACTTAAAATCAATTTTACTCGGCTAATGTCGTTTTAAATCCCATCTTCTGCCAACAACAAAATACATTAAAATTACAACAGCTGAATAAAATGTATTTAAACGAACAAAAGTAAAAGCAATAACAACGATTACCAAACAATTTTCCTTTATTAACACAAGTATTAGTTCACTTACATTATGTATTAAATTAGGAATGGAAATTAGTTCTTTCCCTAACGATGGCAAAATAATACGCAGCAAAAGCCGGTTTTGTTGGTTTTGCACTTAACGAAATCCTGTATAAATTTGAATAAATAATTTCAGTTACTTTTGAAATATTGTTTAATGAATCATTATTTGAAATCAGATTTAAAGGCTTTTTTTAAGAAAAAATTAGAAAATTTTGTTTTTAAAATTCCAAGACGAATGTCTTAATGCAGTCTAAATTTTTTGTTCCATCCACCATATTCTTCGATCCATCCGCCACTTCTTAAATCGATCCATCTGTTCATCCTTCCGTCCGGTGGACTCGGCGCAAATATCAGTTTGCAATTTCTATGATTTTATGAAATCTTCTACATGCGTGTCAATTTTCGTATAAAACAGGCTCTTAAAAATGGTGAGGATCGGTCCATATTGACTCGATAGAGTTTTTGTAGCTGTAAAAAGTCTAATAATAGCTGTTGAATTTTTTTTATAAATTCTGTGGTGCAGGATGTCTTATGGTCGGACTTGACCGCCAGTACACTTTCTTACTTGTTTTTAGTGAATAACTGGTTCATGGCACAAAGTTATTTACATACTTGATTTGCATACGGTTTTTTCGATTTAATTGTCAACTCAATAACCTGAATCAAAAATATGAACATAAATATTAATTTGATCATAAATACACAATTGAAGCACTGCCGCGAATATCGTTGTAAAAGCCACTTGTGTTTTTTTTTTTTGCAAATTATCGTTAACTTTACTCTCTAATGCCATGTTCGCACGGTGCCGTGGATTACTTCGCTCTCTGTTTTTATTAGTTATTTGAATTACCATGTTCGCACGGCATTTTCGTAATCGGTTTTGACAGTTCTTCTGCTTTTTTTATTAATTTTGTTTATTGCTTAATTTAATTGATTGTTTGCGGTTACTTGTATTAAGAATGGAAAGAAAAAAATACATACATATAAAATATTTATTTTCTTTTTTGGATTCCATTAAATTTTATAATATAAAAAAACTTCTAATACTTTTGTTTACTTTGTTTATGTTGCATTTTGTTTGTTTTTTAGTGCTTTGACAGCTGGTGATGGAAAAACCCCGATAAAAAATTGAGATCACAGTGATTTAAAAGTAATCCGCAGAGTAAAACAAATTGAATTACGTACAAATAAGATAATCCGCTCTCGAAATTTGGTATGACGAATTATGTAGTTTGGATCATAATTAGGCTGTGAATTACGAATGGGAGAGTGAATTACGAAAAAATGCTGTCGTGCGAACATGGCATAACATTGTTTAAACATCATATCATCCAAAATTATGCATCTTAACCTCTTCAAAATGCAATACAAGGAGTCAACCAGTGAAAAAAATTAATGGTTTTGCAAATTGGAATAACTTTTTAAAAGCCGCTTGCTTAGTGGCAAAACGTTTTTAATGACCTCGCGATTGTGGATATGAAACGTTTTTCTACTAAAAAAAATTATTGATCTTCAAAATAATATAAATTTGTCGAATTTTCGCAAAAATTTCGTGTACAACATATTTCGTATATAGAAGGCATGGACAAAGTACAAAACATCATAATACCATGCAGCGACCGTAGCAAAAAAAAAGCAAAAAAAATTGGTCATAATACCCCAAAAAGGAAATAAGTACTAAATTGGGAATACCGGTTTTTATTAATTCAAAACTTGGTGAAACAAGTTTAACACAGAGAAAACACAATTTTCAATGTAGTCATCTCCAACAAAACAATTTTTAACAATAATTTTTCAAATATCATCCATCAAGTAGGGGCGACCATGTTCTCAGGCAACCGTAATAGTTAAACCGTTTTTTAAAAAAATAGTTTTGTTGCAGTTGACCATATCGAAAAATGTGTTTTCTTTTCTAATTTATTAACAAAGTTAAATCTCAGAAATTTATTTAAAAAAATACAATTTCAAAAACTTGTGTATACAAAGAGTCCAATGCAATTATCAATTCATTTTGTTGCAAATGTCAAACAATTTTCGGTTTTCATTTATTATTTAATTTAACTTCTATAATGTTCATTTTCATTATATGGTTTGTCAAAATTAAGATTTATGGTTTTGCAAATGCAGAGAAAAAAACACCCCTACACACGCACAGTTACAAACAAGTCCTTGTAAAAATAAAATTTGCCACAAAAGATAAGATTGTTTTTTCTCATAATGAAGCCTGGCATGTGAATGCAATCTACATTTTGCACAATTCTTTACAATTGCAATCTTATTGAGGTCAATAGAAAATAAAGTGTTAAACTTATCATTCAAGCACTTTTACTTTTTTCCAGTAGTTTTATAAAACATTTTTGGATTATCGTTGGCCACAACGAATAACTTTCTCTTTGGTTACATTTTTTGCACCCAGATAAGGACGAAATTATAACTTGGTGAAAAAATTATCAATTGTTATTTTGCAAAACTTAAAGTGTCGTAAAAACGGGGGTGGTACATCTGCAATCAGCCGACGGCTAATACTTTTGTACAGAAGTGTACAGAGCTGTGCGCGTGAGTAGCTTGTGAGAAATTGTCATGATTCTGAAAATCACGTACACAAGTTTCATACTGATCACTGTTTACGCGTGATTAATTTCAAAAGTAATCCCATACACAGGTGATTATAGCGTAACACAAAAAATCACATCACGCGCTCTCTTCTAATTTTTATTAATGTTCTTTCTTGACATACTGAAAAAACAATGGACAGTGGGGGGTATTGAAAAAATAAAGTGAAATAACTTTGCAGTTTCCAACCTGTTCAGGCGTTTCGATTTTGATAAAATTTCAAACAGCGATAGCCGGCTTCAAAGTAATGAGAAACGAATAATAAAATCAACTTTTCAAAATTTTTATTTTTATTTTCTTTTAATTCTGACCTGACTTTTTAGCAGATTTTTTCCCAGTCAATAAAAGTTAAAGAACTTCAACTGCCTGTTTTTAGATGACGAGCGCAAAACTCGTTCGTTTTACTTACATTAAAAAAAAAAACAAGTTCTAAAATGTTTTTTTATTTCGCCAATAACTTGTGTTCATTGTCTTCGCCCCCACCAGAAAATAATAAAATTTGATTTCAATTAAAAAATTTGTAGTATTAATTAAAAATTAATTAAATATGCACCAGTAAACAAATTAATATTTTCAATTAAATATTTTTTGAATTTAACAACATTTTCTGCAGTAATGTTGTTGATATATGAAAGTAAACGTTTAATTCACTTGATTAAATTTTTAATAAAAACTGATTTTGTTTTTGTTGTATCGTTTAATTGAGAAAAAAAAAGTGCCATTAGATTGAATCATACGTTGATGGAGTCCAATTAACAAGAGCATTACATTAAATTGTTCGTAACATGTTACTTAGCAAAATTATGGGGCGTGTTTCCTTTAATGATGAATTGGCAAACCCAACTAACCTCAAAACAAGCAAAGCCGGACAAAAGACTCTGCAGCCTTTTCTAAGTTTTTCGCCACTAAAAAAAACACCCGATATATAAAAAAAATTTGGAGCAAGACCACCTGCTAAAAAATTGCCGATTTACTTCCCTTTTTTCAAAAATCCCCCACTGTGCAATGTTTGATAAGTAATTAGACCAAAAAAGTTTTAGCCAATTGCTCTAATTACCTTAATCGTTTACATTTTAGCATTTGCGAATTTTTTTAGGTTTTCAACCCAACGTTTTGTAACTTTAATAAAAAATCAATAAATAATTTGACCAACTACATATTTAATACATTTTTAAATACAAATATTTCTGTGGTTTTCATGGGCAACCGCCATATTGGTTGATATTAAACGCTCTTTACATGGTTCCAAAAATGTTTGAAAACAGATAGACCCACTCCGATTTCTTAACACAATTACAAAGTTAAAAAGGTGCAATACCAAGCCCATTGTTTGATATAGAATGGTTTAGTATAAACATCTGCATGAAACTTAATAATGATGTTCATGAAACCTTCATTATAATTTTGTGTTCGCTTCATTCGTATTCAGTAAGATGAAACACTATGAAATGAAAGCAATGAACACTCGATATTTAAAAGACGAATAAGAAAAAATTAGTTTATTTGCTTATACAAGAGAATATGAACAATAACAACCATGAAACAGAACAATCATTGAAAAAATCTCGAATAAGTTCATGGAAAAACAGTATGATTTAAATGTCAGTGTTGCCAGTTGTAGAAAATTAAAAACATAAGAAAGTTAAAAAAAAAATAGAAATAACCATGAGGGGTAAATGCAACAAGTTTAAAAATAAATTAATATTGAAATAAAAACTCAAATTTATTTTTGTTTTCAATGTAAATTTTTAATAAAATTAAAAATATTTTATTTCCAAAAACATTCACTAACATTAAAAAATTTTAGGCAATATTTAATAATATTTAAAAAAAACCCGTTTGCAAAAAAGTAAACGTGAGGAAACAACGAATTATTGTATTTATTAAAAACTTGCATCATACATAAAATAAAATTTTTTTAATAAAATGATACATATTAACTACCAAAAAAAAAACACGTATGGCTAAAAAGCTGTTATGCTACATACTAGCGAGACAAACGTGAACCGTTATTAGTTATATTTACTTATGTACATTCATTTTCAAGTTTTTAATATCTTTCGAAAAAAAAACAACCACGTGGTCAGACTCCTAAGACATTTACAAAACTAACAATTAAATTTCTCATAAACTCATTCCTCCTTTTGTTTTTCATATTTCACCTAAAAATGTGTGTGTTTTTTATGACTTCGTTTCATTTCAGGGCCGTGTACAGTACATTACAAGACAATAAAATCTTGCCATGTTTCAAAGATTTGTATTATCCAAAAATGCAAATGACAAACAAAAAAAAAACATTTTGCATTTTATTTATTGTTTATATTCCAAATATGTATACTATACATATATGTGCATAGGTATATCTACATACATACATATGTGTTAAAATTTAAATTACACATGGGCAACGCATGCAAATAATTACATGAATTTACTGAAGTGGCAACATTGCTATTGAGTATTAATAAAAATAAATGAGAGAGAATGAAAACTATGAAACAAAGCCCGTTTCATTGAACAACCTCTGTGTGTTTACGATATGAAACGAAATGTGTTCATAGCAGCATGAATAAAACAACAGTTTGTTCGGTAATCTCAATTTTATTCGAACACGATTTTCAGTGAATAAGCATTTCAGTATGTTTATGAAAGAAGTTGTTCATGCAGCCCTTTAGTTTAGTAGGCTCTCCTAAAAAATTTTATTTTAAGGCATACGCGGCTGCCCATGAAAACCACAGATTTAAACTGCAATGAAAAAAGAAAAAACTAAAAAACCAAAAAACTTTCCCATAATAAAAATCTCTACATCAAATCCAATTTTATAGATTGACACTCAATAATTGTCTTCTATAATCAAAGGAAATCCACATACTCATGGATATAAGCTGAGAAAATCCCAGAAGAGAAAAACAATAAAACAAAGGATATGTAGGTAATTTTGTTGAGTAAATAAAACCAATGAAGTGTCGAGACATTGAAATCCTTTTCTTCGTTTCTGTTTCATTTTATTTCATTTATGCCATTTTATTTGAGTTCTTTCACTTCATTGTGTTTTTTGTGTTCAATTCTTTTTTACGCCAACAAAACTTTCATTACACTTTCAAATCTTCTGTGACCACTCATTGGAAGAAAAGAAATTATAAAAAAGAATGCTGGGAAGCAAAAAGTAAAACCAAGTGAGGTGTTAAAGCATACAAAGTACGATTATTGAAAACAAAAAAAAATATATAAAATAATAGCAACGATAAGTACTTATCAATTGCTGAACAATACGAATCTATAGGAAACTCGAATGTGAATAAAGTGCTCTGCCCTCAATCCTTCCTCCATCCTCAACAAAATAAATACTCATTGTTGGTGTATAGAAAAAGCAAAAACGAAAATACACATTCACGTACATTTATTTTGCTTGCAACAAAAGTAGAACTTTTTCATTATCCTTTAAACATCATTTAAACAATGGGTAAACTTTTGCACCCCTCTCATTTTGCAATACGAGTGTATTCTAAATTCCAAAACGTTTTCTAGCTTGAGGCAACTGAATGTATTGCTCCATAAAAGAAGCGTGTCCTAGAGACTGGGTTTACCGCCCAAAACCAAGTCCAAATAGATATTTTAAAATGCCAATGTATACTTTTTCTCTCGAATAATCATTTATTTACTATTATTTTAAATTTTTTGTATTTTGAAAACTGTTCTTCCTTAATGTATGTGTTTAAATGTATGTACAAAAGTTTATGTGTACAAGGCTAATACCACCTAACTTTGCAGGCGCTTAAAAGGGAAAAATAATTTTTTCCATTTCCTCCGCTTTTCATACTTTTTATGTATTTCCTATCCGGAAAAGTAATCTTTCAAATTTTTTTTATAATTCTACTTTAATAATGTTTTAGGTAAGAATATTTCCAATAAAAGAATGAAGAACCAACTGGTCAATTAGGCAGTGCACAGTGGTCAAAAGCAGTCTACCGGTAGTTATAGAACTTAAGTATTTAATAGACAAATTTAAACTTAAACTTCAGCTGTGATAAGCAGCGAGTTGAGAAGTTTGAGCACGGATGAAGCCACATACCCATACCGTCATTTAGAACTGTATCGAGCCTAGTTTTGTTTTATTTGTTTGTTAAATGCTGCGAATACAATTACGAATTATTTTAAAACTTAAAAACAGGCACGAGTAACTAAACCCGTCAGCAAGTTGTAGTAAAACAGATCAGTGATTTTGCAATCCATTCTCTGAGAGACAATATCTTCTATTCTCTTTTAAACTTGCACTCGCGTTGACATATCAACATTTTGGTGTTGTTGTTTTTTATGTATTTTTGGAGAAGGGCAAGAGCCAAAGTTCCAAACTAATAACAAGCATATTGGTAATCTATACATAATATCCGGCCGAAGGTGGCGGCTTAAAAAAATATGAAAAGCAAAAGAAAAGGTGCAAAAACTCTGCCAACTTCAGGTTGATTTTCAAGTAGGCAAAAGCATATTTTTTCCTTTATTTACTCCTCTAGGGAGTAAAGGGTGTCTTGAGGATTCTTCCACCTAATTCTATCATTACAATAAGTTTTTATCTCGTCCCATGACTTGTCCAGTTTTCCTATTTCCATTTGTTCGCCGCCAGGTAATTGTAAGTCTCCCGAGTCGTCTGAGACAGAAGACATATCGACCCCTTTGCGCGAAATTATCGTATGTTATACAAATCCAAATTTTTAAGGACAACAATTTTTCTACTTTTCTCTGCTTTCACTTGCAATATCAAAATGAAAATATACATGTGCTTAGATTAGATACGATAAGACGAAGTGGAATTCGCCTACAATATTTTTTTCAGGTAACGTCTCTTTGAATGTAGAACAAGATTGCATCAAAAACTAAATTTCCAAAAAATTGGCATATTTCGCGCAAAGGGGTCGATATATCATCCGCAAAGATGTCTTCGAGGTTATTATGAAAACTCCAAGCTATTCACGCCTTTTCGAAACTATTCCTCGCATAACTAGGTACTCCATAACGCTGTCTAATGTAACTGCAAAAAGTAAATTTGATAGGGGAAATCCCTGTTTCTCATCCGCTTTTGTTAAGAAGATTTTGTTATTTATTCTACTGTGCCGGCCTTATACCGTTGCACAATCGTGCACCGTCTTTATAAAATTTATGATTTTTTCAGGGACACCTTTGCTCCTCAGAGCTGTCTAAATTCAATAAAATGCAGATAAATAGATTACGGCCATTTCATAGACTGTTTTTAATTATAATACAAAAAAGGCTGATCTGCTCACCACAGAATCGATATGGCCAGAATCCTGCAAGGGAAATTTCGACGCATTGCAGCATAAATTTTAAAAATTATTGCCCTTAGAAATTTTTGAATATGATTCAGGAAACCTTTAATTTTATTAAAACCCCATTCAGTTTTTCTAAAGAACGTAAAGTCAAATCCAAGGCACAATCCATTAATTCTTAAATGAATTTTTTTATTTGTATGTACATAATTTCTATTAAAGGGCTAACTAAAAATACATGTGAAGGGCTCGGAGATGGCGCTAACCAAGAAAAAAAATCAAAAATATTTTGAGTTTGAGTATGTGAACTGCCATTTATTTCTGGAGACGCTGACTGGGGTATATAACTGTTACCTTAGGAGCGAAAGTCTTGTCAAATTAGTCCGTTACAGAACTGGATAGAGTTAAATTTTGTGGAGAACTTCGCACCAGTTTTAAAATACATGTATGAAAACATGTACATATATTTATGACTTGGTTCAGTTAAGGTCTGCGCCCTCCATTTCTAATTTTAATAATGTGCAGCCGGCTAATGATTCCGTCAATTGTGGATCGGCGCTTCCGATTTAATCACGACAACATATTTATTCACAATAAAAACAGCTGATATCAGATGATTTATCAGAAAAAAATAGAGCACATTCTAACTGAAATTTTGTCAGACGACTTTTACAGTAGAAATATTATTATGGTTGTTTCACTTAATTTCAACTGAAGTTTCCATTGTATTATTTTAGGAAGGTGGCTTCAATATCACAACAATAAAATAACAACAGGCAAAGCAATAACATTAAGCTGTTTTTTGAGACCAACTTGCAAATAAATAAACTCTTTTATGGTATTGTTTTGTATTTAGAAGTGCTACCATACTTTTATCTTAGTTAAATCAGACTTTTCAAATAAAACTCAAAAAATCAATCTGTATTTAAATACTAGGGTGATCGATCGAATAGTATTCGACCGGTTTTAACCGGTTATTTTAGTTTTGCCCAAGTCGAATATTTTAAAATGTCCATTTTTTGAATATCGAATAAACCGGTTATTTTAGTAAAATAACCCGGTTATTTTAGTAATGTGTATTTTATGTTCGTTTTCCTTACATTTGTTATAAATGTACCCGTAATTTAAGTATTTTTCTAATTGAATATTAGGCAATCTTAAACTTCAAACTTCATTTTCTCAAAACAAAATGAAACCAAAGTCAAAAAACGTTACGAGCAATGTAAATACAAATCGCCTTTATTTTTTAGCGTGTGTTCTTGTAACAAAACCCAAAACCAATTTAAAGTACGTCAAAAAAGTTCAGCTTAAAAAGTAGTTAGCAATTTGACAGTATTATAATGTATATGTATATGTATATCTTTATAAAGATGCCATCTCTGGTGATATTTCGAACTGACTTAAAAGAAAAGAAATCTTTAACGTCACGAATTATTAATCATTTTTAATTAGTCTACAAGCTTGACATAAATATACGCCAAGTAAAACTTGACCCTGTTCCAAGTAGTTTTAAAGAGACTGCAAATAATACTTTACTAAAATATGCTAACAAAAATGAATGAAAAACTCTTAAGTAGTTCTAGCATATCTTCATTGTGGGAAAATTCATCAGTTTTATTTATTAAAACACCAAGAACAAAATTGAAGGAATCAAAAATGTCCTGGAAGGGTTTAAATTGTGTGATCGACGAATTGAAAGATATTTCATACAAAAAGCATGTTCACATTACTATTGTTTCTATAATGCTGAAACAAAAAAAAGTTTAAATATATAATCCTGGATAAGAGGTTTTGTTTGCCACTTTTCAAAAATATGGCTGAAGTTTACTGCTTCATATAGACATGCTTAACCAGCAACAAATTAAAACTCATTTACAATAAATTTGGGAAAATATGTCAAATAATAAATTTATTAAATCCCAATATTTTTAATATTTGACTCCTAAAGTAACCACCAGTTTTCTTAAAGAATTGTTTGCTTTTGCAAAACGTTTGGCTGGAGCAAACATTATTTAACGGTTTCTTAACTACATTATACATATATGCAATTATCATGTTAGACATAAAGTTTAGCAAATAACAAGAAATTGCTATAAATAATGCTTAAGTTTAATCAATTTACTGGTCACGCTTTTTTTGATTTTATCGCCAAATATTTGTGGATCCTTATAGGATCGACGGGAATCTATATATATGTATTTTGTTGGTTCCTTACCTTCGTGAATTGTTTTGTTTTTATTCTAATTAACTTTTTAAAACAAAAACTTATTTGATTTTTGTATTTTTATGTATTCGAATTAAAACCGGTTACCCGGTTATTTTTAAAATGCTTAACCGAAAACCGGTTTTTTTCAATAGCAACTATTCGGACTATTCGAAAACCGGATATTGAAAAAAGTCGAATAATCGATCACCCTATTAAATACGATTTAAGTTTTTATGAAAATTAACTTAATATAGATTCAACTTCTATCCTGAAAATGAAACGAAAGTGAACAAAAAACATAATAAACAAATGTATTCAGGTTTTCAAGACAAAAATCAGAGGAAAGGAAGCAACATGTGATATAAAATTGAAAAGGATAATAACCGCAAATTTTGAACCACCAGTCCCACTGGTGCAGAGGTTAGAACTCAAAGAATTCTGATGAAAAATGTGGTGATTCTTGAAACATGTAAATTCAACGCAGGTTCGAGTCCCAGCTCAGCCAAGAAAATTATCAATAAGTTTTAATTAAGTTCCAAGTTGTAAAATTCCTTCCTTCAGTAAAAATAATATAATAAAAAAAACTAACTAAAAATATCAAAATTACTTTTGTTAATTTAAAGGGGTGTTTCCCATTTAATAAGTAAAAGCATTGAGTTTTTGCAAAATTTACGAATTATCACCTCCAGCCTACATGCATTCATTCCTATGATGATTTATGTAAGTTAGCATGAACAGCAGTTCTGGTATCTGATGGTCTACAATGGACCTGATAATTCGAGTGGATTGAACTCTGAGAAAGAAAAGTATTTATTGGCTATTGCAATAGCTGGGTTCTGTTCATGTATGGTAGGTAAATGCCTTCCGATCTACTGGGATTTGTACAATAAATATATGTATGTTTTTTTTTATCTATATATGAATAAATTTTTTGTTGTTGTACGTTTTGTGTTAAATATTTAGAAAATCATCTTTTATTGCTCTTAAGTTTTATGAACGTGTGGGTGTTTGTGTATGTTATTCTCTGAATAAAGGTTTACGAGCATTTTCTTTTAGATATTTTTTCATTTATTCTATATTTTTTTTCTTCTTGAATTGTGTGACCTTTTTATTTCATTTTTTGCTTCTTTTATTCATCGCCTTGAACATTGTATTGTATTTTTTTTTATTGTGTTTTGTATGTGTATGGGTCACAATAATATTTTGTGTAGTGTTGGTTTTTGTAAGCATTTTGCACGTTTCGATTGTATAAAGTTTTTATGGCTTTTTGATTTTTTCACTTATTGACTACAAGTGAGTGTAGCATGTTTTGAGACACTTCAACAGGAAACATCAAGTGGTCTTCAAAATCATCACAATACAAAAGCAACAATAATATTATTGCCTAACACAAAAAGAAAAATGAAATAAACAGGCTTCCATTTTTTTAATTTTTGTACTCCGATTGAAGGAAGTTTCTTTAAATAGACATTCATTCTAAAAGTAGTGAAGTTAAACGATTATTATTGTTAATTAAGAAAACAAAAATTTATTTTAATGCTGCTTTAAAAACCTAAATTAACTTTATTTAGATTAAAATAATATTTTTCAGAAGACAACGTTAATTACACGTTACACAACATTTCAAATTACATAATTGTTTGCTTAAATCGCTGTTCTCTTTCTCTACCGCGATGGTTTAATTACATCCACACCACAATAGTGGCGAGGGTATTATGCATTTATGCTGATGTTTGTAATACCTTAAATACTTTACCTTTAAGTATACCGATCGACTTAACGAATTAACGATGTCCGTCCGGCTGGCTGGCTTTCCATGTATACGTAGTGAGCAAAAAACAGCTCGCAATTTTGGAGGTAATTCGATGGTATTTGGTTCATAGGTTCTAATTGGCATACGGACCAAGTCTATTGAAAAGGCCCTTACACAAGCTTCTTTCCGGAAAATGGTTTTTGTGCCCATCAACCATCTTATTATGTTGGTATTTATTAAATTTGGTCCAAAAAAAATAAATTTTAATGCTATTACTTCCTAATAAGTGTTGGTATTACCATGAAAACTGGCGATAGTTACTTTACGACAGCTGGTGGTAGGTGCAAAATTATTAATATGTTAAGGCGGGGACATGATTGCCAATGGATCCCAATTATTTTGATATACTGTGGTGTAGTGTATCATATGGTCGTGCTCGATCGACAGTACTTTCTTACTTGTTTGAAGAAGCATTAAACTGATATTATTTTTTATAAAATTATCCTGGTCTCTAGTGAAACTTTTTTTATTTTAGAGGAATTTTTCGACATAAATTTCACTACTATTTTTTGGATTAAAAGCCAACATTTAGATGTTTTTCCATACTTTTGGTAACTCTTTATGTACCACACTTATACATTTATGTGTTACGCATTAGAGACATAAATAAAATATTCATTACTAATGTTTATTTTGTCTCTTCTAATGCACTCTTTTTACTTGTATTAAATTAGAGAAGTTCCATAACAGAACGCATTGATTGTCCTTTTTTAGTTTTTTATTACATTCTTTTCTACATATAAACAGTTGTTATAAAGTATACTTATCGTCAATAACATCGTTATTATGCAGGCCAAAATATTTCCATACATATGAAGACTGAATACAAAAAATGTTTTTGCCTATGTCCTTTATAAACTCTGAAACCATCCAACCGATGTGCTCCTTAGAAAGAGAAGAGTTTGGGGAAATTTCTAACAGATTATTATGAGATTATAAACATAGATAGACCTTATTTATATAGACACAAAACCTAAAAACCTATATTTTTTTTTTCAAAACTGGGACTGCGAGAAGAGGGAAGGTAGTAGCGCACGCCGGTTTAGAATGAAGATAAAAACCAGTTAGAACGTTAGTCGGTCAAGCCCGACCATTATTCTCACCATTTTCAATATGCTTCGTCCTTATGACAATTAAGGCGTATGCAGCAAATTTTATGAAATTATCTTTAAAATGGGGACCTAAACTTTGCGCACAAAGTTACATGGACCAACCAGCCAGTCGGACATCGTTACCAAAACGTGGGTCTAGGACCAATATTTTTTAGTGTTACACCAAACAGCACAAACGAATAATACCCTCTCCTTTCATGTGGTGTGAGTATGATTGGAAAGAAGTACTTATTTATAAATAAAATAAATAAAAATGTCAAGTCGAAAGATTCCGCATTGTTTTGGAACTCCTCATACTTTATTGCAATCACACACTTATGTGAATATGTAACCCACACAAGAAATGTAGTGCAAAAGTGGTTCCCAGCTGTCAGTTGTTCTTAAGTGTGACAACTCGGTAGAATATTGTAAGTCCTTACAAGGATTTCACCAAACATCTTTCAAGGCAAAAGCGTAGAATTGTTAAAGGCCTAAATGTCTACTGAAAGTCACCAACGACGTTCATAAATAAATAAAAAATGTCTTTCCTTACGTGGAGAATTTTATATAAATTATTAATTATGTAGAGCTAAAAAATACTTGTTTGTATATAAATTTTAAACATTTTGTTATTTGTTATCCTGAATTTTATTTTTCGTAGGCTGTGGTTAATTTTTTTTCCTTTTCATATTTTTTTTTTGCATTTATTTTGAGTGAAAAGAACTACATTGTGCAAAATGGGAAAACAAATAAGAAAAAAATCGAATATTTCGCGTACAAATTTTAATAAATTCATCCATTTATTCATATTGTTTATTTCCTTTGATTTCATTCTTTTTTATTGTTTTAATTTTAATAAAAATTACAATTGTAACAATTTTTATGACCATTTTTTTTTTTTTTTGCTATAAATATATTTGTACGTGTATTTGTGTATGAATAAGGACTTCGTGTACTTTACTTTGCACATGTACATATGTGTATTTGAATGTATGTATGTAAAATATTTGTTTTTGTGTTAATGCAATAAATTTAAAAATTTTGTAACAGTTCTTTTATGTAATTTATGGACTTTTTTCTTTACACTGTTAATAATAAAATCTGATTTTTTTAATTCTGCACACTTTTTAATTTAAAATAAATAGTTAAAATGTCTATACAAATGGTTGTGGTTGTTATATCTAGTGATATTTAAGTTTTATTAAATAGAAAAACATTAAACAGGCTTAAACTGGATTCGCCCATTTTGACCGAAAAAAGCAAGTTTTTTATAAACATCATACAAAGTTTGACGTCTCTTTTTTTGGGGAGAGAAAATATTATTTATATACAACTCTCTTATTGAATCGGTTTCATTTTAAATTTTGTCCAAACGAACATCAAACGAGCTGCCTGAGGTTAATTTTTCATATGAAGTTGAATTAAGTTGCCCCATCATATTAAATTTGAATTGTCATTTTGTGTTTATTTATTAATCTTCTTTACAGACTATTTAAACAACTAAAATAAGTTAATTTAATGTATTATTTACAAAACTTAAATATTATTTACAAAATATTAATTTAAAATTATATGTATTTAAATATTATTATTTCACATATTATTAAATTAGTTAAATGTTTTTATTTGTTTGTTCGACTGTAATTCTTTTTTCTCTTTTACTTAACTTTTATTAATTTACTTTGCCTCTTATGTATATGAGTACTTAAAAATCTTGCCAGAAATTAATTATATTAAATTAATAATCATATTAACAAGTTTATACTTGCTTATTGAAATTTTGTAAAGCACAGCATTTGTTTTCTATTTTTATGTTGTACTTATTGTTCAAGTACAATTACAACTGTCATTTTTATGTGCCACCTAATTGGCTTGATGCAACTCCACAATCAGACTACTCATTATGGCGTGCAGCTAGAAATCTAAAAAGGCCAGTTATATCAAAGCCACCATTAAGAAACTTGAATGGTAGTTGGGCAAGAAACGATATTGAAAAAGGAAATCTTTTTGTTAGTCACTTAAAAAACGTATTTACATCAACCTGTTGCTGCTAGAGCAGCTATTCCCATAAGATTTGAGATAAGAGATATCGATAACGCTATTTGTGACTTAAACACTAAGAAGGCACCGCATAGCAAAAAAAATTATTCTTTTTATTTTTAATGCTAACGCCTTGAATACTATCCTCAAAATGGAAGGTTTCCTTAGTTACCATGATACCAAAGCCAGGTAAAGATCATACAAAAGTTGATTCATATAGGCCTATTAGCTTATTATTAAATATGTCAAAGCTGTTTAACGGCAGAATTAGTCTTTACTTTCTGTTTCTGTTCTGTTCCGTGCCGTTCTGTTTCGAAATTGTAATAGTTACTTTTTCTGTAGCAACTTATCAGCCATTTATGACAAATTTATTGGTTTTGCACCGTCCATTGTTTTATTTCAATAAGTTTTATGCACATCAATTTGAAGAAATTAAATTTTATGAATTCTTAAAATCAAAAAATAGTTTATTTCAATATAAATATGTTCAAGGCGAATTAACTTCAGGTGGCGGCGAAAAGACAGCCGGTAATTTTTTTTGGTCATGCCAGAAATGTCAAAAGTTTTGTTTACATGTGCTTTTTAAAATTGTGTTTTTCAATAAACATTTTGTTTTACAATTCATGAATGAAAAAATATAACAATAGAGAGATGATTAATGAAACTATGTTTAAAATTAAGTACTAATCGTTTTTAGATCACAAAAACTAATTTTTACCGTCATCACTATAACTTAATGGAATTTTTATGTTTAGGTGCAGTTTTAATATTCAAATGCATAAACTCAACACAAAAAAGAAACGGCTTAAATTATTTTCAATGCCACATTCAATTCAACCGAATTTGCAATTTAATGCTCACAGGAATTGCACAAGTTTATGTTATAAAAACTATTATTTTCTTAATTCCAAAAATAATTTTATTTTTTTTTTTATTTTTTAACTCAAATATTTTTGTTAATTTTAGTCTAGGGATGCCAGATAAATTTTTTCTTCAATCCCAAATTTAAAATAAAAATTTCTTAAAAAATCCCCTCTAAAAATAAAAAGCCCCCAAATAAATTATTTTTAAATAAATTATTTAGTCTAAATATTATGTATCAGTGGGGATTACTTTTATCTTATAAATTTTTATTTAAATTTATGTTAGCATAGATAAGCACACTAAAACAATAATGTCATGCAACCCTTTTTACAATTTAGTAATTATCTTTCAAATTTTGACCAAAAATTTACGTTATTAAAAGAAATGGAAGTTTTGATCAGTTAATCTAAAATATTATTAATACATTTTAAATTTCTGTACCTATGACTGCTGGTAACCGTTGTGAGTTAGGAGCAGTAGGTTGTTAACCCAAGGCTCTTAGCCTTTTGGTGGGGCTGCCATCTATGATATAGCTGAAAAGGCACAGCATTTCTTATCTTAGCCGCTCGCTACGAGACAGACGCTGGGCGAAGGTGGGTTGTTCAGGTGCATAGTTTGGGGCGGCACCTACTCGTCGGTGAAGCATAAAGCACTCACCCGCTGATTGTCCGGGACTGCTTATTTGTGCTAAGCCACTTATTCGCAGCTAACCTTTATATCTAAAGGCCGTTCACTATCCGCAACCTGTGACCTGTCCGGCGGCCTTCAGCTCGGCATTCTCGAAGACACCCTTCAATATCTCCGCGATTGGCACTATGCGCCCACGATTTGGCGTAAAAGCAACAAATAATAATAATTACTGCTCGTAAAAATATAATACTTAAAGCATTATATGCATATTGGCAAACATTGGCAAGCATTAACGGATTCTTACTGGAAATCCACGTTTAAACATTTTATGTCGTTTACGAACTTGAAATTTTCACAACTTCAGAACTTTTCAAATGTGGAGAACTAGAGTTTTATTAACGAGGCCACAAACACATCCATTTAACGCGTAAAATATTAATTGGCTTAGCCATTTAGGAATGTTCTGGAAATCGAAAACGCAAAATACTAGAATTTTGAAGATGCTTATAATACTCTTTTAATTTAATTTGTATAATTTTTTTTATAAAATTCTGTTTAATAAATAAATATTGGTATAATATTTGTCTTAAAATTCTTTTATTACAGAAATCTTATTGAAAAATTACATATAACATTTTTCCGTTTTTCGTCTTCGATTCCAAAACACCCCTGATTATGTTTGTGGACATACATTTAAAAGCATTTTTACTTGTTAGAGTTTTAACAGGTCAAAGTAAACAAAAGGTGCAAACGTTTTTTAGATAAGAACAATTTTGCTGCTGATAAATTTTAAATAAAAAACTGATATTTACTGATCAGTTACAGATTTTTCATCCTTCCGATATTGTATTTGTGTTTTAATTTGTTTCATATTATTTGTATTAAAATAAGTTCTGTAAATAAAAAATCTTGCAGTTCATATATATCTATGTAGCTTGGAAAAGAAACAAATCTATCAATTTCCCCAAAAGTAAAAATGGATTTTTTTACATTCTCAATATAAGGACATAATGATTTTTTTATCTAGTTTGATATTAGAACCCACAATCTGGTAACCCTATTTTAGTCAACTGTTTTTACAAGGCGAATTCATTTATATATTAATTCGCCTTGTTTTTGACATTACATGACCGAAAAACAAAAACAAAACACCATGTTGTTTTTTGTGTTGTTGACTTGTTGTAGTCTCGCCGCCACCTGTAGTAAATTCGCCTTGAATATGTTTTTTTTATTTATTTTGCTGTCACCTGCAATTACTTAACAATTTTTTGATTTTATTAAACTGAACCGCAACAGAACAGAAAAACTAATCAATTTCACAGGTTTTTAATAACAAAAACAAATCAGCTGATTCGTAACAGAACAGAAAGTAAAGACTAACTGAGCCTTAAGAAATTATTAGTTTCAAAATTAACTCCAATTTTAAGTGACAATAGATGTATTCGAAACCATCAGTTTGCATTTAGAAGAAAACACAGCACAATTGAACAAACTCATCGAATAGTAAATGTCATAAGAAAAGTATTTAAAGAAAAAAAATATTGCTCAGCACTCTTCATCGATGTTTCGCAAGCTTTTGATGAAGTCTGGTATGAAGGCTTACTGCATAAATTGAAGCAAAACTTACCAGCAAACACACACAAGCTGTTAGAAAGCTACTTAGTCGGTCGTCAATTTGTTATTAAAGAAGGAAATTTCTTTAGTTCACCTCAGCCAATTGGCGCTGGAGTTACACAAGGCAGCATCCTGGACCCTCTATTTTACTTAATTTATACTTCGGACATGCCAACAAACAACTACACCCAAACTTCAACATTTGCAGACGATACAGCTTTTCTAAGCGTCCACGAAATCCGTTATGAAGCATCTCGTTATTTACAGGATCACATATTTCAACTATAAATATGGCTAAGACAATGGAGAATAATGGTAAATGAGCAAAAATGCGTACATATAACATTCACCTTGCGCCGGGAATCTTGTCCCCTATTGCAATCAATAATCAAATAATTCCTCATCATTCGAATGTAAAATATCTCGGTATACATCTGGAGCAGCGATTAACGTGGAAATGCCAGATAGAGGCAAAATTAACTCAAATGCAACTAAAAGCCATTCAAATTCATTGGCTTATTGGAAGGAATTCTGTCCTTAGTCTCGAGTGCAAGCTTCTACTTTACAACTCTATCTTAAAGCCTATCTGGTGCTACGGTATTCAACTTTGGGGCACTGCCTCGGCCTCTAATATTGAAAAAATTCAAAGGCACCAAAATAAACTTCTTCGAATAATCACAGTCGCTTCCTCCATAAGGATCTCAATGGGCCATTAGTAAAAACTATGATTCCAAATATGCGGTAAAATATTTGAAAAGGCTTGAACAACACCCAAATCCACTAGCTCGGAATATTTAAAATCACGGAGGCCACACTCGCTTAAGAAGAAGAGACACTGCAGCACTCACCGAATCAGAAGAGCGATAAACACCCACATACATACATATGTCAACATAAACCGTTATGACGAAATTTTGTCTGGCACTGGCTGGACATATACATACATATGTATAATGTATTTGGATAAGCTTTGATTAATTATTGTTAGTTCATATTTGATATACATATGAAGGTTCAATAAATAAATAATGAGAAAAAAAAACCTAATTGGCTTATTTTTATTTCGTACTGATGGATTGCAATCAAAATAATACTAAAAAAATATAAAAAAGTAAAGACTTAAAATTATGTATGTTTCGACGTTCTGGTAAAGTTGTGAGTGACAATTCGTTTTTATCCACTGTTAGCACACAAGCTTTGGAAATAATTTAAATTAAATATTTTGTTACTTTCAATTAAGTGCTTTTAGTACTTGGTACTTTTTTAAATTTAGTGCTTGAGATCATCAAATTTAATTTTCAATAAATTATTTTTGGTGAAGAAAGGAATTTTACAACATGAATTTAATTAAAATTTATTGTTAATTTGTATTCTTGGCTGAGCTGAGGCTCGAACCCGGGTGGAATTTACTGTTCGAGAATAACCACGTTATTATCATCCGAATTATTTGCGTTCTACGCTCTGCATCACAGCGGTGCCTGCCAGCCAACCGTCAAACATCAAACTGTATCCAATTGCACTGATTGTTCGAAATTTTCTGTTCTTAATTATCATTTTTTTCAATTTTATTAACATGTTACCAGCAAAAAAAACAAAATATAATCAGTCGCTGCAGTGCTAACACCTTGTAAAACTTATAGATTTTGTTTACGTATGGAAACTTTCCAGACAAATTTTTCGAAATGGCAGTAAAAAATATTTTGCACGGATCAAAAATTTGCGTGAATTCAAACAACAAGTGCTGCTATGTTCTAACTGTCTGTAAAGCTACAATTGAAAAATATTTGCCTTGTTTTTAAAAAACTTTCGATTATTTTTTCTTAATTGCCAATGATCAAGGCGAATTCGCCTTGCCAATAACTCTAATTTCTCTATTCGTTTATCGATTTATTTTATTTAATTTTTGACGTTTATACAAACATATTTTAATAAATGTATAAATAAAATATTTCCAAAATAAAAATAATTTGAAATATTTAAAAAAAATTAAATAATGAAATGTGAAGGATGTCCACCGAAATTTAGTAAAGAATTTCCTCCATGCTTTCAAAAATATCCAGGTGTTCGCACACAATGCAATCCAGGTAACATCCTTGAATTCCACTATTTGGCTCATCGAATAAAACCAAAACTTCTCGATGGTATTGAATTTGATTACATTCATCGAATGTCTCCAAACAAATCAATAACTGCAAATTGTATACTGAGTCACAACAAACCTTCAGGATGTCGGTTTGGAGGCCTTTATACGTTACAAATGTACGGTGATATTATGGTAAGGATCTATTAAAAATTGTTTAGTTAAATTGAACGCAAACTGGCTTCTCCTTTAAAGACAACTCCAACTATTCGTGCCGACATTAATCCTACAACTTTGTCTACAAATATTGGCTTCCTCTATTATCCTTTCCGTTGTTTACGACTCGAAGTGGAATTTCAAAGAGCAGCTAAAGATGCCCCCTTACAAACGCAAGCCTGCATAGAGTTGTGCTCCAATAGCTCCACATTGACGGCTAATTTGTATGACGTCCGTAGCGATAGAGGACGAGCAACATTGTCTTTCTTAAGATCCGTTACGGATCATCTGGCGTTGGGTGCTGAATTGCTTGTGGAATGGACTGAACCCAGATCGTTGATGACCGACACAGCTATTGCTGGTCGGTACAAGAGACATTCATATTCCGTGGCTGCCACGGCCTCGCGACGAGGTATAGATGTAAGTTACTGGCAACGTATACATCCTCGCCTACAATTGGCCAGTTTGTGGGCATGGCATCGTAAAACTAACAAGTCCGTCGGCACTATATGTTACCAATGCGACTTTCAGGATGCCAATGTAAGGGGTATGTTTGATTCCAACCTCTCATTGGGTTTTACGTATTCCAGGTACAGTAAGAATTTTAGGTTGGCAACTGTCAATCTCTTAACTTAAAAATCTTCCAGATATTTACCACAGATACCGCTCAGCATGGCATTTAGTCTACTTGTTAGCCTTCAAACCAACCGATTTTTATTTGGATTAAAACTTATTTTGGATCCCACTGGACTACAAAGGGGAAAATAAACTTCGCATCACCAACTCGAAATTATTTTCCAAAATGTTTGGAATGCTGTTAACAAAATGGTCCCTTTTATTCTATGAATTCTTTGTTCACCAGCCTAAGGACGACAATCTTTCAACGAAAAAGTTTTGTGCAATTTTTATATTTTTAAAAGGATATTCGTCCTTTTTTAAAATTTATAAATTTATTTGAATTTTGTTTCAGTTTGACCCAGGAAATGCAAACTCCAAATTATTTACATGCACAGAATAATTTTTAGTTTTAATACCTCTTCTTAATTATTTTATGGAAGTCTGAATTTAATGGGGATAATGTAATTAACATAAAATGAAAATGCTTAAATAAAACTTATGTGTCATTTATCTATTGCATCCGAAATAAAATAAAAATTTATATAAGGTAATGTACCTTTTATCATTGCGCAATCGGCAACCGAAAAAATTTAAAGAATTAACGTAAAGAAATGGAAATTAGTTAATTTAAGAAGGAGTGAACTTTGCGCACACGAAATAGGCAACTCTTATCCGCCTGAATGACTGTCTGTACTTTAGGGCACATTTTCGTCTTTTCGGTTAACAGTTATTTCTCTTCACTGTTGAAAGTTTTCAATATGTAAGTGGGTGGACTAGTAAGTCAAATTGTTGCCTTGTGGTTATATTGTCATTTTGATAAGCATTATAAAAGAAATTTAATAAAATGTTCAAAATTAACCAAAGAAAGAACTTATTTTAAGCATAAAAAATCTGCACAGCAACCAAAACTTTACGGATGGCTAAATAATTATTATTTAGCAACTGAAATCGACTTCATTTTCCATTCGGCAACTCAACCAAAGTCCAGTTGTTATACGTAATCGACCCATTAGGCTTTTATTTTGAGGTTAAACAGACTTTCTATGTGTCCCACTTACACTGTGAGTAGCTGTACAATTCCTTGGTTGTCAATATTTTGGGATTTGTATTGATTTTTGTAGGAACAAATAATAAGAAAAACAAATAATTTATTTAAAATACAATGACATCGCATACTAACAAAAAATCAGCGTTCAGATGACAAACGCAGATACTCTTGCAATAATATTTATACACACAAACACACATATTTGTATATACATATTTCAACACATAGATACCCATGTTCACGTACTTAAGAAGCCACAAAACCACAGACAAACAGATAAATAACGCGAATATCATGTATATATGTATATACATACATAGAAACCGTATTATAATTGTTTTTTTTTTATGGTGAAGGTGAGTGAACATGTATGTTGCATACACATACATAGTATGTATTATTTACATGTGTGTATGTATAAATATGTGCAATACACCTTAATCATAATACTCACACAGACGCTTAGATTCACATATGTATGTTTGTAAGTAGATATGTATATCTGGCTGTATTTAAACATAAATAGAGCAACAGCCAAATAACACAGTTAAGCACTTGTACACACTCTCTCATACTCCCGTTCCTACAAAACACATTTTCATTAAAAGAGATTCGTATACCACAGATACTACGAGTAGAAATGAAAACAGATACACCCTCAACAGCATCTACGGCCTAATTTAGTACAGAAGGAAATCCAAATTCATTAAAGAACTTTACAAATTCAACTATCTCTACCGAGCCGTGCGATGAGGACAATTAGTTTATTGTCTGTGTAGACACTGTAGAATGGCTGTGTCTACAGGCGTGAAGCAACTAACATGTTAAAAAAAGCCCAAAACAAAAACTTGAATAAGTAGGTATCAAAATCAAGAACATATTAAATACAAATGTATATCAGAAGTACAAATATGTATGTATCCAGAAATTCAGATACATACGTGCGTATGGATGTGTAAATCAGCTTGTCTTTCAGTGTTCAGTGAAGTTAAAGTACTAGAAAGAACTCTGCGTACAACGGATGCTAAATCTAATTAAATTGAGGGTGTGGTATAAACGGAATAAAAATCCAAAATGGAATACTTAAACTATACTCCGTAGATAGTTCTCCCACATGTTGCAGCCCCTCCCCCCCACCCTCATCCTAACCGGCTGATTTTTATGGTGGAAAAGCTAAAAATCTATAAACTCTGAAATAATATCAACAAGCCACCGCAATATTAAACATGTCTATACACAAATAGATGACAAAAAAAATGCCATAAACACAACAACTATAACAACATGAACCTTTGTACATATCATGACAACTTTTGGCATTCGGCATTACATTATGAAACTTTTGTGCCAAAAGAAAAACACATACGAGTACATACCAACGTATGTATGTTTTATAAATTAAATGTTTGATGGAAGCCATTCTAAAAATATTATTCTCTGTACAAACACGACTCAATTAGGCATTTCTTGCTCATTCAATGCACAACATCATCGTTTCATTTTTGCGATTATCCCCCAAACATCTTCTCCTCCTTGCGGTGTTGAAATTATTAAAACCAGAATATTTGATTTAAGAGGAAGGAATAAGTAGAAGTTTCTAAGACACTCGAAATTAAATTCATACAAACATATTAATGTGCGTAAGCTTATTAGATATGCATGTGTGTGTATTTATCGTATTCATAATAGATATCGCTTTTCAATTCTTTGGGAGAAGAAGGCAACAAGCAAGTCTTTTTCCACACACAGAACTTCGTATATACAAGAAAATCATAGATGGGATCAAAAAAAAAACTCATCTACACCGAAATGCTATTACATGTTTATCTATTTTAATTTTTTCTATTTTTGGCTAATAAAAGTAAATGTATTTTTCTCTTCTTTTTATGTACATTTCGTTACGCCTGGTCTGCAGTTTAATAAGAAATTATTTAAAAACATTAATTTGACTGAAACGGAAACGGAAACGGAAAAAGGCTTATATCGTTTCGAAAAATTACAAATATTAATTACCACTATGAAAAACTAGAGAAGTTCGGACAATAAATTGATTAAATAAAAATTATTTAATATCTAAGCACTCAATTGTTCATCGCAAATTTATTCCTTTTATTTCTCCATTGTATTTGTGCAGGGACGGCATTGAGAATTTCAAATTTACCTTGATTGTACCAAAATATTTTTTTTTTTTTTGTTTATATTATTTTTATTTAATAGAAACTGGGAATTATTTCCTTCCGAAGGTTACTTTATATTATATTCAACATTTTTTATTTTTCGAAAAATTGAAGGAATAGGACTATTACAAAAAAGCTTTATAAAATACATAACTGAAATTTAGCTCATAGAATAAATTTGAAAAATCAAAAATGTTATTATTATTAATTTAAAAACAGGGACTTAAAATAACTATTATTTTATTTGGTTTCGGGGTTACGAGAAATAGTCCCTGATTTTCATTTAGAAATTTTTTTTATTTTTCGAAAAATTGAAGGAATAGGACTATTACAAAAAAGCTTTATAAAATACATAACTGAAATTTAGCTCATAGAATAAATTTGAAAAATCAAAAATGTTATTATTATTAATTTAAAAACAGGGACTTAAAATAACTATTATTTTATTTGGTTTCGGGGTTACGAGAAATAGTCCCTGATTTTCATTTAGAAATTTTTAAACATTGCCGTAACATATATTTTATTTTGGTTTTAGTAACCAATTAAATAAACAAATATTTTTTTTTTTTTTTGTTATAAACAGAGTACCGAAACGTTCGCTCATTTTTCAGTCATGAGCGAGCGTGAAAAATTTTAAATTGTACTGCTTTTTCTCATTCATGAGGGTGAGGAAAAAAAATATTTTGAATTTCCTCATTCATGAAAAATGAGCAAACAAAAAAATTCATATGTGAATTTGTCAGATATGAAAAATTTAAAAAAATTCACATTCAAATTCCTCATATAGAAAAAAAACGCGATTTGCCCGTCCATTAACAGCGGGAAAATGAAGAAGTAAAGAGGCCTTATAGAATGCCTTATTGGCGATATAAAGTTTTTCAGTCGCATTCCAACTGTATTTCTAATTTACACAGTATGTCATTGGATCTACTTTAAAGGTCTTCTAAAAATAATTAAGAATAAAGCTTTATCCCAGTGTTATTGTTGTTGCTAATAATGTGAAGTGAGTAATTTAATAATATAACTTGCTACAAATTCCAAAATAGCTACTAATACAACGATTTCGACAGGCCTTATCTTAGAATAGAAAATCTCAATTTCTAAAATATTTAATAAAAACTATTCTAAAGGAACTTTTAAAATAATGCAGAGTGGAATAAGTAAAAGTTTATTAAAAATACAGCTGTAAACCTTCTTTAAGGCCTGCAAAGTGAAAGCGCTGGCAATTTTTCCCGCTGGGCAACGTGAAAGCATGTGTGTGTGTTTTGTTTTGTAAAATTATTTGTTGGCTGCAGCACCATGGTGAACCAAAATGTATGTGCTGCTGTTTAGCAGGCATAAATTATTGGAAAAAAATTAAAAGAACTGCACATATCGTCATCTTAAATGCAGAATAACATAACATTTCATAAGTTTACATGCAGAGCAAAAAACTTTGTAAAATGTTAATTATTTGAGATTTAAAATCAATTTTAAATATTTCAGATAAAAATGCGATAACCCATATATTTTTGAAGAAAAATATCATTTTTATTATTTTTTAAAATGTGTTATTATATATTAATTTGTATTTTTTGGAAACAAAAAGACATATCGTAAAAGAAAGTATATTAGTATTAAGTGAAACAAACATATAATATATTAAATTATTAAATATTTGTGTTTAATTACCGGAAAATGGAATATATACCTATATATAAATATATGATAATCGCACGATTAATATGTAGCATCATAAGGATTGCGTTGACATGTTAAATAAGTTTGCTTTTCTGATGCAGCGCAGGCAGTAATGCATTTAACAATGTGGAGAACTTATATTGTTATAGATATTATGACATACCTATTATTTATAATTTTTTTTATTGATTTTAATTACTTATAAGTAGTGGTTTAAACTAAAATATGTACTTCATTAAATTTAGCTATGAATTGATTTTAAAAATACATCTTTTTCATTCTTATCTAAACGTATTTTGATCTCCATAAAATGAATTATCTTAATGAATTTTTTTTTACAATGAACAAATTTTGCAAATAAATATTTGACTCATATTCATTCATACCTATTTGTCTCCAGTTCACGAATTATTTCAAAATAACTCTGCATCATATACTTTCAAAGCTAATGCAACAAGTTAATTTTAATTAGGTAATTTATGAAAAATATAAAAAAGATGGAAAGAGTAGTCCAACTAAGAGTAGTTGTTGATAGCAGCTCCGGTATTTAGTAAACGTAAATATTGGACAAAGTAGTACTTCTCCAAAGAAAGATATTATTAGAATTTAATAAAGCTGAAGAATTAACAAAATATAGCTAAACAGTCTATATTCCACTACTTATTTAAAAAAAAATTGCGTTTATTCTAAAAATTTATAAAAATTGTCTTTTTTAAGGATATTGATGAAGGGCCACTTGGAAGAATGCAATTCTAACACAAAAAACCCCTAAAATTTTAAATAAACTAATAAAAAATATTTCTTTTGTATTATAAACTTCATATTTTATGGTCCCATACAGATTTATTATAGGGAAGTTCGACTATATTTAAATTTATTAAAAAGGAAATACATATGTACATACATATATAAACTCAAAAATCTAAGGACCTGCAGATGTTGTCATTTATTCTTGGAAATTCTTAGCGTTTGGGAGTGCAATGGGGTAGGCTACACAATTTCAAGATTACTAACGGTTCGGTTCTTTTAATTTTACAGCACTTTTTTATTTTTTCTTATGCTATACTGAAAATTATTATTATTAATTATTATTTGATCACAAATTTCACTAGCACCGTAGTAAAAGTAATCAAACAGATCACCCAATTTTGATGTTGTTAAAAAAAATGTGTTCTTATAAAAATAATTAAAAACTCTGCTAATTTTTTTCTTGAGTGTGATTATACATTATGTTGTTAAGAACAATGATATACATATGTATTTGATAACACTTAATTTTTCATTTTGTAAATTACTTGGTTATTTTTTTAGATAGAAGTTTAAAATTTTATAAAAATATGTTGTAACGTGAATTGTAATCAACAAAACAAGTCAATTTCAAATATTCCAATAATATCTTCATTGTTTTGCATTTAAGCTAACGATATGTGTCTTGTTTGTGAAAAATAAAAATTCTTTGATGCCTTTAAAAAGGTCACTTTTTCGTTTCGTTAAAAAGACGTACCTAAAGGCAGAAATATTAAGAGAAAAAATAGCCACAAGAACTTGTTGGTATTTTGTGCTTGTAAAAATATTTTGGTTTCTGTACCAATCGCGTCGGTGGGTTTTTTTTTTTTGAAAACACTTTTCTTAAGCAAGTAAAAATATTTAAAAAAAAAAAAAATGAAAAGGTCTTGTTTTGCTACAATTTATGTGTAAATAACCTCTACACATAAAAGCAAATGTGACAGTAGGTAAAGTATTTGGTCAAGAAGATGTTTTATTGACGGATTAATGAAAAATGTACAATAAGAAAAGGCAAGAGGACAAATTATTCAAACATCTGTGCCTACATTTTAATTCTACCTATTGGTATCATAACTTCTTACAAAATATGCAAAAAATGCGCACCTGTGTTTGCCTGCAAAAATGTATAAAGTCATTATAACAGTTCAAATTTACGTCAAGTAAATTACCACAAAATGGTAAGGTTAACTCTTTGGGCTCTGCTATATAATTCTAGCATAAAAAAGTAAGCAATAAATTTCGTGCGAAACAATAAAGTTTCATTAATCCGTCCAAAAACACATCTTCTTACCCAAATACTTTACCAACTGTCACATTTGCTTTTATGTGTAGAGGTTATTTACACATAAATTGTAGCAAAACAAGACCTTTTCATTTTTTTTTTTTTTAAATATTTTTACTTGCTTAAGAAAAGTGTTTTCAAAAAAAAAAAACCCACCGACGCGATTGGTACAGAAACCAAAATATTTTTACAAGCACAAAATACCAACAAGTTCTTGTGGCTATTTTTTCTCTTAATATTTCTGCCTTTAGGTACGTCTTTTTAACGAAACGAAAAAGTGACCTTTTTAAAGGCATCAAAGAATTTTTATTTTTCACAAACAAGACACATATCGTTAGCTTAAATGCAAAACAATGAAGATATTATTGGAATATTTGAAATTGACTTGTTTTGTTGATTACAATTCACGTTACAACATATTTTTATAAAATTTTAAACTTCTATCTAAAAAAATAACCAAGTAATTTACAAAATGAAAAATTAAGTGTTATCAAATACATATGTATATCATTGTTCTTAACAACATAATGTATAATCACACTCAAGAAAAAAATTAGCAGAGTTTTTAATTATTTTTATAAGAACACATTTTTTTTAACAACATCAAAATTGGGTGATCTGTTTGATTACTTTTACTACGGTGCTAGTGAAATTTGTGATCAAATAATAATTAATAATAATAATTTTCAGTATAGCATAAGAAAAAATAAAAAAGTGCTGTAAAATTAAAAGAACCGAACCGTTAGTAATCTTGAAATTGTGTAGCCTACCCCATTGCACTCCCAAACGCTAAGAATTTCCAAGAATAAATGACAACATCTGCAGGTCCTTAGATTTTTGAGTTTATATATGTATGTACATATGTATTTCCTTTTTAATAAATTTAAATATAGTCGAACTTCCCTATAATAAATCTGTATGGGACCATAAAATATGAAGTTTATAATGCAAAAGAAATATTTTTTATTAGTTTATTTAAAATTTTAGGGGTTTTTTGTGTTAGAATTGCATTCTTCCAAGTGGCCCTTCATCAATATCCTTAAAAAAGACAATTTTTATAAATTTTTAGAATAAACGCAATTTTTTTTTAAATAAGTAGTGGAATATAGACTGTTTAGCTATATTTTGTTAATTCTTCAGCTTTATTAAATTCTAATAATATCTTTCTTTGGAGAAGTACTACTTTGTCCAATATTTACGTTTACTAAATACCGGAGCTGCTATCAACAACTACTCTTAGTTGGACTACTCTTTCCATCTTTTTTATATTTTTCATAAATTACCTAATTAAAATTAACTTGTTGCATTAGCTTTGAAAGTATATGATGCAGAGTTATTTTGAAATAATTCGTGAACTGGAGACAAATAGGTATGAATGAATATGAGTCAAATATTTATTTGCAAAATTTGTTCATTGTAAAAAAAAATTCATTAAGATAATTCATTTTATGGAGATCAAAATACGTTTAGATAAGAATGAAAAAGATGTATTTTTAAAATCAATTCATAGCTAAATTTAATGAAGTACATATTTTAGTTTAAACCACTACTTATAAGTAATTAAAATCAATAAAAAAAATTATAAATAATAGGTATGGCATAATATCTATAACAATATAAGTTCTCCACATTGTTAAATGCATTACTGCCTGCGCTGCATCAGAAAAGCAAACTTATTTAACATGTCAACGCAATCCTTATGATGCTACATATTAATCGTGCGATTATCATATATTTATATATAGGTATATATTCCATTTTCCGGTAATTAAACACAAATATTTAATAATTTAATATATTATATGTTTGTTTCACTTAATACTAATATACTTTCTTTTACGATATGTCTTTTTGTTTCCAAAAAATACAAATTAATATATAATAACACATTTTAAAAAATAATAAAAATGATATTTTTCTTCAAAAATATATGGGTTATCGCATTTTTATCTGAAATATTTAAAATTGATTTTAAATCTCAAATAATTAACATTTTACAAAGTTTTTTGCTCTGCATGTAAACTTATGAAATGTTATGTTATTCTGCATTTAAGATGACGATATGTGCAGTTCTTTTAATTTTTTTCCAATAATTTTTTCCTACAAAAAATGCAACAGACACTTTGGCTGGTTGCCTTTGCCAAAAATATTTTACACAAACAAATACACACACAGGCATTTCGAGCTGTAGTCATGCAAACTGTCGAGCAACAACAACATTACTAGTGAGGATCGTTTTTAAAACTTTTTTTTTCCTCATTTTACATGACTGAAGAAAGGCAAAATTGGATTTTTCCTCAAAAACATGAATGAATTTGCCGAAATATTAACAATTCATTTATGACTGTGAAAAAAGTTACATATTTTACATTTTTCATTTATGTAAAAAATTCAAGAATGGTTGAATATGAGCGATCACATATGACTTTCTCTGAACTCTGGTTATAAATAACGATTTCTTTAACCCAAAAAAATGTTGGTTATAAATATCCACAATAAACAAATAAGAGGGTATAGTCGATCAAGCCTCACCCTGTACTGCGCCACACAATTATATTAAAAAAAAAAAGAATTTAAAAAGTGTATTTTATTTGGGACCAATGAGCAACCTTCGACCCGGCAAAACAAACTTATGTTATAAAGTTAAGATTCGTGTTGAAGTTCTCACCATTTGAAATAGGCTTGATACTAATGACCAGGGAAACCATAAACATGCAATTGCATGTTTTTTCTTTTGCGACCAATAAAGGCAGAAACAATATATTTATCCGACTTTATGACTTTTGCCATCGATTTGTTAATGCATATTTTTGCATATTTTACCGTTTTCTGCATTTTTAGTTAATTAAAATAGTATTTTTGCCGCATTTTTTAAGTTTTTAGCGCATATTTTTCCTTTTTGAGGCATATTTTGATACAGTTTAAATTTTTAAGATGCCTTTTTGCTTTTCTTTTTTGAATATCTATCTGTTTCCCAACGTGTTGCTTCAATTTCGCTATCTACATTATTTTTTTACACGAAATTTGTAAGATAAAGCAAACTTTAAAATTTTATATGTGGGGAATTTGGATAGTAGTTTATACACAAATTTTCAACAAGATCTGTCAAAAAGTTTCTGAGTTAGCGGGGGGGTTACAGTTTGGCATTTTGGCCATACAGGTGTTCTTTCTCATCCATGTAACGTATTACCTTTTGGTGTTAGCAAAATTTGTCCCAAGAAACTTCGATAGCTATTTGATCAATCTTTTGAAAAAAGATTTTTTGTTTTTTTAAAAATTGTTTAAAACGTTTTCTTTTAAATTTAAAACATTTTTTTATTTTTTTTTTTTTTTATCCGGAATGTTTTTTTTTTTATTTTGCTCAAAAGAAAGCTTATGTCTTTTCCTTTAAGGTAGTTTTGGTCGCTTTTTGGGATGCGAGTGGCTTATGAATAAAAAAAATTATTTCTAACTCTAGATAGAGGTTTTTTCAACTTTTAGCATATGCACTATTTTGAATTTGTTCCTATTTGTGTTTAAGTGTTTCTAAAAACATTCCGGATAAAAAAAAAAAGTTTTAAATCTAAAAAAAAAAATTTTTTACTGGGTAATATTCATATGCTATACTGTATTTTAAATAAAAAATAAATTTTGGAATTTAATTTGTTTTAGGTTTTGTTCTGAGAACCATATAACATGTTGGGATATATAAAAACATGGTTTGATTAATAATAATATGATGTTTGAGACAATTATTCGCTATTCACATTATTTTCGAGCATATGTTGTTACTTAAACGTATTTGAGCCAATCATAACCACAAACATTAATGATAGTTTGCGTTTGTGATTGTATCAACCATGGTTTTTCTTTAAATTTTATATTAAAAATGTTAATTAAACTGTATTTTGAACAAAACACAAACACTATAATTCAGTAATAGATTTTTAAATCGATCGATTTTTATCATATACCTGATTATTAGTTTTTCCGTTGATTGCATTGTCTGGACTAAATTTACCCAATTATTTTAAAGATTAATTTTTAAAGTTAAATTTTGTACAATTGTTTCAGACTGAATTACTACGTTATTTTCAACTGCATTGGTTTCCATGTATGTATTTTTCTAACTGTACCAATTTTGCCAACCCTGACACGTAGTATGTATACACTTCAGCATGAGAGAGATTATGTATGAGTATCTGTGTGTCTTTGAATATTAATTTGTGATTGAATAAATTATGATAAAATATTTTATTAGGGAATTTATTTTCATTTCCTTCTTTATTCAATTATGTGAGAAGACATTATTAAAACGATAAGAAAATATTGAAGATGAAAAACGAAAACGAAATTCAACAAATGAAAATTACCGTATACATAATTTTAAACGAAAAAGCTACCAAAAACAATACAAAAAAAAAAAAGAAAAAAAACAGCAACAAAAATATAAATGAATTAAAATAAAGAAGACAAAATGCTTTAAGTATCTTCAAGAGTTTTATTAAAATAAAGGTATGTATATGTATGTATCTGGGTATTTATTTATGAACTGACGAACATCACTGTATAGGAATTTATTTACATTAAGGTGGGTCAATTTGTTCCGGACTAAGAATAATTACAAGGGATATAGCAAAAACATAATCTGTGGAACATTCTAAAAAGATTTTCCTAAGAAATCATTGTTCTAAAATCAAAAAGAAGCCTCACGAGATAGTTCATATACAATATTTTATCTACATGATTTTGATTTGGCGTGCTCTATTTACTCTTCTTAGTTAATATGTATGGCTTTACTTGTATCCACTATAAAATAATGGTGGGTATTGATTTTGATTTGAATATTGTCTAAATTTGGTAATTGCGCACGCATTGATAACGTTTTTTGTCAACTTTTAGGCAAATAACATTGTTAATTGTGATTTGCAATTGACGTTTTTGAATTCACCCTTAATCAACATAAACAATGGGCAGTGCACGTAAATGAGAGTTATGGTTTTTGTCAATCAACCGAGCGTGTCCACAGGTTGCAGATAGTAGAAGGTTCCGTAGATATGCGGAGCAGCTGCAAATGCAATCGAAGACAATCAGTGGTTTCAAGTGGAGAGTCGGATACCTAACAAGTTCTGATTGACTTGGAATTTCCAATATCCACCATCGGCCTGCGTTAGTTCCCCATGTGAGAGGCGGCTTGTAGTAAAAGCTGCTCACTATAAAAATGCGACATGAGAAACCGCACTTATGTCGTGGACTAGAGGCCATGCTGACAGTCCCAGTTCCAGGATCGGATGCAGAAGCCCAATCAGCTACTCATCTTAAGCCAACCAAATACCGAACCCTCATTGAGGCTCCATGCTCCTTAAAGGAACTTAAAGAACCAGTATACATATCACTCCTTTATTTCAACATAGTCATATCTCAAAACAAAAAATCAAACTTGGCAAAATGCGATTAAAGTTTTCAAAATGTACCTTTATAAACAGATTTAATAAAATATAGATGAGAGATATAATGCTGATTTTTAAATGTAAAGGAGGTACAAAGGAGCACTTTTGCTTAAGTAACTTAAAATGTTTGATTTTTTAGATATGGCTATGTTGCAAAAAAGGAGCGATATATACCAACTTTCTTTCCATTTAGAGTTTGGAACAAAGGTTCCTTAATAACATTTTTCGCAGATTAAGTTTCCCCTAGTCTTGGTTGACAAAAAAAAAATTGACACACCCTAATTCACATATAAATTCATGTATGTAATTTATTTAGTATTGATTTTTTCAAGAATATTGAAATACCTACATTTTTATTAATATTAAATATTTAGTTAAAAGTTGTGCTAAAAAACTTTTCGAATATTTAAATTTATTTGGCATTTAGTTAAACTTTCTTAAAATTTGCCATTCGTTATTTTGCCTTCCATTTAACTTAGAAGTTCTTTTTGAAAAAGTTCAGTGGCTTCAAGGAAGTATTTACCTTCTAAATATTTAAGAATCAACCAACTTTTGTTATGTTAAAACTTACCTCATTTATTTGCCATTTCTACCAAACAAAAAAAAAACCAACCTAAAAGTTTTTCTATAGTCTTTGAAACCGAATGGCATGATTGGTATTAAATAGAATTACACAAATCTTAACAATATTTTCTTTAGTTAATCGTCCGTATAAGTATACTAAAGATTGAACATTACTTCAGAAAATTGTTTAACAAATAAGCCAATAATAACTTGAAGAAAGTAAATAGGACCAATAGAACAACCAAACAACAACAACAACAAAAATAACAACAATCAATACCTACAAAAGCCTAAAGAAATACATTGAAAAATAAACAGAAATAATACATTATATAATATAACTGTTTATGTATAAGTATATGTATGTACTTTTTACAAACAAAAAAAATCTCAAGGAAAATAAATAAGCTTAACGCATGCATACATACATATCATGCATGTACATGTGTATGCATGTATGATTGTATGTGCATAGGAAAAGTGTTATTATAAGAAAAACACAATCGTACAAAGACACTCGAGATGTATTTTTACTAAAATTTGGAAACATGCCGTCAAATTTGTATCTTATCTCTCCTATTAACTAACTTAACATAGAAGTTATATTTTGTGTTATACCCACAGACGTATCCAACGCAACCAACTGGTCAATAAACCTAAGGCTATTTCACACACACACACACGTACACACACATAGAACTTGATACACTGGCATGTCGTTACCAAAATCCCAAAAGGCCCAATCTGACATTTTGAAAATTTTACATGAGAAGCAAAAAACTATTTAATATGATAAATTGAAACATGGCAGAAAACCGTTTATAATTAGTTGTTCTTCTATTTTTTTTTGTAAAACCTACCAGTTGCTTTGACAATTGACAAGTAGTTAGTAGTTCAGCGTTTATCATATAATCTTTTGTAGATGGGGTCGTTTGTATTTTGTCAATTAAGTCGCCAATGATGGCCGAAAGATTCCAAAATTTGCGTACACGCAACGCAATTCATCAGATTTAAAGAAAAAGTCGATTTTTATATTTTTGTAAGGTAGGACCGTTTGGGTTTTAGATAATAAAAGAATAATATAAACTTGCTTTTCTCCTTTTTCAATATTAGAATTTCCAATTTACCAGGAGAAATTTAAGAAAGTTCACATAATCGAGACAATATAAAATAAGTATTTCAAATCATATTCAATATGTATGTGTACATTAGGGTAAGTACTTTTTGCAATTTTTCTTCATTTCATTCTTCATCGCACAGCCGTATAGACCATGAAAAAATATTAAGAAATGATGCATTACTTTTTCGGGGTCGTGAAAAAAGTTGCCGCACCAAACGCGATAAAGTTTTGGGTTTCCAATTGTTCTTCTGAGCAGCGTTGCCAGAATTAAGATTTTATCTTATTTTTAAAGATTTTTTGACCAAAATAAGATTTTAAGATTTTTTATCTCAAATTAAGATTTTTTTATTTTTAGAAATAAAGATTATTAACTTTAAGTTTGTACAAGATACATAATTTTTTTACCGTTTTTTAAACAGAATATTTTTAAAACAATGAGTTTTTGTATCATATTTGTTGTCTAACTATTGGTTTTGCACACTTTTGAACCCATTGTCTGGCATACACAAAAATACATCATTATTTCTGGGCATAAAAAATATTATATAAGCATCTTAAATTAGCAGTTGTTCATTTTGGGAATACTGATGAAAAAAATTATTTGTGAAAAGAAAAAACGCATTTTTATAAAGTTTCATAAATTAAAGAACAAAAAAGTTCAGGTATTTAGTACCCAAAGGTAAAACTAATGGAACTTAAGAAGCTTTTAGTTTAAAAATTCCTCATTCCATGTTTATGATAATTTTTAAACAAAGTATATAAACATATGTAAGTGCTTAAGAATATCTTTTATTTTAATAACAATTCGATAAGGAATATATTTAAGAAAATCCATATATTTTCGATGAGCTCTTTATAAATGCAATTTCCTCGAAATGCATTCCATATAAGAACGGTGTCAACAAATATAATATTAAATTAAGAACTCTTAAAATTTCATATGAAGTATGAGCTACCAAACTAAAATTTTCTTGCTCAAAATTTATGTATGTACATTAGGGTGGGTCACTGATGTATGAGAAAAAATAAAAGTTCTCGAATCATATTCTAATAGCAATATTTTTTTGTATAACGTTAAAACAAATAAAAATTGCCCGCGCATGAGCTCCTAAGAATTAAAAAATATTTGAAAAAAGTCCATTTTTTAAATTTTAATATTTTATTTACTATCAATTATTATTAATTAAAACTAAAAATATTTTGAAATAAACTTAAAAAAAAAATTTGGTTCTTCATAAATCAATAAAATCCTTTTTGGTCACAAAATCTTGTTTTCTGACAAATCAGGGCATCTCTCGTCTTGATTCAAGTTTCGTCTTTATTAAACCATCGCTTGACTTTTTTAGCGCAAAGAGTCATGAATGCTTCACGAACCTAAAAGTCGTTAAAATACAGTAATATGCTTTCCTGCAATACAATGCTATTGTTGCTATATTAAAAATTTAACAAAATTGAAGGTCAAAGCGCGGGCTCTTGCACTAAAAATAAATTAATAATATTTTACAGGGATCTAATTCAGACAAAGATACAACATATTTACGCTATTAGAAGTCGATAAGAGAAAAAATATTTTTTTGACCCAGCCTAATGTACATATCTCTAATTTTAGAGTTTAATTACATTGAATGAAACTTCTTTATTTAGATTGACTTTTTTAATTTCTTATTTATTAAAAATTAAATGGATTAAAAATTTATTTTAGAAAGAATTTTATGAAAAAATATAGCTTAAACACAATTTAAACCTACAATCGAATTTTGTATAAATACCGCAATTATGTATTTCGATTTAAATAGTTTCCATAATAAGAAGTGTGTTGTTTTGAAAAACTAAAAATTTTTACTTTTTTGCCCTTGTTGTAAAAAATTTTAAGATTTTTCTCTTAAAAATAAGATTTTTTTTCGCGAAATAAAGATTTTCCTTCCAAATCTTCTGGCAACGCTGCTTCTTAGTCTGGGATCACACTATGAAAGTTTTCTTTCAGAAAATCTTAGTTTATCGGTGAGAGAGGAGAGAATAATAGCATGTTCTCTTCCCCTCTCACCAATAAACTCAGACTTTCTGAAAGAAAACTTTCATAGTGTGATCCCAGACTTAGTTAAAAAAATTAACATTTAATAACCAAATTTTAAGTGTTTTCCAATAATTTCATGAATATAACACGATCTTACCGTTTGTACAGAAAGAAGAAAGGCGCAAAAACACGCGATTTATGACTATTTTTCGCGGAAAATAATTTTTCAGTTTTAAACAACTCTCAAGTAAAATACAAAAAAGCCCATATGTATTTTCTTAAACACTGGGTGAGTGAATCGTCTACGGACCGAGCTAGTAAGTTGCACGAGATATTTTTCCATTATGTAAATCAACTCGCACTTTAAACTTGAAATTTATTTCACTAAACCCAAAAAAATAGCTTTACAGTTTTGTTATACAGTTACTTATTTTATATATTTAAAATATAAAGCATATACATATATATTATATACAATAAATGTACCACATATAATGTGTACATAACCTTTATTAAGTTTTAATTTTAAATTAGTTTTTTAATGTTAAATGTAATACCTTCTCACTGAATTTTCGCAATGCCAAAATATGATTAAAATCAGATATATTATTTTCACTCCAAGCCATAACTTTACAAATACCAACAATCTTATACATTTTCCTTTGCATTCGTATATACACATTTACTAGCTTATTTCGGGGAAGAACAGATTTCTAATAAAGGGTGTTTTTTATAGAGTGACACAAGTAACATTCATAATAAAACAAGGAAACATAGTTTAAATATAAATTAAACGACAGAAGCTTGTGGATGCTCGTCACTCCAAATGTGACAATTCTGCTTAATAAAAATAAAATTTAAAATGGAAATTCAAAATCAATATCAATGTGTGCTTCAGCCCATGGGCCAAATTATTTTGATTAAAAATGTCAACAATTTGCGCGTTGCTCAATTCATAATAAGTCGCAAGTCGATTCATAATGAAATTTCAAAGCAAACTAAAAAAAGCAACTATCAGCTGTTAAATGGGTGCTCAAATAAAGCAGTGATGCCAACTCAAATTTGTGACACTTTAAAAAAAAACAACCAATACAACAAACAGTTACAAAAAAATCAACAGTTGCAAGTTGTTCACATAATAGAGACAGGTTGTGGTCACTCTTTAGAACCTGATGTGTAAAAATTTTGTAATATAACTGGGTATTCATATAACCGAGCGGCTACTGTATATTCGATTTCATAATGCTATACAACTATTTCGATTATTGAGTTAATTGTCACGTTCACGCTCAAAACAACGTTGGTGTATAGTTTAATTCTTTGCATAATTATGATTGTATTTCCTTAAACAATGGTGAGACTGATTGGCAATCACTCAAGACCAACTGCCAATTACAGTAGATAATGGATATTAGAGCATCTCATGTAAGAAAAAAACGCTTTAAGGAAAGTATAGCACCGTGTCATTTTTAATATTTGTCAATGCAAATATTATTCTGAATGCGAAAATACCTGATAAGAAAAAACTGATACAAGACATATTTTGCGACGCATAAATAAACAAAAAATATGTACATTAAATATTTTTTATTAACCCTTTCGCGCCCAAAGTTGCTTATAAGCAACTTGAATTTTAATCATCGTTTTATTTAAAACCATCGTAATAAAATTATTAAAGTACATATAGAGTTGGTTAAAGAATGAATAAAAAATAGAAAAGTTTGTTTTAATTTTTCATAATGTGAAATACTTCCTGAACTTCCTTAAAAGCAACTTTCAATTTTTAGTCACCCGAAAATTAAAAAAGTCTGAAATTTTCAAAAATCCTTAATTTAGATCTAATCACTAAGGAAATTATAAAAAATAATTTTTCTGGCAATGCGTTCAAGAGCGATCACGAAAGGGTTAAAAGTTTTTTAAACAATACTGTATTTGCTTACACAAAATATCCAAAATACTTCTAAATTTCTTATAAAAAATATTTGCTTAAATAAAAAAAGTCAAAAGACTTTACAAAAAAATTCCCTGGAATTTCGAAAATTTCCTGAAACACAGAACAAAGAAGAGTTTTAAAATTCCCCAAAATTTAAGAAAAACGAAATACTAAAAAGTTTAACAGGACTTATTATCAATTTAGTTATTTGCAAATTAAGAAACATTTCCCATACTGGTGCAACAAAGAAACGTCTAGCTTATACTCCATTCCTTGTCTAGGAATAACCAAAAGTTATGAACATATAAATTCAATAACTATTTCAAACAGTTTTATTCATTCTCTTACACCCAAAAAAAAAGCTCAAAGCAAAAAAAAAACTTGAGAAAATCCTGTATTTTCCACTACGGAGAAGAAGACAAAATAAATACTATGACGAAAAAAAAGAAGGGAAATTCAAAACTATAATAATCGATAATTATTTAATAGCAGTAATTATCTTAAACTTAATAAAAATAATAATAACAACAATAATTTTGTAATTTTCTTATCCGCTTAAAAACTCTTGGCGGAATTTTAACTAAGAAAAAACACTGTTCAGGAGAAAAATGGGGATAAAAGTTCACCCACCTTAAAACTTCGCAACAATATTCAACTAAGTGAACTTTCTTTTGTGCATTAATAAATAATTTTCGTTATTTTTTTCAATAAATTGTACACTAAAGCCTCTTGTTGCGATGTTCAAAGAGTCTGATTTTTGTCTAAAGAAAATTAGGAAAGAAAACATCTTAACATGTTTTGAAAAAAAAAATTAATGAATATTTGACAGCTAAATTTATCATTTAAGTCTGCCAAAAAAAACTTAAAAATACAACTAGTTCTTGCACACCATCAATGTTGCCATATTTTTTTTTTTTTTTAGAAAAACTGACAATTTCTGCTCCTTTCAAAAATCAACAATTTTTCCACTACAGCATATATAAACGAAATTTGTTTATAAAAATGATTTTTTTTTAGAAATATTTTGGTTTGAAAAATTCTAGGAATATCTATCTCCTTTTTTCTGTTTTGGTTTAACTTATTTGTATTTATTTGATAAGATATCCTCTCAACGCTGGCTGTGGACACTGGTTTTGACAAAATTGCATACATTATTTTTTTAAATTTCAGAAATATTACCGAGTTATCGCAACATTTTGTACTGACTTTGATGTTCATTGTTGCTTTAAAGTTATGTATTGCAATGTTGCATTGGAATAAATGTTTGCTATTGTAGAATAGAAAGTTAGTTTAATGTTCACTGCTTAAAATGCACGCTATCCATAACTATTACGCGAATTGGACTATGTCCTGATTCTTATTTAAGCCACTTTTTAGCTGAAATAAAACATACGTTAACAAATTATTAATTTATTTATTTTATAATATTGCAATTAAAAATGGTGGTAATATTTTTGTAATTTTATGGTGAAATAATCAGTTATTTTCGACTGACTTAATTCTAAATTTTTTGAAATATAAAATTACGATTGATAATGTGATTATAATTTTCCACACCACATTTAGGTGACGTGCAAGCAAAAATGGACTATATGTTACCTTCTCCGAGAAAAGGGACCTAGTGTGTCAAAAAACGGGTTTGGACTTAAGAGTGGATTCTGGTACCTAAAAGGGTGTAGAATGACTTTAAATGGGTTTTTCTCAAAACTCCCTTTTCTCGGAGAAGGTCACATATACCTATTGGACATTTAAAAAAATATTTTGCAAGTATTTTATTTATAGATACCAGAAAATAAAACATTTTTTTAAAATATGTTATGCTGCAATAATTAAATACTTTTTGTATCATTCGAGTAAAATTGAAAAACTTCAGTAATAAAAAACGGTTTTTTTACAAAAATATATGCAGGACGGTTTGCACTTAAAAAAACTGAAAGAAACAGTTAAATCTGCTCATTTGGCAACGCTGCACACCATCTAAAATAAATAAATCTATAAGACGTTTCTAAAAGATGCGTCAAATTGTTACGTGTTAGACGGACCATTTACAGTTCAATTCTATTGACACAGACATACTCGTACAAACAATCATATAGATAATTTTAAGTGTTAATGCTGTTAAGTTTGCGTGACACCTCGCAAAAACAGAAAGGAAAATGAACTTCAATAGAGGATAAAATAGCAAATATTCCATACAAAATCGTAGTATTAAAAGCAAATACGAAACTGCAGTAAAAAGTGTACGTGTCTGGAGAAAACATAGTACTGCTGCTGGTACTCAATATGTACCTTCTTCTCAGGTAGACACACAAGCAGACAGAAAACGTACTTTTAAATAGTTTCATTTATTTTTTGCAATTTGTGAAAAGTCAATTTCATTTACCAAAACGTACATTGCAAGCTGTCAATGCAGGATTGATTATGACAAGGGCAAGTTTCTCCATGCAAGAAAAAAAGCTAAAAACAAAACAAGGAAATTTGTTAAAAAAAAAAACAAAACTTTAAGTACATTTACAGCAAAGCCAAATCTAGAATATACAAGATTTCGAGCCAAATCGAGTTCATTTTGACAAGATTTCCTAAGCAAAATAAAATCTACTTCGTGAGTAGATTTGTGCTAATTCTCCACAACTCTACTCAGCACCAAGAGATGCAATGGTTAATTCCTTTGCAATGGGCTAAATGGACAAAAAATAAAAGTGCGTGACTAAGAAAATTGTTTTTAAAAAGTTATGTAGACAAATAACAACAAAAAAAATATAAATTACAACACAAAAAAAAAAGAACTTTTTTAAAGCAAACACACCTACAAAGAGAAAAAACTGTGAAGTGCTGATAAAGGAGCTCTCTCTATACTCTTTTTATTACTCTTCTTTGAAACAAACAATGGTGTAAACCATGAATCAAAAAAACAAGATTGCGCACTCAGCCGTACAAAAAAAATTCTACTGCGCATCTACGTAATCATAGACTAAATATGAGTGTTTGTTGTATCAAATGTAAGACACACTCAAATGCAAATACACAAATTCTATTTCTTCGTCATACACAAAAATAACGGACCTGCGCAATGCGCAATTTTGTTTCTGTGATTCATGGATGTAAACCAAGCCGAATTAATTTTTCAGGTGGCGTTGAAAGCACAGCTGTGCTCCTTTTTTCCTAATTGGAGAGAGGAATGTCAAAAGTTACTTTTGTTTTTGACATACCGGCCAACGAAAGCAACAAAAAAAAAATATTGTTGTGTTTTTGGTGTTGTTACTTGTTGTAGTATCGACACCACCGTTAATATGAATTCGCCTTGGTGTAAACGATACAAGTAGATTAAAAGGGTGATTTCAAATTAAATCTACAAGATTTCGGTGCAATGTACAGTTTTTTAGAATAAACCCAAACAATATTCACTTAGCTTTACCAAAGAACAAAATGTCGACGATAGATTTCAGTAATTAGAGATTCACTTCAAGATCCCAATATATTCGTTAGTGGCCAATAATCAATTTTTTTTGTTAAGTTATTTATTCCTCAGTTGCAAAATACGCAAACAAAGCACTTATTCTACGAATCAAGCGATGTATGCAAAACCTTATTTTTTAAGCACCAAGTTTGAAAAACTTGCCCTCATGAAAATAATTTGTACTTGACTTTTTTAAAGGCACGAAACTAGCGATGTCTTACAAAGTATTATGTGTCAAAAAATATTCGACTTTAACCCTGGTGAATCTTTTATTTTTATTTTATTTTTATCGTAAGAAAACTTAATATAAATTTTTTTATAGGAATGGAAAATAAAATTTTACCCGTTTTCGTTACTGGCATAAATGTTGCCTTTATTCTGCTTTGTGTCTGTCATTTTGTGTGATTTTCTAAAAAAACGACGTGTTGTTTCCTTATAATATTGGCCAACAAAACCAAAAATATTTCACATGTTTCATTCCTAAGAGTTAGAAATGCAACATCATTAAACAGCTGTTTTGGTATTGTTTTTGAAAAAATAAATAGTTTTTTGTATTTCGTTTGTGTTCTTTGTTTTTATGTATTTATCATATTTTTCATGGCCTAATTTTGCAGTTTCAACTCACACTTATGGCGTTTTCTTTTCTAAAAAAAGTGTTGCATAAGTGTTACATGTCACTTGGCAACATTTTTAATGCTCCCCTAATTCCCCTAAAGTCATTCATATTTTACGTTTGCAAAAGAACACAAATTTCGGCATTAAACAATAAAGTACAATTAGCGTAAGGTAAATTCAATTACAGGTGGTGGCAAGACTACAAATATCCAAAGCCAACAGAAGTTTTTGTATTGCCTTGTTAGGCTCGAAACTTGGCAACACCTTGTACTGAATTCGCCTTGATCTAGTGCTGCACTCATGCCCCTTTAATTAAAATGAGTGTTGAACAGGTAGCATTTTTTTAATTTTAAAGGGAACACCATCAGAAGAGAACGCTTTACACTTTTAAAATAACACATAAAATAACATAAAAAAATGTAAAAGGCAGAATAAATGAAGAATTTTACTCAGAAAAGAAAACGCCATTAGTTGTAGTGCAAAATTAATGCAATCACTTTGTTGATGTTAAGTGATAAATTGAAAATAAGCAGCCTCACTTCACATGAGTGATAGTGAAGTTAAAAAATTTTGCATTCAAAAAAAATAGTTTGATTTTAAAAAAAGCAATCATCAGTTTATTTCAACTTTTTTTCTCTTCAATTATTTAATTGCAACTAAAAATTTTGCACTTTTGGCAAAATTTCATTTTGTTAATTTCCTTTGCTTAAGGTGGTTTAACACGAAATGTTTTTTACAGTGTGCAAATGCAAAATGCATCACGCCATGTAAAACCATAACAAATTATTTTCTTTAAATGGTAACACGAATTGCCATTATAAAATTTTTCAATTAGAGCGTGTTCCATTTTGAACTGACAAACCATCTGGCATCAGTTGTCTTGCAAGTTATTTGTTTCTGACGCAAATAACGTTAAAATCTATTTATTTAGCTGGTAGGTCCAATATTTACCTTAGGTTTCATAGAGACCTAATTTATAAAATCGTTTTAACACGAAAAATCGAATTATCGATAATACAATTTTAAAAAATGTATCCCAGCTAGCAATTTGTATCATAATCTTTTAAGAATCAGCTTAAAGAGCAAAATAACCGTATAAGTACTCATTCGTTGTGAGAAAATAGTACTCCACCGATGAACCACCTCAAAGAATCAGTTATAATACAAATTTCTGATTTCTTTTGAAGCATATTAATGAATCATATGTGAATCCTTTTTCAATCACTCAAGCATTAAATAACTGCCGGGCCCACGATGTCGACAAGAACCTTTCTTTCGCTTATTTATATTGAAAACAATAATAAAAAACTATAATTTGTTTTTGTTTTCAATACAAATATACCAAAGATTATCTTAAAGGCCTAATTAAAGTATTTAATTTCATTCGTTGTCCAATGTTGCACTGTGTTCTGACAAAAAATCCAAACGAATTTAACGATTTTAACTCAACTTCCTTGCTTCAATTTTGTAAAATTTCGTTTACTGATATCAGGAATGTTGAGTTTTGAGATTCTTACTTTAAAACTTAAAAAATACATGAATCTTAACATGCAACACGTTTAGATTTAACAATTTTTTTATAAAATTTCTATTTTTCGCTTTTTGAAGATTTCAACAAGGCGGAGGTAAAAAAAAAATTTGGCAGGCTTGTCCATGAGTAAAATGCAGAATGAATTTAAAAGGCTGATTTCTTTAATGGAAAATAATTAAAAACTATGCTAAAGGACCGAAATAAATTCGAACAAACAAAGTCAAAGTCGTTCTAATTATCAATAAAATAGTCATTCTTAAATAATTATCAATCATACGCCCCAATAAAATAAAGTTTATTTGCGTGAATAAATTGTTTAAACTTTCGCTCAAGAATTCCGTTTTTAAACAATATATTTACAAACGTTCACTCAGTAAGGGCATTTATTTACATTTTTAGGATTTTTACTTTATAATTACACCGCATAAGCAGCTTTTGATTTATTCAACCATTTAAATTTATATTCCCGACTTGAAAAGTTTGCTTTTCAAATGCAAAATTTTGTTTACGAAACAAACACTTCTTCTAAAAAACAACACAACATGATTCCCAAAGAACCCGTCTTTGTTTACTATCTATCGGTATCTCTTTCTAACATTCACACACACACACACACACACTTACACTTGTATACACAATAATGTTTTCGTTCATGACGCAAAAATGTTCTACAAAGATATTTCGTATTAAAACCTTGATGTAAATTATGTAAACAGCAGCTGTGTACGCAATAACAATAACAAAACAGTTACAACAAATATAAGTACCAACAAAAAAAACAACAACAACAAAGTCTACAGAGCCACGCCAACGACATCAAATAAGAATTTTAGCGACAAATTTATGCAAAATTATGTTAAAAGTTTGCTTTTTGGACATGAGGCGGCCTGGTTCGGTTTTAAGCCTTTTTCACCATTATTACCACGAACTCATTTGCAATAAAGAGACAAAATATACAATATAAAGTTAACGTTTTTATATCGTTTGCGCCAGCATACACAAACACTCACAAAGTTCATTTTCCTTCTGTAGTTTTGGCTTCCCTACACCTAAACCAAAACAGAACTAAATCGCTTTTTAGTCAAGTGCCGGTGGTTGTTGCCTGTCAACAATATTTAGCGTTTCAGAAAGCACGCAAAACTGTTCAGAATTCGTAAACAAAACTAGTTGAGAATGGAAAAAACTTCCTAAAAGGAAATATTTTAAAACAAATGTTTACATAAAGAAATACTTTTATACAGGTTTATTAAACTAAATTAAAAAAAAAACAGTGAACAGAGTAGAATATTATGACTTTAAATCTGTTTGTTGTGTTAAAATTTATTAAGCAGAAATAATAATAAATTATTGTAATACGATAACTTACAAATAAAATACATATTTTGAACATAAATAAACTGTTTTTAATCCATCGGCAGAGGCCTGGCATATTTTGCTATTCAACGTTCGCCGACACATTAAAAATTCATGGGCATTAGGCGGTTTTCTTTTTACTTTTGATTTAATTAAAAGCATTTTTGTGTCAAATGGAAAAAGTTGGGATCGAGTCATGTTCATTTCATAATATTTAAATCGTCCAGGCTGGTCATAATAAAAATAGCTCTAAATAATATTAACTAATCTTTTACTCTTATCGTGGTTGGTGTAGGTGTATTTGGATGAAAATTTGTACATATTCGCTGTCGTGATTAGAAAACTTTACGACAGTTTTTGCAACAAAAACGTCAACCATGATAACCTTTTTTGTAATAGATTTGTCAACAGTGCCAAATTTGTTGTCGTTTATGCTAACTTTCGCCACAAAACGTCAACCACAATAAGAATGATATTAATATTGATTAAGTAATGCCTCCAATTCCTTTCTTTAACCAACACATTTGTCCAAGTTTCACGAGAATATGTGGAATTTTTGCACCTCTTATGCAATCAAAAAAATGTAGATTTTAAATAAGCCTAAAATCGTTTTGAAATTTCGAAATTTTTTTGTAAAGTCATTAAAAAAAAATGTTTTACCATTAAAAAAATTTAACTAACAGTTACTTTAATGGTCAATTGCACTATGTTCAGTTAAAAATAACTATTACAAAGAAGTACTGATTTTTCCAATTCAAACAAAAAATTTGTAGAATCAAAACATTTTTTGTCTGAAATCGCTTCCATAAACAAATATGCATATTCAAACAATTTATTTGCATTTTGTTTATCGAAAAAAACACTGATTTTTTCAAACAAATAATTTTTCTGAATCAAACAAAAAGTTTTTGCACAAGCAATGACGCGCACCCAAGCAATCACTCACTGTTGCTGTATCCTTTCCTTGGCTAAAAAAAGAAGAAATGTAACCAAATACGGCAGCAGACTGACTTGATATGTTTTTCGCCATCATTCTGCTTTTGTATTTGATGTATTTAACTTAATTATTTAAAAAAATTGAATACGGGAATTTGTTTTTCATTCTTTTTTACCAATTTTGAAACCAACCAAAAATTTATTTTGTTTCTTATAATGTTGTTGTTGTTTAAAAAGAGTGAAACGTTTTTTTTTTTACTTGCTATTGTTTATGTTTTTACTGCAAACCTCGTCACGCTATTTTATCATCTTTCTTCTTCTTGTACTTTTTTAAAGCGTCCAAAAATAGACTGTATGTGTTTTGTGTCATTGTTGTTCTTATTTTTTACATAAAGAATTGTTGCTTACGATCAAATAAAAAATGCAAAAAAACGACAACATTAAAGAGTGTTAAATATTTCATATAAAATTTTTAATCTTAAAAGCCAATAATGCGTAGATTATATTTTTGAATAATAGTCAACATTTTTGTTGGTTAAATAAAAATCAAACAAAATATTAATTGAATCAGTAACAAAATTTGTAGAAATTAAAAAAATTTTCAAACAAGCGTTTGTTTCCATTTGCATTCCATTTACAACTCAAAACATAATTTAGTTACTTTCTTACTTGTTTTTATATTATTTTTTTTTTTTTTTGTCAAAGATTCCAACATTTGTCAAAGTACAAAATAACATTTGTTTGTTACCTTCACTTAAAAATTAAAAAAGCGCAACAAAAATATGAAGAGAAAATAAACCATTGTGTCTTAGGAAAAATACAGTAAAGTACTCAATAAATCTCTGAGGATGGATAATAAAACAACTCAAACTAGTACGTACTTGTTTCACGAATGCAAACTTTGGAAACCACATCCGCACACATGAAATGCCAACAACAAATAAAATACAGTCTTTTGGGTCTTTTGAGAGACAATGATGACGACAAAAACTGTGATGCGGTGTATCATGACAGTTTTGAAAAGGAGGAAACAAATGTTGTTCTTGTAGTTGATAATGAAGTTACAGACCCAGCAAAACTTGACTTCATGTCAGTTTAACAAAAAAAAAAACCTTTTCGGTTTTAAATCCTAGATTTGTGCTGTGGTTTGCTGAAAATTCGCATTAGGAGTCCAAGTTAGTCTAACTCTTTTTAACAGAAATATGCAATTTAATGTGTTCGAATATTGAGTTTGCCTTGAATTTTTTTGACAAATAGAAACTGGGAATTATTTCCTTCCGAAGGTTACTTTATATAAAGTCATTTCTGAAAAATTGAAGGAATATGACTATAACAAAAAAGCTTTATAAAATACAAAACTGAAATTTAGCTCATAGAATAAATTCGAAAAATAAAAAATGTTGAATTATTTTGCTAAAATTATTGTGGATATATGTAGATCAACCATTTCGAATCGTCCTAAATTCTTTTTCAAACGTTAAACAAACCTCCAATTAATTACTTATGGTAAACGAATGGGCCAAAATTACATTTAATTCCGGATCTATAAATATGGCTGACTCTTTTTGCTATAATCAATAAATTTAGCCGAATGAACGATACATGGTTTGGTAACTTTACAAGTGACAATAAAAATTTATAATATGGAAAATCGAGGGCATTTTGTTGATATTTGTGACATTCTCCGAGAAAAGGGACCTAGCGTGTCAAAAAACGGGGTTGGACTTAAGTACCTAAAAGGGTGTGGAATAAGATGAAATATGTTTTTCTCAAAACTTCATCTTCACACAATTGGTCCCTTTTCTCGGAGAAGGGTACATATATGAAAATCTTAATGCCACACACAGAAAAAAATACCAATGTAAAATCAACATGGAAAAATGTTGATTGAGAATCATATTAAATTTCTGCAAAAGTATGCCCTTTATTTAAATTTATCATTATTTCATATTAATTTTAAATGAGAAATATTAAAATTATCTTAAATCACGCTTATTTAATATTATTCACTGTTAAAATACATAAAAAAAAAATATTAAAATATAAATAAATATGGATTCAATATTGACTCCATAAAAACCTGTTTTATATTAAAATCAAAAGTGTATCTTGTGAATTTAACATGCATACATAGTTAAGTATGTTAATTTTTTTATTTTCATTCTTAAAATATGTTATAAAAAGAAGACAATTCCCACATTCTTTTAATTAAAATTATTTAGTTAAATAGTACATCAAGTTTTCAAAGTAGAATGATGACGTAAACCATATCGGGCCATTCTGCTGATTGATGTTACAGGGGTAAGTGTATTGAATTATTCTTAAATAAATGCATATGTTGTCTCTGAAGCTTCTTCACACTGTTATAACACACTCAAACCAATTAGTTTCTACATGAAATACACGTTGTTTCAACATGAAATAACTTTCATTCAACGTGATTCGGATTGTTATTTCAATATAAATTACATTTTGATCTAACTTTACTGCAATGTTAAATAAACATGAATTGTAGTTATTTTAAAAGAAAAAAATGTTGTTCGCAAGTAATTATAAAATCACGTTGAATTAACATGAAAAACGTATGAAGCAAAATCACCACCGAAAAATTTTAAAACAACCTTGTTTTCGACGTTTTTAACTTGATTTTTTTCTGTGTGCATATCTCCACTTCTACAGACTATCCGCAACATACGTTTTGGTTGAAATCGGTCGACCCGTGTTTGCAGTTAGTGGTGACATGTTCTTTAGATATACAGAAAGAGCTTAATTAGAGAAGGTAAATAGGGTCACGGTATTCGAAAAAATCCAAAGGGGCCAAAATAAACTTCTTCGAATAATTACAGCCGGCCCCTGGTATTAAAAACTTAAATATTCAAAAGGATTTCAATTTGCCATTCAAAAAACTATAATCACGAATTAACTCGAATTGCACCCAAACCCAATAGTTTGGAGTTTATTAAATGATGGCGGCCACACTCTCTTAAGGAGTAGAGATACTGCAGGATTCATATGTGATTCATACCCACATATGTGAACAGAGTTTTCTTTTTCCGGTACTGGCAGGACATAAAATAAACAATTAGAATAAAGTTAAGTTCATGTCCCAGTAAAAACTTCGCCTACAAAATAATGTGTTGATTAATCAGAAAAACATAAAGGCACTACTTACAATTCTATTGAAAGAACCAATGAATTTTACAAAGGATATCCCAAAATGAACGGATTCAAAAATAGGTAATCATTTTTTACTTAAACACATCAAGAAAAAAGTAGTTATGGAAGTAGTTATAGAAGAAAGCTACTAAATAATGAGTGAAAGAAGCTATTTTGAAAAAGTGGACGAAGTTTTTACTGGGATTTTATAAATGAAAATCCAATAACTTAATATCTGTGGCATTTTGGCAAAACATCTTAAGTCAGATTAAAAAGTTGAGAAAAATACTGTTAATCATACCAATTTTTATTAAAAAAAAATGTTTTGCTTATTTTTTTTTAATATAAACGGTTTTTTTACCGAGTTTTTTTAAAAACCTTTTTGCTATCTTATCTCGACTTAAGATGATCTGTCAAAATGCGACAGATAATTATGAAAAAAAAATATCTTATATTGTAGTTTGGAATGCAAGAAAAGATAAACTCACTGTTAATTGTTTGTAAGCGTTTTAGACGTTTTGAGTGTTTGAAATTCCCAATCACTCTGCAGTTTTGTTTGCTAATAGCTTTGGCTTTTTTTAAATTTTTTTGATATAATGTTTCCTGATGCGCATAAAAACTAGCTTATCGTGTGTATTTTCATTATTTATTTTAGTATTTTTTTTAACATTTTCTGATAAGAATTCGCTTAAAGGATTTACTTTTTCTAAAAAGTTCTTAAGAAGTAAAAAACAATTATTTGCAATCTATATACTGTCTGATTGATTAAAATAGAAATTTTTCTGTGTGAAAATAAGAACAGTTAGTCCTTTGCTTTTAATTTCATTCATCCCAAGGGATTTAACCACATCGAATACTTAAATCTATCAATGTAATCAAACTGCTGTATAAAGACACTAGCGTGAGGTTATGGCACTGCGTAACCTTTAGACAAGAATATCTTAAACGACACCCCTACAGCAGGATCTCCCACCAAATTGACATAACATTACTTAGCCTATCACATGTAGATTGAAGAACATACTTTGTTCCACCATGGCTGTTCTTGTAACCTTAAATTGGCGAAAAATTCCAATCCTCCGTGCGCAGTCTGTAAATACTAGTAAATAATTTGACAATGTTGCCTTTAAGACTTTCGGATTCCAACGACCAGAAGCCCACTCAGATAACCACTAAAACGATCATAAAAGCTATTTGTACTTGATAGACTGACAATAAACACCGAAAAATAATTTTAATAAAATTAATAAAGTTTTACCTAAATTTCCTAAAACTGATATTTTAGGCGGGAATCAAACGAGTATTCTTTCTGTTACTCTTTTTTCAATACATGTAGTTGAGTCCAAGGCGAATTCATGTATCAGGTGTGTTCAGGGATTTTCACATTATTAACCAGCAAAAGCAACAACAAATTTTCTATTGTTGAAGCATTGGGGCCACCTGATACATGAATTTGCCTTGGGTTGGGCTTAACTGCAAACGCAAAATTCCTCAGAACTATCTGTCGGAACATCAATGGATGCTACTTAAAGATAAAATTTTAACGCCTGTAACGTTGTTATCATCTTCAGTTTCAGATGTTCTTTTTTTGGATTCATTAGATTTATTTTTCTTCACTTTTCTATTTGGCTTTTTTTGTATGCGCCAAAATTTTGTTGGGGTGGACGAAGGTTGTTCTCAATTTCATCAATCAGTTCATTTTCAGTTTTTGGTTTTTTTAATATTCTCTTCCTTCTCACGACATTTCTTTCTCTTAAGTAATATAAGGGTCTCTTGTGGAGAGAGATTTTTATCCACTTCTAATATAAGAAGTATTTAACTTAACACAAAGGCAACACATTTTTTACTGGTTGGCTTATTGTAGGTTTCCAATTAACATACGTTTTGCAGACAACTCACACCAAACTTTAGCTTTTTCTTCCACGTCCACTGATAACACTTCAATGTGTCCCTTTATCCATGAAAAACGGTCGGTGTGTCTAAAAAAATATTTTAACTATTCCAAGTTATGCTTCTATTTCTCTAATGTAATTTTAATTCTTTAAAAATGTGCATGACCATTTTTAGAAAATAAAAGCGATTATATTTAATCTACAACCAATTTTTTTGAAACATTTAGAATACCCAAACAAACACAACTGAGTCTCGCAGACTACAAAATACACAGAAAGACAGACACACAGGCAGACAGATAGACAGAGAATTTAGATACATTTACAAAAATATTAAACTGTGTTAGTGGTGCACTACACACATGCATAGATCCATCTTTTCTTTGTGTAAAAAATCCTTTAGCTTAGAATGAAAATTATTTTCGCACATTTTCATTCAAGGGAAAGAGATGTGTAGACGTAGGAGTAAATGCACAAGCACTCTGTAAGCTTCGTTTTATTTGGATTCATTTGGATTCAAGCATATGCAAATTATCATAAATACGTTTCTACATCATTCTACTACAACTGCTGCGGCATCTCCATGTACTCCTTTTGCATCTTAATGCCACACAATAGGAAATATTGTATCTGTCTGGTATTAGTGTCTATAATTTTAAAAGTTTTTTTTTTTCTTTATGACGTTACTTAAAGGGTTAAACAATGTCTCAGTATGTAACCATAGTTATGCATACATTTATAAAATATATAAAATTTGCATTAAAAATATATTTGCAGTTTTTAAAATAAAATTTATTTCATATATTTAAACTTAAAGGGTAGACAAAAAAACTTCATTGCTTAAAAGTAACACAAAAATATTCAGTTAAATAGACTGGAGAAAAAAATTTATCAAAACCCCATTTTTAGCGAACAGTATGTAACACATAATAGTTAATTTAACAAAATTATTGTTACCGGCAAACATATTATGGTTGAATAAGTTCTCCTTTAATAAGCCACAATAGAGTTGGTATTTCGAACTCTTTTATTTCCCGGGAAAACAGAATTAATTTTATAATTCCCCGGGAATTTCCGCTTATTTTAAAACGGTGCAAATTTTTTTTGAACAAAGAAACAAACAACAATCAAATAAGTTTATTATTTCATTAAACATTAATACAAAAAACAAAAGCATCTCAGGAAATGTATTTCGCATCATTTTGTATTGAGCGGGAATTTACGGAATCCCGGCAAATTCAAAAATAAATCCCGCTTTCCCGGGAAATTAAAAAATCCTTGAAAAGAAAAACTCTAATTGTCAGAGATAATGTTTCAACAAGTAACCGATAGAAAGTTTTTTAAAAAATAAAAAAAAAATTTAGAGAAACATAATTTTATCTTGAAAAATGTTTCCTTATTGTGGTATTCAGATTTCAAGACAAAGAAAATGTAAAATCAACAAATTTAGATTTCGAAAAGGGCCAACGATTTTATTGTTTAATGATTAGAGTTGAAATGTGCAAGAATTATAAACTGAGACATATTTAAATTTTGTGTCTTGACTTAAAGGTGCTTTGAACTCTTTGGCGATATTGAATATTCGATACTTTTATTTTATAATTTTGAAACTAAACTATTTTCCTCAAGGTTTCTTTTAAATGTGCTAAATTCCCATTTCATACTATTGATAAACTGAAATTTATTGTTGTTGATCACTGGTTGCTTAGGCCTGATCGTCAGGAAACTTCATCCAAAGATTTAAGAAAAGCTAAAGATATTACACAAATAAAACTGTTATGCGAATAAGAATTATAAACCTCAGTCTTACTTGTAACAATATCAAACAAAAACAACAACAATAAACAGCGAGTTTGTCTTTTCTTACAGTCCCGGCTACAATTGGTTGATTTTTTGTCAACTCCAAATGTACAACTACGTAAGTTTAACGGAGTCCTACGACACGAACGAAAATTACACAATTTGGATACCCTGGCCTAAACTTAATTTTGAATAAAAAGACTCGGCTAACTTTTTTTTCTCTAATATTTTTATTATGATTTTTTAAACAAATTTAAGATCCATAAAAATATTCACATTAAGTGTGCGCATACAGAAAACTTTTCTGATTTATTCTCGGCAGAAAACTAAAGAAAAACATTAACAGAGAAACACACATACACTTAAAGTGTATACATATACATATATTCATTGTAATTGTTACTTTTTTCAAAGGTCTTGTATACTTAAAAGCGGTAATTGCGGGTTTCCGCTTCCGGCTAACTCTACTTATTTCCTTCCCCGTTTTAAAAAAAGTTTTTATTCTGTAAAGCTTTTTCTAGCTGTTGTTATAAACATACTTTTGTTTTGTTTTTTTGTAGTAAAAGTGTTCCTCCGGCTTCCTGTGTTGATTACTTTAAAACATTTCGTGTTCTTTTTGTTTCTCATTCAGTTTGTGGTTGTGTTTGTTTTTACGTTTTTTCTTAAATTTCATTAAAAATACTTGAGATGGTTTTTATGTTTTGCTTGTTAAATACGAGACTTTGTTTTTTTTAATGTTTTAATATTAATCAAATTTTAGCCGGGTTGTTGTTTGAGTAGAACTGAGACTTGCTTTGCTCTATTTTAATCTTTTTAATCCATAAATTCATTATTTAAATCTAACCTTTGCTTAAGGGTGTCCTTTTTTACGATTCGTTTTATTCAATTCCCTTTTCTCTTTACGCTTTTTGCAGAATTTTCTTCGTTAAAATTGTGAAAAAGTTTTTAATATGCGCTGAGCTTTAATTAAATATGTTTTTGTTTTGGCCTCTTTTTTTTTTCTTTTTGTTCTTTGCATGTTTTGTTGTGAGTTTTAGCCCTGATGATGTTGGCCACTCAACGACCCCTAAATTGTTTATAAGATTTTTATTTTTTGCTTTTGTTGTTTTCAGGTTTTAGTGAGTTGAAAGTTTTTCGAAACAGTTTTCAGATAACAGATTTCATTTATTTGTTTTCACTTCTTTTTTCCGCAAACAATTTTTCAAACGTGGCCTATTTTTGGTTGTGAAACTTTTGAAGTTTTATGGTTGTGTGTTTTTAGGGTTATTTAAACAAGTTTCAGATTAAGGTCCTTTTTTTGTTTTAAATTGTTTTTAAACCTGAACATTTTTGGGTATTTTATTTACCGTGGTCACTAAAACTATGCGTAACGATGCAGGGTGAAAACTCCTAAGCCCGTATGATGGCCAATAAGTTTGTATAAAGTTAAAATCTTTGTTCCTACTAGGAACCACAGGACATAATATATAAAATCTAATTGAAAGAATTCTCGATAAAATCTTCTTCATTAAATCCGATTCGCTTTGATGGAAAATGATGGCATTAATTATAAATAGATTATTGTAAAGAAACGAACATGACTTTTTACACCATTATTTCTCTTACCCAAAAAAAATTAAAAAACTATTTTCTTTAGCTTTCAATTATTTATTAGAGCTTTTACGATGAAGCTCTATGCCCTGCAATAAATTCTGAAAGTCTGTTTCAGAGGTTGTTAGATTAATGTAAGTAATAGCCAAGGCCACGCCACGTTCAGCGACATCATTTACGACGTACAATTGCTGAACTTTGTACTTTGCTTTATTAAATGATTTGTTTGTATGGCATTTTTCCGGATCTGTTTGTGAAAATCAACAGAAATGTTCCTGGTTTCAAAAAAGGCTAGGCTGGCTTCGGATCTTTAATCTTGAATTTGTTTGTCATTAAGCAAGATTTCGAATAATACTGCTTTTACTAATTCTTTGCCGTAACTTGGTGCGTGTAGATTTTGGGCCATTAAACGCAAAGTTTTGGTGTCGATAAGATCATAAAAAAACACTAAGGCAGCTAACTTACCGGATAGGTCCCACTGCTTCCGCAGAAAAGTTTTCAACGTGACGCGTGCGATTGATTCGTTAAAGCTTTTGTAGTCATCCTATTGCTTCAATAAACTTAAATCATTGAAAGGAGCGTATCTAGGGCATGATCCTGAATATGAGCCAGCTTCATCGTGAAAGCTCTAATTAATAATTGAAAGCTAAAAAAAATAGTTTTTTGATTTTTTTTTTTTTTTTTTTTTTTTGGTAAGAGAAGTAATCCGCCTAGAGTTTTTTGGGCTCGCATTGCTGAAGTTTGCGCAACAGAACAGAAAAACCACCCATATTTAATATTTTGAAAAAATATCTAAATATCTAACAAAATATATAATAATACCTGACAAAATATTGTAGGCGAATTCCACATCGTTGCTCCAAAAATTTAATGTATATTTTCATTTTAATATTGCAAGCCAAATCAGAGAAAAGTAAAAAAATTGCTGTCCTGTAAAATTTGGTTTTTGTAACACACGATAATTTCGCGCGAATTTACAAACAATCTATTTTGCGCAATCAAAGAAATATTTGAAAGGATGATGTTTATCTTAAACCTTTTGTCAGGTAAAGTGCACGATCTCAAAGATGTCATTAACTCACATTTAGCTTAAGTGAACTTAATCATGTTTTCCTTATGCACCAGAAATGAACACCCATTTTGTTCTCCACATTTTGGCATTGTATAATTTTTTCAAGACTATATTTTTTGCAATAAAATAAAACTTTTACTGGAAAGCGCGTTTTTAAAAAATGGTCTACTGGCGTTCATGTTTTTAGTAATCAAAACTTTTAAGGACTCTTCGTAAGTATAGAGAAGAATCTGTCAGTCTGACAGAGTCAAACCAAGCAGTGTAAATCCAATTTATTAATTTTAATTTTTTTTAATCTTTTTTATTCGTTTGAAAATCGACAACCGTGTTGTGTGTGATATTTTCTCTTAATTTTTTCATTCATATGCTCTGTCAGCACCACTCTGAAAATCAATCTGTTTTAATGTTCACAAGCGTTTGTGTGCATGAGTGTGTTCGATTTCACTGGCTGTGTTTAATTTGAAATATAAATTTTTCCGCAGTATCACAATTCTAATAAAAAACAAATTCCGGTTTTTATTCACACATACATACATGCATACATATGTAATATGTTTCAGTTATTTCTTGTTTAATTTAAAAAAAAAATCTTTTATTTATTGAGAGAAAAAAAACAGAAAACATAATAAAATCTCTTCTGTTTTATTTTCGTGTTTAAAATTCTGTTTATTTCTTGGCTGAATAGCGAATCTGACAGCGTGTAACTGACCAGTTGACAGTTTAATTATTTTCATGTGTGTGAAAGTGTTTCTTTATATATTTGGGTGAATGTTGACGCCTTCATGGTCATTTAATATTAATTTGTATTCACTTAAAGAAACGAATAATGAGTTTAATCTTAACTCGAAATTTAATCAGAATAAAAAGCTTTATGAATTCACTTGCTCCGAGAAAAATGTAAATTATGTTAAAAAAATATGCACATATTTATTATGTTATATTCAATTTGTTTTATTTTATTTTCCGAAAATGCTTTCCTAATAAGTTTACTTTTGCTTTAATGCTTTTGTGCTCACCCAATTAAAATTTAGCTTTTGCAAATCATGTTTATTTGGGAATTAGCAAAAAAAAAAATGCTGGGAAAATTGTATATGCAAATCAATCCGCACACACATACACACACACACACTCACTTTGCCCAACAAATTTTCAATTCACACACAGACACATTCCTACACCACACCAAAAAGTATGTAGAGCAAAACGCATTTAAGCCACTGTAGTTTGTTTCGACTTGTCTGATGGATTTCAGAAGTTTTATTCTGCATTCTTTTGTTATTAAAACGATTGAAAGAATGAATTGAACCAGCAGCATGTTAGAATGCAATTTTCACACTCCCATTTTACGCTTTGCTCTTATCGAATTTCTCCTTGGAACTTTAGAAAATTAAAACTTAACTAGAAATGAAAAAAATAAAACCTTTTGAAACTCTTTATAGGGGCATTAACCACATGACTAAAATACTTTGGCAATTCAAATACCCAGATAAGATTTGGGAAAAAATCAGATTCTTTAAAAACGGCCAGCCTCAAGAAATCGTCAATATTTTTCATAATTTCATATACATTTACTGTTACTTATACTTACATACACATGTGTGTATATGAAAATGTACATTTGTACATTGAAATGTGCATATTAGGGATGTCAGTCAAGACTGGATTCTTAAATCGTGGGAACCGGGATGATCAATTCTCGAAAAATATTTCCCAAATTAAAAAATGAATAATTTTTACAAAATAATTAAAGGCCTGCATGAATATCATTAAAAAAGAAAAGAATGTAGCCAACGGAAAAATAAATAAGGAATTGATTACAAATAATAATAATAATGCATTCAATGGTATCAAACTGATAATGTTATCTGACTCAATAATTATGCATGGATTGCCACGTAAATTTTCACATTTGCGGAACAAGGAATGTATTTTCTTAATAAACTCCGTTTATTTTTTGCTGCCGTTATGTCGCCTACTAATTTTTAATTATAGTAAAGGTTGAATTATTTAATTCATTCGCAGGATACATTCAATAAATTAAGAGAAAATTCGTTTTTTAGTCGAACTATCCGTATGTGGAATAAACTTGCCGCAGAGGTCTTCCCCGGTACTTATAATTTATTAAGATTCCAGTCAAATGTCCACAAACACTATTCCCTTATTATCCTGATCAACACAATGCACTGCATATATAGGGGGCATCCCCTGAGTGTTGGTTTATCGTTTAAAAAAAAAAAAAAAAAAAAAAAAAAAAAAAACGCTCTTTCATTGTACATTTTCGTAGATTCCACAGTCAAGGCGAAGTAGTAGCAGTGCCAGATAATGGAAGATTGGCAGGAGAACATATAACACAAAGAGTGCTCCCGATGTCCATATCGGATGAGTAGTGGTTTGACTAAAACAATTACAAACATTGTATGTTAAAGTCGGTACTTTTTGTGGTGCAATTCCAATTTTAAGGTACGTTGGAACTTCCGTGACTGTTGCCGGTCATACACTACCTAAATTCAGTGTTGAAGTCTGGCACTGTATAGTGCATTTGTGAAGTGTATGACGTTGTTTTTGCTTTTCGCGCAGTAGACTGTGTATAAATCAAAACGATGTACAGCGATCTTGTATAGTGTATGTTAAAAATGTTTTGTTTTGTCTTGGCGTTTTAAGAGATGACAACAAAATAATAAGCGCGGAAAAATATTCTGGACAGGGTTCATAGAATTATGCAAAGAATTGCCTTAATTATGAAAATATCGAGCCCTTATAACAAAAAAAAGCTTAAGAAACATCATTTTCAATTTTCGTTTTTTTTTTAATAAATTACTTTATTGTCAACACTTGCAGCATCTTCTAAATAAACGAACTGGTTTTTTGTATTCTTTCCTTTCTTTGTTTTTATTGTAGAATTAAATTCTTGTCCTTCAATTTCGAACGAAAACTTCGTTTGCATTACTTAAATTTTAAACAAATAGAAACTGGATATTATTTCCTTCTGAAGGTTACTTTATATTATATTCAACATTTTTTTAATTTTCGAATTTATTCTATGAGCTAAATTTCGGTTATGTATTTTATAAAGCTTTTTTTTTTTTTTTTTTTTTTTTTTTTTTTTTTTTTGTAATAGTCATATTCCTTCAATTTTTCAGAAATTACTTTATACACAAAGAATGCTGACGAAGGCCGTAGCGGGCCAGAAAATGCATTACATTCTGCTGGTGTCTAATAATTGTAAATTTTTCTGTTCATACAATATACCTCATTGCTTTCCAACGGAAAGCTAAGGTAAAATGTAACAAGAAAATACAATATAATAGTCTGATGTATCTAATGTGTATAAAGTCATTTCTGAAAAATTGAAGGAATATGACTATTACAAAAAAAAAAAAAAAAAAAAAAAAAAAAAAAAGCTTTATAAAATACATAACTGAAATTTAGCTCATAGAATACATTCGAAAATTAAAAAAATGTTGAATTTAAATTTTAAACATAAAAAATTTTAAAATTTTGTTTTTAATGTAACTTAAGCGAACGAAATTTTCGTGGGAATTCACATTGAAACGAAAATAAAAAACCAAAAATTTTTACATTTTATGTTCTTCGGCTTCAGCTTCCTAAACTAAAAATATTTGTGATGTTTAAAAAATATTTTACACAACGTTAATATTTCAGCAAAATTTCAAAGTGGTTTTTTTGTAAATCATGGGATATCTTAATCAAGTTTCCGTAAATCCCGAAAATCGCAAAACTTTTGGGAACGGGATTTTTCATTCGGCATCTCTAGTAGCGTAGCACATACATATGTAAGTATGTTTGTATGTTTATATATATTTTATGAACAGCTTAAAACACAATGTTTAGTATGTATGTAAATGGCAAAGTCTAATGGTTTGTAAAGTTGGCGATAAGCCTTGACTTACCAACGATGAAAACAAATTTTCTTCCAAGGCAGGGTACGGGGGAGACATTCAGCTATTTGCGGTGATATTGATGTTAGTAAATTTAAAAAAAAAAGTGATTTAAACCCTAAAACATACTTAGTTCATACTCTAAATAAAGACATAAAAACAATTAAGAAAGTAGTATAGTCAAATCTGCCATATGACACCCTACATCACTTGCATGTAAAGACAAATGTGGATTCTTTGAAAACTTGTAGGCCTATCAAACAAGAAAATATAAGATTTGGGTTATTTAAAGGTTATATTGGCACAATACCAACAAAATTTAATGGTTATGGGGTACTTAGGCTTTTTCTTTGCGGCCATTTTAACGGGGGCAACGTGTAACAATAGTCACTGTAATTATTTCATTAGACTTCATCGTTAGACTAATTAAATATTATGTAACAAATGTCATTGAACTTGAACGGTAAATAGAATGGCATTATATTTGCCTTTCTCTCTTACAAGACTTTTGCAAAGTAAACTTTGCGCGTGAGAAAACGGTGTAACTATACTGTGTACACAAGATTTACACCGGTCGTATGGTCGACAAGACGGATGGTTATGATTTGTATCTACTTAAAAAGTGATTCTGAATCAATGAACATAGTAAAAGGTTTGCATATAGTTGTATAGGGTATATTATGTGCACAAAGGACGCTGCAGAAACAATTTATTTTTGCAAAATAAAAACATTGTAATAATTTTTCGATTACTTTGTTACTCCATTTTATCGTAGAATAAAGATATTTTTATTATTCTAAATACAAACTCAAATAATTTTGTATATTTTTTATTTTGGAACTGGTTTTAAAATTAATTTATTATTTCTTAAAGATGAAAGAATAACTTTTCAAAAATAAATCTTTAAAAATCTTTTTTTATTCGTTTAAACTTAAAACTACACTCACAATATTCTGTACATAAAATTGACTGAAATTGTAATTGCCGTATTCACAAAACCCCTTGTATCGTTGTATCAATTGTATGTTGTTTTAAAAAACACAGTTCACGAGTGGTTTCTTATACAACATACAATCGATACAACGATACAAGGGGTTTTGTGAATACGGCAAATATAAAATAAATAAAAATTCAATTAAAACCCGGTCTACTTATTTTTCATTTATTTTGAATGAAAAGTTAATTTAATTTTACTGTCAAAAATTCAACCCCATGTTACGTAAAAACAAAGGAATATTCAGTTATTTTATTAAATTCAGTAATTTTACTGGCACCTGTCCGCTTGTTTTTCTAATGAGAGAGGGAGAGAGAATATTATTATTTACTTACACTGTTACACACGTTTGTTTTACTTTTGTTGTACTGACCCCATTGTTTACAGCAGAACTCTAAATTATTAGACACCAGCGGCATGACCGATATGGTTTCGCAATTATTTTACTTTGAAAATTTTATGTATTCAACTAAATAATGTAAGCAAATAGAAAATGGGAATTTGTTACAAAAACGGAAAAATCGTTTTTTATAGATAACTAAAAATTAATTTGTTTTTACGGAATATGTTTTTATTTTTTGATAGTTAATTTATATAAAATAACTGAACATTCATTTGTTTTTTATGGAACATGGAGTTGAATTTTGGACAGAAAAAATTAAATGAACTTTTCGTTATTTTAAATTACATTTTCATTTAATTTTACACAAGGAAGAAGAAAACTTAATCAACGGATAATATTAACTGCAACTTAAAATCCGTATTAATATGCACTTAGTTTTTTGAATAAATGCAAGAATCAGTTAAAAATAAATTTGCTTGGATTTTAAATGTTTATTTATTTAAAAATGACTGAACAAAATTCTTCTTAAATAAACTTCAGGCCGTTACTGTTATAATATTGTGAGTGTACGCACTTTCTATACAAGTAATCTCTTATGTTTTTTATACAATAAAACTTAAGGCCCAACCACAATGGGCTTAAGCGAATTCACGAATCGCACATTCCGTACGGAATAAAATGTTTTTTGATTTTGTTTTTTTTAAATAAAGACTTTTTGTGAATTTTTGACAGTATGTTAAGCAAGGCTATGCATGTCATGGTTGAGCCTTTTACTTTTCTTATTTTTATGAAAAAGTAAATCAATGCAACCAGCTCTCCAAATCTCATAGTTAAGATAAGTATTTTAAAAACATGCCCACCACCAAAAAGATGGGGTTATATTGATTTTGTCATTCGGCTTGTGAATAATCGAAATGATTTTGGGAGCATATATTCTGGACCCGTATATAGTTAAAACACTATAAAGACATGTCCATCCTTCCATCCATCTGCCTGCTGAAAGCACGATAAATAAGCGAGATTCGTTTGTTATTGAAAATGTGCCAAATGGAAATTAAAATCATAGATTGTTATTTGAATAATTACTTTAAATTCAAATGAAAATTTAACTGATTTTATTTTAAAGCTTTCATCGTGTTAGATTTGATTTACGGCTATTTTTGTCTAGACACACTAAATTCGTCTTAACTGTTACGCGTTCTCATGCCTTTTTTTCTTTTATTTATTTTAAGTATTTATGGTGGATTGTTTTGTACATGATATTAATACTAAAATGCATATACATACATATGTACATATGTTTGTATGTGTGCTGAGTATAAATTCCCATAACTATGGATTTAAAGATAGAAAAAACACAACTTGTGTGTATCAAAAAATAAATATAAACGAACCATAAAAAACACTTTTAGAATACACATTTTAAGCCTCAGTCATTGCTGGTCTAGTTAAGAACTGAGTGGCTGATGAGTCTTGCTACATCATTTGCTTATTAATCTTTCAATCCGTTTTCATTTAATCGGGCTTTTGCTTTAATTGGTTAACCACTCGATTAATTAACCAAGGTTTTGGCTTAATCGGCTAATTTTGTTATTGATCGGTTAACCGATTAATAAAGTTTTGTTATAAATTAAGTACATAATTTCAATAAATAGCAATGCAAAAATTATTTATTATTTTAAGTTTTTTAGCAAAAAAAAACAATAACATAACCAACGAAACAATTCTTGGACTAAACCGAGCAAAAACAAATAGTTATTTTCACTTATCGAAAATTTTGGAGAAATCGAAAGCAACCCATAACACAGAATAGAATATCTTATTTCGCAGTCCTTTTCCAGGATTTCTCTAAATATATCAAATCTTCCATTTTGCCATTACAGTCCGGTTTTAATTTTTTTTTAATTGTTAATACTTCTAATTGTTTCGGAAAATTCTGTTCAAAGATTGTTTGTGTTCCTAGCGAATGAATACTCTAGTATGGACAGAAAGAATTATAAATAAAATTGCTTTCGAATCGAAAGAGTGTTCGATCACGGGCCAGTTGCCCCAGATGCAATAAAATAAAAAAATATTTTCGAATTCGTTTTCAATGTACAAATAAGTAAACAAATAAAAGACAGCTGACAGGAATGACTTTTATAGCGCGAGTTGTGTAATTTGCAATTTTTCATGCGCTAAAGTTTTTAATCGCACGACACACGTCGACGGATTAACGCATGTTATGTACCTTTACCGTTTACGGCATACAAATGCAGTTTAATATGTTTTCGTCCTCCGCCACCATTTAAATTTTTATAATTTTGCATTATTGTTTTCTAGTGGCTGTCTGCTGGCGTCCATTTGTTGAAACTGTAGGATCAACTGTATGGCAGCACAATCTCACGTGCGTCAAAATTGTTTACGATTATAATTACAGTCCATATGCTCAAAGTACATCCGCTACATGTTCATCTATACTGCCTTTGGGCCGAAATGGCAGACTTCAATGCGTAATAGCGGCGTGCATCACCCCAATCCCCCAGTTTTTTTGACTGAAAGACTAGCAGCGTTTTTTAGCCACCCTGTATATTCAAAGTCATAACAAAATGGCGCAAAGCTCGTTTGTAAAATTATTAAAAAATTGCTTATGGAAAACATTACACAAGTCAATAATGAAAACTTATCAATAAATTTTAATTAATTATCATGTTGTAAAATTCCTTTCTTCATAAAAATAATTCAATGAAAACTAAATTTGATTAACTTTAGCCTAATTGAATTATCAAAATTTGGATTAAAAGCTAGGGCACGAGCTCTATGTTAACATTTGTCCTTCAAGTTGTGCTGAAAAAGGTCAACAGGAAGAGGAGAGACAAAAAAAATGGAAAACAGAAAAATTTACTTTGACTTCAGGAAGAATTCGTGACAAAAAGTACGAAAAAACGGAAGTAATAAAGAACATGTAAATCAATTAAAATGGATTATAATTTGAAGCAAATTTCATTCTACCAATGGTTAAATACAATTTGGTTTAAAGATTGATGTTTGACTTTAACTGCCAGCAGTCGTCAATGGCTGTGAGTGTTAAAAGGCAAAACCCTCTGAAGAGATTGAGTGATTGCAATTGAAACGTGTAAGGATAACCTGTCCGTGAAACCCTGGGTTCGAGCCCCGTGGCAGACAAGAATGAAAAATTATCAATAAATTTTAATTAATTTTCATATTGTAAAATTCTTTTCTTCACAAAAGTAATTTAATGAAAATACAATTTGACGAGCTTAAGCCTACTTAAATTATCAAAATTTTGATTAAGAACCAGAAAACGACAATACTTATTATTATAAAATACAAGTATTTACTCCGGTTTTAGAGGACTTTTCTTCAATACTAGAAAAAATCCTTTAACTGGATTTAGAATTGAGATTGACAGCATGGTGATATGGTTCACAATCAAACTGATATTTGTTGTAGTTTACCCTTCCAGTGTAGTGTTAGACTATTGTTCGCATAAAGAAGTCCGCATTCAAAATCAGTCTAAAATTTCCCAGCATGATTAATTCTCAAAGGCCCATCTAGTACTTTTACACAAATGTTGCCGGTTTTCTTTGTTACAAAACTATTCCCATTTATGCTGAGCCGACTCAATGTTTAAGTAAAATAAATAAGTTTTGTACTTTGCAAAACAGAAAGAAACATTCAAAAAGAAATATAAATTCACTTTTCCACCTTCGTTGTGTGAACTTTTAGGGCAAAGTTCGATATTCTTAGTTTTTTATAAGTCTTTTGTTATAAAATAACAATACAAAAGTTCTTTTGATTACAAGAACATAAACCAATACATACATACATTTAAGAGTTTTTCTTTTCGCGTAATTTTTCATTTCCCGGAAAAGCTGGATTCATTTTTCAATTTCCCGGGATTCCGAGAATGTCCGCTCAATACAAATCGATGCAAAATATTATTTAATTTAATTTATTTGAACAAAAGACATTTTCTGAGATCAATAAAATTATTTTATAAATGCATTCAACTTTTTTTATTTGTGTGGCAAAAAGGATATGTGCTTAATGGCACCTTAAGAGCTTCATATTCAAAAGTACATATGGGCAGCATTTCAATTATTTTGTATGATTTTTAAGGAAGTTTTGGTTATCTTTTATCAAAGTGCATTCACATTTGGAGTAATAAAATCTTTCGATCTTTTACATCAGGAGTGTTTAGGAATAACAACTTAAAAAACCATAACCGCAGAGAACTGATGATTATATTAAACTCGGAGTAAATTCCCAAAAGCCACCTTTAAAATTTTAAATTGTGTTCCTATAAAACTAAACAAATAGACTTAAGCCACAGAATTAGTTCAAAGCCAACAGCATTTATGTAAAACCAAAAAAGTAGAATTATTCAAACAAATTATTACAAGATATTCTGTTAAAATGGGGTTTTAGTTCAGAATAAGAATTTACAGAATCGTTTGATTTTTTATTTTTATCAAGAAGATTTCAATGAGAAAACGCATTTCAAAAGGTACATCTCTAGACACGTTCAGTTGTCTTAGCACTTCCTTCAAAACTTGTAATTCCAATTTTAGTTAATAACTTTTGTCATCACCTCTTACAGAATCTAATCCGAAAAATCTTTTATGCAGCTTCTCTGCACATAAAATAATTGAATTTTTTTAAGCAAGTGGGAACAACTTTTTACGTTTTTATAAAATAAATCTGGGTCTTTAAACAAATTAAAAATTCTGTCATTTGTATTCTTCTTCTTTCGAAATTTCAGATTATTAAACATTGTCTTACCCATGGATATGAATTGATATCTCTTTGGCATCCTGGCAAAACTGTCTTAAGTCAGAAACTGTAGTTTTTCGTTATGTTAAATTGAAAAATGTTTATTTGGTGTATTTTACAGACTTTTTTCTTAAGAGCAGATGATAACGATTAGAAGCAGTTATGCTACACCAAAGTGATTTAAACCATACAAAAGAGAAACAAAAAAGCCAATCAAAAACTGAAAATTCGTTTTTTGACTTAAGACTTTTTTGCCTAACGGCTTAGATCTATTTCATGACACAACTTATTATCAATTAAACATATCACCAGTAAAGTTGCCATAATTAAATAAAAACAATCCCGGGAATTCCCGCACAAATGTCTCGTATGAAAAACACTAATACATATGCATAAGTATTACGGTGTTCCGTGAGTATTTTCAATCGTGTAGAAGTCTACTGGAAATCTCATGACGAGCGTTTTAGATTGTCGACTAGCGAATTGTTTATCGTAGAAGACCCCTTGCACGGGATAAACTGTTACACATTCTGATTTTTCTGTGAGAAACTTGACTTTTATTAACTATAGTAACTGTTATTCTTAAGAATAATAGTTACGTTTTTTAAACACATTTTTATGTCTTCAGTAAAAATTTTAGATCAATAGGACATTTATTGGCATCTCATTCACTGAGCTTAAAGAAGGCCTTTTTGAAAATATTCCTAAAAATGAAGAGCTCACACTTTTCAAAAACACTAATCAGCATGGCCAATAAGATAACATCTCTAGTTATAATTAAGAGACTTTCTAAAGCATTCGAACTCTTTCTTCACAATGAACAATCAAATCGTGCATATATGGACTTCGGTTCATTATCAGACAACGCAGATCTCCGTTGTATCTGGTTTTTATAAAACCTTTTGAAACATCATCCTGCTTGGAGCTCAAAAAGATTATGTATTTAGTAAACTCGTTGAACCATAATTCAAATTCAAAAACAATTAGCGTAAGTACCTTTTTGAGCAACATTCTGTTAGGATGCTCGCGCAAACACAGAGCAATAATTTGGGGTATCAATAGAGAACTTGATATCTCGAAGTTATAACGATATGCAACCCATCATAAATACAATGCGCCTGGAAGCTGCGAAACCTGAATTAAAGATGTATATCGTAAGAACAAAGCCAATAAGAAACTGTAGTTTTTTTAATTTTAAAAGAAGAAAAAAAATTTTATTAAAGTCAATCAGATACTCGAAATGCTTTTTTTACTTAAGACCTTTTTGCCTAACGGCAAAGAATTATTTTCTACCTTCATTTTCCGAGCAATAGTTTCGAAGACGTTCAGCACGTTGCAGGAAAGCAGCCCAGGATTTCTTATAATTTTTTATATTTCATATTAAAAGTTTGAATGAAATTTTCACATAATAATGAATACAGTAAAATCTAGCTTATTTGGACCACTCTAATGCAAATGCATAAGAATTGTCCCAATCGTTAAAGAAATATTATATAATTTTTTTTAATAAATACTCTCTTTGAATAACATGTTAATATTGGACTAAATATTCATAAATCTATAAACTAAAAGTTTTAAAAATTAAGAGTGAAAAATCTTTACAACTTTTTGTACAAAATTTAATGTGTGTTTTTAAATGCATACAAATGAAACTTCCACACATCCTCATGTATTTCAATAAATAAAAACACTGCATGAAAAAAGTTTCTCCTTTGACTTTTTGTTTCTTTTTTCTTCTTTTATTTTTTCTTATTTCTTTTTTGCTTTGTGTTGTCATAAAAGTGTGGTAAATTTAACGTCATGGTAAATATTTTTTTAGACTCTAATCTTCAAATAATGGAAAAACTTCTGCTGTTAAGCAAAAGCTGTTCGATCCTTTATCCGTTTTCCCCATCTAACTCTGTACATGTTTATATTGATTTGGTTGCCTTTTCAATCGCTCTCTCTCTTTCTCTATCTCTCTCGCTCACCTCCTGTTTACCCCTTCCTCATCTTTAATGTGTTTATGGCACTTTTTCTATTCTGTCTTCTTACGAATTAAAAAACTTTGTAATTTTCAATTTATTGGAAGCAGAATTAAATAAAAAAAAAACGATTCAATATATAAAAATGTTTATATATGTATGTTTGTCCGTATGTTTGTCCGTATGCATGTTTGTATGCATGTTTGTATGTATGTTTGAACTGCTCAACCTCATTCTTATTCTTATTGTGAAAAAGCAAGAGGAGAAAAGAAACAAAAGCAAAAATTCGGTGATTAAGTCAGGGTGTACATTAGGGAGTTCAAATGTTTATTATTCGACCGGTTTAAACCGGTTGTTTTTGGAGTTTTTTTCAAGTCGGTTGTTTCTAAATGTTTATTTTTCGAATATGGAATAAAACGTTTATTTGGGTATTTTATATACATTTTCTGTTCTTTTGTTGTTAATATACTAGTAATTTAAGTGTGTTTCTAATTGTTTTATTGGGCTACACCAAACTTTTTATGAAGAATGTCAAAACAAAATATAACGAAAGTCAAAAAAGACAATGAACTGTGTAATTGCAAAGCGCTCAAAAAATTGTTCAGTTAAAAAGTTAATAGTAATTCGTGTGAGAGTATTCTAAATATTAAATTTTTTTATGCAGACGTCCTCTAATGGAATTATAAAGAAAAAGTTAGGTGCCTGAAGTACCCTAAATGATAAACTAACTGCATTTACCAGTTTTATTTTTTTTGAAAAACACCAAACACCACTACAAAATTAAATTGCAAAAATCAAGCAAAGTCATGGAAGGATCTCAATTTAAGTCGACGAATGGACAGATATTTCATACAAAAAATATGCGTTTCTATAGTGCCGAACAAAATCATTTTTGGCTAAGAGGTTTACGACTTCCTACACGGAAAGAAATAAAGTAATCAATTTCTTATTTTGTTCGTATTTAGTAAAATTTTCTTAAATAAAGAAACATTTTCTCATGATCAAAGAATATGCGTTTTTGGTATATGATCACAATTTTCCTAAAATAAGATATACAAGAGAATCTTGGTTTTATTAAAAACACTTTCAAAAGTGTCACAATGTCCATGGACTTAATGACACTTTTAAAAGTGTCATAATGTCCATCAGGAAAGTGTTATAATGTCCACAACTTAACTTTCGCTAACTAAAGCTTATCAGCACAGCCGGCTTTCGACCGGGAGCAAGGATTTTCTCCTCTATGGTATAACAAACACCGGCTTCGTTAACTAAAGCTTCTCAGTATAGCCGGCCTTCGGCCTTGCGCAAGGATTTTCTCCTCTACGGTATAATAAACACCGGCTTCGCTAACTAAAGCTTCATTGCGTAGTCGGCCTTCGTGCGAAAACAAGGCGGATTTTGGAAGCTTAATTAGCAAAACCGGTCTTTGTTATACCATAGAAGAGAAAATCCTTGCGCCTGGCTAAAGGCCGGCTGTGCAGATAAGCTTTAGTTAGCGAAGCCGGTATTTGTTATACCATAGAGAAAAAAATCCTTTAGCCCAAAAGTGTTTTCGTTATATAAATTTAAAGGAATAGCTTATCCCTTCAACAAAAAAATTTCAGTTTCTCAATAGTATGAAATGGGAATTTAGCACATTTGAAAGAAAACCTTTCATAATATGTTTAGTTTAACCAAATCAGCGTAACCGACAACCATATTATGGTTAAATTAGTTTCTTTAAATAGTTTTGTTGGTTGTGACCATAATAAAACATGCTTTTCTCAGCGTGTATGTAGATCTTTTTTTGTATATGAAAGTGTCATAATGTCCATTTGCAAAGTGTCATAATTCCCACGGACATTATGAAACGTTATGACATGTCACCCAAGAAATGAATGAGCGAATAGTCACATTTTTAACGTTGGTGTTTAGAATATGATAAAAAGAAATGACAGAAAACTTGATTTCGATTTGTTAAGAAAGTACTAACGGGAATTCGCTCATTCATTTCTACAAGAAAGGTTGAGCGTGAAAATTTAAAAAAAAAAACATTTTTAACTAGAGAATAAAAATAAATTTTCGTTAGCTGTATTTAAGTAAATTTTAATTCGCTTTGCGTCAGAACTTTTTGCTTAAACCAAGCCACACATATGTTTACAAAAAGAAATTATTGGGTTGAACAAGAATCGAGCAAAAGTTTCTTGGTTCAAGCCAAACTTTCTTTCCGTGTACTGGTAATTTGGTATAATCACCAAATAAGGCATATAGACAAAATAAAATTGAGGAAACTCTTATATAAAATTTAACCGAAACCCGGTTTATTCAAAATAACAACAATTCGGAATGTACGTGGAATGTATATATGTATGTATGTATGTCGGTGTATATTTTTTCCACGGATTTAAGTAAAACGTGAGCAAAAAAATGTTAAAAATCTATGACTTGTTGGGTTTTTTTCACCAGTCTTCTTTTTGGGATTTCTATTTGAGCTAAAAAAGTACCACAAGCAATTAAGATTAAGTTAATTGGCATTTTTATTGCCAATTGATTTGTCATGATTCAGTTTTTTTTATTTTTCCATTTTTAAAATTAAATAATGTTAAGTACTTTTAAACATTTTTCAGACACTTCCACTTAAATTGAAAACATTTCTTATTCTGTTTAGTGAATTTTTTTTGTTGTATGAATTACCAAATATTTAATAATAAATATCATATTTTTGGCATTCAATAAAGTATGATTTATTTTGAGTTGTTAATTAATTATTGCTCATACGTCCAGTGCCCATTGAGTTACTGATTAACTCAATCATCATCGGTCGAATAGTTCAAGGTACATTTCTGCTATAGTCATTATAAAAATGAAAATCTTTCAAAAAAAAAACTTGTCGTTATAAAACAAAAATCGAAATAGTATTTAAAAATAAGTTAATTTATATTTAGCCCAACAAAACAAAAACATTATCAATGGACGACAAGTATTGCAAACATTTATTAAGAATACATAGTTAATTTTGCATTTTACTTGTTCTGTAGAACATATACATTAGGGCGGCTCGATTTGTATGGATGAAAAAAAAAATTAAAAATCGTATAGCAAAAACGTAATCTACATAAAATTCTACGAAAATTCTCCGAAGAAACCATGGGTCTAAAACAAATTCCTAGTCCGCGCCTCTCGACTTGAAAATTCTTTTACTTGGGTGCAAATTTTTTCAATGTAAAAAAAATTTGGATTGTAAAAAAATATAAAGTGCAAAAGAATAACCTTACTAAACCATTTTATTAAAAAAATTCGATTTCTTTTTGGAAAAAGCTATTTTTTCAAAAAAAATTTTTTTTTTCCAAGGCGGGCAGCCAAATTTTCAAGTCGAGAGGCGCGGATTAGGATTTTGTTTTAGACCCATGGTTTCTTCGGAGAATTTTCTAAGAATTTTATGTAGATTACGTTTTTGCTATACGATTTAAAAAAAAATCGACCCGCCCTAATATACATATTGCAAATGTTCAACAAATATTTATTTTTTCATTGTTTTGAAAAATGTTCATTACTTTTTCACATGTTGGAAAAATCGACATGTTATGTTCCCACTTTAAATAAATCTTGCTATTTTGTTTAAAAATTGTTTTTCATATGCCTTTAATGTAAAATCAAAAATTGTCTTGCTTCTGCAGAAAATTTTTAAATGTTGAGTTAATACAGTATTGCTGAGCAAGTGCGATAACCATATACGGATAAAAAATAACCATAAAGGACCAAAAAAAAAATAGACCCGTGTCTCCCAGTTTTGCCCAAAGTCATGCAATATTTAATTTATGGGCCCCTAAAGATTTGGGGCCTAGCTGTCATTTTTGCAAAAAAGTGATCATTTGCTCAAGCTCATACCTTGTATACGCTTGAACAACGCTTCGTAAGTGGGCCTGCGATCGACTTACAGAAGATGGCGATTTTGCCAAAAAAAATCATCTTTTCAGATGAAGCTCATTTTAATATTGGCGGGTAGGTAAAAAAGCAAAATAATCGCATTTGGGGCACAGAAAACCCGCACACATACATTGAAAAGCTGATGCACCCAAAACAAGTCACCGTTTGCTGCGGATGTTGGTCCAGAGGCATAACTGGGCCATTTTTCTTCGAAAATGAGCAAGGAGTGGCCGCTACAGTTAATGGCGATCGTTATCGGGCCATGTTGAACGAATTTTTGTTCACAAAAATTCAAGAGGAGGATATTGGCAACATTTGGTTTCAACAGGACGGCGCTACGTGCCACACAGCCGAAGCTACACTCGATGTTTTGCGCCCTGTTTTTGAAGATCGCATTATCAGCCGCAGAGCTGATGTCGTTTAGCCACCTCGGAGCTGCGATTTGACACCGTTGGACTATTATTTGTGGGCTGCCGTCAATATTTTCCCTTTCGTCAGAGTTGTATTTCTATATAGAAGCGCAAGAAGAAGTTCAGGAATGGAAAACTAAAACTTTTTTCACAAATTTTCACCAGTAGTTTTCTCTTACAATAAAATTAAATACGCTACACAGACAAAACATGTTTAAAGAATGGTAGTTTATTCGTATAAGCTTTCTCATCCTTGATAAAAATTGCAAAAACAGCCAGCATCAGAATAAAAATTATTAAATATCAAAGAAATATTACATTTTATTTTGTAAGCTTCTCACATTTATTTATTTTTTAACTTTTGCTCAAATCATGCCAAAAATTAAAGCGCTTCTAAATTTTTTTTAAAAATATAAGAACAGTTTAACTTTCATCTACAAAATATAATCATTAGTGTGTCCCAAAAAAAACTTTTTTTTTGGATTTTCGTTTGTGCTCAAACATAATTTAAGAGCTTATAGGGCTAAGTATTTTAGAGGTATTTTTCAGATTTTTCGGAAGAGGTCTGCCGTCCTTTTTTTAAATTTTGTTTTTAACTTTGTCAAAAAGCACGATTTTCTTCGCTTTTAAGCAAATAATTTAAAAGAAAAATGTCCAAGCTTTATTTTGGTATACAAAGACAATAAGTATTTGCATCCTGCATTAAAATTTTTCGTAATGTTTCCATAAATTTTGTAAAGAACGCTTTATAACTTTTAAAATTTTTATGAATATTAAACAAACTAGCAATGCACTTAGAAATATTAATTTATTCTAAATAGCTTGGAAACAAATATTTTTGAATTCGCTCTTACCGTTCCTGAGTAACACCGGTTTTCAGATTTGTGCCCAGTTTATGAAATCATTATTCATACCCAACAAACTAATTAAAATCAAACGTGTTTCTTTTGCTTTGTTTACAAATCATTAATTACGGTTCTTACGATGTAGTTCTATGCCCTGCAATCAATTCTTAAAATCAGTTTCAGAAGTTGTGAACTTGAAGAAAGTGTTAGCCAAAGCCACACCTCGTTCTTCCACATCATTTTCTACTTGTAAATTTTAAACTTTGTTTTTTGCATCTTGAAATGACTTGTTGGCTTCCCAATTTTCTGGATCTGTTTTAAAAAAAAACATTGAAATATTGCAAGCTTCAAAAAAAAATAATGCTGGCTTTGGAAATTAATACTTTAATTATCTTAAAGGTTGTCTTATGTTTAAATTTACTACTTTTAAAAATTCATAAAAATCGAAAAATTTTAATTAATTTAAGAATTTCATATAACCCATAAATGTCGAGGAGTCGCCTCTAGTAAGATAAAATGTATGAGCGACCTCAATTAGTTTTTTGTCCTTAACATTTTCTCGAGAAATACTTGCCCCTTATCACCACTTTTTAGGGGGCTCCAATACAAATATTGCGTTTTATGAAATTCTTAAATTAATTAAAATTTTTCGACTTTTGTTTATTATTATTATTATTTATGGCTTGTTTTGTTTGTAATTTCGTTTTTTATACGTCTGTAAAAATTTTTTTATGAATTTTTAAAAAAACTAAAATTTCGAAATTTTAATAAAAAAATTGTTTTTTTTTCCCAAAAAAAAAATATTGTTTCTAAAACGACTTCGCATATTTGAAAAAAAAATTCTACTTTTCTTAAAGAAAATTTTATTGCGGAATTTCGGTTTTATTAATAAGCTAAAGCGTTTTTGAGTTATGCGAACAGATGTATGTTGTGCAACTCCGCCATTTTCGAAATTTTTGTATGGGGACACCCTAATGATTAAAGATAAAGACTAGGTTTGTTCTGAAAAAATGCTCGAGTAGCATATATTTGACTCCTCTAGGGGCACTCTGGGGCTAGTTAGGGCGGTGGCAGGTAATCTTATAAAAAATAATATTTAGTATGGGAGCCCCCTTAAGGAGCACAGATAGGGGGTTAGTATGTTAATAAAAAATTTAGGGGGTGGGGTGGGGGGAATATTAGTGGGAGTCATTCTTATAATTATCCCTCAAGGAGCGACTCAGGGACAGTTGTGAAGCTTTTTTCGGCTTTTGTATCATTCTCCCCTAGCTTTGACCCCGGTGAGGAGGAGGTTAAAACCCTTATTGCTGTTATTGTGGTCGTCAAACGTCGAATGCACTACCCACGTCAAAGAGGACCAAATCACATACAAGTACATTCACACCTGAAAAAATATAAATTGCTACCCGAAACATTTCAATGGATATTTGGGATCAATCCTGCAATACTCCATTGGCCTAACATTCAATTAAAATTGAAATGTGACTTGACTGTTTAAAAATGAAAGATAAACACACCAGGACACTCATCTGGAATAATTCGTTTAAATGAACAATATTTTTTTTCCTACACACATGAAAATATGTTGTTTGGTTCTAGTTTGGATCCGTTTATTCGTTCATTTCTTCAACTTTTTGTATTTCTTTTTCCAATGTCATTTCCTTAATGACATGAGGTCACATCGCTCTTCAACCATTTTTTATGACATTTTTACACTAATAACCACCCAAAAGTTAATTATAAAGTTTTTCTAGTTATATAACCAATACAAAAAAGAAAACATTTCTTTCTTATAGGCCGTTCACTCAAAATCTTGTTGTACTTAGTACTGCAACTATGGTTTTCACCACATGGTACTAAAAAATACTTCGCTGTACAAGAAAAAAGGACATTTCAACACAAAATAAATATGGCAACTTATAAAAAATATCAAAAATTTTAACGAAATGGTAATAAAAAGAAAAGGATACATAAAATTGATTAAATTATAAATAAAAAGTAAACTAAATTTTTCAATGCAAATTTTTGTCAGCTGTTTTGGTTATAAAAACAAAATCTTTGTTTATGTCAAGAAATGCTTTAGGCCTAATCTAAATGGGCTATTAAAAGTTGGAAGGTCATTTGTTACAATTAGCTTAACATTTTGTACAAACTAAATTTGTACTAACGAATACGCGAGAAAAAAAACAACCTCTATACATCGCTCTCTCTCTCTATCTCTCTCTCTCTTTCACAAAAAGTACCTTAAAATTCTATTTGCTGCAAAGCTCTTAATTGTGCTTCAATCGAGTTTTACACGCATTTTATAAAGTATGTACTATAATTAACCGATCATTGCCTCTCCTTTTCGTTAATCAAGGTTGTTTCATATTAGTTCTATAACACACCATATTCACCAGCCATCACCATGTTGAAACAACAAACAATTTCTTGTGCACACATAAAGTTGGGTCGTGAAGTCTACTGTTGGCAATAAAACTGCAATTTTATTTACATTAAAAATTAATCTGTAACATTGAAATGATCTGAAAATTGTGATTTTTAGTTGAACTGCTAATTTTAATTTTGATATTTTTTAGTTAGTCTTAAGCTCATCCAATTTAATTTTCATTAAATTATTTTTACTGAAGGAAGGAATTTGTTTACAACTTGGATTTTTATTAAAATTTATTGATAATTTTCCTAGCTGAACTGGAGCTCGAACCTGGGTTGAATTTACATGTTTCAAGAATCACCACATTCTTTCATTTGAAAATGTAAAACTAAAAACTAGTTTTCGTTTATTATAAAAGACTTCACCTCACTGTTTAGATATATTTTAAAAAATATTACAAAAAAAAAATTTATAAATGACTGTAGAAAATAGAAAAAATTGTCAACAAGAAAATGTTCCTAAATAAAGTCTGCAAAAAAATGTAAGACGATGTAACCGAATCGAAAAGTTTTAATGTAAAGGGAACAGTAAATTTATTAACTGAGGAAAGGAAAACCTTCCGTTTACAAAATAAAAATACCACCACAAATAATTTTAAGTAGATCATTCAAAGTTATTGATATTATGTGGTTTTTGGTATTCGGTTGAATTTTTTTTTCACAACTGTAGTGCGATTCACTAACTTTTATAACGATAATCGAATCGTTAAAATAAATATAACGAACATTTATCGAATATGCTATTCAGTAAAATTTTTAACGATATTCGCTGTCGTTAAAAGTCAGCTGTTATTTTAAGCAATTTTTTGTCGATATTTTAGCGACAATAATTTAGGTAGTGTTTATTTAATCGATAAAATCTATTTAATGTCTTAATCTATTTAAACAAAGATATATTCATATGTATATGTATGAACAAAAACAAAATTCTAAATTTAAAATTTACAAAATAAGCAAATTATGAACAAAAACAAAATTCTAAATGTAAAATTAACAAAAAAATATAAATTAACCCTTCGTCTTACTCATGAGTCTGGCCAGAGCTTTTTCAATGTATTTTGAATGAAAAACATGTGTAACACGGGGGGTTAAGAACAATTTCATTTGTTTTTATTTTATTCTCTTTTGTGCTTTTCGTTTTTTTTTTAACATTTTGTAGACAGAGATGTTACAAAAAAACAGCTGTTAACAATCGTTAAAAATAAGTTACTGAATCACACTATCGTTACTGCAAGCGAATATTTATGTCGACAAATATAACGATTGTCGGATCGTTAAAAGTTAGTGAATCGCACCACTGGTCCTTTTTATACTAAAAATAATAATAATAATAATAATAATAATAATAATAATAATAATAATAATAATAATAATAATAATAATAATAATAATAATAATAATAATAATAATAATAATAATAATAATAATAATAATAATAATAATAATAATAATAATAATAATAATAATAATAATAATTGTACTGATGTGTGGGATGAACGCCAGTGCTAAATAATCTTCCTCTGGACAGAGAACAGGGGATGGCCGCTGAGATACACGGTGGGCTATCGAGAGGAAGGAGCAATTATAAAAGGGTGAATTAAGAGAAGAAAGCGAAAACAGAATTTTAGTAATATTTTCAATTCACTTTATTACAATTCTATTTCACTTAAGCTACACATACGTTTAGGGTACAGATCAATTATGTTGGATTGATTTATATCTTAAGTCGTGGGTTTACTGCCAGTTGTTCGCACTGCCGGGTGGTTGAGATGTTGCTCGCTTCGCTGCTGTAAGATAATTGCGATAACACTCGTTACAAGAAAAAAAAAGATAAGTCATGTTAGCTACCATTTAACGAAAGTTCGTTACAAATGACTTTTGGAAAGTTTATGACGAGTATCGGCCTTGCAGTGCGTGCAACTCACAGCAAATTCAAGCGATTATTAATGGTGAGCATAAAATAAAAAAAAAACGTAAAATACAAACTATCAGATACAATGTAATTTGTAATGGAATTCATTAGTACAAAGGTTAGAAAAATTATAAAACAATGATTAAGAAAATTTCAAATTTTATATAATATGTACAAATGTAATTTGTACAATAATAATAAATGCACAGATTAAAGTATAAAGGATGTGCTTACAAAATTTTAATTTTGTCTTTAATTTAAGTTATTGGTTTTAAACGACGGTTTTTCATTTTTTATACATTTAAAAATAAATATTTGTCAGATCTAAAGGCATTGCTTGCAATTTACTCGTAGTTTTTTACTCAATTCAATTTTTATGTGTCTATAATTTGTGTCTAATGGCATAAACCAGACACACAAAAGAAACAATACAAAAGTGATTCACTGGTTAGACATAAACATCCCCTCTCTCTCTTCTTCTCTTAATTCGGGCACATTCATTGTATTTCATCTGTTCGGACTGCTTTATGACTGTCACTAACGTGACATTGCACAAACATTAACGCAACGGAACGACGAAACTCGTAGACCTGGTCGGCCACAACAACCAAAAATGTCATTTATATGTCACAAGCATAGAAATGAGTGACATATTGAAAAATAATTTTATTTATTTTTTTATAATCAACGCAGGCAGCATTGTATGTATATAAATGAATGCACTTGAAAAGTATTTAATTTAAAACAGAAAAAAAATGTATAATGCCTCAACATGTCTCTGATAATGTTTGGTTGTGAAGCATTTAGCATTCCTGTCATTAGATTCAAACCTGATTACACAATAAAAACCAACAAATTATCAGTTAACCACTAACAGACTATTTAATGATTCCAACTCAATGAATATCTATTTGCCTTTTTACTTTTAATTTCATTTTGAAAAAACCCAGATTTTGCTAAGTGAGAGGGATTCATACGGCGTGCCGAATCTAAAATACCCGCCAAATGTTTGAACTGGTGTTTATTCAGTGTTCCTGTACGTATGAGTAATATTTGCAAATATAAATATAACTCGTACTTAGAATTCCGAAGGACTATTTTTATAGGGGATATGTAAAGTGCTCGTATCGTATGCGAAACAATTGATCATCATTGCTCATTAACAATTTCAAACATAAAATTGTTATATAAAAGTATATGCGCAAAATTTTGTTGCACATACCCAGCCGTTCGTACCTTGCAGCCGCTAAATTGTCTAATCTAATAACACTGTGCTAGAAATTGCCACTTTTTTTTAGACAAGCTGGGCACTTGCGTTTTAACCTAATTTGGGTACGCTGAATCCAATGGTGCTAACTATTTTTAAGGTTAGCTCTGGCAATGTAGGTTGTGTTTGCCTGTTTTACCGTTACTACAATGGGGATCTGGTTCCCGAAACCCGTACGTTTGCTCGTAATACACGTTTTTCCTCAAAAGCCCATCCTTATGTGGCCGATTGGCAGGTGAATCGTACAACGCATTACAGAGAGAATATGTTTTTTGGCCGGACTGTTCGTATATGGAATAACCTTCCTGGAGAAGTCTTCCCTCTCACTTACAACATGATTAAATTTAAATCAAATGTTCACAAACACTACTCCCTCTATCCTCCTTCCCACAACCTATTTTCCTAGTTACAACACAAGGTAATGCATTAGTAGGAGTCATCCCCTGAGTGCTGACCCTAACAGAAAAACAAACAACAAAAAAAAGTATGTCTCTAGAAAATGTTAAGGGGTCAAATTAAACGCAATAAAAAATGGAGCTTCCAACGAAGCAGGTTTGTAAGGGAGAAACATAAACGTTTCGCTTACCATTGCGCTGACGGAAGACATAAATTAAATGTTTGTGTATATGTGGTGTATTTTTTAGTTTATGCAATTAATTTTTTAATTGACTAAATTTGTGTCCCATGACTCGAAAATACATATCCGTTAATTGATATGATCATTTCCTTTGCAGGGGCAAAATTAGTTTAATATTTAATTGTCTGAACAAATTGTTTAATTAAAGTCGATTTTCTATTTTTGCTGTGTGGCGAGTTCCCACTTTGAAGCAATACATTTTTGACACATAAAGCGCATTATTCAGCGCATACACAAATTTTTGTATGTAACGATCGACCTTAAACACTGAATGTTTTGATACAGTTATTTTTTAGTACTCTCCCTTACAAACCTGCTTCGTGGTAAGGTAATGCCGTAGCACTTGAAATGTTATTTTTTTTTTTTTTTGTATAAAAGTTGTGGAGAGTTCTTTCACTTACTTTCCTGCATTTTTGTATGTCTTATTGCGTAGCGCATAATTGTGCGCTTATTGTTTTAAATGTACCATAAGTGCTTTGCAAAATGATAAAAAATTTTATTTGGAAGAATTTCAACCATTCAAATGTGGCCGTTTAATGAATTTCTTAAATTTGGCCCCTGCAGCGCCTAGGATGTCCCTAGATAGGTCAAATGTATGACCAACCCCACTTTATTTTACATCTCAATCATTTATTTTTAACATACCTACCCGCTATCTCCATTCCTTAAGGGATATCCCATAGAAAATGTTCAATGCAGACTTGAAATATATTAAAGAAAAATTCCAATACATGCCCAGGAGTTGCCCCTAGTAGGTCGTTAGCATTTTCTCGAGACATACGTGCCCCTTATCTGCACTTCTTCGGGGGCTCCCATACAAATATTGGCTTTTATGAAATTCTTCGACTTTTGTGAAAAAAATCAAAAGTTGCTTACAGATTTTAATCATTTATGGCTTGCATTTTATTATATGTCTGCAAAAATTAGAAGCCTTGTTGCATTTTCTTCTTTTTTATGAATTTTTAAAAACAAAAATTTCGAATTTTTGATAAAAAAAAAATTATGTTTCTAAAACGCACATATGAAAAAAAAAGTTTATCTTTTTGTAAAGGAAATTTTATTGCGGAATTTCAGTTTTTTTTAGTAATTTTGATAAACTAAACCGTTTTTTAGTCACGCGAACATATGTTGTGCAACCTCCACCATTTTCGCAATAACGGAGCTAATTAAAAAAAACAGTTAGCACCATTGGATTCAGCGCATCCGAGTTATGTTAAAACGCCATGTTGCTTTAACTTATTCCGTGTGGCAGCTAGTTTATCTATCTGTTTTTAATACTAAAAAATCTGCCCACAAAAAACACTTCTCATGCAAATTCGTCTTCCATCTTCTAAATAGATTCGAAATTAGTTTTGTGAAATTGATCAACCGTAACTTAAAATCGAGCCAAAAATCTTTTAAAATAAATAAGATTTGTAATGGAATGATTATTTAGCCCGGTTCTTTGCTGAATTACTATTAATTTAGATTTCGGAAGCAAACTTTGATCACAGATTGGTCTGTTAAAATATTTATTATTTTTATTTTACAGGAATGCCATTGATCAAATCATGCTTTGATTTCATCTTTTGTGTTTCTACAATATTATCTTAAATTTTAAAAAGCCCACTTCTTAACCAAAATCGAACGTACATACAACAAAAGTAGATTCTTTACTTGAAAATATTTTATCACATTTATTTGATAAAATAAGGTAAACATTTTTGATCAGTTTAATTTTTTGTCAAACATCAATTTTATTTCATAAACTTGTTTTTTATAATAAAAAGGCGCATTGATTTCTAGTTAAAAAAAGGATGATAATCGGGGATCGCTTTTCTTTTTCACTTAGGATCGAAATTTTGTAAAAAAAAAAATTTAATAGAATTTTTATATGAAAACATAATTGGAAACGATGGCCTGTTATAAATGATAATAAAGTTGGGGGTCTACAATCATCAAACAATTGTTGAGCATGACTTCCTTCCTGCCATGTATAAACCAACAAATCACTGCATAAAAGCATTCCCTCAACACGAAATTGTTTTTTTTAATTCTTTATTTTTATGCAACCATGACTAGGCACTAGAAATAAAAAGCAATCACATTGTATTTCATTAGATAAGTAGACCGACCACACACTTTAACAGAACAAGTAGACAGAAAACAAATTATGAAAAATATTCACAAATGACGGCACATTAGACCGGCCATAAAGAAGAGAAACATTTTTAGTCAGGTCAAATTTTGTTCAAAGCTGTAAAATTTTATGTCAGTCAGATGTTTAAATAAAAATTGATAAACGGTTTGAAGAGTTTAATTGGGGTTACCGTTCGCTTTGTCGAGTTTCAAACAAACAAAACTGGAACCACCCAAGAAAATTTAAATTTTTAAGGGCAGACCTACAACATGCACCCACATACATGCCTACCGACGTATGTATATCTATAAAGAAGAGTTGATTCCTGCACTGCTTATTCTCACAAAGTCACAACACCAACAACAACTAAAACAAGCATGTTTCATTTACTGGGTCTCTCCCGTTGACAGGCGTTTAACAAATGAATCCACTTCATATTCAGGAAATGGATAAATTTAACTTTTTAAAATGTAAAATGAAAGTTTGCAAGTGTCCTTGGGATGAAATGATAATGAAAACTAAATGCCATTTGGCGGGGGGTGCACAAGTTAAAGTACATTAATGCAGAATTATAGGTTGGTTAATATTCTTATAGTCGATACGATTTCCGTGATAGGATTGCTAATGTATTCTGCTAGATTAATTGTTTCCTTGTTTGACATTCTATAAATCTAACATGAATAAAGGTATCATAATGAATTTTGGCAGTTATGTAGATTAAAAAGTTCCTAAAACAGTGGACTGAAAAACATCCCCATTTTTGATTAAGAAATACCCAAATTCCCAATCCCGGAAAACGGCTTTACATTTTTTTTGTTCAAAAAAGGCAATACAATTTACCACTCGATATTGATCAGAATTTTCTAGAAAATAATGGGCATATAAGAAAACATTACTGTTCTAATTGTATAAAAATCGGTGTGTTGAATTATTAGAATTTTTTACTCAAATTATTTTTTTTTTTTTGTTTGAAAAATTTGATTTGGAATAGGGCATATGGGAGTAAAAATGTTAAACTGACTAAAAATTGCTTCTACAAGCATACTCATAATGTTTTCTTTCGAAAAATAGAAACATTTTTATTAATTTCTGGAGAAAATATTTTTTTATCAGCGAAAGAACAAATGAGTATTCTTATTACCTTTATATGCATATACATTCGCCTCGTATATACCATTATACCTTTAAAAAAATGCATAGGCATGTAATAATACCTATGATCATTTTGTGAATAGGTTTCTACATTATCAACTCTACAACAGGTTCAACTGGAACCAGTTCCACCAGAATACTTTTTAGATTAAAAAAATAAATAAGTGTAAATTATTAAATGTTTATATTCTTTTTTATTTAAATAACAATAAGGACAAAAAACATATTTTTTGCTTAAATAACAATAAAAGTTAATTATATCTACTATTCATTCGGTTGAAAATTTGCCTCCAAATATTCCATATTTGGTTTTGTATTACCTCTGTCCTGTAGCAGCCCTTTTGCTTCTTCATCTAAGTCCCGATGTTCTACTTTCCATTGCCTTCGAATGCTAGAGATGAGAGGGTCTGACGTTGCCAACAATATATTAAACAGATCTTCGTTTGTAAAATCTCGTGACATTTTTCTGGTATTGTGCTCCCTATAAAATCTGTAATCTTTATTCCTTTTTTCCTGGGCTTCCTCTGACAGATCTCCTAGTGGTACTAAGTGATGCCTAATGACGTCCTCTCCATGATAAAGGATTTTATGAACTGTTGCAGACATATTTCTCCATGGATATTTGGTTGTATATATGCGTGCTGTTTCTTTGGCATAATCCCCAAATTTTCTATAATCAATTTGTTTATTGCATGCAAGTACATCAATGATTGTTTTAAATCTTGATGTAAGACTTATATCAACACCTGTAATTTCAGATGCTTTTTTGGGATTATAAAAGAACCTTCTTGCTGTATTCCCATCATTCGTATTGCCTGATCCTTGTTTTGGTTGGTCTATAATCAACCCACATTTGCGAAATTCATCCTGAACATGCTTCTTTTTTATACTTCTTAAATCCTTGTTGGCGTCATTGTTTCTTATTGATCCTGTAGGTCCAAAACCCAAATCATAACTGATTTTTAGTATGTGCTCCATAATTCGTATTCTTGTATGTAGCGGCGATAATCCAAATTCATATGCATTAGTATTATCTAATGATTTTTCCGGGACTTGGTTTAATTTGCTTGATGTGGTTTGGCATATTATGCAGCTGGATGAAGCCTTTGTGTCAGTCAAAGCCTGGCCTACTTTTCCATTTATCATCGTTAGCACTAATTGATAGTTAACTTCAATTATATGGCCATCTATTTCTAATTCTAATGGCCGCAGTGCTGCAATTTGGGCTCTTATATAACTGGTTTCACTTTTAATGGTAACAGCAGTTGAACCCACTATTGAAAACAGTTTGACATAAAACATAATCCACCCGATTAAAAAACTAAAAAAATCGTTATAAAATCAAGCCAAAAAATCCGTTTATCCGAATATCTCCAAAAGCAAAGGAGATAACCTAAACATTTAAGCATATTTTTTGTAACTCAGCTTAAGTTTAATTTTTTTTTTTTGCAATCCATAAATATATTTTTGGTGAATTTTTTAAAAGTTTAAATTTCCGAGGTTACCAATTTTAGAGGTCCGCAAGTCACTCTCCCGACCCTCCATGGACCCGTGTTCTTCCAATTCAACACAAAAGCTACCCGGCCATGACAGTTTAAAATTTCATTCAAATATGTTCAGCCGTTCATAAGAAGCAAAATTATTTTTCAAAACAAAACGCTCGTAAACCATTGTGTTATGCTTCAGTCATATGAGCAGCTTAAATAAAACGAGCAAAAAAAAATGTTGCGAGTAATTTCATTAAAATGAAAAAAGTGTTCAACAGACAGTTCCAAACAGTTGCACAAGTATATATGGGGTTAAAGAGGACACTTTCAGCTTTCTGATGGTACTAAAATCTCTTTGACCCCTTTCGACCCTAACATGTTCGTTCTACTCCACTAAAATTCGGATTTAACTAAAATATAGAACCTGGGGAAACATTTAATAACACATCAGGTATAAATGATACAGTGATGTAATGATCCGTTTCTTAAAGACTACTATCCCATTAACATAACAAAAAAAAAACCACGACCAATTATTGATAACGGTTTGCGAGAAATCATAATTTAGTTCTGAGCAAATTTGCAAAAATTAATTTTTTTCTAAAACAAAATAAAATATTTGTTTCCAGGAGCATGCCACAGCCACAATTTCCAATATTTTAATCTAGTTTTTTGGATACCTTAGTTCTAATATGTTTGCTATCGAATGGCATTAAAATTTTTGAAATCGGCGATGACAAAAAATTGGACTTTTGGCCGATGAAATTAAATTTTGAGCCACAGTGCTACTTAAGCAGCAGCTGAAAACTAACCATGTGTCAAAAAGTTATACCGTTCTGGTAATGATTCCTACTAAATTCTATAATTTTCGCTTAAAATTATGAAATTTAAAATTTTTTTAAATTATTATATTTCAAAACACACAATTTAAAGTTAAAAACAAAATGAAATATTCGTTTGAATATTTAACGCAACGTTAAAATATTTTACAGTGTTGGTAATGGTTTTCAAAATAAGACCACCTTGTATGAATTCGCCATGGCAGTATCTTGAAAAATTTATAGATTTTCTTTTTTTCTTTTTCCCTCAATTCTTTTTTTTTGAATTTTATATCATGGTGAAATAATAAAGGTGGTACACTACGCCAGATGACGATTTTTTGCTTTTGCATTGTTTGTCTTGTCCTATGTCAAAGTTTTGTTTATGTTTACAGAAAGTCCACATTTTGTGCTGTGATTATTGTATTTAATTAAAGTTTTTGATAATTTTAAAGTAAAATAAATAAAAATTGGCTAATAATTTATTTACTTCATCGCGTTGAGCGGTACGCTTTGATTTTTGTTTAAAGTATTTTTGACGTAAGCTGGGATATTATTTCTATTTTGTTGTATTTGTTGCCGTAACGATGCCACCTGCTTATTCCACCATGTCTTATATTGTATATTTTAATTAAACAACATCAAATTAAAACTTTACTTTAGAAATGGATTTTAAAAACATACCTGATTAACATTTTTTTCTTCTTGTGTTATTTCCCATACAATTCATTTAAACGAGCATGTTTAAGTTTTATAAAAAACTTAAATTTAATGTTCAAATATTGATTGAAAATTTCCCAAAATCTTTAAAATGCGCAAAAATAAAACGGTAAAACATGCACTCTGCTTGAGGTTCTCCTTTAGCGCTGCTACGAGATTTGTTTCATTTTATTTATTTTAAGAATTGTTCGAAACAAATTTACGCGCTTGTATTTTGGAGAAAAGTTATAGTCGTTTCATGTGATGCCAACTCAACCACAACCAAATTGTTCGTGAGGTTTGTTACACTGGCAAAAGTTCAAGATGTTGGAAATGCTACCACATTTCACGAACTTTAAATAAAAATGCATACTGTTTAACTGCTTTAATTGCAACGGTTTGTTGTGTTTCTTAAAAAAAACTTTTATTCTTCTTTTATTTATTCCAATTATCTCACTTTTTTTCGGCAACATTTAAAGCGAAGCCGGAAATCAAGTGCACTTTGTGTTATTTCCTAGCAACTAACCAAAACATGTTAGAAAGTATTCTCGGGCAAGCCCAACCCAGCACCCAATACCCTACACCACTTGTGACAGCACTGTATATTTGCAGGTGTCATCACACACTTTGAATTAGAAGTTTGACTTTGGTTTACAGTGATTTGAAATTAAATAGCACGTGAATATTTTTAAACATCGATTTTTTACGATATGAGTCGTAGAGTATAAAGAGAGAGGAATGCATGCATCAACTTTCTTTGACTTTTAGACTTTTGCCGATAAAGCACCGTCCATAACCACTGTTAAAAGCTAGTATGTATTAAGGTGTAAAGATTTTAATCATCGCCGCAGTTTGCTCAGGTCTAAAAGTCGTAAAGGCCTGCCAGAAAACTGATAAAGCAAGAGCGGTATGTGACATAACGGCAGATTAGGGCATCCTTGGTCATATGTGTAACGACCATCAAAAATTTTAAATCGCATCTATAATATGCATACGCTGGCTTAAGCAACTGCGCGAAAACATGTTAATCATCTTAGTCAAACCATATTGAAATCTGTTTGTTAAGTTTTATGAAACTGTAATTTACATAAGAAAAGTGCAAAACCCTTTGCACATTCCGTACACATAAAGAAAAACACTCGGTATAAGCCAAGTTTTTTATGATTGCTTCTAGTATGAGTCGTACTCAAAAATTCAAGTACGAATAACACAAAAACGTACTCAAAACAATCCTAAATGGGATTATTTTCGAAAATCAACCCCGCAATTACTTGAAATAAGTATAAATTTCTTAAATCAAGTCAAAAACAATATTAAACTTTTCGTTGTGTTTATCCCTCCGGCTTACGCATGTTTTGATTTTCTATACACATTGAAAAAAGATCTGGCCAGACTCATGTGCACCACGAAGGGCTAAAAAGTAAATTTGAACTCTTGCTGCTCATTTAGTTTATATTTTTGGATAAATATGTTTGGATAATATGTTCTAAAGTAAAAACCATATCGGGCATGATGTTGGTGTTTTATCATTCTGAAAGGTGTTATATGGGTAAGTAAATCAAGCATAATAATTTTTTCTTTCTAATTAGGGAAAAAATTAACTTTATAATATTTAAATCAAGCGCATTTTGAGATTGATTCAATCTTAGTTTTACTTGAATCAATCTTATTTTCGGATTATTTCAAGAAATTTTGCGATTGAAAATCCGTACTTGAGTCAATCTTTCTGTACTTGATTCAAGAAAATCCGTACTTACTGTACTAATCGGATTGATTTGAGAACGGATGAATTGATTTTCCTTTTGAGTCTGATAAAGAACTAAAGAAAGTAGGGTACAAAAAATGAGAATTAAAAGCGCACCAACGGAAACATTTGGCCCACTTTAAAGGGAACTAAAGAGTCCTTAAATAAAAATGTTCTTGTTTAGCAGCAATAAATGCACAAACAGTCGTACATACAGACATTTATTGATATGTATGCAGACAAACCTACACGACTGCAAAATCTATATGCATTTAGTCGCTAAATTGTTATTTCTTGTTGCTTTTGCTATTTTCGCGCCTGTGGAAAAATCAAACTGAAATACAAACATAAAATAATTTTTCACATTTATAAAAGAAATAACTTTTTTGGTGGTAAAAATTAAAACTAAAACCATTCGAATGGAGGTTTTAAGATGTCAGCTTGTAGCACGTTTTTGTTTGCAAACAATTTTATTTTTTAGCCCGAATCAAGATTTATTACATTTTTACACTGAGACAAGCACCTAAAAGCAATTAAACTTTAAATTACACAGCGAAAAAAAATTTATAAACGAAAATTATAATTAAATTTAATTTAAGTTAAATGATTTTGTTATTCGTGCTTATCCCATCAACAATAAATTTCAGTGTTTTTATCAAGAATGCAATTTGGGAATTAAGCACGAATAGCAAAATCATTTAAATTAAATTCTGTATTCCCAAAAATTACTTTGATAATAAACTGGCAAGTGCACGGCCTAAAATAACTTAACTGGCAACATGCTTTTGCAAGTTGTTTTTGTTTCTATTTTGTTTCTTCTTAACCTACTTGCAACTCCAATTAATGTTAGAAGAATTCCAATCAATTGTAGTGGGGAACGTAAGAAGATTAATTATTATGAGTTCATATTTACTATATGAAGATTCAATAAATAAATCATGAAAAAAAAAAAAAAAAAAATTGTAGTGGGGAACGTAAGAAGAGATAAGCTCACTGTTTATTGTTGATGTTTTTGTTTAAACTCTGATATTATTACAAGTAGAACTGTTGCTTATAATTCTTATACGCTTAACAGTTTTATTTGGTTTAATATCTTTTGTTTTTCTAAAATCTTTTTGGATGAAGTTTTCTGACGGTCTGGCCTAAGCAACCAGAGAAATGCGCATAGGAATAGCTTATCCCATCAACAATAAAGTTCAGTGATTTTATCAAGAATGAAAATTGGGAATTAAACACGAATAACAATATCATATATATATTTAAAATATCGCTACATGAGAGACAATTAAGTTTTTTTTTTATGAAACTGTTTTAAAATTTTTACCTAAAAATGTTACAGTATAAACATACGTGCAACTCTTTCTAATGTTATCTATAATCACTGGAAGCGTAACATGTTGTGCAACTTCAATAGAACAAAATTAGGTGCAATTATTTACAATTATCACACTTTTATCATTAATTTAGTTCATTAGCGATTTTAAAAAGTTATTTGAACGGTTTTTGCACGCTATTACGGGTTGGAAACATATATTGACAACACTCAAAGCTTGGAAAAAATTAAAACGATAATACATAGAATTTTTCATTTTACTTTGTATTATGACAAGCAAAATAAAACATTTGAAAACAGGGCAGTCCGAACAACTAAAGTAAATGTAAGAGTAAAATATGCAACATGTTTTGAATGTTTTCCATCAACTTATTAACAAATGAACTTGATAATTCTTCCCACAGTTGTACTTTTTGCACAAACGAACGGAAATGTAAATGTAAAACATGAAACACGTAGCAACATATTTCTCAGAAGCGACATCGACATAACTTTGCCACAGTTCAAGACCAGTAAAAATGGTAAAATTATATTATTCATAAAAATTATCTGTTTCATGCACCAAGATTTACTTTATTTATCTATTTAAGAAATAAATCAAAACATTTCGTACTATTTCTGTGTAAAGCAGGCCAATAAGAGTAAACGACTTTAAGTTAACTGATTTTTGGCTCATTTTCCATCCACACCTTCTATTGTTGTATTTGCTCAGGAACAAAACGTTGGCAGGATTAGCGACGCACAATTGTTTATTTGAAAAACGTATGGCAAGAAAACTTATATAAAAAGCAACAATAATAATCAAGATGGCGTTTTTTATATGGCAATACTGTAGTGATGTTCGACATCGTTGTGTAAACAATTGTTTTAACAACGCTGTTTTAACAAGAACAAAACATCGACAAAAGCAGTCTTCGCTATCCAAATTCTTGCGTTCACAAGAAATTGTTTGTTGTTTTAACATAGCGATGGCTAGTCAAGACGGCACGCTACGACTTTATAACAACAACAATATTAGCTTTTGTTCCAACCTTCATACAAAATTTTTATTTAATACCATAAAAATAAACCGGAAAGGACTCGATATGTATATTCGTATACCGGAAAACGTTATTCTGCCATACAAACTATTTCTGGTAAATATTTTGGTTGTTCAATAAAAAATATCGAATGTATTTTAAGTTTGTGGGTATTGGATCTATGACAGCAAAAGGAATGACCGCCGATAAAAAAAACATCAACCATTTATTTTTTAATTCAATGTATTTTTGAGTAACGTAACAGACATATGCATTGTTTGATCTCTTAAAAGTTTAATTCAAAGTAAACAAGTAAGAAAGTATAGTCGGTCAAGCCCGACCATATGATACCCTACACCACAGTATTTAAAAATAAATTTTCGAGAGTGTATGGCCATATGAATAGGGATCTATATACGCTTTTAATTTTATTCAAATCGGCTTGATAGTTACTGAGAGGCAGAAATTGCCCCCTACCTCCCCTCTTGCCTTGATCCTTGTACCAATAAGAACCCATGTGCCAAATTTTATTAAATTATCTCCAAAATTGCGACCTGTACTTTGCGCACAGTGTTACATGGACAGCCAGCCAGCCGGACGGACATCTTTAGATCAACTCAGAAAGTGATTCTGAGTCGATCGGTATACTTAAAGGTGGGTATATGACCAATATTTGAAGGTGTAACGCACATCAGCACAAATGCATAGTACCCTCTCCACTATTGTGGTGTGGGTATATAATTTCTTTTATGCTAAAATAGGAAAATGAAATAAATAAAATCAATATTCATTTCAAAAAGCAATTGAGTGTACGATATTTTTGTTAATCCGTCGTTAGCCAACAAAAATAAGCTCGAGAATATGCCACGTATAAAGGGGTCTGTACACTGTCAAGCGCTATGGCAGTAATAGTGAAAATGTGTTTGTATGTGTGACAACGACAAAAATAATTTAGATATTACGGCGAATATTACGTCCAGCACACGTACACAAATTAATTATTCTGCATGACAAGCATTTTGACCGTGTACTTAACCCTTAACACTGTGTAAAATTTTTGAAGGTGGCATGTAATAACGTCTAATGACACAGTGTCCATGGCCGTTGTGACGCTCAAAAAAGTGTCACAATGTCCATCAGAGCAGTGTCGTGATGTCCGGGGACGTTATGACACTTTGCCGACTATGACTTTCACTAGATGTTATGACATGCCACTAGGGTTTTCAAGGGAATTTCAATTATTTTATTTCCCGTTTTCCCGGGATTTTTGTTGCGGGATCCCGGAAAATAAAAGTTCCACATAGTTTCAGAAAAAAGCTATTTATACTTTAAAATTTAGTTTTCTATTCTCTAAAAATTAGCATCTGTTGATGGGTTGTCGATTACATCAATAACAAGAAGTGACTACGTTCTTAAATCAATGTCTTCTGACGCAATAAATCTACAAAAAGCAGAATTGGCCGTGCAACAGTTGATAATAAATAAATTTAGTGAAGTGAAGAGTTAATAAAGAACATAAATTCAAAATAAGAAGCAGGCAGTAAATTTAATTGTCCATGGACAAGTCTTAAAAATAGGAGATATCCAAAAATATCGCTCCTTTATTGCAGCAAAGTCATATCTAAAAAAAAATCGAGTTTGGCATAATGCGATTAAAGTTTTCAAAATGTACCGATTTAAAGATGTATTTTGCTATAACTTCGGTTCAGTTTGAGATAAAAAACCCGATTTTTTGTTATAAAAAAGAAAAATTACTTCGGATTGTGAATTGGAAATATGCAACAACTTTAAACTTTTGCACTTTAAACTATTTGTCCAATCTCGGTAAAAATGTGAACGAAAATTTTCGGAAACATGGTAATAAGTAAATAAAATAAGAAATATACTCTTTGCCGACTTTCTAAGCGCATTGAGTGTTATTTCCTAAACTGTTAAAAAATGTTAATATATTTATAAAACATATTTATTTAAAATATTTAATCTATTTTATGAATTTACTTTTTGATCTCATAACTTGAGTACCACAATTTTTGTTTGTTTTTATTATGGTTTTATGAATTGAATTGTTATGTTAATGTTATCTTTTTATCTTGTATCTAGAGCATAATGATACGAAATTTACATATAAAATCGTAAGGTAATAATAATTCAAGTTCCTCTTTCATCCTTTAATTAATTTTTGTAGTATTTAGGCATTTATTTTACTTACTTTGTAAACAAGTTCCCTTACGCTTTTTTAAAAAAAGTTGTTTTCATTAATTTAAAACAAATTTACTTTGTATTAGTTATATGGAATTTTAAAAAATGTTCCCGTTTTCCCGGGAATCGAAAAACTCCGGTAAAAAAACTCTACATGCCACCTTTTTGAAGTCATCAAGTGCAAACTTTTTCACGTTTGGAATTTATCGAAACCAACAAAAGCAAGTTTAGCTGCCGTTCGGATTTCATTGCCTCATGAACATTTTAACTTAAACTTGATTTCTCCGAAAAACATGTCCTTTTTCTCATGTGTATATCAAGGAAACCATTTGGAATTTGGTTTTTTTTCGTCTTCGCCACAAATGTAGTTATAGCTGTAAGAAAGAATGTGTTAAACAAACTTTCCAAAAAAGATGCTGCATTAAAATTGATGATATCGAAACACGTTTTCACCGTTTTTGGCCCATAGTTGCCAAACCGTCGGAAATTTGGTAAGGTAATCTTCAGAAAAAATATTCCTTATATTACAGTTCATAATTCCTCAGAACATTACAGTACTGGAAAAGGCCTTTTTACGTTTTCCAGCTGCATTTTACATCGAACTTTGCGGATGACAATTTTTTTTTTTTTTATAAAGCATATAAATTAGGTTTTTCGTTTCTTTTTCTATTTCTTAATAATTTTGTATCTTGATTTTTTTTAATTTCAAAGTATTACAACGCAATTTATTTGCTCAAAAAGGTCCATAGAAGTACAAATAAAATCATGAATTTGTTAAATAAAAAAATAAAAAAAAGAAACATTATTAAAATGTATAAATCAAAAATTTGTTTGCATACTAATAAGTCTTATTTTTACACCATTTCATGGGTTTCTACACAAATTTATGTACATGAAGCAGGGGCCGTAAAGGTTGTAAATTTTATTTAAAAAAAATAACTTTTTAATATTTTATTTTTCGACTATAGAATAAAAAAATTTTTGTGTTTTATTTATTGCTTAGAAAATAAAAATTATTTTTTGAACATTTTTTTTGTTTTTTGCTTAAAAAAAAGTAATTTTCTGCGCTGAATTAAATATTAAAAAATTAATCAAAGTACCAGATGTAGAACGAAAAAGTACAAAACTCTCCCCCTTTAATATTCGAATCCGCTTAGGACCATGCATGAAAAATTTTAACTTTATAGGTTGAATAAGTATTAGCAAATATTCAAAAAGTACCAATATTTTTTTCTTATACGATCTCATTCACTTAAATAGGACCCTGTACCTATAATATTATGTTTCTAAGTTTAATTCAATTCAATTTAGTTTAGTTCAAAATTCAAAAATTACCACATGCTGCACGAAAAAGTAAAAGAAGGAAATTTAATTTCCGGCACTTCCCCTTTTTGATACATTTTTTTCTCCCTATTGAAGTTCGGTCTACAAGTAAAGGAAGAAAAAGTTCTTAACTGGTTTGCCTGTGCCGATTTATATAGTCGAATAACTCAAAAACTGGTTTCGACCACCCTATTTTGATTGGAAAAGGACGCATTTTTTATTTATGTATTCTACATATGGGTTAGTAGCAAATTTGAACGCTTATTACTCAAAAGATATTGAACAGATTCTAATAAAATATATATTGTGCATTTCTGTAAGTAAATACCTTAAAAAGAAGAAAAGTATTGTTTACTGTTTTGCGTTTTCAAAAAAAAAATTAAAAAAAAAAAATTGTTTTTTTGGTATAAACACAACTGGGTCGAACGACGAACTTCGCATAGCACGACGAATTCGTCGGCAACAATTCGTTGCGTAAATTCGTCAAATGAGACACAATAAATGCGTAAATTCCAAGTATAAACAAGACTTACATTTTTTTTCATTTATAAAAATAAATACCTTGGACGCTTGATTATATAAACATTTTCATCCATTTTCATCTTCTTTAACTAGAAATAATTTTATTAAAATTTCTTTGTTTGTTAGCTAACATTTATCAAATCATAGGTTGACCATATTTCAACAAAAAAAAAACATAAAAAACTATTAATTGGGTGTGTTCTAGAATCCGAATCCACTCGAAAGTGGATTACTTAAGTATTTTTAGTGTTCTTCATTTCGATTTAGCAAACTCAAATTAGTTTTTGGGTTTGTTTCAAATATTGCAATTTTTCGCGAATTTATGTCTGTAAGTTGTCTGATTCTTTACAGCTTTAATGATTTATAATTAATAGTAGAGTTTGCTATCATGCCGCTGTAAGCAAAAATTTGCAAATTTCCGCTAATTTTGCAATTTTTTACGAATTTTTGCCATTCCTAATAGTCTGAGACTTTTCATCAATTTTATGGGTTCTTTTAAAAATGAAAAATTTTCGCGAATTTTCGCTATTTTTGCAAACTTTTTTATGTTATTATCGGATATTTTGATATTTTAAACTGATTAAGCAATTTCAAATAAATGTTTGCGTTTGTTTAAATATTGGAATTTTTGCGAATTTTAGCTATGTTCGCGATATAAGCGATTTTTATCTATAAGGGTTATGATTCTTTACATGTTTAACGATTATTAAAAAATATTAGACATTGTTTTTATGGCGCTGTTAGCAAATTTTTGCGAATTTCCGGTAATTTAGCAATTTTTATCGAATTTTTGCCATTCCTTATAGTTTTAGAGACTTTTAATCAATTTTATGGCTTGTTTGAAATATTAAAAATTTTCGCGAATTTTCGCGATTTTTGCAAATTTTAGCCAAGTTCGCATTAGAAGCGAGTTTTCCCTGTGATTCTTTACAGCTTTCATGATTAAGCTGCGGTTAGCTGTCTCTGTCCCAATTTATTCGTCGTTCGTCTGCGTAAGAAATAGAAATAAACCTATCGCAGTGTTCGTTACGCATGACGAAATTCGGTCTACGCAACGATTGTGTGTATTCTCATACATACCAATGTGTTCTATTTCTGACGACGAATATTCGTTGCGAATTATTCGTCATTCGTCCCAGTTGTTTCTAGCATTATTTGTAAAGATTAATAAAACTCAGAAAATTATCGGTAAATAAAAATTAATGCATCTAAAGGTAGTCCATGTAACAAGGATTATCTTGATGTTTTCCTTATGCACGCAGCTCTTCTCTTTTAGTTTGATTTTTAAGTTGCAATTTGTAAAATAATTGTTATATCCAGTCCCTGATATGAAGTTTTCTTTTCTTATTTAAGGAAAAATTTAAAAAAAAAAAAAAAAATTTAAATTAAATAAAGTTTAAAATTGTTTGTACTCACAAAACTTTTTTATCTGCACAACAGCAAACACCAAAAAACGAGGACCGTCAGAGGAAAATTCCTTCATAATTTCTTAAAATGTACGAAGTGTCACTTTTGTCACTTCAAACAATGGCAAAGGAATAGGAACGCATACACAAATTGCTAAATAAAGTAAAAAACAAAAGAATAATAATAAAAAAAACTTTCATCTGTCTAAAATTTCAAACACCTACACAAACATACGAAATTCAAAACTTTATTGTTATTTAGCCAATACCATTGTGCAAAATAGAAAAATTGTACACCCAAGAATATTTTTGAGAAACGTTGGCTTTAACATTTTATGCCACATAAGAAAAATGCAGGGGTTCTTGTAGATCAATTCGGTTTTATTAAAGTCCACAAAATTACATTCGATATTTTCCGTTAGTCCTATTTTTTCGAGAAATATTGTGAAGTTACAAATTAAAAAAAATCATAAATTTGTTATTTAAGAACAGAATTTTAAAATTCCGCTTAATGATATAAATACAACTAGGATGAACGACGAACTTCGCATAGCACGACGAATTCGTAGCAAGAATTCGTTTCGTAAGTTCATCAAATGAGCAGGCTTCCCAGTTTTATTTTATACCTTATTCCCAATTAGTTTTTTTTCCCCCCAAAAATCCCCAAAATAGCTATCTATATTCTTATCCACAGATCCTTAAAAATAACATTCTGCCAATATGCGTATATTTTTATTTTTCATAAATATTTGTGTAATATTTTTAAAACTAATTTTATTTGTACTTTGAGTGTTTCATATCTACATGCACATGTACATTGTACATGTGTTACATAAAAAACGCAAAGAAAAATAATTATGCATCAATGCATCATTTCAAGGACTCAAAATCTTCTGATTCATGTTAATACATGTTGTTTGTAAAGGGTCCGCCAAATAACTTTTTTTTTTTGAAAATGCCTTAAAAAAAACTACTGAATATTTTCTCAAATTTCTTTTTTTATTTGAAAGTGCAATCCTTCCGGTTAATAATGGAAAATAATTTCATTCAAATGGCTGCTCTGTCTCTGGGTTGTCGGCGTAACACTTATCTTTGACGGCACCGCACAAATAATAGTCCAACGGTGTCAAATCGCAGCTCCGAGGTGGCCAAACGACATCAGCTCTGCGGCTGATAATGCGATCTTTAAAAACAGGGCGCAAAGCATCGAAACCGCAGCAAACAGTGACTCGTTTTGAGTGCAACGGCTTTTCAATGTATCTGTGCCCCAAATGCGCCAATTTTGCTTGTTTACATATCCGCCAAATCAAATCAAATCAATCAAAATGAGCTTCATCCGAAAAGATGATTTTTTGGCAAAATCGGCATCTTCAGTAAGCCGATCGCAGGCCCACTTATCAAAGCGAAAACGCATATTTCCCAGCGTTGTTCAAGCGTATACACAACAATTTTCATTCAGCGAAAGGATAAAACTAATTACCTGTCAAATCAGACATGAGCTAAGTGTTACCACGAAATAAGCACTAGTTGAAAAAAAACGTTAGATGGCGGACCCGTTATTAAAAATGGTTAGCCGTTAAGAAGATGGAATAAATTTCTGACCGCAAACTTCTACTAAATTCTGTTTCGAATTTTGGTTGTATTCATTGTAGTAAAGACTCGTCAACAAAGCGTTACTTATCGGTGCAGAAAGCATATAAAAAACTATTTCAACAAGTTCTTAAAAAGGTTTAGAGCCACCAGCTCGGAAAAAAATAATTATACCCACATTTTGACCAAATCGGTCTTGCCATTGCACAAATGGCATTTATAATAATATATTTTGGATGTCCAAAATCCCCAGCGTTAAAAGTGCTTTTTCCCTTTTAAACAAAAATAACAAAAAAAAAACCTCTATAAAACTCAGAACGCTGCAAATGATACAGAATAAGTGCGAAAAAAAAACAAAAAAAAAATGCTTGTAAATTGATTTTTATAATTTGCTTGTTTATTTTTATCAAATCATAATATGACCATAGTTCAACAAAAAAACTACAAATCGTCACCTAAAAGACCTAATAACCTATCTGCAAAAATTTCAAAATTGATTTTTTTATGGATTTTTATTCCTTATATCATAACGCATATGTGTGCAAAATTTTGAACATATAATATTACAAATGACAAAGTTTTTCTACCTAGAGGACCGTTACGCACAAAAAAAGAGAAAAATAAATCATCAAAAATCACGATAAAAGTTTTATTTTGTTGCATAGTGTAATTTAAACAAACATTAAGTACTTGTTTTTGCTTAAACCAGTAAAAGAAACTACTACTGTAATTATTTAATGTAAATAATATTCATGTTCTTAAAATTTTTTTTATTTATTCATACTAATTAGTACTGCAGATAGGTTATTTTGGTTTCAGATTTTTACAATTCCAAATAACCTAAGTGTCATAACATAAGTTTTGATTAGAAAAACAAAATTTTCTCAACCGATAGATATTACTGGTTTCATTTTAATCAAAATGTGTAATTTTCGTTTCAATATCGTTAATAGTTCCCATTTTATAACGTTTTTTCCCTCTCCTGTAAACTTTTGAAAACTGCAGATAGGTTATTTCGTCTTTTAGGTGACGAAATACATATTATTAAATAAAAAATGTATTAAAGCACAGATTATGTATAAAATATATATACGCCTCTGTAGGCTTGTTGTGAGAGGGTTAGTCTATCAGTACGGGGGCTACGGGTACGAATTTCGCCAGAGAATCTAGTATATTTCACTACAACGGACTGAAGATCTACGTTGCTATTGCTGGGTAAATTTAGTTATAATTAGGGCCCGGATTTTTATGCAAATGCATATTTGTTCTCGTCTGTCTTACCATTTACAAAATGATATTGCATATTTGGAAAAACTTGTTTTACTGCCTGTTTTTAGAAAACGTAAACAAGTGAGTGAGTGAGAAATTATATTGAAAGCAACAATAAAAAACGAAAATTTGTTTTTGTTTTCAATATATTTTCTCACTCACTCACTTGCTTACGTTTTCTAAAAACAGGCAGTTAATTGCTTTATTTTGTCATGCACCCTTCCGCAGAAGAGGTAAAAGACAACTTCGATGATATTTATTATGGGAAATAAACATAATTATCCGGATAAATGTCTTCCTCTACAGCCAATAACAACCAGATGGGGAACGTGGTTGAGAGCAATTATGTATTATGCTGAAAACTTTTGCCAATTCCAAAATGTTGTAAAAGGATTCAACAGTGGTGAATTTAAGTTAATATATATTGCCATACATAAGATGTGTTTTTTGGACGGTAACTAAAGTTAAAAAATTCGTAGCAAGTTGCAAGATTAAACAAAAATTAAGGATTTAAATTTATTGTTTTAAACCCTTAACTGCTTGCATATTTAATTTAAATTGTTTTCGAAAACAGCGTTTAATCATGCACCTATCACTTCCGTTTTCTTTTGTTTTGAAAAACAGGCAGTAAACTTTAATTTAAAAAAAAAATGTAGCGTCAAATATAACTCTAAAAGCATTTTAAAAAACCAAATCGATAAACAGTTGATTCGTATAAAATTGCGATCATTTTCGCACTTTGCTAAAGCAAGTGACAGTTTCAAAAAATGTAACAAAAAGTTTTCTTAAGTTGAATATGGTTTGACACTTATGTTCAACATGTATTCGCACAGTTGCTCAAGCCAGCTTATAAATATATTATAGTGGGGCCTTTACAAGTGACTTAATTTACATATGTAATTGTCTTAATATTTCTAATAATATATTTGTGTTTTACTTTATTTTAACTTGAACTTTTGTGGTTATTGTGCCTTTCTTACGTTTATGAGACTCAATTTGAACGTTCTTCATGCTACTTTTGTTTTTTCTTATAAATTTAATTTTTTTTTTATCACTAATAAAAAAGTTTATATTTTTATTGCATTTTTTATGCGCATAAAACGCGATTTTAACTGCATAAAAGTCCGTGCCCTGGTTATAATATACTGCCGGTTTTTAAAAAATGAAAAGAATATTTCATGTGAGAATTTATATTGAAAACAACAACAAAATATGAAAATTATTTTTGTTTTCGATATAATTTCTCGAACGAAATTTTGTTTAAATTTTCTACAAAACAGGCAGTAAATAAAAAAAGTTCTTATTTTCTATAACCACATTTGTGGCGAGATGTTCAACCAAAAATGAAAAGATGTTGCGAAAATTTTTATAACTGTCGCTTAACCGATCACATTAGACACGCGAGGAAGGTTTTTAGACAATCTAAAATTCATTTTTACCAGCATTTTTTTGTGAGCTTAAATATAAAAGTAATTCTCATTCTATAACTTACTCTTTTACCAACTTTCAACATAAAAATATTATCTAAGTAATAATTTAAAAATTTCATTTTATTTTCGAATGACGATAAGAGGACAATATTTTATATTCGTGTCCAATACGAGTGTAACCAATTTTCAGCAAAACAAATTAATTTCCACAGAAACTGTTAGGAAAAACGTTTATGCAAAAAAAACAAAATTGTAAGGTTAAATTAGGGAATTTAAAATTTGTAATGAGTTTGTCATTCCGTTTGTAATTTCTACAGTATTTATCTAAGACCCTATAAAGGATATTTATTCTGGGACCTTATGGGGAGCGTAGTTTATTAAACGATGTCCGTCTGTCTGTTGAAATTTGTTTTCCGAAGACCCCAAATATGAGGGGGACTCGGTCGTTAAATTTTTATGTCACATAAGCTCCGTTAAATTTTTCTATTTAAATTCAGCCTAATCGATCCACAAATGGCTGAGATATTAGTAAGAAACGTCCACTGCCTCTAATATTAACCTTGAATTTTTATGTATATCTGGAGAACGGCTAGGGCCAAAGTCTCCAAATTATGTACAAGCATTTTGGCTATCAATAGGCAACATCAGGCAAAATGTGGGTGCGAGTGGAGAAATAGGCGTGGCACAAAATATATTTATTTATGTCTAAAGAACTGAGAGAGAAAATGGTCCACAATTGGTATACATATCTGGGTTATCAATATACTACCTCTCTAAAAATATGGCCTGTATTAGAGATGTGAGCAGGACCAGTCCCGTACAAAGAAATTATAGCCGTCAAGCATATTGGTTAGCAATACACAACACCAGACATAATGTTGGAGAGATTGAAAAATTGGTCGTGGCACATAAGATAATTTTGTTATCTGAAGTTTAATAAATTTTTCAATGATAAAATATTTAATGACGCCAATTCAAGCATTTTTATAAAAGCAATTTTGATAATTTGACAAGAACTTCCGTCTACATTGAAGAGGACGCGCTTTTCATATTTTTGAAAATTGTAAACAGGATATTACCCTAATGGAAACTCAAAGAAGCAGAGTGGGTGGACACAAAAAGTTTGTTTGTTATTTTTCATTTCACTTTTTCTCACATTTACATTTATCTACGATGTATGGTTTGCAAAGAAAGTAGACATGGTCATCTTTTAATTTTCGTTATGCAATCAAACGGCAACAGCAACAACTAAAAAACAAAGATAGAAAGGAAAAGTTGTGGTAAATCTAAATGCCATGAAACCATATTAAAAGTTCAATGTTAAAGCAAATGACCCTTGTCTCAGAAGTGGGTTTAGCAGAGCATTTTTCTTTATCTTATGGCTTGACACTCTTAAATATGAAGGCGACTTACTTTTTTATTTTTAATACCTTTAAAATAAAATAAAATATAGTAATAAGAAAGAAAACACAATGGCATACAATACGGCTAGACAGTAGTCCTACTACATGCGTTCGATACGAGAATTCTACACATGTGCTGTGTAATTTGTCAATACAACTTTTACACGGGTTCTAATTTTTTGACAGATGCTTCAACGCATTAAACGCGTGTTCAGCGTAAACAGCTTAAGTTGCAGGTTATAATTTTCCAACACGTGACGGCCTTCATCGGTAATGTTTCTGGTTTCTGTTACTTTGTAATTTACATGTATTTAAATCAACAATCAAAAGAAAAATAATGCAGGAGTTTTAGGGATGTCAATCGGGAAATCCCAAATCCCGGGATTTATTTTTATGAACCTCGGGATTTTTAATTTAAAAACTTTTATATGCAATTAAAAAAATATATAAATGTATACAAATTTTCAATTTTATTGGATAAATATTTGTGGCACCTTGTTTATAAATTATTAAGAGCAAACAATTGAATTTGATACTTTGTTACGTTAGTTCTATGTTTTTTGTAAAAAGGCAACGGAATATACAACTTGTCTTTGTTAATGTACAAAAAAGTGCCAATTATTTTTTAAATAAGACCGAAAAAAGAGCATAAAACAAAACGGTAGGACAAAAGTTCTGTGTTTTATTATTTATTGATGCAGTCCAAGGGCGTTCCTCAAGCAAAATGCAAAATGCAAATGGAGTCTTTATCTGCTGCTATTGGCCGCTAGGAAACCCACTTTAAGCTCGTGGTTTTGGCGTTCAAAAATCTAGAGAAACAAAAAGACAAAATTCATGGAATATTTCGGAACGTAAATAGTTCCAAAACAACAATAGTGTTTTGCATATGGTCTGCATCAGAGGATGATGCTTTTTCTTTTGAATTTTTTGATATGTGACTAAGAGGCAAGCCCATTAACATAACAGAAAATTTTTCTATAAAATCTTTGATTGAAAAAAATAGAAATACCGTTTGATTGTTTAAAAAGTCTCCAACAAACACGACATTTAACAATCGTACGTAATACAAGAAAAAGCAAAGTAACCAAAAATTATCTTAAACTGCAAAACAAGATGGAATACCCTGTTTGAAATGTGCCAGCGCTTTTACGATCTAGAAACTCCTGTTAACAACGATTTAATTGATTTAAAGTCGCAAACATTTTCTGGCGATGAATTTTATTTAGTTTAATAAGTAAAAAATACATACTTTCAATCCTGTAAAAATTATTTAACTTTCGTTCGAAGTCGTGGGACAGGCAGTTAATTTCAAAGGTGTATGTAAGAGGATTTTGAAAGTGCGTACAAAATCAGCGTAGTTTTATTTTCCAATCACGCACACTTCAACACGCTTGATTAAAATTTAAAGTATTGACGAAAAAAGAAACTTGTCACGTGCACAGATCTTGTTGAACCAAATCAGTGTTGACAACTGTAGAAAAAAGCCCCATATGTAGATGTTTCTTTCCAGAAGTGGTAGTATAGGGAAAGTTGGACATATTTTTCAAATTTGGTTGTTTCTTAGCATTTTTAGAAAAAAAAACGCTTAAAATGTGCGCTATTTTGTATCTAAAGCTGAAATAAGCATGTAAAAACCCAATAGTTTAGTAAACAGTATTTGGAAATAAAAAAAAAATAATTAATATTTCGAATTTTATCCAACATTTAGCCATACCCAAGTTGCAAATAACGTCTACTAAGTTTTGAAATAGTATCTCACAGAAGTTAGTGCATCTTAAGGATGCACGTTTTCACAACTTACCGATAGCTAAAAGTAGGCTTTAACCGGCCTTATAAAAAGTGTTCCATTATTACAACTTTACTTTAACCTACCAGGTTTATTTTATCGCTCACTTCAGATTAAATTCACAAACTTATGAGAGACACTGTACGTATTTATATCCACAGAAAATGAAAGAACGAAAAGGAGGAAAGTTTCTCATAAAAAATAATGGCAAAATTTGTTGCGGTTTAAGAGTTTTTATTGTAATTTCCTTAAGAAACAAACACTACAGGCGGTCTTCTTTTTTAAGCTTTGCGTGGATTGTGTAGCGAAAAGTATGTTCACAACCTCCATTTATTCTATGCATTCGTTTCTTTTTTGGCTTTTTTTGTTAATATTTATGATACTTTTTTAACAATGTTTGTACATATTTGTTTTTAGAAATTAGTAATTTAAAACTATTTAAGATAAAATTCTACTCACTTCATTAATAATTATAAAAATTTTGTTTTTTTTCTATCTTAACTGTTTTGATGATTAATAAATTTTATTTTAGATTGCATCATAACCGAATGTTAATTACATATACACAACTACAAAGCTGTACCATGTCCACTTTTTGTATTAATCTTTTTAATAAATAGTGGGGAAGTAGACGCTAATCGAGCGAGAAAAAAATAAGCAAAATACCCATAACTGAAACAGAGTTACTCCTATAGGGGTAAAATTTAGGGTCGACCACATTTTCCAATGTTTCCCTCCTAAATTTTTGCAAGCATACTAACCCCGTATATCATACCTTAAAAGAGTTCCCGTACAAAGCTCAAAGTTGTATGATATTGTAAAAAATTTGCCCCACAGCTCCTACAATGCCTTAGGCATTCTTGGGGTTTTAAGAATTTCAATTATCCCTAATATTTGTATAAGATCCTCTAAGGGCTGGCAAGTACGTTTAGAGAAAATGTTTAGGTAATAGTTAATGGAGGTCGGTCGTATATTTAACCACTCCTGGGGGGACTCCTTGGAAGTTATGAGCTTTTTCTTTAATATATTTCTAGTAAGTATTAAACTCTTAAGGAATAGTGATAGGGGGTAAGTATGTTAGGGAAAAATGTTTGGTAGGAAACATTAAGCGTGGCAGTTAATCGCCCCCAAAGTTCTATGAGCGTCCACTTCCCCTCAAAAAAAAATTTATTTTATTTTTTCATTAACAAACTTTTTTATAAATGCAATAAATTTAACAAGAAAAAAACAAAATTTTATATATGTATAAAAATTTTAAGACACAAAAAATTGTTTTTAAAAATTTTTATTTTTACTTTAAATTTTGCGAAAGGACAGTGTTTTTTGTAAAAAGAAAGAAGGAATAAGAAATTTTTCTAAGAATATTTTTGGATTTCGCAAACTAACTTTTACTAACTTAAAACCAACTCTGTATTCTTCGGTTATTTTGTTTTTTTTTTGCAAATTTGTTTGCATGTAAAAAATAAAATATGTTTATGAAAAAAAAATTTGTTAGAAATTTTGCACGATTTTTTTGTGCAGATAACTAAAGTAAAGTGTTCAAAGCCATTACAAAAAAAATTATTATCAAAATAATGATATCTTATTAAATTTGTTATGCATATTTACATAAAAAAAATTTCAATTGCATAAAATGCACGGAGCAAACAAAAGTCATCTGATCCCTTGAGTTTGTGGTGCGATACAAGCAGGATGTTTATGTTTACTTTTCCCTATAGCCCAATTTAATTTTATGCAGCTGTAGGGGACCAGCTTGATTAAAGACTAAAAATAACCAACCAGGCAAGGCAACGAGTACCACTTTATGTTTTCAAATCTAAAGTCTGCTTTATTCTTGGGCTACAGTCCTTTTTATACTTAATCTTACAATATTATTTACTTACTCTAACTCAGTGTTGAAAATATAGTTCTTTTTTAATGCTTTCCGTATTAATTTTCATTCAGTACAGGTTTTTTTTTGCATGACGAGATGATTGGAAAATTCTAAACCTGAATATTAGGCTTAAATGCGTATTAGCAAAGAACAATCAACAATCATGTAGGGATTGCTGTTCGGTTTTAACCGAATTCGAAACCGCGGTTTTTAATGAATAAAAACCGAAGCCGAAAACCGACAAAAGCCCTAGGTTTTTAGCTTTAACTTTAAAAAATTATTTATGCTTAAAGAAATTGCAAATTATGTTTACATAATACTAGTATGTACTTCACATAAAATAGTTTATACATAACAGCCTGCAACAATGGCAAGGTGTTTCAAAAATTCTTAAAATTTAAAATTAGTACTAAGAAAAACAAATGTGCCTTTTATAAATAAAAGTACTTTGATTCCCTGGTAGTATTTGGAAGATCGCTTTTTTCAAAAATCATCTTTATGATTCTTTTTTGAGTAGTTTTGTTGATCCAAAACTTTTTAATCAGTTACAGTTACACTAACAAAAAAACGAATCATAAATGCCTAATCAAGAAGAGTCGCGGTTATGGAACCATTTTCTCCCGACAAAAGTATCTTTTATAATCAGAAAATGAGCGTATGTTCATGTTTTTTAATCGCGTTGAAGAGTAAATGATGAAACAGAACTGGGGCTGAACGATGTTTTTCATACAATTTGACAGAAAATTTTGCCAGAGAATGCAGTCGTGAAATAAAATCAATTCAATTTGGAGGACGTTTTTTCTAATGCTCTCACATAAAGACACTTATGGCCAATTTTCAGGATTGATATTAAAACACATTTATGTTTCAACTTGTTTTAAATACAAAAAAATTCTCTTCTTCACTAAACATTTAAATACAAATTAATTCACCGATGTGGTACATTTAAATTTAACTTGAGTTTCCATTGGAATAGCTTAGCAAGGTGGCCTCAATATGACAACAATACAACAACAACAGGCAAGCCAATGACATTCAGCTGTTTTTTGAGACCATCTTGCAAATAAACAAACTTTCTTATTATATTTTTTTGTATTTAGTAGTGCTACCATACTTTTATCTTAGTTAAATAAGACTTTTCAAATAAAACTCAAAAAATCAATCTGTAGTTAAATACGATTTATGTTTATATGAAAATTAACTTAATATAGATTTAATTACTATCCTGAAAATTGGGAATTATTCTCTTAACAATGCTACCATACTTTCATTCAATTTTGCAAACAAAGAAAAATAAGAACAAAAGAAAAAGAAAGAAATAAGAGAGAATTTGAAGCTACTTCCGACGTTTTAATTATGGGCTTTAAGGCCATTAAGGCCTTTAAGGTATGGGCACCACTACATTGAAAGCTTTGCATGTGTGGCATTGTACATATTGGTTTATTTACGTTTGCATTTGTTGGTTTTGTGCTCTTTGTTTTTTGTGTATGGATCAGTGTTGCCAAGTAAATGTAAAGAAAATACCCCAAATCGAAAATATTACCCCTAAAGTTGTACTGAGAAAAAATAAAAAAAACCAAAAATAAAAAGAATAATTTTTTAAATATTGTTTTAAACACACATACCATTTTATTTTATTTAATTTTTTACATATGTATGTATGTAGCTATATTTTAACATATACTTATATAAAAAAAGCTTTTAGAAAAACAGAATATATTATTATAACTCATTAAAAACGTCTAGTACATTTTCATCCCTCTCGTCCACGTGCATGTTTTCATAGTTAAATAATTTAAGCCTTGAGAAGACGGAATAAAAATTTGGCATTCATTGCTTAAAGAAAATCTAAAGGACCAACCATAACGTGCTAAAGTTGGCTTAAGGAAATGTGCGCATACATGTTATTTATATGAGGAAACCCATTTTGAACATAAGTAAACTTTTTGCTAAGTTTAATGAAACTGTTATTTGCTTAAGCAAGGTGCGAATCTAATCGCACATTCCATCACCTTTAAATTGATTTGGTTTTTTCCATTCTTTTTTGTAATTTTGAAAATATTTAATAATATCAACCCTAAAACATCCCCAAATGCTATTTATACACCTAAACGAAAAGGAAAACCCCAAATTTGGGGTGAAATTCCCTAACTTGGCAACACTGGTATGGATACACATCGTTCGCTCTTTTTGCATTTTCATTTTGCATTTGCCCATAGCAGCACATAAAGAACTTTTAACGCAGAGCGATGCGAAAAGTTAGGCAACTCTCATCTTTTTGCGCGCTTTGACAGTCTGCTAGTATAATTTTTTTTATTTATTTATTTTTAACAAACAATTCGTGTGTGTTGTTAAAGTGTTTATTGCGGCATACACCTTTTGCGTTACGTTTTTCTGTCAAAGTTAAAATCGTCGCTCAAAGCCAAGAAGTTTTATCTAACATGGCCTTTAGAATTTTTGTCTGAAGTTGAAGACTTAATTCTGTTTCATCATTTAAACAGACTCGAATATGATTAAAAACGTATCATAATTGAATCTTTGAGGTTTCAGCTTCACGAACAAAATAAATTCATATGAGCTCATTTTTCGATACTAAATGATACACTCGTGGTGAAAAAATTTTACCCTACCGATAAATCACCTCAAAGAATCATTTTTAATACAATTTTCTGATTCCTTTTTGAAAATATGAATGAATCATATGTCAATCCTTTTTCAATGATTTCATATATGATTGATAAATCAAGTGTAAAATCAGTTTGTAATCATCTAAAGTGATCTGAAATACCTCTTTAGGTGACTTTTACAAAAAATTATTACCAAACTTATTATCAAACTCTAGGTATTTGGATTAAATCATAAAAACCACATTATCGACGCTTTATAGTAAAATGTAGATAGCACAGTGTAACCAAAAACAATTAACGTTTTGCTAATAAGGGGATGTTTGCTGTTCGGTTACCATGGAGATTTAGTTTGTAGTTTTTACTTGTATCGCAGAGGTCTAGACAAAACTAATAAGTGTTTAAGTAAAATGGTAAAATGGAAGAATTTTCAATTTAGAAAAGATATTTTTTTTATTTTTACATTTAACCTTACATTTAGATCTTATCGCGAGGTAAAAACGATTCAGCCCAACCTGCTCAGGTGTCCAGTGCGACAAGCTCGAATTCAAAGAAAAGAGTACCATCCCTTGAGGATTTTATTATTAAGCGTGACTATACGGGTGCCAGAGCATTTTTGGAATTTTCACATGACTCTGAGGAAGAGGACAAGATAATTTCTATTGATCAATGGAACGCCTTTTGTTACTTCCATTTAGGAGATTATCAAAAGGCTTTAGAGTTTTATAGACATATTTTCAATATTGAGCCTGCTACAGAGGACGTCAATTTAAATATGGCAGTTTGCATGTTTTACCTGGGCATGTATGACGACGCTCAAAAGCTGGTGGAACAAATACCAAACACTTCTTTAAAGTTACGCTTGATGTTTCATTTGGCTCATAAATTTAACAACGAGGACCAGATTATGCAATTGCATGATTCCTTACAGGACATTGTTCAAGACCAATTAAGCGTTGCCTCTTTGCACTACTTAAGGGCACATTATCAGGAAGCCATTGATATTTATAAGCGGCTTCTGCTAGACAACAAGTAAGTGGAAAAATTGTCTCTTTATTGAAACCTTCAGCTATGTAAGTTGCGAGTATTGCTTGTTAAGGTTAGTTTACACGGAATACAATGTATTACGACTTTGTAGTATCAAAATAATATGGAATTCTCTCCGTGTTTAAAAGAAAAAATTAAAGCCTGTTGTTAATATAATTCATGTAAAATCCAAAATAATAACAAAAAAGCTGATGGTTGCAGTTTTACAATCGCTGCGTTCGAGAACACAAAAGTGTTTACTATTTTTTACTGAACTTCACTGCATTTTACTAAATTGCGTGCGCGTACACAAAATACAGTAAATGAGAACACAAATTTTAAAACTTTTTTTTATTATGTTAATTTTTTAGAGTTGTAAAAGTGTGAAGTATTTGGGTACTTGAGTAATCAATAGCAAAACAAATATTCATGTTCTTTTATATAATTTTTACCTGCTACAAATTAGTAAAATCAAATAAAATAAAAAACAAGCAAAATAGTTTATTTGTATTTTCCAAAAATGTTCGTGTTATAAAAAGTATTTAATCGAGTACCGATAAGAAAACGAGTTAAGTAGTCAATAGTGTAAACATTTTTCAACACTTCAATTATTTGCCATCAGCTGTTGCCTTTATTTAACGAATTTTTACAAATTTTGAGTTCGCGTACATTTTTGTACGGCAGCTTTTTGTGAAAGAAAATTTTTCAGTTTACTCATTTACTGCATTTAATTTTTACAAAAACAACATGGAAATTTCCTGAGTTTATTTTAGTTGTTTTTGTAATTGTATAAAAATGTTTTCTTCTTCAATATACGCTGTTTAAAAACACCGCTGGTGTGATGAGAATAGGTGCGTTCATGGCGCAATTATAAGGTCTGCGTGCAAATACAACAATCCAACAATAGAAAAAACAACACGCATTTTGTTTGTGTAAAAAATGATAAAGACGTCAAGAACAAAAGCAATTGTTTGTGTAAAAAATTGTAGAAATGTCAAAAGCAATTGCCACAAAAACTATTGCACGTAAAAAACACAACTCTGCAAAAAAATCATCAGGCGTTTCAAGCAGACCTACTAATTGGACCATGGGTGCGTTTGTTTACTTTTCCAGTCAAATCCACTGGATGAGTAAATTTTGGGCAATATGAACATTTTACTCTCAAAACTGGCTCTTGCACAAAAAAGTAAACGAGCGGAAAAATTGGAAAAACTTGCAGGTGAATTCAAACATATGATCGCTAAAAAGTTTAGTGTTGGAGAATATGTGTTATTTTGACTAACCAGTATATATTGTTTTTGGTACTTGATGCATTGCATTTTAATAGTTTTAAATTCGTAGCAAATGTATTTATTACATTAACTTTTGTGGAAGCTTTTAGACTGGTTTTGTTTGTACATGACTTTTAATTTTGTTTCCAGCTAAATAACATACGCAAATACATGAATGCTTAATTTTTGATATTCGGTAACCTGAAAAATATGCAGTAAGAAGTATGTATTCATATATTTGGTAGATTTACATCCCTAAAATGGTAACGCAATGTTATTTATATTAAATTTAATTTTCTTTTCAAAAATACCTAGAAGAAAACTACAACCTTATTCAAATTGAAAATTTGGCATTAAGTTAGCAAAAAGTTTATTCATAATACACATACCAAACTCTGGCTAACGATTTGCTAAACTCTTGTTAACGAGCTGCCAAACATTTGCCAACTTGTGAAAAACAGCCGTAAAATGTCAAACAATTTTGTTGTTTGTTTTTAATTAACTGTATTTTGCTTAACTTATTTTAGTTTTGAAAACTTTTTAAAATTTTTATATGTGAAGGGAAAAACAAAAAATGACAAATTCAGCGATGATTAATGCAAAACGTGTTGCATTTTTGAGTTATACAATGTGGCATCATAAAAATTCAGAGTTGATTATTAAAAGTTGGCAGATGGAGAAAAGTTCGTTATGAATTAACTCTGTGCCAACAAGCTGCTAAGCTTAATCGGCATTCTAGTAAGCAGCTCGTTGAACGTAGTGTACAAACTGTGGCTAACTTTTTATTATGAATACGGCTGTTAGTTTTTAGGTTATGCGTGACTTTTAATTCAGCTTTTGTTCTTCTCAATTGTTTTATTTACTAAATGTATGCTTTATGTTTGGAAATTGTATGCTTTTTGTTTGTTTACTAAACTGAATCATGTGTTTTTGTTTTTATACTGGATTTAACTGGCAGAAATTTGTTCAGTAAAAATTTGCAGGCTCTTTGCTGTCAACTGTTACTTTACTCTCGCCGTAGATGCTCTCTTTTGCAAATTTATGTGTACGCGAACGCATTTCAGTAAAATCCAGTACAAATTTGTACAAATTTTTGCAAATTTTGGGGTAAACGAACGCAGCTAATATGAATATAAGTTTCTAAAATGGTTTAGAATAAAAAACATTTACCGACCGTTTGTCAGATTTTGTATTCGTATTCTCTCTAACTCAATACATTTTACTTTTACATGATGAGATTTTTCTCATTCTACAAAATGTTTTGCAATATCGTACTATATTGTTTTACCATGTAAACTAGCCTTGAACATTGTCCGGAATAACAGAAGTGGGTGTGGCAAAAAAATTATAGATTTCTGTATATCTGGAGAACGGCCAGAGACAAGATTTCCCAATTAGGTGCAAGCATTGAAATAAGCGCAGCGGGTTAAACCAGTACATAATATGTATTTATTTATATAACTTTCTGTTCTTATCGCACATTGGTGGAGAGTTTATAAGATTTGTGAGATGCCAAATCTTATAAACTTGTTCTTACGTCCATTCGAGACACTTAAAATTCTCTCAACTCCAGCGTTTTAGATATGTCAATTAATTTAAAGCAATATTGCGTAGTTTAATTTACAATTCGTGCTTTAAATCTTTTGTGTTTCAATATGAATCGGACATAAAATATTGGTAAATTTATTTAAAATAGCACACTCAAATATGAATGCCCGAATTGTAAGTTTTGGGAAGTTTTTATTAAAATTTTAGCTTTTAACCGAAATTGTGCTTGTTAAAGGGTGGTTTTTGTAAATCCTATCACTCCGCGTCTAAAAAAAACACAGATTTTAAAATTTTTGTATCGTTTTTTATTGCCCACTTCCGAGTTATTCAGTTCAACCTCTTAAGAAACAGGTGATCAATTAAACAAATAAATATGGAAATGTTTTGAAAAATTATCATACGATTTTAGTAGCTTTAACGAACTAGTTATAGTAATCAAGTTGTCAAAAAAAGTTGTTAGTACTTTTGGACCAGACAAGCTAAAGCTATATTTTTTTATTTCATGAACAAAAAATAAATTTATTAAAGTATGTATATTAATTAAACTTTCAGAGATTATGTTGCCGTTAATGTGTATTTAGCTCTTTGTTTTTACAAACTGGACTATTATGACATGTCACAGGAAGTTTTGGAAGTTTATCTGAATAAGTATCCAGATAGTACTATTGCTATTAATCTAAAAGCATGTAATAGATTTCGACTTTTCAATGGACGTGTGGCAGAGCAGGAAATAAAAAATATTATCGACAACGGTACATTCGGCATAGATCTCATTAAACATAACTTAGTTGTATTTCGAAACGGGGAAGGAGCATTGCAAGTGTTTCCTAACCTGTTGAATATTGTTCCAGAAGCCAGACTTAATTTAGCAATATTTCATCTGAAAAATGGGGACGTCCAAGAAGCCCATTCCTTAATGAAGGAAGTGCTACCCAGTGTACCGCATGAGTATATTTTAAAAGGAGTCGTGCATGCAGCTTTGGGGCAACAATTGGGTTCTGTATGTACTATTTATGTTATTACAGTAGAATACGGTAAACGATCAGATTTCAGAAATATTTAAAATGTTTATGTATGTATGTACATTTTCCTATAAAAACTAAATGTTAATTTTATTGATGTGCCAAGGAACTTTATGTTAGGAACACAATTGAGTCGTACGTCGTATGAACGCGCTTCACTTACCCACAATGTCGTCGAAAACGTTTTTTGTTTTCTTTTAAAAATATTATTAAAAAATTCTAAATTTATTTAAATTACCGTAGGAACACAATTTAACCGTAGATACCAAAATGTATTAACAAAGTGACCTCAGTACTACAACAATGAAACAATAGAAAAAACAACAGGCATTTTGTTGCTTGAATTGAGACGGCAAATGTCAAAATGCCTTTTTAAAAAATGTAAATAAACAAAAAAATGACGCCAAACGTCACACACGAAGAAAATCACTGCAAACAGCTGCGCTTGTGAGGTCACTTTATTAGTGCATTCTGGTAGATACGTTGTCAAATTAAAAAGAATAATATTTTATACAAAGGCACAAAATAGCTGGCGTAAACGTAAAATATAAAATGAAATCAAAGGTTTTCTTGGGAGTCAAAAAATGTAATTAATTAGATTTAGTTTTAATGTGCTAAATGCCCAATTCTTACTATTGATAAACTGTTATTTATTGCTGGTGGGATAAGCTATTCCTATAGAGTTGACAAAAAATCAACCAATTGTTGTCAGGATTGTAAAAAAAAAGATAAAACAACTGTTTGTTGTTGGTGTTTTGTTTAGGCTTTGATATTACAACGGGTAAGACTTTTGAGGGTTTATAATTCCACAAAGTAGAAACCGCACGAAACAAAAATGTTTTGTTCTACATGCTTTGAATGAACATTCAGAACATCTTGGGTTCTCTCAAGCAACAGTGTGTAGAATTTCAGCCAGAGTGGCTCATGCCTTAGCTCGCTGGGGCCATAGAAAAATTAAAATGCCTTCATCTCATATAGAGGAAGCAATCCTAATGAGAGAATTTAAGACATTTTAAAATTTTCCAGACGTTATTGGTAAGCACATTTGTATTTGGGAATTTAGCCCAAATATTACATAAACAGAAACGGTTACTATACCCTGAATGATCAGGTAAATTATATTTCAGAAATGCATTATTAATATATCTTTTACCACTCATGACTGCCGTATTTTAAATGATTGAACTATCAAACTTGAATGCGGAGAGTTCAAAGGTATTTTGTTGGGAGACTCAGGATATAAGCTGCAGACTTATTTATTCACCCCACTATCCAAACCACAGAATGAAAAGGAGAATAACAGCCAGTTCATCGAGTTCATTAACGTTCGAATAGAAAATAACATTTAAAACAAAAAGAAATTTTAGAATTTTGTTTTTGTTTTAAATGTAATTTTCCATGCGAACGTTAACGTTTTAAATCGTTGAACAGGCTGTAAATATAATGCTGCACAGATAGGCACTAGAAACTCTGTTAAACGTTGCTTCTGGGCTTGGTAGCAACGATTTCGCTGCTTGTAAGATGGGTTGACGGTTTATCTGGCAAAAGGAAAAACATTATAAGTTTGGATTTAACAACGTATCTACGTTGTACGCTTCTACGTTCATACGGTGCAATTGTGTTCCTACGGTTATTCTTTAAAAACATTCTAGTATGGTCCGGAGGTTATAAAGTATTAGGTGTTCGTTATAACCGTGTTTTACTGTATTTACTTGTTTAAGAAACTATATTAAATGCATGACTTTAAATACATATACTTAGAAAGAACATATCAAAACAGCGCAGCAAAACCTTCATCTGGTGGGTAGTTCAGCCACAGAATGTGATACGATACCCGGCAGGCAGAGCATGGCTTCCGCTTTCTTTTTGTATGGACAATTTGAGGAAGTATTGGTTTACATGAATTCAATACGCAGCTATTTCGTTAATGATGATGTATTCAACTACAACTTTGCACAGGCAAAATCTGCCACTGGCTATTACAAGGAAGCTGAAGAACTACTAATGCAAATAACAGATACTGACATTAAAAACCAGCATAGCTGTTGTATGGTTTTGGCCAAATGTCACATTCGTTCTGGTCGACCGGAATTAGTATGTGTTAAAAAATCGAATATACCCAATTATATTAAATTAAATAAGCACAGTATTTATTTACTTTATAGGCTTGGAATACTTTTCTTACACGGGACACAAACTCTGAATCCTTTATATTACTACAGCTGATCGCTAATGAATGCTACAAATGCGAAGAGTTTTGGGTTGCAGCGAAGGCTTTCGACATGTTGGAGAAGTAAGCTTACCAGATCACTACGATAGATTTTTAATATTTAGTTATTGCAAAATGGGTTCATCTGAGCATATTTTCTGTTATATTCAAGATTAGATCCAAGCCCTGAAAATTGGGAAGGGAAACGTGGTGCATGTGCTGGAGTGCTCTATAGCTTAGCTACTAACGCTGATAAAGGACGTCCAAGCAATGGGATAACTGATGTTATTGGTCTTCTCAGAGATTCTCAAAATACCCAAGCCGAGTCCATGGTTAAAGTAATAAGAAAGCATGTGACTTCTTTCAAGCAAATATAAAGAGAATGAATTTTTCATTATATTAACATAAATATTTATATCGTTACCTGAAATGCAAACGTGCTAATCATTATAACAAAAAATGAGTGATTTAAATTGTGAACTTTTCGTTAAAATGAATTAATTAATTATGATTAATACGGTGTGTTATGGAATCCGAATTCACTCGAAATTGGTTTACTTCTGCCTTTTTGGTGTGCTGCAATTCACATACAAATGTTTTTATTGGTTTTCAATTAGAGTAGTAAGGGGTTGGTTAAAGTAAAACGAATCGACTTGTTCTCTGATAACATTTTTAATAAGAACAAAATTTTTTGTTTATAGTTTGAAATGTTCTTTATTCAATTTAATCAAAAATATATATATTTTCACACAAAAAAATTTTAACTTATCCAAAAATACAAAAGCTCTTTGCATTTTTGATAGGAACAATCAAGAAAACAAAATATATATTTTTTAATAGCAGTTTAAAAGATGTTTTTTTTTTTTTGTTTGAAATATTTTTTCAACAGTAACTTCGAATACACAAAAACAACACCAATTTACGAATTATGGGGGTTAAACAAATTTTGCGTTTTCAATACGAGTCGAAACAGTAGCAGTAAATCCGGGTTTTTGAGATGTGGATTAGGTGTAAACTTAGTTTAACGTAGCCTGCAAATCGGATTTGACGAAAAGTGATTTTTTTTATTTATTTTATTAAAGAGTAACCTTTTAAGCTGTTCCGTCAAAAATCTGTTTTCAGTTTAACTAAACCTAGTTTAACTCAGATCTCAAAAACTCAGCCGAATACGCTTAGAATTTTGAGGAAAATTAAAAAAAAAAATTTTAAAATAATTTTAATAAACCTTTTACAAAAAACTATATCAGGTTTTTGAGAATAAAAAAATGCTTTAAGCTTTGCTCACAATCAGAGAAACAATTTCGTTTTTTCTTCTATCTTTTTTCTTCCCAAAGTATTTCATATATTTTCCTTTCATTTTTAGAACAAAAATGTAACTAACATTTTTTTAAAAATGTAACTAAAGTTGAGTCAACTTGAACTTCAGCAACAATTTGTATGAAATTGTTTCTGACGTTTAATATAATTTTATTTAGTTTTGAATGAACATTTTAACATAATGTTTAAAAAAATAATAATATATGCATAATATTGTTGTGGCTAAAATTTGCGTACGGTTTCTTAACGCAAAATGTGTGTGGTTGCAAAAGAAATTGTTGCTCTATTATGAACACCAAGTGAAAGTGTAACTGTGATTGTGAACGAAGCTTTAATGTTCTGTACAGTTTTATCAAAAGCTTATTTTTTATAAATTTTTTTCTGTTTGGCATTTTGTATTTCAGGATACGATATGTTTATGTCTAACAAGTTTTGTATACATACATACATATGTATGTATGTGTGTATGTATGTATGTATGTAAATTAAAAATCTTTTGAGCTAATCTTTGTACAAAGGCTCATTTGATTATTTACACTCAAACAAATAAATAAGTAAATAAATAGATAAAAAGAAATATTTTAATGCGAATAATACTCGTATAGTAGTAGAATGTGATTATAATGAAGGCCCTCCTTTTATTGTCTCCTCATTTTTTATTCTTTGTTATTGCTTAAACTTTCCCCTAGAACTTCAGATAAGTACATAGTCTAGGTGTGTTAGTTGTTCGTGCACTGTTGTCATCATTATTTGTCAAATAAATGGATAAATAAACAACTAAATAAATAAAACACTTCAATGGCTGCAAAATAACGACATGAATCACAAGACAAGAGAAGAACAGTACAGCATCTGAAAACCGTTTGCAAAACAATTTAAAACGAAAGAATACTTAAATAGAATAGAATAAGTGAAAAAAGAAGTGTTCGTTTGTTTGTTTATTGAAGTGGATGATGTTTGTATTTCAGCCGTTACAAGAATTTCTATAATTCGATATATTGTTTACGTAAACGTTCAAATCAAATATACACAAATAATTGCGTTTGTTTAAAAACGATGTGGAAAATTGTTAAAAGTCTACAGACATACGCTCAACTTTATTTAAATATAGCAGACGAACTGCTTTAAAATTGCTATCGAACTTGTTATGAGCAGCGTTGCCGTTCAAAATTTTCAAAAAGGGGCACAGAAAGGAGATTTTCAAAAATAAAGTGTCACAAAAAGGGGAATTTAAAAACAGAAATCTGGACCATTATTTCAGTATTTCGACCCAGAATCACTTCTTTAAGTGATATAACGATGTCCATCCGTCCACTGGCTAGTTGTCTGTCGATGTTAACCTTGTGCACAAAGCACAATTTGCAATCTCTCAGACAATTTGATCAAGGACGAAGTCTATGTAAATAAAAACTTCTTTCCAAATTATACTCTTTGTGTCCATAAACTATTTAATTTATTTGGTATTTAGATTAAATTCGCCCCAAAAATATTTTACTGTAAATTAAATTCTATTTGAATCGGTTCAAATTTGCCCAAAGCTCTCATCTATAAAAAGCTTTAACTTCCTTTAAAATGTTAACATTAATAAATAATTGATAACTTAGTTACCGTCCCTAAAATCTCTTTAAGACAAAAGACCTTATATGGATGTTATTATCTAGATAATATTGGGTTCCAAATAGGGTAAAATCTCGAAAATTTGAAATTGAAAAATTTAAATAAAATAAAGTGATGATTTAGAAAAGAAAAAAAATTAAAAGATGCGAAAGACACATGCGCAAACGTATTAAAGAGTACCAGTCCCTAGATTTGCTACAATTTTCTTTCGCATCGCAATAGAGAGTAGCCCCTGGTTTCCATGGTAAGTAATATAATATTGCCAGTATAAAAAATATTTGGTTCAAAAAGGCACAAAAAAACTACAAAATGATACAAAAGGGGATTTTAAACTAAGGGGCCAAAAAAGTGCCACTGCAGTCAAAAAGGGGCAAAAATGCGATTTTAGTCGCATAACGGTAACTCTGGTTATGAGTGTCGTTTTCGTAGTCGAAAACCAGTCGTTTTTAAAAATTGGTATTTTGATCAGGGATGATAAATGACATTTTCGAAATTGTACTAAATTCAGTAAAAAATTGTGCTTTTTTGAAACTAATTGTACAAAAACTCAAAAAAGTATTTTTACTGGTTTTATTATTGAATAACAAAAAATATGCGTACATACATTAAATTTCAATTGTACTTTACATTTATATTTGAAATCTACTTTTGGCAATTATCAAAAAGTCCGTCTAAATTTCGTACGAAAGTATTTATAAGTAATTCAAAACCAAGGCGAATTAACTACAGGTGGTGTTGAAACGCCTTCTGATTTTGACAGTTCGAGCCTATTTGTTATGATTTGTTAGTGTTTTTCTAAGAATGGCTGACATTTCGAGCCGTAAACACTAACAATGTAATGCAAACCTCCCTTTGTTGTTTCTGTTGGTTTTGGATTGTTGTACTTGCGACACCACCTGTAGTTGAATTCGCCTTGTTCAAAACTTGCAAAAAAGAGATACACGAGCATGTTATGACACTCGCACCTTGCATTACAATTGTGCCTTGAACTCGCAGGAGAGGTGTTCTGTAAAACGAAATTGTGAGAATCTTAGCGAGTTCAATTCGCAACTGTATACCAGCGTTACCGTTGTGATACTAAAGTATAAATTTGACCCTTTTTCGACGGTGTTGATACCTTTTATGACCCTTTTTTTATACCCTTCACCGAAGGTAGAAAGGGTATATATAACTTTGTCATTCCGTTTGTAATTTCTACAATATGGATCCTACACCCTATAAAGTATATATATTCTGGGTCCTTATGAAAAGCGAAGTTCAAATCCGGTTGTCCGTCTGTCCGTCCGTCCGTCTGTCTGTTGAAATGGGTTTTCCGAAGCCCCCACATATGATGGGGACTTGGTTGGGGTATCTTTATGTCAGGTATTCTTATTATAATTTTGCTATTGAAATTCAGCCAGATCGGTCCACAAATGGCTGAGATATGACCAAAAAACCACGACTACCTAAATTGCTAAATTAGCGGAAATTCCCAAATATTTGGTAACAGCGGTATGATAGCAAAGTCTTATATTTATTAAAAATCGTAAAAGCTCTGACACTTATATGAAAAAATTGCTTTAATCGAGAAAATGGTTACAATTCCCGAACGGTTGCAAAATTTAAAACAAACGCTAAAATTTATTTGACATCGCTAAATCGGAAAATTACATAAAAAGTATTAAACAATTAGCTATAATGATAAAGAATAAACTTTTTGTGAGGTGTTTTAAATAGGACAGAACATTCCATAAAAAATTACGTTTTTTGAGCTCTTCCTACCTGAAATATTATTTTTTTGTTTGCTTATAAAAAAACTTGGTCTAATTATGTTCATTTTAATGAGAAATACTGCTTATAAAAAAACTTGACCCTTTTTTTATTGAAATACCCTTTTTTTGCCCCCTTTTTGTGACCCTTTTCGAAAATTTCCAACGGTAACCCTGCTGTATACTGAAGTGATTTAAACAAATTTTTAAGAAATAGTTTTATGTCAATAAATTTAATTTAGTATGTTTTCTTTTTATTTGAATTGATATTAGTAACACATTGTTAATATTTTTATTAGCAAAGGAAATTTAAAATAGGTTCTGCGGTTTTATCTATTATATCCTTTGGCCTTGGCGATATCAATAAACAGCTGATTAAAATAATATTCTAAAAATACATGTTAAGCCGGCGATACAATAACCTATTTAGTCGTTCGATTTGTCAAAAAATAGGGTTTTGATAACATTTTTTTGTGTCGGATATAATTCCATCAGAGTATCTGAACATAAAATGATTATTTTCATGGAGATCAAAGTTCGATTTATGTTGGAAATAAGTTTTTTGACAAATTTCAATATAAGTTTTTTGTTGACTTAAACTATAGCAACAAGATTCGTTAGACTGTAGTAAATCTTTTGTCTGAATTAAATTCGATACAATATTTGCATAAAGGTGACTTCTTTGCATTGTTTTTAGCATATTTTGGTATGAAAATATCCGTTCCACGTTCGCCGATGAAAACGTTCAACGTTACCAGAATGTTATGAAATTATCACAATAATTTCCATTTTCTTTGAGAATAGATGGCATGCAAACATGCGTTTACTGCAAGCCGGTTTCAATGTAACTGATTTTCAAAGCATTTCAAACCGGTAAGGCGATTGAAATTTTGAAATTGTACTAAACATGTCATTGGAGTACTTCAGTACTTTTTTTAAAAGCGGACCAAATAGGACCAACGCAAATCGGGGATCTAGTGTATATTTTTTGCAGTATCGATGACATTCTTATAATTGTAGAATTCGAATTACAAATGCTTCTAATGAAAGCCACCTGGTTTGTTATGGGGGAAGAATTTTTTTTTTTTTTAATTTCCAATCATTTTTTTATTTCGAAAAAATGATTTTTAAGTTTTGAGCTGTTCCCAATATAATTGTAAATATTTCTTGTTAGTGTTTTATTGATGACAGAAAATCGTCATAACACTATTACTTTTAGTAAAAAAAATCGTCAATCGTCATTTTACTGTGTTTTATCAAAAAAAATCGTCACATCTAACAACCCTGGTCGTAAGAGACATAAATACGACAAACTTTCAACGCGTTTCACATTGTCGACAAAAATTTAAAACCACTTCTATTTCGCCGCCATAACGAGTAACCCCTCATCTACATATCGTCGCGTTTCTTAGACCACGCAAAAAAACGTTGTTTACAAAACATGGCTTAGCGACTGTCTGAAGGGAGAAGAAACATTTTTATTAATTTGTCACTAACAATCAACTGTAACCAAATTTGCCACTTAATTTTTTTGGCGCAAACAGCAATTTACAAATTATGTCGCTTACTAAGTTGCTGTAACATTTAAAACACAAATTTCTGTGTGTAATTTAACATTTATTCTTATGTTAAAAATAAGTAACGAAAGCTGTAATGCATTTCGCACTTGATCAACAGGGTATTAACTCAAACATTTTATTTTTCCACTTTTTGGGAAAAATCGACACGTAATATTCATACACTGCGCGTCATATACAAAGGAACTTATTATTGGTTTCACTCTAAAGCTCACTTGAAAATCCAAAATATTGTGACGCAGAAAAACTTAAGATATGAAAGATTGTCAAAAGATATTTAATTCTATGCACTATAAGAAAATTGAGATTTTTTATAATATATTTTTGGTTTTTTACCAAAGAAATTGATAAGTCAAGTTCGAAAAATGTTATGCTTTTACCATATATTTAACGGTTTGTATGGGAGCTACTACAAGGAGCAGAGATAGAGCTTTGAATCCTGAAAAGGAAATGTTGGTTATGTAAAAATATTTGGAAATGGTCCTAGCAATTAACGCTCAGTGGACACGCGCTAACCCCTTAGGGTCCGAAAACAAATTTCTTCGCAGAACACCTTTTGTACGGGAGACATGTTTAGATATCTTGATAGAGCTTTGGCATACAGGGGTCTTATCACCGCATACGATATCGAGCAAAATTTATCGAAATTATTTATATTGGTATGTATCATGACTCTCGATATCGATTGAAATTTGTTGAATTTGAAATAATAGCATTCGATATTGAGTAACTCGACATAACATTTCTCGAGTTTTCATTCGATACGTCAGTGTCTATCGTATGCAAAAATATTCGATAGTTTATTCGATACGATAGTATCGAATGCGGTGATTAGACCCCAGGATGAAAAGCTGAAATAATTGAAATAATGGGGGCTAAACAAACATTTGTGCTGTTTAGAGTATATAGTTTTTGAGTTACTGACTTTGAGAGCCTGGCGACGCACCAAAAATGCTCCGATAGGCCTTAACTTTTCAGATTTCCAACTTTAAATATAAAAAGCATGTTGTTCTTGTCACTGCGCTTAAAACCCGTTGCTTCTTTTAAAATTTTAATTTTCAATGTCGGCACTTAGAGTTGCCACTTGCTTATATTTTGTTATATGTTGTATGTCGGTTTAATTTAAAACATACTTTAATTTTGACTATGGTAGCAAAATAATTTAAAGTAGGTTTTTTTAAAGTTTTTTTAAGTAGAACCGACTTTAGCGTTTGACTATGATTATGGGCCAATGGTTTTAGAATCTTCCTTTTGAAAAGACTCACTCAAGGATAATAACATAAGTTTATTAAGTACCTTTTGCACACTTAACAAAACTTGTAATCTTAATTAAGACCCATTACACTGTATTAGTTGTTGATAAGAATAAGCTAAAAGTTTTGCTATTTTTTTGACATTTTATATACGAAACAAAGAAAAATAAGCCTAAATAATAAAAAAGGAAAAATATATTAAAAATGTTTTTTTTAATCCCCGAAAAAAATCCCCAATCCCCAAATTCATTTCTTTGTCCTCTTTTCTCGCATCCCCAACTTTGGGTATAAATCCCCAAGTCTGGTAGCCCTGTATAAAACTGGCAAATATTGTTTAACATTTTTAAGGAAATTAAAAGTAAAATTTAATTTACCGCTTATCAGCTCAATTTTTTTTGCAGCGTTTTTAAATTCGTTTGTTTTAGACTGCAGTCAAACATTACAAAGTTTTCCTAAAAATCTGAAAAAAGTTTGTTTACTTTTAAGAAACAAAAACTATTAATTTGCATGATTATCGTTTCTTGCATAAATTCATTTAAAGGAAATGGTCGTTTACCTTGCTGCGCAAAAGACAAAAAAAAGATACGCAAAGTCAAGCAAAAAAGTCTTCATACACTTAAAAATTTAAAAGAATTTGTATGTATTTATGGTACTTTAAGTCGGGATTAACATATAATCAGCTAGAAAACTTGCTTAAAGCCGTTTTACACTATCCCACAAAGTCTTTAGTAATTTACGAAAATGCAACCCTGTCAGGATAAGTTGTTATTGTTTTTTGAAAATGTTCAAAGAATAATTAGATCAGGGAAACATTTTTGAAAAATACGTAAGACTTTGTGGGATAGTGTTTAAAGGCCTTTAAGGGTACTTTACGCTAACACACAAGCCTTACGTGCTTTGAAGAAAATACAACCCTGCCATAATAAGTTGTTAATGTTTTTTGAAAATTTTTAAACAATATGAAATTAGATTAGAGATGCATTTTTGTCAAAATACGTAAGACTTGTGTGATAGTGTGAAGTATCCTTAAGAGTAACAACGAAAAGCATAATTTTTGTTTGTCGTTAAAAATGTTAAATTTAAATTTTTTCCTAACCCAGCATTTACACATGCCACTGCCAGTTCGAAAAACTCAATACACTCACACTTTTTTACTAATACACTCACATTTTTCGCAATGGCAGCTCCAGTGGCAGCAAAAATTGCATGCGAGTGGAAATTTGGCACTTGCATGCCACTAAATGTCAAAACGATAAGCAATGTTACCCTGTTGAAAATTTAATGCAAATTTACTGGATTATTGTCAAATTGTAATTAAAGTTTTAACTTGATAAATGTATTATTATGATTAATTTTTGAAACGCGCATTAATTAAAGCAAGTTTGTTAATTATAGAGCATTAATATTCTTTAAATAATGCTTATATAAATAAATGAAAAAATTTCCCCAAAAATGTGCCAACATGATTAACCCGGTAACTCTACTTTGTTTTCTGGTACTTTTTTTTTAATTTGAGAAGTAAAAAAATTTGCTCAAGTTGACGCTTCAACGACATTTGGAAAATGAACTCGCAGTGGCATGTGTAATCACAAAAGCCAGTGGCATGAGATTCGACTATTTCGAACAAATTTTCTTTGATAATATGTATACAGTAGTGGCATGCCACTACTTGCATGTGTAAAGGCAGGGTAAGAGCAATGCTTCATCTTCGAAACTCAAACCTTCGGTTACTTTATCAGTACAGAATATGAGCCATCATGAGACAGAGGCAAAAAACTTCCTAAATGCAATTAATAATAAGAAAATGACCTAACATTTGACGGAACAACTAGACAAATGCTTTTAAGTTTGGATTCTGGTAATAGAACGATACATTTTTCAGCCATTTTTTTAAGCACTAAAGCAGGATTTCTGATGTGTTAAATCGGTTCATGTTACACCCAATTTCCCTAATTTTAATTTATGCTACCAATGCACATTAGGGAAAATTACCGCATTTTCTAAGCATAAGTGATACGAATCAAATAGCCGTTTTACTTTTATTGTTGCGGCTTTTTAATTGAAAATGTTTAAAATGAAGACGAGATTTTTGTTTGTGGTTAAAATTAAACACCTTCACACATCTGTCCGTCATTATTAATTGATACAATATTTCCTACAAATGTTCTTGCGAGTTCAGAAGTGCTTATTTAACTTTAAGTGCGTGTTTCTCGAATTTTGTGGGCAATTATCAGTGATGCCAACTCTTCGCTAGCAAATATTACTAAATAGTGGCTTAACAAAGCTAAATACCAAAAAACGCATCCATATTAAAAAAAAATACTAAACTTATTTACTGTACTTTAAATGCACATGTGAAATTGTTTTTTGTATTAAAACCTTTTTAGTTACAATAAACTAAACATAATGATATGAAATCTCTCTCAAAATCTAATGCATTTACATTGTTCTTTTGACATAAGCGAGATTTTGTTTTTATAACACATTAACTTTTATGTGTAACACATACTACATGCATATGTACGTACATAAATATATATAAATATACATACATATATATTCATTGCTATGGTTCCAGGCTGGAACAAAGGGCCACTTGTAGTTTCGGTAAACTAGTAAATTTAGGTATGAATCAGAGAACTGCAAAAATTACTATTTTTCTTGATTTACTCATACGCTTAAATTTACATTCACTCTATGCCTGCAAAACAAAGTTTAACATTGGTAATTTTGCCATCGTTTTGTACACATTTGATTTGTGCATGTGTGAATTTTTTATTGAAAGTACTTCGTCTGAATTTTTGTTTTTGCGCACGCAATAACACAAATGCGTAAATTCAAAAGGCACACATTCTTATGCTTTTGCATTCAAGTAGTCATTGTCCACTCGATAAGACGATTTGTTAACATTAACAACAATAACCTAATAACGAAAATATGTTGTATTTTTCTCTGCATTAGACCCCTGTAAAATATTAATTATTTATTTTTTTTTATTTCAATTTTGTTAAATTTTGAATATAACAACGATAGCATTGTATTGCAGAAGCATCCATGACTTATGCGATAAAAAATCAAGAGAAGGTTGAATAGAGACGAAACTTGTTTTATGTTGTATAAGAACCAAAGTTTTATTATGCCCTTTACCACAGGTGGTGAATAGGGTATATATAAGTTTGTCATTCCGTTTGTAATTTCTATAATATCGATGTTAGACCCTATAAAGTATATATATTCTGGGTCGTTATGAAAAGCGAAGTTGATTTAACGATGTCCGTCTGTCTGTTGAAATGGGTTTTCCGTAGACCCAATAAGTGATGGGGGCCAGGTTATTGTACATTTATGTCACATATGGTCCGGAATTGTTTGCTATTGAAATTCAAAAAGATCGGTCCACAAATGGCTGAGATATGAGTAAAAAACCACGACTACCTCAATTTTTAAAGATCCAATTAGAAGCGACATAACCTTATTGTATTACCAAAATGACATAAACATACCCAAGGCGAATTCAAACAGGTAAACTCATCTCGTCAGCCGTTCATCAGCTGTTTCCACGGCGAATTAAAAAATATGGTCAAACGTCAAAATATGATTTTGTTTTGAGAAGAAGTTGAATGAAAAGTGTTAAAAATATTATTTTTATAATAAAAAAATTTCAAAACTGCGAATGATTGAAGTGAATTTATTAATTTCTTTTATAAAAAAGTGATAATTTTAATTTGCAATAAAAAAATTTTGACAACTAACCAGAAAATTGTATAAACAAAATACATGGGGCTTTTTGTAGTTGTAGAGATGAGTTTACCTGTTTGAATTCGCCTTGAACATACCATACAATTTGGTTTCTACGGCTATGATAACGCAGTGTTGGTAATGTGGTTTTTGTTGTTTTTTATACCCTTTATATGAGTGGTGGAGTTTGTTTTAATGTGTTTATTCAAGGCGAATTCAAATGGTTCAAATCTTGGTTTTTCAAAGGGAATTTTTTTAATTTTTATGTTCTAAAAACGATTGTAAAAAAATATTTACCAGTTTTAGATTTTTAAATTTAATTTATAATGAAGTTTTTAGAATTTTAAATATGTATGTATGTACATATATGTAAAAATTATTTAGTGTTTGTCTAGTTGCTCTGTATTCTGCTCGCACAATGGTGAAGGGTATATAAGATTCGGCACAGCCGAATATAGCACTCTTACTTGTTTTTTTTTAAGTTTCATTCAAAATGTGTTCAGTTTTAATTAATAATAATTGAAAATATTAAAGTAAAAAAAAATGGACTTTCTTCATGTATTCTTAATTCTTAGGAGCTCCTGCGCGGGCTCCAAATGTGAACTTTTTTATTTTTGTTGTTGTATTTGTTTTAACGCAAGACAACAAATATTGCTATTAGAATATGATTCGAGAACTTGTATTTTTTCTAATGCATCAGTGAGCCACCCTAATATCTGTAATATCTGGCTCGAAATCTCGTAAGTTCTAGATTTCTATGTATGTGTTTACGGGCTATTAGTGTACAGTGTAAAATAAAGATAATAGTTAGTATATATCGCACCGGTTTCTCTAAAAGAGGTTAACTCAAAGCAATAGCTTTGAAGAAAAAAAATAAGGTCGTTTAGCTAAAAAGTATCCAAATACATTTCCAATTTAAAAGCGACGTGAAGTATAAGATTTGAACTGTTGCATGTAGAAGAAAATGATCATTAATTTTGACTAGTGAAGAATTTTAAAATTATAATTTTTTAAGAACAATTTTGATTTTTAGTTGAACTGTTTATTTTCAATTTTTGATATTCTTTAATTAGGCTTGAGTTCATTAAATTTAATTTTCATTAAATTATTTTCACTGAGGGAAGGAATTTTACAACTTGGAATTTTTTATTAAAATTTATTGATAATTTTTCTTGGCTGAACTGAGATTTGAACCCGGGTTGATCTTTACATGTTTCAAGAAACACCACTTTCTATCGTCAGAAGATCTTTGTGTTCTACACTGAGAAAATTAAAAGCTTTAAAATCAAAGAAAAAAGGTCTTTGTAAAATTGTAACGAAAATATCTTTGTTAGAAGGAAAAAATCCTTGCATCAATGATATATTCTTTAAACAAGCAAATGGTGCGTCTTCAACACAAACGACGATAATTCTTTGAAGCTTAATCAAAGAAATTATCTTTTCCGTAAAGATAAGATATTTGCTACAACGATTAATTTCTTTGCTAATAAGGGATTGAAAAACGTATTTAAAATTAAAGACTTTTCTTTGCTTTTTTAAAGCTAAGCATCCTTGCTACAAAGACAAAGTCTGTAACTTTAAAGAATTTTGTCTTTAATGCATAAGTGAACATGTTTGCTTGCAACGGTAAACAAGAGCGGTTAAAAAAAAATAAAGATAAAGTCTGTATCTTTAAAGAATTTAATCTTCAAAGTTAAATTTGTATACGAATGCATAACGATTACAATATATGTAAAAAATAAAAAGAATTGTTTTCGTGGTTGTGATTAATTGTAAGTCAGTCGATAGTAACGCTCAATTGTCCATGTGCTGCATATGAACTATTTTTTATTTTTATTACATTAAACTAAAATAAAAAAATTTTATAAAAATGCTGTGTTTGGTTTCATTAAATATTTTATTTTGCAGAAAAATTTTAATTTTTTAAAACATTTCTATAGCAGATTTTAAAGAAAATTGCCTTTGTTTCTACATATCAGTCTTAAGTATTTCAAAGAATTATTTCGTTGAATTTAATTGCGTTTCTTTGTAATAATGTTAAGATTACGTCTTTGTTACAATGAAAATTGTACTTAAAATCAAAAATTAAAGTCTTAAGACTAACGAATGAAAGTCTTTGTGCCAAAATACTTTTTCCTTAGTTTAAGGACTTTTTTCATGTGTTTCCAAAGACGTACATCCTTGCCACAAGATTTTAAGTCTTTGATTTTAAGTATATATTTCATGGGAATCTAAAGATCTTTGCGCCTTTCCGGTAAAGACGTTTTGTCTTTGGGCACAATCTGACCAATAAAAGTCTTTGCAACAAAGTGTATTTTCTTTGATTTTACGATTTAATTTTCTCAGTGTACCCACTGCACCACTGCGGTGCCCGTTAGCCAACAGTCAAACATCAATCTTTAACCAGTAGTACTGGTGGTTCAAAATTTGCTGTTATTATCACTTTAATTTCAAATTACATGTTGCCTCCTTTTTCCTCTGTTTTTTCGTATTCTTTCTGTCAAGACTTTGTCTTGAAAACCTGAATACATTTGTTTTTTATGTTTTTTTTTTTGTCCACTTTCGTCGACATTTTCATTTGTACAAATTAAAGTACAAATGTAAACATTAAAGCTTGTGCCATAGCTATTTCTAAGAACAATTTTGATTTTTAGTTGAACTGCTTATTTTCAATTTTTGATATTCTTTAATTAGGCTTGAGTTCATCAAATTTAATTTTCATTAAATTATTTTCACTGAGGGAAGGAATTTTACAACTTGGAATTTTTTATTAAAATTTATTGATAATTTTTCTTGGCTGAACTGAGATTTGAACCTTGGTTGATCTTTACATGTTTCAAGAAACACCACTTTCTATCGTCAGAAGATCTTTGTGTTCTACCCACTGCATTACTGCGGTGCCCGTTAGCCAACAGTCAAACATCAATATTTAACCAGTAGTACTGGTGGTTCGAAATTTGCTGTTATTATCACTTTAATTTCAAATTACATGTTGCCTCCTTTTTCCTCTGTTTTTTCGTATTCTTTCTGTCAAGACTTTGTCTTGAAAACCTGAATACATTTGTTTTTTATGTTTTTTTTTTGTCCACTTTCGTCGTTTTTTATTAGAATTTTTACTAAAATAAGAAGTTGTATGTATACTTTTTTCATTGACTTTACAAGAAGTTAAAAAAATCTCAACAAACAAATGTTAAAACGATGGAACATCCAAACAAGAAATTCTCCAGCATTATGTCTGCTTGTGTTGCAACTTTATACTTAAATGCATATATATTGTTGTATATGTGGGGATACGCATAAGCATTATTCTTAAAAAGTTATTTAAAATTCGCTTAACTTTTTAGCAACAATCCCTTACCACAGTTGAAAAGTTTTCCATTCCACAACAACAATATTGATCTTAAGCCCTATAAAATATTAACATATTTATATTATGGGTCCTTATGAATAGCGAAGTTGGTTAAACGAAGTCTGTTGTTCTGTTCATCTGTTTGTGTGTAGGTTGAAATGGGTTTTCTTAAGCCCCATATATGATGGGAATAAAGAGGTTTATATTTATATCACATCTAGGAATAAATTGTTATTGAAATTCAGCCAGTTCGGTCTACAAATGCCTAAGATATGGACAAAAAATTACGGCTTTCCTTAATTTTTACCCATAAATCTCTGCTTTTTACCTTCACACCTTTACTTTTCCAAGTGTTCCTATGATCTATGAATTTAATTTTTCTTTACTTTCACCTTGATTAAATTTCTACAAAGTTACTAGGAAATTAAAATAATATGGTTTATTAATGGTCCAAGTTCAGACAAAAAACTACGTTTTTCTTCAATTAATTATGGTTTTGGCACAATAGTACCCATAAAGAATATTAAAAACGAGCCAAATCGCTCGAATATTTCGCCTAGCTACCATACAAGTGTCCTTCCTTTTGGGTTTTGGCTCCATCCAAAACAATCTGGTTTAGTCAAATTTAGACCAAATATTCTCCATGTATGAAGTTTGTTTGGTTTACAAATTTGGCGAAATCGACATATTCAACTAGCGCTTTTACAAATATGCTTCCGAAAGCATAGATAGAGTTAGGAAAAAACTAAAAATATTTATTTGATTCATTAAACAGTCCATTTGTTTTAAAATTAATATGTAATTAAAATCTTTATCAAATAAATTAAACTTGTAAAATTAGATTGCTCATATTTACATACATATGTACGTATGTATATGCGGTTTTGTCAAAAATAACTTGAAATAAAATTCCTACTAATTGTTTATTTGATTTTTTTTTTTTGTAAGTCTGGGATCACACAATGAAAGTTTTCTTTCAGAAAGTCGGAGTTTATTGGTGAGAGGGGAAGAGAACATGCTTTTCTTTTCTCCTCTCTCATCCATAAACTCAGACTTTCTGAAAGAAAATTTTCATAGTGTGAACCCAGACTAACTTGATTTAAGTTTAAATCTTAAAAATTTACAATGATAAATAAAAACAAGTCTTTTCTGAGAAATATGTTGCATGTATATTACATTAGGCAAATGGGAAAATTGGCATAACATAGTCAAGTTAAGGCAAATTTTGCCTTAATGCCATGTTCGCACGGTGCTTTGAATTACTTCGCTCTCTGTTTTTATTACTTATTTGAATTACCATGTTCACACGGCATTTTCCTAATCGGTTTTGACAGTTTTTCTTCTTCTTGTTTAAAATTAATTTTATTTATTGCTAAATTTAATTGTTGGTTTGCGGTTACTTGTATGTATTAAGAATGGAAAGAAAAAATATGTAAAAAATATTATTTTAAAGAAATACATACATACATATAAAATATTTATTTCCATTAAATTTTATATTATAAAATTACTTCCTTTACATTTGTTTACTTTCTTTATGTTATACTAGCTGACCCGGTCCGCGTTGCTGGCCCTAAGCAAACATTAGTGTTGTATTACCAGACGATTTAAATTGATCTTTAAACGAAATTTACGGCCTTTAAATAAAAATCCATGAAATACCTATCATGAAGTTTTTTTACAGAATAACTTACATATGGTGTAGATATGGGTTCAATGAAAAAAGAAACATATGTATTTAAGGCAAATTGGAAATTATATTTATTGATTACTTCATCTTAAGGCCAGCGCATAGACAATGTTTTTTTTTTATTTGGAGCCGTTTTCTGATTTTAGGTAAATCGAAATAAGTGGGCGGGTCAAAAATTTCTTTTCGTAAATTCCTAAGTTGGACCATGGCGATAATTTTAAAGAAAAAATCGTCGTTCTCAAATTATGCGCTTAATAGGAAAAGTGGTCGTAAAAGTAGGAGTGGTAATTTTTCTTTCGATGAAAACGTTAAATGGATTAATACGAACAGTTAAAAGAAAAATTAGTCAACTCGATGGAGCTGTTTTCTGATTTAAGGTTAATCGAAAAAAGTGGGCGGGGCAAAATTTTCTTTCCGCAAAACCTAAGTTAGACCATGGCGATCATTTTAAAGAAAAAATCGTCCAAATCGGTCAAGCCGTTCTCCTGTTATGCGCTTAATGAAAAAGTGGGCGTAAAAGTAGGCGTGGTAAATTTTTCTTTCGATGAAAACTTAAAGTTTATTAATACGAACATTTGAAAGAAAAATTAGTCAACTCGATGGAGCCGTTTTCTGATTTTAGGTAAATCGAAAAAAGTGGGCGTAAAAGTGGGCGGGGCAAATTTTTTTTCCGTAAAAACCTAAGTTAGACCTGGCGATCATTTTAAAGAAATAACCGTCCAATTCGGTCAAGCCGTTCTCCAGTTATGCGCTTAATAGAAAAAGTGGGCGTAAAAGTAGGCGTGGTAAATTTTTCTTTCGATGAAAACTTAAAGTTGATTAAGACGAACATTTAAAAGAAAAATTAGTCACCTCGATGGTGCCGTTTTCTTATTTTAGGTAAATCGAAAATAGTGGGCGGGGCAAAATTTTCTTTCCGTAAAAACCTAAGTTGGACCATGGCGATCATTTTAAAGAAAAAATCATTCAAATCGGTCAAGCCGTTCTCAAGTTATGAATTTTGCCACGCCCCTCCGCCCCTCCGCCCCCAGACCGAAAATCAAAAATCAGACTGCACAGTGTCACCCGCCTGAATATTTTGAAGATTCCCTGAAAATTTCATCAAAATCGGCCCAGCCGTTTTGGAGTCCATACGTTACATACACACATACATACACACATCCTATTTTATATATGTATATAGATAGATTTTGTTTGTGTTTTAGTGCTTTGACAGCTGGTGTTGGAAAAAACCGACAAAAATAACGGAATGACAAAGTTAAATATGTATACCATTTTACCTTTGGTGAAGGTGATATTGCAGCAAGTACACATTGAAAAAAAAAGTAACCAATTTTGGTTAAAAGTGACAAAAACGGCAGCACTGGTCATAACTATAACATTCAGGGATGATAAAGCTAGTACAATTGTACTTTTTTCAGTGCTATTAGCGTTGCAAAAGTACTTAAGTACTCCAATGACATGTTTAGTACATTTTAAAAATGGCATATGATTAAATTTTTCAAGAACTGCTTCTTTGACCTAACACCAGTAATGTTCAAATCAGTGTTTGAATATAAACGGGTCATTATTTAGCGTTCGGCTCACACACCCAAGAACTATGTCTATTTTTTTAGTGATTGTGTAGACGAACACAACCCTTAATACCGTTCGTAACTATTTTCAAGAAAGAGCCGAACATTATATATTGTTCTGTTCTTCGAAATTTATAATCAAAAGTACATATTACACAACTTTAATTTTAAATTAAACAATTGTTAAAATATTCAACACGAATTTGAATTTAAATACATTTTAATAAGAAATATGTTTTAAAACAAATGTCAAAACGCACATATACATTCATACAAATGGAATAACAGATAAATAATAAGACTTGACTCGTGAAAACGCCGAAGCTGATTCAAAGAAGAAAATGTGATAAGTTTATCAATAAGACTTGCATTGTGGAAATTGTGGACTAAGGAGCGATATTTAGTATTTATTTTCGAACACTGGTTCAAAGTCACATCAAACCAGTGTTGCCAATTCAGCCATTTAGTGGATAGATTTAGCAATGAAAAAATTAATCTAGCAATTCGTAATTTTTTGCCATATTTATTTAGCCAAAGTCTCTTCAAGTTTTTAAAATTTTGTTAAGCAATTATTAGCCACTATTAACCAATTTTTTCTAAACATTTTACATACCATATTTAGTAGAGAGGATTTGGCATTACTGCATTAAACCAAAACTGTACTATTTTAACAGTTGATATTTATCTTCACAGCAAAAGCGAAAACAAGAGTTTACTTTTTTTAGCATAAAACTGAAACTTCAAAGCAACAGCATAAAAATTCAAATTTTGGCTTTTCTGTTGTCATTTTTTTTAATACTGCTCTTCGTGTAAATTCCCAATTATTTACTTCATTTTCCTATTTGTTAATTGCCAAATATATATTTAAAATAAAAATGTACTGAACAACTGAATTTAAATACACATGTTGCTATTCCAATATTAGAACTTGTAAATAATATTTTTTGGATATTAGTACAATTAGGGTCAAAAAAGTACAATTTTTTACTGAATTAAGTACAATTTTGTAATTGTCATTAGTCATCCCTGATAATAATCCAGAAACAACTTATTTGCACCAAGGCGAATTCAACTCCAGGTGGTGTCGGAACTTTAACAATCAAAAAAAAAAACAGAAACAACTTGGGGTTATTTGCATTGCATATTAAGTGAACACGGTTCGAAATGTAAACCATTCCTAACTCCCCGTCTACAACTGACATAATTTGCTGTTATAACATGATGTTACCAAAAATAAAACATACTTGCCCTACAAGAAATGAATGAGCGAGTAGTCACATTTTTCATTTTGGTGTTAAGAAAATGATAGAAAGAAATGACCGAATGTGACCGAAAACTTGATTTCGGTCATTTCTTACTACCATTTTCTGAACACCAAAATGAAAAATGTGACTACTCGCCCATTCATTTCTTGTAGGATGTGTATATGAAAATACGCACAATCATGGCGTCGGCCGAAATTCGTCATACTGGCGACTTTGCAATAGATTTATTTATATTTCAAGCGAGGGCGAACGACGAACAAATCAGTACCAGGTGACCATGTTTGATTATTTTTCAAGTATTTTATTATATAAAGTGACTTTTTTATTAATGATTGTTTTGTATTAGTTTATCGCATTTAAAATAAAAATACAAAGCAGATAACTATAAGTATAGTTTTTAATAGTGTTTTTGTTAATGTTTGTGTTTTTTAAGTAAATTTTTTTTAAATGGTCACACTATTTCTCTCTCTTTGCACAAACAGCAAACACATTTTTCATTTTGGTGTTAAGAAAATGATAGAAAGAAATGACCGAAATCAAGTGTTCGTTCACAATCGGTCATTTTTTTCTATCATTTTCTTAACACCAAAATGAAAAATGTGACTACTCGCTCATTCATTTCTTGTAGGGCTGTTAGTTATTCGTCGTTATTGTGTTTCATGCGACGAATTTACTCAATCAATTTTTATTAAAAAATTCGTCGTTCTTCCCAGTTGTGTTCCTAGCATTAATGTTAAGCATTTCATGTCAGTTGTAGAATGCATGTAACAAAACACTAACAAATCAAAAAATAATTTCGAACCATGGTGGAATAAGGAGATGGCATCTTTCCAGCAACAAATAAAACATTACAAAAAAGTGGAAAAATTATCCCAGCTTACGTCGAAAAATAATTTAAACAAAAATCAAAGCATACCGCTAAACGTGATGAAATAAATAAACTGTTTGCCTTTTTTTATTACAACGTTTTTAGCAGATTTTATAAATTTTCTTATTAGGAAGTTAAATTGAAATTATTTCGAGCGAAATATTTGTCCAGCCAAAACAAAAAACTATACGTGATAGAAAAAAAACTGAGAATAGAAAAAAAACAATTTTTACGGCAGACCAGTGTTATCAACTTTTATCGATCAATATATAATCTGTAATCAAAGGTAAAGTTAAATTAAAAATATTTTTTACTGTCCCTCGGATAAAACTTCCACACGGTTGTCAAACCTTTTGCCAAACAACGTACTATAATTCGAGAATTCAAGAAATACTGTTTATGATGTTTTAAAAAACAACAAGAAAGCGCAATTTTACGCCTTTGCATGGGTTTATATAAGTTTGTTGTTTAGTATAAGCCAGCTTGTAACTAGATATGCCAAAATTCTTCTATATTTTTATTTTAGTTAACGGATACAAACCTAATTTCTAGTTTTCCTAAAAAAGTGAAAAATAATTTGTATAAATCTAAGCAAAGTCTTCGGAACGAAACAAAAATTGTCTATTCGTTTGTTAGGATTGTAAACAGTTTTCAAGCATGAACGTTTGAAATAATGGCCAGCAAAAACTTTTAAAAATTATAAGCGTTATAAAACAGTAGTGGCCATGTTATCCATATATACATATGTATGTTTATTCAACCTTTTTGAATTAATGTCCCTCAGAAAGTAAATTTAAGTATATATCAAATATAAAAAATGTAAAATTTCAAATCGATTGTCTTGCATTTACTTCCTTCTTTCTTTTAGCAATTTTTTTTTAATCTTGGTCTACGGTCTAAAATGTTTAGCATCATTACCAAAACTATATTAAGTGCACTTATCTCTAATTTTTGAATAGATTTCAAGCAAAACAAATCCCAGAATATTAAATAAATATCCACATTTTGTACGTTCGCGGGACTAAAAGTGTCAGTGAAGCCCAATATCTAGATTTGTGTAAACATTTCACATAATCTTTAGATTTTAGCGATATTTTTAAAACATTTTAAGCATAATAAATAATTTAGCGGTTTCTAGCGATTTTTTTAATTGCGAGTTGACGGGAAGTCTTAAAAAAAAGTTGGCAACAATGAATGTAATCCAAAAAAAACCTGTTGTTGTTGGATTGTTGTAGTTCCGACACCGCCTGTAGTTGAATTTGCCTTGTTTGCAGCTTTTGTAAAAGCTTTTTTACTTTTACATTTATCAAATTCAATTAAATGATATACATAAACTTACCTTCGTTAAGATACAATTTATATAAAAACTTGGCGTTGATTAAATTTTACTCTTAAAAAAATATTTTATTAAGACAATTAAAATGTTTATTAAAAAAAAGCATATTATTTTCGTTTTTTTATTTTCCACTCACGTTCAAGCAATTTTTTGCAATATTTTAAGCAAACCTCACGCGCACGTTTGCTTGACTACAATATTAAAAAAATCTAATATAGAAAAAATAAAAGCTTTTAAAATTACAACGAAAACTTTTTTAACGAACTATAGAAGAAACCGGCGGGAAACGGACACCGTAACAAAAGGAAATTGCAAACTCATTTTCGTAAAGTTGCTTTTTTCTTATGTGTTTTCGATACATTTAACACTTGATCACAATACTTTTTGTTTAATAAACATTGAAATTTAAAAAATAAATATTTTCTCTCTTGATATAAATTATTTGTATTAATATTTTTGAACTTTTTAACAATTGTTTACGATTCGGACAGTGATCAGCCACTCGCGCACGTCTGCAGGTCACAAAATTTCCCAAAGAACTGATTAGAATATTGAACAATGGTATTAATGCAAATAAAACAGGGATGGAAAAGTAAAGAGGCATATAATTTTGCGAATTCAAAAAAATGACCTAATAAAGAAGAAATAAAAGCTTTTAAAATTACAACGAAAACTTTTTTAACGAACTTATAAGAAACCGGCGGGAAACGGACAACGTAACAAAAGGAAATTGCAAACTAATTTTCGTAAAGTTGTTTTTTTTCTTATGTATGTTTTCGATTCAATTAACACTTTATCACAATACTTTTTGTTTAATAAACATTGAAATTTAAAAAATAAATGTTTTCGCTCTTGATATAAATTATTTGTATTAATATTTTTGCACTTTTTAACGATTGTTTACGATTCGGACAGTGATCAGCTACTCGCGCACGTCTGCAGGTCACAAAATTTCCCAAAGAACTGATTAGAATCAGCGTTACCGTTGGTGCCACTAAAGTAGCAATTTGCCACTTTTTCGACTGCTTGGATACTATTTGGCCACTTTTACAAAATGCACCCAAATGTGATACTTTTTGTAATTCTTGCCACTTTTTTGATACTTTTTACGTTAGGAAAAGATACTTTTTTTCATTCTGTTTTGTTTTAACTCCCATACTAGTCTTGAAAATTGGGTTCCAAGTGAAGACATTCTACGGAAGTATAGAAGTCGTTTTAAGAACAACTAATTGTAAAAAAATATGTATGTACTGACCATTAATAAATAACACATTGAAAAAGTTTGTTTAACCATTCTAACTGATTCTTATATTTTTTGGAATGCTTAAGACAAAATGAGCACAGTTTTCTCCCATCACGTCACATTTATCAGATACACCAATTATTGTAATTTCGGAAGATGTTTTGTACCACAATTAATAACAAAATCGAGTGGTATAGTTTTGTTCTATTTGTAAAGCTGATTACAATAATTTAAAGCAATAATAGACGAATTTGGATAAAAACTAAATATCCCATACTAAAGAAATTAAGACACTTGCACTTAAATTTAGTAGCATGTATGAATGCCGTGTATTTATTTGTATTAAAGTGCGAAACTGATTAAATATAACGAATTTTAAAAAGTGATATTTTCATTTTTTTTGTTTAGGATTTCTGATAAATCTGACGTGATGGGAGAAAACTGTACTCATATTTGGCCATAGCATTCTAAAAAACATAAGAATCTGGTGGAATAGGCAAATAAACTTCTAAAAAAATTTTAAAACCTGTGCAATACAATGTCTTAAATAAATCAAAGAAAATTTATTCAGAAAGAAAAGTACAAGAAATATATTACTTAATAAAACAAATTACATAAATATCTTCTAATTGCTGCAACAATGTCAGAATTCAAAAAACATGTTTGGCAGAAAACGAGTTTAACGTTTTTGATTTACCAAAACATTAAAAAAAATATTCAATATTTTTTATTTTTCGAATTTATTCTATGAGTTAAATTTCAGTTATGTATTTTTATAAAGCTTTTTTGTAATAGTCATATTCCTTCAATTTTTCAGAAATGACTTTATACACTACCAGACTATTAGTTATATTGTATTTTCTTGTTACATTTTACCTTAGCTTTCCTTTGGAAAGCAATGAGGTATATTGTATGTAAAGAAAAATTTACAATTATTAGACACCAGCAGAATGTAATGCATTTTCTGGCCTGCTACGGCCTTCGTCAGCATTCTTTGTGTCAAACTGGATAGTAATACTTTATAAATTGAATTTATTTAACTCAACAATTTTAACATATAGAAACTGGGAATTATTTCCTTCCGAAGGTTACTTTATATTATATTCACAAAGAATGCTGACGAAGGCCGTAGCGGGCCAGAAAATACATTACATTCTGCTGGTGTCTAATAATTCGAAAAATAAAAAATATTGAATGTAATATAAAGTAACCTTCGGAAGGAAATAATTCCCAGTTTCTATTTATTAAAGAAAATATTTTATAAAAATAACTTTTCGAGAGAAATATTTATTTTAATTTTTGCAACAAATGAGCCATAAGTATGTATGTCTATTGTAATACGATCAATTGTTTTTTAGTGCATATAATTACTACACATATGTTTTTTTGTTATGTTTTTATACCATTTATAAAATGTTATTTAAAATTATAATCAATAGAAAAAAAACGTAAAAAATACATAATGTGGTGTACTTATTTTAATTTGAAAAGTTGTGCCACTTTTTTTATAAAAATCCCCTTTTCGGTGCCACTTTTTTTTAGATATCCCCTTTTCTTGGTACTTATTGAAAATATCCGACGGTAACACTGATTAGAATATTGAACAATGGTATAAATCAGCGTTGCCAGAAGATTTGGAAGGAAAATCTTAATTTGGCGAAAAAAAAATCTTATTTTTAACCCGGCGTTTCCACATGCAAGTAATTACTTGCAAGCAGTTGTGTGAGAAAGATATTAAGTTTTTGAAATTGCAGCAAATTATAATTGTAGTAAAATAATTAAATTAAAAAATGATATAAACACTAAAATAAAATTGCAAAAATTATAATTTTTTCCTTATTCGATCTTTATTGTTAAAATTAATATTAATTTGTTTAAGTTCGAGTTCTTTTTTATAAAAAAATAATAATTTTACATTAACAAAAATAAAAAAATTAATAAAATTAATATTTTTGTATTAAAAATTACCTCAAGCTTAAACAAATTAATAAAAATTTAAATAATAAAGTCGAATAAGAAAGAATTTATATTAAATAATAATAATAATTCTTGTAAGATACCGCCATTTTTTACACTGCACCTTCTTTCTTTATTTTTTTCAAACTATGAGTTAACATAAATACGTTTTCCCATGCCTTTAACATAAGCTGAGCAATAAGAAATATTGCTCTGCTATTCTGCCGACGTTATTGCCAACTTGCTGAGATAATTATCTTTAGTGTAGACCTAGGGTTAATGTGGACAGCAATTTTTTGTGCATAATTATTGCCGGCAATTTATGTTGCAATAATTGTTAGTCCATTTTCGTTGACAATTATTGCTAACATACAACTTCAAATTTAGTTGTCAATTGAAAAAAAGAATCAAAAAAGAAAAAATATGGAAGCAAATTGTGTGCGGAAGAAATTAAATATGTGAAATGGTAGCAAATTTTAATTGAAAAAATTGCAAAAATTATATTTATTAACATAATATTTTTCTTATTAAACAAATTAATATAAAGTCGAATAAAAAAGAATTTATATTATTAAAAATTTTTTTTGCAAGATGGCGTGAGTTTTTACACTGCACCTTCTTCCTTGATTTTTTCTAATTATGAGTTAACGTAAATACGTTTTCCCATGCCTTTAACATAAACTTAGCAATAAGAAATATTGCTCTGTTATTCTGCCGACGTTATTGCCAACTTGCTGAGATATTTATCTTTAGTGTAGACCTGGGGTTAAACTGCAAGTACGAAAAATGTTATGATTTTATTGAGAAAATGTTAGTGGATTGAATTTTTCAAACTTCCCAACAAACACGGAGGTTTAATTTCAAATTGAAAATGATTTGATATCAAACGTTTTCTCAAACGACAAACGTTTGATAATGATTTGAAAATCATAGCATTCTCAACAAAAAGGGGAAATTATTTTCAAATTGAAAAATGCCTTTATTTGCAACTTTCTTTCAAACGTAAATCTCAAATGTTTTTCAAATGTGGATTTTAATACCATGTGGAACATAAATAAAAATATTTTATTTTTTTTAATTAAATTGATTATTAATTTAAATACACTGTGAGATTAACATTCGGCACCATAGCCAAAACATGAAATAATGTTCTTTCCGTCCTTTAATTCTTGCAAAAACGAAATAAAAGGGAGCCATTTTATTTTGAGGATTGTAGCACCGCGATCATACAACAAACTTATAATTTCTTCACTTTCCCGTTTTATTTTTTATTCGTTTTCTTAATCATTGTAATTATGTACTCACAAATAATTTTTATTTTTTACAAGAAATAAATCGTTCACTTGTAAAAGACATTTAACCACGAAGTAGACATTTGCCAAGTATATTTACGCAAGGTAAACTCGTTGCTACAACAAGTATAACAAGACAAAAACAACAGACCAAATTGTTTTTGTATTTTGAACCGAGATGTCAAAAAAAAGAAACACTTTGCCTTCAAAATAAGAACACAAATTGAAAAAAAAACAACAACTAGCCATATGTATGTAAACAAACATAAACAACTTTTGACGTTTGGATTCTTACTGAGGCAAACAGCCCCACGAGTCTACCTTGTGTAAATATACTTTTACATTTGCCTTTAATCGCCATTTTCAATGTTTACATTTTTTTGGCTTTAGTATTGCCAAGTCTATTTTTGATTTGAATTTAACATATGATACCAATTCTAAATCAAATTGATGTTTATTTTCCAAACATTATCAATTTGATAATTATATGTTAAAATATGTTAAAATCAAACAATTGAAAAACGTTTGAGAATTGTGTTTAATGTCAAATGATAAAGTAATTTTATATCAAAGGATGGCGCCGTGCAATAAAGGCATAGGAAATAAAGCCATATGGCCTTATTTCCCAATGAATTAAGAAAGGGCGGCGTGACAGGAAACAGACACCTTTTCCTGTAGTTTTTTTTGGTTCGAAATGTGTTTGGTCGGTATATTGTTATTTTTGTTGTTTGAAAATAGGCTTTTGGTTTTTTTTTTGTTTGTACATTTTTTTTTATTGTGAGAAACCGGAAAGGTGAAGAAGGGTTGAGAAGACACGCCCGTTAGTTTTGAGCTAGTTAGGCAGATTCACGTTTCCTGAGTGAGGTTTCGTAACAGTAAATGAATTGAGAAATAAAGCCATATGGCTTTATTACCACTTTTGGCTTTATAACCAAAGAGGAAATAACGCCATAACAGTATAATTGTTATGGTTACAAATTGTCAAAAGAGTGACTTGCCATTGTCAAGTGTTGAAAAAATATGGCACAGTAGGTTGAAGGGGGGAGCGCGTCTGGCGGTTGATCACGATGGGCACGGCGGCCCCGCCACAACATATTTACAAACTCCAAAGCATAGCCGGCTTAACAAATACTGACTTCGCTAAGTAAAGGCCCAACCAGAACATGCATGTATTAGCTTAAGCAGCTGTCAAAAATTAACGAAAAGTCTGTCAAATGCATAAGCAAATAAAAAAAGACTTTAAGGTGGCCATAATGTACTTAATATCTATTTAACCATTGTTGCATATATGGGCAATATTTTGTTTTTTACGAGTACTTCAAACTAAAAAGCACCAAAAAGTCCAACCGTGTATTTGTTTATTTTATGCTATTTAATTTGTAAAGAATTTAAAAATAGATAATATGTGAGTGTCTTAAAAAAAATGGAAAATAAATTCAAATAATGAAAAGTCCATTTAAATTTATTTTATTTTTTATTGTTATACATACACAGCTGTTTTCGTACGGAATGTGCGTTCAGTTTGGCACTTTGCTTAAGCAAATGACATTTGACGAAACTTGACGAAAAGCATCATTAAGTACATTGTAGCTTGCCATATAGGTTTTATATGTATTCGCACAGCTACTTAAGTTGACTTAAGCGCCCTCATTCATGTTCTGGTTGGGCCTTAAAGCTTCTCTGCATAGTCGGCCTTCGTTCGGAAACAAGGCAGATTTTAGCGAAGCCGGTACTTGTTCTACCATAGAGGAGAAAATCCTTGCGCCCGGCCGAAGGCCGGCTATGCAGAGAAGCTTTAGTTAGCGAAGCCGGCCTTTGTTATACCATTGAGGAGAAAATCCTTGCGCCCGGCCGAAGGCCGGTTATGCAGAGATGCTTTAGTTAGCGAAGCCGGTCTCTGTTATAACATAGAGGAGAAAATCCTTGCGCCCGGCCGAAGCCCGGCTATGTAGAGATGCTTAAGTTAGCGAAGACGGTACTTGTTCTACCATAGAGGAGAAAATCCTTGCGCCCGGCCGAAGGTCGGCTATAAAGGGAAGCTTTAGTTAGCGAAGCCGGTCTCTGTTATACCATAGAGGAGAAAATCCTTGCGTCCAAAAGTGTTTTCCTTATATTTTTTATTTAAACACCCAGAGAAAAACCAACAAAAAAATTTTTAAATAAATTGCAATTATATAAAAAGAAAAAAATTTAAATGGGAAATAAGGCCATGTAAGGCTTTATTTCACTTCTTACATGGAAATAAAGCCATATGGTTTTATTTCCTATGGCTTTATTGCACGGCGTCTCAAAGGATTGACTTCGTGTTTTTTGTCTTATACTTGCATCTGGAAACGGGGGGTTACTAAGGCCAGCATTTTAAAAGAAATTGAACATAGTAATTGAAAATTTAACTAAAATATATGTAGACATATGTAATTTTTTAAAGAAGCAGCGAAAACTTTATTCAAACAAACAAATATGAACTGTGTTTTCTTTGCAAAATTCTGAATCTTTGCCCCTTCTGCATCCATATTCCTTATTTTAAAGTTATTTCTAGACCAGTTTTTTAGAAATCCCTTTTTATGTTTTTTTTTTTTGAATTCGCAAAATTACATGCCTTTTTACTTTTCCATCCCTGTTTTATTTGCATTTATACCAGCGTTAAAATTTTTACTTTTTTGCCCTTGTTATAAAAAATTTCAAGATTTTTCTCTTACCTCGCGTTTCCACATGCAAGTAATTACTTGCAAGCAGTGTATACGTATTATCAACGAAAAATCGAGGAAACAGCCGATTGGCTGAAAGTAAAAAAATTGTGTGAATGTTAGTGAAAAAGTGTGAGTGTATTGAGTTTTTCGAACTTGTACTTGCATGTGGAAACGCGAGGTAAGAGAAAAATCTTGAAATTTTTTATAACAAGGGCAAAAAAGTAAAAATTTTAACGCTGGTATAAATGCAAATAAAACAGGGATGGAAAAGTAAAAAGGCATGTAATTTTGCGAATTCAAAAAAAAAAACATAAAAAGGGATTTCTAAAAAACTGGTCTAGAAATAACTTTAAAATAAGGAATATGGATGCAGAAGGGGCAAAGATTCAGAATTTTGCAAAGAAAACACAGTTCATATTTGTTTGTTTGAATAAAGTTTTCGCTGCTTCTTTAAAAAATTACATATGTCTACATATATTTTAGTTAAATTTTCAATTACTATGTTCAATTTCTTTTAAAATGCTGGCCTTAGTAACCCCCCGTTTCCAGATGCAAGTATAAGACAAAAAACACGAAGTCAATCCTTTGAGACGCCGTGCAATAAAGCCATAGGAAATAAAACCATATGGCTTTATTTCCATGTAAGAAGTGAAATAAAGCCTTACATGGCCTTATTTCCCATTTAAATTTTTTTCTTTTTATATAATTGCAATTTATTTAAAAATTTTTTTGTTGGTTTTTCTCTGGGTGTTTAAATAAAAAATATAAGGAAAACACTTTTGGACGCAAGGATTTTCTCCTCTATGGTATAACAGAGACCGGCTTCGCTAACTAAAGCTTCCCTTTATAGCCGACCTTCGGCCGGGCGCAAGGATTTTCTCCTCTATGGTAGAACAAGTACCGTCTTCGCTAACTTAAGCATCTCTACATAGCCGGGCTTCGGCCGGGCGCAAGGATTTTCTCCTCTATGTTATAACAGAGACCGGCTTCGCTAACTAAAGCATCTCTGCATAACCGGCCTTCGGCCGGGCGCAAGGATTTTCTCCTCAATGGTATAACAAAGGCCGGCTTCGCTAACTAAAGCTTCTCTGCATAGCCGGCCTTCGGCCGGGCGCAAGGATTTTCTCCTCTATGGTAGAACAAGTACCGGCTTCGCTAAAATCTGCCTTGTTTCCGAACGAAGGCCGACTATGCAGAGAAGCTTTAAGGCCCAACCAGAACATGAATGAGGGCGCTTAAGTCAACTTAAGTAGCTGTGCGAATACATATAAAACCTATATGGCAAGCTACAATGTACTTAATGATGCTTTTCGTCAAGTTTCGTCAAATGTCATTTGCTTAAGCAAAGTGCCAAACTGAACGCACATTCCGTACGAAAACAGCTGTGTATGTATAACAATAAAAAATAAAATAAATTTAAATGGACTTTTCATTATTTGAATTTATTTTCCATTTTTTTTAAGACACTCACATATTATCTATTTTTAAATTCTTTACAAATTAAATAGCATAAAATAAACAAATACACGGTTGGACTTTTTGGTGCTTTTAGTTTGAAGTACTCGTAAAAAACAAAATATTGCCCATATATGCAACAATGGTTAAATAGATATTAAGTACATTATGGCCACCTTAAAGTCTTTTTTTATTTGCTTATGCATTTGACAGACTTTTCGTTAATTTTTGACAGCTGCTTAAGCTAATACATGCATGTTCTGGTTGGGCCTTTACTTAGCGAAGTCAGTATTTGTTAAGCCGGCTATGCTTTGGAGTTTGTAAATATGTTGTGGCGGGGCCGCCGTGCCCATCGTGATCAACCGCCAGACGCGCTCCCCCCTTCAACCTACTGTGCCATATTTTTTCAACACTTGACAATGGCAAGTCACTCTTTTGACAATTTGTAACCATAACAATTATACTGTTATGGCGTTATTTCCTCTTTGGTTATAAAGCCAAAAGTGGTAATAAAGCCATATGGCTTTATTTCTCAATTCATTTACTGTTACGAAACCTCACTCAGGAAACGTGAATCTGCCTAACTAGCTCAAAACTAACGGGCGTGTCTTCTCAACCCTTCTTCACCTTTCCGGTTTCTCACAATAAAAAAAAATGTACAAACAAAAAAAAAACCAAAAGCCTATTTTCAAACAACAAAAATAACAATATACCGACCAAACACATTTCGAACCAAAAAAAACTACAGGAAAAGGTGTCTGTTTCCTGTCACGCCGCCCTTTCTTAATTCATTGGGAAATAAGGCCATATGGCTTTATTTCCTATGCCTTTATTGCACGGCGCCATCCTTTGATATAAAATTACTTTATCATTTGACATTAAACACAATTCTCAAACGTTTTTCAATTGTTTGATTTTAACATATTTTAACATATAATTATCAAATTGATAATGTTTGGAAAATAAACATCAATTTGATTTAGAATTGGTATCATATGTTAAATTCAAATCAAAAATAGACTTGGCAATACTAAAGCCAAAAAAATGTAAACATTGAAAATGGCGATTAAAGGCAAATGTCAAAGTATATTTACACAAGGTAGACTCGTGGGGCTGTTTGCCTCAGTAAGAATCCAAACGTCAAAAGTTGTTTATGTTTGTTTACATACATATGGCTAGTTGTTGTTTTTTTTTCAATTTGTGTTCTTATTTTGAAGGCAAAGTGTTTCTTTTTTTTGACATCCCGGTTCAAAATACAAAAACAATTTGGTCTGTTGTTTTTGTCTTGTTATACTTGTTGTAGCAACGAGTTTACCTTGCGTAAATATACTTGGCAAATGTCTACTTCGTGGTTAAATGTCTTTTACAAGTGAACGATTTATTTCTTGTAAAAAATAAAAATTATTTGTGAGTACATAATTACAATGATTAAGAAAACGAATAAAAAATAAAACGGGAAAGTGAAGAAATTATAAGTTTGTTGTATGATCGCGGTGCTACAATCCTCAAAATAAAATGGCTCCCTTTTATTTCGTTTTTGCAAGAATTAAAGGACGGAAAGAACATTATTTCATGTTTTGGCTATGGTGCCGAATGTTAATCTCACAGTGTATTTAAATTAATAATCAATTTAATTAAAAAAAATAAAATATTTTTATTTATGTTCCACATGGTATTAAAATCCACATTTGAAAAACATTTGAGATTTACGTTTGAAAGAAAGTTGCAAATAAAGGCATTTTTCAATTTGAAAATAATTTCCCCTTTTTGTTGAGAATGCTATGATTTTCAAATCATTATCAAACGTTTGTCGTTTGAGAAAACGTTTGATATCAAATCATTTTCAATTTGAAATTAAACCTCCGTGTTTGTTGGGAAGTTTGAAAAATTCAATCCACTAACATTTTCTCAATAAAATCATAACATTTTTCGTACTTGCAGTTTAACCCCAGGTCTACACTAAAGATAAATATCTCAGCAAGTTGGCAATAACGTCGGCAGAATAACAGAGCAATATTTCTTATTGCTAAGTTTATGTTAAAGGCATGGGAAAACGTATTTACGTTAACTCATAATTAGAAAAAATCAAGGAAGAAGGTGCAGTGTAAAAACTCACGCCATCTTGCAAAAAAAATTTTTAATAATATAAATTCTTTTTTATTCGACTTTATATTAATTTGTTTAATAAGAAAAATATTATGTTAATAAATATAATTTTTGCAATTTTTTCAATTAAAATTTGCTACCATTTCACATATTTAATTTCTTCCGCACACAATTTGCTTCCATATTTTTTCTTTTTTGATTCTTTTTTTCAATTGACAACTAAATTTGAAGTTGTATGTTAGCAATAATTGTCAACGAAAATGGACTAACAATTATTGCAACATAAATTGCCGGCAATAATTATGCACAAAAAATTGCTGTCCACATTAACCCTAGGTCTACACTAAAGATAATTATCTCAGCAAGTTGGCAATAACGTCGGCAGAATAGCAGAGCAATATTTCTTATTGCTCAGCTTATGTTAAAGGCATGGGAAAACGTATTTATGTTAACTCATAGTTTGAAAAAAATAAAGAAAGAAGGTGCAGTGTAAAAAATGGCGGTATCTTACAAGAATTATTATTATTATTTAATATAAATTCTTTCTTATTCGACTTTATTATTTAAATTTTTATTAATTTGTTTAAGCTTGAGGTAATTTTTAATACAAAAATATTAATTTTATTAATTTTTTTATTTTTGTTAATGTAAAATTATTATTTTTTTATAAAAAAGAACTCGAACTTAAACAAATTAATATTAATTTTAACAATAAAGATCGAATAAGGAAAAAATTATAATTTTTGCAATTTTATTTTAGTGTTTATATCATTTTTTAATTTAATTATTTTACTACAATTATAATTTGCTGCAATTTCAAAAACTTAATATCTTTCTCACACAATTTGCTTTTTTATTTTTCTTTTTTGCTACTTTCTTTCAACTGACAACCAAATTGACTTTTTTTGTAGCAATAATTGTCAACGAAAATGGACTAACAATTATTGCAACATAAATTGTTAGCAATAAATATGTACAAAAAATTTCTGTCTACATTAAAGATAACATAATTTTGACAATTACTGCAATATAGGTCGCAATAATTATCTCTGGTATAGACGGGCAGTAAAGATAACATAATTTTGACATTTACTGCAATATATGTCGCAATAATTATCTCTGGTATAGACGGGCAGTAACTTGCAACAGAATTTTTGACACTTGTCGCAAGACTAGTTTACACCAGGCTTGCCAGTTTAGCACTTTTTGTGCTAGATTTAACACATTATTTTTTAAATTGGCACTAAAAATTTCAAAAAAAGTGCTAAGTGCTAGTTTAGCACATTTAAATAATTATTTAGCATTTTTGAAATTGTAGCAAACTATAATTGTAGTAAAATAAAAAAGAACACAACTATACAACAACGCATCTTAAAGGTATTTTTAAACATACTTAAATTTCAGGCATTTATAAAAAAAAAATTTAAATCAAATTGTTCTTTTTAGTAATTTTATAATATTTTAAACACGGCAATACTGTAGTTACATATTTTTAAAAATAAACATAACTTTTTATAAAGAAATGTGCTGACCGAACGTAGGGCGAATTTGGTTGAGTAGGATTTCTCTCAGGGTTGGTCCGAAACCTTCTTTTCTATCTATCTTTTAATTCTGACTTGTGCTTTCGCTGTTTATTTCACCTACTTGCTATCTTTACATAGCTATCTCTAAATGAGGCGTCAAAATAGACCATACTGGTCTCTGGGTGATGAGAGTCTATAAATGCAACGTTTTGAAAATAAGAGCTAGAAGTTTAGTTGATGCCGACATTTTAAAAATAAACTTGCACTGTCCTGTGTAGCCAATTAAAAAAACTTTGTTTTTTTTTCTCCTGATTTTCGTAATTAATACGTATACACTACTTTGGAAACGTAGGGTAGGTAAGTGGTGGACATTGAAAAAAAATCGATTTTTTCGATGCAGTGCATCGCATACAGACATCGATATTTCACAAAATACATCGACTTAAGCATTTTAAATGTTAAAGCAAACACAAAATGCATTTGATTGCTGCAATTATCGAAGCACCGGCAATTTGGTATCAATCAGAACTGTAAATGAATCATTCATTTTTGAATTTATTCGTGAATCATTCATGCAGTGAATTAGCAAATTTTGAATTAATTCTTTTTACACAAAAATTAAATTGAATGAAATTTGCAGGGCAGTGGAGTCGTCCGACTCCCACTCCAAACGCTTAAATTTTTTATGCCGAAAAACTTTGGAGTCAGAGTAGCGAGTTTTTGTGGGTACTACGACTCCGACTCCTGCACAAAAACCTCAACTCCGACTCCACAGCCCTGGAAATTTGAATCAATTCAAACGAATTAGGCAGAAATTAATTTAAATTCGTTTCCAATTCAAATGAATCTGAAAAATGAATTGCAATTCATTTTGACAATTCCAAATGAATCTGTAAAATGAATTGCAATTCGTTTCCAATTCAAATGAATTTGTTAAAGTGAATTGCAATTCATTTTAAAGATTCATTTGAATTGAATTCATTTAAATGAATAAGAAAAAAGAATTTGCAATTCACTTCCAACTCATTTGAATTGAATTGATTGAAATTTGAATTGACTTTGCAAGTAAATCTACAGTAAGCATCACTGTCAGCAAGCTCGTTTTGTATATCACCTAGTAAAGTCCAAAGTGGGAAAATTTTGTTCATTTGCTAAAAGAAACTTAAATTTTTATTTTTTATCAAAAAGTGTGAAAATATTATTAAAGGTATGTTTAACAATCTTTTTTGTTTTAATAATCTCTTATTTTAATATTGTGGAAAATTACTTTTTTTTAAATTTGCAATCGAATTTTGAAGATTTTAGCAACTTTGAATCTTAACATAACATTTTTTGCTGTTAAAGCTGTGTTCGTTTACTCAAAATTCTTGCTACTTTTACTACAATTTGAAAATTTGTTGATTGCAACTCATTTAGATTTCATTCATTTGAATTTCTAATTCTTTTTATTCTTTTTGCTAATTCATAAGAATGAATTCAAAATCAATTAAAATAAATCTGTAAAATGAATTGCAAATAACTATAACAAATTCATTTTTCAAAATCATTTGAATTGGAAACGAATTGAAATTAATGTCTGCCTAATTCATTTGAATTGATTCATATTTAATTTAATACTTTTTTGCTGTGAAATGAATTAATTCAAAATTTAGCTAATTCGTAAGGAATTAAAATGAAAAATGAATGACTCATTTACAGCTCTGGGGTCTAATCACCGCATACGATATCGAGCAAAATTTATCGAAATGATTTATTTTGGTATCATGAATCTCGATATAGAATGAAATACAGTGGAATCTCCCATGAGCGGACACCGAAGGGACCGTTGAAATGTGTCCGCACAAGGGGGCTGTCCGGCCAAGAGAAAACTACAAATTTAAATCAACAAAACTTTGCCGTATATTGTTTGTTTTTATTTAAAGATACATACTTTTATTAAAAAAAATATAAAAAATAAACAATTCAATTGGGTTTAATAACAAAAAATCATTAAATGTAGTTATATGTATATGTAATAAAAGTTTAAAATGTTTTATGAGTACTATACATATTTAACATACCCACATTTAACTATGTTATGTGATGTAGTAAAAATGATAAACCGTGCCCTGTTGTTAAAGCGAACAAATTAAAAGAGTCTTGGCATGCTTATTTCTAAATTATGACATGAAAAATTCGGAAAAAAAATAAGCTGTGTCCGTCCAAGAGAATTTTTTTTATCTAGCGAATGTCCGCGTCCGCTCATGAGAAGCGTCCGTTCAAGGGAAAGCGACTGCAATGCTTTTCTTATGGAACGCTGCCGGGACCTAGCAACAATGTCCGTTTAATGGGGGTGTCCGCTTATGGGAAGTGTCCGTTAAGGGAGATTGCACTGTATATTGAATTTGAAATAATAGCATTCGATATCGAGTAACTCGACATTACATTTCTCGAGTTTTCATTCGATGCGTCAGTGTCTATCGTATGCAAAAACATTCCATATTTTATTCGATACGATAGTATGTTTATATTTTTACCGATATTTGTCGTAAATATTTCTAAGCAAAAATATTTGTTTATTTAAAATACAGAATAACAAATTCGTTAAAGTAACCGAAATTTCTCGTTACTTAACGATATCGGTAGTTAAATTCAAAAAGTTACAGAATTGAGGTACTGGTATCAATAAACAATTTTTCAAGGATAAAATTTAGTTTTAAAACCATGGTAGAACAATAAATTATTTTGACATTACATGGGTAAATTATAAAATCTCTCCCTAATGAACATACCTGGTACTTATTATACTATGGTTTTCAACAAGTTTTTTAATTTATTTTCCAAGCACCCACAATTATTTAAATTGTTTTTATGTTAACAAAGAAGATGTTTACTAATGATATCGTATTTAATAGCAAAAAACAATGTTTTGATTTTTTTTCGGGTTTATGAAAACGTAAGAAAGCTGAAGAAACAATCCAAAAAGGTACGAATTAAAAAATTTGAACATTTTTACTTTCGTACAAGTTCTGTTACATAACTGTACGTTTCTATTATCTTATACTTTGACTTCGAGTTGCTTATTATGAACTATATTATTGCAGGACCATTATCCTATTATGGATCCTATAAGTACACTTACTCTCCCGGACTTTTTCCATTTCTCTGTACGCATAAAATTTTTCTTTCACTATAGTGTATACATGGAATTTTTTTTTTTTTAATACGATTGATTTTTAACGCAACTTACAATCTAAAAAATCTACTCTGCAAAGTAAAGTATTAACATTTTAATTTTAGATATACTGCATATTTCACTAAATGCGAAAGACTCTTTCTTTCATGCAACTTTTTAGTTTAAAACAAACTCAAAAAATTTTGTGTTTGTTTCAACTGTATTTGTACGAAAGATAGCGTTCTTTCAACACCGTGAAATTGTCAGATTCTGTTTTTATTAACACACATATGTATAGCCGCTGTGTAAACATAAATTTGTAAATATATATTTTTATATAGTTTTTTGTATCGATTTTATTTATATGTAAATATTTCACATACATATTTTCTATTTTTTCAAAGTTATTTTAAATGTTATAAATGATTAGAGGTTGTTTAAATATTTTTTTTTGTTAATTTTTAGAATCAAAACAATACATTTTTAAAGTTTGGTAAATAAAATATGTATATGTCGGTATATGTTTATTTGTACGAAACATATTGAGCCATAACCGCAAAAATAGCTCAAGTAACATAATTTTCAATTTTCGTTTTTTTAATAAATTCATTAATTGGCCAAACTTGCATCATCTCCTAAAATTTAATGGCCATACAAGATACCGTTACGATTTTATAGCTAAAACAATTTTATTTTAAATGATATTGTTATTCGTGCTTAATACCAAATTTTTATTCTTGATAACAACACTGAAATTTATTGTTGATGGGATAAGCTATTCCTATGCGGATTTTACTGGTTGCTTAGGCCAGATCATCAGGAAACTTCATCCAAAAAGATTTTAGAGAACATGCTACTCTTCTCTCCCCTCTCACCAATAAACTCAGACTTTCTGAAAGAAAACTTTCATTGTGTAAATCAAGACATACTTAGCATAAAAAATCCCAAGCCCTTATTACGAATCTTTTCAAAACCCTTTGGCAGATTTGCTCTACCAATAGTCTAGTTTAATTTCGGGTTGCAAGTTTTGGGGCTGGCGGCGTAGTTAGAAAAGACTCGAATATTATCAATAACTTTAAAAATTGCTGACGGGGAAGGACCATTGATGCGCAAAATTTAAAGTGTGGTGGTATTGCTGCACATTTGTATTATTGAAGAGTGAGTTTACCCAGCAAACACAAAGTCAAGCGTTTGATAGATGATGCTGCATTATATTTTATAAATACAAAGTTTAAATCAGAGACCGTACGATTATGAGCCATATCATAAAAACTAGAATTAGTTATTTTTCAACTTCAATTTTTTACAAAGCAATTATTTAAAATTGAATGAAAGAAAATAATAATGTGTGTGAATTGGAAAAATTGTTCTATGGCGTGCTTATCAATGTTATGGACCTACGATCTTAAGGCCGTTTTAATGCTTTTTTGCAAGCTTAATACCATTTATACATATATAGCTGCATATATATGTATTTATGTGCATATGCATATATGTTGTTCTCAGAAGGTACTTAAAAATTAATGTGTTATTAAGAAGAGGAATATAGTAATTTTTGGACTTGATAATTATATATGAATGTGTAAATTTTTAATTTAAAGCTTTTTTAGGATATAATTACAATTTTAATCTCAATATTTAAATATATATATAATAAATTATTATGTATGTGTGTATAAAAATGTTGTATGTATGTATATTTATACTTATACAAAGGTGTAAAAATTAAATGCTATTTAATTTGGCTATGTTTTTAGTTAAATAAATAAGACATAAAACATTGTGTGAAATGGAAATAATTATGAATGTATAAAGCAAGTATGCATGTATATATATAAGAAATATTATCGATTTTTGTCTTAGGCGTTGAAAAATTAAATTGATTTTTGCCCTTGGTATTCAAACTTTATTGGTTCATGAATCCAGAAATATTTGTTAACCTTTTAGAAGGCAGCGAGAATAAAATTCGCGGTCAATTGCATCATTTGGAATGGAATGAGACCACTTTAGAATTAATGACAGAATGTCATCCGGCTTCATATATTCTAAAATAATCGATAAGAAGCAATTCCAAGTATAAAAGAAATGGCGATTTACATTTTCTACCGTAGTAACACATTCGCAGTTCACACAAGTTAAACGGCCTTGTTGTAAATCGACAAATTGTTCAAAGCATTTTGACCAGGAGGGAAGAGAAAACCCCTTGCCAACGTCCATCAGTAAGTCAGGTTGGCCGTAGTTCAAAACGATTGGTAAAACTTTGTCCATGTTGTATTCGGCCAAGTAAAGTTTAGCGAGGATATCGAAAAGAGCTGGAACTCGTGTCAACACATCAAAACATTTTATTTGTTCATTGCGAGACCAGTAGTAGCGCAACAGCACTGAACCCAATTCGTGGAACGAACACGAGTTATCGAATCTTAAAGGGAACATACAATTATCACAACGTACAACATCTTCTGTTGAATTTAAGAGTACGAATCCCTGCGTTATATAATCCCTAGAAGAGTCATCCATTTCCCAGATAAGCTCAGGATTTAAATAATGGAAATACATTTCATAACAGTGCCGCTGGGCCTGCTCCGGGTCATCACCATGTTCTATCATCACTTTAGACAATTTTTCCAAAAGTTGTATTAGCTCAGGTGCTGAATATTCATCAAACAGTGAGCGATAGCGGTTAACGAAATTAGTATTGCTAAACTTAGAACTTTTGCAAATTAAATATAAATTGTAAATAGTTTTCTCTTCAGCTGTAATGTGTTGACTAGATATCCCCGTAGATGTTTTTATTCCCCTCTTGCTATTTGATTGAGGGTTTAGCGATGATGACGAAGTCTTCTTCGCACGACATACAATTTCCTCGTCGTTTTCATAAATTGCTTTAATATCCTTAAAGGGTAGAGATCTCTCGTTTGCTGGTATTAAGTCTCTTACTAGTTTTTGTTGCTCCTCTGCGAAGATATTAAATTTATATTTAATTATATTTTTTCCAAATTTTCCCGTAACAGTCAGCAGAGTGTCCTTGAGATGTTTTTCGCCTTTTTGTGGTTTTAAATTTTCACAAAAAGAATTTTCTAAAACATAAACTCCTTGAGGTGAACTCTCTCCTGACGACTTTTGAATTTGTGCTTGTGCTGCTACTGCTCCGAGACTACAGCTTCTATCGACCGTTCCTGAACTGCCGCCAGAGCTGTTATTGTCACCATTTGATTCGCACTGAGCAATGGCGTCAAATATAACGGAGAGGTCATTTAACAACTCGTATTGTTGACGAACCATTAAAAAGTTTTTTATTTCATTCAGCTGTGATAATTCGTAGTCTTCTCTTGCCTTATCAGCAAAATACTTAACATTCTTTCGCATTAGCCAAGCACATTCTAGCAGTTTTCCTTGCCTTACTAGAGTGGAGGCTTGCGACTGCAACGAATGTAGTTGCAATGAGTATAAAGATCCAGTTTGTGTAAAGACAATGACTTCACCGTTGCAAACTTTACAGTCTACAATACGTTCAAATTGATTACACCAAAGAATCACTGAGGAGTTGCGAACATCGAATATATACAGACCCAACTCTGTATATGTTAACAAGAAGTCATGCGTTAATTTCTGTAACTTAGCAAACTGTAGATTTTGTGGTTGATAATCCAACATTTCATCGTTGCCATCATTGTCCACAGACAAATTATCATTGCCGTTATCTTGATCTCTCTGAATTTTAACTGGTGGACACGCTAAGGCAAATTTAAATTGATGTGTTTGAATAACATCACCTTCAAAATCGACTTCCCATACACGTGATCCAGGTCGAGCACAAAATATTCTTGATGGTTGTTGCGCTTCATTGGTGGAAATTGAAAAGCATGCTCCGTAAGCTCCATCGCGAGGTTTATTTCCAATCTGATTTTGTATCCAATTAAAATAAATTAAAAGAAATCTCATAATTAAAAATTAAGGAGCGCTAACACTATGAATATTCATACAAACCTGTTTATATTCCTCATATTCTGTATTGCATAAAATACATTTCGAGCAATTTGAAACCAAAAGCAGAGATTCAAAATCATCTATTTGTACGATAGGAGATTCCAAAAAGAGTATCGGGTGAATAGACATATTAATAAGGCTTGTACCCTGAAACGGTAAATTAATTCAAAAATACCACAAAACTACTATTATTTACAACAAAATCTATATTTTAAAATTTTCTACCATTCTGCATTTACAGAACATAAAAATTTTGCCTCGTTCAATTTTTATTGTAGAAAAAATAAGCAAAAATTAAAAAAAAATTATAAGTTCGTATTTGAAAAATTGAATTTGTAATGCTATGAATACAAAGCCATCGAACAAAATGGCAATGTTGCTTTAAGATACGTTTAGAAAATTTAATGAGTTTTCTAATGAATGTAATAAGGTTCAAATCCTTCAAGAACTGCTTGAGTTAGAGGAAAAACGATTTGAGAGACCACTTCCCGTTCATCAATATTTAAGTGTTATATAGCAAAATTCTTGGTTTTTAAAGAAGATAAAGAAAAATCGATGTTCATGAAGGAATTTCGGTATGGAACTAAAATCGCTCCTTCTCTTCACTAGGAAGACGAGGTGGTTGGACTTTGCAGTGACGCCATCTGAGTAACTGCTCTAAGGGATGGGCATTGGCGCAGGGTATCACAAAGGGACCAATAAAGGACCCAAGTGAGCTGTCTTTTGATGGATGCCCATGGAACCTAACCTAACCTAACCTAAGGAATTTCGAAAAAAATGAAGAGTGAGACGGTCTAATGCATATATAGCGAAAATGGGATATTAGATTAAATGTAACAACAATAAAAAATCTTTAAAGTGCTCGTTGTTTTTAAATCAAACAGATGTACTCAAAACATATTAAACTACAGTTAGACTTTAATTCATTACTAATTTTTTAATTCAGGAGTAATTGGGGATATATACCTACGGCCTATTTATAAAAAAATAAAACAGGTTAATAAAAACTTTACGAAACGGATTTTGTATGAATTATAAAAAAAATTTTTAATAAATACATACATGCGGTAATCCGTATAATTCGCTATTCCGGATTGGGGTCTGCAATCAATTATCCGGATTATCGAATTTTTACGTATATTTAAGAGGCGAGAAAAATGAAGTTAGTTTGTTTACTTATACAAAAGAATATGAAAATATTAAAACCTAAAAATATCTAAAAAAATAAAATAAAAAAAATCTATAATGAGTTAATTTTCCAAAATATGGTATCAAACAAAAAAAAATGATTTAAAATCAGATAGGTACCAAGGTATATTTACACAAGGTACCCTCATTTGGGAGTGTAGACATGCTGCTCTATAAAAATAACCGTGTGGAACGGAATTGTCAAAATTGTCTTCATATAAATTTAACGCACACATGTACAAATTTTCGCTCATATACACGAAATTTGACATTGGTGTTCCAACTTAGGTAAACAGCTGACAAACATATGGGCCAACGAGTTTACCTTGTGTAAATTTACCTTGATAGGTACTAATTATTGCCGTAATTTTTGTAATTTTAATGATATATGTACATATAACAAAGTCCTTGCAAAACACCTCCAAAATCTCGAGTTACGGATAAAACCCCGGTTTTTCATACCTTCTGCGCTTATATGCTAGTAACTTTGTTGAATATCAACCGATTTTAAATTTCTCAGCGGATTTTGAAAGAACAACTTTCGAAAATGTGAACATGATATTTAAGTAATATTGAGGGAACTATGCGTATTTCTCCAGCAAACTAAATGTTTCTGTATTTTTTAACTTTGGAGATGTTTTTGCACATTAAGTAATCACTCTTATTGTGCTTGGCGTATTTACATAAAATACGCCTACGACTGATTGGTAATAGATTAAAGAGAATGTGAACTTATTTCCTTTAATCTTTTACCAAACAATCGTAGGCGTATTTTAAATACGTCAAACACAATAAAAGGGATTATTTTTATGGTATACGAAACACTGGCTTCGATAACTAATGCTTAAATTTTTAAAGAAATATAAGTAAATTTTTCAAGATTATTTAAATATCATGTTTCCATAAAAATAGCGCCGCAGGAGAAAAATAATTTTCAAAAAATCGCGTGAATTTGCATACACATATTTTCAAATGAAATGCTAAAAACATAAATTTAATGGATTAATGTGAAATGTACATACATATCGTACTTGATCCTCTTAAGGCCGTCGCAAAATTTACACATTTTCACTATTTGCAGGAAAATTATAAAATTATAATTATATATTACCCACTGTTAAAATCTTAGTTTAATTTCTCTAGTAAAAAAAATGCCGGTGTATCCCCCTTTGTGATACATATGTATAAGGAATAAGTTTGCAAATAAATCTTAAACGATTTTGAGGTTCGATTAATCGATTTCAAAAACCGAAATAAAAAAAGTCGATCGAAAAATCGAAAATCGATTTTGGAATCCATTTACCATTCCCTAAACTCGGGATACCTACATTGGTTTCCGGGATACCTACATTGGTTTCCGCCAAATAAATTGAAAATGTTGTTTTCAATTTATTTTCAACCATCAAATATATGTCATTTGGGAAAGGGTTTGATTAGAAATCAATTATTCGTGTTTGTTTGGGACAATATTTAACTACATTTTGTAAAGAAACTTATGGAATTTTTGCAAACCAACACATTTATTTATTTTAAATTTTTGCCAGCTCAAACCTATCATTTGACCTACTATACAATAATTAATATTTTTCAGTTTGTAAAATACAAAAATAAAACTTACGATAAATGTTGATAACAAAACCAAGTTAACCTGCCCTTTTGAATCGCCATAGTAAAACTGTTTTTCGTCTTGTGTCCAGTGCATGCAGGTGACCTGAACAGATTGGTCACTGCATAGATTTGTAAAAATGACTTGCGGCGCAGCTTGTGCCGACAAGTTAACAGCGTACACACAAACGACTGAACGCTGTGTCGAAAACCCAACATATTTCTCATTTGCCGATATCGATAAATGATTCACTGCTCCGTGTTTACTAGGAATGAGGTGTAAAAATTTGCCATGTCTGTTAAAAAGATATAGAGATCCTGATGTTGCACCAAGAACAATATAGTTATCTGATATATCAAAGCATGTGTACTGCAAAAAGACAATATTTTAAACAATATAGATTGTCGTATTGACTAGCCATTGACATTACCTTGATGCGGTTGCTATGCTTTAAAGGTTGATGAATGGCTAAAGAATAATCGATAAAATTTGTTAAACAATATAAATTCATCATGAATTTGTCACGGTAATTTTGAAAACGGTATCATTAATTGTTTCTCAAACTATTCTAATAAAACTATTGCGTAAAATTGCGTTTTCCTCATTTTTTATTCAGAAATTTTCCAATTTTTCCACAGGAGATAAACAAATACAATAAAAAAAAATTACAACAGAGCTGTTACATTTACGGCTGCCAGATTTAACGATTTTTAGGTTAAAAAATAGACTTGACGATTTAAAGATTTACACGGCGCTTAGTGCTGGTTCACACACGTCAAGTTTGACTCGTCAAGTCGAGCATTTAGGAGAGAAGGGAAAAGAGAAGGCCATTTCTTTTCCCCTCTTAACTAAAAACTCAAGACTTGACGAGACAAACTTGACGTGTGTGAACCGGAACTTTCATTTGCCATTACTGTGCAACACAGTACCCTACAAGAAATTAATGAGCGATTATCATTTTCTCAACGCCAACGTGAAAAATATGATGATTCCCCTACAAGAAATGAATGAGCGAGTAGTCATATTTTTCATTTTGGTGTTAAGAAAATGATAGAAAGAAATGACCGAATGTGACCGTAAACTTGATTTCGGTCATTTTTTTCTATCATTTTCTTAACACCAAGATGAAAAATGTGGCTACTCGCTCATTAATTTCTTGTAGGGTCGTTTATTCATTTCTTGTAGGGTTGCAATACATATATTTACACAGCGTTTACAATAGACAGTACTGTCAAGACTGTATAAAAATACATTTTAGATGCCAAAAACAACACTAACTGCATTCGTGACGTAAGCACTAGACGGTACTTAAGACAGTTTATTTTTATAAAAAAGTCAAACGTGAATGTTGTTGTGCAAGCCTTGCTAAACGTGGTTTATATGAACTTAATAAATTTAAAAATATCTTAAAATAACTATATTATGTGAACAAATATAACACTTAACTAAAACATAAAAATATCAAAGCAGAAAATATTTATTTTTTTTGCGAACAAAACTTCAAATTACTGTTAGCATGATTTCACACTGTCAATTTTACTGTCTGCAAAATTTTCTAGACAGTAGACAAGACAGTTGGAAAGTGTACATCTATATGAAAAAGTTTGCATGTATTGCTACTGTCTTGCCAGTACTAGCAAATGTAAACGCCATGTTAGTTGACTTTTAGCTAACTTATTTACAACTGACTTCTAACTGCCCGTCTACAACTGACTTGATGTTATAAATGCGTTGTTAAAACGTTTGCATTAACAACCGTGTTATAACATGAGAAAACTTCTAACATGATGAGTTTATACTTTACACAAACATCATATAAGTGTTAATGTTAATCATTTCATGTCAGTTGTAGACTGCATGTAAGCTAACTCATAATTGGTACAGATTTGTGTCAGTTGTTTTTTTGTACAACTACCTTCTTCTCGATAAGTATTGAACTAGCTTTTGGCTAACTCTAAACTGATGCAAATATAAATATGTACAACGTTGTTCATAAACTTTGGTAAAAAAATACGTTTGCCTTGATTTTTGCACTTTTCAAAAGTTAAATAAGAAGCAAAGCAGAATTATTATGAAAACCATATCAGGTTTTTCTGTTGACAGAAAGGCAATACAAAAAAAATGAAAGAAAACATATGTGTAACGGCTAGTGATATAATAATATTAACATTTTCTGGCTCTCTGGGAGGAGTGAGTGTGGTTAATTTTATGTTTTTATTTTTGGAAAATTATCGAAGTTAAATTAGGTAAGCTGTCGTCATTTATTGTTAAAGAAATCATTTAAAAAGAAAACTTTATATACTCTTTTTAGTTTATTTAAATAAAATTTACTTTTTAATTTCATATAACATTTTATTATCTTGATCACTAGGGTTGGCATCCCCATCGATTTTCCAAATGTAAAATATTTTCAGCTAATGGTAGCAAGTCATCTGCTCTAAGATTCTATCTTAATTTTCTCCTTTATTTATTTAGGACTTAAAGGCTTAAAGGACTTAGTCAATTTCCTCTAAAGCTTAAGCCTGTTAAAATATACATACATATTTACTCAAAAATTCAGCGATTTTTAGATGCGTACAGCGGAAATCTAGCGATTTTGGCTCAACAAGATGCAAGATATAGTTATACCTACCCCCGTTTCCACATACAAGTGCTGGTTCGAAAAACTCGGTTAAGTATTGTTTTGAACAGACAAGCAAAAAGTAAACTCCCATAAAAACCTCCTATATTTCCCCCTACGAATTTGAACCCCTAAATTTGCCTCTAAATTAAATTGACAACTTTCAAAAGCAAAGACACAGCATGCGATTTTGATTTTTTAGCTTATTAAAAGCAGAAGAAAACGTAGCATACGACTGCCGATTGTTTTATAAGTTTTAGCAGAATCAATGTTTGATTTCAAAAACAGAGAAAAGAAAAAGCATTGAAAATTTAAAATTTTGCGACTTTTCAACTATTGACTTAAGTTTTTAAACACTGCTGACACATATATAGGTATGCTGGTTTAAGCACATTTTAACTAAAAAGAGAGTTTAACTTGCACTGATTTATTAGCCCTTAGCGCTAGTTCAGACGTGCCAGGTTTAGCTTAATAAAATTTCTTTAGTTTTTTTTTTAACATGGGTGTACGTTCATACGCCATCAGTTTGTGTCTTAAATTTTCTACCTTACTTAATATGGTTACATTAAAAGTCAGAATGTACTAATAAAGTGGCCTCACAAGCGCAGCAGTTTGCCGGGATTTTCTTCGTGGTGTGACGTTTAGTGTCTTATTTTTTGTTTATTTACATTTTTTAATAAGGCATTTTGACATTTGCCATCTCAATTCTAGCAACAAAATGCCTGTTGTTTTTTCTATTGTTGCATTGTTTAGTACTGAGGTCACTTTATTAATACAGTTTGATTACAAGCAGGGTTGTTAGGCTTTTTTATTTATTTATTTTTACATTACCAATAACCTAGCCTTTAAAGGCCATAGTCGGTTACAAATTTCTACTAACAATTCGTCAGCTCATTACCATGATATGCTCCAAACCAATACTGAGCTGACGAATTGTAAACAAAAATAAATATATGAAAGTATGCATGTGTATGTATATAAAAATTAACGATTTCTTTAAAAATCGTCAAAAGTTTTAACAAAATTCGTCAAAATCGTCACGACAAATCGTCAAATATTTAAATTTTACAAATTACGGCTATTTTCACCAAGTTCGGTTAAAACTAACTTTCAATTAAAGTTCCGGTTACCAATATGTTTTGACAGCTATAACCGATAGTTAATTATAACCGAACTTGGTGAAAATGGCCGTTAGTCCCAATTCACACTATACGACTTTTGTCGTTGCGATTATTGTCGTTTCCTCTTTGAAGTCGGTCTGATGTTTACATTGTACGATTTTTGTCGTTACGACTTTTTCTTTTGCAACCGATCTTCAATACATTTTTCGTCAAATGAGAGAGCAATGAGAGAACGAATGAGCGAACAAAATAAATCGAAGAGTACACTCGCTTGTGTACCCCAAGGCCTATCCAAGGTATATTTACACAACGTAAACTCGTTGGCCCATATGTTTGTCAGCTGTTTACCTAAGTTGGAACACCAATGTCAAATTTCGTGTATATGAACCAAAATTTGCACATGTGTGCGTTAAATTTATATGAAGACAATTTTGACAATTCGGTTCCACTCGGTTATTTTTATAGAGTAGCATGTCTACACTCCAACATGAGTCTACCTTGTGTAAATATACCTTGGGCCTATCCAATAGGTCTGCTTACTTCTACAACAATACCAGAACACAAAAAACAACAGGCATTTTGCTTGTGTAAAATTCACCGCCGTTGTCAAAATCTTACTACTACATAGGCGAAACAAAAGGAAAAATGTGTTTTGTGTGCATGTATGTGTTGCAAAAAACAAAAAACGTAAACAAAAATATACATGTATAAGAAAAATGCAAACAACTTTTGTCATTGTTGAGGAATAAACCAAATTAACATCTGTCTTCTTGCGCAGACCTATTGGATAGACCTTGGTGTACCCCTTTTAATTCCTCTCTCCCCTCTCGACCATAACATGTAGTCTACAACAGACATGAAATGCTTAACATTAACACTAACATGATGTTAGTGTTAAGTATAGACTCATCATGTTAGAGTTTTTCTCATGTTTTAACACGGCTGTTAAGCCATGTGTTTTAACAACTCTTTTATAACATAAAATGACGTTTAAGCTTGACAGAAGTCATTTTGTTGCTTTTTTTCATTTCACACACACTATTGTTTGGAGTATGCTTCGACGACAATCAAAAAATAATGAAATTTCTTAACATTAACATGAGTACTATACTCCACCATTAACATATTAAAAATTCAACATGGAGTCTTAACATCATGTTTTAACAGCATTTCATGTCAGTTGTAGACTCGGTGTAAGGTAAGAATCGCAACCACAAAAATTGTATAATGTTTGTTACAGATTTTATTGCCTTAATTTAAATACTAGTTGTTTATTATTCTTACTTTGATCTCACATAATTTTATGATATGTTAGCTATTTTTTTCATGAAATTTTTTTTTTCTTTTGTTTTATTAAATTAAATCATTGTGAATTATAATGAAATTTTTTTTCTGCTTTGCTTTTCCCCCCTGTATACTCACATCCTATTATTATTTTGATGTCTTTTAGTGACAATCTTGGTCCTATAGTTAGGGATAGTGCATACCTGAGTAATGTCTTACTACCGTTTGAAAGTCTTTATAAAATTGCACATCTTAATTGTCGTAGTTTAACACCTAGGACGAATTCTGTTAAGCTTGATGAGCTCAAGTCTGTTATAGGTGATTGTGTGTTCGATGTACTAGCAGTTACCGAAACTTTGCTAAATGATCATGTCTCTGATTGTTCTGTGGGTATATCGGAATATAAGTTTTGCCGTAATGATAGGCCCTCCAGGGGTGGTGGTGTTGGGATCTATATATCTAGGAAACTGAAGTACAGAGTTGTTTCCAAGGTTCAAGACTTAGGCTGTGAGTCGCTTTTTGTTGAATTTGTGTCTGGTAGTACTACATTTTTATTTGGAACTGTCTATCTCCCTAATGGCTGATTAGATATTTTTGAGAGGCTTCATTTTGACTTGTTCTCCCGATATGCTAATATTATAATTGTAGGTGATTTTAATTGCAATTTATTTTTGCCTTTGAAATCTGATCTTGTTCGTTCTTTTTGCTTGAGGTATAATTTGTCGATAACCCATAATGTTTTGCCGACACATTTTGACTTGAGAACTGTATCTACGTCACTCATAGATTTCTTTTTGGTTAGCAATTCATTGACTACCAGCTATTGTCACCAAGTACAATGTCCATCCATGTCGGATCACTCGCATATTGTTGCTTGTTTTGCCATCAACGTTGACTATACCGATGTGTTTTTCGAATATCGGGATTTCAATAACATAGATTGGGGGGGTTTATTCTCATTTTTAAGTGATTATGATATGTCACAGATTTTGAATACTGCTGATATTGACCTTAAGTGTACCCTTTTTAGTTCGCTCTTGAATGACCTGTTTCAATTTGTCCCTACTGTAAGAAAAAAATTGTGCAAGGGCATTGATGCCTGAATGAAGTTGAATACTGTTATTCGTATGAGGTCGTTGCGTGATCTGTCTTTTTCGGTAGCTCCTTTTCCTTCTCCTGTGTTAATACAATGGAACTTTTTGATGCCGTGAATAAAGGAAAGTCTCAATCTTGACTACATCTTCTTTTCCATCAGCGTGGAAAATTGCACGTATTGTTCCTATTCCGAAGACAAGAGTTGCTAACTTCCCGGATGATCTTAGACCTATCTCTATACTCCCTGCATTATCTAAGGTTGTTGAGCATATATTGAAGGACCAAATGTTAAACTATGTTTCTAATAAAATTTCTGAATCACAATATGCTTTTCGTAATGGGTTAAATACAACTTCCCTGTTGTTGAGCCTAACTGACTCGATAAGAGGTAATATCAATGAGGATCAATTGAGTGTTTTAATATCCATGGATCTCTCAAAGGCGTTTAATTCTATTAATTTTTCTAGATTGATTTCTAAACTCTCAGACGAGATCCAATTTTCAAGTTCTGCTTGTAGGCTTTTAATGTCCGACTTATCTGGTAGATTCCAGTTTGTCGTCTTGAATGATGTTGCATCGGATGTACTTCTTCTCTCCTGCGGTGTGCCGCAAGGCTCTGTTTTAGGTCCCCTGTTGTTCATCCTTTACATAAACGAACTCTCGAATGTTGTTGATCCCCTGAGCTGTAATTCTTATTTTTAGTGGTGATATAGGGTCTGTTGATATCTTTGAACGCAACATTAATTCATGCCTAGCGCGTGTCTCGCAGTGAACCAGAGTAAACTTTTTGACGGTCAATACGTCAAAAACTAAGGCTTTAATGTTCGGCCCTACACCCCGTTTCTTTACCCAGTTAGTAATCCTTCTTGATGATAATGTGATTCAATTTGTTGATCGCCACAAGTGCTTGGGTTTGGTTCTAGATAAAAGGCTCCCGTTTAATTATCACATTGATGCCCTATATGGTAGAATATTTAGCACGTTGCGTAAGTTCTACTGCTCTAGTATATTTCTTGCTTTGCATGCTAGGAAGAGATTAGCGCATGCCATGTTGATGTCGCAAATTATTTATGGTTTTGAAGTTACGACGGGTACCGTTGGTATCCTACTTACTAGACTAAAGCGCTTAGTAAATGCCATTACCAGATTTGTTTACAAAGTTCGACGCGGGGACCATATTTCTGGCTTTGTGAAAGATTTCCTTGGATGTGATTTTGATAATTATGTGCAAGTTCGGAACTTGTGTACATTTCATAAGGTGGTAAAAAGTGGTAGACCTGTTGTACTTTGCAACTCCTTTCTTTTTTCGCCTAGAAACAGAAATTCTCATCTTAATTTTCCAAGAATATTTAGGTCTGATTTTTCCAGATATTTTCTAGTTAGGGTTACCACCTATTGGAATGGACTGCCATTAGAGCTGCATATATTTACGCACTCAAACAATGTCTTTAAGCTAAAACTTGTTAAACATTTCTCCTCCTAAATGTTCTTACTTATTGTATAGTATTTGATGTTTTTACTTTACTTGGGTGCGCTCTTCCCTAACTGGGCCGTGTACTTAATTTGTGTTATCTATTTACTATTTATATCTAATGATAGGATGTGTGTTATGCCTGAGGGCGAGTATTAGGTTGTATAATTAGACAAGTTATAGATAAAATAGTTTTTTTTTATGTACATATGCATAACATCTTGAGTTGATAGCAAACCAGTTTTTTTTTAAACAGAAAACAGTGAAAAATCTTTTCTTTTTTTTAAATTATAAATAAACCATGATTTAGAAAGTGCTTCGTTGTAATACAATATTTTAAAAACGTAATAAATAAATTTTCTTTGCTTTTTTTTGAATGGAAATTTTTTCTTGAACTTTTAAATTGACTCAAGATGTTATGATAAAACGACACAAATATGTAAATATGTATGTAGGTATAAAGAATAAAAATGTTTTTGTCTTTTAGCTTTTGATTACTTAGGTATTAAGACTGTGTAATATATTTTTAACGGCCCACATGGGCTTTGTATTACCTAACTGATGAATAAATAAATAAATAAATGGGCACTTAAAGACTGTTTATTGCATTGATTGGTTCAAAAATATAAATTTTTAGCAAGAAATTCTATTTATGATGAAGAACATAATTATTTGAGATAAATGTACATATGATTAAATTATTTAAATATTGTTTGATTTTAATTAATTTGCTTTATATATATTAAACTGTAATTAGTTATTAAGTTGTTCATTAATTAATGATTTATAATTATACAGATTCTCAGTTCCATACTGCAAAATAAGACTCGTAAGTCTTGTGTATGGAGCAGTTCAATTAAATAAATAAATAAAAAATAAAAGTGATATGGTTCAGTTTTATTATATTTAGTTCAGCAATTGGGCTGAAATATATTTATCATTTGAAAAGAAATTACACATAAGAAAGAATATATTTTCATAAAAACAAAACAAACATTTATTTATTTCATTTAGCCATATTCACAAAAACATTAAAAAAAAGTTTAATTTGCTATTAACTCGAGCTATCTTTAAATTTTTTAATTTTTAGCGTTATCACTACTGCAAATTGGTTTTACTCTTGAAGGTGCTAAACCAAGGGTTCTGTCTATACAACAGTCTTTTTAACCGACTTGAAAAGTTTTATTACGCCCAATTTTAGTTCCAAACTAATGTATTTTCTTTTCTTTGCACTAAGTTTTCCACACAACTTCTTATTAAGAACTAACTTCTTACTTCCTAACACAAAACTGTACTTAGAATAACTTACCTAACAGAATTAAATGGGAATTCGCCTTTTTAAACGCAAATAGAAAAATTCTTCTTCAATCGTATGTAGCGACGCAAATCGAAATCATAAAATAAAAACGCAAAGCGGATTTAACAAATTTTTAAAAAGCGGACCAAATAGGAACGAAGTGTATAATTTTTGCAGTATCGATGGCATTCATATAATTGCAGAGTTTGGTTTACCAATGCTTCTAATGAAAGCCACCTGCTTTGTGATGGGGGAAGATTTTTTTTTGTTAAATTACCAATAATTTTTGTATTGAAAAAAATTGATTTTTACGTTTTGGACTGTTCCCAATATAATTGTAAATATTTCTTGTAAGTATTTTATTGATGCCAGAAAATCTTCATTACGCTATTACTTTTAGTTAAAAAATCGTCGTTTTACTGTATTTTCTCAAAAATCGTCAAAATGTAAAACATTTGTCAAATCTAACAACCCTGATTACAAGTCAAAGCATTGCCAAAATAATATGTCGACCGAAGTGGCAACTGCATTCAATGGACTGCGCATTCGAGCTGGCATTACTACGGAAAAACGAAACAAAGCAAGTGTCAAAAATATATAATAAGAATAGGCAAATGCCAAAAAAGATTTATTTATTCCAAGTTGCCATTCCAAGTTGTTTTTGCCCGAATATAATTATTTATGTTTCACAGAATTTTCACAAATTTCTGACAAAAAGGGTTAAATAATACAAAAGAATTTAATGAATAAAAGCAGTATGTAAACGCAAATAATAATAAATTGAAGAACAGTATATACATTACGTTGAGTATATTTACAAACATATGTCAGACACATATAAGCATATGGGGATAATGGGTATTTTTTAGATTTAATCGACATGTTGTAAAACGCCCGCACTTAAATCTTCTGGCAGCCCTTTGATCAAGTTAGTTTCTTGCAGGATTCAACCGTTTTCACAAAATAGAAAAGAAAATTAATTTGGTGCGTCGAAAGCAATTAAAATATCTTGTTTTTTTTAAATACAATGTAAATTTTTATTCAATTCTTAAAAGTACTACTGCATTAATTAAAGCAAAATGCGGTTGTCATTCCAATTTTGATACTTAAAATTATTATCATAACATTCGTAATTTTTCATTGCAACTAATTGTCTCCTTGCTCTTGCCACCCAACAAAGAAACTATTGTTTTATGCTCGTAAAAATCTAAGTGATTTTATTTCATTCTGGAGGGCAGTGCAAAAATAAATTTTATAATTTAAAACCTTTGGTAAAACATAGTGAAAAACTATTTGTAACAGTTGCATTATCGATTTGCCAAAACGGGAGCAAGGAATTCAAATTGTGATAAACAAATTAAATTGTTCTGTAACAAAATTAGTGTCCGCTAGTCACATCCATAGATTTTTGCTTTTGTTGATTCGAATGAGATGGTGGTTTTATTTTCCGGTTCAAACTTGCGGAATTAATCGCAAGAAAGGATAATTTTTATAAGCATTAACAAGAGGGAGGTGGTTTGAAATTAAAACAAGTTTTTCAATTCTCTTGAACAAAACAATAAAGTTAGGGCTTTTGCGCTAGCAAAAAGTAAGACCGCAATCTTGAGAAGATAAATATCAATCAATAGCGTCATGGCTGAACGCCCAAAAAGTTTATTTGCTAGTAAGTACTAACTTCTTAATTTGTTTAAATTGTTTTGAGAGTTTAATTTATTCTTAGCTCGGCCTCGTGTCCCTCCAAATGAACTTAATTTAAATCCACTGCCAGGACGACATGGTCCATCTTCGCAATCGTCAAATTCATCTGGATCAGCGTCCTCAGCAAATAGTATTCCACCGGCCGGTCTTCCGATGAACATACCTACGGAACGCACACGGGAACGTATACGACAACAGGCATGTGGCAAACTTCAACTTGGACCGGGTCCTCATGATGTGTATCAGTTTACATCAGATGACTTGGAAGATCTGGGCGAAATTGGTCGAGGTGCGTTTGGGGCTGTCAATAAGATGGTGTTTAAAAAAAATGACATGGTTATGGCTGTGAAACGTATCAGATCAACTGTAGATGAGAAAGAACAAAAGCAACTGCTTATGGATCTCGAAGTAGTCATGAAATCAAATGACTGCAATTTTATTGTTCAATTCTATGGCGCTCTTTTTAAAGAAGGTGATTGTTGGATCTGTATGGAATTAATGGATACTTCATTAGATAAATTTTATAAATATATATTTGAACACAAAAAACAAAGAGTGCCGGAATCGATTTTAGCCAAAATAACGGTGGCCACCGTTCAGGCTTTAAATTATCTAAAAGAACATTTAAAAATCATACATCGCGATGTAAAGCCTAGTAACATTTTGCTTCATAAACGTGGAGATATTAAACTGTGTGATTTCGGAATATCAGGGCAGTTGGTCGATTCAATAGCCAAGACTAAAGATGCCGGGTGCAGGCCGTATATGGCTGTAAGTAATCATATTTTTATTTTATTTATTTTCACATTACCTATAACCTAGCATTTAAAGGCCACAATCGGTTACAAATTTCTACTAACAATTGTAAATAAAATTAATATATGAAAGTATGTACATATGTATATGTATATAAAAATTCAAATATATTAAAGTTAAAATATAATTACAAAAATATTTAATAAGATTTTTTTTTTTATGTAAAATTTTGCAGCCCGAAAGAATTGATCCCGAACGTGCGAAGGGATACGACGTGAGAAGCGATGTTTGGTCACTAGGAATAACTCTTATGGAAGTAGCCACCGGTACATTTCCATATCGAAGATGGGATTCTGTTTTTGAACAATTATGCCAAGTTCGTAAATAAATGTTTATCATTCTGGTTTTATATTAACAAAATATTTTATATGCTTTTAGGTAGTTCAAGGAGATCCACCACGACTTCAACAAGGACAGGAATTTTCCACCGAATTCGTAGAATTTGTAAATACATGGTAAGCACTATAAACAGCATGTTAGACCAATGATAAAATATATCAGATTGGTACTCGCAATCACTTATTGCCAACATCGGATAACTGTTGTAGGTATTTCTGTTTTGAAAAATATTGATAAAACCATTCTTTTCTTTTGAAAACTCTACCACAAATTTAATTCTCATTAAGTAATTGTCAAAGAGTACTAGAGTTTTGAAGATATTTCTAAGATTATTTTTTATGTGTTAATATTAGGTTTTTCATTTAATTCTTAACCGTTTTGCTTTGCACCATAGCACTGGGGGGTCAAGTTCCAAAACATCGGTTGTAAAGCAAATCGTTTTTTTTCAGCATTCTATAATGCAATGTAGAATTTTTCAAAGTTATCGATTTGTACAGAGTAAGCAAACTGGACTTCGTTAAACTTGATGATACATTTTTGACTTTGAATGCAAAGTATTATGATGTTTTGGAACACATCAAGGTACATTTCGGTCAAAACTAATTTTTTTATTTTATTTATTTAATTGAGCCCTTGGGCCATATACGATTAATATACAGGGGTGTGCTGGAAAACGCAAAACGCAACAATTTTAAACGTCGTTTTTTAATAAGATTTCTGTTATAAAAGAATTTAATGACAAATATTAAACAAATATTTCCCTATTAAACAGGATTTTAATCCAAAAATTATAAGAATTAGGTTAAAAGTTTATTAAAAACAACTTCCAAATTCATGCGTTTTGCGTTTGCGATTTCCAGCACACCCCTGATAGTTATTTGCATAATGTACATATTTCTTAAATTACGATTAACCTTATAAGGGAATCAATGTAAAAATTAATTATAAAAATAGCTGTCAGAAACTGTAATGTTTTATTTAGACTTTGGAGACTGAAAAAATCGTCACTTTTAAGAAAAAAATCAGCAAATCGGCACTTTGCTAATTTCGGAACAAAAAATTGCCAAAATGACGATAAATCGTCAAATCTGGCAGCCCTGGTTGTACCCAAATTTTAGGTGTCTTCCACACTCGGGCAAGTTCAGACTAATGAGAGTAAAATGTAATTTACTCTCTACATTTGCCGAAACTACCCAAAATTTTTGGAACGCAAAAAACCATTTTTGCATTTCTTCAAATACTAATGCTGCTTTCTTTTCAAATTAAGATCTATTTAAGTAATTTTAGATCATAACATTATAAAACCAAAATATTTGCATTATTGTAATTTTTTATATTTTGTTTTATTTTTATATTAAAGATTAAAGGCCATGTCAGATAAACTTCAAAATCGAGACAATTTTTAAAACAATCCTTTACTGAAAGTTCATAAAAATATTCTTTTTAATCTATATAATTTTTTGAGTACCAATTAGCTTTACAAGAATATCTCTTAAAACCAAGAAAAACTACGGTAATTTCACTTTATTTCGATTTCTAGAACATGCTCGAATATAAAATTTAAAAGAATTTTGACAGGAAAAAGAGGACAATGTATTAGAAATAAATTTTAAAGATACTTAAAACGACATCATCGATTTCAAATCGGTTTGTTTTCCAAATCGTTTTTCATCTTACGCTGCTATTTTGTAGGTGTTATTAAGGTGACAATACTTGGTCAATGTCCTGAGGGCTCCGAGTCGGTTCGGTGCGAAGAACCGATTGTCGTGGGTACGAAATAATTGTCCATGGGGTTGTTGTTATGTTTTGCCTTTTTGCAAGGGTGCAACTTGTGATGTGAATTAATTTTATATGGTTGTTGTTATGTTTTTTTTTCAATTTGGCTCTTTCGTAAAAGTGCAAGATTTTGCGTGAATACCTTTAATGTCTTAAATAACACACTCTCTATGCTTGATTACACGATGTATTTCTGAATAAAATTTTTTTTGATTTTTACATAAGAGGTTTATTTAACAACTTTTTAAGAGAAAATTCGTTTTAAATTTCACCAAGTTAATTTAAAACTAACTATTACTTTAACTTCCAGTTAACAGTAGGTTTTAACAGTATATAACTCGTAGTTATTTATAACTGAACTTGGTGAAATTGGCCGTTACAAATCTGAATTACATTAGCGGTTTTCACCCTTTGTATTAAGTGAATAACTCTGCTTTTCTTAATACGATTTTATACTACAAAGCGTTAGTATTGTAAATTAATCAAGTTGCTGAGTGAGTGAAAGAGGCAGATATAGTTTTTTCAACTGTTTTACTCTGGGTTATTTTACAAACGTGTTTACTACAGCTTTTTGTTGGATTTTTCAACCAACAGCGTAGTACATTTTAGTTTAATAAATTTTGTTGTTGCTGTGTTGTAAATCTAATGGTGTTTTCTTTTCTACAAAAAAATGTGCCTTTTTTTTAAATGTATCTCTTTAAAATAATTAAATGTATATATACATAAAGGAGCCGTCTGACTAGACCTCGGGATCCCAATTTGCACGAAAAGCGTTTCCGTACTTTAAATTTGTGCAAATGAGCACGAAACAGCCAAAACATTTTCTTCGTGCAAAACAACGTTATGGTACGAGGTCAAACTTATAAGTGTAATTTGTGGTCAATGTTATCTAGATACACCACTATATGAGATTTGTTGTCTTAAATGGATTTTAGGGACGGTTACTGAATTTTATATTAGTATTTACATATAAAATCTTTTTACGGATGGGTCATATCTTAAACGATTAAAAAAAAAAAAAATTTTTGCAGTAAAATTTTATTATGTTGCCTGATAATTGATGATCTGCTGGTCAGGCTCGAGGGACATGGCCTTCGGGCCATTGGCTATGCGGACGACCTGGCCATAGTGGTGACCGGGAACTTCGAGAGCACGATCACAGAGGTGATGCAGGGTTCTCTTAACAGGGTTTTCGGGTGGTGCCATGAAAGGGGACTGAACATCAACCCAAACAAGGCGGTCGTGATACCGTTCACGAGAAGATAGAACTACTGGCTTGAGAGGCTGGTGGAGGTTGAGTACTCCAATGAGGTCAAATATCTGGGAATTGGTCTGGACAGACGGCGGTTAGGGCCTTTTGGGCATGCAAAAGCTTCTTTGGGAGAACTTGGGGCTTTATTCCCAGTATGGTAAAATGGCTATACTTTACGATGGTCAGACCGATAATCACCTACGAATCCTTGGTATGGTGGCCTAAGATTCAACAGGTGACTGCAATAGAAAAGTGCAACAGGCTGCAGCGGATGGTGTGTCTGGCCCTGACGGGGGTAATGCGCACATGTCCAACGTCAGCACACTTGAGGTTATAGGGGGTAAACAACCACTACACATCCATATGAAGAGGACTGCTATGTCCAGTCTGACATCTGGACTTGCTGAGGTCCATGGGATGAAAATGGCTCTGGGCCTGTCTGTCTGTACGAGGGCGGACATAATGACCACGGAACTATGCTTCAACAGAAGGCTCAGGACAATCATTTCGGACAGGAGGGCCTGGAATGATGGAAATCCATGTCGGGAAAACCATGAATTGCACAGGTATACCAACGGGTCTAAATCGGAGCACGGAGTAGGTGCAGGGATTTTTGGACCTAATACACGAATCTCGATGGCGATTGGCAAATCACCTAGTGTGTTTCAGGCCGAGATTTGCGACATTGATGTGTGTTGCGGCAACATTCTTAATAGGGGAATGGTTGGCTGCAGTATTGTAATTTTTACTGATAGCCAAGCGGCCATTAAAGCACTCTCTTCCTGGAAAATGTCCTCGGAGTTGGTGGTGGTGTGCCGGGGAAGGCTACAAGAGCTGGGGACATATAACAGAGTGACGCTCTTCGGGGTGCCGGGGCACTCAGGGGTCCCGGGTAATAGTGGGGCTGATGAGCTGGCCTGGGCTGGCTCTAACGCCCGGATTATGGGTCCCGAACCCTTCTGTGGATTGAGTTGGGCAAGGGTCCAGTCACTTATGGGAGATTGGTGTCTGGGGGAACATAAGGGATACTGGGTATCGCTTCCGGGAGTGCGTGAGGCAAGGAAATTCATCTCTCCCGGGAATGCCATGATGATGAATGGTCTCGGCAGACGGGATCTGCGACTGCTGGTGGCTTATCTGACTGGTCACCACACGGTCAAATACCACCATTATCGGATGGGCCTGGCAGAGGATCAGGAATGCAGACTGTGTCTAGACGGGGACGAGTCGACGAACCGGTACTATATCGGCAAAATACCTGGTTGGGTTCCTTTGGCAAGCAGAGAGTCTTTTGGCCAACTAAGGGGAGTGGGTTCAATAGATCTAACCTGGTCGCGGTACTCGTCGCTGTGGAGGGAACCTCCCCGCTTTATCGGTTAAAAAAAAGTATAAATACGAACATATACGAATTCAGAAAGAAGTTTGTGAAACTGTGAAATTTTAGACCGATTTTTACCATTTCACAGGATTTGTTCTTGGTGCAACAAAAATGTTTTTACTAAATTTTATCAAATTATCAACAAAATTGCAACTTGTAAATTGCGCACAAGGCTTACATGGACGAACGGATGGACATCGTTAGATCACTTTAAAAAGATACTTTGAGTCAATCGGTATACTTAAAGATGGGTTAGATGTTTTACACACATTGGCACACACGTATGTACATATGAGGCCGTCAGCTCAAAAGTGGTGCACATTACATTTATTTAATATTTGTGTGGCTTATGGCTACTTTTGTATTATAAGTAGAGCAAAATTAAATAAATGCAACACAAACTTTTGCAACGTTTTCTGTTAGTGATTTACAAAACAAGAGATAAACTAGTTTCTTATTTTATTTTCGCAGTTTTAATCAATTTGGCGTCAAGGCATGAAAAATTGAGGCTTACACCACTTTTGCGCTGACGGGTTTTCCTCAAATTTTGCTTGACATTTAAGAAAATTCGTCTGTTAACATGAATTAAAAAAAAAATGTATTCTCTTCGAAAGCATTTGAGGGCATTTAAAAAATTTAACATGTATCAAAATATGATTCAAAAGGTGAAATATGCGCTATAAAACTAAAAAATGCTGTAAAAATTGTCTTTTTACTAAAATATGCATAAAAATACTGCAAAGACAAAAAGATTCAAAAATATGCACTAACAAATCGATGCCAAAATTCATAAAAACCTCTAAGAACCACTTTTTGGGTTAGTTCTGGCAATCGCACGATTTGAAATCGCAAAACGCCAGACTTATTTTATTGTGTTCCTTAACTCGTGCGTTTAGTTTGCGATATGCAATGTCTTCTAACAAATATTCTAGTTCCCTTGAGCATATTTTTGCAATTTAAAGACTCCAAACTTCTTGATATTGCGATTTACGGAACAGCTTTTATACGATTTAAAGTCAGTATCGCCAATTTTAAGAGTTTTGCGATTGTCAGAACATGCCCGTATGTATAATAAATGTTATGAGAAATCTTATAACAACTAACTTATAAGATGAGCTGTCAAAAATACACATACATACTAATAAAATAATAATAAGACGCATTCATTAAATTGTTTCAATTTTTAGTGCAAATAGTTGGGGGATTCACAAGGTGTGCTATCCTGTCATATCGTCATAATGTCCTAAATAATATTTTGCAAAAAAAAATGTTGTTGTAATTTAAACAAAATAAAAATGTAAACGCTGTGTTTATTGATTCGTCATAACTGTACAGTAGAAATCTTAATTATAAGCGGTAATTATTTTAGGACATATGACTTTACAACTTTAAGACTACCTTGTGAATACCCCAAGTGAAAACTTATGATAAGTGTTTAATAAAACAGTATTTATTTAAAAAGGCCATAAGTTTACTGTACGAGAATCATTAGATTTTGAAATCTTGTAAGATACGTGTTCTCCTTGTTGAAGGAAGGCCCCTATTATGGTTTACAACTCAACCCAGTTGAGTTGTAATATAATAATTTTTTGTATTATGGCTTACAACTTTGCTATATTGCGGTGTACAAAAACATAACAAAAATTACAACTGGTCACAACCAGTTGTCTTAATTACAACTCAACTGAGTTGAGTTGTAAACCGTAATAGGGGCCTAAGATTAAGATTAATTATGTGAAAACTTTTCTGGGATATAATTTTGGTAATTTTGTCAGGATTCGTTGTTTATTACTTTTTTTTATAGTTGGAAGTGGTGTTCCTTGTCTTCTTTGTTCTGAATTTAAATTTTCCTCTTCTAGTATAAATCCCAAGATCTTTATCCCTAGAATAAGAAATAGTTTATTTGAGAGATCTTTCGCTGTGAGGGTGGCAAGGAACTGGAACTATTTGTTCTCCGTACTTTTTCTCACTCTAACAATTAATTTCGTTTGAAAATTTTGGTTCACTTTTCTGCTAAGTAAATCAATATTTATTTTATTTATAAACATATGTATATGTTTTGTTTAAGCGGCTTTCGTGATTGCACTATTAACATTAATTTAAGCTCACAAATTCATAAACTAACAAATATGCAAACTTTACACTTATGTATGAGTGGGACAAATGATGATTTTATTGCTAGTGTTGCTTTAGTTTTGATTGGTCTACTACTTTGGGACATTTTTTATTATTTTGTGGATTATATGGTACATATATGTATGTATTTTGTAAACATATATGTATGTATTTTTTAAGAATTTAATAGAATATCTAATCAGGTGTAATATATACTTTGTAATATAAAATTCATGAATCAAAGAAACAAGATTGCGCATTGCGCAGGTCCGTTATTTTTGTGTGTGACGAAACAATAGAATTTGTGTGTGTGCATTTGTGTGTGTCTTACATTTTTTACAACAAACACTCATATTTAGTCTATGATGACGTAGATGCGCAGTAGAATTTTTTTTTGTACGGCTGAGTGCGCAATCTTGTTTTTTTTAATTCATGTATAAAATTGTTTTTGACCTATGAGGCTTATTATATCACTTCTTTGTGAATAAATAAATAAAAAAATGTGCTCTCTCATTCTGCTGACGTTCTCTCACATATTATATCAGATATTATCTTACCGCCTGTTAGCTGAAGACCCTGTTAAGGTTAAGCAAAAATATGTACAATTTTGAAAAATACAACTTTAATGAACTCCATTAAAGTACACAATGTTTGAAATAAAATAGAAATTTTATAAAAAGAAAAAAATATTTTAAAATTTTTATTATTACAGCTTAATTAAAAATGAAAGTGAACGTCCTAAATATGATCGCCTTCTTCAAATGCCATTTATTTTACGAGGTGAACGTATTAACACCGATGTCGCTGCATATGTAACCGATATTCTAGAGGCCATGGAACAAGATGGCATCACACAATTTACTACAAATCAACCAGCCGAAAGTTAATGGAAACAAATTTATCGTTATTATAAACAAAAACTCCTACAACTAAGAAAACACAGTGAAAATAAAACTATTATGCAAAAAATTCATTTAGAAAAAATAAGCTTAAAACTAAACAAAAAGAAACCATCCCATTTTAGGAAAACTAAAGTTATTGTTGTTTACTTGCTAAGAAGTAGGTGAAAATGTTGTTAAACATATTTTAACAATCAGACACTAAAAGGGTAGCTTGAAATTTTAATTAAAAAAAAATGAATAAAAAATATTGCAGAAAGCTATAGGCTTTCTAACATAAAAATAGAAACATTGAATAGAAAAACAAAAGTAGACTTTAATAAAAAAGGTCACAAATTAATTTCAAATTAAAGCTTAATGTAGAAATGGTTTGCCTTGTATTTTTTAAATAAATAATGTAAAAACATAATTAAAATTTGATTATAATTTCGTTTGCATTTTCGGACAAACACGTGTCACAACCAATGAATAATAATAATAATAAATGAAACACCAATTTAAAAAGTAAAATGTAAAATAATACCAATCATATCGTTAAGTAATCAGTTCAAATCTGAGAAATAAACCACTGCTTTTATAAACACCCATAATAATATCCATTTAATTTTAAGTTGTTTCAAAATAAACTACAAACATACAACATATGTTTGTATGTACCTACAATAAAAATATTTTGCTAACTGTCCGCTATTATGTACATTATACCGACTCACCTAATATGGGCAAAAGTTAAAGGTGTACCCCCCTAAAAATAAATTTTGACATTTTTTAACGCGGTTTAGCTCACGGGAGATTATCGCTAGATCTCAAATATTTTGGGAACTTTCATAAAACATGTCAAAGTTAGTTTTTATGGGTGTACATCCACAACTTTTTTTAGTTGGTCTACTACTGGTTCCTCTAACTCAAAATTAATAAATTTTTAGCAGAGACAAAAAACTATTGTTTTTAATATGCACTCTTATATCACATACATCATTTCCTTTTTTGATGAAAGAGTAGAGAAAATTATTAACGATTTTATAGTTTTCTTTCAAAAAGTGAAGATTTGTAAATTTTGAGTTGACCCCCTTTAAAGAGAGAGAGATAGAGAGAAACCGGTACGATATGTACTTATCGGAGCCGAACTTATTCAAAAATCGATTTTATTTCAAACTCCTTTATCTCAGGTTGCTTCACATTGACAACTGTATGAATGTTTTCTAGTTAGCATCTTTTTTATTGTAAATTTTATTTTTACAGCAAGATGATAGAATGGCAGTTTTCCAATTATTCATCTAGTAAACACAATAAAGCAAAAAAAAAAAAAATATCGTATACATACATATATAAAAATTTTATAAAATAATCAACAAAAACTTAATACAAAAGCCTCAATGAAAGCAATCAAATGCATGCGTCCAATTTTTGATACACATTTCATACAAATATTTATTGTCTATCATGGTTTGCAAATAAAAAAGAACATAAGTACATACATACATAAACTATTCTTTAAAAATTATTTTTCTTTATTATGCAAGTATGTATGTATGTATGTATGTATGTACATGCCAAACCTGCGCTATTAAAAAACTGAACTAACATTTTTCGCAATAATGTTGTAATAATACAATTTTAAAGTTAAAAATAATTTTGTAGAATCTTGTAGTAGTAGTAGTTTATTATTAAAATAAATTTAGTAAGTTATCAATGAAAATTCATTTATAATAAAAAAGAAAATATTACAATAAAAAATAATGGGTAAAATAATTAAATTAATTCAATGCCAAAATTAAGTGAATATCTCCAATTAACATATTCCATTGATCTGTACAATAATTAATAATTTTAATTTACGAACTCTTAATCAAAATCATATTGTATATTTTCAGTCAACTAACTACTTCAAAAAAAAAAAACAAGCAAGAGGGATATTTTCGGCTATGCCGAGCAGAAAATTATATGTATAGATATAATTGTGCCATGCTCACTTCTGCACTCCCCCCGCCCACATTTTGTCGGATGTTGTGTATTGATAACCAAGATGCTTGTTCTTAATTTAGACACATTCACCCCTATCGGGAACAGCAAGTGGAATTTTTGTTCACGTGAAATTTTTATTCCACTTGAAGGAAAAATGGTATCGTGAATCTCCCGTGAAAAATTATTCCCGCTACAATTCTCAGTGAATGTACAAAAGGGAAGAAGCTGAAAACAAAATAAATTGCAAATTTAGGGAAAAGGGAAAAATTTCGAGGGAAACAGTATTCATGATAGGGGTGATTGTCTGTTGCCGTTCTCCAGATTTACGGACAAATAAAAACAACATGGGGTTTATGGGTAATTTTAAAGGAATTCGTGGTTTTTTGTTCATATCTCTGCAATTTGTGGACCGATCAGGCTGAGTCCTAACCCTGAAGGGTTGCTCTTCATTTTTGTACATTAAGGTTACCCTTCGTCTAGCGGAACCATTTTGAAAGAAAAATCAACAAAAAATTATTTAGTTAAACATTTTATTAAAAAATTAACTAAAATAAAACATAAAAAATTAAAGTTCTCATCTATCTCAAAATTTTATACGAATTTTAGCACTTTTTTGTGTTTTTATTATTAATTATTTTTTTTAAAGCTTTCCTCATCAGCTAACGTTGTTGAAAAAAAAGAATGTAATTTGAATACACATAAAAAAGTTATGTGATAAAATATAAATGAGCTTCGTCGATTCGACAAACAGTAACCATCCAGGGTTAATAGCAAAAAATTCCGGCCATAAATATATAAACACAATTACATCAATTTGGGGTCGTCGGAAAACCCATTTTAACGAGCACACGGACAGACGGATATCGTTAAACCAACTTGGCTACTCAAAGACATACTTATATACCCTTTCGATGAAGGCTATAACAATGATACATTTTTTGTTGAAGTTTTTTATTAAACCCATTACTAAAAAGATGGGGATATATTGATTTTGTCATAGCGTTAGTGAAATATCGAAATAATCAATGGGGTCCCTATAAAGTATACATATCGCTGGATCAATAAAACAAGGTTGTATGTAACATTTTGTGCACCCTTCATTTGATTTTTAGTAAGAAATATTTAATGGTCGTATGGGACAATTTACAACTTTTAGTGTTGATCCAAAGACGCCAGCACGTCCTTGGCCACGTGATAACAAATAAAGTTGCAAGTACTACAAAGAACATAGATAACAACCAGGGTAAGTTTAAATATGGGCATTTACAGTGAAAATTCAACTTTTGTAACGTAACGGCAGAAAGCAACTAAGTTTGTATTTTGAACCCATGTTGTTCAAACGTTGTCCCTTTTGGTGCTTTACACCAAAATATAAAAAAGTAAACTGTACATACATAAATACATATACATATCATTTTTTTACAAATAGAAGACTTTTCGCTGGAAATGTTCACATGCACAAAAATATTGAACTCTATTGCATTTTGCGAAATTGCGTTCGAGTACACAAAATACAGTACATGAGAACACAAATTAAGATAAAATTTATTTGAATTCGCTAAGCGTTTAAAAAACAAATTGTGGGAAAATATCATAAAAAAGTTTGCAAAAATTCACGGAAATTTTTAATATATTAAACAAGACATAAAATTTATAGAATTATAAATTGCTGTTGTTGCATATTTGCTGAAAAAGTGTGGGGAAGACTTTTGCGAATTTGCAGCAACCCGCTGCCGGAGACATGCAATAAATACTATTTAAACAATTTTATTTACTTCCATCCATGCAAAAAACTTAACTGTTGAAAAAATAAGAGGAACAAATTAAGCTTTTTACAACTATATGTATTTCCAATAAAAAAAAAACAAAAGCTGCAAACTGCTTGGTTTGCTTTCAACAAAAATCCGATAATATTGGTTTCTGTGACACCTAAAACTGACACTAGTCTTAGTTCGAACAAAAAAACCGACATTGGATTTCATGACACCATCGTAATTTTTTTGTCGGTTTAAAATCCAATTCCAATAAAATTGGTTTCTATGACACCCCTGTATATTAAATCATACTGGCAATGAATCTATTTTTTAACTGGTTACAAAAATAAGTCGCAAGTGAATAAATGTTACATGCAATGCATTTTGTACCACAAAAAATAAAATCAGAAGATAAAGTTCGGTGTGGTCTTTTTTCTGAATGAATGATAATAGAACTGCGCACGCACAATGCAAGTTTTGCAAAAATGTGTTAACAACTTTAGGGGATTTTACCAAAGGTCTTGACACATTTGCTTAAGTTTATTTTATTAGATTAATACTTGCATATGTACATACATATACATACATATATTTTATATAAAATAAATTAAATTCTATCATATAGCATGTTCTGCAAATCACTTTTACTCAAATCACGTGATTTCAAATCACATGTGCCTACTAAAATCACACGTTTGATATTTTAGTGTCCCGTTTTTGTGTGTTTTGGTGTGATCGTCAATTGCCGACAGCACATCGAGAAACACAAAAATGGTATGACCTTCAGAAGACCACAAAATCACACGTGTGATTTTCAAAAACAAGTGATTTGAAATCACGTGATTTTCAGAACAGGCCCGTTATGATACCTTCCAGAAGTGTTTAATGCGAACATTGTTTTCGTCGGCAGCATATGTTTTCAATAAAATAAGGTATCGATTACACAGTACAACAGCCAATCTGGGGGGGGGGGGAGAAATTTCAAGTCAGGGTGATGGTACTAGGACAGTATAGTAAAACCCTCAAAGGGGTTGGCGTTCGCATGTGTCAGTTTTTTTATGACATTTAAAATTTTTTTCTTATCTTAATGTTTTTTCGCTTAGTTGTAACATTTTGGCAAAAACGTAGTTTAACATAACTCGAGAACCACTTGTCCGATTTTGATGAAACAAATTTAGAAAAATTAAGAATTACAATTTCTCTAATTGTTTCTATACCGTTTTCCTATATGTGCAACACTTTCGAAGTTAAAAATGAATGTATGAAGGGAAAAAAGTATTTTTTGCCTAAAAATTTAAATATTTTTTTTTAAAATTCATAAAAAATCCAAAATGGAAAAAAGTGCCAAAACTAATTACTTTCGCGTAAAGTCACATAACTCATGAGCAAAAAAAGGCATAGATCATGAAAATCGATGCACGCGTTTCTCATTTATTCACAATTAGGTAAATGTATGAATTTCAAAAATTTGCTCCAGATATGCACTGTCATTATACTTCTTCTCTTTCTCACACTGGTTCTGTGATTTTTGTCATTCAACAAGTGCCGACGAACGCGAACAGTAAAAGTGATTTTTCTCCAGTTTTTTAAAAGTGAACAAAAGAGAACAGAATATGGAACTGTGCAAGGCAGATATAAATAGCTTTTGCTACTGCTGTGGTCAATATGTCTCAACACATAAAAAAAGGGGAAATTTCAGTACTGATTTTGTTCAAACATACGAGATGTACTTCAACCAAAATGTTATAGTGAACAAAAATTGGGTACCAAATATAGTGTGTAAAAGCTGCTACAACCGTCTAATGGATTGGAAAAATAGAAGACGTGAAAGTATGCCATCCGGTATCCCAATGACTTGGACTAATCCTGGCGCACAAATTTATTTTTACCGGCAAAACTGTTGATTATAAAGAAAAACTTTATATGAACGGATTAAATTGTAATTCTAAATTTTTTTGAGTTTGTTTTATCAAAATCGGACAAGTGGTTCTCGAGTTATGTTAAACAAAAAACATCAAGATAAGGAAAAAATTTAAAATGTCATAAAAAAAACTGACACATACGAACGCCAAACCCTTTGAGGGTTTTACTACACTGACCTAGTACCATCACCCTGACTTGGAATTTCTCACCCCCCAGACAATAATCCCAAAAATGTTTCATAGTGTTATCAGACGCCATTAATTTGTTTTAGAAGCTTTTTAAAATATAAGTTTTAATACATAATTCTTCCATATTACTTTAAAAGAATACATTCAGGTATGTGATGGAAATCGATCGATTTCAAATCGAACGTTTTTAAAAGGTGTGATGAATTTCGTGGGATTTTAAAATCCATTTCTGAATTAAAGGATTAAGTTTTCGTTCAGAATACACGTATAAAATATAAAATTTAAAAGAATAAAGACTGAAAATCAAAGGAATATGTATTTAAAATCCATTTTAAAAGATACTGAAAACGATATTTTCGGTTTCAAATCGTTTCGTTTTTAAAATCGATTTCCATCACATTCCTGATTAAATGGTTTTATTTTGTAATGAGTTTAATATTCTTCATGAATTTATTTGTTTTAATACTTATACATAAACATTTTATTATAAAAATGTATATGAATATAAAAAATTGGCCTTTATATATAAAATCCCGAAACATCCCGATCCGTCCCAACAAACACAAAGCGTACTGACCGAGTACAGGCATATCTGTACTAACCCCCTTTCTTCTTTCTTCTCTCACCTTAAAACATAAGAGTTGAGCATCAAAAGATGAAACGTGTAAAAGCAGACTTTCCAAAAAAATTTCGTGTTATAAAAAGTACTTAATCGTTTTTCTTTATTTGAGTAAACAAAAATATATGTTTATTTATATTAACATTATAAAAAAGTACTTCATGTAAGTAGGTATAAAAATATTTATTTATTTTAATTCAGTCTTAATTACAATAATAGCACTTAATTTTTAAAACATTATACATTATAAAACATATTCGTGTAATAAGTTTTCTTTTTATGCATTATCAATAATTTCGCTGTTTTCATTATCGTCAGTATAAATTTTAACCGTTGGACGAAGTGAATTTAGAAAATCAATTTCATCTTCCTGATTATCTTCGTCTACAAAAAGTGCAACCCGGTCATACGTATAAGTTGTAATGATTTCATTGTCATTTTGTTTTCTTTTCTTCGGTAAACACTTTCGTTTCCAATATACAAAAAAAATTAGACCTAACGCGAAAATAATAATGGAAATAATAAAAATTAATACAAATAGATTAAGATTGAAGCCAGGATTCGATAGATTTGTGAAGGCATTGCCGGAACTTCGTTCGGAGAAATTAATACAATACGTTTCGTTTGTATTTGCCATTCGTTTTAATTGACTTCCAACTGGACAGGAGATACACTGCGAATTCAGAGGACCATCGCATCGCAAGCAAGATTTATCGCATGGTTCGCAAGTTATAGTATTTTTAACTACAAAATCAGCAGTATTTTGATAATATTCACTTAGTTTATTTCTGATTCGATTAAAATTTTCCGATCTCTTCTTGCGGTCAATAGATTGCAATTCGTCATCATCTTGCAAATTCTTTAGTAGATTTATTTCATCATTTTTTAACTCCTCCGAATTACCAGTATGATTAAAGACATAAGTGCGAATTGGGCATATATCATAACATCGTCCTTTATAGAACAGGGTAGGAGGAGCACAAGCTATAAGGGGATATATGAAAATATGTTTAACAAAATTTAAATTTAAAGTTGGTGTGTATAAAAATATTAAATAGAGAAATACATAGTTAACATGCTATTTATCTACTTACATAACGTTATCTTAATATAGAGAGGACCTAACTACAATTTTCCTATAACTTTACAGCAGAGGGATAAAACTTATAGTTTTGTAGTCTCGAATTTTTTAACGCAATTTTTTATTAATGATAAAACAAATTTTTTAGGCTTTCGGTGAGTTAATATAAATATCGTTACCTAAAACGCAAAGCGCCCAATCAAATTCTACAGGAGACGCAATTGGCTTGAACTGGTTATAATTTATTTTTCTCCTATTTTTCTTGTAAAACCTACTACATATTTGTTTACATTATTATATTATGCAAACTGTTAGTAAGGTCTTTTAGCGCGTATCAATTAATCTTTTGTAGATAGGGTCGTTTGTTTTTTTGTTAATAAAATCGCTAATTTTGGTTGAAAGATTCCAAAATTTGTTGTGGACATTACTGTTGATGCAATTCATAAGATTTATTGAAAAATTCGATTTTTAATTTTTTGTTAGTAAGGTCCTTTTGCGTTTTAGGTAACGATATATTAATTTTATATAAAAAAATTTTTTAATAAAGTCCTGCATTTTAAACATCTTATTTCTTAACTGAAAACAATACAATAAGGATAAATGAAAAATTTATAGGGGAATAGAAATAAGTTTCATGTACAAGGTGAGTGGTAATTTATTATAAAAAATAAGTCAATCGGAAGTTATTGTCACCAAATTTTATATACAAATCCACTAAGGAAGTGATGGTATTAAAAGCTTTTATTTGGGATTGGCATTGGTATGGGAGAAACTTTGAATTGAAATTTTAGTACTTCACAGTTGTAAAATACAAAAAAAAAGAAAAATTAAGAAAATACGCACAGGAACAGCTTATCCATCCCATCAACAATAAATTTCAGTTTATCAATAGTATGAAATGGGAATTTAGCACATTTAAACGAAACCTTGTTAGAAAATTTAAATTGTTTTTCACTTTTTAACACTCAGTAGCGTAAACATGGCGATTTTTTTATTTCTTTTGGTGTAAAAATACATGCATTCAGAAAGAAATTCAAATGATGGAAAGAAACAGTTCCGATCGAGAAAATGCAGCATCTATAACAGGAGTACATTATGAATAAGCAAGACGATTTAAAATCATATTAAAAGTTATAGCATGTAGCAGCAGGGATGTTAGATGTGACGATTTTACGTCATTTTGACGATTTTTTTCGATGAATTTACCAAAATGACGATTGACGATTGACGATTTTTGATGTAGAGTCACTTATGTTTTGACGATTTAATCCCGTCAATAAATTTACTTTAAACTTTAATCTGGCATCAATTTTATAACACTTTAATCAGGCAAGCAGGCTTGGTAGATGTGACGATTTTTCGTCATTTTGACGATTTTTTTGAGAAAATACAGTAAAATGACGATTGACGATTTTTTGACTAAAAGTAATAGTGTTATCTGGCATCGATAAGACACAAGAAATATTTACAATTATATTGAAAAAAGTCAAAAACTTAAAAATCAATTTTTCGAAATACAAAATTTTTTGGAAATTAAACAAAAAATTCCTCCCCCATCACAAGGCAGGTGGATTTTATTAGAAGCATTAGTAATTCAAATTCTACAATTATAGAAATGCCATTGATACTGCAAAAAATACACAATAGAGCCCTAATTTGCGTCTGTTCTATTTGGTCCGCGTTTTAAAAATTGGTTAAATCCGCTTTGCGTTTTTATGATTTCGATTTGCGTCGCTATATACGAATGCATTTTTCGATGAAGTCATAATCACATGTGAAGAATTTTTCTATTTGTGTGTAAAAAGGCAAATCCCATTTAATTCTGTTAGGTAAGTTATTCTTAGTAAAATTACGTGTTAGGAAGTTACTTTTTAATAAGAAGTTGTGTAGAAAAATTAGTGCAATGAGAAGAAAATGTATTAATTTGGAACTAATTTTGGACGTAATAAAACGTTTCAAGTCAGGTAAAAGGACTGTTGATATAGACAGAATCCTTAGTTTTTAGATAGGCAATAGAGACAGCGCTAAAAGTTAATCATTTAAAAATAGCTCGAGTTAAAAGCAAATGAGATTTTATTTATTATTTAATATTTTTCTGAATATGGATAAATGAAATAAAAATATTTTTGCTATGCATTTATGCAAATATATTTTTTCTTATGTTTCCTTTTTAAATGATAAATATATTCAGCTCACTTGAAATAAATAGAATAAAACTTAACCATATCACTTTCTTCATCATTAATAGAATTTCTTGCTAAAAATTTATATTTTCGAACCAATCCATGCAATAAATTGTCTATAATTTGTAAAATTTATATATTTGACGTTTTGTTGACGATTTTGTTCAATTTTCGTGACGATTTTGACGAATTTTGTTAAAACTTTTGACGATTTTTGAGGAAAAAAGTCTAACAACCCTGTGTAGCAGAAAGATAAGTACAAACAAATTTGGTCACTATACAAATGAAACACCAATTCTTTATTACAAAAAAAACTCTTGGAGAATAATGATTTGAAAAACTAACATTAAAATGATCAAAAAGGAATCAGAAAATTGTATCACAAATGATTCTTTCGGGTGATTCATCGGTAGGGTACCATTTTTTCACAACGAGAGTATCATTTGGAGGGCTCAGAGCTGAACCGAACCAAGTCAAAAATTACATCACGTATATGTATTTGAAATCTGGTGCGAAAATCTCCGCAAAATTTAACTCAAAATCAAAAACAGTTTCGTTCCTAAGGTAACGGTAATAAACCCAAGTCAGTGGCTCCAGTAATTAATGGCAATTTACTTACTCAAACTCAATATATTTTCGAATTTTCATTTTTGACTTGGTTCGCTTCAGCTCTGAGCCCTCCATTTTTCGGGTATTTTGCTATTGAAGCTGATTCCTAAATGATTAAATTATGATACAAAATGCTAGCTGGGTTATAATTTGTTTTTAATTTAACTTTATATTGGAATTAATACATATAAATAAAATACATAATACATTTGTGTAAGTACCAGAGAATGACAAAAATATCATTTTAAGTACTCTTTCAATTTAAATTAGTGAAAAAACATGTATTTTGAAACTAGGCAAAATTTTTTTGTGTTGTTATTCAGAAAAATATCAAGATAATTTTAAAGCTTTTTAATATTTGACTAAGGCGGTAAGGTTATTTTATTAGGACAACGAGGGGCGGTTGGCGGCAATTTCTGCTTCTGCGAAACTATCTAACTGATCTTAATGAAATTTAAAACATAGATAGATCCATACTAATATGAACACACAAGCTATATATATTTTTAAAAAAATAGGACAACGAGGGTATTTTCCTTTACAACTTATTAAAAAGAAATGTTTGAATTTTAAATCGTTACAGAAAGGCGTCAAAGCAAGCGTTAAATGTTTTACATCTGACTTGTCAACTTTTCAGATCACATGGTATTGTGCATGTGTGTTACAATTGCTGTATAGCAATTTTTATTTAATATTCGATCATAAACGTTCATGTAATTTGCCCCTCGTGGTCATAGTTAGCTTATATGTCTATATAAATATGGATCTATCTATATTTTACATTTTATTAAGATCGGTTGAATAGTTTTGGAGAGACATACATTTCCCCCCATCTCCCCTAGCTATCCTATTTTTTTAAAAATTACATAGCTAAAGTGTCTACATAAATATAGAATCTAAACTTAAATAATAGAATCTATCTATGTTTAAAATTTCATTAAAATCTGTCAGATAGCTTCGGAGAGCAGAAATTGCCCCTTCCCACCCCTCGTGATCCTATTTTTTTTATAAAAATGTATAGCTTATGTGTAGTTTTACATAGGTACTGCTGATTTTACGGACAAATTTATTTTATGTATCATAAATAATATGTATGTATGTACATAGTCCCATACCTGCTAGTGATCAAAGCACATTTTTGTTAAAAAATTTGTTTTTCATTTTTACACAGAAGTGCCATGGATATTTTATGTGTATGGCAGATAACCAAAACACATTCATGGGTAATGAATAACATCTGCATAATATTCATGTATTTTATGTATTTTTGTCTACTGAATGTGCATGCGCGAAGATATTCCCAAACGTGTGGAAAAAACATGGTCTATTTAACATTACGATGTCCTAGGGCAGGACCATATAACTTTGGACTACAAAGGAGTAGTTCCCTGCAAATAAAATTTGGACCACCTGATCCAATTTGATGAAATGGTCTGGTCCGATGTAATGCAAGCATGGACCATGCCATTTTTAAAAAGTGTTTGTAGTGAGACGACATGTCTTCGTTTTTTAACGACATGTTTTCGTTACTTTCGGAGTAGTCCTAGTCCCTTGTGGGCAGTTAAAACCGCGTTTTATGCGCATAAAAATAGAAATATATGCGCTAAAAATTTTAAAAATAAGCAGTTAAAATTATCTTAAATGTGTTTATTAGTGATAAAAGAAAGCAAAACCATATTGAACTTAAGAAAACTTTTTGTTAAAATTTTTGAAACTGTCATTTGCTTAAGCAAAGTGCGAAACTGATCGAAATTACATACGAATCAAATATTTATTGATTTTGTTTTTTAAAATGCCTTTAAAGATATATTTGACCCTACATTTTTTCAAAATAAAAGTTTACTGACTGTTTTTCAAAACAAAATAAAACGGAAGTGATAGGTGCATGATTAAATGCTATATACGGGTGTGTTCTAGAATCCGAATCCACTCGAAAGTGGATTTCTTTAGCATAATTGGTGTTCTGCATTTCACATCCACATGTTTTTATTCGTTTTCAATTAGAGTAGATATGGGTTGGTGAAAGTAAACCGAATCGACTTTTATTGTAATATGTGATAACCTTTTTAACAAAAAAATTAATATTTCTTTTAGCTTAAAATCTTCTTAATCCAATTTAATCAAAAATATATCGTTATCTAAAACGCAAAAGGCCCTTACTAACCCCAAATTTAAAGTCGACTTTTTCATTGATTTTATGTAATTATACCAATTTTTTTAACGATTTTTATGTTATTTTCAGACTATTTGTTTCTTTAATCGATTTAGCGATCTCTTAGTTTTTGGGTTTGCTTAAAATTTTGCAATTTTTCGCGAATTTTAGCCATGTTCGCGACATAAGCGATTTGGTCGTGTATGTTTTCTGATTCTTTACAGCTGTAACGATTTATAATAAATAGTTGATTTTGCTATCATGCCGCTGTTAGAAAATTTTTGCGAATTTCCTTGAATTTAGCAATTTTTACCGATTTTTTGCCATTCCTTTTAGTTTTAGGGACTTTAAATCAATTTTATGGCTGGTTTGAAATATTAAAAATTTTCGCGAATTTTCGCTATTTTTGCAATTTTTTTGTTATTTTCCGACATTTTGTTTTTTTAAACCATTTAGAGATTTCAAATAAATTTTAGTGTTTGTTAAAAAGATTGCAATTTTTCGAGAATTTTAGCCATGTTAGCGATTTTTTTGTGATTCTTTACAGCTTTCACGATTTTTAGAAAATATTAGACATTGCTATCATGCTTCGGTTAGCAAATTAGCGATCTTTAGTTCAACAAAAGTTTTTTCGAACAAAAACTTCAAATACACAAAAACATGCGGATTTGAGAACACCAATTTATGACTTATGCGGATTCAAAAAATTTTTCGTTTTCAATTCGAGTCTAAACCTAGAACATACCTGATAGTTTCTCTGTGGTGTATTTATTTTCACTGCGCTGTTTTCGAAAACAATTTAAATTAAATATGCAAGCAGTTAAAGCAGTTAATGACTTAAAACAGTAAATTAAAATATTTAATTTTTGTTTAATCTTTATTAAGCTTACTACGAATTTGTTAACTTAAGTTACCGTCCAAAAAAATACATCTAATGTATGGCAATATCAATTAACTTAAATTCACCACTGTTGAATCCTTTTACCACATCTTTGAATTGACGAATGTTTTCAGCAAAATACATAATTGCTTTCAACCACTTCCCGAATCTGGTTGTTATAGGCTGTACAGGAAGTCATTAATCCTGATAATTCTTTTTATATGCGGCAACACGCGAAGGTGCTTTACAAGATATTTTTCCCATTAGAAATCGAAGCTGTCTTTTACCTCTTCTGCGGAAGGGTGCATGGCAAAATAAAGCAATTATAACAAATATTTTCAAAATATGCAACAAAAATATGCAATATCAGCAATACATATACATATGTAAAAATTTGCATTCATAGCAAAATGTACAAAAATATGCACTAACAAATCGATGACATTTTACTGCAAATTTCTTGATTCGCAAAGATATTTTGTATATGGCGATCTCCGACTGACGACAACAAATATGCATACAAATCCGGGCCTTGGTAATAACCATACTTTTGCAACCCACAACCATAACTTATTATTTGTGTTATAAATATGTGTATACACAAAAACGAAAAGCGTGGGTAAATACCTCTGCATATTTTTCTTATGGGTACTTGTTGTCATTCTCTGGTAAGTACCCACCCAGCCAGCAAAATACTCCAACGTCTTCAAGATATCTGAGAGAAACGTCGATAAAAAAGTCTGAATCGTAAAAGAATTCTGTCAGATTTTAGACCCAAAAACGTATGAAGTGGTACGTACCTTTTTTTAATCTTTTTATCTTGAAACAATAAAATATGTAAAATTCAAATTATTTTCACAAAAAAAAAAAAATAAAAGGTCATGTCAGATAAAACTTCTTCGCTTTGCGTGACGTTTCTAAATTTGACAAAAAAGCGTAACTCAAAAGGTGTATGTCACAATAAACACTTTGACAACACACACGAATTGTTTGTTAAAAATAAATAAATAAAAAAAATTATACTAACAGACTGTCAAAGCGCGCAAAAAGTTGAGAGTTGCCTAACTTTTCGTTTCGCTCTGCTTTAAAAGTTCTTTATGTGACATGTTTCTTATAAGTATGAAGATTTCATCTTGGATGTCAAAGCGAATCTCTAACGCAACGCGAAACAAAAGTTTTATCTGACATGTCCTTTAGACACATCTGTAAGAATTCCGTCTAATTCAGACAACGTAGGACTATTTTGCTGGCTGGGTATGTAGTATACATACGTACATTAAACCAAAAAAAAAAGTAGAATTACTTAAAATTTTATCGATATCCAAGATTACTATTTGGAAATTTTTTTCAGTTTTAACCTTATAACAACTCGGCTTATCCTAAAAAAGCCAACCTTTGGCCCCTGTGAATATTGGGACTGAAAAATTTACAGGAGCCAAATGTTGGCATTTTGTGACAACAAATAAGTTCGAGAATAAAAATAAGTATCAGTTGTAAAATACAAGATTTACTCCTATTAGGAAAAAAAATTGTATTTGAAATATTCAACTTTTACACTAATGGTTTTTTCTTTTCTACAAAAAATGTGCCTTTTTTTTTAAAAAAATTCAATTTGGTGTCTTTTTCTTAAAAATTTTGCTCCCGAAAAGGGTGGCTTGTTTTATTCTAAAAAAACTCATGCTTTTCGGGTGGCTTGTTTTATTCTAAAAAAAACTCATGCTTTTCGGGAGCAAAATTTTTAAGAAACAGACACCAAATTGCATTTTTTTGTAGAAAAGAAAACACCATAAGACTCAACAAAAAAATGAAAATTCATTTTGAACTCTCCCCATAACTTATGTTTCTATCAGTCGAGTTTTACGTTTTATAGTGCAAATTAAACGCTAACATCCCACCTTTCGAGCAAAAATCGATACAGTCAAAAGTTATGGAATTTTGACCGCCTTCTAGTAAAATTTCCCACTGTGCAGCGTTTAATTTAATCAACCAAAGAACATTTTAAATAAGAAACTTATAACAATAATTAGTATTGTGGTTATTTTCGTTGAACTGTTTATGGTTTCGAATCCAAATTTTGATATCTTAATTTAGGCAAATTTAATTTTCATTAAATTATTTTCATGAAGAAAGGAATTTTACAACATAAAATTAATTTTATTTAAATAATACCACAGATTCTTATTTTTTTGGTATGCTAAAGCAGTTTTCTTCCATCACATTTGGGGTGCAAGAAGCCAAAATTCAAATTACTAAATAGTGTAAAAAATTCACCAGGATTTTGAAAAAATAACTGGATATGTGCGAACTTTCTTTCGAACATTTAAATTTAAAACAAAAGCAAATTCTAAAAACTTTGTTTTTGTTTTAAATGTAGTTGTACGAAATAAAGAATTCTTACGCACATCGGAAATATGCAGTTATACGTAGATCAAAAAGTCACATCGTATTTAATTTTTTTACACGTAACAATTACAATTCAGTCTTACGTCAGTTTACATTTCGTCACCTAAATTCTAAAAGGCCATAACTAAAAACAAATTCAAAATCGACTTTTTGAATTTTTTTTTGAAAATTAATTTAAAACACATACAAAAAGTATAAATGTACATTAGGGGTATAACTTGTTCCCATTTTTTGCAAATATAAAAATGGCTCTAGCAGAGTCCATTGAAAACTATTAAAAAGAATGGTATTAATTTTTCGCGATTTTCAAAAAAGGTCACCCATAAAGCGCGGTAAAGTTGGAAAATTATTATTTTTATTTGTACTTAAATTTGAAATTCCTTTAATAATTAACTGCCTGTTTTTAGAAAGCGTAAACAAGTGAGTGAGTGAGAAATTTTATTGAAAACAACAATAAAAAACATAAATTTGTTTTTGTTTTTAATATAATTTCTCACTCACTCACTTGTTTACGTTTTCTTAAAACAGGCAGTAAGAAACTTTTAAACTTTTTTTTCATTTATTATTAAAATATTTAAAATTTTTTTCTTTAGGGATTTTAGAAAATCGCTTTTGTGGGTGAGGTTTTTATTTTCAAACGACCCAAGCAAATTGTTTTCGTAAATAACAAACACAATATTCGCTATCGCGTAGTGCTAGGGCCAAAATTTGGTTATGCCCCTAATGTACATATGTATGTATTTTGTACTGTTATTTACAGAATTTACAAATCATCAAATTTTATTCATATTTAAATTCGGAAGAACATTCAATTCCTTTCTTGTTAGCATACATAAATTATTAAAACGTTAAACGTTTTTACAAAAGAGCTTACACGCGCAATCGTGATATTGGAAGGTTTGACACTTTTAACATCTATCAGTAAATATGTACCCCCGTTTTTATCATATTGTTTCGTCTCTGGTTCAATTTAATATGTATACATATTTTTTGATTTGGTCAAAAGCAGCGTGGCCATTTTGGCATTTTTGCAGCAAAATTTAGTAATTTTTGTTTGATTTGAAATCCCTACTCTTTTGCTATAGATACTGTACTATATTTTAAAAGACCTTTCATATCAAATTGTTTTAAAATTATCATTTTGATCCATTAAATTCATGTTAAGCTGATTTTCTCCCTCAATTACGACTTCGAAAAATTTTTGGAATCGAAAAAAATACCATAACTTTTGAAATAGAAAAACAAAGACGAATTACATGCCGAGATTTTATAGCTCAATTAATATGTCAACTTAGGCAACGATTGCAAAATTTTTTTCAAAATTTAACAAATACTAACTTAAGCGAACTTTTTAAAGAAGAAATTATTGATTTCACTGTAGAAGAAATTACGACTTTGGAACATCAGTGGCAGACACTAAATTCATATGAATTGTTAAATAAGAACTCAACAGTTGATTTCTGGATAGATGTACATGGATATAAAAATGCATTAAATGAAAAACCATTCCAGTTCTTTTGCAATGAAGTTCTTAATTTGGCATTTAGCAACGCAGAAGTTAAAATTGGTTTTTATTGGTATAAATGTCTTAAAAACGAAAATTCGAAACATAATCGGGTATGTTCTACAAATCGAAATTAAGTGGAATTGAAATCGAACGAGATTTTGATTTTTATTATTGACAAAATTACTGTAATTTTTCCTGTTTTTAAAAGCTGTTCCTGTAAATATAATTGGTACTCAAAGTATGAAGTAGGTATATAAAAAAGAATATTTTTATGAACCTTCTTTTCAGGTTCGTTTTTAAAATTTGTTCGGTTTTAAATCCACTTCATTTCGATTTTCAGAACATACCCGAATGACGTAAACAACTATGAATTCCCAACTTTATATTAACTGATGTTTGAAATGTTGCGATAGTATGAAAAAAATTTACAATCTCATGCGATAAGAACATATCCCTGCAAAAAATTAGACATTACCAAAAGAACGGCTTGCCACATAATGGGTTGCCAAGTTTTATCGCTCGATTACCAAACGCATTACATTAGTTCATAAGAATATAAAGTAATAAAAGAACTAATTTTTTAAACAATATAAGAATGGCTGAAAAATTAAAACAGTAAAAGTAATTATAAAAAGAAAATTATACGAGTATCTGTATTACCTACGTTATTATTTTGTTAAAAAAAATTTACTACTAACTTCTTTTAAAATTAAAAAAGTAAGGAAATTAATCAAATTTGAGGCACTAATTATTTTAGTCTCATGCCTAGAAAAATTAATTAATATGGTAATCCAGTTGAGAAGTCATTCCGCCTAAAAATTTTTTGCTAGGATATTATAATGATATCTCGATCGTTTCTTCAGAAGCTGAAGAAGAATATTCATTATACGTCATAAATTTAATTTATAAAATACAATTTTCCTTATACAGTAGTTTTCCGGCTTAACGAACCGGTACTTTGTCTTTGTTATATGCCATACTTATGTCTAATAACCATGTTATAAATAAATAATTAACTAGAACTGTATTATTTGTCGTTTATTTTGAAATATGTTTTGCGATCTGTATAATATATTTAAAAAAAAAACTAGAAAAGGTATAATTCATTACACTGGCTGCCTGCATAAAACCTAAAAAAAAGTAATGAAAAATAGGTTCAAATTCATTTTCAATTTCCTTGAAAATTTAACATAACAAATTTGTCGAGTAATGTTTGTTTTTTTGGAACAAAAAAATTTTGTTTTGTGTCATCTTCCTGAATTTCTCGTAAAAGAAATAAAGTTGACAAATTAACCCTTTTTTGTTGAGCAATTTGAATACAAATTTCGAAGGTTTTGCTATCACCTTTGTGTTTTATTTGTTGCTCCAAATGTTTTTCATGATCTAAAGAATATGCGTAACTGATCACTGCAGCATAATCAAACAAAAATGCTACATAAACAAAACCTAAAATAGCGGCACTTTTTGCCACTCACTTTGTTTTTAGTTAGAAATCTCTTCGCATTATGCTTTTTTAAACTAAAATTTCGAATTTTATTTGTTCGCTAAATCTGGCACAAAAAATATTTTTTGTTTTCTATAGGTACCTATACGGTACTCAACGGAGCAAACTAGAGTGTTCGTTAAATGCGATGTTCGCAGAATCGAAGGTTGGTTAAACAGGAAAACTACTGTACATGTTATATAAATTTCATTGAAATACCTGCTTAATAATAGCCATTTATGGGTCAAGTTCCTTCGATTTTTTTGTTACGGTTGGTACCTTTTGCTTGAAAACGTTTTATTGCACATGCAAATCTATGATGTACATATATATTTTTAGCAATGAATAACCGCAAGCGTGTTTGTAAAAATAAATTCAATTAAAACATATGAAAAGCCAAAATTTTATGTAAAAACAAACATTTGGTCAAACGAGTTCAACATTTTTTAAAAATGACTGTTCATATTTTTAATTCATGTTACATATTGTAATGTAAATATTTGTATTCAAATTTTACGTAGTAATTTTATTTTACATTAATATGTACATTAAATTTGTTTAATATTAATGAGTTTGAAGCACAAAAATTAATCATAAATGGATTTTAAACAGAACATTCTTTGATTATTCAATTTAGCACTTTTTAGCTCTTTTTAACTGCTCGGACGGCACGTTTTGCCATTGAATAGTTGGCATCTCTGATTTTTACATTTGAGAATTTTTATAAAAACGTTTTTTTCAAATATTTTTGTGATCCTTAATTAAAATTTTTGTAAGTATGTATTTCTATAACTACTATGTCGCAATAATAGTACATTTTGAAAGTCGGCCCTTCACGGGGTTAAATAAGACATTTTTGGTACTTTTTATTTAATCCCATTTATAGACTGCAAAATTTGAAAAATTTAATTATGTTTAAACCATCAACAGGGACTTACAATATATGTACATATGTATAGGTATAAAAACTATTAACATGAAGGTGAAAAATTTGTACTTTTGGTACTTCTTCTAAATACTTATTTTGTTATATAAAATTGTTAATATTTTTTTAATATCCTGAAGTAGGGATGGGCCAGTTGAAAAAATATATCGATATATATCGAATCGATATTTTTTTAGAGTATCGATATTTATTATTTCAAAAATATCGAAACTATTACCAAATTAAAAAATTTAGTATACCTTCGTACAAACATATGTATGAACAAATTAATTATATGTAATTACATTGTTACTTTTTATTGTTTCATTTTATTTAAAAAAATTAATAAAAACAAAAAAATTGAATCAAAACAAAAAATTCAATTATACCAAAAACAAAAGAAGAATACAAAAAAACCATAAGAAAAAAAAAATTAATTACGAAAAATTTAAATGGAAGTAAATAAGTCATGGAAGTACCAACTTTCCTTTAAATTTCAATTGCACAACAAAAGTAACGGGTGTTTTTTACAGGTTTGTTTTTCGAATAGAGATAAAACTGGCATTTTGTGGTCAAATCTGGCAACTCTAATGTCATTTATGTTCAGTTTGGTTTGCCATTTCATCATGAACAGGTTGACAAAAGAACAACGCTTGCAAATCGTGCAAATTTATTTCGAAAATAACGGTTCAGTTCTCGAAGTTTACCGCAAGCTCCGTCCATTTTATGGTCGACATAATCGTCCATCAGAGCAATTAATTCGGTTAACCATGGATCGTTTTCGCACTACGTTTACTCTATGTGATAATACGCATCCGCAGAGACGTCGAACAGTGCGCACCGAAGAAACAATTGGCTGGTGGAGTCATTGGGCCATACTTCTTCCGAAATAATGCTGGAGAGGCAGTTACCGTTAATGGAGACCGGTATAGAACCATGATAACCGACTATTTTGTTCCCGAATTGGATGGCATGAATGTGGATGAGTTGTGGTTCCAACAAGACGGCGCTACATGCCACACAGCGCACGCCACAATCGATTTATTGAAGGAAACATTCGATGAGCGCATAATTTCGCGGAATGGACCTGTCAATTGGCCACCAAGATCGTGTGATTTGACACCATTGGATTATTTTCTTTGGGGATATGTGAAGTCGCTCGTCTACGCCAACAAACCAGAAACGTTAGGGGAATTGGAAGCCAACATTCGTGGCGTTATTGCCGACATACGGCCCCATATGCTCGAAAAAGTGGTTGCAAATTGGACCTGTAGAATTGGCTTTATTCGAGCCAGCCGCGGCGGCCACATGCCTGAAATCATATTTAAACATTAATGGCATAAAATTATCCTTCCAATAAAGCCAAATTGATGGTCATTAAAACGATTTTCTTGTGTTTTATTTCAATTCGAAGTTCTATACCACTGAAAAAAACACCCGATACCAACTGGTTTTAGTCAAACCAGTAAACATCAGATATGGACATCAGGAGCACTCTCTGTTTTATGTGCACTCCAGACAATCTGCTTCTTTGATCCGGCACTGCTTCTTATAAATGCCAATTATTTAAGATCTTCATATTTGTTTAAAAAAAACATATGATGCATGCAATGATTCCAATTCTTAAAAAACGTATTGATTGAAAAACGGCTAAAATTTTGAGTTCTTAATGAAGACTGTCTTTAAAAAATATCGAATTCGATAGTCGTATATCAATATCGATATATCGGTATTTAAAATATCGGCGATATATATCGATTATATTTTTTTTAAATATCGATATTTTGATATATCGATATTTTTTGCCCATTCCTATCCTGAAGACGTAACGTTACAAGTAGTGCATTGAGAATCGTTAATTAAATATTGTTTTCAAAGTTATTTTTGGGAATACATAATTTTTTATTAATAAGATTTCAGTATGTCGTGCTAAATTCCCAATATTTCATATTTGATAAATACACTGAAATTTATTGTGGGAGGAATGTGAGAACAAATAAACTCACTGCTTATTGTTGGTGTTTTGTTTAAGCTTTGATATTGTAAAAAGTAAGACTTTTGGGTGTTTATAATTCTTATTCGCCTGAAGGTGTTATTTTGTATAAAATTTCAAGCTTTTCTAAAATCTTTGGAAAAGGTTTCCTGATAATCTGGCCTTAGCAACCAGTGAAATGCTCATATAAGCTAGCTTTTCCTCAACAATAAAGTTCAGTGTATTTATCAGAGATAAATTAGTTTTTATTGTTAGCTTAACATTATTTTTGTGTTTTTGACGTTTGTTACAATTTATTTTATTAAAAAAGTTTCCAGATATTATTTATTGTTCTAGCCAGTGATGTTAACCGTACGGTAATTACCGTTTTTTACGGTAATTTTGGGCCGCAAAAGGTAGCAGGGTAATTTGGATTTTTGAAATACATATACATACATACATACTTACATATGTAGGTTTTATAATTCTAGCTTTGAAGAGGAGAATTTCTATTTAAAAATAGATAATCTTATAACAGAAAATTAAGAACATTATATTTCTGCTAATGTTTTCGTAACACCGATAAGTGCAAAATATGACACATGAAATTTCATTAAAAAAATAATTTTTGTTTAATGTTCTTCACATACATACGCTAACATAGGCTAACCCCCAATGTTCCAAGTTCAGTTAAAACTAACTATTACTTTAACTTCCAGTTGACAATATGTTTTGACAGCTATAACTGATAGTAAGTTATAACTGAACTTGGTGAAATTAGGGGTAAGAGTATAAAATAAAAATATTTTGAGTTGAATGAATAGTTCACAATTTGAAACCGAATATTCGCCGTACCTCTTATGCATTTAGCAATGTGAGGTTTAAGAAAAAAAAAATCTAAATAATATTTTATATGTACATAACTACAATAATCCTAAAGTTTAGAAAATAATAATAAATTCGTTAAATGCAACTACAAGCAAAAAAAAAAAAAAAACTAGCGAAAACATGCTTTTAGAAAAAAAAAAAAAATAAAAATACTAAAATCAGCCAACCAAAAAGGAAAGAACATTTAAACGGTAACAAACAATGATTGTTATTGAAATGAAAAACACTACATAATTGATAGGTGAGTTAAGGTGAACAATGGAAATATTAAACATAAATAAAACATAAAGTTTAATTAACTTATCAAACATACAATTATTAAGAATATCGTCAAAATAAAGACAACAATCATCGGCTATACATATAAGTAAATCAACTCACTCACCTTTATTAAATAAGAACATCTTTTTGTGTGGCGGCTTATTTGTTTAAATTAAAAATATTTATTTCAGTGCAACTGCACCATGACATGGAAATTGGAATTTTGTATTAATTTTTGGAACGTAGACCTAAAACGGTCAGTTTGGAAGCATAAGATAATTAGTTATTGAGCATATTTTCGCTTACCTTTAAAAGGAAAAAAAAAACTTTTGTAATAAAATTTTTATAGTTGCAGTTTTATGAAAACATTTTCATTCGTCAGTTTTATTTCAATGCTTTAAAATTACTATGTACTATAGTGTACTATACAGTATGTAAGTATATATTAACATACATTTTAGTCATACTATAGTTTATGTTTTCATAATCTTATGTGTTAATTTATATATTTATATATGTATATGTATATTCTTTTACAAATTTGTTAGTAGTATTTTTTTTAATATACACATGTTATTATTTATTATTTTCATTTTTTTTAATAGTTTATCTTAAATTTATTATTTTAATAATTAATGATTTAGTAAACGTTATTTCCCTATTATTTTTGTTTAACAATTTGGCGTTTATTACATTTTTATTCTTAAGTACCATGTTAGTGTAAAAAAATTATATAAATTATATCATAATAATAAAATTTGTCTATTTGTTTAGTGTGTAACTTGTAAAATAAAAATATTGTGCTATTTTGTTGATTTTATTATTTCGTTTAAAAATAATTTGATTAAGTAATAAAAACAAAGCCATTCTTCATATGTATGTATGTATGTACATCTCTGTATGTACATATGTGCGTATAAGTTTCAAATCATATACATACATACATGTATATATTTACCTAATATACGTGTATAAGAATTTCATAAGTACATAAGTATGTATGTATAAAGGGCAATAAAGAAATTGGCAATTACTTGAAACTGTTTGTCGTTGCATCACGTAACTTTCGGATCTACTTAGATTTCTAATACTAATTCATAAAGTGAAATGATATGTACAAACTTCTGAAGATTAATTTTTAACACATATTTATTGCTTTATAATTATTTCATTTCACTTGTCAGAGTTGAAATTTTCAAAAAATTCTACCCATGATCCATTTAAGGTAATTAAATTATTGAAGATGCGTTTCTTTCAATGTTATTAACAAAAAATTAATTTTCTATTTTTGAACACTCGTTCGTTCTACTTAAGAGAATGCATATATAAAGTTCATGTTTGAACGATAAAGAGAAATACAATTTTGTAAAACTTTATTTAACATTTTAAATATAAAACAAATTCATTTATTATTCATAAGGGGTGATGTCGGTAAAGAACCAACTTAACTCTTAAAAAATTTGTAGGATATGTTCAATTCTTAAATCGCAAGTACTCCCTTCTTCATTTCTTTTTCAAATAAACCCCATTTAAGTCATAAAGAAGACTACTCGAATTTGCGTACGTGTAAAGTCTTAAATAAATAAATAATAATTTTAAAAAATTGTTTTCTTAGCTGGAGAGAGAGGTTGTTCTATCTAACAGTAAAACCTTGTGAACAATTTTTCAAACATCGTATACAACATAGTATGGGCACTATGCCCATGTTCTCTAACTCTCGCGTCCAGAAACTTTTCGATTGAAATGTGTGAAAATGCCATTTATTGAACCAAACAGCTATTTTTCTCACTAAACTGTGTCTGTAACTTTTTTTGGCGAGTAATAGGTGTCACGTAAGGAAATTAATCGCCAATTTACAGAAAAAGTATGTGTGTAACATTTTTGTGAGAAAAGTTCCCGCTTTGAACTGTCAAAAAAACTCACGAAAAAAATAGGACGAGAAACAATATTAACACTAAAAAACGATTAAAAACGCAAAATGCATAGAATAATAAAAATAATATTTTGTTCTTGGCACATTTTTTCATTGTTTAATTATTTTGCTTTTAACATTTTTATAAAATATACGAATTTTCTAAAGCTCATTTGCAAACAGCAAACATTAACGCCGCACTTTACATTATTAGGTATAGCGGACGGTGTTGTATTTTCGCCGCCGCGGTGAAAATGTTTCAATTTTAGTAAATTTTGATCGCCGTCAACGATATGTGTGACTGGGGCTCTCAACGTCAGCAATTTCATATCGGCTGCGAGTGTAATATTATGACATTTATAACGTTACGACGTAATCTCTTTTGATAGTTTTCGACAAGGCCTATCCAATAGATCTGCTTACTTCTACAACAACACAAAAAAAAAACAGGAATTTTGCTTGTGTAAAATTCCCCGCCGTTGTCAAAATCTTACTACTACATAGGCGAAACAAAAGGAAAAATGTGGTTTGTGTGCATGTATGTTCTGCAAAAAACAAAAAACGTAAACAAAAATATACATGTATAAGGAAAATGTAAACAACTTTTTACATCGTTGAGGAATAAACCAAATTAACATCTGGTTTCTTGCGCAGAGCTATTGGATAGACCTTGGTTTTCGACATGAGTTACAGATACAATTTTTTCTGACTTTTCGAGATACGATGGAATATTTTGTTTCACATCTTTTCGATGCGCGGAGTTCTCACTAAAGTTACAGAACATGGGTATGTTCATTTGACATGTAATGTCAAATTAATTTACATACTTGATTTTTGACACTTGTTTGAATTTGTTTTCCTTATTTTCTTTTGTTTGACGTTATATGGGTTTAAAATTGAGAACAAAGTTGTTCTTATCCTACCATGGCTGTATACTGTGTTTTCAAACATACACACGTCTTTTTGATTGAGTCAATAATTTACTTCTATCTGCTCGATTCTAGTATATTGGACAGTAAATATAATAAATTTGAATACAATTATCATCGTGGAATAATTATTTTGAAATTATTCAGCTTAACTGTTTCTTATTTATGAAAAATATAAAAGCGACTTCTTTAACTTTTTCTTTGTTTGCTGTCTACTTGCCTGAAAGAAGAAGAGAAGTAAAACAGATAGTCTGGGTCTGTCAACTTTTTGCACCTGCCATTTCGGGACTGAAGTTTATTGTAAAAAGTCAAAAAAATAAGTAAAGGTTCAGCGTTTTTGGGTTTTTTTCTTTTAACAAATATAGACTATTTATATTGTACATTGCGCATGAAAAATTATTAATGTATTTCACTTTTAAATTAAAAATTTGCTTATATAAAATTAATAACAAATAACTTATATAAAAAAAAGTATTAAATAAAATATTGCACATAAGTAACTTTGATTTCATATACATAAATATGATAAACCTTATATATAATATACATATTCAACTTTATAGAACTCTATATGTACATATTATGTATATAAGGATTTGTTATACTTCCATATTAAGTTCCTAAACATCATTATTAAAAAAATTAAATTAATATTTAAAAATGTGGTAAAATATTTTAACCCAATAAGCACTCAAAAATTAAATTCCAAGTGCTTAAAAGTTAACTGGAAATAAACTTGAGTCTAAAAGTATTTTTAACTGCTATTCAAGTTTCAAAATATTTTACTAATATTCACTTGATTTCAAATTCTCATTTTATTGGAGAATACTATCGAAATAAAGTGTAACAAAATTATATATCTCAACCCTTGAAACTTGAATGCCAATTGGTTTTCACTTGATTTCCAGCAAAATTGCTTCTTGGGAAGGTAGATTTATATGGGAAAGTAGTCGTCGACTTCCAATCTTTTTATGTCAAACAACAAAATACCAGTGAGATTTTCATTTTATTTTCGCGATTAATTCCACTTTGTAAGAACTGAAAACTGGTTATCATTACAATTTAATAAAATGACAATATTTTATAATTTTCATGATTTTTTTTATGTTCTTCTGTGAATTAAGAAGAAATATTAAACATAGCGATATCTTAATATTTTCGGCATTTATTCAAATAGGTATTAAAAAAGTTATTAGGCAAGTTTATTTTTATTTCAACATACTACTTTGAATAAATATGTACACTGGTTATAAGCAGTTAACGCATTTATGCACTCCAAATTGTGCAATAATAGTTTGTCATTTAAAGTAGTCGAAATTATATGCATACCCCGCGTTTAAGCATCACAATATACAATCATATGTATGGAATACAATTTACAAAAATTGCTTACAAAATATTTTCATATAAGCATCGTTTCAAAATTAATTCGATGGCAAAAAAATTTTCGGTATTTTGAATTTGGGAAAATCGCTCGGATTTCGATGATTTCGGTATTTTCGATTTCGGTCTTGCAAACGCTTGCATCTCAGTTAAATTCTCAAACAGTGCATGTAAATACAAAAGAGAAATTAAACAACATACTTATATTTAACGATACAAACTCAAAATTAGGTTTTCTTTAGGCCCAGTTAGTATAAAATATAAATTAGAAAGATTTATTTTGAAAAAAATAGAGAGCGTTTCGGGCAAGAATAACAATTTTATTCTCTCAAAACCGCTCTCTTTTACACAAATTTAAAGTACCGAAAGGCTTTCTTGCAAATTTGGATCCCAAATTCCAAATTAGAGTAAAAAAAACCGACCTAATGTTGCCTGTATTTCAGAGTCACTTTATAAATTTATTTTTGTATTTTAAGTTAAGAAAATACATTGAGGCTTTTTATAAAAACGAACGAAAAAATTGATATTCTCAATATGTTGGATTAAACCAACAATCGACGCCTTAAGAAACTCGTCATATAGAGCTGTTTTTATAAACATATAAAATCTCAAATTTAAGGTTATAATTATTAACTTTACAGTTTCCAAAACATAAAAATTTAAATTTTAAGGATTTTCATAAAATACAAATTGAATCCAGTTTCGTAAATTTTGCAGTTTTAAAGAATGATTTTTAATAATAAGGGACAGTGTTGAAAAATTCAGTACTTTGGTACAATTTTCAGTACTTTTTCTTATTAAAAATACCGCAGTACCCCCACGTTGTTTTCAGTACCTTTTTATCCTTTGAGCTTTTTAACTCTGATGTGATCATTTCGATAGCAAACTTTGGTCATTATGTGTTTATTATTATGTTTAAAAAAAAAAAAAACAATTAACGACGTTAATATTGAAATGCAAAGCGAGGAAGCCAGGAGTCATATTTTGCTTTCCAGAATGGTATATTTGTTCTTACAAGTGTCAAAAAAATTTATAAAAAGTAATACATTGGATAATATGTTAGTGGAAAATTTAAATCTAAATGAAAACCATATTTATAGAAACATGCAATGTTAAGGAAATGGTTTATAAAGTAAAAGAAACTGCGAAATCATTTAATTCGTTAATTTGCGAAACATTAAGAACTAAATTTTATTTTGAAAATAAAACCTGTAAAGTGATAATCAGCTTCACTCCAGAAAATAATGTTTCCGAAAAAAACCAATAGCATAATACTGTACTGATAAAGAAAACTATAATAATGTAAATTCTCAATTCCGTGTTCAAGCTAATCTTTCATAAATAAAGCGTTTCAGAACTGAATATATTTATATTCTCTTAGAAAAATATAGCCAATATTAAGAACGAAACTAATGTTTGCTGACATTTCACATATTGATTTTGGTATTTTATCGATACCACATTTCTGAGCATCAATTGAACGCACATTTTCAAATGCAAAATGATGTAAAAAGCAAAGGAAGAAATCGTTTACAACTGGTAGTTGTTGTTGTAGTTATAATATTATGTATGGGGCGCTTGACGCTTATATTTTTTCTGTTGTACACAATTATTTACATGTGTTCCACAACTATAAATTCTCCTTGCTATTAAATATGTATGTAGTTAAATGAATTCCACTAAAATATTTTTTGTTCCTTCTATTTTCATAAATTATTGTTTTTTTTTTTTTAACAAAAAGTACCATTGAAGTTCAGTACCATTTCAAAATTTAAATTTTGCAACACTGATAAGGGATATCACGATGGGTAGTGTGCAAACGATGCAAATGCGGGCAAAAATACACTCATTTGCACAACACAACAACAACAAAATGTACGTATTTAAAATTTGCTCTATTTTATTTTGTTTGCACTAAAAAAAACCATGAGCAAAATTAGTAGTGCATTTTTGCTCAGTTGCAAACAAATGTTAACAATAACATTTGACATATTAGCCGGCATATTGTTTTTAAGGAAACTTATAAATTGAACATTTTCGTGGGTTTAAATACAAGATAGAGAATTAAATTGAATTCATTGAAAAGAAAAAAATTATTTTAATTTGCTTGTAAACAAATGCAGATTTTTTACAGTGCTGCTAGAAGTTTTTAGTGTTGCCAGAATACATTTTTAGAAAAATGCACAAAAATAAAATTGGTATGCACACGATCAATCATAATATGCACTGCAAATTATCACATTGCAAATTTGCCCAATGACCATCGTGATTACCCTTAATGTTATGCATATTTTGTGATATAAAAATTTGATATTAAAATAGAGTAAAAGAAAACTCGCTTTTTTTGGGGCATACTAACGATTAAGGATGATGTAAGGATGTATGTAAGTATAAACACTACAGATGTAATAAAGTACTAAAACAAAATTGGTGATAATCGATAACGAAATATCTTTCACGTTTAATAGTCATTTGAAAATCTGTACATATAACTAAATCCGGGTATTGTTTTTCATTTTTCATCACATTTCTTTTTATAGATTTCTAACAATGTTCACTTCAAGTATTGAGTATTTGGACTAAAAATATATTATTGTATTACTTATTATGCTAAGGTTGAATAACATTTTCGCAGGCTGAATAGTTTATAAAAAGAGTCTGAGCAATGAAAGTTTATTAAATCTTTTTTTTAAGCAAAAGTTGTTTTGCAGATTTTTATATAACATTTATCACTGTTTTTAAAGTAATGTTAACGCTATTTTTAAATGCTCTTACGGAATGTATAAACTTTACAAGAAACTCAGGGGTGTTCTGGAAATCGAAAACACAAAACGAAATAATACTAATAAAATAAGTTTAAAAAATTTCTAGTTAATAATACATCAATCATTCCTTCCAGGTAAGCTTTTGGTGTTAATTTGTTGTTTATTTCAGTGCTTCTAAATTAATTCCAGTGCACTGCATTATTTTTTTTTAACTGAAGAAAATCCCGAACCGAAAATTTAAATACATAACTGACAGGTGAATATTTTTCTACTATTTCAAAAATCACTTTTTATGCTCTTGAATAGTGTTGTCAATAGGCCTGTAAACTTCTACTGATCTTAAGCTTAAATTAAGGTACTACTAGGATTATGTAATGCTTAAAATCTGACCACAAATAAAATCGTGATATTTAAATACAGAGAAGAATTAAATATGCAGTATAAAAAGTAGCACTGTTCAATATTGAGGTTCGAAATTTTGATTCTAGAAAAACAATTTTTTAGTGTGACGTTAAGTAGAAGTAAAACAAATTATACAAAACTAAGGGGAATTCATACAGGTGACCGCATCATGAGAGAGAGAGTTATGCAAGCTATCTCTTTTTTTGAAAAATACTATGTATTTCGGTTTTGTAAAAAGTTAGAGTGAATGTCAAAATTATTTGTTGAAAATTTAAAAAAGGAAATTTTTTTTGATTATAAGATATACACAATTGCTTTAAAAGGTAAATCTTTTTCCTGTATTGCAAATTTATTTTGGCTCCACTTATTCCTTACGCCTTTTTAATTGAATTTTAAATGCTAACTAATTTGTTCACAAAATGTAAGCAAAGCTTGACATTCAGTATATGTATAAACAAAAAAATAAACAATAAACGATGACTTGAAAATGTCACCTGTATGAATGCGCCTTACTTTACCTAACAATAGCCAAGAATTTAGATATTATTTTATCTACCTACATTAATGTTCCTTTAAAATTAAATGTAAACAAAAATTATCATAAAATTATATTTTTAGTTTTAAAATAAAATTTAATAAAGAAACAACTCCAAGTTTTAATAAATTAAAAAAAAAATAGTTAAATATTTGTTTAAATTTATATCAGTCATATTTGCGGTTTGTGGAAATTGTATTCATCAACACCGGCACAGATTGAAAACTTGAATATACACTAATTGGTCGCCTCTAATACCATCCTAATGAATTGTATAATTTACCGCCTACATAATGATAACGACTCGAAACATACAAGCAGACATGCTTGACAATTTAATCAAAGTGATGGATGGGCATAGGAAAATAATGGATTCAATGACAAAGCGATGAGCGTTTGTTGTTGCTTACAACGGATATGTAACAAAATATTAATTATTTACGTACAATGTCGGTTTATAGAGCTTTTTTTTTGCAGCAGCTGTTCATTAGCAAACGAATTTGAACTTATCGAAAACACAAACCGCAAATTACCATATGTACTTTTTGCCATAATAGTTTTATTTTTTTTACGTTGACGTTAGTCTAATTAAGTTCCCCTAATATGTGTATAACAATATATGTATGTTTATATACATATTTATGTATATTAACTACTATTAATATACAGTCTATAAAATACATATTTAAAAATGTTTGTCTGGTTATTAAAAAATTAAGCCTTTGAAAGTAAAAGAACTTATCTAAAATAGGCTATATGACTATTATGTAGGAAGTGTAAACATAAAATTATAAACAAAGACAAACCTAAGCACTGTTGATTTATTGTGGTTTTGACACAGCTTGTGTTTGTACGGTCGTGAGTCATCATGCTTGGTTTTCCCATCTGCAAGTAAAGAAGAACTTGTTAATATATGTAAATCCATAAATAATTAATTAGTTTCGTGGTTTACACTACAAACATACATATGTATGTAACGTAACGTATTGTTTATATAGTTAAAGGTTTTATTTCTAAAACTTACGAGCGGATTTGGTTCAAACGTGTTATAATGTGTTTGTATAATTGTTTGTACCAAAAACACAGTAGTATATCACATTACCAATGCGAATTTGTTTTAAAATACTATACATGAGGTTTTCTTAATTATTACAGAAACTAGAAAAAATGAAGTTGTAGCCTTTGTATATTATATTTATACTGCTAAGTCATTAGGATATCCCTACACAGTACAAAACATTATTTCGGGACACAACTCTGATAATTGTTTATGAAAGTAGACCTAAAAAGAAGAACTTCTGCATCATTAGTTTGGTCAAGGTAGCTCAAATAATAATTTAAAAATTAATTTGAAGTTAGTAAGCACTTATCGTATAGTGAAATTTGTCACGTTTTAGGCTCTTTTGTTTGTCATAACTCGAGAACCACTAGTCCGAATAAGCTGAAAAAAATTTAAAAAAATAAGAATTAAGGCCTAACCATAATATGCATAGCCTTGCTAAACCCTCTGTCAAAAATTAAAAAAAGTATTTCAAATTTATTTTAAAAAAAACAAAAACAAAATAAAAACATTTGATTCCGTACGGAATGTGCGATTAGATTCGCACCTTGCTTAAGCAAATGACAGTTTCATAAAACTTAGAAAAAAGTTTCCTTAAGTTCAACATGGGTTGCCTTATATAATTAAAATGTATTCGCACATTTGCTTAAGCCAACTTAAGCACATTGTGGTTGGGCCTTTAGAATTCCTTTAATCTGTTCATACAACGTTTCGCTACACAAGCAACAGTTTCGCTACACAAGCAACAGTTTCGCAGTTATAAATAAATGTATGAAGAAAAAAAATATTTTTAAGTAATAGGACTTGACACTTTTTTTTACCGTTTTGGATTTTTTATGAATTAAAAATAAAAAATTTTAATTTTTTGGGCAAAAAATATTTTTTTTCTTCATACATTTATTTATAACTGCGAAACTGTTGCTTATGCAGCAGATTAAAGGAATTGTAATTCTTAATTTTTTTAAATTTTTTTCAGCTTATTCGGACTAGTGGTTCTCGAGTTATGACACACAAAAGAGCCTAAAACGAGAAAAATTCCCCTATACGACTTCAAACTTCAAATTAATTTGAGCTACCTTGACCAAACTAATTGTTGGATGGTAACCCTATAGTATTATTGTTTCTGCACACTTCCTTAATATATTAAAACCCATGTGAATATGTATTAGTAATAGAATTTATTGTATTAATTTTTAAGCCACTGAATAAAGCAGATATTGAAGATTATAACACTGGCGACGAGGAGAAAACAAAGAAAATTATTAATTGCAAAATAAAATACTTATAAAAATAAGTAATAAAACGAATCTCAAATTTCAATCAACAATTAAATTTTCTTTTCCAAATAAAAATAAAAATCTGATACGAGAATAAAAAAAAGCAATGGAGGCAGCCTTAGCACAACTCATAGAACAACTGAAAGTGCAACAGCATCAAGACAGTTTGGCCATGCAGAATTTAATGAAGACATTGGCTCCAGCTAAAAATCAAGACAACGATAAAGGAACCAGTCCAGAATTTCTAATAGAGGCACTTGCATCGAACATTACCGAGTTTCATCATGATGAACATAACCTCACATTCGACATGTGGTACTCAAGGTATGAGGATTTGTTCATCGTAGATGAGGCAAAACTCGATGATGCAGCCAAAGTTCGACTGTTGCTTAGGAAGCTGGACTTAGCAAATATACAAATACACAGCAAATATACAAATTATATTTTGCCAAAACACGCTCGTTATTTTTCGTTTAAAAAAACTGTTGAAAAACTTACAACAACTTACAACTTACTTACTTCGCAGTTCAATATAAGGTACAATTGTATGCAAATTACAAAAGACTCAGCTACCGATTTTATTACATACGCCGGCATCGTCAATCGACAATGTGAACTTTTTAAACTTAATGATCTGACACTTGATCAGTTTAAATGTTTAATATTTGTCATGGGGTTAAAATCAACCTCAGAATACGACATGCGTACTAAAATGCTTAACAAATTAGAGAGTGAAGGTGATAAAGTAACACTGGATCTACATACGCCGGCATCGTCAATCGACAATGTGAACTTTTTAAACTTAATGATCTGACACTTGATCAGTTTAAATGTTTAATATTTGTCATGGGGTTAAAATCAACCTCAGAATACGACATGCGTACTAAAATGCTTAACAAATTAGAGAGTGAAGGTGATAAAGTAACACTGGATCTACTATCAACAGAATGTTGTCAGCGTATGATAAATCTTAAAGTGGACACAGGGCTTATAGAAAAGCCTAAATCAGAGGCTCTGGTGAAACAAATCCATACAAATAAAAAGACAAAAACAGCACCTAAATATCCATGCTGGTTTTGTGGTGGCATGCACTACGCAAATGAGTGTACATATAAAAAGCATACATGTGAACAGTGCAGCGTAGTTGGTCACAAAGAAGGATACTGCAACGTTGCTAAAAATAAAAAGAAAATAATAAAACCAAATACAAACAATCGTTTTCCAAAGCAAAAAGGTTTTAACAAAAAACCAAAAAGTACAAACTTTGAAACAAAAAGCATTTTTGCAGTTAACAAAATTGGCACACAAAGAAAATATATTTGTGTTGAAGTCAATAATACCATGCTTGAACTACAGTTCGACACAGCTTCCGACATAACCATTATATCGGAAAGCACGTTTCAAAAACTTCAAGTAAATAATGCAATAGACGTCAAAAACACTGCCAAAAGCGCAACAGGGAAATTACCACTATCAAAACAATTTGTATGTAATTCAAAATTTCAAGACAAACATGCGGTGTAACCTGTTACGTAACACCACTACATGATTTGAATGTATTAGGACTTGAGTGGATCGAAGCTTTAGAGCTGAATAAGATGACCATCGACAACATTTGCAATACTATGAAAGCACAGTTGCGGGAAAGTTCTTATAATTTTACTGAAAAAATTTCAATTTTAAAAAACTCTTTTTCAGACGTATTCGACGAAAAATTTGGGTTGTGTACAAAAATGAAAGCGCATTTAACAGTTAAACAAAATCAAGAACCGGGTTTTCGTCCTAAACGTCCAGTGGCATATGCGGTTCAAAATATGGTGGAGGCAGAACTGCAGAGGCTGCAAGATACAGGGGTAATTTCTCAAGTAAATTATTCTGAGTGGGCGGCACCTATCGTTGTCATCAGAAAACCGAATGGGTCTGTTCGAATATGTGCCGACTTTTCTACAGGGGTAAACGACGCTCTGGAATCTCACCAGTATCCGCTTCCCTTGCCTGAAGATATATTCTCAAAGTTAGCAAATGTAAAATTTTTCAGTCACATCGATCTGTCTGACGCGTTTCTCCAAATTGAAGTCGACGACGAGTCAAAACAACTACTAACAATAAACACCCACAAGGGATTATTTCGTTATAATCGTATGTTATTTGGTTTTAAACTTTCCGGCCATATTTCAGCAGATTATGGATCAAATGCTAACAGTTATGGAAAACGAAGCAGCATACATAGATGATATTTTTGTTTCGGGGAGAGATGAAACCGAACATAATCAGAACTTAAACGAAGTTCTACGTCGTATCCAAGATTATGGATTTAAAATTAAATTTTCAAAATGTAAATTTTTCGCAACCGAAGTAAGGTACCTCGGGTACATTATAAATCAACAAGGCCTGCAACCAGACCCAGATCGTATTTCAGCTATTCAAAGAATGCCTGAACCAGGTAACGTTACTGAACTCCGTTCATTTCTGGGTGCTATAAATTTTTATGGCAAATTCGTTAAAAATATTTGAACTCTTAGAGGTCCTCTGGATGAATTGCTTAGATCCAATGTAAAATGGCATTGGACACAAAATCATAGTAAATGTGTTTTAAAGCTGAATGAAGTGCTTTCGTCAAAATTGCTGTTAACGCATTATGACCCATCAAAACAAATCATTGTTGCAGCTGACGCCTCAAATTATGGTTTGGGGGCATGCATTCTTCACGAATATGCGGATGGAACTATCAAAACTATTTGCCATGCGTCAAGATCGTTAACGCTCGCAGAAAAGTCTTATAGCCACATAGAGAAGGAAGCTTTAGCCTTGGTTTTCGCAGTAACAAAATTCCACAAAATGATATTTGGGAGAAGATTCAAACTTCATACTGACCACAAGCCATTACTTACAATTTTTGGTAGAAAATCTGGTATAGCAGTACATCAAGCGAATAGACTACAGCGATGGGCAGTTGAACTTTTAGCATATGATTTCGACATCAGTTTTATTTCAACAAATTGTTTTGGATATGCCGATGTTTTATCACGTCTGATTGATAAACAACAGTTCAACACAGAAGAATACGTCATTGCCTAAATTCAGTTTGAAAAAGAAGTAAAACAAATTTTATACGACAATTTAGATAAATTGCCACTACCACACAAGATGGTAAAGTATAAAGCACAAAAAGATCCAATTTTAAAACAAATTTTTCAATTTATTAAAAGTAAATGGCCAGTCAACAGTACTGACATTGAATTAAAACCATATTTTAATAGAAAAGATGATTTGTCTATAGCAGATGATGTTATTATGTTTGGCAACAGAGTAGTTATTCCATCAATATACCTAAAAGGGTGCTGAAACAAATTCATCATGGACATCCCGGTATAGAACGATCAAAGGCAATTGCGAGAAGTTTTGTATATTGGCCAAAAATAGATGATGAAATTAAAGTATTGGTTCAAAATTGTCACAATTGTGCAGCTGTCGCTAAAATGCCAACGAAAACAACGCTCCATCCTTGGCCAACACCTTCTGCATATAGACTACGCTGGTCCAATTGATGGGCATTATTTTTTGGTGATAGTTGATGCACTATCCAAATGGCCAGAAATAATTCCAACAACAACAATAACTTCTCAACAAACCATTAAAATGCTTAAAGAAGTTTTTTCATGTTTCGGACTGCCGCAAGTTATTGTATCAATTTGAAGAATTTATGATGCAAAATGGTATTAAACATATATGTTCCAGCCCTTATTACCCAATGTCAAATGGACAAGCCGAAAGGTTTGTCGACACTTTTAAAAGAATGACTGGAAAAATGAAAGGAGAGGGGACAGTACGTGAAAATTTACACACATTTTTGCAAACCTACCGGTCAACAGCAAACCCAAATACACCAGACAAGAAATCACCAGCTGAAGTAATATTTGGTAGGAAAATGCGCATCAACAATCAACTTTCAAATACAAAGTTGCTCAACAGTTTAATAATAAACATGGTGCAAAACTAAGATCGTTTGATGAACAAGATGATGTGTATGCAAAAGTCTACAGAGGAAACAACAACTTTTGTTGGAGTCCTGGTAAAATAATTGAACACATTGGTAATGTGATGTACAACGTTTTATTAAACAATGGTAAGCTAATCTGCTCCCATGTAAACCAATTAAGAAAAAGAGATGATGAAGACAACAACGACAGCGATGAAAGAGACTGGAATATAGCCTTAGATGTTTATAACAATCCAGTTTCGGAAGAAAATGTACCAGATACAGATTCTACAACTGCTGCCAGCTCTTCAGGTATGACTACAGATGTAAAAACTACAGATGTACCAACGCCAACTTCAAGAAATCTCGTAGAAACGGTATCCACTTCAACGCCTAGAATATCTCAGAGACAACGACGTCCTTTAAATCGCTACAGCCCGAGTAACAACTAAAAAGGGGAGGTGTTAGATGGTAACCCTATAGTATTATTGTTTCTGCACACTTCCTTAATATATTAAAACCCATGTGAATATGTATTAGTAATAGAATTTATTGTATTAATTTTTAAGCCACTGAATAAAGCAGATATTGAAGATTATAACACTAATGATGCAGAAGTTCTTCTTTTTTGCGTCGAATCAATCACCTGAAAAATGTTGTACTGTGCTATTCAGAAATATTTTTGTTTGTATTAAAGAAATCAACTTAGTTAAAATTATTGGTGTTATTTGCATTTTTTTTGTGTAATTAATCGGGGAAAATAGTCTTCAGCGGTACACTCCGCCTGCTGTCACAAAATCCATCTCCATACACTTAGAATACATTATGTAGTTATTTTGTATTTAACAACTAAAATCAGGGTTTAAAAAACTGCAGTCAAAATAAAACAAATGCTTTTTCTTCTTCTTTTTGATTTTTCATTGGACAAAAATAAACTGTTGCTTTTAGTTCTGATTCATTAAATGAAAATAGTCGCAGTCAAGGAAAAAAACGAAAAGTTGTACACAACAAAGAACATCGACAGCCGACATAAACGTATTAAAATGTACGGTTTTGACCGCTATTTTATGTGTTTTTATATTAAATAAATTAATTGTTTTTGGTTCATTTTTTTATTTTATGATTTCTTTTTTATGCGATTTTTATTTAATTTTTACACCAAGATCCAAAGTTATGCGGTTTTTTAACTTTTCGGACCGAATCATACATTTTGTGTGAAAATTTAGCCTTTTTTATTTCCTTTATGCAGTTTTTTTTTGGAACGCATCTACCGCACAACAACAGACCTTAAAAATGATTTTGATTTATTGCGCGAAGAGTTTATTTTATACCGAAGAACAAATAACCAAACAAAAAATAGGTATTTCCTTATTGTACAATGCAATTCAAACCATAAAGCCGTCTCTAACGAATTCCGAAAGAGAATTATCTATAACGGGCAATTTTTTTATAGAAATACGATTTCGTCTAGCTGACCAGTAGGCATTAAATGCCTTGAGTTTCTTCAAATATTTTATTTACATAATTTTTTAACTATCTACCAATAAATATATAATTATTGACTAATTTTTTTTTAAATGTACAAATCGTTAGTTTAATTCGAGATAAAAAAAAAGAATATCAGCCCAATTATGGATATAAATTCCACGGGAGTTTTTCCATTTTCCCATTTTTACAACTGAATTTACATAGAAAAATGGGAGAAAACTCCCGGGGAATGTTGATTCATAATTTGGCTGTAAATAAAAAAGCTTATTGAAATTTTGGCGTTTTTTTAATACATTCTTTTTTATCAAGTCTTGTGTCTTAAGACCCAAAATTAATATGCTTATGTTACCTTAAGCAACTGTGTGAATATATGAAAATCATATGTGTCAAACCATATTTAACTTAGGGAAACTTTTTGTTAAGTTTAATGAATCTGTCATTTGCTTTAGCAAAGTGCGAAACAGATCGGAGAGTGCGATCAAATGTTTTTTTAATTTTGTTTTGGTTTTTTTCAATGCATTTAAAAGGTTTTTTTTGTTAATCTTTGAAAGAAGTTTAAGCATGCTTATGCATATTATAGGTGGGCTTTTATACTTAATAAAATATGTTGGATACGCCTTTTCTTAATTAATGTAACGATATGTATTAGTTTTGGTTTATTAATGTTTAAAATAAATATTAGAAATACTTGAACTAAATATGCGATTAATCGATAATCACGATTAAAGCCTTTTTTTTTATTGTAATCGCGATTATGAAAATTTTTGATTAAATGCAAACCCATGTGTATGTAGAAATAACTTGAAAAGAGCAAAATTGCAAAAATTGTATACCTTTCCCTAAAAAGAAAGAAATACATAATCCGTTTAAAATTTTTGAAGATATTTGCATTTAGGTCGCACCATCTTTTTTAAAAACACAAATAACGGTTATTTTGGAATATCTCAAAAACTGTTCCACTTTTGACAATTCTGACTTGATATTCGGATTCATCGGACAATTTTACATAAAGATTAGGTGTCAGATTCATTTGGTCAAAATACTGTCACGTAGTGTAATTTAATACGGTTACCGAAATTCGTTTCGGTTGCCAGCCTGGGCATTGTGAATTATGTTGTTAAATTAAGTTCATTAATTACTATGCACATATTTTGCATTTAATAAATATTTTTTAAATTAAATTAAATTAAAAAATAACACCGACATATTCACATATCTACGCATTATTTGCCTGGTGATTACACTACGTGACAAATTTTCAACAAAGTCGTGACCAAATAAATCTGACAGTTAATCTTTATGTAAATCTTTCCCCTGAATCCGAATATGAAGACAGAATTGTCAAAAGTAGAACAGTTTTTGAGATATTCCAAAATAACCGTTATTTGTGTTTTTAAAAAAGATGATGTGACTGAAATGCAATTATCTTCAAAAATTTTAAACGGACTATGTATTTCTTTCTTTTTATTGAGAGGTTATAAAATTTCTAAAATAACCATGGGACGTTTGTGAATATGAGTCATTAAATGGCAGAGTTATAGTCGACAAAACTTCAAACTTTATTTTAAATTTTATGATTTTGTTCAATTTTGCTCTTTTCAAGTTATTTTTTTTGTCCGCTGTCCCCTGTAACTCTGTCATTTCTTGAACAATCTTACTAGTGATTTTCGTAGGGATTTTCTTCTAAAAAAATAGCCGTAGGGAAAAAAGGACAGATTTTTTGAAATTATTAAAATGTAGGGACTTTTCAGTAATGTTAGAAAACTATACGTTTGGGAGCTTTTTTTGATTTGTGATAGCATACTAATAAATTTGTTAATACGGCAGCAATAAAAATTGTTAAATTTCTTTGAGTCATCGCTTGCCGTCATTTCAGCTTTGATTTTAACCTAATTTTGTGATAAGCTCTTTTAGAAGAAAGGAGATCTGTTGAACCTTATTTTCTAGAGCAAGAAATATATAATACATATGTAAAAGATGGGAATCAAAACGTTTTGGAGTAAAGTCGACCCACCTGGAACGGAGGTGCGGGAACTGACGGCATATGCAAGGAGGAAGGGTGCAATCCTTGTATTGGGCTGCGATGCCAATGCTCATCATAGCCAATGGGGGAGTGCAGACATAAACAAAAGAGGTAAGTTAATGTTTGATTTTATAACTGCTAACAATCTTATTATCTGTAATATGGGTAACACGCCGACGTTCAGAAATAAAGATAGGCAGGCAGTGATAGATCTGACATTGGTGAACTGTGACGAACAACTTGTTGTTGATTGGAGGGTGGCAACGGACTGTACATTTTCAGACCATAGCCGTATTACCTTCACAGTGAATTTTGACCCACCTGGGGTTGCTCCATTTAGGAACCATAGGGGGACAAAATGGGACTCCTTTAAGGAAAGAGTCCGAATTGGATTGGCGCAAAGGGCCTTGAGCGACTTGCTGCCGAATGATCTGGAGGGTGTTGTGAACAAGTTCACTCATCTTCTAAGGGAAAGCTATGAGCAGTCCTGCCCGGTTACATTCCCGGGTAGGCGTAAACAGCCCAAATGGTGGACCAGGGAACTTCACGTTCAAAGGTCTACGGTTAGGAGACTGTTTAATAGGGCCAAGCTTACCAGAGCACCAGAGGATTGGAACAATCACAGGGTGCAGTTCAACAAGTATAAGGCGGATCTGAAAAGAGCAAAGCGACTATCATGGAGGCAATTTTGTGCATCCATTGATAATGTCAACGAGTTGTCAAGATTCCGACGGATCTTATCCAAGGACCCTAAAGCCTTGGTTACATCCAAAGGAACGACGGCTCATGGACTGAGTCAAGCTCTGAGACCCTGACCTTACTTATGGAGACGCACTTTCCCGGGTGCAGGGAAACCGGAGGTATGGAAGACGGTCAATGGGACGTGATGTCCATGACATCGGATTTTACTTCCGCCTGCGTCGAGGAAATGGTCACAAGAGAGAAGCTGGCGTGGGCGGTCAATACTTTCGACCCATATAAATCACCGGGTCCGGACGGTATTTTTCCGGCCATGCTCTGCAACATTCCGGACGATGCATCACTTCTGCTGATGGATGTATTCAAGAAGTGCCTCAGTAGGAGGTATCTGCCTAGGGGGTGGAGAGAGGTCAGGGTTATTTTTATACCCAAGGCTGGTAAAGTGGGCCACTCGAAACCGGGGGATTTTAGACCTATTATGCCCGTAATTTCAACACACAGATATTTGTTCGTGTTCTTACCTAACAGTTATCTTTACCTATCCGGTAAAAATAGTTTGGTAATTTCAACGTTAATTTTACCTACGTGTTTTTCCCTTTAAGTTTTCTTTTAAAATATGGCAACATTTGTATTTTTATTAATATTTTTAATTAACTGTCAAAATCGATAGTGTAAAATACTAGTAGGTAAGACAAGCATGTTAAAATTATCAAAAATTCGTTACACCATAGATATCTATACACAGCTAGATATCTGCTTGTAGAAATTACGGGCATTAGTCTGTCTTCATTTTTGTTGAAGACTCTTGAGAGGCTAATAGATTTATATCTCAGGAGCAATATTGAGACCCGCCTTATTAGCAACGCTCAACATGCTTACCTGAAGGGTAAATCGGTTGAGAGCGCGTTACATGAGGTGGTTGGTTGTATTGAGCACGGTCTGAGGCATAAGGAATATACTCTCGCCGCGTTTCTGGACATAGAAGGAGCCTTTAATAACATTAGGATCGAGGCGATTAGAGATTCGTTGTTAGAGTTGGGAGTGGAGGACTTTCTGGTGGAGTGGATAGTCTGCATGCTTGACAGTAGGATTATAAACTCGAGCCTGGGGGATCATGTGATAAGGAGGAGGGTTACCAGGGGGACACCACAAGGGGGGGTTCTATCACCTCTACTGTGGTTGCTTGCGGTCAACGGGATTCTTAGGTCATTTGATTCCATGGGTAGGAAAGTTGTTGCCTATGCGGACGACATAGTTCTGCTGGTCAGGGGAAAGTTTTTGTCCACGATCGGGGAAATTATGCAGGTGATGCTAGGTGAACTCTCGGCTTGGGCAAAGGATAGGGGACTGGGTGTTAACCCTGTGAAGACTGAGCTGTGCTATTTACCAGAAGGTATAGGATAGAGGAATTAAGGAGGCCAATGCTAGATGGCGTCGAGTTACCTCTATCGGACGGAGCAAAGTATTTGGGTAACTTTCTGGACTGCAAAATGTATTGGAAGAGAAATACTCAGAAAAGGATGAAAAGGGGACTCAATGCATACTACACATGCAGGAACTCCATTGGTAAGAACTGGGGTCTAAGGCCGGATATGGTAAACTGGATTTACACATCGGTTGTTAGGCCTATACTTACCTATGGATGCACTGTTTGGTGGGGCGTTGGGAGTGGATAGCTATAGGAAGATGCTCAGCAAGGTTCAAAGAAGTGCATCTCTTGGCCTATACTTACCTATGGATGCACTGTCTGGTGGGTGCGTTGGGAGTGGATAGCTATAGGAAGATGCTCAGCAAGGTTCAAAGAAGTGCATCTCTTGGCATCACAGGGGCAAGGAGAAGCACTCCGCAGGCAGCGCTGGACATCCTACTATATCTGTCACCTATTGAGCAGTACGTAAGGAGTGTGGCCGCTAGGAACTTAATTAGACTTTACGAGTCTTCGTTAGTTAGACCTAGGCGGGATGATCACACGAGAATCTTGTACGAGATGGGTCTGTTTGATCAGGGTATTTCTCTCGGGAGAATTTCGGATCATATGACTATGACCCTGGACTTCGGTGCAACACCACCAGTGTACTGTTTGAGGGGTGGGCAGTATTTACGGATGGATCCAAGATGGAAACCGACACTGGTGCCGGTGTATATATAGCGGACACCGAGGTGAAGAGGTCATTCAGACTCCCCGATGAGTGCAGTGTCTTCCAGGCTGAGATCCTAGCGATCTGGAGGGCGACGGAGGTGATACTGGAACACATCGTGGGTGGATCTGAGGTGACAATTTACGTCGATAGTCAGGCGGCGCTTAGGGCATTGACGAATTATACGGTGCGATCGTGCCTGGTCGCTCGGTGTAGGAATGCTCTTGGTGGACTCATGGAGGCAATTAATGTGAGGCTGTGTTGGGTACCTGGACACTGCATGGTTGAGGGAAATGAGGTGGCGGACGAACTCGCGAGAGGGGGTTCGAGTATGGACTTAGTGGTAAGGGACAGGGGGTAAAGCCTCCCCTATGTTACTACTATGGTGTGATACGGGAGAAATTCCGTGATGACGTTAACCGATCCTGGGGGGACAAAGTGGATTGCAGGGTGTCTAGGGCATTATGGCCCGGATTGGACGCGGGGGCAACCAACGTTCTACTGGGATTGGATAGTAGTCTTAGAACGCTTATAGGGTTCTTGACGGGTCATTGTCCGGTCAGGGCTTTTGTGGGCAGATGGGACAACGCCATACCGGACTTCTGCAGATTGTGCGAGGATTCGGAGGAGCTGGAGGCGATCGAGCATGTACTTTGCCATTGTCCCAGGGTGCAGGGTCTCAGACAGAAGTGGCTAGGAAATAGGTTTCACGACGAACTAGGGTGCATCGCTGGATGTAGTCCAGCTAATCTACTGGGGTTTGTCAGGGAATTAGTGCGGTTGTTTCTGTTGAGGGGACATTAGAGAGGGAATTTGTTCTTCACATCACCTACTAACTTTCCTATATTCTATACTCTATCAACCTCATACTTCTTTTCTTAACCTTTATCTTTTTCTATCTTCTTTATCTATTCTTCATCATGTTGAAGGGATTCACAATGGACCGTACTGGTCTCCGAGTGGAAGTGTGCCCTTGGGCACATAACCCTTCTGAACCTAACCTAACCTAAAGTCGAAATAGTAAAGTGAGTGTGAGAAAATGGTACCCTAGCGATGAATCACCTCAAAGAATAACTTGTGATACAATTTTCTGATCTCTTTTTGAGCACTTTAATGGTAGTTTAATAATTATTAGTGAGTATTTATCATCTTATTTTTCAATCGTTAATTATAATGTTTTTGATTATGTTTTACATAAATTTTTAATCGTCATGTTTTTAATTTGTTCTCCGATAAAAGCAGCACAATTATGGCTCTTGATTATTTGAACAAATTTTATTTTGAACAAAACAACAAAAGTTATAGGGATCTTGGAAATAAAAGAAGAAAACATTCGTAATTTAATTTATTTTCATTAATTGACAATAATTTTTGGGCTTCTAGTTTCGCCAATCTTTTTATTTCTTCGTCAATGAATTATATATGAATCCTTTTTCAATCGCTCAACTGATAAATCAGTTTTTAATCAACAAAAATTATCTGAGAAGACTTATTCAGGTGATTTTTATAAAAAATTATCATCCAAATGCATTCTGGGAACAACTTTAAATAAAATTTATATCCATTAATACAAATGGATTTATTTGTTTTGCTATACATATATCATTTCAAAGTTGTAGGGATTTTTGTAGAGAAAAATAGGGTTTTTTTGGGACTGCGTAAGAACTTTCAAAAAAAGTGTATAACATCACTGATCTTCACTAGCAATCCATTGTTATTTTAGTAATTTTATTACCTCTCAATAAAAAGAAAGAAATACATTGTCCGTTTAAAATGTTTAAAGATATTTGCATTTCAGTCACATTATCTTTTTTAAAAACCGAATAACGGTTATTTTGGAATATCTCAAAAACGGTTCTACTTTTGACAATTCTGACTTCATATTCGGATTCAGGGCAACATTTTACATAAAGCTGTTAGATTCATTTGGTCACGACTTTGTTGAAAATTTGTCACGTAGTGTAATTACCAGGCAAAGAATGCGTAGATATGTGAAAATTTCTGTGTTATTTTTTAATTTGGCTTTTTCGGGATAAGATATTAATGTTAAAGAAAACTAATACAGAGCAACATTGTTTATAAGATATAGCCCTAGAATATTTGTGAATAAGGTTTTTCTCTAAAATAAATATTACTGAAGTTATCAACAATTAAATCGACACATAGTGAGAAAAATAGCATTTTTAGCAAACTTTGTGGGCTCAAGGCACGCCCAATAACTATGCGAACGATCTAAAATTTTTTATATATTATTTTTTTCTAATTTGGAACCAATCTAAGGGGTTTGCCAAGTGAAAATAGGAAAAAAAAAATTCGCCATATAACTTGCGGCCACACTAATGTACATATGCAAGTATGCATACAAGTAAGAATTTTGGTTGCCAGTCAGTATGCATACATTGCTTAAGGCTATGTAATAAATATAATATTTACCTGTTCCATGTTGTTCCATTGACCACTAGGTTTGTAGTCAATATCATTATGAACCATGTCATTGCCAAATGGACTAAGTTGTTTTGAATTTGTGGGTGTTGGATCATCTGGTTGTGCAGGAGCCTCCGTGCCATAGAATATTAAATCCCACTGCGTAATTTGCGCTACAAAGGCCAAAATGTTAAATCATTAATAAATCAAGCAAATTAAATTTAAATTTATGGTTTTTATATATGCATAAGTCTGTATGTATGTAAGTATTGTTGTACAGTAGACCGATTTACCTTGTTCAGAGGGCAAGAAATTTATTTTGTTATACCCTTAAGCTATATCTTGATTTGTTTGGTATCCATGCAAATGCATGTTTTTTGACGATAGTCTAAGAACGATGTCGACCAATTATCTTTCCGAATCATTAAATTTGCGTTAAAATGGCATCGATTTGTTTTTGCATATTGTTGCATATTTTGGTGAAAATTTAATTTCCATGTTATAAAAAAGTTCTTAAACAAATTTTTAAATACACAAAAAAACCTTACAAAAATTTTTTTAAAATCAATAAAGATTCTTTTGGAGCTTTGCTTTAAATACAAGATTTTCAAGAATTCGATAAAAGATCCTTCTATTTAAACCGATGCAGCTTTTTACATGGGTAGTGCTTCCAATGGTTTTAAAATATTTTGTACAAAACTGTTGCAAGTTACTTTCATGGCGCATTGGTTACACCGAGTTGCAGAGGAAATTAGAAGCCAATTCGATAATTTTGCAATTTTTAATAAAATGTATCCCTTTGGTTCCCCTCCCACCGCAGCCAGTAGTAACAAGATGGGGGTCTTGCTAGATGCTTCAGAATTCTATTCAAAAAACTTTGAGTAATGTAAGAATGTTAGAAGGGCTGATTGATACCGATGATTATGCAATTAAAAAAAGTAAAAGACATATTAAATTTAAATAACATCAGAAGTCAATTAGCATTTGTATTTTCCAATAACGGATACAATCGTGAAACAAAAACTAATTAGGAGGGATTGAGTTCACTTAATACTAAATTCAAATTAATTGATATTGCAATGTGGAAGGAAGAATAGCCCGGCAAATTAAAAAAAAATCCAAAACGTTTTTTAGTGCATGAAAATCTAATCCCTAGTAATGATTATCAAAGTATGTAGTTTGAGTTTGGCGAAAGGCAAATATTTTTTTTTTATATTTTTTTATTGTCTTCCAATTAGCAACATTTTTAGATTTTGCATTAAAGCGCTTTAAATTAAAATAAGTTTATTTAAAACCTGCCAACATGGGTATCAAAATTATCCTTTTGATTAGAACATCATCATTGCATAGACAAATTTTTAACCATATTTATTTTTACTTTTTTTATACCAAATGTATAATAAAAAAAAATAATATTTTTACGATTTTTAAGAGAACAAAATTATGTGTCCAACATTCTTTAAAATAAAACTTAAATGCAAATTCACTTAAAATTTGAATACGTTTAACTCTTAAGAAATAGCTTTTTTGTAAATGTCCTTTTTTCTTGCACACCGATGGTATTCTCCTCAATTAAAACATTTTCATTTCCATATTGACCATGTTTGAAACAAAACATTATCAAGACCAACTTTTTACTTTGTGGAGATCAATTCTTGGGTCAGAAGACCAGACCTATCTTTCAGATGATACAAAGTAGTGTATGTGCTGTAGTGAGAAAATATACAAACATATAACAAAAAACTACAAACATTTCTCTTTTTTTAAATGCTACAGCTTGCGAACGGACAGCAGTGTACCCAAAATATTTTGGTAATTGCTTTCAAATCAAATCACCGGTCTAATGTACATCCATAGACCTGGTCTTAATAATCCTTTTTGGCATAAGTTTAAACTAACTAACTATTTTATTAAAATCAAAGTAATAAAATATGTTGCGTAATAAAAAAAACAAGTAAGAGTGCTATATTCGGCTGTGCCGAATCTTATATACCCTTCACCATTGTGCGAGCAGAACACAGAGCAACTAGACAAAAACTAAATAATTCATATATGTACATACATACATATTCACAATTCTAAAAACGTCATTATAAATTAAATTTCAAAATCTAAAACTGGTAAATATTTTTTTACAATCGTTTTTAGAACATAAAAATTAAAAAAAAATTCCCTTTGAAAACCCAAGATTTGAACCATTTGAATTCGCCTTGATTAAACACATTAAAATAAACTCCACCTCTCATATAAAGGGTATAAAAACAACAAAACACTGCATTATCATAGCCGTAGAAACCAAATTGTATGGTATGTTTATGTCCTTTTGGTAATACAGTGGTTATGGTAATGCAGCGTTGATAAGGTTATGTCGCTTCTAATTGGGTCTTTAAAAATTGAGGTAGTCGTGGTTTTTTACTCATATCTCAGCCATTTGTGGACCGATTTTTTGAATTTCAATAGCAAACAATTCCGGACCATATGTGACATAAATGTACAATAACCTGGCCCCCATCATATATGGGGTCTTCGGAAAACCCATTTCAACAGACAGACGGACTGACGGACATCGTTAAATCAACTTCGCTTTTCATAACGACCCAGAATATATATACTTTATAGGGTCTAACATCGATATTATAGAAATTACAAACGGAATGACAAACTTATATATACCCTATTCACCACCTGTGGTGAAGGGTATAAAACACCAATCACTTCGTTTTTACATGTTCTAGCTTTAGCGATAAAAAAAACTAAATATATAAATAGAAGTTAGGAAAAAACATGTAAATAAAATTGAAAATGGATTATAATCAATTACAGAAAATTTCGACCAGAGTTCAATACCGTGTTCACTTAAGAATAAAATTATCAAAAAAAAATGGTTTAATTCATTTCATGTTAAAAATTCCTTCTTTCACTAAAAATAATTTAATGAAAATTAAATTTAATGAACTTTAGCCTAATTAAAATATCAAAAACTTCAATTAAAAACCAACAGTTCAATAAAAAATCACAATTAATTTTTTCATCTTTTGTCCTTTTTTCAGGACTTAACATTTTTTCAGAATACATACTTATGTTAAATAATTTTTTTTAATATAAGTATCTAATATATTTAAGCAAGCTCGGTGCCAACTAAAACGGAAGGATCTGTAAAATTTACAAAAATATTTACTTTAGTTTCCCTGAACAAAAATATAAAAACAATATTTTCCTTTTTTAAATATTTCCTTAAAGTTTTCATTAAAAATATTTTAAAAATTCGAAATTGTATGATTTTATTTCTTGATTGTTTTTCTCACGACACAAAATTAATTTCTATGTAGAAATTTCATTCATTAGATATGGGAATTTCCATTTTAACGTGCCGTAATATTTGTACGACAAAATGTAAAAAAATTTAATAAAGAAGTCAAATATGTAAAAAGGGGTTCTTATATTTGCAAAGTATGTAGCACTTTTTTCAGAAAAAAATTTACAATAATCGATCATAAGGATGGATATAAGCAAAAATATGTTACAAAAAATGGAAGTGCATTTTGACTGGCATTACAAAATTGCATAAGTCTGCGAATTGAGCAAGACTTTTTGTATAAGAGTTTTATTTAGATTGGTTATCCAAGTTATCAAATTTAAAAATCTTTGCTCGTTTGAAGGCGAATATGGGCATTTCCAGCGAAAAGTAAACTTTTTGTTATGTTACGCCAGAATGCTTGTAAATATTTTATGACCATCTTGTTCAAATGTAATTCCTTTTGTTACTAAATATAGAGGTAATCTAGTTGCGCTTTACGCCAAAATATAAAAACGTAAATTATTCATTTTTGAGAACAAATTTAAATTACTTCTGGCGTAACGTTACAAAAAGGAACTTTGCTGGAACTGCCTATATTCGCTTTTGATATTTGTATATATGGGCATTTCCATTTTGACATGTCGTGATATTTGCACCACAAAATGTAAAAAAAATTAAATGAAGAAGCCAAATTTGTAAAAAGGGTTTTTATATATACAAAGTAATGAAGTAGCACTATATTCAGAAAAAAAATCACAGTAATCGAAGCTAAGGATTTGCAGATATAAGCAAAAATATGCGCTGGCGTGACGTTAAAAAAACGGAAGTGGATTTTGACTTGCATAACAAACTGAATAAGACTGCGAATTAAGCAAGATGTTTTGTATAAAACCTTTTTTAGTAAACTTTGGACTAATACAGATTTATTTTTCAACCTATAAAATTTATAAATCTTTGCTCCTTTTAAGGTAAATATGGGCATTTTCACTTTTTTTAATGTAACGCCAGATTACAAATAAGGTTTTATTTTCGGACCATGTTGTTCAATCGTTATCCCTTTCGTTACTAAATGTAGAGCTTGTTGCGCTTTACACCAAAATATAAAAAAGTAAACTGTACATATAAAATTTTTTGAGAAACAATTTAAAATATTTCTGGCGTTACGTTACAAAAAGTAGACTTTTCGCTGGAAATGCCCATATTTTATTGAATGCAAAAAAGCCAAAATAAGTGAATAATTTGCAAATGCGAACTCGAATATTCGCGTACTAATATATTCGTACATGTCTTTAGCACTTGTTGAAGATTGCCATGCTGTTAGGACTCAGAGTATAGGACAACGATGATTACGCTATGCCCCCAGGGGCCGAGCAATTTTCGCACACACAACACGAATGTTATCGAAACTCACTTCAAATATTGTAAAAAACTATAAAAAAAATTTAATTTCGTTGTATGCTCGCTTTCAAACAAGCAGGTCGCCGTTGCATTTGTTGTAAAAAACAAAACACTATGGGGTATTCACAAGGTGTGCTATCAAGTTATATTGTCATAATGTTCTTACATTTTGCAATGGTTTAAAAATATTGTTGTTGCTTTGTAAATAAAAAGTCTCTGAAATAAATAGAACTGTGCTTGCTATGTTTATTGTGCTGTCGTAATTAATCCGAAGAGACCTGCGCTGAACGGCTGAGCCGAGCCGTATTAGTTTTTGTAAGCCGTCGCCGTTGATGGTAAATTTTATCCGGCTAACATCCGTATTTAACCTGCGGCTAGCAATTTTTGCAACAAATCACTTGCGGCGTCAAATTAGATCAGGTTAGGACTCTGTTGTTTGGTAAACAAACAAAATAAAATTTATTTCTTATTTGCGTCTGAAAAATGGAAAATAGTCAGGTAAGAGCTAATTTAATGTATTAATTGACGGATTAGAATTAAAATATATTTTTATTTTTGGTAAATATTTATTTTTTATATTTGTTTTAAATCAGCTGATTTAAATTCAAAATAGCACACTGAATTATGAGGGGTTGTTCACAACAGTCGTATTTGTTCATGTTATTATTTTAAGACATATGACTTTATGACACCTTGTGAATCCAACAATATAGTTAATATCTCAAATGATTAGTTTAATTTCTCTCTCTTTTCCAGAATTTCAAATATTTGCAGTACACTTTGAATATTTTTCTATTATTGTATTTGTTTAATTTATTAAAATGTGGAAAATAATATGGGGACATTATTTGTATTTTCATCTTATATATTTAACCCTCATACGTTCCTCAAAATAACTTGCAGGAAAGTTCTTCGGGTGAAAAATCACCCATACTGATTATATAATGAAAATACACGGGGGGTTTCCTTAATTGAAGGGGTTTTTTTAGACAAAATAACACAGTACAACACATGATTTCGGGACTCAATACTGATAATTGCTTATGAAGGTGGACACAAAAAGAAGAACTTATGAAGGTAGACACAAAAAGAAGAACTTCTGCATCATTAGTTTGGTCATGGTACCTCAATAAATAATTTAAAAATTAATTTGATGTTAGTAAGTATCGTATAGGGGAAGTTTGGTCATGGTACCTCAATAAATAATTTAAAAATTAATTTGATGTTAGTAAGTATCGTATAGGGGAATTTGTCACGTTTTAGGCTCTTTTGTTTGTCATACATAAGAATTACAATTCCTTTAATCTGTTCATACAACGTTTCGCTACACAAGCAAAAGTTTCTCAGTTATAAATAAATGTATGAAGAAAAAAAATATTTTTTACCTAAAAATTTTAAATTTTTTATTTTTAATTCATAAAAAATCCAAAACGGTAAAAAAAAGTATCAAGTCCTATTACTTTCACGTAAAGTCGCATAACCTATGAACAAAATGACACATAAATCATGAAAATCGATGAACGCGTTTCGATTTTATTCACAATTAATTAAAGGATTGAATTTCAAAAATTTGCTCGAGATATCCACCAAATTCATTGGAAAAAACATTGATGACTTTTTTATGATTTTTAGAATTGAAAAAAAGTATTAAACAAAAGGTTATTTGATTTTTATGATTGCTGTAGCAAAGTAATAAGCGTTTATTAATGTGAGTGGACAATTAAAAGGAAAAAAGGAAAGTGCCATTTTTTAATTATTTGGGTTTTTCCGATAGTTACCTTCATTATTTTTTAACCGAAATTGCACACACATTTATGAGTGCTCATGTTTTGGAACGTTTCGAAAACATATTTCATAAGTACCTACCAGTAAAATATTGAAATATTTGTAGTATTTATAGTTGCTCTTTGATCGATTTTTGTCATTTAACAAGAGTCGACTAACGCGAGAAGTACAAGTGAATTTTTCTCCGGTTTTTAAAAGTGAATAACAACAAAACATTTAATATGGAAAATAACAAGTGCCCACAATTGGATAATTTTTGTTACGTTTGCGGTAATATCGTCCCAAAAAGAGTTCAACTGGATCGAAAAAATTGATTACTTGATGACAGCGTATTGTCATTATTTTGATAAACCAGATTTAAGTGATGCAAATTTTACGCCGAACACGGTGTGCAAAAATTGGTATTATACCCTTATAATGTAGATACATGAAAAAGGTGGACAGTTTTCTTTTATGAAGCCAGTAATTTGGGTGGAAGACCTAACTGGACATGATGAATCCATGTGCTACGCATGCATAAATTCTCGTCCTGGATCAAACAGAAAACAAAAGAATACAGCGCTGCTGGTACCGATACAACTAAACCTCCCAGTCTGGATACTGTGTACCTGCAAGCCGAAACCGTTTTCAAAAATCCGACCAATTTGAATGATGCTGATTGGACACCCGATATTGAAAATAATGGACCACAACCGCTAACACAAATCAAAATGGATTACATTGTGGCTAAGATGGGACTATCACAACAAAACTCCGAAATTTTGACATCATTTTTGAAAAGCAGAAAACTGACACAGCAAAATGTCAGCGCAACATCATACCGACAACGCCAAGCTGATTTTCAGAAATTTTATTCCGTTGACGAAGCAAATACGTCCCATGATATCCCAGGCTTAGTGAAAAAATTGGGAATGGATTATATCGCTGGCGACTGGCGTTTATTCATCAATGGTTCAGTTTCAAGTTTGAAGGATATGCTATTGCACAAAACGAACAAAAAACCGTCCATTCCATTGGGATTCAGCACAACTTTGAAGGAAACGTATGAAACATTGGGCGAAATTTTGGAGAAAATCAACTACAATGTACACAAATGGAAGATCTGTTGCGATCTAAAGGTTGTCAACATAATACAAGGCATTGTATTAAAAGGCTTCCTTTGTAATTGGGATTCACGATACACAGGAAATCAATATCAATGTAAAGATTGGAAAGCAAGAACTCCCGAGCTCGAGAAACAATTAAAATTACGGATTAAACCTTTGATAAAGGATCTAGATGATATTTTGTTGATATCGCTCCACATGAAATTAGGAATAGCTGGGAAATTCATCGAAGTGGTAGTCAAAGATATTGATGACGCCAATGACTGTTTGAAATCCATCTTTCCGAAAGTCAGTGAAGCTAAAATTAGAAAAGGTACGTATCGTTGTCAGTATTTTAATATTGTCATTTCTAAATTTGTTAACTTCGATATATTCGCATTACCAATAATGATGATGCAGGCTCAGAACATGAATATGAACAACCTACGAAGAAAATAAGGTCATCAGAACCACAAGCGCCAACTTCAACGAGGATGGATAGTGACAATAATTGAAAATGTTCTAAATTTTGTTTCCATGCATAGATAACATAAGCAAATTGCATATTTTCTGTGTAAGAATAGCTGTAATATGAATCGGAATGTTTAATTAATTGTGAATAAAAGCGAAACGCGTTCATCGATTTTCATGATTTATGTGTCATTTTGTTCATAGGTTATGCGACTTTACGTGAAAGTAATAGGACTTGGCACTTTTTTTACCGTTTTAGATTTTTAATGAATAAAAAATTTAAATTTTTTGGGCAAAAAATATTTTTTTTCTTCATGCATTTATTTATTACTGCGAACTGTTGCTTATGTAGCGAAACGTTGTATGAACAGATTAAAGGAATTGTAATTCTTAATTTTTTTAAATTTTCAGCTTATTCGGAGAGCCTAAAACGTGACAAATTCCCCTATACGATACTTACTAAGTTCAAATTCATTTTTAAATTATTTATTGAGATACCATGACCAAACTAATGATGCAGAAGTTCTTCTTTTTGGGTCTACTTTCATAAGCAATTATCAGAATTGAGTCCCGAATCAATCACCTGAAAAATGTTGTACTGTGTAATTTTTAATAAGAAAACAATAAACTAAAATCATCCATAGTATTCAATCGGATGTAGGTACCATATACGTTTTTATAAATGGGTGAAATTTCACCCGAAGGACTTTTTCGTAATTCTTTAAACAATCTTGTAACGTTTAGATATACCAAAATAAAACTTAATGTTATTAATGCAAAATATAAATTTAAAAAATTTGAAAAATTCTCATTGAGATCCATTATAAAAAAATTTCTTTTAATACTAATTTTTTATTTTTACATATGTACAAATTAATTTGACTGACAAAATGAATTGCAATTCATTTTTCGGATTCATTTGAACTGGAAACGAATTTAAATTAATTTCTGCTGATTCGTTTGAATTGATTCAAATTTCATTCAATTCATTTTTTGTGTAAAAAGAATTTATTCAAAATTTGCTAATTCACTGCATGAATGATTCACGAACTAATTCAATAATTAATGATTCATTTACAGCTCTGGTATGGAGCTAGAAATTTTTTTCAGTGCACCCAAAATACACTCTCCACAACATACAAATTTTTAACTGTCTCTCTTTGTGATTACCACTGGTGTAGGGTTTCTGTTAAAAAAAATCTATATTTGTACTTAAATGCTATTGTACATATCGCAATTCGCGACCTTAGGACAACAAGGTTCTATGTGCACAAACAGTACTTTTGAAAATACTAAGGTTGAATATTGTTAATCGCTTTACTAAGTCCGTTTCCAGTTAACTTAAAAACAATTTTTGAATAATTTCAATTTAGTCCTAAAATATTTTTATCCTTTTAAAAATATCCATGCTACTTTATTAGTTTTTGCACAAATTGAGTCTCAAAAAACCGATAGAACTCAACGATAAGGCACATGCATTTAGGACAACATGGTTCTAACTACCAATTATAACATTTAGGGTATTCACGTCACAAGTTGCACCCTTGCAAAAAAGCAAAAGTGCAAACACATAACAACAACTACAAAGAAAATTATTTACGCACAACTAATTGTCTGTGTGGTTGTTGTTATATTTTTGCACTTTTGCTTTTTCGCAAGGGTGCAACTTGTGACGTGAATACCCTTATTGTGTTACGGTCAGAAATAATAAGAATAAGAAAGTTCAAATTCCGAAAGTTAAAAAAGTAATAAGCATACGGATAATGCAATAAGAGTGCCAATTTTTTTTAATATACATATATTTTATGATTTTATTTTGTATTCTTCAAAATGTATGACAAGCTTAAGCTACTGTGCGATCTGTTTAGCGCTTTTCTTTAACAAATGACAATTTCTCAAAACTTAATAAAAAGTTTTCTTAAGTTCAATACCGTTTGACACATTCTATTTAAATGTATTCGCACAGTTGCTAAAGCCACGACATGCACATTTTACATCCTGGAAATGATGTTATATGTGTTTTTAGTTCCGGAAATTACTTACAATTATTACCTCGACGAATCTGACCAAAAAATTTTGCATTGAAAGACTTTAAATTAAAGGACCACAGCATTCTGTTACTACGAAGCAGGGTTTTAAGGGAAAAATTCAGCGTGAACACCTGATCGTGACCCTTACCAGTTTTTATATGCGTTAAATAAAGCGTTTTTTGTGTAGTAATCGCCATATAAAATTCCTTGAGCGAGATGGTAAGCGAAACTTTTACATTTATCCATTACAAACCTGCTACGTTTGAAGCTCCATTTTTGTTTGGATGGTTCTTTTGGCAATTAAAATCGTGGTAAAACTATTTAACAATATAAAAGTTGATAAGATGATTAAATCTATTTTTTAAACTCAAAGTAGATTTCCTTTAAGTTGTAGTTGAGTAATTATATACTTATGTAAGTCGTTGAAAAACGTATAATATTGACCACTACTAAAAATACCACTAGGTAGGGAAAACGTTTTTGAAAAAGTTTTAATACAGTTGGTTCTATTTGTGCAATATAAAATTTTTAATATCTCGGAAGCTGTAAGAGATAGTCAACGCCAATCGAAAGACCGTAATCGATTTATGGAGATGTGATATATACCTCATTTTTGGAAAAAATGTCAGATAGAACCTTGTTGTCCTAAGGTCGCGATATATGAACAATTTTAATTTTTAAATGAAAATAATACGAATATTTACGATTTTTTTAAAACAATGTATTAAAAATGAGATAATGAGGGGTGTTCTGGAAATCGAAAACGCAAGAATTTTCTGAAATAATCTCTACAAAAATGGAAAATTCCCACTATTGGCATCATTCTATACGTTCGTATAGAATTTTATTTTGAAAATGTTTCAAACTTTTCTCTGAAATAGTTTTTGTGCCATAAATGGTTAGTTTAAGTGCCCATTATGTTGGTATGTATTTAGATTAAATTTGGTCCAGATTTATTTTATTGCAATCTAAATCATTAAAACTTGCGACTATAAATTTTGCCATGTCATGCCAAAATGTTGTGCTGGTACAAAATTAACCATGTTTACCCCATTCCTAAAGTCACTTAAAAGCAAACAAATCTCGTAAAGATACAATTGACTTTTAATTTAATTTTAATAACTAATAATTTTGAGGGTCCATGATTGCCAATGGATCCCAAATAGGGAATATCTCGAAAATTTGTCTTTATATACTGTGGTGTAGGCCATCAAACATACTTTCATACATCATCGTAAACGAGTACGTTGCGGATCAGCTGTTCCGTTTTCCTTACCATGCTTATTAATAGGTAATCTTACGTAAACATACATACATTTATATCTATTGAAAACGGCCAAATAACAAAAGCTTAAATTTATAACATAACTAGCTCAACCCAGTCTCTTCGCTACCCTCATTAAAAGAAAATATGTAAATTGTTATTTATAACCAAGCTACGATCACCTATCCACTTCCACCTTCTTTATGATGACTTTTCCTCTTACCGTTCTTTAGATATAAATAAATCTATTTTGTGCCACGACCACTTACCCAATCCCAAAAAATGGGCGGTGCCACGACTACTTAAAATTTAAAAAAAATATATAGCCTATAGATCCCTTCGGAACATCAGTACAGTAGACGCTCAGAAATTCGAACTCTCATAAATTCGAATTTCCAGAAATTCGAATCAGTAATTTCATTACATTTGGCGCTCTTAAATTAGAATCCAAAATTCGAATTTCCGAGTGGTTTTTTCTTTTTTATTGTTAACACTAAAATTTTGACAACTTAGATTAACCAAATACAAAGTAAAAAGGGGAATCCCATTTTAATGGATGATCTTGTTGATGTTGTTAGAGTTTTAAAGTCAGTTTTTTTGTGTTTGTATTATACATACTAAAGTCAAATGAACTGAATTGTTATTTTTTGTTATACTTCGTTAAGGTTTTTAAAGTTTTTATGTCAAATAAACTAAAATTAAAAAAAAAACATAGTTTGTTATATCTTTTTTATGGTCAAATTTACCTAAATTTTTGTATATAAAAACCGTCCAGAAATTCGAATAATTTGGAAATTCGATTAGCCCTAAAAACAAAGTGGTTCGAATTTCCGAGCGTGTACTGTAATAGGTAAAAAAGTTTCATAAAGATCGGTTCAGCGGTTCAGGCGGCTATAAGGTACAAACAAATAAACATACATACATTAATTTTTATATACATACACATATGTATCGAACATAGATTATATACATTTTGACCAATTTTCTATTTTCCATATTTTTAGTAACTACCAACCATTGGAACCGACCGCAAAATTTTTCATATTCCCCTTTAAAAGTCCTTCATTTGAAAGCCATTTAGAATCCTTTTACAATTTTAATAGAAGGGAGTGTAGAAGGGCCAGCTTTACTCATTCTTTTTACCGTCCACTGAGAATGATTAAAACAACTATGTATTAGAACAGCCCTTTGTTTTTGCATATACATACATATTCATATATCGTCCTGAATGAGAATAACTTGGACAAGTTATTTATGAATGTATGTATATATCTAATCTATTTTCTTGTTCGCAAGATTTAAATTAAGCATATAAAAAAACAATTTATGAAATTTAATTTTGGCAATAATCGAATATTCTGGTAATCTTTTATAATTTTTAACCGATATTTTGCTCAAAATTTTGTTCCAATATATTTTTGATGCCAAAGGACGAAAATTGATCTACCAAAGAAAAATTTATTTTTACAAGACAGGTCTATGGTACATACTTGTTTTGTTTTGTGTTCAAGATTATAACAAAATTATACTGCTGTTTAAAAATCGTGATAAAAAATTAAAATTTTACAAAAAAAAAAAAAATTGAATTAAATTTTTCCTATACCATTTGAGCTCTTTTTATTTGCTGTGGCTATGGTCACAGTTGGACCTTGCGTTTCGTCAACACCTGCCGCAGCCAAAAGGAGTTGCTGTTTTTTCAAAATTTGTTTATCGGGAACAAAACTTGGGGAAGATTTTTTTGAATTTTCACGTAACGGTTTTGTAATAGTTGTGCCGCTTCCACTACTGATATTCAATTCAATTTTCAAATGTACGTGTTTTGGTGTATTTTTAAATACAGCAATATTGTCATTTTTATCTTTCAAAATAGGTTGGTAAGGTTGAAATTCAGGAAAAATAGATTGGATTTTTTCATATCGTTCGAACAATTTTGTTATTCGCTGATTAGGCTGCATATCAATGGAGCCACCACGAATAGGAATTAAAATATCAGTTGTTGCCGAAGGCTGTTTTGTAGAAACAGACTCCTTAACTTGTTTTGTGGCTTTCGCAGCTAATTTGGTCGCCAGTACATTTGACTTTGAATTTAATTTTCCATTGTTTGAAGTTGCGGACGAAGCGGACTGTAAATCTCCAATTACTTTACGACTTAATTTATCTTCAGGAGATGACAATCTCTCACTCGATTGCTGTAGTTTACTAACTTTTTGTTTAGAATTAACATCAAGAGGATTTTGTGCTTTTTGAGTTGCTGTCTTGCTCTGTTGGGAAATTCTAAAAAATTTATTTTTTTGTAAGCCCGATGATGATTGCGTTGAGGATTCTTTTGGTTTCAAAGGCCTTCCACTGGTATTTGCATTTTTACTTGATTTATTAGTTTCCTGTGATTTTCCTTTTCCATTTTTATTTGGTTTTGTATTTTTAGAAGACTGTTGTTGCTTTTTATTGCCTGATCCTTGATTTATAGCTTTAAATAATGGATCGTTTCTTATATCGCTATTAGTCGCAACATAGACTGATTTATTTAGGGGTAGTTTCGATAAAGAAGGCTTTCCAACAGGTCCAAGTTTTGACACATTTAAGTTATTGTTTGATATACGGGGGTATTGTGCCGAGTAGATTTGATGTAAATTAGTACTTGCAGAACTAGAATTTGGCGTAGTTATATCAACAAGCGCCGTACGAGCAGTTGATATGGGATCATTTGGATGAATGGACTGTGTTGTACCATAAAATATTAGAGACCATTCCCTTAATAAAGCATGCCCTTTTTTATATAACAATTTATTATTGTTATTGTTTAATAATCCATGGCCGCAATATTTTTTTAAAGTAAACAATATTTTAATTAACATATAAATCATTAAATTTGTACTAATATTTGTTTCAACATATTTAATACTATTTTGATATGTAATACATGTGTCTGTTTGCTTCTTTGTTTGTTGATTGAAAAGGTTAATTGAAACTTACCCATGTATCGTCCTTCATTGTGAATTTCAAGTTGCCAATTACCATGTGGCGATTCTCCCCAAGTATGGACGGACATAAAGGGCCACTGATTAAAGCCGGAGTGTGATGAATCATGAACTCTGAAAATATAATTTAGAAATTTTTTAGGAAAAATAGAATAACACTAGGTGAAACCCACCCATCTATTGCCACATTAAAACTATTTTAATCTAATTCTTATCTGATAAACAATGATTTTGCATATAATTTTTTATTGTTGATACGTTTAAAAAGTTTTATTTTTACTACATTAAACATGTTTTAGTCAAATTTCAATTTATAAAGCTTACTTGCAATAGTCCTATTCATTCGAAAAAATGTTTAATGTATACATATATGTATGTAATAAAATAATTAATAAAAAAAATAATAAGCTGACGATATGTACATAAAATGTATAAAGTATTACTATCCAGTGTGACACAAAAAATGCTGCCGAAGGCCAAAGCGGGCCCACAAATTCATTCATGATGTCTGATAATTGTAAATTTTCTGTACATACAATTTACTTCATTCCTAACCCAAGAATAGATAAAGTGAAACATGTAACACGAAGATACAAAATATTATAACAGCGTATAGAATCTGTCCGAAGTGTATGTATGTACGCATCTATAGCTTCAATGTTAACCAAAGGTGAGCTTAAATAAGTATATGAAATATTGAGTCCTACAATTGCAAGAAAGTTTAATAATGGTATAAACACAACTTCGCATAGTACGACGAATTCGTCGTAAAATCGTCAAATGAAACACAAACACAACGTCCCATCTTCGTTAACTACGGGATTTTTTAAAAGTTTCAGTCTGACAAACCAAACACTTCCGAACATGTCGACTGTAGATGTTCTTTGTTGTGTACAACTTTTCGTTTTTTGCTTTTGCCTTGACTGCGACTGTTTTTATTTAATGAATCAGAAGTAAAGGCAACAGTGACCAATGACAAATGAAGAAGTCGAAGTTATAGCACAGTCTTATGACTCTTACTATCTCAATTGCAGCTTTTTATTTATTTATTCATTTATTTACGTAATATTAAGTCCATTAGGCCAAAAAACCAATATTACAAGTGATAAATGCTTAAGCTACATACGTATGTATATTAGGGTGGGTCAAAAAAATATTTTTTCTCTTATCGACTTCTAATAGCGTAAATATGTTGTATTTTTGTCTGAATTAGATCCCTGTAAAATATTATTAATTTATTTTAAGTGTAAGAGCCCGCGCTTTGACCTTCAATTTTGTTAAATTTTTAATATAGCAACAATAGCATTGTATTGCAGAAAAGCATATTACTGTATTTTAACGACTTTTAGGTTCGTGAAAATAGTGTCAGAAGCATTCATGATTCTTTGCGCTCAAAAAGTAAAGCGATGGTTTAATATAGACGAAACTTGAATCGAGACGAGATATGCCCGGATTTGACAGTAAACAAGATTTTGTGACAAAAAAGGATTTTATTGTTTTATGTTGTATAAGAACCAAATTTTTATTTTTTTTAAGTTTAATTCAAAATATTTTTAGTTTTAATTAATAATAATTGATAGTAAATAAAATATTAAAATTTAAAAAATGGACTTTTTTCAAATATTCTTAATTCTTAGGAGCTTATGCGCGGGCTCAAGATGAGACTTTTTTGAACTTTTTTTTGCAATTTTTATTTGTTTTAACGTAATACAAAAAAATATTGCTATTAGAATATGATTCGAGAACTTTTATTTTTTCTCATACATCAGTGACCCACCCTAATGTATATATAATATTAATTTATCTATAATTATAATTCACAATTAAAACTAACAAAATAAAATAAAAAAAATGGTAAAAAGTTCCAAAGCCTAGCAATCCGAACAATAAAAGATTTTTCGAAACAGGATGTTGAGATTCTCGGTATACGAATTAAGGGATTCCTAGAAGAACGCATAAACTCAAAGGAGTTTACTAATTTAGGTGGTTTACCATTTTTGATAATTTTATAACACGAAATCATGTTCCGATATTTAATAAAGTTACTAAAATTACATCCAAGAAAACTGAAAGCAATATTAGAAATTTATTTGATAACGTCTAACATTTTAAACAAAACGAACTACATATTAGATTGAAAATACGACTGGTCATCCTTACACGCATAGAACCAGTACCTAAGTAAACTTCAAGTCCATATAAGATATTCGAAAACATCAAAGCATGTGCCAAGTTATATTTTTAAATTTACGCAATATACCATAAATTTTACCATAAACCATATTGATATGGCGATCAAAAGAAAGTTTGCCACCCAAATACACACCTAGACACTTAATATGGTCAACCAAAAAATATGAGTATTGCTCAAAACTATATTAATATCAGGATAAAAACGACTGGTTGGTCCAAACATCATTGCTTTAGACTTACTAGGATTAATAGATAACGAATTGAAAGAAGTCCATTCACATACCCGATCTAAGCAAAAATTTATATTATTCTGTAAAACATCACTAAAATCAACTCTGCTCTTGAAGAGTAAGAAGACATCATCGGCAAAAATGAATGGGTAGCATAACACTGTTTCAAACAAGCCATCAAGTTGATTACAATTCCCTAAATCTATAAGGAGTGGCCAAAATTCGGTAAAAATTGCTAAATTAGCGGAAATTCGCAAAAATGTGGTAACAGCGGCATGATAGCAAAGTCAACTATTTAAACTAATTTGAGATCGCTAAATCGATTAAAAATTAAACAACAAACGTTAAAAAATTAGCTATAATTACAACAAAATCAATGAAAAAGTCGATTTAAAATTTTGGGTTACTTAGGGCCTTTGCGTTTTAGGTAACGATATATTTTTGATCAATTTAAAAAAAGAACATTTAAAACTAAAAAAAAACAAATTGTTTTATTTAGCTTAATTTCTTCGACCTTCTTAATATTATTTCCTTTATATAAAACAGACCTTGAGCTTGAGAGATTATTGAAAGGATAAAAATTTTTTTTTTTTTTTAAAAAATGTTGTCACATACATAAGTATTAAAATAAAAATCGATTCGTTTTACTTTTACCAACCCATTACTACTCTAATTGAAAACGAATAAAAATATGTGGATGTGAAATGCAGAACAACAAAAATGCTGAAGTAATCCACTTACGAGTGGATTCGGATTGCAGAACACACCCGTAAATAGTATAAATACATATAAAATTAAATCAATTTTTAAGAAAAATTACATTATTTACTAAAACACTTCAAAATTCCTGTCCCAATTTATTCGTCGTTCGTCTGCGTAATAAATATAAATAAGCCTATCGCAGCGTTACGCTCGACGAATTTCGGTATACGCAATTATTGTGTGTACTTTCATACACACAATTTTTTTTTATTCCCTAAGCTAATCCCGCAAAGCTCTACGCTTATCTGCAGGAATGAAACCATAGTCTCTGGCGGGAATCTAACCCTCAACCCCGGCGCTGATAGACTAGCTCACTACCAGCTAGCCTACCGGGGAACTATTTCTGACGACGAATTTTCGTAGCGAATAAATCGTCATTCTAATTTTTTGGAAAATAAATATTTCCCACATTCTGTCAGAAAAAACTTATAATGCACACTAAACTTAAGGGCATAATAAACTACACAAATGTCAAAACATGTTAACATTTTTCGTTTGTACAAATATTTTGTGTTGTTAATTGGGGTGTTTGCTGGTTGGACAAACATTTGAAGCAATGTTTGTAAAAATATTAAAAAATTTTAATATTTGGCAGACATGTTGGATATTTGTCAAACTTTTTGTGAAATGCTAAATTTATTCTTTTCAGCGAAAACTTTGCAGAGTGCAGACATTAAAAATAACAGGGCTGTGGAGTCGGAGTCGTAGTTGAAGAGTCGGAGTTGATGTTTTTGTGAAGGAGTCGGAGTTGGAGTCGTAGTACCCACAAAAACTCGCGACTCCGACGTCAAAGTTTTTCGGCATACAAAATTTCCAAAATAAAAATTATATTCTTAAAACACATTTAAATAAATGGTTTATGCATACTGCTCTTATGTGCTGTTTCCAAATTACAGGCGATGGACTGAGTGCTTTTCATATACAGGGGTGTGCTGGAAATCGCAAACGTAAAACGCAAGTAAATTAAATTTTGTTACATTGTTTGCCTTTATTTTATAATTTCTTCTCCGTTTTAAGCAAAAAGCACTATCGGCGTCTGCATTGTCAAACCCCAAACGGAAATAATGTGTGTGTTTACCAAGTATTTTGTGTGGTTTATTAATCATGTTAGCTTTGAAAAATATGCCAGATATCTTTTCTGAATCATTCCAAGGCGAATTTATTACAGGTGGTCTTAAAAGCCCTGCTGATATTAGCTAAAATCACTGTTGGATGTCAAAATTTTGTTTATTATCTTTGTTTCTGTTTTGTTTTGTTTCTGTTTTTGACATTGTACAATGATTTTACAAAAACAAATTGCTTGTGTTTTTTGTGCGAGTTGTACTTGTTATAGTACCGAGATTACCTGGGATGAATTCGCCTTGAATCATTAATTTTCAACTGTTATTTTGGTTTAAATGACAGCGAAAAATCGATTTTTTGTAATCGAAATGCCGAACGCGATTTTATACTGAAATCGATTATTGGGCTTTTAAAATCGATTTTTTAATTTAATTAAATCGATAAATTATGGGCATGCACAATAGAACTTATGCATGTTCCATATGCAGTCTAAAGTTGTAGTTTTACGTATTTACCTATTAGTATAAGTATACGAAATTTTCTAAAACTAACTTAATAGTAACTTAGCAAAGAAACAGTCGCCACCTATGAGGAATTACTGTCATAATTCTTTGAAATACTATCCATACATTCAGGCTTGTCACAGAAATCAATTCCGATCAAAAGTGATTTCTTTTTATGTGAAGCAAGATCGGAATTAACGGTTTAAGTTTTATTTGAATAATGCCCGTAATTTCTACAAAAAGAAAGCTTGTCGTGTTCGGACCTAACAGTTATCTTTACCTATTCCAACGTTTTTTTGGCCTTCGTGTGTTTACCTTCAGCTTTTCTTTTAAAATGTTGCAGATTTTTAACCATAGATTTCTATACACCTCTTGATTTCTTTTTGTATAAGTAATATTTTTTTTAGCTCACTACTCGTTATGGAAGAGTGGGTATTTAATATTAAACAAAAAATAATATGATTATCTTACCGGGTAGTTAATAATGTAACTTTGGTTCCTGCAGGGGATATTAAGTTAAGTTGAATATCTCCTCTTCGCTGAGATGTTAAAGTTATTTTAGCTTGAACATGCTCCAAAAAGTTAATGTTTAAACAATTTTTTACGGATAATTGTAATGTTATGTGACTCTTGGGCGGAATGACTCTGAAATTACAAAAAATACATAAGAATTTCTTTTTTTATTTAATGTACAGGTATCCCTTGATTTGCACGGTACTCCATTTACGCGACTTAGATATAACACGGATCAATAATAGCAACCATTTTTTGAATTACTCGTTTTCTTTTACGCGATTTTAATAAAATACTCTCAAAAAAGTATGGCAATCCTTATTTTGTGCGAAATGCAGCACTGCGATTCAAGAAATTTTATCATCTGCGTGCTAAAATACATAGAACTACACAAGTGCATACATATTTATAAAAAATTAATAAAAAAATAAAATGTTTTTTTGTACTACTTTATCGTTTTTATTTATAATTTTCTTAAATTCTGCGAATTATTTCTTGTATTTTATTTTAAGGATTCCAATAACTATTGAATAGTTTAATTTGTTTTTGACTAGTTTACGTACAATTGCCATAATTTTCTTATATTTTTGATTTAAAATTTTCGAATATATTTCAAGTATTGTTTTTGTTCTCTTTGATTCAATTATTTTATAAAAATATAATAAAAAAGCTTTAAACATTTCATTATGTAGCAATATCCTTTTATTTTTAAAAGTAAAAATAAAATTATTAAAAAAATATTTAATTATGAGTTCTTGATTTAACACGTTTTTTGGGCCCAAAAATGAAATTTTGTATGTATTTTATGTTTTGATTTACGAGATATGTTAAATTTCTGGTCCCATAAACGAAATTTGTACCAGCCCTGAACCTTGTTTTACGCGAATTTGATTTACACGTGCTTTCTTCGGTCCCAGCAAACCGCGTTAATCGAGGGTTACCTGTAGGTATAAGTAAAATTTACTTGTCAACATGTGGAGCATTAATTTCACAACGCTGTTGTTCCGGTACAGTTTTCCAATTCCATGCTAATCTTACCATAGCAGAAGCATCCATTAAACCATACCCAAATGAATGACTAACCCTACGGCCTACTCCATTCTTAGACCAATTAGGATCAATAAGATTTGCAGGCTTTGCGGTTCTGACAACAATATGTTGTAAATCTCTCCATGTTAAATTAGTATTTGATTCCAAAACTAATGCAGCAATTCCTGCGGCCAATGGTGCTGAAGCTGAAGTACCAGTGTGAGAAACAGTACACGAGTGATGAAGATCTGTTGTTACAACTTGTTTTTCCGTTTGACTACCACTACTGTATGTTGTTGCTAAAGTGGAACTACATTTTTCAGAATACCAGGGAACATGTCCCTCTTCGGTGGCACTAGATATTGAAAGTGTCCATATGGAGTTCGTATAACCATCACAATTACAATTGTCTAGTTCTCTACCTCCATTTCCAGAAGCCCATATAAATATGCTACCCTTTCCGTTTCGTCCTTTGGTAACTCCTTCAATAAATGCGCGAGAAGCTAACTCACCAGGCCCATCAACAGTTTTTCCATCATCATCTGGACCCCAAGAAGCACTATAAATATCGATATGTTGAGGATTTAAGGATAGGGAACGTGCTTCAACTGCATCCGTAACATCACCATCAAGCATTCGGACACCGCCGACACTGGCACCAAAAGCAATACCTACAGCGCATATTGAATTGTTGGCAGTGGCAGCAACCTCTCCAGCACATCTGGTTCCATGCCGGTTTGAGTCAGTTAAGTCATAATGGGGCATCGGGTCTGAGTCATGGCTATTTACATCATAAGATGCCTTAGGATCCTAAAAAGTAATTGCTTACTTACAATGAATTTATTGTACGTTTTATTCTTAAGATTAAAACTTACATAATTACTTATTATATCTGGATGATCAGATTCCAAGCCGTCATCTAAAATTGTCACTACAATACCTTTGCCAGTAATACCTTCTTTCCAGGCTGGTATAACATTCATATCCAAATCTCCACCTCGATTCTATATATATATATATACATATAAAATAAACACACAAAATAATGTCGCCATGTCATATAACATAAACGTTAATATTTGAATAAAAAAAGTACCAACCAAATACCACATTTGTGGCCATTTAGGATCATTGAAAGGAACTGCATTAACCTTAGAAAAGGCAGAAAAGGAAGAGGTTCGTAAAGGTCTCATATGTATAAAATCACGCTTTCTTCGAGATTTTGCAACTTGCTGCTTAGCCCAGCTAACCCGATCATCTTCATCAAGTCGATTTTGGTGAGAAAAAGCAGCAGTTAAAGATCTTTTCGAAACTTTATGGTGTGCAAAATGGTAATGGTCATCAAATATCTAAAAATAAGATGTATGAAATTAAAATTCTGTTTAAATTGGTACTAAAAAAAATTTTATGAATGTATGTATGCATGTCGGAAAGTTTTTAAAAAATTTTATTATTTTGCGTTACTTAAGCAGAGGTGAAGAAACGCACTAGTTTTTAAGTGCACATAGCATTCTACTAGCTACTAGAAATGTTTTTACAAATAAGCCCATATTTATGGTATAGCACTAGATTTTCTAGCACTGCAAACAATTTCACTATCACTTTTTATGTTCACTACAATATTAATTGCAGCATGGACTTGATTTTCATTTTTTTTTTTTTTTTTTTTTTTTTTTTGTGGAAGAAATATTCTTAGTATATACATGATGATATTTATATCAAAGTATATTTTGCTTGGACAAATAGCCGTAAGCTAAAGTTGTGTTGACAGCAGCGAAATCTGCAACGCCGTTGGTAAATATTAAAACAGCTGAGTTTAGTATTTGGCTTGCAAAAGATCAAATGTAAAATATCTTTTCAGATTAATAAAATCGAACGGAAACTCTGTGTATTTTGTTGTTTAATTTAGCAAAATAGCTACGATGTTAAGTCATTTATTGCAACTAATTACTGATTGTTGGAATATTTTAAATCCGAGTACAACAAATGAAAATAGAATTATTTGGAATTCACAACAACAAAAAAAGCTAAAAGTCCCAATTGTTTACTAAACTTTATGGCAAAGCATTTAATATAATAAAAAAAAATTTAAATTTTTAATATTTTAATTCGGCTCAAGTTCATTAAATTCTCAGGTCAGTCAATAATGAATGATTATCAATAACAATTTTAATTAATTTTCATGTTGTAAAATTCCTTTGTTCATAAAAAAAAAAAAAATAATTTAATGAAAATTAAATTTGATGAACTTGAGCCGAATTAAAATATTAAAAATTTGGATTAAAAACAATAAATAGTTCAACAAAATAACCACAATACTAATTATTGTTAAAGCTAAGGCACGAGCTCTATGTGTACATTTGTCCTTCAAGTTGTGCTGAAAAAAGGTCAACAAGAAAAAGAAAGACAAAAATGAAAAAACATAAAAAAATAAAAAATGTACTTTGGACTTCAAGAAAAATTCTTGACAAAAGTACGGAAAAAACAGAAGTAACGAAAAATATGTAAAATCAATAAAAAATGGATAATCATTCAAAAAAAAAGCAAATTTCGATCTACCAAAGGTTAAAATACAATTTGGTTTAAGGATTGATGTTTGACTATTGACGTCAGCAGCCGTCGATGGCAGCGAGTGTAAGACGGCAAATCCATCTAAGGAGATCGAGTGGTTGCGATCGAAACATGTCATGGTAACCAGCCACCTGGGTTCGAATCTCAGGTCAGTCAAGAATGAATGATTATCAATGACAATTTTAATTAATTTTAATGTTGTAAAATTCCTTTCTTCATAAAAAAAAAAAAAAAAAACAAAAAAAAATTTTTGATGAACTTGAGCCTAACGTATTTTTATAAGTATGTACCCAGCTAGCATTTGGGTGATTATTTTTTTGTAAAAATCACCTGAATGAGTCTTTTCAAATTAGTTTTGATGATTAAAAACTGATTTATCACTTGACCGATAGAAAAAGGATTCATATATAATTTATTGATATGTTTAAATAATGATTTTAAAATATTTTGAATTTTTGTTTTTGCCAAATCAAAAAAATTAAAATAGAAACTTTAGTGTCAGCCATGCAAATGAAAAGCTTGGTGCAAATTGTTTCTTCTCTTCTTTGCAAAAAAAAAACGATAACTTTTGTTTGGTTCAAAATAAAGCTGGCTCGAGTAATCTAAAGCCTTAATGGTGCGGATTTTATCGGAGAAAAATTAAAAAACATGACAATTAAAATATTATATAAAATATAAAAAACTATATCGTCGTCTTAAAGACCTAATAACCTATCCGAAAAAAATTTTAAAATTGAGTTTTTATGGATTTTTATTCCCGATATCATACGCATATGTGTGCAAAATTTTGAACATGTAATATTTTAAATGACCACGTGATTACCAAATAACCTATCAGCAAGTGTACAATTTTCTGAAACCAAATAACCTAAGTAACTATTTATTTGTTTTACTTTTTTTTGAAATGAAGTTACATTTGATTTGTTATTCTTTGATGATGCCATGGGACCAGAACAAAATGTATGTACCCAGTTGTATTGAAGTTTTCGCTAAAAAGAGAACTTGTGTTGAAAATTCCCGACGCACAAACTCAAAAGCATATTTTTTATATAATAAATCAATGCGGTATCAAGTGTGCCGTAAAATGTTTTTGTCAACCCTCGGAATTTCGGATGCTATCAGGTCTGTTCTGAAAATCACTTTAACTCATGTACATATGTAGTTATAGATACATTTTTATTTATTCATACTAATTAGTACTGTTGATAGGTTATTTGGTTTCAGATTTTTACATTTGCAAATAACATACAGTGATATTACATAAGCTGTGTTTAGAAAAACAAAATTTTCTCAATCGGTATATAAGTATTTCTGGTTTCATTTTAATCAAAAAAAAAAAAAAAAAAATTAGTTCCTTTAAACTCCTACAAGGAGCATGTTTCATTATTGTAAATATGTAGTTTCAATTTCATAACGTTTTTTCCTTCTCCTGTAAACTTTTGAAAACTGTAGATATGTAGGTTAATTCGTCTTTAGGCCGTGTTTTTGAGATGTGGATTAAGTTTAAACTTAGTTTAAAGTAGTTTGAAACTTGAATTTTTTCGGCGAAATGTGATTTTTATTATTTGATTAAAGACCAAAATTTTAAGCAAAACTTAGATGTTCCGTTAAAATTTGTAATGGCGGCACAAATATGTTGTACAATTAACTTAACCTAGTTTTACTAAGATCTCAAAACCCAGCCTTAGACATACATACATAAAGGATGGTTAAATTTTAAGGGCCAAAGTTAAATTGGATCTAAACACAAATTATTTAGGAAATTATTGTCATTTCTTTTTGTTATGATAATATTGGTATGGTTCCATTATGTATGGAACAAAATATCGGCCAAATGGCCGCCGCGACCTCAACGACACGCCTCTATCCGATGGTTCAAATATTGGATGACGCTGAGGCATAATTGAGGTTCTATGACGGTAATGTATCGAATTATCTCATCCTTTAGCTCTTGAATTGTTGCTGGCTTATCGACGTACACCTTTTCATTCAAATAACCCCCAAAGAAAGTTGTCCAACGGTATCAAATCACATGATCTTGGCAGCCGATTATCGCCACCACGTTAGATAGCACGGCCATTGAATTTGTCGCGCAAAAGATCCATTGTTTTGTTGGCTGTGTGGCAAGTGGCACCGTCCTGTTGAAACCACATATCGTGTGCATCCATATCTTCCAATTCGGGCCATAAAAAGTTCGTTCACGATAGCGAACACCATTCACAGCAACTGCCTGACCGGCCCCATTTTGGAAAAAATACGGCCGCCAGCCCATAAACCGCACCAAACAGTCACTCTTTCTGGGTGCATTGATATTTCGACAATCACTCTTGGATTATCATTTGCTCAAATGCGGCAATTGTGCCAATTGACGAATCGACTGAGGTGAAAATGTGCCTCATCACTAAAGATGATTTTCTTCGAAAATTTATCATCCACTGTTGCCATTTCTTCTGACCATTGACGACGTTTGGGATGGTCAAGAGACTTTAGTTCTTGAGTCAATTGCACGTTGTAAGCGTGTAAATGCAAGTCTTTATGCATAATGTTCTCAACGACGAGCGTAAGAGGTGCAATTGTTGGGAACGACGGCGATTTGGGGTGGACGGCTCTTCAGCCGCACTATCGCGAACAGCAGCAATAGTTTCTGCAGTACGAGCTGTAGGTGTTTTCACATCTCCTACAGACCCGGTTTGCTCAAATTTTTAAACGATTTTTCTGATTGTACGCACATTTGGACGATTAAATTGACCGAAAAAATCATGAAATGCACGACATACATTTAGATTTGAACGCCCATTTTCATAATACGCCTGAATAACTTTACCACGAGTCTCGATTCTGTATCTTTATATGGTTCAAATTGAAATAGTCTAAAATTGAGAAATGTCAAATTAAATGCAGAAAAAACTTGACGTTTAGGTGTGGTTCATATTCAACATCTGCCCTTTAAATTTAACCACCCTTTACAATACATATACATATGTTCATTAGGGTCGTCCGTCCCTTTTTAGGAAATGTTCGAATTTTTCTTCGCTATCGTTCTAAATAGATTAAAAAAAAAAATCTTACCAAATTGCAGCTATTAATTTTGAAATTAACCCGGTTCCCACGTCAGTCAAAGTTTTAAGAGGGATTAACATGGAAAAATTTCTGCTATTACTTTGGCATTTTGAAGTTATGCGCTAATGAACGGAACATATCGACACACGATAATTCTTGTAGTAAATTTAACGCTCTACAAAAAAGGTCTCATATGCTTTTTTGCTAACTTTATTGGTTCAAAAGTTATTCATATAAAAAATTTGGTGCAATCGTCAAATAGTGGCATGTAGAGCAAAACAATACTTAAAAAGCTTTAAAATAGTTGACATGGAGAAAAATAAATTTCGCAAAACAGGTTTTTGATTTAGAAGGAGGTATTAAAAAAATAATTCCTCATACCATACTCATTTTTTGTAAATAGTCGGAAGGACAAACCAAACCGGGAACATAACCCACCCTTTAACGAAGAGCAGAAGATTTGTTACCATCATTGCGAAAATGCTATTTAATACTCCACAATAATCATCCACAGCATGATTTGTTGACTTCATCCATACCATTGGCGTACCAAATGGCATTGTTTTTTGTTGTTCGCTTATAACAACCATTAAGATTTGTACAACATCTTAAGCAGCATACTTAACTCGATTTCTTACGTCGCGGTTTAAATAAGCTAAGAAACCTTTTTTAATTAAGTCAGAAAACAAAATAAATCAGGACTGTTAACACGCACCCGCGACATTTTAAAAATTATCTATTTAACAAACGAATACATACGGGCATGTTCTAGAAATTAAAATGAAGTGAAATTTAAATCGAACGAGTTTTTAGGTTCGATTATTTACAAAATAACCGTAGTTTGTCCTGGTTTTAAGAGTTGTTCTTGTAAAGCTAATTGATACTCACAAAATGAAAAATTTGTATGAACTCGATTTCAAATCCACTTCATTTCAATTTCTAGAACATGCTCGAACATGCAAGTTTGGACCGATCTTTACAAAATTTGATAGTGTGATTTCTGCTCATTTAAAACGAGTGTATGCAAAGTTAAACAACAAATTTGGAATTATACATTCGTCTTGATCTCTCTAATGCACATAACTTGTTAAAGGAGCCTTGCAATTTTAAAAGTTTCCAGGACATTTGGAGACAGCACAATAGACTATAATTCAGAAATGGATTTTTAAATCGCTTCAAACTAGTTACTCCTTTTAAAAACTAATATTTTGATATCGAATGATTTTTATTAATTACCTGATTATTGTTCGTTAAAAAAAATATATATGTATATGGAAAATATTCGTCACAATAGAAAACCTACGTTTAAGTTTTGTTTGCCGTAGCAAATACTTTTCGCATCGTTTTCTTAGTGCATATTCGAATCTATATGAATACATTATCAATTCATTTCGACAAAAAATGTCAGTAGTTATCTTTCTAAACTTAGTGATTTTCAAATATATTCCAAAATTAAACACTAAAAATAAATTTTGTTTTTAAATCTTAGAACCGTTTCATACAAGGTGTTTTATTTCGCTAAATTTAAGTTGTAGTATATTATGTTTATGTTGTTTAATCCTTAAAAGTAAATGATCCTGAATTTTAAGCAAATAATAGAATAATTAAATAGTATTAATAATATGTATATATAATAATAGATATAATGCGAGTATTATAAGTGGATAAATAGGATTAAATAATGTTTCATGATTAAATTAAATATTTTATTTATGTATTTGTAGCGATTATAATCGTAATTTCATTTCTTCTAACAACCGATAGACTTTGACAAATTTTTTTTCCAAAGTATCCATCATTTGTTTAATATCATTTCGAACAATGGCCAACTCTAGGGCTGCATCTGTAACTAAGCCATCACATTTGTTTAGGTTTTTATTATTTTCGTACCAACACGCGACTCCTTCGACGTAATCATCGACTAATTCTGGAGCAATTGCGTCTTCCATAAATGACATATTACGTTTCTTAACGAATGAATTCATTAGGAGTTGCAAAAAATCACAATTCCAGTTATTTTGCTGAAAATAAAAATATTGCAAGTTTTTCAAACCATCGAAAATTATGTACTTTAAATTGAACAGGGAATTAGACGATATATCAAGCATTTTTAATTGTGTTTGTCTTTTAAAAACTTCTTCGCCAACCTCGTGCATGTTAGTACTACTCAAGTTTAATCGCAACAGGTTAGTAAACCTACGAAATGGATGTCCTTGCAGAGTACCTAACGGATTCAGGGATAAATCCATGCTTGTGACATTAACAGCATTGGGGATATGTGGAATTTCTCTTAAGGAATTGTTGCGCAACTCTAGTTCTTTGATTATTCCGTGAATGTCCAACTTACGTAAATCACAATTATTTGCAACGACCGAATCTAAAATGGAAAAATTTAGCGTCAGCTCCTGCAATATATTCCCCGAAAGATCCAAATATGATAAATGGCTTTGCATTTTAAATAATTCCGACTCGAAAACTTTAAACCGATTTCTTTCTAGGCTTATCCGTTTAAGAAAGGAATTTTTATAAAAAATATTTTTTGGAAACAGTTCCAACTGATTTCCAGCTAAATTTAAGTCCAATAAGTTTATCATATGTATAAAAACTCCAGAAGGCAAAGCATGCAATTGATTGTTTGCCAGTGAAAGTTTTTTCAGCTCTTTTAAAGCGTTAAAACTTTGATTATTTAACACTTTTAACTGATTGTCATTTAGATGTAGGGTGTTTAAGTTATCAGCTCCCAAGAATATATTCTTTGGTATATCTTTTAGTAAATTATGGCCCAAGAATAAGCTCATTAAATTGCTGGCACCCTCAAACTGAGGATTTTCAAATGTTTCCACTGAACAGTTTTCCATTCGCAACACTTGTAGATCTGGGAATGTATCAAACATTAAGTGTGGAATTTTTGTTATTGATGAATTGATAAAAGTGAGAACTGTTTGCTTTTCAAATGGCGCCTGAGACATAATAACATAGTCATTACGTCCAATTTTAATTCCACTACAAACACCACTTTGACAATGATCCTGCATCCATATCCTTCGTAATTGACCGCAATGAACTTCATTTATAAGAAGGATCAACAGTAATCCAATTTCTAGCTTGATTTGTTTCATTTTTCTCTACGTATTAGAATTGATTTTTATGCCTTAAAAAGGCATTTTTGTTTTGACAGCGGTAAACCGCGTCTACGATCTTTTCTCTATGATGACCACTTTTCAACTGATATTTTGTTTAATACAACTATGATGTGCAAGACACCACGCCATTCTCATTACATGCTAAGTAGGTACATACATATCAGATATTCGCCCCTTTTGAAAAATAAATTCTAAATCATTGAAAACAGTTGGGGGTTTCTGTCTACATACAGGAAAACATATCGTCGCCTAAAATGACAAAAGGCCTCAACTACACTTTTTGTTTTTATTTAAATTAAATTAAAGACTACATACTTAAAACTTAATATCCAAAATTTAGATTCACGCTTAGAAAACAAAGACGGATTTGTTTCTGAAAAACAAATTAATGGAAAAAAGTAGTTTTTGAGAAATGCTAGTTACGGCCTTTTACACTTTTTTTTCTGAAACAAAAAAGCCGTAGCTACAAGAATAAAATTGTGCATAAAACAAAACAAATGGTAAAGATAAGAAAATAGTTCTTTAAGGCCGTAACTAAAAAAGTTTTTAGGCAAGTGATGTCTTTTTGTATCTATTTATTGTAAGTATTTTCAAACAAAACACAAAATTCCTTATAACTATTAAAAAGATTCGAGAAAAAATTAATTTAATTAATAAATTTAATTCGGTTTAGAAAAACCAATTAATTAATTTCAAAAGAACATAAACTGCATAACATTGCAAATGAGAATAGGTTTAAGATGTAAAGGGAATATTGTCATAAAAGCTGTGGCAGTCCGCCGGAAGTAAGCATTTAAGTTCCTGAAGGTGTTCCCATTTCTTTTTGGATATTGGTATTCTTTCGATAAGTAACTGTGAAGCTTCGATGTCTTAAAATGTTTGTTCTGTACGTTGTGGCAAACCCTTATTATTGTCTCTAATATTTGCTTTATAGTAAATTATTCCAGATGGATCATATCCCAAGGCACGAATCATATTAACAGTTGGCTCTCCGGAATTTTTGCATGCAATGAAGAAACTGAGGTTTTTATACATGGTCGAATGGATACGAAGCGCTTGGGAATAGTTTCATAATCAAGGAAATACTTGTAATCAAGATGATGAACTTTCAGAGGAAAGGGGTTCCTCCTTGACTCTTTAATCATATCAGCGTTAGATAGAATTACATTTCGGTTCTGGTAGAAACAACCATCGGAATATATAATTTTGTGATAAATATTTGGAGACTTTTTAATGACATTTTTTACGTATTTTATTGTTTTATTTTATTGTGCACTTGTAATTTCATATTAAAATACGTGGCATTTGCATTTGTCTGTGGAATCAATTTCACTACCTGCATGTCAATGTATAACAACAAGCATAATCCTGATTTGGCGTTTTCTGTGTCATTAAGCGTCTCCTCTCTTACGTTTCGTATTTCCGTTCTATGACTTCGTACTGATCTTGGGTCAAGTTCTTTGATTCGTATGATGTGCAGGTGCCACACATATAATTTTTGGCTTAAATATACAACAGTTTTGTTTTTTAATACTGCCATAAATGTCTCGCAGTCTTTACAATAAACTTCATAGACATGTCTGTAGCTTTTAAAAACGGATTGAAAGTACAGTTTATTTGTATATTGTCTTCGGTAGTGGGATTCAAGCGTAGGAATATTGTGCAACCAATTTTTCAGAAAAATTAAACGTTTTCAAATAAGACTCCTTGATTAGTAAGTGCTTTATATTTTGATGTTATTTGCTTTTGTTCTTCTGGCGAAATAATAAAAAAAAAATTAATTGAAGAAATATTCGTGCCCTGAGAATCATTGAAATTTGCCCAATTTCTCACTATTTTCTCATTTATTCCGAGTGTAGATAAAAACATATGAAAACACACTCGAACACGCTTAGAATAATGTTTTAAATAGTAACGTTTCGTAATTGATCTTCTAGAGTTTTCAACACAAATTCGCTTTCTGTTTGAGCGTTTAATGAGATCAGTATCATACATCTTTTTTTGATCCCATGACATTTCCCAGAAGTCATTAAATATTTCCATACGATTTTCTTCGGAAAAGATAGAACAATCCCGTGCACCACGTTTCTCACAGAATTTTGAAGTTCATCCAGCTTTAAGTTCTCTTGGAGCTTTTTCACTAATAATGCCTTTCGTTAGGCCCTTGTATTGTTTTCCTTTCATTCGGTTTATTGCATTTCCAGAATTTTCATTACTTTTTTGAACTTTTTCATTACAACCATTTTCATCACTATTAGTACTCATTTTATTAATTTTGTTTTATTCAGGCATAACCTTTTAGTTACTGTTTTACAAAAATGTAAACTAAAAACCAAGGCCCATCTATCAGGTTTGCTAACTTGTACAAAAACAAAAAACGATTCTTTTTAGTTGTCAAAAATTTACTACCACATATACAAAGCAAAAGCAAAAAACGTGTATGTGTGGCATACCATAAACGTAAACAAACGTATACATGCACATGTAAGCAAAATGTAAACAACTTTTGACAACTAAAAAGAACATAAACAATGATCATCAGGCTTCTTGCGCAGACCTTTTCAATAGGCCTTGCTAAAAACCAATAACGCAATAGCACACATTGAAAGAGAATCAAAGGCAACTTTGTTTTGTTGTTTTTTTTTGATAAGGTGTAGTTACGGATTTTTGGTTTGTGAAATGGTTGACGTTGCAGTTACGGCCTTTTGTTTTTCGCCAATAAAGTCATTATTTTTGCTGTGTAGATGTGTTTCGGTTAAGTACGCCATAATCAATCAAAAAGTCAAATTTGAATTTTTGAGCAGTTACGGACTTTTGCATTTTAGGTGACTATATGTATGTATGTACATACATACATTGGGATAATAAACCTATGCACCGTTTAACCCTATTTCTCTAAACGTTTTGTAGCTATCCACATCTCTTTATATGCATCATCCATCGGCTTGTAGTAGTCCATTAACATCCAAATTATAGTGGTCGTGTTTCGTTTATAATTATGTATCCGTTGTGATCATTTGATCTAATTCAATTAAGTATCAACGTTTTTTATTTGTTTTCTTTTTGTTTCTGTAGTTTTGTTTGTATTGCAGTTATTTCTATTTCTATTATTTATCCAAACTTTTAATTTCGTTGATTTCCACATTGTGGTACATACCTACAAATGTGTTTGGGGTTTGTTGATGAAAAAGAATGTATTTTTGAGTAGGAAATGTACACTTTTTAATTCTGACAATAAATTTTTTCTATTATTTAAATTAAATTCACGACAGCCTGCTTTTTCTATCACTTTTTTTTAAATAAATGTTTATTGACCCTTATATTTAAACTTAGCAACCACAAAAAAAAACTTTGAAAACGGTATTACTTACTATGTATAGTATATGAAACAAAATACACCCTACCCGTATTTTGAAGCCCGATAGAAATTGTTAAAAACAACGAAAAGAAAAATAAAATTAAATTTCAATCAAGCAGGGTTGCGGCGAGGTTCATTCTGGAATTCCAATGTTCATTCATTTTTTAAGAAATTCTGAATGTAATGCAGACCGTTTGGTCTGTTGTGGATACGTCTCATTCCATATACGGCAAGTTTGTTTTTAGCAAACCCGTTAAGCCAAAAGTGAACCTCATTGCTGAACACAATTATGTGCGCCATAAAAATTACGAGGTCATCTAAAGTTGCTCGATTTTATGTCTGATACTTAAGGCCCAACTATAATATGCTTAAGTTGGCTTAAGTAACTGTGCGAATAAATGTAAATCATATGTGTTAACCCATATTGAACTTTGGGAAACTTTTTGTTAAGTTTAATGAATATGCCATTTGCTTAAGCAAAGTGCGGAATTAAGGCCCTTATTGTGTAAAACGCAACGCAACACCAAAAATTACATTGAAAGCCCAAACAATGTCAAAAATATTTCATAATTTTGTTGTTGTTTTCTACAGAAATTTGTGTTGCCTTTTGTAAATTTTCAACACCACAAGATATGCAGGCATTTAAAATGTAAAAATTTAATACAAGTTTATGTAGAAACAGAGTTGCCAATTTAGCGCCTTTGGCGGTATGTTTAGGGCTTAGTAACGGTCGAAAAGGCGCATATTATTTCCTTAGCGCTTTTGACAATTTAGCGCCTTTTGCGCTATGTTTAGGGTTTTTTAACTGTCGAAAAGGCGCATATTTTTTCCTTAGCGCTTTTTTTAAAGAGCGCTAAATTAGCGCTTTTATTGATGCCCAAAATTGTTTTACTTTTATTTGCATACTTTAAACCAAAATGTTTTTCCGTTTTTTAAATACTTTACTCTGAAATACATACTATACAAGGAAAGAAGTTTGTTTTCTAAAGTAATCCATTTCGATTCTTAAAACAAGAAAATCTAAAAATAACTTCCTGGTTTTAACTTGTTTTGTTCGTAATACGTATTAATCTCGTATTAAGTTTTACAACTGCTCCCAAAAGTCGTGTGAACCAGTGGGCGAATATATAATTAATCTTAAGTTATTATCAGCACGCTGTGAGTTTGGTACATTTTTAAATGAAGCCTTAAAAGACCGGTTGGTGTGCGGAGTAAACAGCAGCCAGTTGCAGACAAAATTATTATCAACACCATCGTTGTCGTGGGAATTAGCTTGCAAGTTAGCACAGTCATTTGAATTGGTGGATAAGGAGCAAAAAAGTATGCAGCCATCATCGTCGTACGAACTAAACAAAATAAAGCCTGAATAGAAAAAATACAAAAAAATGGGAAAATGTTTTTCTAAGAAAGGGGATAAATCGTTTCGTAACAATCCAAGCAAAAGTAACCAAGTAAATGAGCTGCAGTATAAGTTGGGATCATTGAATTGGATAAATAAAACCGAATCTCCAGTGTTAAATAGAGTTATGGTAAATGGGAAGTTTTTAGAAATGAAAATCGATACCGGAGCCGTCGTGTCCGTAATTTCTAATTTAGATTATATTTTAGTAATGTATTTCTAAAAAGTATTACATATCCCCCTTTACAAGTGTTAACAGGTGGAACTGTCGATTTTCTTGGAGAAATACCAGTAACAGTAAATGGTGAACACGAATTAAAATTAGTTAAAGTAAGATCTATGCGGTCATTTAAGCCATTGATGAGCCGTAATGGGATAAATGTTTTGTTCCCAGAGTGGCGAATTTTTTTCAATTCAGAGGCGGGTAAGTCATATGATAAATGATTCGTTAAACCTCTTTGCCAGACCAACAATATGGATGAAATAAAAAATAAATTTCCTTCCTTATTTGTAAATAATTCAGCTCCCCTTAAATGTTTTTCTGCTGACGTTTTTGTAAAACCGAACTCTCACCATACATTTTTAAGCCATATACAGTACTTTTGAGCTTGAAGAAATCGGTTGAGGCAGAGTTAAGTCGCATGTGCAAAGAAGGTATAATTCAGTCAGTCCGTCATAGTTTAAATTCAAAACAAGGTTGTGTCGATACCTCAAAAATATTGGCATTTTTGGCGAGGTAATTATCCGTTGTATTATCGATACTTACGGTGCTATTATTGCAGGTGAACAAAGTGGTGATATTTTTAATAATTTTTTTCTTCAAATCCCAAAAACATTATAACGAAAAATTGTGTGCCTACCTTTGTTGATATAACAGAGGTTTAATCAACGAATACTATTTCAGAAATGGATTTGAAAAAAGCTATGGATATGTTGGGATTTCACAGAAAATGTTATTTGAATGCAGAGATACCTAAGACAATTAACGCTTCGAGAGTAGAAGATTTTAGGCCAATGGCTTTACTACCAAGTATTGACAAAATATTTGAAAAATTTCTTTATAAGCAATTATTGTCGTATTGAAATGAAAACAAACTATTATACGAATTCCAATATGGTTTCAAAAAAGAATGTGGTACTGCAGAAGTTGTTGCCAATGTAGTAAATTGCATTACGATCTTGTTGATCATAAAATTATTATTCAAAAACTTATGTATTATGGAGTCGATAGACGAGCTTTAGCTTTGTTAAAAAGTAACCTGTCAAACAGAAAACAATATGTTGAAGTAAATAATGATAAAAGTTCGGTTGGACTTGTTGAATATGAAGTCACACAAGGAATTGTATTGGGACCATTACTTTTCAGTATTTATCTAAATGATTTAAAAAACCTACAACTTTTTGGAAAACTGATTATGTTTGCAGATAACATAAGTTTGTTTTACCCATATCATATAAACATGAAACTTCTCTAAAAGCTCATATGGCATATGATGCAGCAATAATAACGGATTATGAGGGGATAAATAATGGGCCTGTTCGGAAATGCAGCACTGCGTTGCATTAGAAAAGCAAACTATTGTTTATGTCGATAAAAAATAATTTAAACTTTTTTTATTGTGTGACTATTATTTTTGTGAAGTATTTGTCAATTTTTTGGTCCACATCTACTTCACTGATTTATATTTAAACATTTTAAATCACTGATGCAAAGATTTTCCGTTTTTATGAAAATATTAAAGAATAATTTGTTAAATATTAAGAATTGCTTCTAATGTAGCAAACCGAGTACTTTAATAATATCATTAAACATTTATTTTCATTTTATTTTTCTTTTCTTTTTTTAAGAATGTATGGAAATGTAATTTTTTTTTTTTTTTTTGTATAAATTGTGAAGTGTTTAGTTCTTTGCCAACTGGCCTCAATAATGTTTGTTCTATGGACTCTGAAGCAATACCCTTTTTTGTAATAACTAAATTTTTGAATAAATGAATTTTAATAAAAAAAAGAAAAAAATATGTAAATAGAAAACATTTATGCGCTACGCAATAAGATATCCAGAGATGCAGTAAGCTGAGTGAACAAATTCTTAACAAAGCGCTGAATGATTCGGACTTTTACCAAAATGGCAGAACCTCCACAAGCTCTATCTCGAGGGTTCTTGATATCATATCGAGGCCTTACCGCGAAACTAACGTAAGCGCCAAAAATCAAATTTTACAGGAGGGAGTTTATTTTATTTCATATTAATTTTGTATGAAATGTGTCGCTTCCCAGCAAAAAAAGCGTTGAAAAAGATGTTATTAAATCACCACAACTCGCAAACCCGAAGTACTTCAAATTCGGGCGAAAAAGCTATGAATTTAACATTAGCATGTCATTGGAAAAATGTTGTTCATTTTCTTCTACTTTTAAATGCATATGTTCCACATTTCTAGTACATTTAGAGTTCTAATATTTTAATGTTAATTATAAGTAGTAGACAAAATGTATACTAAAATAACTTTTAAGATGCTAAACAAAAGTAGTTCTGCAATAGTAATGAAATTGTGAATTAAAGAAGTGATATTAATGCAGTGATTTTAAAATGCATCTATATCGCTTTTAATAATTAAAAACCCCTTTAATTAATTTAAAAGCATCACTCTTAACTAAAAATGAAAAAAAGATATGGTTTCGGCAATTTTTTTTATTATGAATTAATTTAATTTTTTTTTTGTATTTTTTAATCTAATTTTTATTAAATATAAAATTTATTTGCATGGCAAAAAAAAAATTAAAGTATTACAGGTACCCAATTGCAGAGCTTTTGAAAAGGGGCAAACCATCAATCCCAATATCTAATAAAAGTTCGTCATTAGAACGCTGCAACAATAATTCGGTTATCTTTTGCAACTGTTTCTCTAGTCCAATATGGATGTAGTCCCCAGGTGTAACCGTTCTAATAACACATTTATCTTTTCTTTTTAAAAGTCCGCCAACACTAGTAGGCACATCCATATTTTCCTCTTTCAAAATTTTCAAAAGGCTGTTGCAGCATTTTATTGAAGGACTGTACTGGGCATACCATTTTTGTAGCTTCTGTCGAAGGGTTAGAGGTAAATCTACACCAAAATTGTAGATTTTATGCTCTCTTTTTTAAAAATGTCCGGTCCAACTACATTCTATACAATTATTTAAGAACAAAGGTGCTATTCAAAATGTTATCTCTTATTTGTACTTCAAAACTACTTCTTTAAAGCTAAAAAGTAGCATTAGCTACTTTGGATGTAATTAAGATGCCGTTTATGAAGTATCACTTCCATTTTTTTTTTGCTGGGTTACGATAAAATTGTTCTTGCTATAAAACCAGAACCGTACCTTATGTGACCATGACATTTGAGGAGATGATGCAAGTGTTGCCAATAAAGTCATTTATGCAAAAAAAAACGAAATTTGAAAATTATGTCGCTTACGTTAATTTCGTGGTTAGGGCTCGATATAATATATATCCATTAATTTTGTACGTGTTTCTTGAGGTCAGATGAGTTTCAGAAACCATCATAACTCAATTTTTTTATTTTTAAGAATATATGCTAGTCCATTTTTATGTTGGCGGATGCCGTTGGCGTTCCAAAAACAAAGCTTTAAACAGTCCATGGCTTGTTAAGTCTTAACATTTCCTGCATCATGTTACCTATGTGATTGTAAAACTATTAACTGTTTGCACTAATGTTTCCATGACGTTTTCTAATCAACCCTAATTAGAAACTGGAGATTCATAATTTTTTGGCAAAGCAGCTTGCTTTGGCATATGGTTTGATTTTAGGACAAAAATAATTAAATTAAAACAACTTTTTATTTTCGATTCTTCTTTATTTCTTCCCCCGATATTTCGGTTAACTCCGTTAAAAATTTTTAAGGAATATAAATGATAAATCTTTTTTAAAGCGTCTTTTTCCGCACAAATTCATTACTAAAACAAAAGTAATCCACTTAATTTTTGTTCGTTCCAAAAACATGAACTGATTCACACTACCAGTTCAAAGACAAACTTCAAATTATAAAACGCTGACGAGCAAGATGACATTCCTATGTAAAAAAGCAATGCATATAAACTAAAACAAACGATTATGTATTTCGTTTTCATTTTATGTTCGAGCAAGATGACATTAAAATAATTTATAATTACCAAAAAGACCAAATAACAGTTTTTTTAAATTTTTTCAATGTTTCTCAAGCGGTTAAAATTAACGAGTTTAAAATTATCGAGAGTCGACTGTAATACACTGTTTACCAAAATTACATATTTTTATTAGCAAAATTGCAATAAAAATAAAATTTTAATAATACCTACATCTGCACGCACTTTTACTTTCATTATTTTTTACTGCATAAAGTTTCATTCATGAAATTGTTTGAGTAACCACTAAAATTTTACAAATTACTTATTTTAAATTATTTTAATTTGGTAGAATTGTAAATCGTTCCAAAAGCCAAAACTTAAGAGATGTTTGTAGATTCTTCATGAACTGGTTACTAAAATAATTTGCAGTATTCAGTAAAATTTTTGATCGACTACAGGTTCGGATGCGGGTTAAAATCTCTAAAAATATAGTTTTACTGTTAATTTATTTTTAGTAAAAGGTAAATAGTAGTGTAAACAAAATTTCGTTAACAGTAAAAGTTTGCTGAAAATTGAAATGCAGTAATGCCCATGAATGCAATTAAAATAATAAAAACCAAAGTTTTATGTTAATGGTTTGTTGTGAGTTTGGTAGTTGTAAGTACATACCTTTCCTAAATTAATAAATCCATGATCACTTGCTACTTGTTCCGCTTTTCCATTTGTATCTCCATCTGGTATATGAATGGCCCACGTATGTGTATAATGTCCAGTAATGTCGTTTGCACTATTTTCGTTATTTAATTCATTTTGAAATTTGTATGAATCTGTTCGGAAAAGATCTTTCTCTTCGACATTGGCACCAGTTGCGAAACCGACATTTAATGAACACAAAATAACTAGAACACTTAATTGAAATGCAAACAACGAACGATTTCCGTAGTTGTTAGTATCATTGGTACATCTTCGCCTGCTATCTTTACCAACATTAATCTGCTGGTGGAAATATTTATGGCTTTTATCGTTTTTTAAATATCTTCTAGAGTTAACTATATTTTGAACTAAACATAAGTCATAGACATTAATATCACATTTGACGGATTGATTATTTGATTCATTAAATGCTTTGATGGTTGGTAATAAATCAATATTATGTGATGTTGTTTTATCTACATTTTGGTGTGTTTGTTTCTTGTGAAAGCACGGCTTATAAACGTTTTTTCTATATAAATATTTTTTATTTACACCATTATTTTTATTGCTACAGCTATGTAAATTGCATGAAGTTGAAGACCATCGAACAACGTCGTTTTGCATTTTAGTTTTGCAAATTTTATATGTGAAGTTCTTGAAAACAGATTAAAATTTATTATGCTTTTAGGTTATTTGTCCTCATAGGTGTATTTTCCTTAATATCAATTATTTTATCTGCAAAGAAAGAAGTATTCAAATATGAATTAAAATTTTAGTTCAGTATACTTTGAAATAACAGTAAATACTTTAATTCTGTGGTTTTCACGAATAATCGCGTAAGTCGGTTTTTACCGAAATTGAGATAATGATGTCAAAGTGCTTCATTTTGCATTAGGTTTTTATAAGTATTAAGCTTTTTAGAATTTAATGTAGTATTATTAATTTTTTTCTGCTAAAAACAACTTAAGTTAACTGTTTAATAAAATATTTTGCTATTATAAAGATTTATGTCGACATACATCGCCAAAAATTGTAAAATTGCTGAATATGTTTCCAAATAAAAAGCATATGTGATGTTATGTTGTTATTCGTGCAAAGTATTTTTTGAAAATTTTTCTATTAATAACAACTTATATGTACATGTGCGTTTATTGTTGACTTCTTTAGTTGCAACAACAGCAGATGAGCGGTTGTTTGTAATTTTAATTCCCGTTTACTGCATACGTTGTACTATAAGTATCAAAAACTCTATATATGTCGCCAACTTGTGTGCTAAAAATAACAACGTAAGTCGTCATGTGTGATTAAAATGAAAACATTTATTTTCACAAAAAAGAACTTATGTGGAGATATAATGTTATATTGCACACACTTAATGAGTCAATCAAACATATGCATTTTTAATCCTTTTACAGATTGTGATCCTGTGAGAATTTTTTCATGAAAACTATGTTTAATACGTAGAAAGTCACTGTTAAGAGGATAGTAAAGAAAAAAGTTTAAAAAAGCATCTACAGAAGCTGCAATTGAAAAAAATAATTGTTTTTGCTCTGAAAATTTTAAATAAAGAAAACTTCTTTTTGGTAAGCCCCAACGTCAGTACCATATTCTTGGCAATTAACTTAGCAGAAATGTAAAATAACAAAATTTGTCCACGCATATTTTCCCCTAAATTCTCCGCCCGTAGTCCAAAAAATTAGGTCTGACTGCTTCAGGCTATGCTCCATTGTTCGGGTTTTATCCTAGGGAATTTTCAGCTTCCTGTCATTAGGGGGCTTTAATATAAGCTGAAATGTACAAAAATTTAATTTTGGCACGACTATTTTTCCGCCCACAGGCCAAAAATTAAAAATCCACCAATGAGCTTAAAAAAGCTCTGGAAAGACAAAAATAAGGAAATTATATATGGGCATTTCCAGCCCAGAAGTATTTTAAATTGTTTCTCAAAATATTTTATATGTACAGTTTAATTTTTTATATTTTGGTGTAAAGCGCAACTAGCTCTACATTTGTAACAAAAGGGATAACGATTAAACAACATGGTCCGAAAATAAAACCTTATTTGTAATCTGGCGTTACATTAAAAAAAGTGAAAATGCCCATATTTACCTTAAAAGGAGCAAAGATTTATAAATTTTATAGGTTGAAAAATAAATCTGTATTAGTCCAAAGTTTACTAAAAAAGGTTTTATACAAAACATCTTGCTTAATTCGCAGTCTTATTCAGTTTGTTATGCAAGTCAAAATCCACTTCCGTTTTTTTAACGTCACGCCAGCGCATATTTTTGCTCATATCTGCAAATCCTTAGCTTCGATTACTGTGATTTTTTTCTGAATATAGTGCTACTTCATTACTTTGTATATATAAAAACCCTTTTTACAAATTTGGCTTCTTCATTTAATTTTTTTACATTTTGTGGTACAAATATCACGACATGTCAAAATGGAAATGCCCATATATACAAATATCAAAAGCGAATATAGGCAGTTCCAGCAAAGTTCCTTTTTGTAACGTTACACCAGAAGTAATTTAAATTTGTTCTCAAAAATGAATAATTTCCTTTTTTTTATTTTGGCGTAAAGCGCAGCTAGATTACCTCTATATTTAGTAACAAAAGGAATAACATTTGAACAAGATGGTCATAAAATATTTACAAGCATTCTGGCGTAACATAACAAAAAGTTTACTTTTCGCTGGAAATGCCCATATTCGCCTTCAAACGAGCAAAGATTTTTAAATTTGATAACTTGGATAACCAATCTAAATAAAACTCTTATACAAAAAGTCTTGCTCAATTCGCAGACTTATGCAATTTTGTAATGCCAGTCAAAATGAACTTCCATTTTTTGTAACATATTTTTGCTTATATCCATCCTCATGATCGATTATTGTAAATTTTTTTCTGAATATAGTGCTACATACTTTGCAAATATAAGAACCCCTTTTTACATATTTGACTTCTTTATTAAATTTTTTTACATTTTGTCGTACAAATATTACGGCACGTTAAAATGGAAATTCCCATATCTAATGAATGAAATTTCTATATAGAAATTAATTTTGTGTCGTGAGAAAAACAATCAACCCTTCTAAAATCAGAGAAATAAAATCATACAATTTCGAATTTTTAAAATATTTTTAATGAAAACTTTAAGGAAATATTTAAAAAAGGAAAATATTGTTTTTATATTTTTGTTCAGGGAAACTAAAGTAAATATTTTTTTTAAATTTTACAGATCCTTCCGTTTTATTTGGCACCGAGTTATATTTCCATCCATACATGATCTAGAAACTAAATCCGCTATCATATTAGAGTTACTGCAAAATTCCATTTATACATACATATATATTCCAGAGCACCGTGTAAAATGCATCTAATTTGCAAAAATCTAAATTATTTAGATAATAAGATGATGTACTTGGCAAAAGAAAAAATTTGATACCCATATTGCTCTATTTGAAACGAAGGGTTGCCACCCAATTGCATTTTTGTTTAAACGCGAACTAGCACGAATTTCCAAAAAAGCGGAAACACGTATTTAATTAAATCGACTAAAGATTAAAATATGTTAATTTGGCATTTTTAATACAAACATCCTCGAACAAAAAATTCAAAACCGACGCGCCTTAAAAAAACCTTTCTTATGATACCCAATTTGTATATGTTAGTAAGGAAACTGATTCTCAAATTAACAAAACATGCAAAAATATACCCTTTTTCAAAATGGTCCAGCTCACGAGAGGTCAAAGCTGGAGCCGAAATATTTAAAATGGTATCTTAAAAAAGTCCAAGGTTCATTTTTAGGGGGTACATCCAGTACGAATTTTGCTTCCATACAACTTGAGTCGCTCTAATGTATATGTATGTAATCCTGGCTAAGAGGATTTGTTTGCAACTTTTCTAAAGTATGGCTGAAGTGTACTGATTCATATAGACATGCTTAAATACGAACAAATTAACTGCCTGCTTTTAAAAAACGTAAACAAGTGAGTGAGTAAGAAATTATATTGAAAACAACAAAAAAAAAACAAAAATTTGTTTTTGTTTTCAATATAATTTCCCACTCACTCACTTGTTTACGTTTTTTAAAAGCAGGCAGTTAAACTCATATAAAATAAATTTGGGAGAATAATATCTCAAATAAAAAATTTATTAAATTCCTATATTTTTAAAACCAAAGTTTTTCAAAAATTCTAAAGCTACGTTCACACCTATTAAATATTTGACGTCCTATTTAACGGGTTTTTAACTACATTAAACAATTATCATCTTAGACATAAAGTTTAGCAAATAAATAGAAATTGTTAAAAATATAGCTTAAGTTTAATCAATTTACTGGTCACGCTTTTTTTTTTGATTTTATCGTCAAATATTTGTTAGGTCTGAACATACCGTAAGTCGTATCAATGTATTTTGTTGGTTCCTTACCTTCGTGAATTGTTTTGTTTTTATTCTTTAAACTTTTTATTAAAAAAACTAATTTGATTTTTGTATTTCTGTGTATTCTAATTAAAACCGGTTAACCGGTTATTTTTAAAATGCTTAACCGAAAACCGGTTATTGAAAGAAGTAGAACAATTGATCTCCCTAATAGATACGTAAACGAATGTATGTATTTATATTGAAATATAACAACAAAAAAATTCATAAAAATTAAAAATCGATTTTGCACTTATCACCAACATATTGATTACTAAACTTAGTTAAAATTGAAATTTTTTGTTGCTGTATTAATGATTCATTTAATTAAAAATATATTCAAAAAACTTTGTTTTTTAAACAATGTGTTAATTGATTAAATTAAAAATAAACAATAATTAACATAAAATCTAAGATTACATATGACGTAGGAGCTTCATAGCTTCATATTAGAATTCTATTACTTTCAATGAAACTTCATTATTTTGATGGAATTTTCAACGTTGTTATTCCTTAAGCTACGGTCACACTTATCAAATATTTGACGAAAAAAACGGGACCAGCAAGAAAACTAAAGAATCATTTCCTTCAATTCCAATATTTATTTTGATAATAATACCACATCTTACAAACAACAATATGTTGATAAGTCTAGTAGTATAATAAGCGTAACCACTACTTTTGTTAATAGTTAGTGAGATTTAACAAACTCTTAATGTCACAAAATAAAGCTTATTATACTGCTAGACATAGCAAAAAACTGTTTTCTGTAAGATGTGAAATTATAATCAAAATTAATATTGGAATCAAGGGAGATTATTATTTAGTTCGCTTGTTGGTTCCGTTTTTTTCGTCAAATATTTGACAAGTGTGACCGTAGCTTTATTGTTCTTAAATTAAAGAAAAAATCCCTGATTATGATCTTCAAAAAAGATCGAAATATTGGCAGAAAAAAATAACGAATTTTTATTTAGAAAAAACGCTGGTTTTATTTATTTAAAATTGAAAGGGTCGAACAAAAACAAAACTTTACTTAATTAAATAAAATTTTTACAAAGCAAAGTTATAAGCAAATATGGAAGAAAAGTGTATGCAAGTACAATAAGCTTAAAAAAAATATATGCATAAATAAAAACGCTTCCAACGCCTTAAATTAAAATAGTAAGATCAACAAAAAAATTGAGTTTTTTGAAAAGAAGACATTAACATGTACAGAATAAATACATTTCAGGACAAAACAAGTACTATAAAAGTGATCAAGTTATTTTTCTCAATGGAATATAGGTTACTAACAGAAACTAAAAAATAATATACAAATATTGAAAAGACAGGAAAACATTTTAAAGTATGAAGCTACACAAATGGCATTGAAAGATATTATTATTTATTTCATTGGGTTCATAATATGGCTCCAAGCTAAATTTATCAATTGGTCTTTGACAAATATCACAATTTTTAAATGTTAAATTGCCGATATCTTCGCAATGCAAGCACTCATTACTCATATCTTTTCTATATTTATATAATTTTTCTTTCATTGCAGACCTATATTTATGTATCTAGATTCATAATATGACGAATATACAATCTATAAAAATTCTGAATATAAACTATATAGTTCTGAAAACTAGAATACCTAAACTAACCCTATTAGTCCATATTGGAGCACCATTTCGATTTTGACCCATTTTCGGGTTCTGAAAGTAGGGCTTTTTTTATTAGAAATCTCATAAATTCACTTTCAGCTATGCTCTATTACAAAAAATCTATACAAATCTGAATATAAACTATATAGTTCTCAAATCTAGAATACCTAAACTATCAACCCTATTAGTCCATTTTAGAGCACCATTTCGATTTTGACCCATTTTCGGGTTCTGAAAGTAGGGCTTTTTTTATTAGAAATCTCATAAATTCACTTTCAGCTATGCTCTATTACAAAAAATCTATACATATTCTGAATATAAACTTTATAGTTCTGAAATCTAGAATACCTAAACTATCAGCCCTATTAGTCCATATTAGAGCACCATTTCGATTTTGACCCCTTTTATCGGGTTCTGAAAGTAGGGCTTTTTTATTAGAAATCTCATAAATTCACTTTCAGCTATGCTCTATTTCAAAAAATCTATACAAATTCTGAATATAAACTATATAGTTCTCAAATCTCGAATACCTAAACTATCAAACCTATTAGTCCATATTAGAGCACCATTTCAATTTTGACCCATTTTCGGGTTCTGAAAGTAGGGCTTTTTTTTATTAGAAATCTCATAAATTCACTTTCAGCTATGCTCTATTTCAAAAAATCTATACAAATTCTGAATATAAACTATATAGTTCTCAAATCTCGAATACCTAAACTATCAGCCCTATTAGTTCATATTAGAGCACCATTTCGATTTTGACCCATTTTCGGGTTCTGAAAGTAGGGCTTTTTTTTATTAGAAATCTCATAAATTCACTTTCAGCTATGCTCTATTTCAAAAAATCTATACAAATTCTGAATATAAACTATATAGTTCTCAAATCTCGAATACCTAAACTATCAAACCTATTAGTCCATATTAGAGCACCATTTCAATTTTGACCCATTTTCGGGTTCTGAAAGTAGGGCTTTTTTTTATTAGAAATCTCATAAATTCACTTTCAGCTATGCTCTATTACAAAAAATCTATACAAATTCTGAATAAAAACTATATAGTTCTGAAATCTAGAATACCAAAACTAACCCTATTAGTCCATATTAGAGCACCATTTCAATTTTGACCCATTTTATCGGGTTCTGAAAGTAGGGCTTTTTTTTATTAGAAATCTCATAAATTCACTTTCAGCTATGCTCTATTACAAAAAATCTATACAAATTCTGAATAAAAACTATATAGTTCTGAAATCTAGAATACCAAAACTAACCCTATTAGTCCATATTAGAGCACCATTTCAATTTTGACCCATTTTATCGGGTTCTGAAAGTAGGGCTTTTTTTTATTAGAAATCTCATAAATTCACTTTCAGCTATGCTCTATTTCAAAAAATCTATACAAATTCTGAATATAAACTATATAGTTCTCAAATCTCGAATACCTAAACTATCAGCCCTATTAGTTCATATTAGAGCACCATTTCGATTTTGACCCCTTTTATCGGGTTCTGAAAGTAGGGCTTTTTTATTAGAAATCTCATAAATTCACTTTCAGCTATGCTCTATTTCAAAAAATCTATACAAATTCTGAATATAAACTATATAGTTCTCAAATCTCGAATACCTAAACTATCAAACCTATTAGTCCATATTAGAGCACCATTTCAATTTTGACCCATTTTCGGGTTCTGAAAGTAGGGCTTTTTTTTATTAGAAATCTCATAAATTCACTTTCAGCTATGCTCTATTACAAAAAATCTATACAAATTCTGAATAAAAACTATATAGTTCTGAAATCTAGAATACCAAAACTAACCCTATTAGTCCATATTAGAGCACCATTTCAATTTTGACCCATTTTATCGGGTTCTGAAAGTAGGGCTTTTTTTTATTAGAAATCTCATAAATTCACTTTCAGCTATGCTCTATTACAAAAAATCTATACAAATTCTGAATAAAAACTATATAGTTCTGAAATCTAGAATACCAAAACTAACCCTATTAGTCCATATTAGAGCACCATTTCGATTTTGACCCCTTTTATCGGGTTCTGAAAGTAGGGCTTTTTTATTAGAAATCTCATAAATTCACTTTCAGCTATGCTCTATTTCAAAAAATCTATACAAATTCTGAATATAAACTATATAGTTCTCAAATCTCGAATACCTAAACTATCAACCCTATTAGTCCATATTAGAGCACCATTTCGATTTTGACCCCTTTTATCGGGTTCTGAAAGTAGGGCTTTTTTTTATTAGAAATCTCATAAATTCACTTTCAGCTATGCTCTATTACAAAAAATCTATACAAATTCTGAATAAAAACTATATAGTTCTGAAATCTAGAATACCAAAAGTAACCCTATTAGTCCATATTAGAGCACCATTTCAATTTTGACCCATTTTCGGGTTCTGAAAGTAGGGCTTTTTTTTATTAGAAATCTCATAAATTCACTTTCAGCTATGCTCTATTACAAAAAATCTATACATATTCTGAATATAAACTTTATAGTTCTGAAATCTAGAATACCTAAACTATCAGCCCTATTAGTCCATATTAGAGCACCATTTCGATTTTGACCCCTTTTATCGGGTTCTGAAAGTAGGGCTTTTTTATTAGAAATCTCATAAATTCACTTTCAGCTATGCTCTATTTCAAAAAATCTATACAAATTCTGAATATAAACTATATAGTTCTCAAATCTCAAATACCTAAACTATCAAACCTATTAGTCCATATTAGAGCACCATTTCAATTTTGACCCATTTTCGGGTTCTGAAAGTAGGGCTTTTTTTATTAGAAATCTCATAAATTCACTTTCAGCTATGCTCTATTACAAAAAATCTATACATATTCTGAATGGTTGATACATAGGCAAACAAAGAGAGAGTCGGTTGTGTTTTTAAATACGCTCTGAATTATTTTCAAATTTAAAAATATATACTGTTTAAACTAAAAGTTGTTATACTTCTGGATATTCGGAATTATTTATTTTATAAAAACTATATTTAAAAAAGAAAAACAATTAAATGATCAAATAAATAAATATATAAATAAAAGTTTCTTGAGTTTTAAATTAAAACATAAATTGTGAAACCAAAAAAACCTAAACAAAACAAAATAACAACAATTTAAGACTAGTGCTTTTAATAAACAAACCAACAAATACAAAACCAGTTTTCTGAACTTTTGTGGATTGTAATTGCTCATCTGCTTTACTTCTTACATCTTTCATTTACAACACCACAAATGTAAACAAAAACACCGACTAAAGAGATAAATAATAAATAACATAACATTACTTTAAAGCTTTAAATCTCAACTCTTAAATTTACAACAACACCAACAAAATACTAAAAATTCATACAACATTTAAATTCGACTTTTACTCACTTTAAATATTCAGTGCAACAATCTTACAAACATATATACTTAATCACGGTAACGTTAAAAATAAAACTCTCTTGCTCTCATACTTTAAATAACTGTGTTGCCAAAAATTTTTGTTTTTATATTTTATTTATTCTTAATTTCTGATTCGGATAATCGTTATTCCTATAAGAAATGTCGTGTATACTGAAAAATTGTTCTATAAAAAATGATGATGAAAGGATGATATCCTGTTGGCTCTGCCATGGTCTCTGCCACTTTAAATGTAGTGGCTTGTCTACGTTAGTAGCTGAATCTCTCAGCAAGGATAATGGTCTTCACTGGTGCTGTACTGCCTGCAGGAAAATTGGTGTGAGTTTCTATCGTTTTTTTCAGGGAACTATAACACATTTCAAGGAAATTCAAAATGAAGCCGGAAAGCTGGCTGAACGTATTTCCACGTATGGTAAACTTTTTGAAGATTTTAAGTCGCTTGACAACTTAAAATCTCCTCCTCAATCTTCACCCAAACGTCGGAAATCTTCGAGAATAAATAAAGAAAATAATGAAATGCATTCTGTCGCTCCTGTCAACTGTGCTGCTTCATTGCTCTCAAAATCTGGTACGGTGAGTCCTAAACCAGGTCCTGTTGTTGTGAAGCCCCCTGATTTTCCTTGTTCATCTCAAATCATTACCGGAGAAACTTTGCCCGTCGTTCAAAATTACAATAAAAAAGAGCAACAAAAAATCAATCCCGCTACAGTTAATCAAAACAAAGAAAATGACGGGAATATATCTAACACGCATAGAGGTCTACGAGTGATTCCTCCAAGCAAACATATATTTATATCACGTCTTGCATCTGATACAACAGCAGAGGAAATTGATTATTATATTAAATCTAAAATAAACATGAGCTATGGTATAACCGTCCATAAATTTACATACTCGCAACAGAGAAGCATAACATCTTTTAAGATATCTGTCCCTTTTGACATTTTTAGTCAAGTTGTTGATCCGTCATTCTGGCCTCTTCATCTCTTAGTCCGCGAATATGAATATAATAATAATAATCGCAATACTGTTCATCTTCCTTCTCGTGTGTCAAGATTCTCAAAAAACTAAATAATTTATCAGATTATCAACTTTTTATTGTTTACCAGAATGTTCGTGGTCTTAAATCCAAACTTCCAAACTTATATTTGCAAAGCTTTAATTTAAATCATCATATTGTTGTATTCACCGAAACTTGGTTGAACAACAGTTTTTTGAACTCGGAAATACTTTGCAATAATTTTAATATTTTTCGTCGAGATAGAATTACAACTACGACTGGTGGTGGAGTGTTAATTGCTGTCTCAAACATTTTTCCAATGGAAGAATTAAAATTAGACATACCTTTTAATATCGAGTTCGTTGCAGTGTCTTTAAAGATAAATAACATTAAAATATTTATAACTTGTTCCTACATCCCACCTCATTCTGATCCAATTATCTACAAACAACATATAGAAGCAATTAAAAACGTAACTTTAAAACTCAGTCCCGTCGATTTAATTTTTGTGTTTGGTGATTTTAATTTGCCTAGTATCTCATGGGAATTTTCAGCTGAACATAATTATTACTTGCCCACGCAAAGTAATGATATTGGAGATGAAGTTTTTAGAAATATATCCGATTTATATCTGCATCAAATAAATGGTATTTGCAACATGTATGGGAAACTGCTGGATTTAATATTTGTGAACGAGCCAAATGAATGTATTGTAAACCGTATAGCCCCTGTTTCTTTACCTGAGGATCTTTATCATCCTACAATAGAAATAAGCTACAATTTAGTTACTAATAACCCAGTAAAAAAAAATTCAACTTTAAACGGAAAAGTTTTCTGTTTTAATCGAGCAAATTACATGGAACTAAACAATCGTCTATTTAACACTAACTGGCTTCAATTGCTGACTACTCCAAATAGCTCGTCGTATTCTGTTGACGATTTGACCAATACATTTTATAAAACAATGCTTAGTCATATGGAGGAATGCATTCCTAAGAAATTACCACGTAACAAATCTGGCCCACCCTGGAATACTAAACAACTTTCGTCTCTTAAGAATTTGAAAAACAAATACTTTAAAAAATATAAAACAACAAGAGCTATTTTTTACTATGAAAAATATGCAGTTGCGCGTGCAGAATATAATTTGCTTAACACAGAACTGTATAAGATTTATCTCCGTAATGTTAAGCGAAACTTAGTTCAAGATCCCAAATCATTCTTTAAATTTGTTAATACCAAAAGGAAATCCACAGGATTTCCAAATGTCATGAAATACCTAAGTTCCGAGTCTAGTGATGAATTAAAAATCAGCAATATGTTTGCCGACTTCTTTGCGTCTACATATTCCGAAGCTCTGTATGATGCTAGTAATGTTTACCCTTACAATATAATTTTTAACCAAAATATATCTTCTTTTGCTATCACTACCTCTCACATTCTAAACTGTTTAAAAAACGCTAAGTCATCATCTTTTAGTGGACCAGATGGCATACCAAGTTGTGTTTTAAAACATTGCGCAACTGCTTTGGCGACACCTTTATCTATCATCTTTAACGCTTCTTTAAATTGTGGTTACTTTCCGAAAGTTTGGAAAGATTCATATATTATTCCATTGTTTAAATCAGGAAATAAATCCGATATATGCAATTACAGAGGTATAGCAAAACTAAGTGATATTCCAAAACTTTTTGAAAAATGTTTAATGGATTGCCTCACTCATCAAGTTTCTGACTTATTGTCACCACGTCAACATGGCTTTCGGAAAGGATCCTCTACTATGACTAACATTCTCCATTTAACAACATTAGTTAATAGAGATTTTGTCAACGGACACCACACTGATGTTATTTACACTGATTTCAGTAAGGCCTTCGACAAAGTTAATCATACACTATTGTTGAAAAAATTGGACTTAATTGGCTTCAATAGTAACTTCCTGAGCTGGATCAAATCATATTTGTCATGTAGAACTCAATCTGTAAAATTTAATACTGCAGTTTCGGGAAAAATCAATGTAAAATCCGGGGTTCCTCAGGGTAGCCACATTGGTCCAATCTTGTTCCTTCTTTTTATTAATGATTTGCCTGAAGCAATTCAACATTGTAATGTATTGATGTATGCAGACGACGTAAAATTATTTTTGACTATAAAACTTCCTAGTGATCAACAACATCTACAAAATGACCTGGATAATTTTGACAAATGGTGTAAACTTAACCTGATGGAACTAAATTTAAATAAATGCAAACATATGCAATTTTCCAGATTAAAAAAGTGTGCTTACTCCTACGTTATTGATGGCTGTACTTTACAATATGTTAATGAAATAATGGATTTGGGAATATTGTTGGACAAAAAACTTGAGTTTATTCAACATATAACGATGACTGTTAATAAATCCCGCAGTGTTCTGGCTTTTATTAAAAGATGGGCAAAAGAATTCAACGATCCCTTAATCACAAAACGTCTTTTTACTTCGCTCGTCAGACCAATTTTGGAATACGGCAGCATTATTTGGGACCCGATCTATAATATTCATAATGATCGTATCGAATCAGTTCAAAAACAATTTCTTATTTTCTGCTTAAGAAGTGATTATAGAGGATGCCTGGTATTACCTTCATATTCAACAAGACTAGCTGAAATAAATTTACCAACGTTAAAAAGCCGGCGAATGATGCTAAATATATCTTTTATGTTTAATCTTATAAATGGTAGTACACATTCCGAATTTTTATTGAGTAACGTTACTTTTAATATTCCTCAACGTTCACTTCGTTTTTTCAACCCTCTATATGTCAGGACATGCCGAACAAACTTTGCGATGTCAGATCCAATAAGAAAATTATGCAGCTGTTTCAATGAAATGTATAACTTTATCGACTATTCTCTGAACATAAATATCATAAAAAGCAATATCATATTATATTTAAATCAATAATGTTTATACTAATTGTTCTTTCTTTGCTTGAAAAAAATAAATTATTATGTTAATACATTAAGATAGTCTGTAAGGAATTTGTCCATAGACTTAAATTAAATAAATAAATAAATAAACTTTATAGTTCTGAAATCTAGAATACCTAAACTATCAGCCCTATTAGTCCATATTAGAGCACCATTTCGATTTTGACCCCTTTTATCGGGTTCTGAAAGTAGGAATAACAATAGAAATAAGTTACAATTTAGTTACTAATAACCCAGTAAAAAAAAATTCAACTTTAAACGGAAAAGTTTTCTGTTTTAATCGAGCAAATTACATGGAACTAAACAATCGTCTATTTAACACTAACTGGCTTCAATTGCTGACTACTCCAAATAGCTCGTCGTATTCTGTTGACGATTTGACCAATACATTTTATAAAACAATGCTTAGTCATATGGAGGAATGCATTCCTAAGAAATTACCACGTAACAAATCTGGCCCACCCTGGAATACTAAACAACTTTCGTCTCTTAAGAATTTGAAAAACAAATACTTTAAAAAATATAAAACAACAAGAGCTATTTTTTACTATGAAAAATATGCAGTTGCGCGTGCAGAATATAATTTGCTTAACACAGAACTGTATAAGATTTATCTCCGTAATGTTAAGCGAAACTTAGTTCAAGATCCCAAATCATTCTTTAAATTTGTTAATACCAAAAGGAAATCCACAGGATTTCCAAATGTCATGAAATACCTAAGTTCCGAGTCTAGTGATGAATTAAAAATCAGCAATATGTTTGCCGACTTCTTTGCGTCTACATATTCCGAAGCTCTGTATGATGCTAGTAATGTTTACCCTTACAATATAATTTTTAACCAAAATATATCTTCTTTTGCTATCACTACCTCTCACATTCTAAACTGTTTAAAAAACGCTAAGTCATCATCTTTTAGTGGACCAGATGGCATACCAAGTTGTGTTTTAAAACATTGCGCAACTGCTTTGGCGACACCTTTATCTATCATCTTTAACGCTTCTTTAAATTGTGGTTACTTTCCGAAAGTTTGGAAAGATTCATATATTATTCCATTGTTTAAATCAGGAAATAAATCCGATATATGCAATTACAGAGGTATAGCAAAACTAAGTGATATTCCAAAACTTTTTGAAAAATGTTTAATGGATTGCCTCACTCATCAAGTTTCTGACTTATTGTCACCACGTCAACATGGCTTTCGGAAAGGATCCTCTACTATGACTAACATTCTCCATTTAACAACATTAGTTAATAGAGATTTTGTCAACGGACACCACACTGATGTTATTTACACTGATTTCAGTAAGGCCTTCGACAAAGTTAATCATACACTATTGTTGAAAAAATTGGACTTAATGGGCTTCAATAGTAACTTCCTGAGCTGGATCAAATCATATTTGTCATGTAGAACTCAATCTGTAAAATTTAATACTGCAGTTTCGGGAAAAATCAATGTAAAATCCGGGGTTCCTCAGGGTAGCCACATTGGTCCAATCTTGTTCCTTCTTTTTATTAATGATTTGCCTGAAGCAATTCAACATTGTAATGTATTGATGTATGCAGACGACGTAAAATTATTTTTGACTATAAAACTTCCTAGTGATCAACAACATCTACAAAATGACCTGGATAATTTTGACAAATGGTGTAAACTTAACCTGATGGAACTAAATTTAAATAAATGCAAACATATGCAATTTTCCAGATTAAAAAAGTGTGCTTACTCCTACGTTATTGATGGCTGTACTTTACAATATGTTAATGAAATAATGGATTTGGGAATATTGTTGGACAAAAAACTTGAGTTTATTCAACATATAACGATGACTGTTAATAAATCCCGCAGTGTTCTGGCTTTTATTAAAAGATGGGCAAAAGAATTCAACGATCCCTTAATCACAAAACGTCTTTTTACTTCGCTCGTCAGACCAATTTTGGAATACGGCAGCATTATTTGGGACCCGATCTATAATATTCATAATGATCGTATCGAATCAGTTCAAAAACAATTTCTTATTTTCTGCTTAAGAAGTGATTATAGAGGATGCCTGGTATTACCTTCATATTCAACAAGACTAGCTGAAATAAATTTACCAACGTTAAAAAGCCGGCGAATGATGCTAAATATATCTTTTATGTTTAATCTTATAAATGGTAGTACACATTCCGAATTTTTATTGAGTAACGTTACTTTTAATATTCCTCAACGTTCACTTCGTTTTTTCAACCCTCTATATGTCAGGACATGCCGAACAAACTTTGCGATGTCAGATCCAATAAGAAAATTATGCAGCTGTTTCAATGAAATGTATAACTTTATCGACTATTCTCTGAACATAAATATCATAAAAAGCAATATCATATTATATTTAAATCAATAATGTTTATACTAATTGTTCTTTCTTTGCTTGAAAAAAATAAATTATTATGTTAATACATTAAGATAGTCTGTAAGGAATTTGTCCATAGACTTAAATTAAATAAATAAATAAATAAACTTTATAGTTCTGAAATCTTGAATACCTAAACTATCAGCCCTATTAGTCCATATTAGAGCACCATTTCGATTTTGACCCCTTTTATCGGGTTCTGAAAGTAGGGCTTTTTTATTAGAAATCTCATAAATTCACTTTCAGCTATGCTCTATTTCAAAAAATCTATACAAATTCTGAATATAAACTATATAGTTCTCAAATCTCGAATACCTAAACTATCAAACCTATTAGTCCATATTAGAGCACCATTTCAATTTTGACCCATTTTCGGGTTCTGAAAGTAGGGCTTTTTTTTATGAGAAATCTCATAAATTCACTTTCAGCTATGCTCTATTACAAAAAATCTATACATATTCTGAATATAAACTATATAGTTCTGAAATCTAGAATACCTAAACTATCAACCCTATTAGTCCATATTAGAGCACCATTTCGATTTTGACCCCTTTTATCGGGTTCTGAAAGTAGGGCTTTTTTTATTAGAAATCTCATAAACTCACTTTCAGCTATGCTCTATTACAAAAAATCTATACAAATTCTGAATATAATCTATATAGTTCTGAAATCTAGAATACCTAAACTATCAACCCTTTTAGTCCATATTAGAGCACCATTTTTTTTAATTGTAATTCATTTCCGGGCCACCGAAGGTAAGAGGGTATATATAACTTTGTCATTCCGTTTGTATGTTCCACAATATTGATCCTACACCCTATAAAGTATATATATTCTGTGTCCTTATTAAAAGCGAAGTTCAAATCCGGTTTTCCTTCTGTCCGTGTGTATGTTGAAATGGGTTTTCCGAAAACCCCAGAAATGATGTGGACTAGGTTGATGTATATTTATGTCACATATACTCCGTTTAAGTTTGCTATTGAAATTCAGCCAGATCGGTCCAAAAATGACGGAGATATGAGCAAAAAACCACGACTACCTCTAAATTTTTCCAAAAATCCCTTGTTGTTGTTGTATTTTTTTTATTTCTGTATATCTTGAGAACGGCAAGAGCCAAAGTTTCCAAATTAGGTACAAACATTAAGATTATCCATATACAGCATCCCACAAAATGTGGGCGGTATTGGAGAAGTGGGCGTGGTACCTCCCGTACAAAAAATATTAAAAATTGTAGGAAAACCTGCATTTTTGGACTATCATATGACCTATGATTACGCCTTATACATCAAAAAATCTTCAGTAGAAAATATTTTCTGAAAATTTCGGACAAATCGGTTTAGATACAAAAAAGTTATGACCAAAATATAAATTTTTTTTAAAAAATACCCATTTACGGGAGCCATAGGTCTTTCTGAGTCCACGTTTTATCACCAAAGTAAATGGTAAATTTATTCCTAAAGACATCGGTATATAAATCTTTCAAATCGGTTAATAAAAGGCTGAGTTATGTCTGAAATCATTAGTACTGAAATCATTTGGAACATCATGGTTTTATATCGGATAGTGTGAGACATTTTCCAAATTGGATTGAAGTGAGTATATACCTGAGGATTTATGAAATATATATACATATGTATATGTATATATATTTTTAAAATTTTTCTAACTTTTTGTCTTTTAATTTGTAGTAAATCCATGGATCAGTGAAGAAATCATTAGTTACTGTGATGTTAGGGATAAACTTTTCAAAAAATGGCGACACAATCGCAATAATAAATATTATGAAAAAGAATTTAAGACATTTAGAAATTTATTAAATAAAAAAATAATTTTTGAAAAAAACAAGTACTTTAGAAATAAATTTATCGAAAATAGAAATAATATTCGCGTAACATGGCAGTTAATTAACGAGATAATTGGAAAACAAATCTCAAATATAGATAGTGTGATAACAAGAAACTTTAAAAACGAAGATTTAAATAATATCTTAAATAATTTTGCTACAAATTTTTATGCAAACGTAAATAAAATTACACACACATGTAATATAAAAACATTAAACTATATCCATACTTCAATCCAAAACTCTATGTACTTCGAAAGAATAAATGAAGACGAAATCTTTAACACACTAAAAGCTTTAAACGTTAGAAAAGGAGCCGGTGCAGATGGCATACGCCCAAAAGATCTTAAAATAAATGCAAGCTTTTTAACCCCAGTAATAACGAAACTTATCAATTCAAGTTTAGAAAATGGAATTGTGCCGGAAATGCTCAAAATGTCAATAGTGCGACCGATATATAAGAGTGGAAATAGGACAGATATCAACAACTATAGACCAATCTTATGTGTAATGGATAAAATTTTAGAGGAAGTTATAGTTAAGACTCACTGATTTTCTTCAAAAATACAAAATTATCAACCCAAATCAATACGGGTTTCAAAAGAACAAAAATATAAACCAACTCTTAGGAAACTTCTCGTCGTATATAAATACATGCTTAAGTAATCATATGCACGTCCTAATTTAGCAAGGCTTTTGACACTCTGTCGCACACCAAAATGATACAAACACTTGAGAGAATTAGAATAAGAGGAACAATTTTGAACTGGTTTAAGAATTACCTGGAATGTAGATCGTATTGTGTAAAAATCAATAACAAATTAAGCAACAAAATTTCGTATGACTGTGGAGTCCCCCAAGGGTCAAAACTTGGTCCAATTTTGTATATAATATACGCGAATGATATGCTAAATTGTCTAAGTAATAGCGAAACTTTTGCATATGCCGACGATACGGCGATAAAAGTTGCTAACAAAAATTTACAGTGTGCAGTAGATAAAATGTAGCAACAATAAGACAATGCAACAAAATGGTGCCACGACAACGGTCTCATAATAAATGCAAATAAAAAAAAAGTGATGCACATAAAACCTCCTCACCTTGCATATTCACAGATTTTTTTAAAATTTCACGATATAAACTGCCTACACAATCAATCTTCGAATATAAACAAATCAAATGACTCTTGTTCAACCGTCATTGAAACAGTTGAATTTTATAAATATTTAGGTGTATATGTAGAAAGCAGCTTCAAATGGAAAAAACATATAGAGGATCTTCAAAAGAAATTACGTAAGTCATCATATATGCTATATCATTTAAGTAACTGTGCTACATATAGCGTTTTACGTCAAGCATACTTTTCATTGGTCGAAACATATATCCGCCATGGAATAACAGCATGGGGAAATGTTAAATATAGTGCTACTTTACAAAAGACACAAGATCAAATATTGAAAATATTATGGAAAAAGTACAAATATACCACAAGAAACAATTTTGCCCAGCAAGACAATCAAGCAAACTCTATTATTGAGCCAAATAATGGCATCGGTGCAACGAACATAATTCAGCAAACAAACCCTACCAACTCCAACAACGAATCAAATAGAACTCCTATTATTGAAACCCTCATAAACGTTAACAACAATTACTCGGAAAACAACAACACATCGTCAAGTATCGCACGTATTATACACAACAACAACACACATGGTCATAATAATAGCATAACTGCAACAATCCTAACTCAACAAACTAACACTACTCTTACTCGTATTTCGGAAACATCTTTAAACGTTGACAACAATTACTTTGAAAACAACAACAGATCCATAATTAACACGCGTATTATACGTAATAATAACACACAAGGTCATTACAATATTGTACAATTGTCAAACAACAACCCTCGACTGATAACTAACTTTGCCAAAGACTTACATGTATTGTATATCAAAAATATATATTACTCAACAATATCAAGAGAATTTTATAAAGACTCAAGATATTTACAGCATATTGATCACGCTCAAAACACCAGAAGACGTCTACAAGGAAGATATAAAGTACAAAGGTTTAGAAATGAATATGGAAGAAACACCCTCTCAGTATCTTTACCAACTATATTAAATAAAATGCCCACTAATATCATTAATTAACATAAACATAAACATAAAAGAAATAAACTTATAAAAATTTGTTTAAAAAGTTTGCAATGAACTAGTTTTTTAAAGTTAAATTATTATAATAATTATTAATTATCCTTAGAAATATCAATGAATTTTTTGTTATGTACCAATACCTGCAGACAAGCTTAAAAGCTTTGCGGGTCTAAGTAAGAAAACTTATAAACAAATGTTGAATTCAAAAAAGATTTAATTAATAATAAAAAAAAAAAAAAAAAAAAAAAGTATTTCCCCAAATTTGCGGGGCATTGTTTACTGTATGGCAAAGAGGCAAAATCGAAATTTGTCTTCGAGCAGTATTTAAAATCCAGTGCTTCTTCTGAAAAATAAAGAATATTTACCGATTTAGAATTTTCTAAAGAATGCTGAATCTTATCAACATATTTACGTTATTCGATAACAAGAGTTTCAGATCACCATAATCTTCAGAACATTGCTATATGTTAACAATTCTTTTTATATACGTTGAACAATTTACATTTATATTTAAGTTTTAATGCATCCAAAGAAATCTATGTTCCTTTTATTTTGTTAGTAAAGTACTTTAAAATGTAAACTCAAATCATGTACATACATTTAAGTTGATCATTTCCGTCTGTTTGTTGAAATTGGGGTTGCGAAGACGGGGGCGTTGTTGTTATACAGTTCTGTCACATCGGCTCCGTTAAGATCGACTGCCTTTAATTTTTTTCATAAAATTCCATGTTACTATTTTCTTTTTCTATACCTATCACAAAAAGTAACGATTTATATGACTTTTGCGTTTTGTTTATTTATTTATTGATCTATTTTCCTGTATATATAGAAAGAGAAAAAGTTTCCAAATTAGGTACAAGCATCTTGGTTATTAAAACACAACATCCGACATAATGTGGACGTTTACATAACTTTTTGTTCTTATTGCACTATGGTGAAGGGTATATAAGATTCGGCATAGCCGAATATAGCACTCTTACTTGTTAAATTTATTTTTGTCTCAAATTATTTATGTTTGACAAAAAACATCCATTCTGTTGTCTTAACAGTGTTTGAGTTCGAACTATGTTAACACAAGTTGCTTGTGTACAGGAAACTTGATAGGCAAGAAAACGAAGCTAACTGACGGAGCTAACTTCACACACATAATTGAAGAACCTATTTTAATAAAAAGAAAAAAGTTATATCTTGTCTAGAATCGGTTACAGCCCCCAATGTTACATACATTAGTATACGTAGCAGTCGGAAGTACATAAATTTTTGGGGCCTTGCATTTTTCAAAGAAAACTTATTACATAAAAGGTAACAGAAACCATTTTTTTTTTAATTTAACTCGTTGTACTAGGAATGGGCAAAAAATATCGATATATCAAAATATCGATATTGAAAAAAAAATATAATCGATATATATCGCCTATATTTTAAATACCGGTATATCGATGTATCGATATTGAAATACGACTATCGAATTCGATATTTTTTAAAGTCAGTCTTCATTAAGAACTCAAAATTTTAGCCGTTTTTCAAACAATATGTTTTTTAAGAATTGGAATCATTGCATGCATCATATGTTTTTTTTAAACAAATATGAAGATCTAAAATAATTGACATTTATAAGAAGCAGTGCCGGATACAAGAAGCAGATTGTCTAGAGTGCACATAAAACAGAGAGTGCTCCTAATGTCCATATCTGATGATTACTGGTTTGACTAAAACCAGTTGGTACTTTTGGGGTGCAATTCAAATTTTAAGTAAAGTTGTTACTTCCATGACTTATTTACTTCCATTTAAATTTTTCGTAATTTATTTTTATTTTTTCTTATGGTTTTTTTGTATTCTTCCCTTTTGTTTTTGTCATAATTGAATTTTTTGTTTTGATTAAATTTTTTTGTTTTTATTAATTTTTTTAAAATAAAATGAAACAATAAAAAGTAACAATGTAATTACATATAATTAATTTATTCATACATATGTTTGTACAAAGGTATACTGAATTTTTTAATTTGGTAATAGTTTCAGCAAAATACGTTCGATATATCGATATATCGATATTTTTGAAATAATAAATATCGATACTCTAAAAAAATATCGATTCGATAAATATCGATATATTATTTCAATTTGCCCATCCCTACGTTGTACACAAGTAAAATAATGAAATTTCTAGATTTTATCATCATCTTTGCATTATCAATAAAATGTACATGACAAAATATCGTACTAAAACCATTTCTTTGAATAAAATCCAAAACCATTAAATTTTAAAGACCGCTTTCATTTGAACAATAATCTATCTTTAAAGGAAGTGAACATGATCTGTAACAATAAGGGTACCATGAACATCATCTTTCACCCACTGAATCAATTCACTTATTAATGTTTTTAAGACTATTGAAACTAAAGAGCACAGTCAGTAGCTTATTTATCGACCTTCATTTATATTAATTTTATTGTATAATTTTTATATCGCTTCATCTGCCGTTTGCATTTGTTTAGAGTTGTTTTAACAAGTTTTTTTAGACTTAAAGTCACTTATAATATGTACTTGACATTGAAAAACCTTTTTAAAATATTTTTTTGTATTCATTTTTGTTTAACATACTGTTGTGATTAAACATTTAGAAAAAATAGGTTTTTAGATAAAATTTGGTCCAACTTATTTTATAGCAATCTAAGGCAGCTTTTTTGAGATATCGGTTAAACTAGGTTTAGTTAATCTTCAAACAGATTTGTGGCACCATTACCAAGTTTTTATATAAAATTTTGACGAAACAGCTTAGTTGTGCCTTAAATGTTGCACTTTAATCGGGAATATCGGGAACAAGAGCGCTACGTTGAAAAACGTATATCCCCATTGAATTCAGCGTACTTGTTAAAATGGGAAAACCTCTGGAATATTTTTTAAATTTGTTTGCAGGTTTAATACCCCAAAACTGCCAAAATGCAGATTTGAAGATTTGTGTCTTAAAAATGCAGATTTATTAGTTTGTTTGAAACTTTTTTACATTGTCACTAATGATTGTACTATTTACACTTCTTGCATTGAAAAACGAAAAATATCAACCATTCATGGTCGATCGCCGTAAACATAACAAAGTAGATAACAATCTATTTTTTTCACTCAATTTGTCATCTTTTAGGTCGCAAAAATTCGTGTTTTGAGGTGTTGAGATTTTTGCATTAATAGTCCGCTTCTTTTTATGTTATACGTGAATGATCTTCCAGATTGTATTGATACGCCCATTTGTAAATCGTTTTTATTTGCAGATGATATCATGATTTTGTTTCGAACTGGTGCAGATAATAGTGGTATTTTACAATCTAATATGGACTATGCCCTTCGTCGTTTCCTGCAATGGTCTATTTATTTTATTTGGAAGTTTTAATTTACCAGAGTTGACTGTTTCTATTGGTGATTCTATTATTGATTTTGTTGATAGATTGCAATGTTTAGGAGTTTCTATTGATAGGTGTCTGAACTTCGAATATCGTCTTAGTTTCCAAGTAATTAGTATTTTACGTAGACTTTATTCAATTGTGGTTTTTTTTACCAGTTCACATAAGAAACACTATTGCACATACGATTTTGATGCCTCATGTAATGTATGGGCTTGAGGTTATTTCTGGTACGGTGGCTTATTTTGTTTCTAGGTTAAAACGTATTATGAACATGATAGTGCGTTATGTATATAATGTTCGAAGTAGAATGCATATATCAGATTATGCTCGATGCTTCTTGGGTTGTTCTTTCAAGAACATCGTATCGTAATCTATTGAATTTCTACAAGGTTATTAGAAGTGGTTTGCCTGTGCAACTTCGGTCTGAATTTATATTTTCTCATTCCAGTAGAAATCCTCAAATAATTATTCCTAGGATTAGATACTCTGTATTTTAACGGTCATTTGTTATAAGAATTGCGCGCTTTTGGAATATCTTACCTCTTGAACTTCGTTTGTTTTCCCATACGAACAATGTTTTTCGTTTAAAGCTTCTTAGACACTTGTCATTTTTTTAGAATACTTCTTACTTTTCTTATTTGATATATTAAAATAAAACAATTGGTCTTACTACTTCTTATTGGACTACATTTCCATATGATCTTTTTTTTATAACTTTTTTGTTTTTTGAATGAGTTTTTTATTAGTTATAAGTGAAAGTATGTTTATAACTATGTATTAAAATTAAGTTGCATTTGTATTCAGGAATATATCTTTGTAATATATGTTAATTGGCCTAGGAGGCTTTTATATATTACTGTGAATGAAATAAATAAATAAAAAAATAAATAAATTATAAAAAATATATCATGGTTGTCACATCATGTAAAACAATTTGGCCATTTTCTTGACATATTAATATCGCCGGCTTTTATATGTTGTTATGTATAAATATTTTTTATAATTGCAATATTTGATCTCTTGTACATTTTTAATAGTTAGATAACATGTCAAGCGATTAACTTTTAAGTTTATGTTAAAAATTACAAAGATGTGATAAATTCTTACTCAGACTGAGCAATTAAATTTGGGCAGATATTTTAAACGTAAAAATATGCAAAAATTTTTAGCCATGTTCTGAAAATTTCATTCGAGATTTTGAAAACTTTTCTGTGTTGAAAGTTCAAACAAAATTTCGTTTGAAGATTTTTAAAATCTTGACGCAGATTTTTCGATGAAAAATTATGATGTTTTTTTGCTGATTTTATCTTTAAAAGTTCTTGCAACACTGCATATATGTATGTACGATTGAAGCTAAGGTCGTGTACGAGTACGGCAAGATATGTAAATGTACGATAGAGGGGTTAGATACTTTAAGGTGGCGTACGTGTAAAAAAGTACATGTACCATATACATGTTCGATCTTTTTTTAAATTAATTTAACTTTTTTTTATCGCATCGGCCCACCGTAAGGTCGACTTTTGGCATGAGGAAAAAAATTCCGAAAAAATCATTTTCGAGGTGTCCAAATTTCAATTTTTTAATTTTTCTCAATCTTTTTTATTCTATATAACTAAATTGACGTTCGTCCACGCCCACTTCTGAGCCGACTTTTACCGATATATCTAATATAAATTCCTAATTCGCTCGATATAATATAAAGGTTTTATATTAATAAAACTATTTTTATATTCAAAATTTTAAAACTAACAATATTTTATTTAAAATGAAAATATTTGAAAACATACATGGGTCAATTTCAAAAAAAACGTACACATTGAGTTTTTGTTTGCTTACTTTTAAAGTTTTTTTCAATTCGCCTGTAAGAGTGGCAAATTTATGTAGAAATTGATGAAGAATCCGGTAGTACTTTTAGGCTCTCAAAAAAATCAATATTTTTTGATTTTTTTTAGGTTTTCTATGATTTCGATCTTGAGCGTCACACACCAAATATGTATAAAAAATCGCTAAAAATGCAAAAATATTTGAAATTCAAGCTTACTACGATGTTCTTTTGTTTCTCAAGATTGACTTTTGTGAAAATCGCCTTTTCGATTATAAACACAAAATCACGATTCACTTTGATTTTTAATTTTTTTTAAAAGTGACTTGTTATTTTAAAATTTTAAGATGAAAAAATGTAAATTTTTGTTGAAAAAAGACTTGAACTTAGAGGTTACTTGCAAAGTAATAGGCTTGTAACAATGTATTTAAAAAAAACTGCAATTATATATAAAAAAAAACAAAAATTCTTCAAAAAACAAAAAATTTCATACAAAACTAAACGTGTATGTACATATTCTTTGATATCTTTAACAAAAATGGAAAAAAGGAAGTAATTCTTAAAGAAACTTATACACATACAGTCAGCCTCAAAAGAAAGTGTACACCGAACAGTTCAACATTTATAAGTCCGTAGATGTTAAAAGGGGGAGAGTACAAAAAATCTGTTTTTATGTTTTTGAAGTGTATTCAGTACTTGTTTATTTTAATAAAAAAAAATTTGTCATTTATTTCTTCTTCATGTTCAAATTAACATTAATCTCAGAAAATGCCTTATTTTACGCGTCAAGAAAAAGTGTACAATCTCATATTATTTCCATGTTCCTGCGTCATAAAGGTAATTTGACCCCTAGTTTTTGGTTTTTTTCTTCTTACAATCATATAACGGATGTTTAATTATCTTTTCTATCTGTACTGATCAATTCAAGGTCGTGTTAACTTTAGTTTGTAAATAATAGTTAACATGGGTAAGCAGACTACAGTAGAAACTCGTAATTTAGTGGTAAAATTGGCATCTGAAGGCAAATCTTTGAGAGAAATTGACAGTACTATTGGCAGATGTCGTAATAATGTGAAAAAAATTATAAGGTAAGTACAAAAATGTGAAAAATTTTAAAGAACTTCCACCCTCTAGCAGACCTAAAACTTTTTCCGACGTGGAGAAGAGGACAAAAGTGCGGAGAGTAAAGGCTAATCCATGGCGCAATACAGTAAAAATAGCAGAGGAACGAGCAATAACATTAGGAGCAAGTGTTAGCGACAGTACTGTTCGCCAAGCACTACATGATCATGGGATATATCGTAGTGTTCACAGAAAAAAGCCACTTGTATATGTAAAATTCAAAAAAATCGTCTGGAATATGCGAAAAAGCAACACAACAAAAATATTTTTTCTTTATGGGCCAAAAAATATTTATTTATCTTTGTTTTTATGCGTTTTCGCATATTCCAGACGATTTTTTTGAATTTTACATATACAAGTGGCTTTTTTCTGTGAACACTACGATATATCCCATGATCATGTAGTGCTTGGCGAACAGTACTGTCGCTAACACTTGCTCCTAATGTTATTGCTCGTTCCTCTGCTATTTTTACTGTATTGCGCCATGGATTAGCCTTTACTCTTCGCACTTTTGTCCTCTTCTCCACGTCGGAAAAAGTTTTAGGTCTGCTAGAGGGTGGAAGTTCTTTAAAATTTTTCACATTTTTGTACTTACCTTATAATTTTTTTCACATTATTACGACATCTGCCAATAGTACTGTCAATTTCTCTCAAAGATTTGCCTTCAGATGCCAATTTTACCACTAAATTACGAGTTTCTACTGTAGTCTGCTTACCCATGTTAACTATTATTTACAAACTAAAGTTAACACGACCTTGAATTGATCAGTACAGATAGAAAAGATAATTAAACATCCGTTATATGATTGTAAGAAGAAAAAAACCAAAAACTAGGGGTCAAATTACCTTTATGACGCAGGAACATGGAAATAATATGAGATTGTACACTTTTTCTTGACGCGTAAAATAAGGCATTTTCTGAGATTAATGTTAATTTGAACATGAAGAAGAAATAAATGACAAATTTTTTTTTATTAAAATAAACAAGTACTGAATACACTTCAAAAACATAAAAACAGATTTTTTGTACTCTCCCCCTTTTAACATCTACGGACTTATAAATGTTGAACTGTTCGGTGTACACTTTCTTTTGAGGCTGACTGTATGTAAATATTTGACGCAAAACAATAACTTAACTTAATTTAATTTATAAATTTTCATTCGAATTCTTTATGGAATGACAAGCGGTTCTGTTTTTCTCATTCTCATTCAGTTTTAGCACTTTCGAATTAAGTTTGTGGCAGTTGCATAAGTTTCCGGTCCCCCAGAGGTTTAAATTGCAAAAGCACGAGCGAGATCTGTAAATCAATTCACCTCTAGATTTTGTAATTATGTATATGATGAATATCGATTATACCTTTCTTTCTTTCTTCTTTCTTTTACATTCGCCATTACGCGCTTTATCGAGCTTTATTTTCTCTCGATATCTTCGTGCATCAAAATTAACGGCGGTTGAGTTAATTTCGTTGTTTTACTCTTGTAAATACAAAAATAAAATCAAAATTAAGCATTTTAAGCTATGAAGCAATATATATCAAAAGTGATGCTCATGAAATGTTTGCCTATTTTGGTTTTTTTTCGTAGGCAATTTTTTTCTCAAATTCACAAATTATAAAAAAATGAGTTGAAACCATGTAAACAATGATTGTCCACTTCAATTTTTTACATTTAATGTATTCACTTTAAAAAAAATTAGCGTGACGCTCATGATATTTTATCGCGCCCTTACCATGGTGTTTACAAAAACTACTCAAATGCACACTGTTTTTAATTGATTTTTTTTTCGCTTTTTCACTTTTGTAATAATTTAAGTTTGTACTTTCCTTACTTTATTTACTTTATTTAAATGAAAATTGAAAACTAGTAATATTACTTGAATTTTATTTAAATGAAAATTGAAAACTAGTAATATTACTTGAATTTTAATAATATTACTTGAATTTTAAAAAAGTGACGCTCAATGCAATTTGTGGGGACAACCTTTGTTTGCTACGCCAAATTCGCACTAATTCAGTTTTGACGACTATAACAAATCAAAACACAAGAAAGAAACGCAAAAATTCGAAAACTGTTATTAAATGTTGCATATTTACTTTTTTCTGGGTTTTATTTTATTTTGTTTACTAAAAATTCTAACGGGGGACACATGCTTTTGTATGGAAGGAGTCAGAGGGAGAAACAAAACACCATTCTGAATAAACAAAAAAACAAACATACAAATTTGAGAATTACGTTTTTTGTTACATATTCCTCGCTGATCACTCCGACTTTTTTGTTTTTTTTTTTTACCTAAAATAGTAGTGTAAAGTACGGGGACACAAAAATTGCGGTTTTTTTTAAATTGACCCACATATGAAAAGGTTGACTTGATTAAACTAATAAAATGTACAATAAATATACAAAAAAATTTAATTTCGTACAAGTATGCGGCCCTTTGTTCCTACTAGGAACCACAGGACATAATATATAACTGACCACGCAAATTTTTACGTCCAAAATATGTGAAATTGCTAACTTCCTTTTATTTTTAAATGGACATTCGACTTTAAACGCTTGCAGATTCCGGTGCGTCTTGGTTTTGCAATGACAATAACAATAAGCAAATCATAAGGACAGTCATTAAGTGTTTGCGGAATTAATCTTGAAAATCCATGCTTCTCCTATATGTTGCCTGTTCCCGTGTGGGAAAATCATCCGCTTTGTTTGCTTACATGACAGACAAAAAAACAAAAAATTTCGTGTATCATAAAGCATTACAATGAACGAAACGGCGATGTCACAGCAAACCAAATTTTTTTTTGTTCATTATTTATTTATTGAATCTTCATATATTAAATATGAATTAACAATAATTAATCAAATCTTATCCAAATACATTATATATGTCCAGCCAGTGCCAGACAAAATTTCGTCATAACGGTTTATGTTGACATATGTATGTATGTGGGTGTTTATCGCTCTTCTGATTCGGTGAGTGCTGCAGTATCTCTTCTTCTTAAGCGAGTGTGGCCGCTATCATTTAAAATATTTCGAGCTAGTGGGTTCGGATGCAATTCTAGCCTATTTAAGTATTTTACTGCATATTTTGTAATCATAGTTTTTACTAATGGCACATTGAGATCCTTATGAATGTTTGATTTTTTAACATACCAGGGAGCGGCTGTTATTATTCGAAGAAGTTTATTTTGGCGCCTTTGAATTTTTTCGATATTAGAGGCAGTGCCCCATAGTTGAATACCGATAGGCTTTAAGATAGAGTTGTAAAGTTGAAGCTAGAAATCAAGATTAAGGACAGAATTCCTTCCAATAAGCCAATGAATTTGAATGGCTTTTAGTTTCATTCGAGTTAATTTTGCCTCTATCTGGCATTTCCACGTTAATCGCTGCTCCAGATGTATACCGAGATATTTTACATTCGAATGTTGAGGAATTATTTGATTATTGATTGCAATAGGGCGGCAAGATTCCCGACGCAAGGTGAATGTTATATGTACGCATTTTTGCTGATTGACCATTATCCTCCATTGTCTTAACCATTTTTCTAGTTGAAATATATGATGCTGTAAGTAACGATATGCTTCATAACGGTTTTCGTGGACGCTTAGAAAGGCTGTATCGTCTGCAAATGTTGAAGTTTGGGTGTAGTTGTTTGTTGGCATGTCCGAAGTATAAATTAAGTATAATAGAGGCCCCATGATGCTGCCTTGTGGGACTCCATCGCCAATTGGCTGAGGTGAGCTTAAGAAATTTCCTTCTTTAATAATAAATGACGACCGACTAAGTAGCTTTCTAACAAATTTTGTGTTTGCTGGTAAATTTTGCTTCAATTTGTATAACAAGTCTTAATGCCAGACTTTATCAAAATCTTGAGAAACATCGATGACGAGAGCGGAACAATATTTTCTTTCTTCAAAGGCTTTTCTTTTGGCGTTTACTATTCGATGGGTTTGTTTAATTGTGCTGTGTTCTCTTCTAAAACCGAATTGGTGGTTAGGAATACATATATTTTCATTTGAAATTGGGGTTAATTTTGATACTAAAAGTTTCTCAAACAGCTTTGATATATTAGAAAGTAAACTTATAGGCCTATATGACTCAACTTTTGTGTAACCTTTCCAGGTTAAGGTATCATGGTAACTAAGGACACCTTCCACGTTTGAGGATAGTATTTAAGGCGTAAAATAGCATTAAAAATAAAATTTGTTGCTGATCTTATCAAAGCCAGGGGCTTTCTTGGGGTTTAAATCACAAATAGCCTTTTCGATCTCTCTTAACTCAAATCTTAGGGGAACAGCTGCCCTAGCAGCAACAGGTGAAAACTCTACCGCAATATCGTGAGATATATTTGGGGTAAAAACGTTTTTTAAATGATTAACAAACAGATTTCCTTTTTCAATCATTTCTTGTCCAACATCCATTTAAGTTTCTTAATGGTGGCTTAGAGACAACTGGCCTTTTGAGATTTCTAGCTGCACGCCATAATGAGTAGTCTGATTGTGGAGTTGCATCACGTTCCTTAAGATATTTTTCCAGAGAAGCTGTTTTCTGAGTCTGCAGTAGCTATCTTAGCCTTTTTGTACACTCTTTTAGTAATTTCTTAAGTTGAGGGGATCTGTGCAATTGCCACTCTCTTCGAGCTCTCCTTTTTTCAAACAAGAGACGCTCGATATCTGTGGAAAATATTTTAATATTTTTTGTTTTTTTGGGGGCAGTACTAGAATGTTGAACAGCTAGTTTCAGAAAACTGTCAAAATTAACAATAGAGCGATCTACATTCTCCAATGTACTAAGCGGAATATTTTCTGTGCAATGGGTACAAAGATATGTTTTATATTTTAACCAATTAATGTGTGTAGCTAACGTCGCAAAATAACCAGTAAGAGATACAATTCTATTGGGGTTCACTGGTTCCTCTAAAGAGATTCAACTCAAAAAATTTAAATTTTCACTTTTTGCAAGAAATCGATGTCTACTACTTATGCCCGTTATTTCAACAAACAGATATCTGGTCGTGTTCGTACCTAACAGTTATCTTTACCTATCCGGTAAAAATAGTTTGTTAATTTCAACGTTAATTTTGCCTACGTGTTTTTTCCTTTAAGTTTTCTATTCAAATATGGCAACATTTGTATTTTTAATTCACTATCAAAAATCGATGGTGTAAAATACACTACAGTTCAGCCAGTAGGTAAGACAAACATGTTCAAATTATCAAAAATTCGTTACACCATAGATAACTATACACAGCTAGATATCTGTTTGTAGAAATTACGGGCATTAGCACTGTAAAACCCTTAGATCAATTTTTATAGTATTTTGCAAAAAAAAAAAAAATACAATTGTATTCCCCTTTATAGTATAAGAGTGCATATAAAAAGAACCCGTTTTTGTCTCTACTGAAAATTTATAAATTTTGAGTAAACCCCCTTTAGAGAAACCGTTTTTAATAAGATTTCTCTAATAAAAGAATTTTATGACAAATATTATAGAAATATTTCTCTATTAAACAAAAATTAAATTAAAAACATCTTCGATTTCCAGCACACCCCTGATAGATACTAGGGTGATCGATCGAATAGTTTTCGACCGGATTTAACCGGTTATTTGAGTTTTGCTCAAGTCGAATATTTTAAAATGTCCATTTTTCGAATATCGAATAAACCGGTTATTTTAGTAAGTGTAATCTATATACGTTTTCCTTACTTTTGTTATAAATTTACGGGTACAATTTAATTTTTTCGAATTTATTCTATGAGCTTAATTTCAGTTATGTATTTTATAAAGCTTTTTTGTAATAGTCCTATTCCTTCAATTTCTCAGAAATGACTTTACAATTACGTATTTTTCTTATTAAATATTTGGCAAACTTTTTATAAAAACTGTCAAAACAAAATGTAACAAAAGTCAAAAAAACATTATGAGCAATTTACTAATTGTATACTTCTGTTATTTTTCAATTATTTTTCTCTTCAGTAATTATTTTTAATTGATTTTATAATTTTGCTATTTTTGCATTATGATTCTTTTTAGTAATTAATTTTAACTAATTGTATACTTCTGCTTTTTTTAAAACTTAAGTTTTGTTGTAGAAGCTCACATAAATAAATAAATAAATGTTAATACAAATCGCTTATATAAGCGTGTGTTTTTGTAACAAAAACCAAAAGCCATTCAAAATACTACAAAAAAAGTTCAGATTAAAAAGTAATTAGCAATTTGACAGTATTCTAAATACTATATACATATATATCTTTATACAGATGTCTTCTCTGGAGATATCTCGAAAAGGATTTAAAAGACAAAGTTGCTTAAGTGTCCAGAAATGATAAGTTCCAAATGTTCTTCGATGTCTCGACTTATTAATCACCTTTAATTATTTCACAAGGTTGACATAAAAATACGCCAAGTAAAACTTGACCCTGTTCCAAGTAGTTTTTAAGAGACTACAAATAATACTTTACTAAAATATGCTGCCAAAAATGAATGGAAAACTCTTAAGTAGTTCTAGCATATCTTCATGCTTAAAACTACAACATACCGGCGAAATCAAAGATATAGGAAAATGCATCAGTATTATTGATGAAAACACCAAGGTATCAAATTGTGATCGACGACTTGACAGATATTTCATACAAAAAGCAATATGACCATGTGATTCGTTTCTATAATGCAGAAACAGAATAATTTTAAATATATGTATATTAGAGCGACTCACCAAAAAAAGTGGTCGATGTACCCTCCTTAAAATGAACCTTGGACTTTTTTAAGATAGCATTTTAAATATTTCGGCTCCAGCTTTGACTTCTCGTGAGCTGGACCATTTTGAAAAAGGGTCTATTTTTGCATGTTTTGTTAATTTGAGAATCTGTTTCCTTACCAACATATACAAATTGGGTATCATAAGAAAGGTTTTTTTAAGGCGCGTCCAACTGTATATACAATTTGTCCAAGGACGATCATCTATGTTTAAAATAGAGCAATATGGGTATCAAATTTTTTCTTTTGCCAAGTACATCATCTTTGTATGTGAATAATTTAGATTTTTACAAATTGGATGCTTCTTACACGGTGCTCTGGAATATATATAAATGCAATTTTGTAGTAACTCTAATATGATAGCGGATTTAGTTTCTAGATCATGTATGGATGAAAATAGAACTAAAGAAAGAAAAAAAAGAAATGATCCACGACTTTTTTGCGGCATTAAATTAAAAAAAATTTAAGTCGTGGATGATTTTTTTTTGCTTTCTTTAGTTCTATTCCCATCCATACATGATCTAGAAACTAAATCCGCTATCATATTAGAGTTACTGCAAAATTCCATTTATACATACATACATATATATTCCAGAGCACCGTGTAAAATGCATCTAATTTGCAAAAATCTAAATTATTTACATAATAAGATGATGTACTTGGCAAAAGAAAAAATTTGATACCCATATTGCTCTATTTAAAACGAAGGGTTGCCACCTAATTGCATTTTTGTTAAAACGCGAACTAGCACGAATTTCCAAAAAAGCGAAAACACGTATTTAATTAAATCGACTAAAGATTAAAATATGTTTATTTGGCATTTTAAATACAAACATCCTCGAACAAAAAATTCAAAAACTGTTTTTTTACAGAAAATCCTTTAAAAAAAGGACATGAATGATTGTATATACAGTTGGACGCGCCTTAAAAAACCTTTCTTATGATACCCAATTTGTATATGTTGGTAAGGAAACTGATTCTCAAATTAACAAAACATGCAAAAATATACCCTTTTTCAAAATGGTCCAGCTCACGAGAGGTCAAAGCTGGAGACGAAATATTTAAAATGGTATCTTAAAAAAGTCCAAGGTTCATTTTTAGGGGGGTATATCGAGTACGAATTTTGCTTCCATACAACTTGAGTCGCTCTAGTGTATATGTATGTAATCCTGGCTAAGAGGATTTTTTTGCAACTTTTCTAAAGTATGGCTGAAGTGTACTGATTCATATAGACATGCTTAAACACGAACAAATTAACTGCCTGCTTTTAAAAAACGTAAACAAGTGAGTGAGTGAGAAATTATATTGAAAACAAAAACAAATTTTTGTTTTTTTTTGTTGTTTTCAATATAATTTCTTAAGGCCGTGTCAGATAAAACTTCTTCGCTTTGCGTGACGTTTCTAACTTTGACAGAAAAGCGTAACGCAAAAGGTGTATGTCACAATGAACACTTTGACAACATACACGAATTGTTTGTTAAAACTAAATAAATAAAAAAAATTATACTAGCAGACTGTCAAAGCGCGCAAAAAGATGAGAGTTGCCTAACTTTTCGCTTCGCTCTGCGCTAAAAGTTCTTTATGTGACATGTTTCGTATAAGTATGAATATTTCATCTTGGATGTCAAAGCGAATCTCTAACGCAACGCGAAGCAAAAGTTGTATCTGACATGGCCTTTACTCACTCACTTGTTTACGTTTTCTAAAAACAGGCAGTTAAACTCATTTAAAATAAATTTGGGAGAATATCTCAAATAAAAAAATTTATTAAATTCCTATATTTTTAAAACCAAAGTTTTTCAAAAATTCTAAAGCTATGTTCACACCTATTAAATATTTGACGTCCGATTTAACGGTTTTTTAACTACATTAAACAATTATCATCTTAGACATAAAGTTTAGCAAATAAATAGAAATTGTTAAAAATAAAGCTTAAGTTTAATCAATTTACTGGTCACGCTTTTTTTTTGATTAGTTTGATATGTTGTTATTCGTAATCGGGCTTCTAGCTTGCATCCAGTTCACAGTGTTGTGCCTCAAGGATCGGTCCTTGGACCTTTACTTTTTATAATGTTTATTAATGATTTATATTATATATATTTTATTCGACCTTTATTATTATATGTAATATTACTAAATTTTCAAGCTTGAGGTCTTTTTTAATTTTATACAAAATACTTTAAACGTTTATTTTAACCAATATTTCGGTACTTCTTTGAGTGCCTTCTTCAGGGTTCTTTTTCTTTTTAACAACAATTAACAATTTTTTTAATACAAAACAAACTTAAAAAAAATTTTTTGGAATTGAATAAAAAAATATTTTTCAATACAAACTTGATCTATTACAATATACAAAAATTTTTTTGACTTCCGTTTCTATTTTTATAAATTAAATGTCTACAATTTTGTGCTACATTCTCAGTGTCAGACTTAAAATTAATTCTCGATATTGTCGGTACATTTATGATTTGTAACATTTCTAACATAAATCTACGTTTATAATGTGCTGTTTTCACAACACAAGTGACTTAACGTGTAGTAAAATTTATATGAAAAGCACTCATTTATTTGAGTGTTTTCCATATAAATTTTACTAGACGTTCAGTCACTTGTGTTGTGAAAACAGCACATAAATTTCACTAAACGTTCAGTCACTTGTGTTGTGAAAACAGCACATAATTATTTTCTGTGTTTAAAACAGTGGAATTTTCAAAATCTGGATAATGGTTTAGATTAGTTTTGTTATGAAATATGTCTATATTTTTGATCTGACTTATGTGCTGCTATCCTAGTTTTTAGTTTATTTTTTGTTGTACCTATATATACCATATTACACTGTCCACTATCATTACCCTTACAAGGTATTTTATATACAATATTTGACATTTCCATCTTCTTTATTTTGTCTTTCATTTTAGTAAATAGTTTACCTACTGTGTTAAAAGATTTATGAGCTATTTTATATATTTTACTATCATATTTTTTTTTGGATTTTCTAATCTTTCCGAAAATGTTGGTATATATGTTACAGATTAATAAATTCTCTGTTACTATTTTGGTTATATATTCAACAATTATTATACTGTATTAATAAATCTGATATTAATTGCTTAGGAAAGCTATTATCTGTTAAAATATTTGAAATCTTTCTTTTATTATCTCTATGAAATTCTGAATCACTTATCCTTAGAACTCTTTCTATAAAATTTTTAGCTGTATTAATTATTATTCTCCTCGGAGAAAATGTCTAAATACCCCTGTCGGACTTTTATGAGCTTACTCGAAATAAGGCTGGCTTTTAACTATCTTCAGAAATAACTCAAATCTGATACAGAAATAAACAAAAATTAAAAAACATGAACAATACAGTTGAAACTTTTTTGTTGAAATATTTTTTTGTTTTCAGTTAACATAGAAAAATTTGTCAAGTTACAGTTGAACTTCTATAAGTCGAACTTCTGTAAATCGAAAATTCCGTAAGTCGAAGGGAATCTCTTGGCAATAGCGGTAGACAGGCAAATTCAAATGATTTTGTTTTTATAACTTGAACTCTTGAACTTCATTATCATGAATTTTTCTATAATTCTAAAGCTATGTTCACACCTATTAAATATTTGACTTTCTACACGTAACCACTTATTTTATTAAAAAAATATTTGCTTTTGAAAAACGTTGGACCGATCAAACACCATTTATAAGTTTATAAATTACATTATACAATTATCTTCATACAAATAAAGTTTAGTACATCACTAGAAATTGTTAAAAATAAAGCTAAAGTTTCATCAGTTTACTGGTTACGTTTTTTGTTTATTTTTTCGTCAAATATTTGTTAGGTCTGAACATATGTACCTTAAGTTAAGTATTTGCACCACGCTTGGCCACAATTCCACAAGTCGAATTTTTTCCATCTTAAATTTTTGCTTTTTTTAACTAATTAGCATTTAAAATATGACATTTATCTTTAGCTAAATAAAATTTGATATACATATCTACATTCAAAAATTCTATGTTTTTCAAATTTAGCCTGTAAACACTTATCAAATCACACAATATTTTTTCGTTTAATGAAATCTTTAAATATCTACATATGTAAAATTAAAATAACATGAATGTCGAACGAATAAAATTTTTTGCTGTGCATTTATTACAAAATTCTCTAACTTAAAGTTTCTGTAAGTCGAACTTTTTTGTCGGGATAATAGAAGTTTAACTGTATTTCATAAAATTAAAAAAATCTGAAAATCAAAGTGCAAAAAGTGAATTGATACTCGTACCTACATAGATAATACTCAATAATAAAATATAATAAATATTGTAAAATTCTATGTTTTTCAAATTTAGCCTGTAAACACTTATCAAATCACACAATATTTTTTCGTTTAATGAAATCTTTAAATATCTACATATGTAAAATTAAAATAACATGAATGTCGAACGAATAAAATTTTTTGCTGTGCATTTATTACAAAATTCTCTAACTTAAAGTTTCTGTAAGTCGAACTTTTTTGTCGGGATAATAGAATAAAATTAAAAAAATCTGAAAATCAAAGTGCAAAAAATGAATTGATACTCGTACCTACATAGATAATACTCAATAATAAAATATAATAAATAATATAAGAAATAATAAAAATATATAAGTAATTAATTAATAATAATATAAATAGGTATGAAGGGTGGACTTGTTCTTAGTCAATTTATACCTAACTCATAGTGCCCTCTTACTTTATGCACTACAAGCTAACTCATAATGAACTAGCTTGTGGTTAGCTGAAACTTATGCAGAGTGAGTTAGTACTGACTCGCTCGGATGACACTACTTACCCGTGAATAGAGTTTGACAAGAGAAATGAGCTAGCTTTTAAGTCACCTGTGACTCATTTTTGGTTCTCAGTAAGTTAGTTTTAAGTTAACTCAAAGTCCGACAGGGTATCATACATACATACCTATTGCTAACTATAATTAATTTTTTCTTTAATTGGGGTGTTATTTCAAAAATCAAGAACAGAAACATATCCAACGGGACAACAAGTGCCACCAGCCACATCCTGCCTAGCAAAGTTTCATATTTGTGTTGCCTAATGATCTGTCACATGACAAAAAGTATCGCACATCTCAACTAGATAAGTCAGACATGCTTCCTCAAAAGTGTGACAAATTTATTAGTTGAAAATAATAATTGTTATTAAGAAAAATAAAAAAGAAACAAAAAGTTCATTTATTTTGTTTTAATATCAATACATGTAGATAGACACTATGGTAAACGCCCGCAACAGAGAAAAATAATTTGCAAAATAACAAATATAAAGAAACGTACGTGAATAATACACAAACGTAAAAAAAAACAATAACAAATCATTATTATAGGTATTAACATTGATTTTCAAAATACTTTTTTGGAGTACGAACTTTACAAATATTTTTGTGTATATGTATTATATATTTGGGTAATGGACATTGATTATCTTCTGTATGCACAGTAGTATAGTTGATTACCTTATTTTTTTTTGTGTTTATATTACTTTTTGCTTCTTAACTTTTTTTTGGCTTTATTTAAATAAATTCCGAAAATAATTAACACGTTGACACAATTTTCATTTTACAAGTGCAATTTTTTCCTTTGTTTTTTCCCGTTTTTCTTTATTTACAATAAAAGATTAAATAATTTTTGCTCTACTTACATATAAGTACGTGCGAAATTAATATTAAATAGTTTTTTTTTATTACTTCTCACAACCTTTTAAAAGAATATTGCATTTTATATGAAGTTATTATTAATTTTTGATTACAATTAAATATATTTTGTAAATTTATTCAGATAAAATTTGTATTTGCAATTTTTGTTCTATAAAAAAACCACTGCAGAAACACGAGCAAACACACAATCACGACGCGTATTTTAGTATTAGAAAATAACAGTGTTCCCAGATCGTCTTTTTTATATGTATGTATGACAATTAAGCAACTTGTTAAAAATACAATATATTAATAAAAAGTATTTAAATTTTAAATTATATTTTATAAAAAAGAAAAATTTATTTAAAAAAAAGTATCTGCAAAACATATGTATATAGGAAAATAAAACTACGAGACATTTTGTTTGCATCTGACAGCACTATTATAAATGGAAAACATTAAATGTATATCTCAATACTTTTCACGAATACCTTTAAACCCGTCTTTATGGAATTAAAAATATTTTTTTTTTTATATTTTTTAGTAACACATTTTGTAAGCAATGATGAATTTTGTCGTGTTAAATCAATATTGTTATAATTAATATTCCTGTTTTTTAACAAAACTTTTTATTTATCTGCAATAAATGATATTCACAATAGTGTCAATAGCAAAGTATTGCCATAAGCAAATTTTAAATCTATAATCATATAGGCAGGCTGACCAGATTTTTAAATAATATAGGGCTTAATGATGATCAAAATAGATTTTTTTAATGTACGTACATATAATCAATTTCAATTTTGGCGAATGCGAATACTTAGAATGTATTCAAAAGTCATATGCAAATAAATTTGTTATTAATGTTTATTTATAATACAAATACATATGTACTGTTAAGGTGGTCATTAACTGTATGGAGCATATTTGTTATCTATTTTTCCATGCTCTACCCCCCAATCGGCGAAGACAAAATCGTCCCACACGTCCGTCAAAATTTGAGAAAAATCGTTTAGTCCGACTTTTATGCCTCATTACTTGGAAAATATTAATTTTACATAAAAATCGTTTTCAAAGAAGTTGTTATTAATGAAGTTTCCAACAACTTTTGTCTAAATAAGTTTACTCTAAAAAAAAATAGTCTAACGCATATTATTTGTTTCTACTATACCTACCCGCTTTCTTAATTGTCAAATATGGCCGTTTAATGAAAATCATAAACTTGGACCCTGCAGCGCCTAGGATGTCCCTAGATGAGTCAAATGTATGACCGATCCCACTTTTCGTCGATAATAATTAAAATTATATAAAAATTTTTTGTTTCGTACAAAAAAATGTTTTGTCTTTAAAAGGCGGTTTTCGTTGAAATTTGAAAACAAAATTTTTACCAAACATCGTTAGTCATAAAAGGAAGTATATCCATGATAAATCTCAAAAACGCCAAAAATGGACTCATTCCCTTTATCCACTGAACGATTCCTATGTACGTACGTATATTTAAAAATCCAAATTTCTTTAAATGACCGTATTTTAAATAAAATTACCTTGCTACCTTTTGCGACCCAAAATTACCCTAAAAAAAGGTAATTACCGTACGGTTAACATCACTGGTGGTGGCATAGTGAAATCAACAGGTGGCAGCACTATGCCAGATGACGATTTTTGCCTCTTGCATTGTTTGTCTAGGTTTATGTCAAAGTTTTGTTTATGCTTACAAAAAGTCTACGTTTTGTGCTGCGATTATTGTATTTTAATAAAGTTTTTGATAGTTTTAAATTAAAATAAATAAGATATTGACCATAATTATTTAAAAATTGGCTAAAAATGCATTTATTTCATTACGTTCAGCGGCACGCTTTGTTTTAATTTTAAAATTTATGGAATTTTCTTTAAGAAATGGCTGTAAGTTTTAAGAAATTTGAAATTTTGCTGCTTTTTTAAGATAATTATTTGGTAAAAAAAGTTTTGGCTGTTGTGCGTTACGAAAGGCGAATTTGTTTATATTCGCCATAATATTTAACAATAATTCACAAAATAGGTATGTATGTACATATATCAAACAGATAATTTTGAAACAGTTGTTTATAATAAGTACATATGTATGTACATATAATAAATTTTAAATAAAATTTACAAACAAGAGAAAAAAGTTTTTATGATATTTTAGATATATGTATGTAAATTAGAAAATATTAACATACAATGGATTTCGCATATAGCCAATCCAAGGCGAATTTATACAAGGTGGTCTTATTTTAAAAACGGATACAAAACTTTTCGGTTGTGTCAAAATAATACAACACTGAAGTAAACAAACTACCCTGCAAATTTTATTGGACCACCTGATCCAATTTCATGAAATGGACTACTCCATGGACTGGTACGATGTAATGCAAGCATGGACCATGTCATTGTTAAAAAGTGTTTGTAGTGAGACGAAATGGCTTCGTTTTTTAACGACATGTTTTCGTTTTTAAACGAAGTTAAAACTAATCCTCTTGTGTACACAATGGAGTAGTTCTAAACCTACTCCGGTGTAGTCCAAAGATGGGTTATATGGTCCTGCCCTAGGACATCGTTATGTTAAATAGATCATGTTTTTTCCATACGTTTGGGTTACGATGGTAACGATACGATCAGCCTTACATACTGAACCTTTTGTTGTTGCCGTTATTCTTTAATATGCTCCCTTACAAACCTACTTCGTAGTAAGGGAATGTCGTGGCTCTTCAAATTAGGGAATGGCAAATGGATTCCAAAATCGACTTTCGATTTTTCGATCGACTTTTTTTATTTCGGTCCGATCGAAGGTGGAAGTGATTTCGTATCTTGGTTCACATAAAACGAAATCACTTTTGATCGAAATTAATTTCTGTGACAAGCCTGAATGTATGAAGAGTATTTCAAAAGATTATGACAATAGTTCCTGATCGGTGACGACTGTTTATTTGCTAAGTTACTATTAAGTTAGTTTAAGAAAACAAAAGTATGCATGTCATTGATGCCAGTAAGATGCAGAGATATTTCCTTGTAATTTTGTATTTGTTAGGATAAATTACATACTTTTTGTTTTTTCACTCTGCTTATAAATAAACTAGCTGATCCGGTCCGCGTTGCGGCCCCTAAACAAACATTAGTGTTTTATTACCACACGATTTAAATTGAGCTTTTAACGAAATTTACGACATTTAAATAAAAATCCATGGAATACCTATCATAACGTTTTTTTTTACAGAATAACTTACAAATGGTGTAGATATGGGCTCAATCAAAAAAGAATGGCATGTATTTAAGGCAAATTGGAAATAATATATATTTATAACTTCATCTTAAGGCCAGCGGATAGACAATATTTTTTGTTTTTTTATTTGGTGTAAAAACGTATAAATTTTTTGGCGTGCCAAATGGGGAGCAAGCCTCATACAACTGGTCGTGTGAAAAACATGAATTTTCCGAAAATAAGCCAGCAATAGTCAATGATTGGCCTTGTGCTTTGTTGATAGTAATGGCAAAGGCAAGACGGAAAGGGGATTAGAGCCGCTTGAATCGGAATGGTCAATCGTTGGTAATCATCGAAATTCGTGGAATAAATACGTCTTCACCTTTGAATCTGTCACCGATGATTGTTGCCTCGATTAAATTTGGTGAACAGTTTTTGATGTAAATAAACCGAAACCTCGGATTTTCGAAAGTTTTAAAATTTTGATATTGGATCATTATTAACATAGATTTCTTGTAAATATCTTCGGAACTACATAACCGATTTAAGAGTTTGATATCTCGTTTTGAAAAACATGACAACGGTTTAAAAAAAATAAAATAAAAAAAGCAAACAAAATAAATATATAAATACATATGTCATTGGTGGTGCAATATGAAAACTGGATTTTAGAGTTTGGTTCGGTACGATATGTTTAGGACTGTTTTGTTCACTGTCCATTGATGACTTTAATTTCTGAAGAACAAGACCCCTTATACTAAAGTTGGAAGTATACCAAGGGTACTAATAGGTTAATACGTAAAACTTAAACTTAAGACTTGGAAAACTGCATAAGCATACCTTAAGACGAATGTACGCACAAAAAAATAAGTTTTAATTAAGATTAAAATTAAAAATTGCCAAAATTTTGATAAAAATAAAAAAAATCGATTTCAAAAGCCCAATAATCGATTTTAGTATAAAATCGCATACCTAAATTCGATTGCAAAAAATCGATTTTGGATTGGAACCGAAATCGATTTACCATTCCCTGCTTTAAATATTATGTTTCTTTTTTAATTTGTTAAGCATTTGTTCACTTACCATACTGCATCTCTGTATGTCTTATTGCGTAGGTCATACATGTGCGCTTACCTTTTAATATTTACTATTACATAGCTCTTCGCAACACAAGAAATTTGTTTTATTGAGATCATACTTACTTAAATTACACACACAAAAATTTGTTTTATAATTCTTAAAATCATACTTGAGGGTATAAAAGTTTAACTCAAAGCTATTTTACAAGCCGCAACAATTTTGACATAAAATACCGCTTTTAAATCATACACAAATGTATGATTTAAAGGGTATATTAACTTCTGTATCGGTTCTGTAATTTTTACACAATCGACAAAAAATATTAGTACATCCGTGTAAATACAGAAGTATGTACATTACAAAAAAATATTAACTGAAAAGGGGCCTTTTATGTATCTTTAGTCTAAAAATGGTTCCGTCGGTATATGGATGTATTTGAATTTGTTATTTTTTATTGCAAAATATATTGTTTGTCTTTAATGACACACTGTGTAAATTAGAAATACAGTTGGAGTGCGACTGGATAACTTTATATCGCCAAAAAGGCCTCTTTACTACTTCAAATTCCCGCTCTTAATGGTCGGGCAATCGCGTTTTTTCCTTATGAGGAATTTGAATGTGAATTTTTTAAAATTTTTCTTATCTGACAAATTCACATATGAATTTTTTTGTTACACTTACACACAGTCTACAATAGGCCTTATTCATAAACAAAATTCCATGCTTACAACAGGTTAAATAGACGAATTTTATATGAAAATTTGTTTAATTAACCTTTTATAAAACTGAAATATTTTTTGTGAATAAGGGGTAAATGTTACCATTAACACTAACATGATGCTAGTGTTAGATATAGTCTCATCATGTTAGAGTTAGTTTTATGTTTTAACACAGTTGTTAAAACATGTGTTTTAACAAGTCTTTTAAAACATAAAATGACGCATCACCTTGACAGCATACATTTTGTTGCTGCCTTTTTTTTGATAACATGATTTTATTCAGCAAACCTTAACATTAAGATTAGAACGATACTTCACCATTAACATATTAATAATTCAACATGGAGTCTTAACATCATGTTTAAATAGTAACATACATACATATGCCGTTCCATGGTGTTCAAACAAAAAATTTTTAGAATCAAAACATTTTTTGTTTGAAATCAGTCCAATAAATACATTTCATATTCAAACAATTTATTTTGCAATAATGTAGTTTATTGCATAGTATATATCATGATACAAATACACAAGGTAGTTCCACTTCTCTCTCAGAAATTATTTTTTGAAGTTTATCGGAATTATTTGAAGCTTGATACAAATAAAAACATCAAATAATTCCAATAAAATTAAAAAAATAATTTCTGAGAGAGAAGTGGAACTACCTTCTGTATTTGTATCATGGTATATATATAATAAGTTCTTGGAAGGTGCATTAGGCAGAGTTGTCATTATTTAGTATTTTAAAAAAAATCTGATATTTTTGAACAAGCTCGTTTAATATGTTTTTGATATTTAGAAATGGCCCGATATGTTTTTCGTTATCATTCTACTTTTTTTGATGTATTAAGCTCAACAAATAAAGCGCTATGAAATCGTAAATTTTTCTCCAAGTCTTTTATCGATTGATACATTTTTTTGAGAACACTGGAAGATAAAAAAAAATACGTTATCCTTACTTACATAAATAGACAAACACTCAAATTTATCATAATTTTATTGAAATATTTTTTTTTGTGAATTACCAGCAAATCGAAAAATATTCTAAATTTTAAAAATTGTGAAAAAATTTTTTTTAATTAAGAAGTTTTACGCATTTGAAGTTAAAATTCTGAAAAAGTCGATTTTTTGCAAGTTTTATATAAAAAAGTATTTTTTTTGTTTATAATAAAATTGCTTACGGGAAAAATGGCTAAAAGCTTTTTTAAATTAAAAAAAAACACATTAAAATTCAATAAAAAGAAATAATGCATTTAAAGTTGTTTACGATGAAAATGTAAGTTAAGATCAATTTGTTAAATAAGAATAAACGTAAATCAATATTTTGATGGATATTTAAAAAATTAAATCATCGATAAATTCCATGTCGCTATTGTTCATCTCATAGGAATCACTCGTCCTTATTAGTTTTAATTAATTTGAAGGTAAATCATAATAACGACAACATTTACCCAACCCCGACTATATGATACCCTATACCACATTAGAACCCATGTACCAAATTTTATCAAATAATCTCCAAAATTGCGACCTGTACTTTGCGCACAAGGTTTACACGGACGCCCAGCAAGCCGGACAAACATTTATTGAACTGAATTTTTGATTTCAACCACATCTGCAGCCTCTTCAATGTCCTCTTCATTTAGGTGAAGTTCGTCTTCCCTATTAGTATTACCAATCATTAGCAGTTGTAATACCGCATTTTCGCGTAAATGGAACTCCAAACAGCTTCTGCTTGTCATTGCTTAAATTTATAATTACTTTTGTGAACATGTAACAAAAACGCATTATCAACAAAATACTAAGAGTAAATTTTCCCTTCTGGTCCATAGGGAAAAATTGGAGCACTATTGGCCATTTATTAATTTTTTTGGTATTATTTATCATTTCTCTTTACTCAAGACGTACTATTTATCACCTATAAAACTTAGAAACTTAACTTTATGAGCGACAAAACGAGTCAAATCAAAACGACCTTACGGTGGAGAAAAATTGAATTTTCCTTCCTTGATTAAACTATACACTTTTAAGTATTAAGTATCGCTGTTGTACGACATCTATTTAATTGTCAAAATAAATATTAAAAAAAAAATCGTTACTGAAATAACCAAATAAAATTTTGGGAATAATGTTTCGCATTGACGTGAAAGAGATAATCTATGCTTGTTTTATTTTAACGAAAAAAAAATTGTAAGACAAATTTGTAAAAAGAGTATTGTTAATATATTTTTACAGAGTACTGATTTTTTTTTAAGTTTAGACATACATACATACATACATATGTATGTATGTATGTAGATAGATTTTCAAAGGATTATCTTTTTTGTAATTCGCACAGTGGATACTGGCATAGTTTCAATGATATTGTTCCCTTTACATTTAAATCGTTCAGTTTTGCATTGGTATGCAAGCGAAAGTTGCTAAATATTTTGGCCAACATAATTTTCATCAATATTAAAGCATAGCGGTAACCAATGCACATTCGTAATCCTTTAGTGAATGGTATGAATGCGAATGGGTGTGGTTTTTTATTTGTTGCAAAATGTTTGTCTGGGTTAAATGCCTTAGCCTGGGAGCCCCAAATGTTTGTACTGCGTTGCATGTTGAAAATATCAATGCCGATTTGAGTGCCTTCGGGAATAATAATGCCATTATTTAATTGAAAATCACGAGAGGCTTGGCGTAATACCATTGGAACTGGAGCAAAAAGACGCATAGCTTCATTAATTACGATCTCTGCATATGTCATACGCTCTAGATGCTCTAATGTAATGTCCGTTAGTATCAGATCATGGCTTTCTTCTTCGCACGTGTTTTTTATTGATTGTGACATAGAATTATTGAAAGCGAAGCGTTTACTAGTTTTTTTATTGGTTGTGGAAAAAATTTCTTCAAGCTCATTGTATAATTTATCCTGATATTCAGGATGCATTGCCAAGCATAAACAAACCAAATAAAAAGCTGTTGATGTGGTTTCAAATGTCTAAAAATGTCCATGCAACAATACGTTTTTATCCAAATAGGTACACACATACATACATATGTTTTTTAAAAACTATATAATACTTACGGCTGCCACAATAACATTTGCTTCATCTCTTACATCCTGCCATGTTAGTTGGCCTTCTTCGATATGGCTCCGGACTTGTTCAATGAAAACACGAGACCTGAATTTATTCAATTCTTTATTATTGCCGTCATCTTCATTATTTCCATCAGGATCTATGTAATCGTACTGTGTTCTCACATTTACTTTGTTTTTATGTTGATTCATAATGTTTCCGTTCGACATTGCACCTTTTGTTTCCGTTGGCATTATCGTGCCTTTCGATGATACCAAAGAAGTGTTTTTCATGCGGTTATTCTCTTGTAAAAGCTGTCAAATAAAAAAAAACTATGTCAGTTATAGATTGATATACATACATACACAGAACTAATATAACGTCCCTATAAGCATGACTGTCAGTTTTTCAACTTATTAACAAGTTATTTCTTTTGTGATTGGAAAATGAAAGGCAACAAAAAAAAATCTTACATTTTCCACGAACTTATATAAAACATTAAGGTACTTTTGTTGTCGCTTGAAAAACGATGAATTTCTGTACACAATGTCGGGATACAGCCAGGGAGATAACATTCTCTTAATGCACACTTCAGTTATCCTATATAAAAAAAATGGAAAATTACAAATCAGGAACAGTATACAAATATCATTTACCGTTCATCTGCCTCTTTTTGCCCAACTACCCAGCGTCGAACTTTGTATACAAAATCACATCTCTTCAATGAAGTTTGTCTCACTTTGTGTTCAATGAATTCTAGCTTACAGAGTGTATGACGGTGTATGAAATTTACAAAAATTGAATTTCGTTCATCTTTTATAATGTGCTGATATATTCTGTATGTGTCCCGTTATTTTTTGCTACTAAAGTAGTTTATTTTTAATAAGGTCCAATGTAAAAATATATCGCGAGTTAAATATGTATATATTTTTTCAATATACAACGAAAGTCTGGTTTGAATGCCCTGAAAAGAGATACAAAATCTAACATTCTGAAATAACGCGAAAATCCAAAAAAGTTTACCTGCTTACAATGTGTGTGAAGTAGTGAGCAAGACGCCTGCTATTTTCCCACGAAGTAAGCGAGATTGTGTATAGACTGTCTTCTGCCTGCTTAAAATGTGTGTGTGCGAAGTTGTGTGCAAGACAAGATGCCTTCCACCTGCCTTTTTTAATTTTCGCGTTATTTCAGATTGACCAGACTTTCGTTGTATATTGAAAAAATATATATTTAACACGCAAACACAATTAATTAAATTAATGTGGGTTCCATCGCACGTTGGTATCCTCGGCAACGAATATGCAGACACTGCTGCCAATGAAGCCAGAAGTAGACCTCTTATCACCTTTCCTACTTGGGAACATCGTGACATTGTAAACAACATTTTCTCTCATTTAAGTTCAGCTCAAAACTTAAGGTGGTTGTCGTACCAACATCCATACAAAAACATAAATCCTCTCGGTATTAAGCCAACATTTTCCACATCGTGTTCCAGGAACGAGGCTTATATCATAACGCGACTCAGAATAGGCCACTGCAAATTTTCACACAAACACCTCTTCGAAAAGGAAAATCCTCCCATATGTTCAACTTGCAACACTCAACTTACCGTTAAACACCTTCTAGACGAATGCGGGTCATTCAGTTACACCAGAGCCAAAATATTCGGATCAAATCCACCCTCTAATTTTTTACAAAATACTTGTGATAATAATGTAAAGTTAATCAATAATTTTTTGATAGAAAATAATTTAAAAAACCTAATCTAATTTTAAAAGTCGGAGTTGAAAGCCTTAGTAGCTAGTACTCCTTATGTTTTTTTTTTATTTTAGTTACAACAATTAATATTATTGTAATTAAATTTAAATAAATAAATAAATAAATATTTTAAGATTGGTCCTTATTAAAAATAAGCTACTTAACAAATTAGCAAATTAAAAATAACGGGACACATACAGAATATATCAGCACATTATAAAAGATGAACGAAATTCATTTTTGTAAATTCCATACACTTCCGTCATACACTTTGTGAGCTAGAATTCATTGAAGAGATGTGATTTTGTATTTAAAGTTCGCCGCTGGGTGGTTAACACAGAGTAAAAAGGAAGAACGCAACTTGTATATCATGCCTGTAATGTTGATAAGTCTGCTTTTACACGTTTCATCTTTTGATGCTCAACTCTTATGTTTTTAGGTGAGAGAAGAAAGAAGAAAGGGGGTTAGTACGGAGATGCCTGTACTCGGTCAGTACGCTTTGTGTTTTTATTCGTTGGTATTTGCACAACGATGGCTGCATGTAATTTTTTTCTTTTCTTTTTCTCTTTGATTCGCTATTAATAAAATTGTTGTTGTTTTGTACCGAAAAAAGTTGAGACCGATTGCTGCGTGTGAATATATTGGCATCTTTAAAAGGGAATTGAAAAGAAGTTGAGCATCAAAAGATGAAACGTGTAAATTCAGACTAAGTCTGCTTTCACACGTTTCATCTTTTGACGCTCAACTCTTATGTTTTTGGTGAGAGAAGAAAGATGACAGGGGGTTAGTACGGAGATGCCTGTACTCGGTCCGTACGCTTTATGTTTTTATTCGTTGGTTTATGCACAACGATGGCTGCATGTAATTCTTTTCTTTTTCTCTTTGGCCCGCTGTTAATAAAATTGTTGTTGTTTTGTACCGAAAAGAGTTGAAACCGAGTGTTGCGTGTGATTATATTGGCATCTTTAAAAGAGAATTGAAAAGAAGTTGAGCATCAAAAGATGAAAAGTGTAAATTTCGACTTAGTGTAAAAATAAAACTTAAACCTAAAAAAAATTTAAACATTTTTTTTTTTGTAATTCAAAACCCGACATTCTGAACGCTACTTAAAATTCTTGCATGCATACATGCAGGTATTTACATACAGCTACTCACACTCTAAGGCCCGTTTTCACAACTTACTGATAGCTAAAAGTAGTCTTTAACCGGCCTTATATTAGTAAAACTTTACTTTTACCTAAAGTGAGCGATGAAGTATGTAAAGGTTCATCCTGCCTGGTAGGTTAAAGTTAAGTTTAAATAATGGAACATTTTTTATACGGCCGATAAAATCCTACCTTTAGCTATCGGTAAGTTGTGAAAACGGGCCTAAGTGGGTCACCTCATAAGAATGAATAAGAAAATCACGATAATATAGTTAAAACACAGAAGATAAAATCAATTCCTGATTTGAATAATGACATTCCTGTTAAATAACACCATTATTTAAACAGGCCCGTCTGTGATCTGTTTAAATCCACTAGAAGATTCGCAATTTATACAAAGACGAGGTTGATTGAAAATATTTGTGCGTCCTTGCGATGTCGGTGCCGTGTGAAAGCTTGCTTTTTAAAGCAAAATAAATAGAAAATAAGCAAAAATAAAACAACCTTTCGCAAGATGAAACAAAAAAAGTCGATCGAAAAATCGAAAATTAATTTTTAAATCTATTTACCGTTCTCTAACCTGCATCAAATTGGGATAATTTCATTCATATAATTTATGTTAAATTAAGTACATATTTATATACATATCGCACTAGTTCCTTTACAGAGGGTTAACTCAAAATTTATAAATAAAATAAATAAAGTGCGTAAATATGACCACTGCTCATCGATTTCTTGCAAAAGTTAAATTGAAAAATTTTTAGTTGACTATCTTTAGGGGAACCAGTGCGATATATTTAGTAAAAATTCTTTAATTTAATTAAGGCGTTTATTTAACGTTACAAACATAGCAACATACGACTTTTTCTATGTGTCCCACTTATAGCATGAGTAACTGTATGTTTGTATATATGTACACTGATAGAAAATTTCATCTTCATATTGATGATACCCTAACATCAGATTTGTGACATCAATGTTACTACAATTAACATCAATGATACAAAAAGTAACATCAATCTAATGACTAACGTCTTTGTACAATTTTGTCATTTTTAACTTGTCATCTATTTTATGACTATAGTGACATTAATTCGATGCCATATTTTGTATATTATTTACATTATTTTCATGATTACAATGTATTATAAGAAGCAAAAATTCCTATATTAAATTTTTTTAAATTATTTAGTTAAATACATTAAATTTTCAAAGTAGAATAATTACGAAAACCATATGGGGCGTGGCGCTGGTGTCTTATTATTGAGAGTTCTGCTGTAAACAAAGGTCGGAATTCAACAAACGTGAAACGAACATCTGTAACTGGTAAGTAAATAATTATATTCCACACTTTGACTTTAGTCCATTCCAATGACTTTGACCTAATGACAAATTGTCATTAAATTGATGCTAATGTGTCCTTTCTCCGATGTTACTGAGGACATGTTCGACATTTCTGTGATGCCAATGTGCCATCCCATTGATGACATAATTTCATTTTAACCCTGATGACACTTTGGCCAGGTGATGTTAAGGTTGACATCAGAATGATGAAAAGTGACATGGGATCAAAAACGAAGACACTTGTCATAGTACTGATGTCAAAATACATCAGCGTTATGACGCCTTTTCTATCAGTGTAGTAGTTCTAACACATATCTACATATGTTCATATTATATATCAATTAATTCTTAATATGAATATACATACATATGTTTTTAAAGGTGTTAGTATGTTCTATTTGTTTTACCCATTATATGACTCGAATATAGCAGCGGAACCATCGTTTTGAAAGTTCATCTTTTTCCCCATTGTTGTCTCTATTGGTGTTTAATTGTTGAACATTAAAGCCGATCAGCATTCGCAAGCAAAAGCAGATAGAAATAGAAAAAAGAAATTATGATGAAAAACATAACAACAAAACAATATGTATGTATAACAAGTAAGAGTGCTATGCCGAATCTTATATACCCTTCACCATGGTGAGATAAGAACAAAAAGTTATATAAATAATGTTATTTAGATATAAATAAATATGAATTGAGCCACGCCAACTTTTCATTTCGTCATGCCGAAGAATATGATAAAATCATAAAATGTATACTTATATGTTACCTAAGTCCGTTTCCTCTTTTGCCAAAGTAGATGTTTGATATTCTTTTTAAAATTTTATAATCTTAAAGTCGTTTTGTAGAACATAAAAAAATTAAATAAAAATAAAAAAAAAATTATTTTTGAGACTCGAACCAACAACCCCATGAGTCACAGGCAAGAACTTAGACAACTCGCCTACGAACGCTCTTACCTGAAAAAGCGTTAAATTATTTGAGCGGCATATCATGTACATACATAAATGTTTATGGGTTTGTATAAATGTTTGTTTAAAATAAAACAACAGCCACAAGTGATTTTTTTGAAAAAATTAGAGGCAGTCGTGGTTTTTTGGTCATATCTCAGCCATTTGTGGACCGATCTTGCTGAATTTGAATAGCAAGCGATGGTAGACTATATGTGACATAAATGTAAAACAACCTAGCCGTTATCATGTCTGGAGTCTCCGGAAAACAGACGGACAAACTTATATACCCTTTCCACCTGTGGTGAGGGTATACAAAATTACGATTTATTCATATTAAATAATGAGTTTGAAACAAATAAGAATGAAATATTTGGCTGTGCGTGAGTGATCTTTGGTTACTGAAATCATAATAAATCGGTCTGATTTATTAAAAAAAGTAATAAATGTCGGTTCTTAATACCAAATACTGTGTAAAAATAAATTTTTTTAGGGAGGTTGGTTAACATATGGATCCATAACTATTTTTCTACTGAACAGATTCAGCTGGATTTAGCCATATTAAATTTATCAAATTTAAAAAGTTGAAAAAAATGTTGTAAATCATACAACTGGCAAAATAAAATAAAGTAATTTGTTTTTATTTTTGTTTATTCATTTAGAATTGACAAAAAATCAACTAATTGTAGTCGTGACTGTAAGAAAATATAAACTCACTTTTTATTGTTGATGTTTTTGTTTAAGCTTTGATATTGTTACAAGTAAAGCTGAGGCTTATAATTCTTATTCGCTTAACAGTTTTGTTTGTATAATATCTTTAGCTTTTCTAAAATCTCTGAATGACGTTTCCTGACGATCTGGCCTAAGCAACCAGTGAGATGCGCATAGGAATAGCTTATCCCATTAACAATAAATTTTAAAATTTTGTATTTTATAAACGAAATTTTTTCTTTAATTTTTTTTATTTTTTGATAAAAATTAGTTTTTCACCGAGTTTTTTTTATAAACTTTTTTGCTATCTTATCTCGACTTAAGATGTTTTGTCAAAATGCTACAGATAAATATTTGTTCCTTTTACTCCTCTGGAGAGCATAGGGGCTCGATCTAAAAAAAAGTTGTCCTCGATCTAAAAAAGAGCTTTTTTACAAACTTTTATTTTTATATTATTATTTAAACCATTGTTTTTACACATATCCATTTATACATACATATATAAAAAGTTGCATTGTGTTAGTAATTGATGTTCTCTGTAATGCGTGAACCGATTTTGTTTCTGTTCACGTGGAAGGTGATGCCAATACCAAGGTTTTTATGAATCAACGGTCATCAAATGTGTATTGGTTCATGAGTTATGAAAATTTTGCAAATTTAAGTTAATATTTTGAGAAACTGAAATTCAATGCGATTTTAAATTCATTACGATTCCATTTTAGTCACACCAATATATGTGAATTTAGAGTATCCAGTTTTCTCACATGGACAGTTGTATGTAGCCTGTTCGCGCGTTAGCAAACCATCGGTTTTGTATATTTACACCGAATATGGAAAAACAAGAAATGTTGTGTACCACAGAGCATTACAATAAAAACAATTTACCACTGATTTAAATGATTTCGAATTGATTTCTTATTTTCTTTTTTTCACTACGAAGTGTACATACATATAAATATTTATGCATTATATAATTTCTTTTTTTCCTTTTACAATTCTTTTGGATTGCCGAATAATGCCCGTAACTTCTACAAACATATATCTATGTGTATAGTTATCTATGGTGTAAGGAATTTTTGATAATTTTAACATGTTTGTCTTACCTACTAGTTGAACTGTAGTGTATTTCACACCATCGCTTGTTGACAGTTAATTTAAAATATGTATAAATAAAAATACAAATGTTGCCATATTTTAAAAGAAAACTTAAAGGAAAAACCATGTAGGCAAAATTAACGTTGAAATTACCAAATTTTTACCGGATAGGTAAAGATAACTGTAAGGTACGAACACGACCAGATATCTGTTTGTTGAAATTTCGGGCATAAATATGTGCATACACTTTTACATACATATGTGCATATGGAGCATCTGACTCCAAACAAGAGGTAAATGATGCAACTCCGTTGCCGAATTCAAACTTGAATTTCATGCACAGACAAGGCGAATTTATTACAGGTGGTCTTAAAAGCCCTGCTGGTATTATCTAAAATCACTGTTGAATGTCAACATTTTGTTTATTCTCTTTTATTATCTTTGTTTCTGTTTTGTTTTATTTCTGCTGTTGACATTGTACAATGATTTTACAAAAACAAATTGCTTGTGGTTTTTGTACGAGTTGTACTTGTTGTAGTTCCGAGATTACCTGGGATTTTATAAAATTTATATTCGAGGCTGATCAGAAATGAGTCTACAAATACTAATAAAAACTCCAATATTATTTATTAAGCTTGAGGTTTTTCTTTTTTATATTAAAAATTAGATAACATTTATTTTAAAGTTCCAATATTTCAATACAGCAATGTGTATCATCGTCAGGGAAATAATTAAGCAATAAAAATAATGAAAAAATAATAATAATAGCAATTGTCACAATAGAAAAAATTATTTACAATTAGAAAAATTTTTTTACAAATAATCTATTACCTTTAAAAAAAATTTTTAATTTCCTGTTTTGTTTTTATACACTAAATGTCTATAATTTTGTGCTACATTTTCCGTGTTCGATTTAAAATTAATTCTTAACAATTCTGGTACTTTAATGATTTGCAACATTTCTAGCATTAAACGTCGCTTATAATTTTTTTCTGTGTTTAAAACTGATAAGAAAACTGGTAAGAAAAACCTCAAGCTTAATAAATAATATTGGAATTTAATAAATAAAGGTTAAATAAAATAAAATTTAAATAATAATAAAAAATAAAAATATATTTGTTCAAGTCTTCTAAAAACTTTTCATTGATAAAATGAACAATTCTTTAAGATATCGATAGAATTATCAAAGTTGACAAAAAGAACAAAATGGAAGTTAAAATATTTAATGTAGTTTCTAGAGATGTTACAAATACCTATTTTTAATACTCACGAATATCTGTGCCGATATTTGCCGAATACGAACAATCAATTTGAAATTAAAAAAAAAATCCACCATTTACGCCAAAAACAATGAACTGAAATTGAATATTAATTACAATGACATTACGATGGCTGAATTTGAAATGATCGAACCGGAAAGCCACTCCTCGACATTTTTAAATTGCTTTACATGGTGGAAAGTAAACAAGGAAAAAAGAGTTTCTTTCACCCAATGGCAGGAAAAATTTAGTGGGGGTATCACAATGAGTGTGGCAAGTTTTGTATTCAGAAAATATTTGCGAATTTTTCGCTTGAATTTGGCGAACACAAATACGAATGTCATATGTAACATTCGTTTGCCTAAGCGGTGATCTTGATAGTGCTTTACTCTAAATACATATTATTGATGTTTTACGTTCGTAAAAATGCTCTGGGTGTTGTTGTCTTGTTGGGTTGCCTTTCGCACATTTCAAGTTTTATCTTTTCATTAATTCTATTAACCACATGCGTTTGATTTCTGATAAGTTTTCTTTAATTGTTTCACTATTTGATAAAGATCATAATGCTCGTTAGAGGATTCTGGAAGTTTTTCACTTTCTGTACACACGTTTATTCCTAACGATGGCTGTGAAAAAGAGGCTTCTATTTTGTGCAATAACCTTGCATTATTTATGTCTTATCAATTCTAACTACATATTTATTGTTGTACGTATCGCACTTGTTCGACAATACTGTATTAATAAATCATATTAAAAATTTTATTACAAGCAAAAGAAAATAATTTTTGAACCAGCCGTTTAGTAACCAAAAAGTAGACAAAATAGCTCGATATTTTAACAGCGTCTAGATATGAATATCACGTGTCGATTTTTTCCAAAAAGTGAAAAAATAAAAATTTTGAGTTAATACACTTTTGTTCAACAAGTGCGTTATGTATTCAGTAAAAATTTGTAAGCCGGTTATGGTGTATAGACTAAGGCACTTAATTAAAAATTAATATGATAAGTATATGTATCTGTATTGAATACTTAATTTTAACTTACGGCATGCTGTCTCCAAGACACTTTTCTTTAATATTTCATAAATTTCCAATGGTTGACCCCGAGCCGACATCAGTTTATTTAATAGCAAGTTCGCCTCTTTATTAAAAATAGGTAAGAATGTATGAATAACTTGGCGACTAAAAGCTGGATTTATAAGACGTCTGTGCTTGTTCCAACGTGGTGCTTTTTACACATTGTGTAGGTTTAAAGAAACGCAATTAAAGGTTAATTGTTAAATCCAGTTACAAGCAATATTCAATTCTATTAATTTTCGACCGAACGTTCAGGCTCGTTGTCGAAGTTCGGCGAAAAGCTATGTTCGGCGTTCGGTAAACTTTTCCCCAAACACCTAACTTTGTAGAAGCAAATGTTGAATATATCTTGGGTTACTTGTAAGCCGCAAGGTACATTCTAGAATCTCAAATGCATATACGCACATACATGAATACTGGAATTGTATAAAGTACCAAAGACGAACATTTCTAGCAGACCTGGGCGATTTGCACTACTTTTGCATTACCATTAAATTGATGAAAAAAAAACAAGTTAGAGTGCTATATTCGGCTGTGCCGAATTTATGATACCCTACACCGACATATCGAATATTTCAGGAGTGAAAAAAGGTTTCAATTTAAATTATAAAAGTAACATCAGCATTAAAGCAGTTGCGGTTTAGACCTATATTAAATTATTGACCGGCAATCAGAAAGTTGTATGCTTTTTTTTTTGCAATTTTAACTAGCTTGAGTAAAATATCATGATTCGTAGCAGTTTAAGCCGAACTTACATAAATGATTTTCAGGAGGGGAATTTATATTGAAGCCATGGTAAGTTATGAACCAATCATCCCAAAATTCTGCAGAGTGATTTCTGGTATTAAAAAACATAAATTGGAATAAATTTTAATACAGCGGTGAAATTTGCGTTTACAGTGAATTCTAGAAGGCTACTAAATATGGAATTAAAGGTAAATTATGGAGCGTATATCACAAAATTGCATACAATTTCTTCGGCCATATGAGAACTAAGTTGGAAGAAATTTTACGGTTTTAGTCGTATTTAATTAATTTACCAGCATGGGCTTTATATGGGGCATATACTTAATTATGGACCGATCATCACGAAATTTATTAGTGTAATTTCTAGTTCTATTACAATAACATTATTTATTACGGTTTAGGCGTACTAAACGGTTTTCCGAGAGCAGTGTTTATATGGGGCCTAGGGTAAATTATGGACCGATCTTCACCAAATTTTTCAGTGTGATTTCCAATCGTAAAAAAGGAATTTTTGCAAAATCTTATATCAGTCCGTGCATTATTCCACCATTTATGTTAGTTTTGTAACAAAATTATCAACTTTTTAAGATGGTGGTTCCACATTTTGATTCATAGCTCTGATCCTACTGAGCCAATTTTGCAGGATTTCAATCCCAAACTGCCTAAGATAACTATAAGCAATTTGACACCAAGTTTGTTCATTCCTTTTGAGTTTTTCGTTAGTGAGCGTGTTTTCAACAGACGGACAGACAGACGGACAGACAGACGGACATTGCTAAATCGATTTTGAATATATACATATATTTTATGGGGTCTGAGATGAATAATAAAAAAAGTTTCACACCTTATGACTAACTAATTGTGGTGGAAGGCATAAAAAGTATTCTAGTGCACAATTATTGCATTACTACTAACTTTAAGAGGATATTATTTCTTATCGAAATAGCAATACATATTTAAATGTAATGCAATTCTTTAGCATTATTATTGAGAAAATAATGTTGTACCTTAAAAGTTATTGGTAATGCAATAGCTTGCATTGATTTGGTTTAATGTGTAAAATAATAATAATAAAAATAAAAAGTATTCTAGTGCACAATTATTGCATTACTACTAACTTTAAGAGGATATTATTTCTTATCGAAATAGCAATACATATTTAAATGTAATGCAATTCTTTAGCATTATTATTAAGAAAATAATGTTGTACATTAAAAGTTATTGGTAATGCAATAGCTTGCATTGATTTGGTTTAATGTGTAAAAATTGTCAATGCATTAGCTTCTGAAATGCATTTGAGGCAGGTCTGGTTTCTAATGAGCAGCGATTTAGTGCCACTGCATTTTAAATTTGTTAACTTACAGCTGGACGTGAAAAGGCCATCTCCAATGGCATTGGCCATGAACCGATAAAAATCCCCTTTGTTTGTACAGCAAGTTGAATTGAAAATGGTTTCAATTGTTTTCGGATCATTAACGTAAAGGAAACATTTGGTACCCATCCATGATATAAATGGTGCTTTATATTGCTGTCCTAAGTATTGCATGTATTGTAAAAATTCTGTGTTAAAAAAAAAACATAAAGTGGTTATTTAGATTTAACAATTGTTAATTCTAAAATGATACATACATACATACATACGTACACTCACAATATTCTGTACGTAAAATTAACTGAAATTGTAATATAAAATGAATGAAAGTTCAATTAAAAACCGGTCTACCTATTTTTCATTTATTTTTAACAAAAAGTTCATTTAATTTTTACTGTCAAAAATTCAACACCATATTCCGTAAAATCCAAGGCCCATTGAAAAGGTCTGCGCAAGAAGCCTGATGATCATTGTTTATGTTCTTTTTAGTTGTCAAAAGTTGTTTACATTTTGCATGTATACGTGTTTTTACGTTTATGGTATGCCACACATACACGTTTTTTCCTTTTGCTTTGTATATGTGGTAGTAAATTTTTGAAAACTAAAAAGAATCGTTTTTTGTTTTTGTACAAGTAAGCAGACCTGATAGATGGGCCTTGGTAAAATCAAATAAATATTCAGTTATTTTGTAAAATTTTACTGTCAAAAATTCAACACCATATTTAGTAAAAACGATTAAATATTCAGTTATTTATTAAAATTTTACAGTCAATTTTTTACTGTCAAATTGACCCCATATTCAGTAAAAACAATTAAATATTCAGTTATTTTATTAAATTTTCGTTTACTCCACAAAAGAGCCGAATTTCTAAAAATACCAGACAGACACCTGTCCGCTTGTTTTTCTTATAAGCGAGAGAGGGAGAATATTTTTATTTACTTACCCAGTTACACACGTTTGTTTTACTTTTGTTGTACTGACCACGTTGTTTACAGAAGAACTCTCAATTATAAGACACCAGCAGCATGACCGATATGGCTTCGCAATTATTTTACTTTTAAAATTTGATGTATTTAACTAAATTATTTTAACAAATAGAAAATGGGTATTGCTTACACAAAACAAGCAATTCATTTTTTATAGATAAGTAAAAATAAATTTTTGGTATTAAAATTATATAAAATAAGTGAATATTTAATTGTTTTTACTGAATATGGTGTTGAATTTTTGACAGTAAAATTTTACAAAATAACTGCATATTTATTTGTTTTTACGGAATATGTAGTTAATTTTTTGACAATTAATTTATAAAAGATAACTGAATATTGATTTGGTTTTACGGAATTCGCGGTTGAATATTTGACAGTAAAAATTAAATGAACTTTTCGTTGCTTTAAATTACATTTTCATTTAATTTTACATAAAGAAGAATTTAACTCAATCAACGGACAATATTAACTGCAACTGAAAATCCGTATTAATATGCACTTAGTTTTTTGAATAACTGTTAGAATCAGTTAAAAATAAAATTGCTTGGAATTTTAAATGTTTATTTATTTAAAAATGACTGAACGGAATATTTCTTAAATAAACAACAGTCCGTTACTGTAATAATATTGTGAGTGTATGTATATATATGGGAATATAAAAACCAGTACGTAAACAAATGCCACCGCAAATAGTGTTTAAAATACCGAATCACAATCCAAAATATTTAAAACTTTTAAGGAATACCTGCACCTGACAGTTTATATTCGAAGATACAGTAAAAGTGCAGTTGAAAAAAACACTTAACAGATTTTGAACTGTTTAAATCAATAGTTGAATTAAAACTAAATTAGTTTTAGACAATAAAAGCCTTTTTCTGACTTTTGTTTTCCAGTATGACAAACCCTTATTTGAAGTAATGGTCATCGTTGACGCGCACCATTTTTAATGCGCGGTACTCTTTTTATATTTAGGTGCATTTTTAAATATTTGGTGATAAAAAAATTAACAAAGAAAAATATATCAAGAACTTGTTGTAAATTCACAAAAAAATTAATTAAAGAGATTCGGGCTTCTAATTTTGAAATTTTACAAAAAATAAATAAACTTTTTATATGTAAAAAATGTTTTAACCCATTGCAAAAAAGGATTCATGACATTAGCAGTACAATTTTGAAATATTATTTAGTACTAGCAGACCCGGCGAACTTTGCCTCGCCCCAATTTTAAATGCCAAAATGACACCTGTCGGATTGCGCAAAGTCCAAGTCAACATATAAAGCCATCTATCGGGTTTTGGCTGAGAACTTTCTATTTTTTCATTTGGAAAGCCATTAAGAAATAATTTAACACAAATTTTCCGACTTTTGCGGAGAGATTTTCCAATATTCCGCATTTCGTATTTTCTGCAATTTTCCATGATTTACACCAAGAACTTTCTATTGTTTGATTTGGAAAGCCATTAGGGAATAATTTCACACAAAATTTCATACAAAAACTCGATTTTCGCTTTTTCCAATTTTCCAACTTTTCCGAAGGAATTTTAAAAAATTTTCTCCCGTAAAAACAACTGACAAGAAATTTTACAGAAATCGGCCCAGCCGTTCTCATTTTATGAATTACTACACATTTTTTTACACCATTTTTATATACATATTGGATTTTGCCACGCCCCTCCGCCCGCAGACCGAAAATTAAAAATCAGACTTCACACCTGAATATTCTGAAGATTCCCTGAAAATTTCATCAAATTCGGGCCAGCCGTTTTGGAGTCCATACGTTACATACATACATACACACATCCTGTTTTATATATATAGAAGAATATTGAAAATTGATGGAAAATGATACATTCAGCTCAAGCAATTGAACAATATTGATTCAACATTAGAGTTTTGGACTGAAGTAAAATTTTAAATTTTTTTGCATTAGGAAATGTCGTGTTTAAACTTCCAAACTCAAAAGCAAAAGTTCAGAGCGTTTTCAGTTAAATTAATTTTTTTAACGTTAATGTGCTCGGGATTGTTTACTTATGTTCGTTGGCGGTCGGAAGTCAACATTTGTTGCAAATATGTATCTGTATCAGTGTTGGAAAAGAGTACTTTTTTCAACATTTTGGTTTTTTTTTCATATATATTTTTTTTTAGATAAATTTAAAAAAAAACCAAAATATTTAATTTAATAATTTAATAATGAACCGAGCTGGCTAAATTTTAACAGCAAAATTCTGATGAGGATATCTGAAATTAAAATATATCAACAAGCATATGTGACAGCGCATAGAGAAAGGGATCAGTAAGGTAAAGGGAACAGTAAAAACCAACTACACAAAACAAGAGGTAGGGACGACCTACGCGCGTTCATGAGATGTGTCGCTTTCAAATGAGACCAATACCAACACGCTCAGTGATGGTACACCAAAGATACACGTATTTAAATCTTTAAAATGGCTCTCCTGAACAAAACCCTTAGGTCCCTTTCTATTTTGCTCGTCACATATATACTTTTTATAAGAATAAACTTTGTGTGGGCAATGTTGTCAAGAGGGTGGTGTAGTCGGTGTTGTAGAGTCGGAGTTAAGGTGTTTGTGCCAGAGCCGGAGTCGGAGCATCAAAAAAAAAAAATCGCGACTCCCGACTCCAAAATTTATCGGCATAAAACATTTTTTAAAATTCTAATAATTTACAAAATAAAAATACTTCGAAATTGGCGATGCAATATTTTAAATATTGATGCGAAATGTTCACTGAATCCTTTTCTTGCTATATTTAACCATCCATTTAAAAGGAACTGTATTAAAAAAAATAGTTTAAAGTCAAATAAGGACTAGTCTCATATACATACATACATTGCCGTATGCACAATGTGCAACAATGGGTTAGAGGTAATTACTTACAATTTCATAAGTGTCTGTCCAATTATATCGGATTTAGATTTAAATTTTTTGGAAAATCCCAACTTGAGCTTATCGAAGTAATAAATATATTAAATGGTTCCAACTTTTACAATTTGTATAAATACTTGGAAATCTGTTTAAAATATAGAAAACGAATTTAATTTGCAATCTTCTTTTTTCAACCATTTTCATAAAATCTCTTTTAATTGTAATACTTTTCCATAACACTTAAAATTAACAAAATGAATTGTATTGAAAATACTAGCAATTTACCAATCTGGCTCACAACAAATATGTTCTGCAAAATATAGATATTAAATACTGTATTAATAAAAAAAAAATGAATTTGAAAATGTAAATATGTACATTTAAATATATCTATTAATAAATAATAACACTATGCGACAGTCAAAATCCGGATGGGATGAAACCAACGGAAAATGTTATATCGGTAAAAAAGAAGTTATACGTGTCCCGGCGTTTCGCTGGGTCACGTCTAGGAATTGAGATGTATCGATTTGAAAAATCGGCTAAAAAACATCAACATTTTTATAAAAACCTAAATTTTAGGGCTGCCATACGTCCTATGGATATGACTTATATACAAAAATAGAACATATTTTATAAAAAACTCGGAAAAATCGGTTCAGATACAAAAAAGTTATGACCAAAATTGAATTTTTTTTTTAATACCCACTTTCGGGAACCATAGATCTCCCCGAGTCCAAGCTTTATAACTCAAGTAAATGGTAAATTTCTTCTTAAACACGTTGGTATATAAATCTGTCAAATTGGTTAAAAAATGGCTGAGTTATAACCGAAATACTGAATCCCCAAAAATTACTCTTTTTATACCCTTCACCGAAGGTAAAAAGGGCATATATAACTTATTTTAACAAAGTTAATTATAAAAAAGATAAAATATAAAAAGATTATAATAAATACATACATACATTTACCATTAAGGTTAGATTAGGATTCGAAGCTGGAATTTCAACGGTTGGTGTCGGTGTTAGTACTTTTTGTGGAAGACTACACAGCTCTGGTTGTCAATGTTAAAAAAGTATTAACGCTTCATTTCTAAACAAAGAAGCATTGCAAGAAAAGAGTACTTAAACGGACATGGGGGTACCGTGGTATTTTTGAAAGGAAAAAGTACTGAAAACAGTACCATAGCACTGAATTTTCCATCACTGATCTGTATGGAAAACTATGCCCAAATATGAAAAAAGACTAGTGTTTTACTTAAATGCATATTTATAAAATATGTATAATAAAGTCAAATATGCAAGCACACGTATGCATACACAAATGTGCGCAAGAAAGTGTAAAAAAAACTAACTACCTGTTTTTAGAAAACGTAAACACGTGAGTGAGTGAGAAATTATATTGAAAACAAAAACAAATTTTCGTTTCTTATGTGCTGTTTTTACAACAAAAGTGACTGAACGTGTAGTAAAATTTATATGGAAAACACTCGAATAAATGAGTGCTTTTCATATAAATTTTACTACACGTTCAGTCACTTGTGTTGTGAAAACAGCACATTATTGTTATTATCAATACAATTTCTCACTCACTCACTTGTTTACGTTTTCTAAAAACAGGCAGTAAATGACTGTTAGTCATGCTCCATTCAAAAATATTTGAGTTGAGTACAGGGCTGCCAGATAAATTTGTGAGGAAATCGTCAATTTCCTGAGAAAAAATAAAGAAATCGTCCTTCACGTTTCGAAAAATCTTATAACTTATAACTTTTTATTTTCTCAATTTATGTTCGATTTAAATAAAAAAAACATAATAAAAATAATTACCACATACCAGAGATGAGCAATGAATCGTATTTTCGCTACCCATACTGACTCAAGAAATTGTAAGTATAAGTGTGTAGACATCATTTAAACTAAACTACTCTGATTCACTCATACTCACAAGAGAAATTAATATGAGTGCGACGTCGACATTATAGTTTGATTTATAATTTCAGGAAAATACTTACAAAACTCACAATGATTCAACTTACTCAGCTCATCCATTAACCATTTTAATGTGCTGTTTTCACAACACATGTCATTGAACGTGTAGAAATATGTATTTCAAAAAACTGAGTGCTTTTCATATAAATTGTTCCACACGTTCAATCACTTGTGTTGTGAAAACAGCAAATAACACAATAGATCAAACAATCAACTTCGTAATCAGCGCTGCCAGATAAATTTGCCGAAAAATCGTCCACTTCATACATGTAATTTTAGTAATAGCCTTTTCACACTTGTCAACATTTAACATCTAACTTTAATTTTCGAAGATGTTGAAATGTTCCCATAAGAAATACATTGGGCTAAAAATCAATTTTTTCAACATCTTTTCAAAATGTTCCTATTTCATTGTATTCCATTCTAGATCTTCCGATTATTTTAGTGTCATCACTAGAAAAGTGGCAATAAATTCTATTATTATTGTGGCATCACTGACAGAATGGCATTTGCTTTGAAAGCAGCGTTACCATTTCTCAAGTTTTTCCTTTTGTGCAAGCCTTATTTTGCTTAATTTTTTTTATATTGTTAAACAAAATGAATTCTAGATTCATGAATTCTAGATTCATTTTGGTATTATCTTATAGTAAATATTATATGTTTTAAGTGTGAAAGCGTATTTCACATTTTCAACATCTTCCATGCGTTCCTCCGACTTGTATGCAAGTGTAAAAGGGTATAGACTGTAATTGCCAATTCGTCACTTTGCTATTTCGGGGACAAATCTGGCAGCCTCGCATTTTGCTCCTGGATAAGAGGTTTTATTTGCAGCTTTTCAAAAATATAGCTGAAGTTTTCTGATTCATATAGACATGCTTAACCAGCAACAAATTAAAACTTCTTTACAATAAATTTGGGAGAATATCTCAAATAATAAATTAATTAAATTCCTATAATTTTTATAAACCAAAGTTTTTCAAAAATTCTAAAGCTATGTTCACACCTATTAAATATTTGATGTCCTACACGTAAGAATTGTTTGCTTTTGCAAAACGTTTGGCTAGAGCAAACATTATTTAACGGGTTCTTAACTACAATATACATAAATTAAATTATCATCTTAGACATAAAGTTTAGTAAATAAATAGAAATTTTTAAAAATAAAGCTTAAGTTTGATTTGATCGTGAAATATTTGTTAGGTCTGAACATGCCTTAAGTCATGTCTTGGTTGGTTCCTTGCATTCGTGAATTGTTTTGTTTTTATTCTAATTAACTTTTTATTACCAAAACTAATTTGATTTTTGTATTTTTATGTACTCGAATTAAACCGGTTAACCGGTTATTTTAAAAATGCTTCAACCGAAAACTGGTTTTTTTAAAATAGCAACTATTCGAAATATTCGAAGTCGAATAAAGTATTTACTAAGTGTGTTTTTTGTGATTTGGTAAAAATCGAAAAGTGGGATATTTCAAATAATCTTCTGTAACTTTGTAATTTTTTCCTCATTTTTGGATCCTATTGGGCACAAAATGTGCTTATTAAAATAAGCTAACGTCGTAAGAAGTGATAAAACTTAAAAAATGTTGTTGTTTGGTTTTAAAAAAATTAGTTGAAAAGAGCAAAATTCATTAAAATTTTTGTGAAATTTGAACTTTGGTCCATAGTTACATGGTCATTTCTTGACGAATTTTTACGAACGACCTGTGGTTGTTTTAGTAATTTCATTAACTTTGTATAAAAATAAAGGAATAAAAAATCTGTCGAAAATGTTCGAAGATTCTTTTATTAAAGTGACATCAATGACGGTTATTTTTGGAAAATCTCGAAAACTGTTCGACTTTTAACCATTCCGACTTCACATACGGATTCAGCGGACAATTCTACATAAAAATTAGGTGTCAGATTCATTTGGTCTAGACTTTTTTTGAAAATTTGTGCCACAGTGCAATTTATGATTACAGAAAAATAAAAATGAAAACTAATGGTTAAAGTGATTATTTTTTTTTTTTGATATTTATGTATTGAATTCTTCTATTAGAACGATTATATCGGCAGAATTAAAGTGAGTTGAAAATTATTAAATAGAACGAATTGGAATTTCACTTGGCCCTTAAAAAAATTTATTGCAATTGATAGTTATTAAACTTGATTTTTTCGATAGGGCGATCTATCTATCGAAATAACTTTTGAAGATTTATTTTAATTTTAGCAAGAAAACTTTAAGAAATGAAAACTACCGAATGTGGAGTTGTAAAAGTATTGAGTATTAGAGTATTGACTACTCGATACCACGTATTTTTTTGAGTACTCGATACTTAAAAGTAGTTTCTCAATACTTTTGGAGTTGTAATTTTTAGTAGTATGAATAATATTGCAAACATTATTTTTACACAGTAAAAAATTAAAGTGAAGAAATATTCAAGCTACAGATTGTGACACTCTTAAACAAGTAAGAGTGCTTTATTCGGCTATTCCGAATCTTATATACTCGTCTCCATGACGCGATAGGAACAAAACGTTATATAAACAGCACATTTTTTTTTGATGTCTGTTATTGATATCGAAACCAATTTGTTCTAAATTTTGTTACTTTTACTGACATATTTTGTATTTGTATGGGAGGTTCTACGCCCACGTATTCAATAACACCCACTTTTTGATGGATTTTGTGTCTATGTGTACTAAACAAGTAAAATTTTTCTTTTACCTCTCTTTAAATATAAATAAATCTATTTTGTGCCAAGTTCACTTCTCCAATCACGCCCACATTTTTGCGGATGTTGTTTTTAAATAGAATCGAATTTCAAATGCTTGTGATTTCTTTAAATTTTTCAGAAAATGCGCAAGAAAACTTGGTTTGATTAAATTAAATTTTATTTGTGTAAATTGGCATGTTAAGCAAATCAATAAAAAGATTCTTACTTTTATATTAAGTTTTCTTAAACTAAATAACTCATGAGCTTATGTGTCTGATAGCACTATTTACATATTGAAATTTTTTCGATTCGAACATTGAAATAAGCATTTAGCACTATTTGAACAAAAATAAAAATGAGCTGTAACGAAAACTATTTGAGACTCTTATTTAACCCTTCGTTTCCAAAGCAAGTAATTAATTGCAAATAGTGTTTACGCATTATCAACGAAAAATTGAGGAAACAGCCCATTGGCTGAAAGTACAAAAATTGTGTAAATGTTAGTGAAAAAGTGTGAGTGTATTGAGTTTTTCGAACTTAAATTTGCATGTGGAAACAGGGGGGTAAGTAACACGAATTTTAATTAATAACACAATATATAATATACATATTATGGAAAAGTAAAATATGAAGAAACGCGTGATCATGTTAATAGAACTCGAAATTCAGTTAGAATTTTACACTAAATTAAGTATATAGAAAAGCAATAAGTAATTAAACGTTATCCGCATATTTTAAATTATCATAAAAATAATGATATTCTTGTTGAATAGGGCGTAGGCCAGATTGTAAGGGATTCGCTTTTATTTATATGACCGCTGCACAGTGTGGAAATTTGGAAAATATGGAAAGAATTCTATATTTTGTAAGCGGTTGGTCGGACTGGAGTGCAATTTGAGGTGACAATTAAAGAGTTTAAGTTTTAGATTTGAGGTCTATAGACTTATCAGGAGAGGCGATATAGGTTCCTAAATAAGTTCACCGCTTGTATTACAAAAACTAAAAAATGATCCTTAATTCTTAATTTTAACTCGATTTTAAAAACAATTTTTAAGTGAAACGGACTTGTTGAGTTCCTCATAATTTATCTTTTAAAGTTTAGCAAGTATCCGACTTTGAAAATTAAAACTTGCTGTTTAAGACCTACCTTGGTCAAGTATTTTACAAATATAGGACTCAAATTGATCATAATTTTATTGAAATATTTTTTTTTGTGAATTACCAGCAAATCAAAAAATATTCTAAATTTTGAAAATTGTAAAAAAATCTTTTTTAATTAAGAAGTTATACGCATTTGAAGTTAAAATTCTGAAAAAGTCGATTTTTTTGCAAGTTTTATATAAAAAAGTATATTTTTTAATTATAAAAAAAATAGTTTAGTAACATATACATACATATATTATTAAAACTTTTTTGAAAGGCTTTGCTATGCTTATCCGAAATGGACCCATTTTTTCTAAAAATTTTCACTTTATGACAAATTTTCTCCAATCGCAAAGAAAGCATCAAAAGTTTTATACAGTTTGTACACGCAGAGAAAAAACATGCTTCAACCATGTTAAAAAAACATGTAATGGTCCCTTATTATTCACGATTGATAATTTTTTGTTTCTATTTAACAATAAAGTGTTGAAACTTCAAATATGGTTGAATTTAATAATATGATTTTTAATAATACAAAGCTACAACTATACATTTAAACATATTATGGTTACTTTAACCATATTATTATCACGGCAACCATATTATGGTTAAATTCATATATCCAAAAGCTACAGCCATATTATGGTTATCTCCAAACATGTTATGGTTAATATTTAATAACAATAATATGTTCAAAATTATAATATTTTAAAATATTGCATGTTTAAATTTAAATTTTAAATAATATCTTTTAAAAGCAACAACATTCTGGTTGTTTGCATTTTACTTGGTTTGCTTAAAATTCTCATTCATTTTATTTTAATTATAATGATCAAATAAATAACCATAATATCATTAATATTAACCATCTTTTTGTTAATTCTGACCATAATATGGTTTCTTTTGTCCAAAATTCTGGAAAGTTTTGACCATATTATGGTTAATTTTTAACATTATTATGGTTAATATTGACCAAAATACGGTTAATTTTGACCATATGATGATTGGTTTCGGGAAAATTTTTGTTGATTTTAAGACAGCGTTTAAAAAGCTGCAGTTGAGATAATAAAAGTCATAAGATTGTGCTGCAACTTCGACATCTTCATTTGTCATTGGACAAAAAAAACTGTTGCCTTTACTTCTGATTCATTAAATGAAAACAGACGTAGTGAAGGCAAAATCAAAAAACAAAAAGTTGTACACAACAAAGAACATCGGCAGTCGACATGTTCGAAAGTGTTTTGTTTGACAGACTGAAAGTTTTAAAAAATCCAGTAGTTACCGAAGATGGGACGTTGTGTTTTTTTTTCTGATTTTTTTTTTTTTTTTAAATAATGCCTACATGTGTACATAAATACATACATATGTATTTATTTTAATGCTTAACAATCTTTTTAATTTGTATTAAAATTTGTATTAAAAAAAAAAAATTGCGGAAAAAACACAACGTCCCATCTTCGTTAACTTCGGTATTTATTAAAAGTTTCAGTCTGTCAAACGAAACACTTCCGAACATGTCGAGTGCCGATGTTCTTTGTTGTTTTCAACTTTTCGTGTTTTGCTTTTGCCTTCACTACGACTGTTTTCATTTAATGAATCAAAAGTAAAGGCAATGGTTTATTTTCGTCCAATGAAAAATCAGAAATTGGAAGAAAAAGCAATTTTTTGCAGGGACCGTAACTGTTATAACTTTTATCGTTAAAGTCAGAAAATAAAAGTTATTTTTTAACTTTTATTTTTTCTAGCAAAAATAAAAGTTATTTTTGACTTTTATTATTTCGAGCATGAATAAAAGTTATTTCTTGACTTTAATTTTTTTGAGCAGAAATAAAAGTTATTTTGTGATAAATTTATTATATTTATTAAAAAAAAAGGGGTTGAAAACACAAAAATAACTTTTATTTCTGCTCGAAAAAATAAAAGTCAAAAATAACTTTTATTTCTGCTCGAAAAAGTAAAAGTCAAAAAATAACTGTTATTTTTGCTAGAAAAAATAAAAGTTAAAAAATAACTTTTATAAAAGTTAAAAAATAACTTTTATTTTTGCTCAAAAAAATAAAAGTTAAAAAATAACTTTTATTTTTGCTCAAAAAAATAAAAATCAGATTTTTAAAAAGCATCGCATTTTCTGACAATTTGCTCCAAGACTTTCAAAATGGTATACTTGGTTTCATTCTCCGACAATTCCTTTTTTCAATCAAAAATTCAAAATTAACAGTTATTTTCGGTCCCTGATTTTTTGATTTTAACTGCAGCTTTTTAAATTCTGTTTTAAGCATACTATGGTCATATTTATACATAAAATGGTAACCTGCAAACATAAACATTGTTAAAATCCAACCATAGTATGTTGATCTTAGAATATAGTTACCTCCAACCATATTTTTTTTCTACGTGTATGACCAAATGTGTTTATAGTAATTGTGCAATAGGAATCCTGAGACCCGTGCTTGGTATATATTTCCAAAAAATAAAAAAAATTTAGTTTGGGGATTTTCGCCTGTTTTTGGGAATTGTGGGCTTAGTTTTGTAATTTTTTTAATTTTTAGCTGGTTTGTTTCAAGCACTACGAAATCTATTTACTTGTTAAATTTCATTAAATAATATAAGCTAATAAATAATTGATTGCATGAAGATTTATATTATTGACAAAAACTTATAAACACAAATTTTGCATAAAAAATCTTTAACGAATTTTAAAATTATATTAAATTTTTAAATCATGTCACCATTCCCAAACCTTTGATGTAAAATATGACTACTTTGTAAAAACAATTTGTATCATTTTATTATACACACTTATATTTTTTATGAAGATAGCACTTAAAAAAAATAAAAAACGTGTGTGTCATTAGTAATCTTTCTTCAAATTTAAATGATAGATGACCCTTCAGTCAGCGAACTCGTTTCTATAAAAAACAGATAGCAGATATCACTACCCACGACATGGAATAAGCATTTAAAAATGCTTTCAATGCGCATTCTGGGCGTTAAATTTTTGAAGAAAAATATCCGATGTTGTGTACTAACCGCACCAAACAGTGCATTTTTCTTGATGTTACACGTTTTGTAGGGCCTGTTGGGGATTGGTCTCACTCCACACGCGGCAATTTTATTTAAAAACAAACCCTTAAGACAAAATTGAAGCGAGTGCCATAAAAATCACGAAGTCATCTATAAATTGCCTTAACCGATGACTGATTTTCAATGTAAATTTGGATACATAATTTGGTAGCGTTGCTCAGGCGTGAATCTATTCATTAGCATACTGATCAGAAATGTCAAAAAGTGAGCGCATTATGACAGTTCGTTTGACAGCTAACCCTTTCGTTAGGCTAATCGGGCTTAAAAGAACACCCTTAACATGCCTACATTAATTTGTATTAAATCGCTAAGTGGAATGATATAAAGTAAAATTTTATTTAACTTACTTTCCGGTTGCATCATTTGCAATCCTAAACCAATAAATGGTAGTCCCAAAGGCCCTCTTAATTGCCAGTAAACTTTATAGAATCTACGCCTTGACCAAATATAATATATCCACAGTGTTATTGCAATAATGGATAACAATAACAACACTTTTGACATCTTGATTAATATTGAAGTCTCTAAACGTACGACTTTAACATTCAAACTTAAAAAGCACACTAAAAGATTTACAACATGCTATTACGTAAAAAGAAATACATACATACATACATTGCCGGACGCTTTAGTTGCGTCTAACAAATTAATCAATCCATACCTCAAGTATGTAAATGTGTACGTATGTATTGTCTGTATAAATTAAATTTCTTTACAATTGAACACCCACCAAACATTTGCACAGTAAAGAAGATCTTACGACAGCAAAGTTAGGGTTAAATTTTTAATAAACGTGTTCTTTTGTCACATACAAATCTCGTTCCAATATTTGTAAATGTTTATCATAACGCCAATTCTACGTTTGAATGTTTACCATCAAAGAAAGTTCTTTGCTAAGATTAGCTCAAATAATAATGCACTATTATTGCATTATCATTAAACCATCTTGTGAAGTTATTCAAAAGATTTTTTATGAAGAGATGCATACCATTTTATGGTATTTAAAAAATGATTCAATACTTTGATAAGAAAATAATGTAATTCAAAAAACAGTGCTTTGTTATGGTTAGTTAATGGCAGTGCAATAAACTTGCAGTACCATTGATTTGGTTAAACGTAAAAAATTGTGAATTGTGACTTGTTATATTGTTCTTTGCAGTGGTTTATTTTAAAATAATTATAATGGGACTTATAATTTTTTGTGGAAATAATCTCAATTGACATTAGGTTGAAAATACTTCTAAAATAAAGACTCGTCGTAATTTTCGTGAAAAAGTGAAATTAACTGCCAATTTCACTCTTTCTTTCGCACAACTACATTTAAAACAAAGACACATTCTAAATTCTTAGTTATCGTAAATGTATTTGTGCGAAGGAAAGATCCTTCGACATAGAGAAATTGGCAAAAGGTGTACAAGGATACAATTGGTTAACCTGAAAATGCAAAAGAGAATTATCTTAAATGAATTCAAATTTTTAAAAATTCAATTTGCGATTTTAAGTTACTTTTATATAAACGTTTTATTTAACAAATTCAAACTGGGAATTATTTCCTTTCATAGGTTAATTTATTATATTCAACATTTTTTATTTTTCGAATTTATTCTATGAGCTAAATTTCAGTTATGTATTTTATAAAGCTTTTTTGTAATAGTCCTATTCCTCGAATTTTTAGGAATGACTTTATACACTACCAGACTATTATATTGTATCTTCTTGTTACATTTTACCTTAGCTGTCCTTTGAATAGCAATGAAGTATATTGTATGAACAGAAAAATTTACAATTATTAGACACCAGCAGAATGTAATGCGAAATCCCGGGACTATTCTTAAAATTTAAGTCCCCAATCCCGGGATTTTTATGTAAAATATTTTGAGTTTAGTAAAAATCTGCTAATTTTTTTTATCACATACAAAAATGTTATATTAAATCATACTGGCAATGAATTTAATATTTAACTGGTTACAAAAATAAGTCGCAAGGGAATAAATGTTACATGCAACGCATTTGGTACCACAGAAAACAAAGTTAGAAGATAAAGGTTGGTGTGGTCTTTGTGGTGAATGATAATAGAACTGCGAACGCAAAATTCAAGTTGTGCAAAAAGGTGTTACATATTTAAGGGGGTTCTACCAAAGGCTTTTGACACATATTTGTTCAAGTTGCATATACATATATTTGAGATGACGTTAATTAAATATTGTCATATGCATATACATATGTATGTAGCTATTTATTTACGATACCACCCAGAAGTGTTGAATACATTGCAATGAAATAAGGTATCGATTATCAGACATCCTTATTTTGTTTTAGAAGCTTTATAAAATATAAGTTTTAATACATAATTCTTCCATATTACTTTAAATGAATACATTAAACTTTATTTTGTAATGAGATTAATTTTCTTCATGAATTAATTTGTTTTAATACTTATACATAAACATTAAATTATAATTATATAAATTTTAAAAATGGGCTTTTATATATGAAATCCCGAAAAATCTCGATCCGTCCCGGGATCCCGTTTTTTTAATTAAAAATCCCGAATCCCGGGTTTCAAAAATCCTTGTCCCATTTGCAGAAAAAAATGTTTTTTTTTCAAAAAACATGTATCAAAATATGACTCAAAAAGGCAAAATATGCGCTATAAACTTTAAAAAAATCTGCAAAAAAACTATTTTAACTAAATTATGCAAAAAAAAATGCTGCAACCGGTAAAATAGGCACTAACAAATCGATGCCAAAATTTATAAAAAGCTCCAAAACGGATAAATATATTGTTTCTTTCTTCATTGTTCGCTCAAGGAAAAACATGCAATTTATGTTTTCCTGATGATACCAGAATAAATATAATAATACAATTTATGATAAAAGATAATAAAAACCCACCAGAATAAATATAATAATACAATTTATGATAAAAGATAATAAAAACCCACCAGAATAAATATAATAATACAATTTATGATAAAAGATAATAAAAACCCACTTTATATGTACATTCTCATAAAGTACATTAATTTTATATGTAATTACACACACAAGGACATGTATTATTTTTCTGTTGAAAATGTTTGCGGGGAATTTTTATGCAGTTAAAATAAATAATAAATTTAAAATAATCCATTTGTAATTTGAACATGCAAAAGGTTTCAATATGTGAGAAATAATTCATAAAATATTGATAGTTAAATATCCAAATTAAGGGGGCCAAGGAATTGTTATTAATTCCAAGTATGAGCAAACGTTAAAACTATTATTAATTTGATTTGTAAAATTGTTTCCTAACTGTGCATCAATGTAGATGCTGAATAAAGGCTCAGTTAGCTGGAAGTAACAGTAACTTAACCTTAACGTAAAAAAGTAAGACCAATCTTCATATTTCTTACAGATTGAAACGTTACATCTTAAGCGGCTCATACACTTGCAATTAAATTGTTTAGTTTTACGTATTGTACAATTATATCGCCAATGTGTACGTGATATACGATAATGACACAATATATTGGCAACAATCAAAATACTTTTGATTTTTATTGCACAACGAAAAGAAATTGAAATGTGTTGCCAACATTGTACAATGCTGTTTATGTTATTTCTATAGGTTATGTTCATCTTTTTATAGAATGAATGAAAACATAGTGCGACTTATTGCATAATATAGGACAAAATGAAAATAATATGGCGAATATCATATACAATAATATTGCAAGTGTATGTGCTGCTTTACTGCTAACTATAATCGTTCAAATTGCTTTACATACACCAAAATAAAGCAGTTGATTTGCGACGTTACTGTTACTCCCGGCTAACTGAGCCTTAAGTCTGATTTAGGTTTCTTTTAAAGCTGGGCACAGTTTGATATTAAAGTGCAGAAACACACATTTATTCTTAACCTACAAGCATTTTCGATCGTTATTACATTCTTATTGATTTTTCAGTTCTAAGCGGTATTTATAATAACCCAGTAAAAACTTAACTTACCTTGTAAGCCAGCAAATAACATTGCAAAAAATTGTTCACTGTACGCAGATTGGTATATAACACTGTGCTAGTTGTAAAAATAGACAAGCAGGGCACATGGCTTTTTAACATTATTCGGGTACGCTGAATCCAATAGTGCTAACCGTTTTTCTATGCTAGCTCTTGTTTTCTTTTTTTAAATCAACTAAACTGTTTTTGACTTACGCGAGTATATGCTGTGCAACCTCCTACATTTTCGAAATTACGGTATATCTCGAAAACTAGAGGTAACCTAAAAAAACAGTGTCAATTTCGAGAAATATGGCTAAGACAATGGATGATAATGGTCAATGAGCAAAAATACGTACATATAACATTCACTTTGCGCCGGGAATCTTGCCCCCCTTATAACAATCAGTAATCAAATAATTCCTTAACATTCGCATGTAAAATATCTCGGTATACATCTGTTATAAATACTAACATACAGCAGCCGAAGATGAAATAGTTTCCGAAAAAAAGGAACATATAAAAATGGTACAACGAAAAAGAAGTACCTATAAATTTATGTTCACTTCATGTGGTACTTGTAGTATTGCACAGTAAAGCTGAAATTTGTGTAATTACCCAAAAATTAGACAAACATTTATTTTTTAGACTATTGATAATTAAACAATTTTTTGTGTAATTTAGCCTAAATAAATTGTTTACTTCTAAAAGAAGAAAATGTAAAAATCGATTTCCTTTTTTTCTAAAAATTACTAGATGTTTCCCATGATCATTATTTTCAAATAATGATCATTATTGCCAATAAATTTCACTTTTAAATATTTATAAATAAATAAAAATCTAAATGATCTATTTTATCTCTCATTTCAGTTTTGAAGAACTTTTGCATTTTACATTGATTAATAGTTTTCTTATTTTTTAATTAAGAGGTAATGATAATGAGAAATTAACAAAACAGCAAATTGTATAAAGTCGCATTTAATTTTGCTCCACAATTTTTCTTAAAAAACTATTTAACTAAAGCAAATTATAATCTTTAACTTACATAAAAATAAAGCTTAAACAAACTACAACATAATTCTAAAAATAAATAGTTTTAAAAGTGCAGTTTATATACAAAAATTTCAAAAATAATATCTGTTTTTATTTGCAATTTCTACTGTGCTGTAAATTAATAATAACAAGAGACACCAAAAAAATGGCAAAAAGAAAGAAATAAATAATAAAATAAACTTAAAGGCAGTTATTTAAGAGACAAAATAAAACAATAACAGCAATAAGCCTCAACTTATTTAAATCTCATTAAATACAACAACAATAAAGTAAAACAAGAAATTTAAAACAAAACAAAAATTAACTAAAAAACGTTAAAAAATATACTCTGCAAAAAACCCAAAAATTAACCTACTATAAACATTACAACAAAACAAAAGAAAAAAACTTACAATAAAAACAAAAATAACATAATAACAAAAATGCAAAATACAACTGAGGTAACTGGTGAGAATCAGTGTTACCGTCGGATATTTTCAATAAGTACCAAAAAAGGGGATATCTAAAAAAAAGTGGCACCGAAAAGGGGATTTTTATAAAAAAAAGTGGCACAACTTTTCAAATTAAAATAAGTTCACCACATTATGTATTATTTACGTTTTTTTTTCTATTTATTTTAAATAACATTTTATAAATGGTATAAAAACATAACAAAAAAACATATATGTAGTAATTATATGCACTAAAAAATAATTGATCGTATTACAATAGACATACATACTTATGGCTCATTTGTTGCAAAAATTAAAATAAATATTTCTCTCGAGAAGTTATTTTTATAAAATATTTTCTTTAATAAATAGAAACTGGGAATTATTTCCTTCCGAAGGTTACTTTAAATTATATTCAATATTTTTTATTTTTCGAATTATTAGACACCAGCAGAATGTAATGCATTTTCTGGCCCGCTACGGCCTTCGTCAGCATTCTTTGTGAATATAATATAAAGTAACCTTCGGAAGGAAATAATTCCCAGTTTCTATTTGTTAAAATTGTTGAGTTAAATACATTCAATTTATAAAGTATCACTATCCAATGTGACACAAAGAATGCTGACGAAGTCCGTAGCGGGCCAGAAAATGCATTACATTCTGCTGGTGTCTAATAATTGTAAATTTTTCTTTACATACAATATACCTCATTGCTTTCCAAAGGAAAGCTAAGGTAAAATGTAACAAGAAAATACAATATAATAGTCTGGTAGTATATAAAGTCATTTCTGAAAAATTGAAGGAATATGATTATTACAAAAAACTTTTATAAAAATACATAACTGAAATTTAGCTGATAGAATAAATTCGAAAAATAAAAAATATTGAATATTTTCTTTAATGTTTTGGTAATTCAAGGAGTTTAACGTTTTCTGCCAAACATGTTTTTTGAATTCTGACATTGTTGCAGCAATTAGAAGATATTTATGTAATTTGTTTTATATATACATTAAGTAATATATTTCTTGTACTTTTCTTTCTGAATAAACTTTCTTTGATTTATTTAAGACATTGTATTGCACAGGTTTTAAAATTTTTTTTAGAAGTTTATTTGCCTATTCCACCAGATTCTTATGTTTTTTAGAATGCTATGGCCAAATATGAGTACAGTTTTCTGCCATCACGTCACATTTATCAGAAATCCTAAACAAAAAAACGAAAATATCACTTTTTAAAATTCGTTATATTTAATCAGTTTCGCACTTTAATACAAATAAATACACGGCATTCATACATGCTACTAAATTTAAGTGCAAGTGTTTTAATTTCTTTGGTATAGGATATTTAGTTTTTATCCAAATTCGTCTATTATTGCTTCAAATTATTGTAATCAGATTTACAAATAGAACAAAACTATACCACTCGATTTTGTTAATTGTGGTACAAAACATCTTCCGAAATTACAATAATTGGTGTATCTGATAAATGTGACGTGATGGGAGAAAACTGTGCTCATTTTGTCTTAAGCATTCCAAAAAATATAAGAATCAGTTAGAATGGTTAAACAAACTTTTTCAATGTGTTATATATTAATGGTCAGTTACATACATATTTTTTTACAATTAGTTGTTCTTAAAACGACTTCTATACTTTCGTAGAATGTCTTCACTTGGAACCCAATTTTCAAGGCTAGTATGGGAGTTATAACAAAACAGAATGAAAAAAAGTATTTTTTCCTAACGTAAAAAGTATCAAAAAAGTGGCAAGAATTACAAAAAGTATCACATTTGGGTGCATTTTGTAAAAGTGGCCAAATAGTATCCAAGCAGTCGAAAAAGTGGCAAATTGCTACTTTAGTGGCACCAACGGTAACGCTGGTGAGAATATTTACAACACTCCCAAACCTCTCGCACCAAAGAGAACTAGAGATTCGATATCAGACTCCCTTTTTGAATACTCTGTAAAAACACCTCGTTTATCCACAAATGATTCTCCTTTTAAGCTACTTACACTTATTGATAAGAGATTTGAAAAAGTAACTGATTTTATACAAACAATGTTTACTGAAAGCGAACATAGATTAAAAAAAATGTTTGATGAGAAATTTATGGAGCTTAAGAGTGTTATTATGAATCTAAATGAACGAGTTACTAAATTGGAAACAGTCGTGGACGACATAGTAAGTCTAAAGACTGAAGTACAGATTTTAAAAGCACAGATGCAGCGGCAAGAAAACTCAGTAGTAGCGTGAGATTTACGAATTAATGGTATTCCTTTTAATAAAAATGAAAACCTGGTACAGATTTTTGAACGTATATGTCAACTTGCAAACATTCCAACCCCTACTATAAAAGCTATTTACCGTCTGCAGAACCAAAATAACAAACATAATGCTTTTCCCCCTGAATCAGTTATTATGGTTCAGTTATTTTCTCCGTATGACAAAAATTTTATTTTAAAAACACTTGCAAAGTTCAGGAAGGATAGTAAATCACCACTTATGCTACATCATATTGGCCTCGGAAACGATCGTCATTTTTACGTTAATGAGAATTTAACTTTGGCAAACCATAAAATACTGCAATCCGCATATAATCTGAAGAAAAACAAAAACCTACATTCCGTGTTCACCCTTCGAGGTCTGGTTTATGTTAAGAATAGTTATGATGATAAACCTGTTCGTGTTGAATACATTAACGAGCTTGATGATTTAGATTATTTATTTCGTGTTGATAATCCTAATATACTTAATTGATATATTAATTAAATTTTCTGGAACACATTATATAATATTTTGTTTTAAAATTATTTTCTATTGTAACATTAAAAATATCTTCTTTTGTTATTCATTATTCTCTATACAATACATAATATTAGCCCTTTTAAATTTTCGTGCATTACTATTTGTAAATCATAAAATCCAGTCTATGAGTAATCTTACAGATAATATGGTTTTCAGTTCCAAAGATGTGGCGTATAACATGATACGTATTCTTTCAAGGCAGAGGTCCGGTTTAAATGTATGCCATATAAATGCACAAAGTCTAAATAACAAGATGGATGAATTATAGACTCTTTATTTAGTTTAAAAAACTACCGTTTATACAGATGTGACAGAATTTCCCGTGGAAGTGGCGTTGCAATATATGTAAGAGAAGAAATTATTAGCAAAATATGTTATAAGTCGGAACAAGGTGAGGGAATTGCGTATATTTTTATAGAAATTACGGCTTTTGGCAATAAGGTTATAGTTGGTTGTGTTTACAGACCTAATGGTCGAATTGATACCAACCCTTCTTAGAAAATATTGAGGATATTGCACTGAGATATGATAATGTAATCATCTGTGGTGATTTCAACTCAAATTTGCTCTCTGAAGGTTATTTGGTGGACGATATGAGAGATATTGGTCTTTATCCGACGAATACCTCTGTACCTACGTATTACCACACCACATCAAATTCGTTACTCGACGTTATTTTTGTCAGCAGTGAGGATAAAGTTTTATTGTATGATCAGCTCACAATGCCACGTTTCTCCAAACATGATTTAATGTTTCTGGCTTTTGACTTTAAACTTCAAGAGATTACAACTACTCATACTTATTATGACTTCAAACATATGAATTATGCCGTTGTTGCCTCTGAGTTATCTCTTATTGACTGGGAATCTATATATTTTATGCCTACTGTTGAAAATCAACTGGAATTCTTGGAAAGAAACTTTGATCGTGTTTTAAATGCAACTGTGCCCTTAAAAACAGTATCGACTTCGAATAGAAAGAACCCATGGTTTAATGCGGAAATAAAAAGTGCTATCCTTGAAAGAGATAAATTGTTTGCATCTTGGAAGCGTTTTAAAACAAGTAATTTTCATGAGGAATACTGTAATGCAAGAAGGCTGGTAAATCGCAAAATAAAAAGCGCCAAGACTTCTTTTTACCTAAGTGTCTTAAGTTCTTCCCTAGATTCTAAAAAAACGTGTAAGAATATACGTAAAATTGGTATTGGCAAATCTAAACCACCAGTAGAATCAGGAGTTGACGTTGAAGTCTTAAATGATATGTTCGTCATGCTTCCACCCGTACCTGTGTATGATAATTTCTATGACTGGAACACTTATACTCCTACACCATCATGTGAATTTAGTTTTGATTGTGTTACTGAAGTCGATGTGTTATCAGGTTGTCTTAGTATCAAATCCAATGCAGTTGATTCAGCCAAAGTTTCTGAAACTTATCCTGCCCGTGATAATTCCATATATAACTTATATATTTAATAATATAATAACAAAGAGCACTTTCCCTGAGAACTGGAAGTATGTGAAAATAATACCTATACCTAAATCTAATGGTGATTTTCGTCCGATTGCAATTCTTCCATACCTATCTAAAGTTTTTGAAAAACTGGTATATAAGCAAATTTACAACCATATTAATAATAATAACTTAATAACGGAAAGGCAATCTGGTTTTCGACCTGGATCATTCTGGATCCTATTGGATCATTAAAAAGCCTTCGATATGGTCGATCATGGTATACTATGCAAAAAACTTAATAAAATGTTCAATTTCTCTACTGCTTCTGTACGTCTAATAACCTCATACCTCACAGATAGAAGACAGTCAGTATTTGCCAATAATATAAGATCTCATTCACTAAATGTAACAAAAGGTGTTCCACAAGGTTCCATACTTGGACCATTACTTTTCACTATGTATATAAACGACTTAGCAAACCAATTATTTATTGAAACATTCATATCTATGCGGACGATGTACAAATATACATAAGCTCTCCTGAGAAATATATTGATGATTGTGTAAGTAAGTTAAATTTTGATCTCACACGTGTACACTCATGGGCAACTGCAAACGGTCTCTGCATTAACCCGTGCAAGTCAAAGTGCTTAGTTATAAAAAGTAAATCGTCAAGAACTAATTTTGTACCAGAAGTCACATTAAACGGTCAAAGAATTGAAGTTGTTAGACAGCAAAAATCTTGGCATATTATTTAACAGTACTCTTACATGGAATGACCAAATTAATATAGCTTCTGGAAGAACATATGCTCTTTTGCGAACGCTATGGAGAACACAAAAATTTATTCCTATAAGAATTCGTTTAATTCTGGCAAAAACATATTTAATTCCTACCTTGTTATACGGATGTGAAATTTTTGGAAGTAGTGATTCAAGCAGCTTGAGGAAATTGGAGCTTAGTTATAATGCAGTGATAAGATATGTATATGGTTTAAGGAGATTTGATCATATCACACCATATGCAAGTGACTTATATGGAGTAACATTTATCAACTTATTGAAAATAAGAACATTGACTCTGTTGCACAAAATTATCAATAAACGTATGCCTATGTATCTCTATAGTAGACTCTCGTTTACCCGGTCACAAAGATCCAATGATTTGATGCATGTCAGATACCGAACATTACAGTCATCGTGGCAATTTTATACCCACTCAATTCGTCTTTGGAACTTATTACCCCCAAGTATTCAATTTACTAATAATCCAATGCATTTTAAAAGGGCTATATATAACTTGTTTCATTAACAGATATATATACATATACAAATAAATATCGTTGTTTTATCTCTTCTTTTTTTTTTTTTTTACTATTTCTACTATATATATATTCTTTATTATGTAATTATCAAATATGTATGTAATATTAAATTTTGTTAAATATAGTTTTGCAAATTTCCATTAACCTTTTCTAATCCTGTACTGTAATTATAAGACTTACAGGTATGTGATGGAAATCGATCGATTTCAAAACGAACGTTTTTAAAAGGTGTGATGAATTTCGAGGGATTTTAAAATCCATTTCTGAATTAAAGGATTAAGTTTTCGTTCAGAATAAAATGCAGTTAACGTATAAAAAATAAAATTTAAAAGAATGAAGACTGAAAATAAAAGGAGCATGTATTTAAAATCCATTTTAGAAGATACTAAAAACGATATTTTCGGTTTCAAATCGTTTCGTTTTTAAAATCGATTTCCATCACATACCTGTTAATGTCTTGTTGTACAGGATAACAATATGCTAAATAAATAAATAAAAATAAATAATGATTTGCCCTTTTACTAAAGTTAAGTATTGAAATCTGGCTTCGCATACTAAAGTTGTTCTGCGTGGCGGCCTGCGGCCGTGCTTACAGGTTTTCTCCTCCAGTAGGACGCGGCAGGTGGCTTCGCTGAATAAAGTTTTCCTGCGTGCGTCAAAAGAATAAAAAATGTCTTTTCCCGGAAACAGTAAATTTAAGTATTGAAATTAGGCTTCGCATACTAAAGTTTTTCTGCGTGGCGGCCTGCGGCCGTGCTTACAGGTTTTCTACTCCAGTGGACGCGGCAGGTGGCTTCGCTGAATAAAGTTTTCCTGCGTGAGTCACAAGAATAAAAAATGTCTTTTCCCGGAAACAATAAACACTAAAGTATTGGAATCTGGCTTCGCAAAAATATGGCTTTATCTCTCATTTGCGAAAAAAATATGGCTATATCTCTCATTTCGCAAAATTTTAAATATGACCTTACCTCTCAATGATTGGGCAATAAGGCCATTATGGCTTTATCTCCCATTCAATTGAGCAATAAAGCCATCATGGCCTTATCTCCCATGGTTTTAAATCACCCCCCACATTTTAAGGTACTTACTTATAGTGCATTTACACTTGTAATTTTTAAACTAGTTTATGATCGTAAGCTACGTTCATAAACTATACCATTTACGTCAGCCTTTCTGACAGCTAAGTCATAAACTTCGTATCCCATAACTATTCAAAAAAACTAAAATTTCTTATAAATTTTGAATATTTTTTAACATTTTTTTTGTTAATTTTGTTTTTCTAAGTGCTGGTTTACACTCTTCAAGTTTTAGTCGTAAAGTCTTGAGCTTTTAGGAAAGAAGGGAAGAGAGAATGCCATTTCTTTTTTTATTGCTTTGGCTTTTTTAAAGATAGAAGTACTTTTTTACTTAACTTTTTTATTTTTAAGGAAATGTCAAATATCACTAGTGTTTCCAGAACAAAATTTGAAAAAATAGAGTTGCATTAACAAAAACTGGTTGTTTGAAACAAGTTTATCTCAAAAGCTACTTACAAACGTGTTTATAATTTGTATGGATAAACAAGTTTCTCAAACTAGTTTATCATCAAAAACAATTTATAACCTGTTTATGGCGTATGTGTAAATGCACTATTAAGCAAAAGTTTTCCTTAATACCTTCTTTATATGTAAACAAAAATCAGCGTTTTATCTCAAACTGAACCGAAGTTATAGGTTCATTTTGAAAACTTTAATCGTTTTTTGCCATGTTCATATAGCTGAAGATATCTTAATTATATTCGGCATACTGATCTTTATAATGGAACTCAACCTTATAACATAATTTTGTTTTGCCGGATATTTATTTAATTAATTATTTGTTAAAATGAATATTTGTAACAAAAAAAATTTTATTTATTATAACAGTTATTTGAAACCAAAAAATTTTGTTTTTCTTTGATTGGTTAAGATAACCAAAAATATAATATATGTAACGATAATTGATAAAAATAACCAAATGCAAATAAAAGGAATTTTCTCGTAACCTTAAACAAATAACCATTATTTTCGGTCCCTGTTTCAAACTATACCAACTGTTTTAAATATCTGCTCAAAACACAGTACAACATTTTTCAGCTCATTGATTTGGGACTCGATTCTAAGAATTGCACGTGAAAGTAGCCCCAAAAATAAGAACTTCTGCATCATAAGTTTTATCAAGTTGGTCGCATTAATGGACATGCGAATTTTTTTGATCAAGGTGGATTTTTATCACTTTTTCTGTATTTTAACACGGTTATGTCTCAATATACCGTACGGAATATCTCTTTTGTGTCTGAAGCAAAGTTGTAGATAATAGAATAAAAGCGGAACACACCTACCAGTGCCCATTTTCACCTTTTTTTTCTCAATAACTTGTTACAAATCCACAAATATCAATTGGTTTGGCTATTTTGTGTTTTGTTTTACTCATTAACTTGAAATGGTGGTATTGTTTTAATTTTTCTGTGTATGTCTTTTGTTGTTGCCGAACATTATTCTGAACTTTATTTATAAAATTTTATGGTCATTTACTGCCTCATAAGCGTGGTTGTTTCTTAAGCGGCCCATATACTTGCAATATTATTGTAGTTATATGTTTTCGCCATATTATTTCCAATTTGTCCTATATTATGCAATAAGTCGCACAATGGTTTAATCTATACATTAAAAAGGTAAACGTTAACTATAGAACTAACATAAACAGCTTTGTACAATGCTGCCAACACACATCTCTTTATTTTCGTTGTGCAATAAAAATCAAGAGTCTTTTGATTATTGCCACCTTCGAATATCACATACACATTGGAGATATAATATAGATATATTAATGTGTCAATTCGTAAAATTTAACAATTTCATTGCAAGTGTATGGGCCGCTTTTCAGGTAACAAAACGCGCAAAACACCACCATAAAGAAGATGTTTTTGAAAGTAAAATAAACATTTTCGTTTGGGAATTTACATTAAAACCACAATAAAAACAAAAATTTGTTTTTGTTTTCAATATAAGTTCCCGAATGAACATTTTAACTTTAAAGAACAGGCGGGTCTATTATTGTGCATCGGATTTTTAAGCAATTAAGGTTTTTCCAAAATTGTATGGTCCATTACTGTCTAATAAGTGTGGATGGTTCTTACAGGTAATAAAACGCGTGTGTGTGTTTATTCTTTTAAAATAAAGCATTTTTAAAAAAACTTTTTTTTTTTGAGAAATGGCTTGTTCAATTGATTGTTATATCGGTATAAAAAAAAGTTCAGAATAATTTTCGTTTTTATTGCCAACAACAAAAGACATACACAGAAAAATAAAACCAAAACAGTAACGCTGATATTAATTTTCAACCACCATTTTAACTTAATGAGTAACAGTCAATAGTCAAACTAATTGACTGATAAAAAACAGCATATTTGTGGATTTGTAATCCAGTTATTAAGGAAAATAAAGTGAAAAATGGGGGAGGGGGGGGGGGGGGATATTGTAAAAATATGCATCTTTACGATTTTTAAGGCACTAATGCGCTTTTTTCGAGTAGGTATGTTCCGCCTTTGTTTTCTCCTATTCAATATCTACAACCTTGCTTCAGAAACAAAAGAGAAATTCCGTACGGTATACCGAGATATAACCGTTTTTAAATATAGAAAAGCTTTACAAAACTAATGATTATTTTTTGTGCTACATTCACATGCAATTCTCAAATTCCCAAAATCATGTGTTGTACTGTAGTAGTAGCATTTACGATAAGCAGCACCGGCTTTTAATACCTTGCTTGCTTCCCAATTAGGGTTTTTTCCCGAGATTTCCCGTCCCGGGAATTTCAATTATTTTCTTTCCCGTTTTCCCGGGATTTTTGTTGCGGGATGCCGGGAATTAAAAGTTCCTCATAGTTTCAGGAAAAAGCTATTTATACTTTGAAATTTAGTTTTATATTCTCTAAAAATTAGCATCTGTTGATGGGTTGTCGATTAGATCAATAACAAGAAGTGAGTACGTTCGTAAATCAATGTCTTCTGACGCAATAAATCTACAAAAAGCAGAATGTGCCGTGCAACAGTTGATAATTAATAAATTTAGTGAAGTGAAGAGTTAATAAAGAACATAAATTCAAAATAAGATGCAGGCAGTAAATTTTAATTGTCCATGAACAAGTCTTAAAAATAGGAGATATCCAAAAATAACGCTCCTTTATTGCAGCAAAGTCATATCTACAAAATGACAAAATGCGATTAAAGTTAAAATGTACCGTTTTAAAGATACATATATTTTGCTATAACTTCGGTTCAGTTTGAGATAAAAACCGATGTTTTGTTACGAGAAAGTAGAAGGAACACTTTGCTTAATTAACTTAAAATTAAAAAACAATTTTGAGATATGACGATATGTTTATAAGGTGATAAACATAAATTTGTTTCATTTTATGATGGCTTATATAGCTGGGAAGTGCTGGGAAACAGAAATAAAAAAAAAACTATGGAAACTCGTGTAAGATACTGCAACATACAATTTTAAAAACACATTGTCCTAAAGATTACAGGTGGATCTTGTAAGAAGAAGTCCGTTTGATGCTATTTTTTGCATCAACCTTGTCATACATTTGACTGACATACACGTTGTTTATAAAAAAGAAAAATTACTTCGGATTGCGAATTAGAAATATGCAACAACTTTAAACATTTGCACTTTAAACTATTTGTCCAATGTCTGTAAAAAAGTGAACGAAAATTTTCGGAACATGGTAATAAGTAAATTAAATAAGAAATATACTCTTTGCCGACTTTCTAAACGCATTGAGTGTATCTTAATGTTATTTTCTAAAGCCTGGTACTGTGTTCAACATTTCACGTGAAATGCTGTCAAAACGCATATGAAAAAAACTTGTACGGAATATCTATGAAATAATGTTGATAAAGTTGTACTCTGTTCATTTTGTGAAAAAGTTAGGAAATGTTTCTGGCAACATTTTTTTACAACTACGAAATAATTGAAGCTGCACTTATTTCACGTGGAATTTTAAGCAAAAGCAAAAAACTATCAACTGATTATTAAATAAGAAATAAAAAATTAAAATAACACAACCGGTAACAGTTTTTTATCCATATTTATGTTCTTTTTTATTAAATTTTTTAATAAAAAAATAATTTTTAGTTAAATACATGTGCGGTTTGTTTACATACGCTAAACAGTGTCGCATTCTTTGCAGGACTAAAAACGTCAAACTGTACAAACTCGCATGAAAGGTAACATTGATACATGTCAAAATTTTCGTGTGAAATAATTAATGTTGCTCAACATTTTTCACAAATTTGAACAGAGTACCAGGCTTAAGCTGTTAAAAAATGTTAATATATTTATAAAACATATTTATTTAAAATATTTTATCTATTTTATAAATTTACTTTTTAATCTCAAAACTTGAGTACCATAATTTTTGTTTGTTTTTATTTTTGTTTTATGAATTAAATTGTTATGTTTATGTTATCTTTTTATCTTGTATCTAGAGCATAACGATACGAAAAATGTACATATAAAAGCGTAAGGTAATAATAATTCAAGTTCCCCTTTCAACCTTTAATTAATTTTTGGGAGTTTCCTTACGTTTAAAAAAAAAAAAGTTTTTTTCATTAATTTAAAACAAATTTACTTTGTATTATTTATATGGAGCGGGATCACGGGATCCCGGGAAATTTAAAATTTTTTCCCATTTTCCCGGGAATCGAAAAAAACTCTATTCCCAATGAATTCCATTACTTTTTTGGCGCATTAAATATGCAGTAAAAACTTGAAAATATGCCTTAGAAATTGTAAAAAATATGCAGTTTAAAAGAAAAATTGCCAGTTAGAGTGCTATATTCGACTGTGCCGAATCTCTGATACCCTCAATCGATCTATATCTATATGACCTGACTATAGGATCTATATGATATCTATTTATTATTAATTTATCTTTGTAAAAACCGACATCAGCATTAAAACCGGTTGCGGTTTAGACCGACAGTCAGAAAATGTTTGCTTTTTTTTTTTTTTTTAGCAATTTTAACTAGCTTGAGTAACAGTTAAGCTTGATTCGTAACAGTTTAAGCCGATCTTAAATGATTTTCAGGAGGGGAATTTATTTTGGAGCCATGGTAAGTTATGAACTACACATCCTCAAATTCTGCTGAGTGATTTCTGGTATTAAAACATAAATTTCAAAACAGCGGTGAAATTATGTTTTAGCGTTTACAGTGAATTTCAGATGGCTGATAAATATGGGATCTAAGGTAAATTATGGACCGGATATCACAAAATTCATAAAATTTTTTTGGCCATATTAAACTAAGTTGGAAGAAATTTTACCACAATAAATATACCTGCTACGGCTTTAGGCGCATTTTATCAATTTACCAGAGTGGGCTTTATATGGGGCATATAGTAAATTATGGACAAATCATAACTTAATTTATTAGTGCTACTTTTAGTCCTATAAAACTGTGAAGTATTTAATTTTATTCTGATAGCATTTTTTTATTACGGTTTTAGGCGTACTAAACTGTTTTCTGGGAGAAGGGTTTATATCGGGCATACGGTAAATTATGGACCGATCTTCACGAAATTTTACATTGTGATTTTTGCCAAATCTTGCATCATTCCGTGCATTGTTCCACCATTTATTTTAGGTTTTGTAACAAAATTATCCATTTTTTAAGGTGGTGGTTCCACATTTTGATTTATAGCTCTGATCCTTCTGAACCGATTTTGCCGGATTTCAATCCCAAACTGCTTAGGATAACTGCAAGCAATTTGACACCAAGTTTGCTTGTTCATTTCTTTTGAGTTTTTCGAAAGTGAGCGTGTTTTAAACAGACGGATATGGCTTAATAGACTTAGAACTTCTCAAGGAGCCAGAATATACATATATACTTTATGGGGTCTGAGATGAATAATAAAAAATTTTCACACGGAATGACAAACTTATGGTGTTTTCTTTTCTACAAAAAATGTCACATTTTATTTAAAAAATGCAATTTGGTGTTCGTTTCTTAAAAATGCTTTGCTCTCTAAAAGGGCAGCGTGTTTTATTCTAAAAAATTCACCTTTAAATGTCATAAGGCATTGCACTTTACGCCCCGTATAAATTGAGAGTGTTGATAATGCCCTGTAAAAAGATGGCTTCTGTTTATATATATAGGGCTACCAGCCGAAGTTAAGAAAAAATCTTTTAATCAGGACTGAAAAAATATCAAGTTTTTATAGTTATTTTTTCTATTATTTTATAGTAAAAACAAAAGAAAGCATTACATTGTTAATGGTAGACTGTCAGTTATATAAAATTTAAATATATTCGGTGTTATAAAATTGTTTTTGAAAAAAAACGTCAAATCAAGAAATCGTAAAAACTTGATGTTAATAAATTGGCAATCTGGCAAAGGTATTTTCTTGTTAACATATTTTATGAGAAACAAACTGAAGAAATTGGAATTTTTTCATTCATTTGTTCATTTATTTATTTATTTAATATCGATCGATTAACAAATTTAGGTTTATGTATATTTTTTTTTATATTTTGAGAACACACTGTTTTTGATTTATGTACATATTTTTTATACATATATTAAAGAACAAACTTTTTGTCAGCTGTTAAAAACAAAGGGGAATCCAATTTTTTGTTTTGTTCTCGTCAAATTAAAAATTGCAGTATTACATGTTCGGCAAGACATTTTATAAATGCACCTTTTAAAATGTGGTATTTTTTTTTTGTAATTGCGGTGGAGAGTATAAAAAACGAATTAAATCATAATATTGAAATAATTAGAAGATTAATAAGCACTGTTTTGGAATGAAGTTTGTATGGGGACTGTGTAAATTTATAGACCGACTTTCACTATTTTCAATAGCTTTCGTTCTTTTGACAATTAAAATGTACATATGTACCAAATTTATTTTTTTATTATCTCCAAAATTTCAAACTGAACTTTGCGTACAAAGTAAAGCCGATCATGTAATTCTAAATCCATTGGTATACTAAAAGGTGGGTTTAGGTTCTAGACTCTAGACTCTAGAACTAATATTTCTATGTTTTACATGTCAATGTGTATGTGAATATGTATAAAGCCATCTGTTCCACACTTGTAATAATTAAACAAATATCGATCAAGCATCGAAATATCCCTCAAAAAGGTGAAAAATGCAATAATAAATATAATATATTAATATATATATATAAAAATAAATATACTACAAACATGCTCTTCTTCAAATATGCAAAGAAATAACAAATCGATGACAAAATTCATAAAGAGCTGCAAGTCGGAAAAAAATATATTATTTCTGCCTTTTTTGGTCGCAAAATGAAAAAACATGCAATTTCTTATTTTCGGATTCCCAGCTTATCACATATTTTCTAGCAAAGGCCACCATAAAAACCTGACACAGGGCGTCGAGTGACTTAAGGTCGACCTTGATATTATATTACCTTAAAGATTTACCCATAATTACAGCCAATTACTGATGATCCAAATTTAACCCGTTTAAGAAAAAATATTGTTTAAGGACAGGTATAAAATACTTATGTACGTACATTGCACATAATTAAAATCAGTTTAGAATACGATATGAAAAAAAGTTTAAAGTGAAATTATATTTCTATTAAAAAATCTTAAATTAAAAATCATAAATTAAAATACGCACAATGTAGTACACATACATACATATGTACATATGCATGTATAGCAGAAAATAACGCGAGGAATAACTAAATATACTTAATAGAATTTAGAACAAATGCAAGTGGCTAATTGCCTTGAATTATCTTGTTTTGGAAATGGATATAATGGGTGTTCACAAAGAAAGTAAAATAAAACTTTTTGTTAAATTTTACTTAATATGATTTTCTGTATGAACTTTTTGAAGATTTTTATGTAGTAATTAAGTGATTTAAAACAACCAAACTAAGGTAAAAGTTCCAAAAAATTTTAGAGGTCCTGTTCGAAAACTTTTTTCTTTTCTTACCCTTTTAATTAGTTTACTCATTATAAATAAAAAAAAAAAATAAAACACACATACACTTGCACAACAGTAAAGAAACAGAAAGTTAAACATTAGAAGTATAATTAATGAACATTTAAATAGAGTGAATCGGATTAGCTTTGGCTTCAGTTGTAAAAAAGATCGCATCCATTGAAAATGACTCTAAAGGACTTTCACGGGGGCTCAATAAGTGTGCTGTATTCGAAGAAGGACCACGAGAGGCAGACAAATTTATTTCGTTTGCAAATATTTTTTTTGAAATTTGTGGGTCAACTACCTATTAATTTAGAACTGTACGTATCAACAACATGGCAAGAGACTGCAAGACTTTTTGCTAAATTTTACTGCGTCTTCTCTGCCATATCGACCTCGCATTTGGCTTTACTGTATTTAAAAACTACCTACGATATGCTGCAAATGGGGAAATTGGAAGAAATAACTGACGCTCTCACGATGACTATTATATATTCATTTGCTTCCTTTGCAACATGTTATTGGCTGCGAAGAAGGAAGTATTTAATGAGTTTTCTAGAAGATATTAATGAGCAACATCGACATCATTCAATGGCTGGCTTAACATTTGTAAGTGTTCACTCTTCTTATAATCTGGCGTACAAGATAACTCTTTACTGGCTGGTAAGTTGCATAGTGGGTGTAGTTTCATGGGCACTCAATCCTCTATTATTGGGATCATATAGTTTGCCATTAAAATGTTGGTATCCTTTTAATCCTTTGGTAGGTTAGCTAAAAATTTGAAAGCAGCAATTGTAATGATTTTTTTCTTTTTTGAAAGCAACCTGTTGTTTATGAATTTACTTATGCCAGCCAAGTTTGGTGTCAACTTATAATGGGCTGCATTTTTGGAAGTGGATCTGCGCTTTTCGTTTCTATAATTGTAATTATGCTTGGCCAATTCGATATACTCTATTGTAGTTTAAAGAATATGGACTTTCATGCTCAATTGATGTCAGGAAAAGATTTAAAATATTTAGAGTAAGTTGAGCTTTTACTAATGACTTTCATCATATTCTATAAACCCTGTTAATCGTTCTATCAGAAAACTACAATCGGAATTATTGCAGGGACATAATGATGAACTGAATCAATATGTATATTCAAAAGAATACTTAACAGATTTAAAGGTATTCGCCACGAAAGAAATGCGTAGTATAAAAACTCTTCGAAAAGTTTTACACCAATCCTTGGTAGAATGTGTCCAGTTGCATCAATTCATCTTAAAGAGCTGCGACAAATTGGAGGATCTGTTCAATCCCTACTGCCTAATTAAATCTTTGCAAATAACTTTGCAACTGTGTTTGTTAGTATTCGTAGGGGTAACGGTAAGTCCCTAAATATCCAAACATTAACTTGAACTTATCCGGCCGTTCTAGGCAGACAGTTCGACAATGAGAACAATCAACTTATTGCAATATTTGGCGTTAACATTGTCTGAGTTACTTATGTTTACATATTTTGGTGAATTGCTTCGAAACCATAGTGTCCGTTCAGGTGAAGCCTTCTTTCGTTCTCAATGGTGGCCACACGCTCATTATATAAAACGGGATATATTTATATTTTTAATAAACACAAAACGCGTTGTCAAAATAACAGCTGGAAAATTCTACTTGATGGATATACAACGTTTACGCTCGGTAAAACTAAAATTTACTAAAATTGAGTTTATCTACCAAACTTAAAATTATTAGTGAGGTTACGGATGAATTTAAAATTAAAATTTAATTTTTTTATTTTTCAGGTGATAACACAAGCGTTTTCATTTTTGACATTATTGCAAAATTTGGCGGAAAAGAATAAATAAGAAAATATTTTTCAAAGATAAACCAAAGTGTTTAAAACACACCATTTCATAAAAATAAACAAAATAATAAAAATGCAAAAATATTATTGAGTTGTAAAATAATTAGGATTTGGGAATCAATAATTTTAAAAATATCATAAATTTGCATCCATTTCGTTATTCTCACTTTACAGCTGTCGCAACGTTTCTTCTATTTCTTAATTCAGCACTCTTTTACAAATCTACAGCTCTAAAAAACTAAAGCAAATTTGATTGAAATTGCATCTACGAAATTAAAGTTATTTCTTCTCTACATTTTGAATATATTAACTGGATAAGGCAAATAATTAAATCGAAATACGTGCATTTATTTTTTTTTTTAAATAAACAGAACTTATAATTATTTCATTAAAAAAAATCCAACTCTCACTATAAATTGTTGTATCCTTTTCACAAATTCCAGCTTAACAGCTGCCAAAAAAATTTGTTTTTCTTAGACACTTTGTTGACAGCGGCACTAAATTCGCGAAAAGATTTTTCCTAAGATATTTATTGTTAATTCATTTTAATTAAAATTATTTTTTTAATTGTTTACTTGCATGTTGGCCAAAAAATGGTTAAATTTTGTCACTATTTGATATCAAATGAACGTGTTTCCTAAACGAGATACACTTTTTGTAGTTAAACAACTAGTTTTTAATGATGTCTTGTTAACTGTGCCTTGATAGCAATTATATTACATATTTAGTTTAGGACTTAAATTGTTTCCATAATTTTTTTTAATGTCCTCTTAAAAATGTTGGTCATGAACGGGTTAATTTAATAGTAGCTAAAAAAACGTGTTTCCTGTACAAAGATAAGCTTTTTGTGGTTATAAAAGCGGTGGTCAAAATCGGAAAAAATGGTTAAGTTTTTTTAAATATTCATTAAAATCGAATTGAAAGGCATCAAAAAACTGACAAACAATTCGCCATCTCGAGTCTGTGGTGAGATTTTAAAAATGTTTTAATGCAGAATCAAAGAATTTGTAAATATCTATTATATTTGGCCATTCATTGGACAAAAACAAATTTACCGATCTTTTTATTTATGAAAAATACTATTTTGGACCAATTTGTTGACGCAACTTAGCTCACGGGAGGTTATCACATTTCGGAAGAAGTAGCAAAAAGCAATTTGTATGTGCTTTTATATTATGTAAGGTGGCCACACTGGTTCAAGAAAATGTGCAAAAGAAAAATAAAACAAGTAAGAGTGCTATACTCGACTATGCCGAATCTTATATACCCTTCACCATGGTTGGGAAAGAAAAGAAGTTTATATATACGTTTATTTAAATATATGTTTATTTATACACATAAGTATGTAGTATTAATCGTTTAACTGCATTTAATCATTTTCACATGTTAGCATGCTATTAAATATATAAAGAGACAAATTTAGTTATAAAAAAGAGTATTTTTTTGGGATTTCAGTATTCTGATTATAACTCAACCATTTTTTTTTACCGATTTGACAGACTTATGTGCTGACGTGTTTAAGAAGAAATCAACCATTTATATACACATATATATAAGGCGTATTCATAGGTCATATGGTAGCCCTAAAATTTAAGTTTTTATACAACTTTTGATATTTTTTGTACGAGAGATACCATGCCCACTTCTCCAATCCCGCCCACATTTTGTAGGATGGTGTGTATTGATAACCTTAATGTGTGTACCTACTTTGGATCTTGCCGTTCTCCAGATATACAGGAAAAAGTAATAAACAAGGGATTTTTGGAAAAAATTAGAGGTAGTCGTGGTTTTTGCTCATATCTCAGCCATTTTTGGACCGATCTGGCTAAATTTGAATTGAGAAATTATAATAAGAATACCTGACAGAAATATGCACCTTCGGTGAAGGGTATAAAAAGTCCCGTTACATATGTAGCGTATAATGCCTACTTAAATTACAAAAAATGTAATTTTAAAATAGTTCATATGAATAACCCCTGCAAATAATATTGGACCACCTGGTCTATGGATTGGTCCGACGTCATGCAAGCATGGACCATGTCATTGTTAAAAAGTTTTTGTTGTGAGACGACATGTCTTCGTTTTTTAACAACAATTTTTCTTTTTTAAACGAAGTTAAAACTTATCCTCTTGTGCATACAATGGACTAGTTTAAAGACTACTAGGACATCGTAATGTTAAATAGATCATGTTTTTTCCATACGTTTGGGTTACTTTTGGACTAGTCCTAGTCCCTTGTGGGCTACATTTTGCACGTGCGTTTGGACTAGTCCTATTATTTGCAGGGACAACAGTGTCTTGTTTTTGATATTATAGAGCGAATGTGTTACGCAGATTGTTCAGTCTAAATGAGATTGATTAATTGCATCTCGTAATATAAAAACTCTTTTAAATGGGAGAAGAAAGAGACAAAATTGAAGTCTATTTTGAACAAAAGTTATCCTTTAGAAAAATTGGAAGAAGTGCTCGTGTTCTCTTCAATTACATCAGAATTCCTATGGGAAAATCATGAAAGGAAGACCAGCAAGTATCTTATCGCCAACAGACAAGCATACCAAAAATTAAGGCGAAAACCGGAGTTTCATCTAGTATTTTGACCGTTCGGCGCTTGGTTGTGGATTCTCTGCATATCCAGAGAATGAAACTTAAAAAAACCTGTATTAAAACCCATTCACTAAGAAAAACGGTTGGATTTTGCTAAAGTTCACAATACGTGAAAAAAGGTAGTCTTTTCTGACGAAAAAAAATTTAACCTGGATGGTCCTGACGGGTATAACTTTTATTAGCATGACATGAGAAAAGAGGAAGTCGCATTGGTGGAATTATGGTATGGGGTACCATAGCATACTATGGCAGGATTAAACTACAATTTAAAACTACAAAACTGAACGCAGAACAATACAAAAACAGTCTGGAACAGGGTTTTCCGGAATGCAGTAACATGTTTGGACCTTTGCGTTGGATTTTCCAACAGAATAACGCTCCGATACACAATGCCAATGTCAAAGACTCGATAAGTGACCAAAATGTGACGCTGATGGACTGGCCACCTTACTCACCAGACTAAAACATAGTGGAAAACGTCTGGGGATGGCTTTCACGGAAGTTTATGAAGGAGATAAACAATGTGTAGATGTTCCATGGTTGATCAATGCAATCGAGACCGCTTGGGAGGAGATTTCCTAAGATTGCCTCTAGTAAGCGAAGCCGGTACTTGCTATACCATAGAGGAGAAAATCCTTGCGCCCGGCCGAAGTTCGGCTATGTCGGAACGCTTTAGCTTGCACAACCGGTATTTGTTATAACATAGAGGAGAAAATTCTTGCGCCCAAAAGTGTTTTCGTTACATATTTAATATATACACCCAGAGAAAAAACAACAAAACAATTTTTAAAGAACATTTTAACCATCTTATGTTTAATTTAACCAAATTATTGTCAACGACAACCATATTATAATTAAATTTAGTTTCTTTAAAAATTGTTTTGTTGGTTGTGGCCAAAAAAAACATGTTTTTTCTCTGCGTGTCTGTAGATCTTTTTTTGTATTTAACGTCTTTAGTAATTATGGACCTTACGACACACACTGGTTTAAGAGCAGCATTCATTAATTTTTTTCATGTCTGCTGATTTTTGTTTTAATTGAATGTTTGTTTTGATTGTATTTTTTGTTTTTATTGAATTTTTTTAAATAAAAGAAACAATAAAAAGTAAACATGGAATAACATATGTATGTACATTAGAGCGATTCAAGTTTTATGGAAGCAAAATTCGTGCTCGATGTACCCTCCTAAAAATGAACCTTGGACTTTTTCAAGATACCATTTTTAATATTTCGGCTCCAGCTTTGACCTCTCGTGAGCTGGACCATTTTGAAAAAGGGTATATTTTTGCATGTTTTGTTAATTTAGAATCTGTTTCCTCACCAACATATTCAAATTGGGTATCAATTGGGTTTTTTTAAGGCGCGTCCAACTGTATATACATCTAATTTTTAGGAGGGTGCATCGAGCACTTTTTTGGTGAGTCGCTCTAATGTACATATAATATAACTGGCATTGTTTTTGTGATTACCCAGTAAAAAAATTTTGGGTTTTTTGAAGCACTTAAGAGAAAAAGCGCATAATCGAGCGCTTCAATAAGATAACTCTTTTACAGCAGTAAATTATAAAGAATACAATATAGGAAAAAGCTGTAATTTTAGTGCTGACAAGGATAAGGGTTTAAAGCGAAAAAAATATAAAAATATATAATGGTTTACGAAAATTATTGAAACATTGCATTTAAGCAATTAAAAGCAAAACATCAATGAATATGTTAACATAGTTAGCCCTTAAAAAATCGATTTAGGAGTGCTTTGATTGCATGTTAAAAAGTGCTTATTGTCAGCAGAAAATAGTCCTCCAAACCGGGAACACTCCATACAAAAATCAGGCATCCCATCTGGAGGTTTGAAGCGATTTGAGGTATGAATTCATACATAAAACCAGCTCCTTTTGGAGCACATTTTTTACTGGGTATAGCTTATTAGTTTTTTTTTTAATTTCTTACTGTGATTATTAGTTGTATTTAAATGATTATAGCAAATTCATTTATTGTTTATGAAGTGACAAAAAGAAGAAAATTATTTAAATACGGACAATCATCTTCAGTTATCTTATTATGAAATTTTTGATTTTTTATTCGATTGTGATAGGAATATTGATATATTGGAATTGTTATGTTAATAAAGGAACACCGGTTATTTTTTGATAATTTTTTTTTTAATATTTACTTTTAATTATTTACTGAAATTTACATTGAATATGGGCGTCACTGTTGCTGCATTTTATTTATATTTTAATAAAATAAAAAAACACGACAATTTAAACCTGTGTAGCTGTTTTAAGCGATCTAAGAAAATATTGCATTTTATGTAGTTATTTTGTATGGGAGGTGGGCGGATTAGGTACATACATATATATTTTCAGGAGCCCATTCAACAATTATAATATTTATTTTTTGTGAAAATTGGGTTGATGCATTAAAAATCAAGGCAGTTATGCTACTCTTTCAATACAAGTTGTATGATTATGAGTGTTTAAAAATTCTATATGCATAAAAACAATGCCGAGGTCAAAATTTAATTTTCACTTTGTATTGGAGGTGGGCGCAAAAGTGGGCGGATCATTTTATTTTTCCATTTTTTTCTTGATTCAGACAAAAATGCCATTGTGTAAAGTTTCATTATCTTCTTATATTGCCGCTCGTTCTATGAACTTCAACCAGTGTGCGACATGTTTAAAAAAGACATAATGTCCATTTGCAAAGTGTCTTAATGCCCACGGACATTATGACATTTTCAAATGTGTCATAGTGTCCATGAACACTATGAAATTTTTTGGAGCGTCACAGTTTCCATGGACACTTTGTCACTGGACGTTATGACATGCCAACGAATAGTTTTTACATCAAATTTCACTAGGGATCTTTTGTTGCACAGTGCTATTTGCGTTGAAATCTTTAATGTGTTGCCATTTATTTCATACATCTATTTATAAGTAAAAAACTTATTACCATATCCAGGTTTACAAAACAAATAAACCCCCATTTTCCAAAATGACCAAAAAAGTACGTTTAATTTCATGCATGTCGAATTTTCTAGTGCTTGTTTTATTTTCGTACTTTACATTCCTCCGCGCTCTTCGATGGTTTGTTATAACTTCTTTCTATTTTAAAAACAGTTTAAATTGCTTTAATTTTTTTCATCTAGTAATAAAAGTTTAAAGACTTTTCCAAAGTACGTATGTATGTATTAAAAGAAAAGATGAGTTTTATTTTGTTTCCGTTCCACTCTTTCACTTCCAATCATTCTTAAGTGTAGTAAAACTTTTTCAACTCATTATGGCTTTTCTATTATCGCTAGCAACTTTACAAGAACTAAACAAATAAACAAACAATAAGAATGCCACCAATAACAACAATAAAATAAATACAAACAGCAACAACAAATAAAGAGGGAAATAAGTTTTCATACAATAAACACATATTAAAGTTAACAGAAGTGACGGAGCTTTAACAACTTTATGCCAAATAAGTCAAATTTTTTGTCTGAAACGGTCCGATATGTATTGTCCCAGCCAAAGTAAATTTCTGAACAAAAGGGTTTAAGCGGTATTTTATCTGTAAAGATTTTAACAGATCAATGCAAATGTTTGATTATTTTTAAAATCTTGTGTGTCGGGAAACTGATTCGAACAAATATTTGATTTAAGATTATTGATGTAACTAATTTAATTCAATTGAATTTTTTGAAAGCCAATTTATATTTTTATCTGTGCCAACATGGAAAAGTAGCTTAGCATATTGTAGTTTCAAGATGCCCTCAGTTTCGTTAAAGTTTTATTCGAGGTGTATATTGTCGAATTAGTAGCAACTTCAATAGAGGCGAAAAGTAAGTGTTAAAAAAAATATATGTTTTAAACCTTTTCTTCTTGTGATTACTCAATTTTGTCTTACATCGATAATGCTTTATTATACTATTTATAAAGTATAAAGATTTTAATTATTTAAGGAAAACAATTTCATATGCTAAAAATGGATTTTTATAACTGTTCAGCTAACGAACGGACAGCTCTAGCCGCAACGTGTGAAAAAGTCTAAATAATTTTAAAAATAATATTAAATTAAATATCTAAAAAAGAGAAAATAAAAAATTATTAAAAAATATAAGAATGTTAAGCTGAATCAATGTTAAAAAAAAGCCAGATTTAAAAACGACGTATTCAGTTACGCTAAAAAAAGATCTTTCTTGATAAGAATACCTTTTAAAATTTTCCTAATTAAACCATTTTATTCGAATAACAACAATAACGCTGTAATTGATAACTTACACGTCTCACTTCACAAACCTGCTCATGCCATTTAAAAAAAAACTTTATTACTTGTATTCTTTCTTTAAGGCTGAGTTAGACGGAAGTAACAGTAAAGTTGCAAATCAGCTACTTCATTTTGTTGTATGTAAAGCAATTAGAATGATTATAGTTAGCAGTAGGATGTTACGTCTCAAGCTGTAAGAAATTGATTGGTCTTTCTTTTTTACGGTAAGGTTAAGTAACTGTTACTCCCAGCTAGCTGAGCCTTTGGTCTCTATCACTTTACTTATTGAATTGGAAAACAAATTTTTTATATATTTAGAATACAGATGTTAAATATACGCGCAGATGCATTAGACACACTTTGTTTCTTAAGAAAGTAAAAAAAAATCGTGTTAAGAAATTACGTTTTACTTTTTGCAAAAACTTTTCAGCTTATACATATGTACATATGTAATTTGTATACTCTTGAAATATACACTGGAGAGCAATATTGGGTACATGGATACTTGTTAAGATTTCAAATTTATGCCACTAAAGAGAACATCAGCATAAGAAAACAAAAGGAAATTCAAGAGTATTTAAAGATAATATTTAGATAAATGAAATTTCCTTAAAAATTCCAACATTTTTAGTATTTTGTCTAAAACTCTTTTGCTTTAATAATGCTTTTGATGAGTCTTGGTATACTTTCAACCAGCGTTTAAAATAACTGCAGTCAAAGTAGAAAAACTGTAATTGTACACAAATTTTTTTTTTTTATTCGACAGTTTTTAGTTAGGTTTTAGTTTTAGGGTTTAAAAAACTGCAGTCGAAACTAAAAACTGTCGAACAAAAATTTGAGTACAACTTTTCGCTTTTTGCGTTGGTTTGACAGCGAATGTTTACGTTAAATGAATCAGAAGTAAAAGCAATATTTTTTTTTGGCCAATGACAAATGAAGAAGTGGAAGAAGTGGCAGTTTTTCTACTCCGACTCCAGTTTTTTTAACGCTGCTTAAAATAATGAAATTGGTTTTATATTGTGAATGATATATTTGGGTTCTTCACGTCTTCAATTCGGGTTTTTACCAACAACGATTTGTGGATTTTTGCAAAAAATGTATGAAGTACTGATTACTCGTTACCAGCGAATGAGATAAGCTTAATTTAAGGTAACTTTAAAGTTTTTGTAGGAAGCGTACGACGACAATTAACCTACACATCGTGCGCAATATACACATACATATACACATTTTTACTGCCAACATCACAATGTTGAAAAACGTTTATTGCAAAAATAAATAGTAGAGTGTAAATGGAAAGTAAAACGGAAGTGATTTTAAGGTGCATGTAAAAATATGGGAAAACCTGGGAATTGTGGGAGGTGATTTTTTTAACTTCTTACATTAAACCAAATATTTTTGCTTTATAATCCGCAATAAAAAATGTTTTTAAATGATTTCATAATGAACAAAATTTAATATCGTTCGTGACATACCGTACGTGCCAGATTTTTCTCTTGTAGTATTTATATGAAATAAAATATATGTTTTCTAGACATACATATGTATACAACAAATTAAACCACTAAAGTAAGTTAGTATAGTCAGTCAAGCCCGACTATATCGAGCCCTAAAGCCTGGTACTCTGTTCAACATTTCACGTGAAATGCTGTCAAAACCCATATGAATTTTGTTGATTTTGTGAAAAAGTTGCGAAATGTTTCTGGCAATATTTTTTTACAACTGCGAAATAATGTAAGCTGCACTTATTTTGCGTGGAATTTTAAGCAAAAGCGAAAAAGTATGAACTGATTATTATTTAAAAAATTAAAATAACACAACCGGCAACTGTTTTTTTTATCCATATTTACTTTATTTTTATTAGTAAAATACATTTTGGGGTTTGTTTACATACGCATACATAACATAGGATCCATGGGAGACGGTGTGACATGGTAGCACAACGGGAACTAATTAATGGGCCCACGTGAGCTGTGCTTGATCACGGCTGCCAATAGAACCTAACCTTACCTTACATACGCAAAGCAATGTCGCATACTTTGCAGGGATAACAACGTCAAATTGTACACACTCGCAGAATAGGTAACATTTATACATGTCAAAATATTCTTGTGAAATAATCAATGTTGCTCAACATTTTTCACAAATTTGAACAGAGTACTGGGCTCAACCGCGAAAATAACGTAAGCGATCATCATTTTAATTTATGAAATAAAGTAAAAAAACTCCCTCCTGTAAAATTTGGTTTTTGGCGCTTAAGTTATTTTTGCGGTAGTTATGAGATAAGAGGCTAAATCATTATCATGGGCATAAACAAGGTGTGCCCCGGTAGGCTAGCTGGTAGCGAGCTAGTCTATCAGCGCCGGGGTTGCGGGTTCGATTCCCGCCAGAGACTCTGGTTTCTGTCCTGCAGACAAGCGAAGAGCTTCGCGGGAATAGCTTAGGAAATTAAAAAAAAAAAAAAAAAAAAAAAAAAGTACAGTGCGTACAAAAACCAAATTTTATCAATACAAATATTTTTTAACACATTATATTTGTATTCCAATCATAAGTATAGTTTTTCCCCACTTTGTAAAAAGTAACAGATAATAAGTATTCCCACTCTAATCATAAGAATAGCTAAAGTATAAAAAATCATGTAAATACTTTTGTTCAGTAGTTCATAAGTAACCTCAATTAAATAAACTATATAAAAAATTTTAGTAATATTCAAGATACTCGGTGTATCTTGAGTTTTTGAATTTTGTAACACTCCAAAAAAAGGAACTTAACTCGGCTAGGGCTCGATTTGATTCCCTAGACCACAGTATTGGAAAAAAAGTTTTCGAACAAAATTATGGTATCAGGTTAAAATTCATTTAAAAAATCTATGCGCCGAATATTATTTAGACATCTTCCTTTATATGAGATTCGTTTACTTAAAGTGGCCTTAGGAAGGTTGTTCATATGTGAACCATAGGTCATAGGTTATTTTGGATCCAGCACAATATTTTGTTATGACATAGTAGATATCGGAAAAGTATTTGAGAACAATTTGTATGCAAATACCAAAATTTATAGGGAAGTTGCGGCATTACTTTAGAATAAGTAATTTTTCGTTTGGACGAGAATCATGCAAAATTTTCTTGGTTCAAGCAACATTTAGTTAATTATTCTTTCCGTGCTTGGTCTAATATGAATTGATTCCAATAAAATTTAAAAAGATTATTAAGATTGCAAGAAAATAAGTTTGGAACAAATTCAACCTAAATACCAACATAATAAGATGATACATATAGTGAAATTTATATTACTTACAATATCGTACGTGACAAGCTTTTACAATTTTTATTATACCCGTCAGTTTGAAATCAAAATTAACTAAATATCTTTGCGAAACAAGAAATTTCAAGTTAAATGACATCTATTTTTTAGTGCATATTATTGCATATTTTGCATATGTTGCTGACATTGCATATTTTTGATGCTTATTTTAAAAAACAAAACTTGTTTTATTTCTCATGGGAAACAAATATTTTGCAAATCATCTCGCATATTAAGAGAAGTGTCCCGATTTTTTTCTTAGTTATTGTGGTGGATGCAAGGATTCAACGATGGTGATGCGGTATCAATAAAAACAAAATAAAAAACAAATTTACCAATTATAAAAGCTCAGATAATGTATGGTTCTTCAAACTATGCATTTATGTATCTCTGAGAGTTTTGTTAAATTTGAGAAATCTAATCCATTGAGATTAATTGATAATGCAAATTCGTATCAAGCTTGATAAAGTTTTTAGAAAAAAAAAGGATTTAAAATAATAAAACAAACTTCTGGCATACTTTATTTAGTTTTTTCCAAAACATCAACAACAAAATGTAACTAAACTTTTATGTAAAAATTGAGTTTACTTCCACTTCAGCACCAATTTGTTTAAAATTATACATAACGTTTATAATAATTTTATTTTGTTTTGAATTCATTCATAATGTGGGTAGTTGCGAAAAAAATTTTGTTTTGCTTTATTGTGAAAACCAAGTGAAAATGTTGCTGCTATTGTGAACGAAGCTTTATTGCACTTAATACATTTTATGTGTAGTTTCAAATATCTATTTAACAAGTGCAGTGTTACCATTTTAGCATATTTTCTGCTAGATTTATAACATTGAGTTGTGGAATTGCATATTTTTTTTTTTTGAAAAAATGTTCTTACTACTTTTTGCCATATTTCCTTGTACAAAAGCAGATTTCTTAAGCATATGGGGGCTTTCATGGCAAGTGACCCAATTTTGAAATCGATGTCTGATTTGGATAAAAAAAAACAAAAAATATAAAAAAAAATGTTAAAAAATATTGATCAAATACTTGGGACATATTTCGCTAACAACAATAGGTAATAAGTTACATGGATGAGAAAGAACACCTGTTTGGCCGAAATGTCAAATTTTGAACCCCCTCTCACTCAGAAACTTTTTGACTGATCTTGTTGAAATTTGTGTCTTCACTACTATCCAAAAGGACTAACCTTGGTGCAAATTTCATCCAAATCGGAAGACATCGATTTCAAAATTGGGTCACTTGACATGAAATCCCCCATATTTTTACTTTTTAAAAAGCAGAATTTTTGAGCATATTTTTTAAAAAAATAAAAGCTACTATAAAATAAATATTAAAATTCGTTTTTATTAAGCAGATTTTTAACATATTTTATTTTTAAAAATCAAGCAGGTTTTTATCATATTTTCTTCATTTAATGATTTAGCAGATTTTGTTTTAAATTTTGGCATATTCTCATCAAACGGCTGTGGCAAAACTGAACAAGTGCCTTAATTTACATGATTGTTTTACTTAATATTTTTGTGTGTTGCTTTATTTTAATTACCACTTTTATGTTTATTGTACTTTATTTTCGCTTATGAGACTGAAGTTTTACGTATTTTATGCTATTTTTTTTGTTTTAAATTTTTATTATTATTAATAAATGTGTTTAAAAATTTTAGGAGCGTATTTGTTAAATTTTTAGCGCATATTTTTAGTGCATGTTTTAAACACATAAATCGTAATTTTAACTTCATACAAATCCGGGCCCTGTTTATTACAATAGCATCATTTGTTTAAGGCAGTAAACTCATCATATCGCTATATTTCTCTTTTGTTTTCCGTGTTGAAGTTTTATACAGTTGCAACAAAGTTATTTATTGAGGTTTTTAGGTCTTAATTAATTCCATACTAGTTTTGTAAAAAAATGTGCTGTTCATTTCTTTTAAACCTCATTCAGCATTATTTCAGCCACTTTTTAATTTCGACGTCAGTATTTATTTTCCTTTGATATTGCCTTTTCCAAAGATTTGGTTGAACAAAATCCTATCAAACCGTAAAGCTATCGTCACACTTATTTCATGCACCGCGTTTGAAATTTTCAAAGGCAATATGAATTTCTGTAGAAAGCAACCAAAAAAATTTTGTGACAAAATTACAAAATATTTATGACTTTGTTTTTGCTTTCAATGTTATTAATTAGGGCCTAAATTTTTACATTTGGTCTAAAAGAGCACAACTATGGTCATATAGTCATATGCATAAAAAATTTGCTATTCCCGCATAAAAATATTGCTTAAAAGCTGTAATAGTTGAACGATTTTTATAAAATTTGGTATGTCTATAGTTCCTGACATGGTAAGCATACAACAGTTATTTTTTCTATAGTTTATTAACCCTTTCAAAGTTTAGTGGGGTCAAAATTAGGAACTATATTTTCTTATTTGGCCTTACGCTGAATATTGCTTTCCGCTTGATTGTAATTCGTTCAAGTATTATACATAACTGTTTTGTAATTTTTTCCGCTTTGAATTATGTTATTAACCCTTAAAATGAGTTTCAATTGAAAAGCAAACATTGTATTGCCTTCGAGTCAAACTGTAAGTGCAGTTAGTTTTGTTAACATAATTGTATAAAGCATTAACGGCAACTTAATTCCCATTTGCTAGAAATTACATCGCAAATGGTTAAAAAGTTCCTTCACGCAGAGAAAAAACATGTTCTAAGAGCAACATATTATGATCAGATTCATGTTTGTAGTCAAAATATATTGTTATAATTTAATTAAGGCCAAAAGGGTAGAGGTAAATCCTTTTAGACTTATAATTTCTCAGGAGAAGAGAAATTGTAAGTGTGGGAATTAGTATGGGAAACACAAAAGCAAAAGAGTAAATAAATGAAAATAAAAGCAAGAGACGCTTTTCGGTTTCGGATTTTAGGCATTAAAAACCTCGGTTTCGTGTTCGGTTTTAACCGAAATCCCTAGTTGTAATACTATTAACAAACTAAACATGAACGAGAAAGTGTTGTTCTTACTCAACCTATCAAATACTTAATTTATACAGAAGCTGTAGTAAAGTTGACTAAGACAGTTCGGCCGTTTTGGCCTTTCTGAACATGTTTCATAAAAAAGTGCATTTCGTCAGCTTAATATGCAAACCTCCCTTTCAGCCCATTTAACAGAAGAGACAAAAAATTTCATATTTGCAGCTTGGGAGGAAACCCAAAAATATAGTTCGACGAGGCTCTCTAACACACGGCATCAAAATCTCAATTTACTCAAAATGTGAATTTAGCAGGTCTGCATATTTAGCCGACGATTTAGCAAATGCTGAACAGTGAATCTTTTTCTAATATGAGAATTTTTCAAAATTCATAATTCATGTCCAGAGTGGTAATAACTTATTGTGTGAGGCAACTTATTTGTTGTTTTTTTTAATAGTAAATGTATTTTGTGGAAAAGGATTTTGAGAACATAAGTATGTATTTGAAATACAAAATAATTGAGTGACTATTTGAAATACAAAACACATTTTAGCAATGAATTTAAAATACGCATTTGAATTCAAAATACAAGTATTTGAATTACTGCCCAACACTGCACATAAAAAACATAACCTCACAAGTAAAGCCTTTGAAGAAAGAAAAAATTGCTCTGCAATCTTCAAAGATGTTTCTCAAGCTTTTGGTAAGGGGAGGTGGCATGAAGGCTAATTACATAAAAAGAAGCGAAATTTATCCGTTAGCACACACAAGTTTTTCGAAAGTTACTTAGTCGGTAGAAAATTTAATATAAAAGAAGGAGATTTTCAAATTCTCCTCCTCCAATTGACCCTGGAGTCCCGCCAGGAAGCATCTTTGGCCCTCTTAATATAACTTCGGACACGCCAACAAAAAATTACACTCAAACTTCAAAGTTTGCTGATGATGTAGCTTTGCTAATGTACACGAAAGTAGTCATAAAGCATCTTGTTTTTGGTTTTGCTAACAGGGACAATGATCTACATTAAATTTTGCGATCAGAGGTTGTCAGCATTAGAAATTAGAAAAATGAAAAATAAAGTTCATAATTTTATCCCCACTAAATGTTGAAAGGGTTAATAAAATACAGGAAAATACTACTGTTGTATGTTTTTCATGTCAGTAACAATTTTATAAAAAAAAATATTTTTTTACATCTGACCTTTGCCCTTGAAGTGGCACGTGATAACGTTGCCCGATGCCCACATGGTATCTTTTCGTAAACAAATGTAAAAATGTTGAACTGTCATCCTAATGACGAGACAGCCGTGGATTTAGAACCAACAATTTTTTTTGCTGATGTGAACAAACGCAAAATACCCTCTCCACATATTTACGTTGATGTGGGTATAAAAAATTTGTAAAACAAAAAAAAAACAAACTTTAACCTTTACGCCATATGCAGCAGATACGCATCTGTACACACGTTTGTGTGAATTATCCCAGCTAGCATTTGGCTGATTATTTTTTGTAAAAATCACCCAACTGGTTCTTTTCAGATCAGTTTGATTATTAAAAAATTATTTATCACTTGAGTGATTGAAAAATGAGCTCATATACGTGTATTTTGCTCTTGAAGCTGATTCTTAAATGATTAGATTATGATACGAAATGCTAGCTGGGATATAGTATTTAGCATTTGTGTATGTAGGCATACGCAAAGGAATTTATTTAACAGCCTGTTTTTGATTTTTATTGTTTTATATTATTTCACTTCACTAACACCATTGTAAAGTAATTTCGCTTGAGCAAATTGCTCTTTATTGTTCTATTTGTGGCTGTTTTATTATGATAAATGATGGCATAAATTAAAGACCCAATTTTCTTCATCATTGTCATTATCTCATTAACATAACTGAATATGGAAATAAAACAAAGCAGAAAGGTATTTCGAAAATGTCGGTGACGTATGATTAACATCATTGGCGTTATATTTACGTTGACCATCCGTTCTGTATTATACAGAACAGTAGCGGTAAAAAACCTTGTACTGTTTTTAATAGAATTGCTAAATAAAACCATTCCCAATTTAAATGAATTTTCTCGTAACTGGAAACATGTAAAACTATTGTTTTTTTATCGAAATTTTTAAAAATAGAAAAGTTTTCAGACCCTTACTTTATTTTATTTGTTCTGAGGAGCTCTGCAAGTTCAAGCACACTATTTTTCGCATTAACGAAATAAAAAGGTTTGTTAATATTTTCAAAAATATCTCGTTTTTAGGTTGTTTATATTCTTTTATGACAAACTTTTAAAAAAATTATTTCTAGTGGGACGATTTTCAAAGTACAAAATATACAAAAATCTGTTTTAGTTAAGCGTTTTATTAAAAAACAAAAAATAAATAAAATATAAAAACTTTCTAAACTTCGATACGAATTTGAACTCTTTTTTTTTTGTTTTTTAAATTTATTAACTTTTTAAAACACCAAAAACTTAAGAGGTAACAAATAAATAGCTTTTTTCTTCAAAGATAATCAGTCAAATAATATAAAAGCAAAAAATATTTAGTTATTAGTGTTATTTTACGCATACAGACACAAAGTTCAATTTTATGTTCACAACAGATGCTTTTCTGGCATATCTTACATGTACTTCTCATCGTTCTGAGTTTGCTATAGGGACAGAGGTGGCAAATTCTACGTTCTTTTAGTCCTTTGAAAACATTTTCGACGGATTCTTGCTGATTAGGTATTTTTTTTTAATTTTTTCCTTAATTAAGACCTGAAAGGGTGGTGTCTCGAATTTGCCTCTTAAATAGCAAGTCACTAAAGATTAATGAAGATTTTTCAGATACACTCGTCGGTTTTTGGGTTTTCGATCATTATGGAACATATTGCTAGCATATGTAGATGTAGCTGTTGACATACATACATATGTTAGTAATAGAAACTGGGAATTATTTCCTTTCATAGGTTAATTTACTATATTCAACATTTTTTTTATTTTTTCGAATTTATTCTATGAGCTAAATTTCAGTTATGTATTTTATAAAGCTTTTTTTGTAATAGTCATATTCCTTCAATTTTTCAGAAATGACTTAATACACTATCAGACTATTATATTGTATTTTCTTGTTACGTTTTACCTTAGCTTTCCGTTGGAAAGCAATGTTGTATAGTTAAAAGTAAACGAGCTTCGTCTATTCGACGAGCAGTAACCATTTAGGGTTAACAGTAATCGTAGTTATAAAACGGGATAAAGAGGAAGAATAAACTCGTGGTTGCCCCATCACGGTAAAACCATACAAAAATAAATTTATTCATACAACATTTACTGCCAGTTTGGGAATTTATATTGAAAACAAAAGCAAATTTAAGTTTTTTTATTGTTTATTTATAAACAGGCACTTAATGCTGCTATTTATTTTTACATTATTGACTTTATAGTTTGTATTTCATGCAAATGGATTAATTCTCATATTATAAAAGCTGGCCACTTTAATGCGCCTTAAAAAAAACTTTTCTGTATTTTGCGTACACACACTTGCGGCATCACCTCGATTTAAAAATTAATTTAATTCCAAGTGGAGTGTAAAAAAGAAATTACTTTAAAGGTTTATTACGAATTTTATTAGCTAAATTATTTTTGTATTTTTTCCCCCCAATTCCTTACTTTTTTCCTGTATTGACGTTTGATTAAAATCATCGTTTTAATTAAATCAATTGCCCAAAAATAACATTGTAAAATAATCCTCCACAATCTTGCTCCGATAACACTTTAAGTTCTTCTCTACTTATTTTCCACACGACTATACACATTTAAGCATAGCAAAGCATTTAATGTTCATCAGTTATTAGATTAAAAATTCCATCGAATGTTTCTTAACAAACCGTGTTCAATTTAATTACAAAAATGGTGGAAGACGGCTGGTAAAGCAGAACTTTTTCAAGAACACGAAGCTTATGATGTTTTATCATGATTAAAAACTTTTTTTATGGCAGTGACAAGTATTTTAATGCAGAGTTGATGAGCAACCGCACACAAAATGTGAAAATTTTAATTGGAATTCACCAATAAAGTGTAATTTTTCGCCTCAAGTCCCTAAGTTGATTAATAGTAAGCGGCTAAATAAAAAAGTACATTGTTTTTAAAATATTTCAATGACTGGGTATTTATAAATTAAATTTTGGTGGAACGAACCAGTCCCAGCACAAAATTTGTTTTTGTTGATCACTCTTCAACAACAACATTACGTTTCTAAACAGTACACCAGCATAGGTAGGGTTTGTGGGGTGGGGGCAGGGGGCAGGGGGAGGGGTTTGTTATAATGTGTGTGACACAAATAAATATGGGTTCTAGATCCACATTTTAGTTTTTTATGTTTACTTTCTGAAGCAATCTTACGATGTCAGTTCGTGCGACTGGCTGGCTGACTGACTGTCTCTGTAATTCTTTAGAGATATTTTTATCACTATTGTCATTGAGACGAAGCCTATTGAGACTGGTGAAAATCGTTCCACAATTTCTTATAACCTCCATACAAGCTTCTTATTGAAATAGAGTCTACGTGTCCTTGAACCATTTATTTATGTTGGTGCTTCGATTATATTATAACCTTTATCACCTCACCAAGTATTATTGGAGTGGATCCGTTCAAATACCACTCTCAAAAATAGCTTCCAATGCCATAACTGTCGTATAATGAAAATAACTTTTATAATAGCTACAGGGTAGCCAAATTTTAAGTTTTGGTGGAATTGCTTATTACTTTTTTATTGTAATTTTTTTTCTTTTCTTTTCAGTATTTTGTAAAGAAGACTTGGGGAGTTTAAAATGGAGCAGTACTCAATTGAACAACGTGCCCAAATTATTGAGCTTTATTTTTCAAATCAACGATCCATTGTTTTGACGAATTATTTCGCGTACAAGTGATTTTAATTGGCCTCCCCGTTCACCGGATTTAACCGCCTTTCTTTTGGGTTATTTGAACGGAAAAGTCTACATTAATGAGCCTTAAACCATCCAGCAATTAAAAAGCAATATACGTGACGAAATAAACAACATTACACCTGAAGTTTTGCGAAAGGTTAGGGAACATGTGTTGGAAAGAACACGAATTTGCGAAGCAGAAAATGGCCACCACTGGCGAGATGTTATTTTTTATAACTAAACTAAAAATATGCCCCATTTGTATACTGTATTAAAAAAAATATATTAATAATTATTTCTAAAATAAAAAGTTATAACGAATTCAAACCCTTTCGTTAATTTTGGGCCACTCTGTATTTGAATTCATGTATTAGAAAAAAATGTAATAGAAAATCTTTGCAAAAAATAGCTCTTTTATGTGTATAACCCGCATAATATGAATTGGATATGCTGCGTCTATAATTTCCTGTGGGTCCCAAAAATAGTGCACTTTCGAAATTCGGTCGGGCTTGATCGACTATACTTTTCGACTTGTTTGTATGTAAATTTATGTTAAGAAATTAGTCTTTCAACATGATTGACAGAATAACAACAAAACATGCATCCATTTTTAAAATATGTGGTAATTAACAACCAGTTAATTTAAAAAACAAAAATTATTTTTGGCAAAAATCCTTTATAAAACATACGCAAGAAATGATTTAAAACTATGTTAATTATAAGAAGCATCAGCAAATTAGTTCATAAACAAGATCTCTTAAACCAGAAATAAATTTTCTTGACCTGCTATTTTGTAACTTTAGCACTTTAGTGGTTGCCATTAAATCTCTGAATTAAGAAAGAAGTATTAATTCTTTTCTTTTTTTGTCATCCAGTAATTGATAAAAGGAAATCCAAATCTGTTTACATTCTGTATTTTCAAGATTTAACTTTGTTTGGTTTTCTTTTTATGTACATTAGGGTGGGTCAATTTTTTTTTGTAAATAGGCGTATAGCAAAAACGTAATCTACAACAAAATCTTAGAAAACTTGACTGAGAAATTATTGGGCTAAAATCAAAACCTACATAGCTCCCGCCGAGAGACATAAAATAGTTTTTACAATTTTTAACATCTGGCTTACTTCTTGCAAAGTCATCTTTTTCTTATCAACCACTTTTAAAATTCGTTCCCTCATCTTGGAAATTGACGATGTAGATCTCAGTTAGGTTTCAAATAAAAGGTTAATGCTATAAGTAAACGCATATGAGACAGCAAGCTACATACCTACTTCAATACGTCAAAAATAGAATACATGTGTGTATATGGAATGGATTATTTCACGACGACACGGCTACATGGCTGCAGCGTGTTGTCTGTGCTTATTTTGTCGTTGTAGTCAGATTAAACTAATTTCTAATCCAAATTTTTAATATTTTAATCAGGCTTAAGTTCATCAAATTTAATTTTCATAAATTATTTTTATGAAGAAAGGAATTTTACAACATGAAAATTAATTAAAATTGTTATTGATAATCATTCTTTCTTGACTGACCTGAGATTCGAACCCAGGCGGTTGGTTACCATGACATGTTTCGATCGCAACCACTCGATCTCCTCAGATGGATTTGCCGTCTTACACTCGCAGCCATCGACGACTGCTGACGTCAATAGTCAAACATCAATCCTTATGTCAAGAATTCTTCTTGAAGTCCAAAGTACATTTTTTTTTTGTTTTTTCATTTTGTCTTTCTTTTTCTTGTTGACCTTTAACAGCACAACTTGAAGGACAAATGTACACATAGAGCTCGTGCCTAATTTCTATTTTTGTCGACTACAAAACAGAAAAAGTGTTGCTAATATTAAAAAATATATAAGGAATAAGTGCTTAAAAATATTTTTTTTGTTTAACAGAAAAGAATACGATTGAAATTAAAAACAAATTATGTAAGTTTTAAGTATCCTTGAAAGAAGTTATATAGGAAGATTTTTTCGCGCTTACGCTTTCCTAGTTTAGGAGTTATAGGACGTAAAATTTGTAAAATGCTTTATCTATAACTCTTCAGCTTTAAAATTAACCTATAAAATATGGGAATCATTGGAAAATGATTCAAAGTGTTCTTCACATAGCGTTTAAAGCGTACCGATTAACACATTTAGAACCAATTTAATATCTATATTCGTACTCCGTGGCTGATTTTTTTACAAAATTAGCTTTACCTTGATATTATGTCGATATAACAATTATTATTTAACCCTTAGATATTTGCTTAATAAAGTTTTTCTGTATTGCGGGGTTTCGGCCTTGCGGAACACTTATTAATTATGTACATATGTACTACAATAATTAAATATGTAACAAGTACATAAATTATTACCACATATATATTTTTACTCAAACTTATAAATAAATTCAGTAATTTTCCAAGATATAATTCTTTAAACCTTAATAAATTCAAAATTTTACATTATGGAGTTACTAATAAAATTTTTGATTAAATATATTGACAAAATTTAAAGTTTTGTTGAAAAATATATCAAGAAATATTAATATTTGAAATTGGTTCTTAACGGGCTAATAAATCGGAATTTTTAATCCATTATGTGAAAAATATTTCGAAGTAGTTTCTTATAATACCAATACTTTTTAGATCCAGTTTTTAAAGTTATTGATAAGGGGAACGTTCGCAAATACAGTTGTTTAAAGTTTAATGTTCGTAAAGGCATCACTTGTAAGAAACTTGGCATCACTCTCATATGTCAAAAGTTTTTTATGCAGTCATCTCGCAGCTCTGCAGCAAATTTAAACAAATATTTGGTGCGATCCCGTACTTTTTGGGTAAAGTTCGGTAAAATGAGAGTAAACAAAAATTTATCTCACTAATAGACAAAAATGTACAAATTTCTAGCCCAGAACAAAACGATACTATGAAAACGTTCAAATAAATACATAAATGACACATTGGGGGGTGCTTTAAGACCATGGGAGATAAGGCCATGATGGCTTTATTGCTCAATTGAATGGGAGATAAAGCCATAATGACTTTATTGCCCAATCATTGAGAGGTAAGGTCATATTTAAAATTTTGCGAAATGAGATATAGCCATATATTTTTTTCGCAAATGAGAGATAAAGCCATATTTTTGCAAAGCCAGATTCCAATACTTTAGTGTTTATTGTTTCCGGGAAAATACATTTTTTATTCTTGTGACGCACGCAGGAAAACTTTATTCAGCGAAGCCACCTGCCGCGTCCTACTGGAGGAGAAAACCTGTTGTCACTTTTTGTTTCAATATTTTCAATGCAATTTGTCATCGTTATTGTTGATAACATTTTTATTATTATTTTATGTTCGCCTATTAAACTTTTGAGATTTAGCTCGTGTTCAAAAATTCAAACTTTGCACAGCTGTTGTGCAGTAAAAAAGTATCAGTATTACAACTGCAACTGGCAACCACGCATCAGCACCAACATTTTGCATCACTGCAGCAGTGATGCATAGCTTTTATATATTTACGTACGTAGGTACCCATTGTGTACTGAAACTTTTACGACGTGCGATGACGAAACAAAATTGTTATTTTAAAAGCAGTATATATTTTTTTATTTAATCTACTGTTAAAATTATATTGTTTATTAGTTAAAAAAAAAACAAAATTCAAATATTTTAAATGATTTTTAATAAATTCATTTGTTTTTACGCTATAAAATTCGTTCACTTTTACTTTCACAAATTTAATTTACAAATTTATCAAAAGAAAATTAGTTGCTTAAGGCTCAAGTTAAAAGATGTAAGTGATTGAAAAAAGTAAAATCATATAAGATGACAGTGGTCAAAAACTCTCCACTTGAAAGTTGCCAGAGATGGACACACGTTACATGTTCAATGTTCCATATTTATCTGCAACGCGAACAACCATGTTATGGTTGCCTCTACGCCTGTCACGTTTTTTTCTGACCCGAACAAATTGACCCACCCTATTGTACATACATACTATATCTTCAAGTTTGTGCGTGATTTAAGTGCGAGTGAATGTTGTACACAATTGCTATTATTAATGGTATACTTACTTGACATAACTACATACATACATATAGATCATTAGCTGCAACATCGTCATAACTGAAAAATATTAGTTTTACACAAAACGACTTTTATGTCTTAAATTTAAACACAACATAATGGAAAAAGAAAATTTTATTCTTCTCTCAAGTGTTGAGTTTGCATTACCTTCATAAGAATAATTTACTATGCATTAGTGATATTTACCCGAAATTTGCGATTTTTTACTTAGGACGTTGTTGCAGTAAATGAGTGATATGTACATATCGCAAACTAACTCATAAGCAGGCACTACTCAAAATGTATCAAAATCGTTTGTTTTTCCATTAACCAGTTTACGAATCAAATCGATAGCGACCACAAAAAATGTGCTTGCGTTACTGTCTTCTTTTCTTTAACATTTGTGAAACTCAAATTGATAAAAAAAAAAAATTGCAACCATGTTTTTGAAGCCAGTTTTCTTCCTCTCCTAAGCATTTTTGAGTATTGAGTTGTGCCTGTTTATGACTTATAAAAAATATATTGACTTTTAGATTATTTTTACTTTTCTTTATTTAATCTTTTGTAATCATTTCTGGAGACTTATTGACAACTTAAACTCTTTATTTTTTATATATTTTAATTACAATTCTAATAACACATTAATATAGAAATATTAAAAGGTTCGTACCAAAGAATAACGTTCATAGAAAAATAAAGGATACGTTGTAGATAATTTATTTTGCAATGTATGCTGATATAAAGATAGATGTTAGCTAAAAGTATTATATTCTTCTTAATAACTTAATTATCTTAATTATTTATATACAACATTTTAGAGCACACGTATAATTGTTTTTTTTTCTTTTAAAGCTTTCCTAATTTAATTCTAGGTTTTGGTGTATTAGAAGTACCTGTATGTATGTATGGATGTATGTATGTATATTCATATAACTATAATTATTTCTTAAAATCCATAAAACAATAAAAAATAAACGATTGATTGCCAAAGTTCATATAAATAAAAAGAGTACAATAAAATAGAAAAGAGTAGAGTGCGCTTGAAAAAAATAAAAAAAAACCAATTAAGAATGCTAAATACGGCTATGCCGATCCTTTGATACCCTCCACATTGAATTTAAATTTTTTATAAATGGCCTTCGTATTGGTTTTGTGATAAGTTATGATCCTTTATTAATAAAACCTGATTTGGGCTTCAGGTGTATTAAGGAAATTGTCGAGAGAAGGCTTTATAAAGGACATATTCCAAATTATGGACCGTTAATCAAAAAATCGGTAGTGTAATTTCCAGTCTCAGTCGTACTAATGGCCAATTTCACCAATTCTTCTTAAATATCAATTAATATTTAAATATAGTGCTGCATATAATTTTAATTTTTTTTGACATGAAAAACGAATCTTAAACATAAATTGATATATCGCACCCGTTCAACAATACTGTATTAACTCAAAATTTAAAAATTTTCAGTAGAAGCAAAACAATTTTCAATTTAACATTACAGGCATATGAAAAAGAATTTTTAAAGCATCCGTTTCATTACAAAAAAGTGGACGAAATTGCACAATATTTTTACAGTGGGTAGATATGAATATTACGTATCCATTTTTTCCAAAAAGTGAAAAAATAAAAATTTTGAGTTAATACAGTATTGTTGAACGAGTGCGATATGTATATTAGGGGCATAACCAAATTTTGGCCATAGCACTACGCGATAGCGAATATTGTGTTATTTACGAAAACAATTTGTTTGGGTCGTTTGAAAATAAAAACCTCACCCACAAAAGCGATTTTCAAAATCACTAAAGAAAAAAAATTTTAATATTTTATTAATAAATGAGAAAAATTTAAAAAGTTTCTTTTTTATTAAAGGACATGAATTTTAAATTAAATGTGCGTGTTATTTTGCTAAAGTTTTTGGCTAAAATAAGTACAAATAAAAATAAAAAAAAAATAATTTTCCTTTTTTGACCTTTTTTGAAAACCGCGAAAAATTAATATCATTTTTTTTTAATAGTTTTCAATGAACTTGTGGCTATGGGTAAAGATCTCAGACTATTGTCCGAACTTATGGAGTCCGCATTGGTGTTGCTTCGATTTCACCATCTACATTTAATTTTAATTAAAATTGTGAGACAAAGCAGGTTGTCATTAAAGATTTATGTTATTTTAAGCTTTAACATTTTATATATGGGGGTTTCATGTCAAGTGACCCAATTTTGAAATCGATGTCTTCCGATTTGGATGCACCAAGGTTAGTCCTATTGGATAGTAGTTTAGACACAAATTTTCAACAAGATCGGTCTAAAAGTTTCTGAGTTAGTGGTGGTCAAAATTTGACATTTTGGCCATACAGGTGTTCTTTCTTATCCATGTAACTTATTACCTATTGGTGTTAGCAAAATTTGTCCCAAGTAGCTTCGATAGCTATTTGATCCATCTTTTGAAAAAATTTTTTTTTGTTTTTTTTTATTTTTTTTTTAAATTTAAAACTTTTTTTTATTTTTTTTAGCGGGAATGTTTTTTTTTTTTTTTTATTCAAAAGAAAGCTAATGTATTTTCCTTTAAGATCGTTTTGGTCCCTTTTTGGGATGCGAGCGGCTTATGTATAAAAAAAATAATTTCTAACTCATCCAAATCGGAAGACATCGATTTCAAAATTCAGTCACTTGACATGAAATCCCCCATATGCATAAGCAAAAATTTAAGGGAAAAGGCAATTATTTACGTTTTTGGCGATGTGTGTAATATATAGAAATCTGGATCAATGTTTTGGTATACCGATCCATTTAGAATCACTTTTAAAGTGATCTAACGATAACCATCCGTTCGTCTGGCTAGTGGCCTGTCCATGTTAATTTTTGCGCAAAGTACAATTGTAATCTTGTAGATAATTAGATCAAATTTAGTAAATACACTTTAATTGTACTGAGGACAAATTCTATGTCATGACTATGAATATGAATGAATAGGAAACGGTCTATACTTTCACATATTCCCCATAAAAACTTTTTCCAAAATAGACTCTTTGTGTCCATAAACAATCTCAATACGTTTGTTTTAAGATTAAAATCGCCCAAAAAATGTTTTATTGCAAACTAAATTCTTTTAGAATAATTTCACATCTATAAATAGCTTTAACTTGCTTTGAAATGTTTTCATTTATAAACAATTTAGCGTCCGTCCCTAAAATCTCTGAAAGACAAAACATCTCTTATGGATGTTGATATGAAGATAATATTCGGCACAAATAACTCTCATATGAATTTTGTGAGCCGATGACTGTCCATCGTTTCCAAATAGAGTTAATTCTCGAAAATTTGTCTGTTAATACTATGGTGTTTGGGCTTTACGGATAATAATTTTTGAAACTGGGAATTATTTCCTTCCGAAGGTTACTTTATATTATATTCAACATTTTTTATTTTTCGAATTTATTCTATTAGCTAAATTTCAGTTATGTATTTTATAAAGCTTTTTTGTAATAGTCATATTCAAAATTTAGCTCATAGAATAAATTCGAAAAATAAAAAATGTTGAAGATAATAATCAAGGCCCATCTATCAGGACTGCTTACTTGTACAAAAACAAAAAACGATTCTTTTTAGTTGTCAAAAATTTACTACCACATATACAAAGCAAAAGAAAAAAACGTGTATGTGTGGCATACCATAAACGTATAAATGCACATGTAAGCAAAATGTAAACAACTTTTGACAACTAAAAAGAACATAAACAATGATCATCAGGCTTTTTGCGCAGACCTTTTCAATGGACCTTGATAATAATTTTAGTAAATTATAATCCTGTTTTTCGACCTTTTTTTATTAAATATTATTCTTTAATAAATTATTTAAGCTTAATGTCACTTTTTTATATAATTAATTTAAATATTTTAATTTTGAATATTTCGATTTCCGTCTTCTTCAGGAAATTTTTACAAAACAAAAAAAAAAAATATTTAAATTAATTTTATGAAAAAGTGACCTTAAGCTTAAATAAATAATAATTTTAGGTTTATATTTATAAAATGGAACTGTTATTACATTGTTGAGTATTTCGTTTTTAAATACGCAATTTTTGAATTTTTTGGTGCATATTTTTAACAATTTTGAGAGCAAATTTTCAAGTTTTTACAGCATATTTAATGCGCATAAAACGTGTTTTGTAGAGCATATTTCTGGTTCCTGTTTCCAATTTGATTAATTTATCTGTGGCATTTTAACAAAACAGCTTAAGTCAAATTTGAAAAATATATTGTTAATTAACGAATTTTTATTCAAAAAACATTTTTGTTTGCGTTTTTAACATTTTGCATTATAAATGAAATTTTTCTTTAATAAGATTATTTGTATTTTTAAATAAAAAAGATTTTTGTTTTTAAAAACTTTTTTGCTATCTTATCTCGACTTAAAATGTTTTGTCAAAATACCACAGATATGTATTATCGTTTTTTAGAAAACCTCCAGTAGGTTATTTGTATGGGAATTAGGTGTAGCAATGGATGAATTCTTATTAATTTTAACAGACCTGTGGCCATTTTCTCAATGAACCGACAAACTTTCTGTTACTTAATGTCAACATAAATTTATTAGACCGATCAACTGTCCGTTAACGATTTTGGGTTTCTCAATATACCAACAAAAAGCATTGGTTTCAGTTGGCAGCACCTCTCAAAATACATGTTAAAGTTGGAAGTCAGCTAATTGAATTTATCTGTACGGCAAATAAAAGTAAAATAAATAATTGGCAGATGTGTGCTGGTTAGCTTTGCGACAAAATAGAAGCAAAAGAGACATTGCAGCTTTTCGTTGGGAAAAAAGATAATCTTCTAATGAGAAAACGGCCATTGATCTCTTTTCCCAAAGAAATTTAATTGCCAATTTCTTTGAATTGTCTTCACCCCACCGACCATTACAATGATTTACTGTTAATGTCAAGTAAAAAAAGCAAAACGTTGTGTATTAAAAATTTTTTCTATATTATTCTACTAAATTTATTCAACTACCTTTAAACCTGTAATAACTTATCTTATTTAAAATGGTGTTTGTGTTACATAAGTTCTTATTTCTTTGTTTCCTTCTTCAGTGCAGAGCAGTTTTCTGTAAAGAAAATAAATTTAAAAAAATTTAATTATTGTTGCTGTTGTTCTAGAAGAATAAATTGATCTCGTAATTAAACAAAATTAAATCAATTTCTTTTTATTTAAAATTTTCCAACAACTTGATTGTCAAAGGGTAGATAAAAAGCGTCTAACTTGTTAAACTAAATAGAAATCCCTCGTCAACATACATACATAAATGTATTAAATTTGTTAATAACTTATACATTGTACATACATATATTTTATAATATTGTTGTTATTTATCATATTATCACTTCAAAGTAAATTTAATAGCTCCTGTAGTACGTAGTTAAGTGATGATGATATTATAATTGCATTATTTACAGTTGCTGTGTACAGTAGGGTGGCTCATATTTTAACTATTCGTATACAGATACATACATATGTTGAAACATAACAACTTACAGTAAACAAATAAAACACAATTCTGGTGGTCTGTGTAACAAGGCGTATATTGGTAGAGCAAATGAGTGTAAAATTTTACTATTCACGAGATCTTTTTTAATTGATAAAATAAAAATAAATAAATTTAAAAATAATCATTATTTGCAGTCTCTTATAAACATGGGCCCAACTAAAAAAAAGTCATTCTTATGCAGATATCTTTTTTGTCTTTACATTAATTTGTTTGTGCATAACTTTGCATTAATTATTGTGTATGCAGTTTTTGATTCTATTCAGTTTTTTGCAAGTTTATACCCACACCACAATACCGAAGAGGGTATTATGCATTAGTGATGATGTGTGTAACGCCTTACAATATTGGTCACTTTCTGAGTTGATTAACGATGTCCGTCCGGCTGGCTGGCTGGCTGTCCATGTAACCTTGTGCGCAAAATACAGGTCGCAATTTTGGAGATAATTTAATAAAAACTTGGTACAAAGGTTCTTATTGGCACAAGGACCAAGCCTATTGAAAATGGGCAGAATCGTAGGCCCACGAAGGGAGATAGTGGCGATTTCTGCGTCTTAGGAAATTTTAAACCGATTTAAATGTTTTAGAAATGTTCTTCTGTTTGACAAAGATATTCATCGAGCAATGTCTTTGATTGTTTATCCTTCGTGAGTGATCTTCGATTTGAAGCGTCAGACACAATATTTAGAATATGGAGAAACGTGGAAGTATGAAGGTGAAAACAGTCATCCAATAGATTTCGAATACCTTCAGAATGTTGCATATATTTAGATGAACCGTTTTTAGAAGTTTCGCAAATATCGGAAAAAAAAGAATGTTCAGCGACCTGAAATTAGCTAAGAAACTGCTTTTTTATTTACGGTATGTTTTGTTATAAAATAAATTCGAAATGCAATCTTCAATCTTAAGTTTGTCAGAAATCTGACCTTTTATGTACATACATACATACATATATAAAAATAGTGATGGTTTGGTAATAAAATATAATGTTTGCTTGTAGCGCCAACCCGCAATAAACCAACATATAGTTGTCCTATAGAAAAACACGGGTTTCTTAAATCGATTCCTACCGAAGAAAGAGTTTTTCCCTGAGACTTCTTAATATTCATTTCAAACGATGTTGTTACAGGAAATTCTAGTCGTTTAAAACTTCACTTTTAAACGCGCTGTCAATATCGGATTTTCCAATTGCAAAGCTCTAACGTCGCGCTATTTGGAGATGCTTCATACAAATTGTATGGGTATGAAAATATTTGACAACCAGAAAACGAATGCCGCTTTGTACATACATAGATACATATGTAAGTGTGAACAAAAACAATTCAAACAAATTAAAGCAAAATAGTTTTATCCCATTTGTGTAAAACAAAAGTGACAATTGATGAAAATTATAAATTTAGAAGGCTCACATTTCATAGGTCTTGAATAGCTGTTGTGTCAGTACTCAGTCGATTATAAGATTCAGTTGGCTTGATATTTTTTCCACACACCCATTGGAAAATTGAAGTAGAGAAGTTCGTGCTCACGCCATTCTTTTTGTAAGGTGGGCTCGTCAACAAAATTTGTTAAATTGAAAATCTTTTCAAAAAATCAGTTATTTAAAAGTAAAAACAAAGTCAAGGCGAATTTACAGCAGGTGACCTTATCTTGCTACGTAAGCAACAGCTGATACGTAAGCAACCAGCTGATATCTAATCTTGTGTCAAAATGATATGCCGTTTCTTTTTTGACATTCTATTTAAATGTTGATCTGTTAGTCTGTTAGTGAAATTAAAATTAAATTTTAAGATTTATTTGTTTTTATAAATTAAAAATGCGTGCGTGCTGTTTGAAAAAAAAACTAATATAGGAGAAGGAACTTTAATCCGTGTATCTATAAGGCATTTTTGTAGGTCCTAGACCCACCTTTAAGTGTACCGATCGACCCACTTTCTGAGACAATTTAACAATGGCCGTCCGTTGTCGTTTTGTATTTGTATTGTGTTAGATGAATTGATACATATCTGAGGCATTTTGACAAAACATCTTAAGTAAAATTCAAAAAAATGAAAAAAATGTTGTTAATCATACGAATTTTCATTCAAAAAATATTTTTGTTTACATTGGGTGTGTGTGAAACGGTAGCAAAGTTCTATGGTGAAATGAAATTTGTTTGTGGTAGAAAATTTTCATATTTGGGCGTGTGTGAAACGGTAGCAAAGTATTATGCAAGGTATATTTACACAAGGTAGACTCATTTGGTAGTGTAGACATGCTGCTCTATAAAAATAACCGAGTGGAACGGAATTGTCAAAATTGTCTTCATATAAATTTAACGCACACATGTACAAATTTTGGCTCATATACACGGAATTTGACATTGGTGTTCCAACTTAGGTAAACAGCTGACAAACATATGGGCCAACGAGTTTACCTTGTGTAAATATACCTTGGTATTATGGTTAAAAAATATTTTGATGTGGGGAAAAAATTTTATGTTTGTGCTGTGTGAAATAATATCTTTTTTGACGATATAAAATTTTGACTTTTGTAAAAAATAATTAAAAAATATTTATAAATGAATGAACAATTCAGGAAAATAAATACCAAGACATCATTTTTTTGTAGATGTCTCTATTTGCATTTTATTTATTGTTTATTTTGAGTTCATACAATTTTGTAAACGTTTGCTACCGTTTCACACACGCCCTTTGTGCTGTGTGAAATTATAACATTTTTGACAACGTAAAATTTTGACATAAAGAAAAAAACAATTACTAGTAGTTTTGTGAAAATGAATAAATTAATCAAGTTTTTACCAATAATCATTTCAATTCTGTTGGAATTGAGATCGTCCTAACTATTTGATGAATTAGTTCTGATATATTAACAATTTTTACAAAAAAGTGCGGGCAAGAAAGCTTATACATGTGTAAATACTTACATGTTGTATAATTCTATTTAATTTGCCGCTGGTCCTACTTCCATATTATTTTTTATTTAGTTTAAATAAATTTGATGAAAAAAATAATTTTGTGGTTGTAGTGAAATTTTATTCACCTCAATAGTGTCGAAATTTTACTTCCATGAGTACTTTGCTACCGTTTCACACACACCCATTGTTAAAATTTTGTATTATAAACGAAATTTTTCTTTAATTTTGGTTTTTTTGTTATTTGATAAAAATGATTTTTTCAGCGAGTATTTTTTAAAAGCTATCTTATCTCGACTTAAGATGTTTTGTCAAAATGCCACAGATATGTATGTATGTATGTTCTAATTGGCACAAGGGTGAATGGGTCCATGATTTCACATAGATCCCATACAAGCTTCTTTTCGGACAAGTCTTTTTGCCCATTAACGTTCTTATTTAATTGGTATTTATATAAAATATGGGTCAAAGAGTTTTGATTACAGTTATGGCATTAAAAACTATTTAAGGGACTAGTATTTGTGTGGAAGCTATAGTCAAATATGGCTCGATTCCAACAAAATTTGGTAAGATGATTTTGATTGCAATAAACTATGTTCGGATCAAATTTAATTATAATACCAACTAGGGTGATCGATCGAATAGTATTCGACCGGTTTTAACCGGTTATTTTAGTTTTGCCCAAGTCGAATATTTTAAAATGTCCATTTTTCGAATATCGAATAAACCGGTTATTTTAGTAAAATTACCCGGTTATTTTAGTAATGTGTAATTTATATACTTATTCCTTACTTTTGTTTTAAATGCACCCGTAATTTAAGTATTTTTCTAATTGAATATTTGCAAACTTAAACTTTTTATAAAAAATGTCAAAACAAAATGAAACAAAACTCAAAAAAACATTATGAGCAATGTAAATACAAATCGCTTATATAAGCGTGTGTTCTTGTAACAAAAACCAAAAACAATATAAAGTACTACAAAAAAACGTTACGGAATCAACGTTATGGGAAAATTCATCAGTTTTATTTATTAAAACACCAAGAACTTAAAATAAAATTGAAGGAATCAAAAATGTCCTGGAAGGGTTTAAGTTGTGTGATCGACGAATTGACAGATATTTCATACAAAAAGCATATTACTATTGTTTCTATAATGCTGAAACAAAAATAATTGAAATATATAATCCTGGATAAGAGGTTTTGTTTGAGACTTTTCAAAAATATGGCTGAAGTTTACTGCTTCATATAGACATGCTTAACCAGCAACAAATTAAAACTCATTTACAATAAATTTAGGAAAATATGTTAAATAATAAATTTATTGCATTCCTATATTTTTAAAACCAATGTTTTTAAAAAATTCTAAAGCTATGTTCACACCTATTAAATGTTTGACTCCTAGCGTAAAGAATTGTTTGCTTTTGCAAAACGTTTGGCTAGACCAAACATTATTTAAGGGTTTCGTAACTACATTATACATAAATGCAATTATCATCTTAGACATAAAGTTTAGCAAATAACAAGAAATTATTTAAAATACTGCTTTAGTTTAATCAATTTACTGGTCACCCTTTTGTTTGATTTTATCGTCAAATATTTGTTAGGTCTGAACATACCTTAAGTCAAATCAATGTATTGAGGCCCTATGCTCCTTATGGGATCGACGGGAACATATGTATATGTATTTTGTTGGTTCCTTACCTTCGTCAATTGTTTTGTTATTATTCTAATTAACTTTTTATTACAAAAACTAATTTGATTTTTGTATGTTTTGGTATTCGAATAAAAACCGGTTATTTTAAAAATGCTTAACCGAAAACCGGTTTTTTTAAAATAGCAACTATTCGGAATATTCGAAAACCGGTTATTGAAAAAAGTCGAATAATCGATCACCCTAATACCAACTTAATAAGGTGGTTTATGGTCACAAAAACTTTATTCCAGAAGGCTTGGTCCTTGTGCTAATTAGAACCTAAGTACCAAATTATTTACAAAATTGGGACCTTTACTTTGCGCACAAGGTTTACATGGACAGCCAGCCATACGAACATCGCCGATTCGATTCAGAAAGTGATTCTGTGCCGATCGGTATACCTACATAATTAAATATTATGAATTGTTGCAAATATCAGCACAAATGCATAATACCCGTTCCAATTTTGTGGTGTGGGTATAAATACTATGTGTATTATACAGATGAAAGTTTTACGGGTACAATCTTGGCAGCGGCTTTAAAATCTGGTTTTTATTTTTACTTTGGCCACACCACTAAGCAAAACATTTAAAAAAAGATCTTGGAAATACCAATAAAAGACAGATATTTATTAATTAATATAACTAACAAGGAGCATAAAATATGACAAAAAGAATTGTTTTCCTCTTTAAAGTGTTGGAAACTTTTTGATCTTTTAGGAATAAACCTCCCGTCTTCCTATTCTTCCTAGGGTTTTTCTGGTGGTTGTTATGTTGCTTTTGGTTCTACTGATAATTTTCACCTTGTATGAATTCGCCTTGATCAGGAACTTGTTTTAAATCTAAATGCGACGTTTGAGCTAAGACTTCTAGATACATTTTTTCAGTAGGTAAAAATTAATCGAGTTTGAAAATTCAAAATTGGTTTTAGAGATGAGCAGTTCTTACCTTATTAATGAATAAAGTACTTTTTTAAAATTATTTCTTCGTTCTGTGACATGCACAAAAAGTTACGAAAAATTGGCCAAATATAACAAAATTTTACATGTTATGGCGGGCCTTTAAAAGTTAAGAAAAATGTAACAAATGTAACCAAACGGCACCACTGCTCAAGACCCATCTTTTAGTGTACGATTTTGTCGATTGCTAGCCACACTTGTTTAAAAACAATAGCAATTCATAGAAAAACTAGCACTTAAAAAAATTGCATTTAAATTATTTTAAAATTTACTCGCTGAACTTAATATGCCCTACAAGAAATGAATGAGCGAGTAGTCACATCTTTCATTTTACTCTTAAGAAAATAAAAGAAAGAAATGACCAAAAGTAAGTTTTCGATCAAATTCGGTCATTTCTTTCTACCATTTTCTTAACACCAAAATGAAAAATGTGACTACTCGCTCATTCATTTCTTGTAGGGTGGTTTTACTTCACTTTTTTTTGGTTTAAAACAAAACAATTTCATACATAATTTTTGTTTATTAATTAAAGCTTTACTGAAATACAGTGCATGGAAGTACTGTGCAATTAGAGAAGAAAAACAAATAGGAGGTTTTGTTTTTATAGCGTATAAAATTTGTCCTCGATTTTGTAAATCGAAAATTTGTTTACAAATCTTTAATTTCAAAATTTGCAGAAGAAAAAAAATTCAAAATAGATAAGATTGGCAACGATATCAGAATATATGTATGTATATTAGAATAAACAAATGGTAAATTGTTGTCCTCATTAAAATACACATGTCTTGACCATCTTTATAATTTTTTTTGAATGTATTAAACAATAACTTACCACTGGTGTATCGTCGTGATTTTATCGGCTACAACTGTTGACACTTTTCGAAGAAGAGCACCAATCGAAACTATCAACTATAGATGCTTTGGCTGCAAAACTTAATACTGTATCTAAAACATCTGTTTTGCAACTGCCCTCGACAATATCCATAAAGTGTTGTCATTCAATTGTTTGCACGTATTATCGGATTTACTTGCAGGAGGTACAACCGGTTCCGTTTGCTACCTATGTGGACGCCATCCAGATCCACTTGTGTAACGGCACAGAAGAACCTTTTTGAACGCTTGTCTGAACACTTTATTAAATATTGTGTAGAATATGGGATTCACCATTGAACTAGCATAGCCTAACCACGTGACTACATCAAAAACCCAGTGGTCTATGCTGTCCTCGCAATTTCCACAGACAGTGGGTAAAAGATTAAGAACGAAAAACGGTGACCATAAAATTACAAATGTAAAAAATACCACGCCTAGCACTTTAGTGGCTTTTTGTTCAAGGCGTATTATACGGCCATGACGTGAGGAGTTTCTTGATATGACACTAGAGTTTCGTGAGTGATGTGATCTTACTGTTTGATTGCGTTGTAGAAGGCATGGCGATGAATGGGGCGATTTTGATTTTGCTATTAGAGAAGTTGTCGACGCTATGTCGGTGCCGTTATAGTTCATGTTCTTATGACTCCTTAACGTAGCCGACCTCCTTAAAGGAGTAGCTGACGTAGATGCAGTAAACGATCCCGTTTTTGTTGGAGTCAGTAGTAAAGAGGTGTGAGCTCCTCCAAAGCTGGAACCTCTTCTGCGATGTCTCCCTGAATCCCATGTCACAATGGACGCTGTTTTTGATATGCTCAATTTTCGCTTTGGGGTGTGAGGAGCTGTTAAATAACATCCCTCATTGCTGGAATGAACCGTTAGCGAACTTGCGGAATGGTTGCTGTTCATTATTGACATAGTATTGGGACTTAAACTGGACGTTGTTGTAGTGTTAGTCAATATTAAACTGGTCTCATCTCCTGTTGATGCTGTAACAACGTCACTTGGTGATGTTGTTGTTAACTTGAATGTAGTTGATATGATTTTAACCTCTGCAGGCTTCACACAGTTCTGTAGAGGTCTGTTCCCAAAATATGGACAAGTGCAAATAGGAGGAAACTGGAGAAATTCTGAGCAATTTTCATTGCCTGATATATTATGATGCAATCCATTGTCTTTGTTTTCTACCTCTGAATCGGAATGGGATGTTTTGTTTAGAAAGTTCGTGCTTTTCGTAGACAGCAACTCTTCAGATAAGTTTTTTTTAAGTGATAGTGTCGATTGTCGTAGCAATAAGATATTTTTAGGCAAACTATAAAAGCGACAACGTCTTTGCAGCAAAGGGGTTGTTGGCGTATTTGGCGGTGGAATATGAGCCGCCATAGAAGCTCTTCTCTTTTTAGCTAGAATATATTGTATATTTCCTGATACCGGAGATAAAGACCTGAAATAAGGAAACACAAAACACAATTTTGTTTGACATCTGCATTTCTTTAGTTAAAAAAGTTCGGGATTTTCTAAATAAAAATAAAAAATTAAATACCGGAGAATTTTCTTAATATTTTGGCCCCAGCGCTACCATCCATTCATAAAAAAAATTTAAATATCACGACAACAGCACCAGCTATCGGGAGTTTTTTTTAAACCATCAGTAAAAGTAGACCTTTCCAACGCATGTACTCGTTTGAAAATCGGATTACGGGATCAGTTTTTGGTAAGATTAGGATCCCGCGGTCTCCCAACGTTGTGTACGGGATCAAACCTAATGTTGAAAGACTTAATTGAATTTAATTAAAAGTACATACATACATACATATGTATGTATTATTTCTTTTAGTTTTGTGTTTATTTTATGTCATAGCTTTAATATACATATTGAAATAAAATTTATTTTTTAAAACTAATGTTTTTTCTTGTATTTTAATGATAATACTGCGTAGGGATTTTTGTATAGGGGAAATTTTTTCAACGTGTAGGGAAAAATCGGATTTTTTTTTAGCATGTGCAGGTATTTTTTTCGAAAAATCCACTGGCAACACTGGTTATGACCGTATTAGATAATAAATAAGCCGGAGAGGCAATCCATTGGTTAAAAGAAAATTATGCCAATAAATTTAAAGTTAAAGGACATGACGAATATATACGAGCGTCGTGAACACTACCTGGTGCTCCAATACAAACATGACTTATTCGCAGTTTTTAATCGTATGTTATCTGTTCTTTCTAAAAGTAAACTGTGGGGTTTTCGGAGGGTCTGTCACATAATTTAAACTCCGTTCCGTCTGCATAACCAATACAATACGGAAAGGTTTTGTTGACTATTTTTTCTCTTTCTTTTTCATCCGGCCAATTAATTTATTCCCTCTGAAGTTCTTCAAAAGCACAAAATACTCGTAGGGTAATTTTTTGAATTTTTCCTCCACCTCCAATACCGAAAAGCATCGCTATCTTTCGTATACTTGCACTTTCTCTCGATGATCCGAGCCAATATAATTAAATGGCCAATTGACGATGAATAGTAAATTGTTTTATTATTTAACTTAACACCGTTACTGGACAAAGAAGCAAGTAACAAGAATTGGCCTTTGCTGCATATTAACATTTTCTTAATTTGGATGCGACGGAGCTTTTAAATAAACAGGCAATATTTTAATCATTTGCCATATTATGTTGCAGCATATTTTCTATTTAATATCACTTTTAAGAAATTATGATACATTTTTCTATGACGTTCTACGCATTGCAATACATATTGCCTTTGTCCTTCTTGCACTGTAAGAAGTCAATGGAATTGCTATGTGAAGTTAACAGCTCTTTCAGGGTTTTCTTTGAGAAAATCACTGTTTATTACATATCGCCTAAATATGCTATTTTTTTATTGCAACAAAGTCATGGTTGGGGGTAGTGCACTCATTTTGCAGTTTCAACTCACACTTAGTGATAGTGCAAAAATATTGCAATCATTTTTTTGATGTTGAGTGAAGAATTGAAAATTTGCAGCCTCACTAAACATGAGTGATAGTGATGTTCAAAAATTTTGCACTCAAAAAAAAATAGTTTGATTTAAAAAAAGCAATCATCAGTTTATTGAAACTTTTTTTCTTCACTCATTTGAGTGCAACTAAAATTGTTGCACTTAATTTAAAATCAAAAACTTGTTTTTTTCCATGATTAAAGCCAAAATTTATACCGTTATTGACAAAATTTCATTTTGTTTAATGTTCTTTACTTATGCATATCCTCCAAAGAAAAGTCAAAAACCATGCACATACAAAGTTAAATTTTTAAATTTTAGTGATACAATACTTGTATGCAGCTTTTGTGATTTCAAGCCCAAATTTTACACTATTTGCATTGAGTGCAGATTTTTTCATTCAATGCGTTTAGTGATTGTAAAAATATTTGCAATATCATTAAAAATTTTTTAATTGTAGTTAAAAAATTGCAATCATCACTAAAGCTGGTAAAAAGAGTGAAAACTTATTTCTGTGCAGTTTTATTTAGTGATAGTGCACTGCTGATTTAAATCAATATTTAGAGCACTACCTCCAACTATGATCTGTACGAAACGAAGTAGGAAACACATATCTTGACATAAAAATAAATAATAGCTCTGTTTTTACTTTTTTTGGGTAAAGTTCGTGCAAATGAGAGCAAGCATAAATTTCTCTCATAAAAAGACAACATTACCCAAAAGTACAGGAACAGAAAAAACAAAATTTTAAGCACAAAATAAAAATTCAGTGTTTTGACAGTCTTTACAACACCAAAAAAATTTGCGCCACTTTTGAAAAATTTTATATTGGCTCTAGAATTAAACTGTACTTTTACTAAAAAAAAAACAAAACAAACACTTTTACAATAACTAAGTAACATTATGTTTCCCTAATACTTCAGTACAAAACTTTTTATTTAAGTACATTGTTTTATTTCACAACACTTTTTCCAGAATTTGGATCATGAACTTTTTTCCTTTTTTTTTGGTTTTGTTTATGTTTTACAGCTGTTTGACAAATTACACAATTTGCATGAAGAAAAAGTATGGGCTGTTTCGTGCAAGAAGAAGAAGAATTGTATTCTCTCAAATTCGCTGTCATTTACACAAATTAAAAGTACGGGAACGCTTTTCGTGCAAATTGGGATCATAAAGTAGAGTAAAGAAACAGAGCTAATAAGAAAATACTTTCTAATTAATGAGTAGTTTATTTCTTCTTTTGATGGAACATATCGTTTTGCATATTTGATTTTGTTTTCTTTTGCTATACTTGCCAAAATGTTCTATACTTTAAATTTAAATTTTTTATTATCATTTCCATTAAAAAAACGAAAGCTCAATCAATTCACGATAGTCACCTCTCACAATTTAGAAAAATAAAAGCTGATCAAGTTGTCAATGTGCGATGAATCAAAGTGCTGGTTTGGAATGGAGATACCATTTTGAATATCGCATTGCTTGATGTTATTCCAGTTTTTTTTAAATTTTTTAAAGAGCGTTATATCAACGCTAACCGTAACCTGAAAAAGTTTGAATTCACAAACAGTTTTTAATACCAATTCATATAAATAATTCCTACATCCAAATAAAAGTAAATGGCTTCTAGAGATTGCTCTAAAAATTTCTCCTGATTTCCCTACACTTTAACACTTTGGTAAATGCCCAATAATGCAGCCAATAACTTGCCATCGTAATGAACAGAGACCATTTCAGAAATATTATTTGTAAAATAAACTTTAATATTTTCTGCTGATTTTATTTTTGTGTTTTTTATTCCATTTGACAGGCTTTTTGTTAATTTTTGACAGAAGCTTATGCGTATTATAGTTGGGCCTTAAGATTTTCAGCATCAGAGAAGAATTTGAGCAGTCCGTTAGTCTGCTTTTACACGTTTCATCTTTTGATGTTCAACTCTTATGTTTTTAGGTGAGAGAAGAAAGAAGAAAGGGGGTTAGTACAGAGATGCCTGTACTCGGTCAGTATGCTTTGTGTTTTTATTAGTTGGTATATGCACAACGATGGTTGCATGTAATTTTTTTCTTTTCTTTTTCTCTTTGACTCGTTATTTTATTAATAATTATTGTTGTTTTGAGCCGAAAAAAGTTGAAACCGATTGCTGCGTGTGATTATATTGGCATCTTTAAAAGGGAATTGAAAAGAAGTTGAGCATCAAAAGATGAAACGTGTAAACTCAGACTTAGTATTAATGCAAAGTAGTTTATAACATTGATGTTGAGATTTTGAGACATCGATGTATCGTGTTTATACTGAAGTTGTTTAACATCGATGCTTATCGTGGAAACATGTTATGCAGAACGATGTTGCATCTCTTATCAAATGTCACACATCGCCAAAGTAGTTCATGCAAATATACACACAAACGAGTTGATCAGATGCAGCGTTGTGAACTATTTATAATCAAAAAACGACGTTCCTCCAATCAAAAGCCCTAAAAAGCGCTAAATAAAATTTAAATAAAAAACTTAATGAAATGTTTATTAAATACACTGGTCGGCAAAAAAAAATCATTTTAAATAAAAATATATAAAATATAAAGATGTTACAGCGTTAAATTCAAATCCGTTTTCAGTTTTTTTATGGGCTAGACTAATATTTGGCTCGAAATTAGGCGGTTATGCTGCATACATTTTATAATTACTTGAGAATGATTTGTGCAATTTTTACCATTTGCAAATCCAAATAATATTTTTCTTATTTAAAAAATTATTTCTAAGTTTGTGGCTATTATTTTTTTAACATGCAAATTAGTATGTGCTATTTGTTTGTGTTAAAAAAATTAAAGGACAACAATTTCACATTCTTATCATTTATCAAAAACCCAGGTAAAGCACGAATATGAATTTCAGTAAGCAACATGTTAAATAGACGTGAAAATGCATTTTTCTGATATTTCAGGCAAAGTAAAGTAATATAATATTAAATACAAAGTTAAATAATATAAAAAAAAGAAACACTTACTGCGCTAAGAGCGGCAAGCGTCTGTTTTATGTCAAAACTTTTAATTTTTACACAGTTTATACGAAACATACATTTAGAACACGAATTTAACACCCCCCGGATGGGAAATCTTATTTGATAAATCGCTTGGTCGTTTTATTTTATTGAAAATGTATTGGCAATAGAATTTTCATGCTTAAAAAACGCTTGCCGCTCTTGTTAAGGTAGCTCAGTTAAAAAACAATTTGAAAATGCTTAAGACCTCAAGCTTAAACAAATAAAAATAATTATAAAAAGGAATGTCAAATAAGAATAAATAACAATACTTAAGTTCTTTAAAATTTTGGTATTAAAATTAGTTTTCTATATGAAAAAACAATATAGAATGTTTTTATCGAAATTCCTTAAATAGAAGGTGCAGCATATCAATCACAATCAATAATACATATTTTTTCTTTTACATAGACATTTATTTTAACAGAAAAGCGCTAATTTAGCGCTCTTTTACAAAAAAGCACTAAGGGATAAATATGCGCCTTTTCGACAGTTAAAAAGCGCTAAATCGGCAACTCTGATCAGATGTTAAACTTGTCTTTTGTAAGTTATATTATATTTAGAGGATATAATAGAATAGAATCCAAAACTGTAACGGTATTATCCAAATCTTCTTTCTTCTGATAAAAAAAAAAAAAACTTCAATAAGAATAAAAAATATACATTTAACAAAAAATCCGTAAAAATACGAGTTGTATGAGTAATTAAAGGGGTGTCGATTAGAGGCGAGGCGTGTTGCCGATTTCTGTGTAATTATCAAAAAAAAAAAAAATTTCTTGGCCTATTTTTGGGTCATAAAGTTTTGCGTAATTTTGTAATAACAGTATTTTAGTTTTTAAGGAAGCAGATGTGTGGTTAATTGACCATAGCTAAAGAAACCGTTAATATAAATTAACATATCGTTACTTTAATATAGAAAAGCCCTAACTAATATTTTCCTTACTTAACAGAAGAAGGAAAAAACTTAATAAAAATTATAGTCTTGTAGTCGCGATTTTTTTTAAACCAGTTTTTTATTAAATTGCTTAGAGAATTGAACAAAAAACTCCTTTTAAAAAAAACGTGGCTGCAAGACTATAATTTTTATTAAGTTGTTTCCTTCTCCAGTAAAGTAAGGAAAACATTAGTTAGGGCTTTTCTATATTAAAGTAACGATATATATTTTTCCTTGCGCGTCAAATGGAGGCTTCTTTAGAGCTTTTTATAAATTTTTAGTATTTTTTTTCTTGCATATACATTAGGGTGGGTCGCTTATGTATGGGAAAAATTAAAAGTTAATTATTAAAGTTCTAATAATAATATTTTGCTGTCTTGCACTTAATATGGTAATACTTGAAAACAAATATTCAATTAAGTGATATCTTTGGCCCGCGCATGCGGCTTAAAGTTTCTGCAATTTTCATAAAAAACACTTTTCTTTTATTTTCAATATTATTTGTTATTAAAAATTAAAATATTTTCACAACAAGTTGATACACTACAGTTTTATTGAAGAACAAGATTACGCTTTAAAAGAATTGTAATTATTGTTTGGCCATAAAATCTCTTTTGCTCTCGAATCTGGGCATAACTTTTCTTGATTCAAGATTTGCTTGTATAAAGCCCTCTTTTGATTTCCTATCACATAAGGACATGGATGCTTCTGTCACTATTTCTACAGTGCATTCTGCAGCTTGCGTATGACATGGTAGTTTTAAAAAGTCATGTTTTCTCTATCTAGCGTTTTTATAAATTCGTTTATTTCTTCATTAGTGACATTTCGAAGGGTTGGAGGATCAAAAAACGTTTGCTGCCAATTTATTAGGTCAGTATAGTCATTCGAATCAAAATCTATTTTCGGTACTTGAAATACACGAGGTTGCTTTTTAGCATATGAAGAGTTTCGAGCTTTTTAAATTCTCTTTGTTGCGAGCTCTCTTACTTTTTTATTTTCGTCCAACAGCATAGACTGGAGCCAATTTTCTGGAGCTTGGGACATTTTCCTTATGGATCTATTTGCTAAATTATAAGGACATTGTCCACTAATAACAGATATTTTTATTTCATACAGATATGTTTGATCTGAACTTAAGTCTTCAATCTTTACTTTAGAAAGCTCACTTTGTATTTTAACATATTTAACAATTGGAAAGTTTTCGCAATTGCCTAATAAACTACCAATAGGGCCAGTATGAGAAAATGGGCCTGTGGTGATGTCTTAGAGGTAATTCGTTTAAGTGAAGCATGCAAATAACCCACTGCAAGGGGGGCTGAAGCCTTTTTTCGAAAAGTGTAATTCCCCCACTAAATTTTCCTGTTTTGACGACAGTACTATTGCAACCAATAGCCATCAAATTATGAAGTTTAATGTCCTTTGCCAAAAGCAGGTCAAAAATCGATTTTTGAATACTTTTAGACGTGTCATTTACTGCCATTTACTGCCATTTACTGCGTAACCAAGATAAAGTTAACCTGGCTCTTTAATAACAGATATGGCTCCGTGCAATAACTCCCAGTTGCAATAAGTCCCAAGGAAAAAATGAAATCAGACCCAACAATTTTTCATACAAAAGTGGGAGTAATTTCATTATGAAATAGCTCCCAGCCCTCTAGGTTTTATTTCATTTTTTGCCTGGGAGTTATTTCATAATGAAATAAAATCCAAATGAAATAAGTCCCCGAAAAAATAAACGTGGGAGTTATTTCATTTTATTTTGGTTTTCGGTGTTATTTCATTTGCTGTGGGAGTTATTTCATTTTTTGTAGGAGTTATTTCATTTTCAAATATTTTCAATTTCTTAAAATTGTTTAACATTTTAAACGGTATTTAAAAAGGGATAGTTTATACGGTGGCATTTCATAACGTCCAGCGTCATAGTGTCCATGGATTCTTTCTACTCTGTGGTATAACAAAGACCGGAAGTGAAGAAGAAATCGAAATATCGATAATCTTTTAAAAGATTCAATTAGCTCTTTGCATTCTAAATGGTAAGCTTTCAATAGCAGGACTCTTGTATGTGAAACGACAAGAAGGCTCGATTTTCTCCAAACATTTTCTACCTTTTGGGACACTAGTTCAGCAATATCTTAAAATGATGGTTCTTGGAAAGAATTTCTTTTTAATTTAAGCTGTACTCTTTTCCAATCATAACATTTCATGATGTCCTTGTTGCCCTTAATATCTTCCACATTAAAAAATATTGGGCAAATATATTTTTGACTTCTAGTTTTCATGATACAAATAATACAAATTTATGTATATTTTGCAATTAATATGTGCACAATCTCGAAATTATTATACTATTATCTTACTAAAACGTTAAAAAATACACCTTTACGTTCAGATTGGCAGCACTTGACTCACTTTCTTTAAATCACTTTTACATATGAACGTATGCTTTTACAAATACAAGTACTTTGTGTTGAAGTTCTAGAGAACTTAAAAGTCATTAGGATACAGTTACTATTATGTTGTGTCTACAAAAACTGCGATCAATACAAAGAGAGAAAAAGTCTTTACAGTAAAAGTAATTAGTGAAGAAGAATAACACAGATCAACATTTTTCAGGTGATTGATTCGGGACTCAATTCTGATAATTGCTTATGAAAGTAGACCCAAAAAGAAGACCTTCTGCATCATTAGTTTGGTCATGGTACCTCAATAAATAATTTAAAAATTAATTTGAAGTAAGTAAGTATCGTATAGGGGAATTTCTCACGTCTTAGGCTCTTTTGTTTGTCATAACTCGAGAACCACTAGTCCGAATAAGCTGAAAAAAATTTAGAATTACAACTCCTTTAATCTGTTTATGCAACGTTTCGCTACATAAGCCACAGTTTTGCAGTTATAAACAAATGTATGAAGAAAAAAAATACTCTTTGCCCAAAAAATTGAAATATTTTATTTTTAATTCATACAAAATCCAAAACGGTAAAAAAGTGTCAAGTCCTATTACTTTCACGTAAAGTCGCATAACCTATGAACAAAATGACACAAAAACCATGGAAATCGATGAACTCGTTTCGCTTTTATTCACAAATAATTAAAGGTATGAATTTCAAAAATTTGCTCGAGATATCCACAAAATTCTTTGGAAAAAACATTGGTGACTTTTTATTGATTCTTTATTTTGCATGAAAATAAACATTCCGATTCATATTACAGCTATTCTTACACAGAAAATATGCAATTTTTATATGTTATCTATGCATGGAAACCAAATTTTAGAACAATTTTCAATTATTGTCACTATCCAACCTCGTTGAAGTTGACGCTTGTGGTTCTGATGACCTTATTTTCTTCGTAGGTTGTTCATATTCATGCTCTGAGTCTGCATCATCATCCGAGATAGACGCAATATTCAAGGGCATGTTTTGTTCAGTGTGTCCACAAATTTCAAACTGCATAATTTTGGAATTCCACCAACAAACCTCCGCAAGCAATGCATCCAATTTTTTGCCTTTGAATCGCTTTTCCATTGACATGGTCAGCTGGTGGAACCTCTCTCCTTCTTCGTCCGATTCCTGAGGTAATTGTGCCAAAAAGGTTTCAAGGTGGAAATGCAAGAAATGTAATTTTACCGTCATGGATGCATTGATTTTTTTTAAATAATACAGCAAGTTGTCCACTCGTGCCTGTATGTCATCTCGCTGTACACCGTTCTTTCCTAAAACGCCTTCAATGACTTGTTTCAATGCGTCCCATTCACATAGGTGGTTATAATGGTTCGAAAGCATATTTGTGAAAGATTTGCTTTTTATTAATTTTCGCATATCCGGTCCATTGAGAATATCTGTTTGAAATATAAAAAAAACATTTACGAAAAAATTATTGGTAATGCGAATTTATCGAAGTGAACAAAATTAGAAATGACAATATTAATATACGTCCCTTTTCTAATTTTAGCTTCACTGACTTTTGGAAAGATGGATTTCAAACAGTCATTGGCGTCATCAATTTCTTCGATGAATTTCCCAGCTATTCCTAATTTCATGTGGAGCGATGGCAACAAAATATCATCTAGATCCTTTATCAAAGGTTTATTCCGTAATTTTAATTGTTTCTCGAGCTCGGGAGTTCTTGCTTTCCAATCTTTACATTGATGTTGATTCCTGTGTATCGTGAATCCCAATTACAAAGGAAGCCTTTTAATACAATGCCTTGTATTATGTTGACAACCTTTAGATCGCAACAGATCTTCCATTTGTGTACATTGTAGTTGATTTTCTCCAAAATTTCGCCCAATGTTTCATACGTTTCCTTCATAGTTGTATTGAATCCCAATGGAATGGACGGTTTTTTGTTCGTTTTGTGCAATATCACAGCCTTCAAACTTAAAACTGAACCATCGATGAATAAACGCCAGTCGCCAGCGATATAATCCATTCCCAATTTTTTCACTAAGCCTGGGATATCATGGGAGTAGGTTAACGTATTTGCTTCGTCAACGGAATAAAATTTCTGAAAATCAGCTTGGCGTTGTCGGTATGATGTTGCGCTAACATTTTGATATGTCAGTTTTCTGCTTTTCAAAGATGATGTCAAAATTTCGGAGTTTTGTTGTGATAGTCCCATCTTAGCCACAATGTAATCCATTTTGATTTGCGTTAGCGGTTGTGGTCCATTATTTTCAATATCTGGTGTCCAATCAGCATCATTCAAATTGGTAGGATTGGTGAAAACGGGTTTGGCTTGCAGGGCCACAGTATCCAGACTCGGAGGTGTAGGTGTATCGGTACCAGCAGCGCGTTCAACTGGAAGTGTGGCAGTTTCTATTTAATCCAGGTCGAGAATTTATTCATGCGTAGCACATGGATTCATCATGTTCAGTTAGGTCTTCCACCCAAATTACTGGCTTCATAAAAGAAAACTGTCCACCTTTTTCATGTATCTACATTATAAGGGTATTATAACAATTTTTGCACACTGTGTTCGGCGTAAAATTTACATCACTTAAATTTGCTTCATCAAAATAATGACAATACACTGTTTTGAATTCCTCAGTAATCAATCTTTTTCGATCCAGTTGGCCTCTTTTTGGGACGATATGACCGCAAACGTAACAAAAATTATCCAATTGTGGGCACTTGTTATTTTCCATATTAAATGTTTTGTTGTTATTCACTTTTAAAAACCGGAGAAAAATTCACTTGTACTTCTCGCGTTAGTCGACACTTGTTAAATGACAAAAATCGATCAAAGATCCCCTATAAATACTACAAATATTTCAATATTTTACTGGTAGGTACTTATGAAATATGTTTTCGAAACGTTCCAAAACATGAGCACTCATAAATGTGGGTGCAATTTCGGTTAAAAAATAATGAAGGTAACTATCGGAAAAACCCAAATAATTAAAAAAGGGCACTTTCCTTTTTTCCTTTTAATTGTCCACTCACATTTATAAACGCTTATTACTTTGCTACCGCAATCATTAAAATCAAATAAGCTTTTGTTTATTACTTTTTTTTAATTCGGCGAATCATAAAAAAAGTCATCAATGTTTTTTTCAAGGAATTTGTTGGATTTCTCGAGCAAATTTTTAAAATTCATTCCTTTAATTAATTGTGAATAAAAGCGAAACGCGTTCATCGATTTTCATGATTTATGTGTCATTTTGTTCATAGGTTATGCGGTTTTACGTGAAAGTAATAGGACTTGCCACTTTTTTTTACCTTTTTGGATTTTTTATGAATTAAAAATAGAAAATTTAAATTTTTTTGGCAAAAAATATTTTTTTTCTTCATACATTTATTTATAACTGCGAAACTGTTGCTTATGTTGCGAAACTTTGTATGAACAGATTAAAGGAATTGTAATTCTTAATTTTTTTAAATTTTCAGCTTATTCGGACTAGTGGTTCTCGAGTTATGACAAACAAAAGAGCCTAAAACGTGACAAATTACCCTATACGATACTAACTAACTTCAAATTAATTTTTAAATTATTTATTGAGGTACCATGACCAAACTAATGATGCAGAAGTTCTGCTTTCATAAGCAGTTATCAAAATTGAGTCCCGAAATCATGTGTTGTACTGTGTAATGTTACCATTATTATGTGTTAACTTTGAGGTCAATGTGCAGGCTGTTACATTTAAAATAATTGTGTAATATTTTACAGGTTTGTTATTGACGAAGTAAGACAGCTTTTCTTTGTTATTAGAAGTTGACTTTAAGAAAATAATGTTTTGACCCATAATACATAATATATAATAATATACATAATATACATGTATACATAATATACATATTAGGCAAAAGAGCATTTTTTAGTTTACTGTGTATATTCCACCTTTTTTAAACATATTTGGGCGGCTCACAGCTGAACAGTACCAAGTCATGAAACACAACATATAAACAATGTAACCTCGGTGAACGCAACCAATAGAAATTGTGGGCTGTTGCGATAACTGAGTTGTTGCGCACACCAAGTCACAAATTTCTAGTCATATTTTTCTATTTAAAACCAGTCAAGAATTTTATAAAAAAAAAAGTAAACAAAATATACATCTAATAAAAAATTAATAAAATACTCATTTAAACGTGTGTTAATTTGCAAGCGAAAAATGTAATTCGTTCTTCGCTTATTTTTCGACATAGGACAGATGTTTCTTTGAATGCTAATTTATTTTGTCCGGCATGATTTTATAAAATAGACCAGACTCATCGGCGTTGTAAATTTGTTCCGGTGTTAATTCAAACTCCCGTACTTTCTCTTGAAATCTTTCTATAAAAGGATTTACAGCCGCTACTTTGTTTGACAGCTTTTCACCACAAATTTTAAGCATCCGTGTACCGTGCTGACTCTTAAAATTTGCAAACCAGCCGTTGCTTGCATTAAACTCTCCATTTTCATTTAAGATTTTTCAATGCAGCTCGCGGGCTTTTTGTTTCAAAATTTTAGAAGAGATTGGCAAGTTGCGCTTCCTTTGTTGAATGAACCACTTATACAAAGCTTTTTCCATTTCGGTATATTCGGATGCTTTTTTTAAATAACGCTTACCAGGTCCAGATTCAGCATTTGCCACAAACACGTTTTATTTTTGAATTTATTTATCAAAAACCAAACTAAAAAAAAACAAAAAAACCTTACTTGTTTTGCTTTTGCAAAGTTGCGTTAATTGAGGCTTTGTTTTTTTTTAAATTGCGTCTACAGAGTCACCAATGTTACGAAATTGGGTGTTGCGTTAAGCGAGGGGTTGCGCATATCGAAGGTTGCGTTCAACGAGGCTACACTGTATATGAAGGTTTCATCTTAAGTTGCCCAACTTTCGTAACCAAGATGTTCCGATCGGGACGACCAAGTGGAAAATAGTTTAGTCAGAACTTTTCAACAAGATCGGCCAAGACCACTCCGAGTGGAGGGGGTTAAATAAAATTCGACATTTTGGGCCAATAGGTGTTTTTTCTCATCCATGTAACTTATTACTTATTGTTTTTAGTAAACTTTGTCCCAAATAATTTAGATAGCTATTTCTTCAAGCTTTCGCAAAAAAAAAATTGTTTTTTATACTTTGTTTTTTGCAAAATCAAAGAAAGCTTACGTATTTTCCTTTAAGAGCTTTTTTTGTCGCTCAGTGTGATGCGAGTGGGATATCTATTAAAATAAATGTTTTGTGATTCAAGACAAGGGGTTTTCAATTGTTAGCATATGCACTATTTTGAAATTTTTTCTTATTTGTGTGTTAGTGTGTCAAAATCCTAAAAAATAATACTTATACTGAGAAACTAGACAAATTAACTTTTCCGACGGTATGTAGCATACCTAACTAAAATTTAATTCCCTTGATACTGTAATACCCACAATATGTTAACGTCATGAATAATCACTTTTTTCTATAGAAATTCTATTTTTTTTTGTAATAATAATTTAACTTATTTTTGTTTAATAAACATATTTTGTGAATTTTAGCCAAATCGTACCATAAATTAAAAATTTAAAATATCACGACAACAGCGTCACCTATCGGTACTAAGCTTAAGAGAAACCTGGCCCCGACCAGTGTTGTCAGTGGATTTTTCGAAAAAAACCTACACATGCTAAATTAAATCCGATTTTTCCCTACACGTTGAAAAAATTTCCCCTACAAAAATCCCTACGCATATTTGTCATTAAAATAGAAGAAAAAACATTAGCTATAAAAAAAATGTATTCGAATAAAAATAATACATACATACTTTTAATAAATTCAATTAAATCTTTTAACATTGAATAATACCCCCGAGGTATAAGAAAGAACCATTGTCATATACATATCTCTTTTTCCAGACACTTATAGCTGTAACAATTGGTAACATATTTTTTTTCTAAGATAAATTCTTTATTTGTCACTAAGGCATTGTGTCCATTTCACCAGACAATTGTTTAGAAAACCCACAACTTTGTATTCAAAGATATCTTAGAAAAAAGACATCAAACATAGTAGTGCCGCCAACATTTTAAACCACAAACAAAACTTTATACATATATATTTTTAGAAGATTTTAGGGAAAATAAGATTTTTCAACCGTTTTGGACAAGAACATATTTCTAAAAATACGTTTTTTCTGCATTCATTTGAAAAATAATGCGATGAGACGAAAAATCCCTACTGGAGATTATAAAAATCTGTCTGATTTTCCCTACGCTTCCATTTTAGTATCAGAAATACCTACATGTAGGGATTTTCCTCTACTTCTGGCAACACAGCTCGGTTTCGTATCAATTAGTATTTTGAAAACATATTTACATCCAATATAAAAAATTATAGGAAATACTTCGTAAAAGAACAAAATCCAAATTGGTACTTAAACATACACTCAAAATATTATGTAGTTAAATTCTAACGAAAATTCCTTTTAAACAACTTTAAATTCATTTTAAAAACGGATCATTTACATTTCATTTAAAACAAATAATTTTTACATTCATTTTTAAATTTTTTATTTATTGAACAGCATATTCCTTAAAATTGAACAGTTTTTTCTTTAAAAAAAATATATTTAACCGACAAAAATCAAACTACATAACAAAATTAATACGGAAACCCATTATTTGTTGGTAGTTTGTTTTTTGAATAACAAACAAAAATGTTAAAAAATAAAATTATTCGTAAAATAACTATATTTTTATTCAATTTTAACAGTTCGGAAAACGAATTTAATAACCCACAATCAGTTACAGTAATAATTTTATAAGTGTATGTTTGGGTGCAAATCGGGGTGACCTGGTTCTGGAAGAATGCACTGGGTAGACTGTGACACAAACGAGCGTTGTCCGGGGACATCAAGCAATAACTGGTTGCGGTAGTTCGTTTCCCGTTTACACACACACAAACGTTGGTGGTTTTCATAACCAACCATAATATGCATAACCGTTCTTAACCTACTGTCAAAAATTACCGAGAAGTCACTCAAATGTAGTTTAAACAGGTAAGAGTGGTATATTCGGCTATGCCGAATCTGATATACCCTTCACCATAGTTGGGAAAGAACATAAGTTTAAATATGCGTATATCTAAATGTATTAATCGCTTAATTGCATTTAATTATTTGCACATGTTTGCGTGGTATTAAATATATTTAGAAACAAATTTTATAAATAAATTAAAATAAGAGAAATTTTTGAGATTTCAGTATTTTGATTTATTACTAATATATCGAGCCCTAATAGCAAAAATTATGTAACCAACAACATTTAAGATGTTTGTTTTTTGATGAAAATCGATCATTTTTGATAATATGCATCATCTCTAAAAATCTCATATCTCGGGGAAGCACCGTTTAGAAATAAGAGCAAAAGCAATTTCAAACGAAACCCAAGACTTCAAGCAAAAATATTTAAAAAATTTAATTTTTTTTTGGTTACATCATTTTTGCTATTAGGGCTCGATATGTTCTACTAAAGATTTCTGATCTTTTGAGATATAAGGGAGAACCATAGGTCGTATGACAGTCTAAAAATTCAGGTTTTTATAAAGTTTTTGATATTTTTTGTACGGGAGGTACCACGCCCACTCCCGCCCACATTTTGTGGGATGCTGTGTACAGGTAACCTCAATGTGTGTACCTTATTTGGAAACTTAAGCTTCTGCCGTTCTCCAGATATACAGAAAAAAGTAATAAAAATATAACAACAAGGGATTTATTGGAAAAATTTGAGGTTGTCGTGGTTTCATATCTCAGCAATTTTCGGACCAATAGCAAAATTATAATCAGAATACCTGACAGAAATACATACCAACCAAGCCCCCATCATATCTAGGGGCTCCGGAAACCCCATTTCAACAGACAGACGGACAACCGGATTTGAACTTCATCATAAGGATCCTGAATATATATACTTTATAGGGTCTAAGATCAATATTGTACACTAAAAGAAAAACGCTTCGTAACAGGAATGAAACCCTTACGTTGACCACCTTATATTAATGTAATGTAAATTTACATTAGAGTAATGAAAGTTACATTAATGCAATGAATCGTGGAAGGCACGTGTTTTTAGATAATTCGTAATTTCATTGGGGCTACGAAATGTATTGCATTCGGGCATTTAAGGCATATAGTTAAAGTGATTATGATTACCTTTTTGGGCTACAATTATTTAACTCTATTAATTTAAGTTACCTTTATTTAAATACGTATTGAATTGTAGAAATTACAGCATCTGTAAAATTTTAATGAAATATTTACGTAGCATTAATGAAGCTTTTTATTTCTCAATGACAAAAGTTTTTTCCGTTTTTTAAGAAAAATAAAATAATATATGTACAGGTTATAAATTAAAAGTAAAACTTTTAATTAAAAGAATAGAATTTATAAAGTTTTTATTGATTTTATTTTTTAATTTACGAGTTTTTAGTAACGTACAATTTACATTAATAATATGACCACTGTCATTCTTTTTGTCAGTTTACGTTAACTTTCTATCGAAGTTTTCTTGTAATTTCGTAACTATGAGTAAACTTTTATGACAAAATTGCATTATAGTAATGTAACTTTGCATACAGATATTCTAAATACAAAAAAAATACACTTATACTTTAAAAAAGTTATCTCACATATACACATTCGTAAATGTAATGTTATAATTGTAACTCCAACGTAAGTTTTCATTATATCTTCATAAGTTTCATAAATCTTAATGATAATGAGGATCCAATTAATGGAAAATGATATATATGGCATAAATATAGTGAATAAATCATCTATGTAACGTAACTTATCATTTAAACTAAAATTTTCAAAACAAGTTATAACGGTACATTATTAAGAAAAAAAGTGCAAAAAACTTGCATGAAAATGTATCGTTAATGTAACAATTATTACATTAATATAATGTAATATTTTATTTTGACAACAAACCAAAAGACAAATATAAGTAAAAGAGCCAAAAAATATGCCAAAAAACATTGTTGTAAATAAAATGATTTTTATCATTAATGTAACAAAAATTGTTCATAAATAAATTACAAAAGAGAGAAATAGTTTTTAAAATGTAAATATGACGATTTTATCATTAAAATAACGTAAAGTGTCATTCTATCTATGTACGCTTTAAAGAAAATTAACGGGACTTTAACGAATATGTGGAAATTTTTTCTTAAATTTGTTGCAACAACAACTTCAACGTTTAACTTGTGTTATCGTTTTAAACTTTAGTTGATTATAAAAAGCCGTGGTGTAAAGAAGTTAAAATTAAATAAGTCAACAATTTATTATAAAAACATATTGTGGAAAAAAATCTAACTTGGTAAGTAAATATTGTGTTGTTTTTTGTGCAAAAAATATTTATTGAAAATGAAAACTATTTTTATTTTAAAGACTAGGAATCTGTCAACTCTACACAATCTTCGGATTCAAAAGACACTTTAGGTAATATATATTTACAAAATATTTTATTTTTTTCTTAAAAACTAAAAAAAATTTTCGTTTACTTATATTTATGCATATTTTCAATTTATTTATTTCAGTTCCTAAAGACAATGCACATATATACCTTCAGTGCATAAAGTTTGATAATTTAACAGCGGAAGAGTAGTCGTGTGCATGGGCTGCATGTGGAAGAAATCGTTTAAACCAAATAAAGAATGAATGTCAAAATATCAAAGAGGTTTTAAAGCTGTGGCCGCAATACAAAGTGCCAAATGAATTTAAATTGGTTAATTTTATTATGAATTTTATTGTAATTTTTTTTATTACAATTTATTTATTTTTTACAGATTGATGCCGATTTCAACACAATTCACAAAAATGCAGATACCATTTTGAGTTGGGAATATAAATTTTTTTATGCTTTAATTTAATAATTTGTGTAACCAAAATTACTAAACCTAAACTTTGTACAAATTTACAATGTATTAAATACTTATATGCTATAAAAAATTTAATAATACTTTTTTTATTTTAATGATAAATATTCATATGTATATGCCATGAATAATATCATTTATATAATGACTTGTTTTCATTATAATGACGTAGGATATCATTAATATTACGACGAAACTATCATTATGTTAATGATATGTATCATACTATTAATGTAAAAAAATCATTGCATTAAGAAAACAATGTAGTTGCATTAATGACATAATTCATTGTTAAAACGTAGAAAATTTTTGTAATCATGTTAAATATCATTACATTAATGAAAAAATATCATTAAATGGATGCAGCTTTTCATTTCATCTACGACAAACGTACATTCCAATAAGGACACAATTTCATTGTAAATACCAAATGTTTTCATTGCAATTAAGAAAACTTACATTAATGTAACGTAAGGTTTCATTATATCCATATTTGAGTGTTATAATATTAATGACATAATTTCATTATATTAATGAAAATTTCTAACCTAATGAAACAATTTTCATAGCGGGAAGGAAGCGTTACGTTGGTTCAAAATCGATGACAAAGTCGTTGCTGGAATGTAAAAAAACATTACATTTACGAAGCTTTTTCTTTTAGTGTAGAAATTACAAACGGAACGACAAAGTTATATATGTATACCCTTTTACTTTTACCTTCGGTGAAGGGTATAAAAATAATACCAAAATCAAAAAACACTTGAATCCGTATGGTTTGCTTTATATGATTTACATGTATTCGCACATCCAACTTAAGCACATTATGGGTAGGCTTTTATTTTTTACTGTCGCTAACTGGCACTTTTGGTTCGAAATAAAGATCACTTTTTTCTTCCTTTTGTTTCTCAATTTTTCGTTTTTTTACAGATATTTTGATTTATTTTTAATTTACAACTTCGCTTTATCTACAATTTAATTCTCTAATTTGAAGTTTTTTGTTTGCCGGCGTCTGGCTGGCTGGCTGGTTTTATGTTCACACGGGCAAACAAAAACACTAATGATTTAAAGAAAACACCATATCCACATCAGCCAGACCCCAACATAAAAAATGTGTGCCTTTGCAAGTTTTTGTTTTTCAAATTTTCCTACGTCACTATTTTAGACAAACAAAATCTACATAAAGGAATTTATCCACTTTAACAACGCTGTTCGTTACTAACATTTTTGAAGGATTAAGCAAGTTAAAGTGATTTTTAAGAAAGGGGTTTCTTAAGGAAATTTTGAATAATTTATTTAAAGCCCAATCCGGAAGATATTTTGTATAGGCAAAAGGGCTGCAAAGAGAACCTACACGCCAAACTCTGTGTCAATTTCAAATCAAGGAATGAAATTCGTTTGGTTTAAATAATTTTCATTTCAATGTCAATTGATTGCATATTATTACAGCTCTGGTACGTACTTATGCTTTAAGTTTTGATTTAGTTCTTATATATTTTGTTTTCGGTTTTGTTTTTGTTAGGCGCACTTACCTCTTTCGTGCTTTAAAATCCGGTGAGAAATTCATGGCTGGCGAATACGTTTTTGTACGCTGGTACTCATGGCTTTTAATAAACTTATGTTGGTCTAATATATAAACCTCTTGTTGTTGATCTGGATTCTGCAAAGACTGTGGGCTTGTGCATAATTGTTGTTGATTTGCAGCCGTTTGCGTTTGTAGCTGATGATGCAGATGTGGCTGGTGGTGATGCATTTGAAATTGTTGATAAGGATGAGAATACGAATATTGTTGAATAGAGTTGTGTTTTTGTAGAGGCATGTGCAAAAACGGCGATAATTCAGATTTTGTAGGTGACGCCGTTGAAGAAGAAGCTACTGATTCTAATCCTCTTGACAGTTTGAGCATTTCTGCGCCAAATTGTTGTAATGCAGTCATAGTCATATGGGTTGACTCAGGTACACTATATTAAGAGAACAAAACAGAAAATGAAAAAATTAAGTGGCAAGCAAAGGGGAAAGTAACTCTTGTACAAAGTTTTTTTGTGTTGTAAATTGGGGTGTTTGCTGTTTAGACAGACTTTTGGATTAAATTTTAATAAAAAATTCCAAGTTGTAAAAAAATTCCTTCCTCAGTGAAAAATAATTTAATGAAAATTAAATTTGATGAGCTCAAGCCTAATTAAAGAATATCAAGAAATTAAAAATTAACAGTTCAACTAAAATCAAGATTGTTCGTTTGTAGAAATATTAAAAATTGTTACTATTTGGTGGATATGTTGAATATTTGTCAAACTTTTTGTGGTGTCTAGGGCACAATGCAACATTTAATTGCACACTTTTTAGCCCCACAACAGCACGCTCTTTACACCAATATATACTGCAAATTGTTTTTTGCACATTTTTGAATTTTTTATTAAAGTTAAAATAATTTTTGGGAATGCAAAATTTACAAGATTTTGTGAGTCGTGCTTAAATCCCAACTTTTATTATTGATAAAAACACTAGAATTTATTGTTGAAGGGATAAGCTATTCCTATGCGAATTTCACTGGTTGCTTAGGCCAAATCGCCAGGAAACTTTATCCAAAGATTATAGAAAAGCTGAAGCTATTAAACAAGTAAAACTTTTCTTAAATCTTTGGATGAAGTTTCCTGGCGATCTGGCCTAAGCAAAAAAAGTGAAATACGCAAAGGAATAGCTTATCCCTTCAACAATAAATTTCAGCGTGTTTATCAATAAAAAAAATTGGGAATTAAGTACTAAATACTATTAATTTTAATTGCATAAAATATTCGACCCTTTTAAATCCTAAAAGAATACATATCAAATTAAAGTGAAATATTGCTATTCATACGTAAGAGTTGAATGGGAATATGACATTTGTATTTTATATTCATTTAACTAAATAAGTACTAAAGAGATCATGAAAGTATTCCCTCTTCTTGACAACTTCAAAATTTTTTTATATTTTTTTATATACAAATAATAAATTTTTACATTTTTGCCCTTGTTATAAACAATTTGATTTAAAAAAAATTTTGTAGATTTTTCTCTTCAAGAAAATCATATTTAAGTCAATTTATGATTTTTTACCAAACTTTCTGACAACGCTATATATTAATATAAAGTTGCTGCCAACTTCAGGTATAAAATACGAACGAAAAACAAAACGAGTTTGCGAGTACAGCAAAGTATGTACTCCCCCGCTATTCTCTTTTCCCCTCCCTGCTATAAACTCAAGACTGCACAGTAAACTTTGTCTGTCTAAAAGGGGACATGTTCTCATCTTTTCTTGAGTTTGATAAAAACAGTATTATTTTTGTGTTCGAAAAATGACTTATAGGGAAACGTTTTTTTATGATTTTCTACACAAACACTATTAGCGTTTGTGTTTTCCACAAATACTATATGAATTCAATAAAATCTAAATATACCGAACCGAACACTAAGGAGCGATATTTAGTGTATATTTTCGAACTCTGGTTTAAACTAAACAAATCTCGAGAACGCGGATTCAACACCACCCACCTGGAATCTCTTATTTCACAGATCGCTAGGTCGCTTTGTTTTATTGAAAATAAATTGGGAATAGAATTTACATGTTCAAAAAAAATACGATTGATGCTCATTAAGGTGGCTCAGTTATTCGAGGAATTTACGAGGAATTTTTGCCGACAAGTTCGTGGTGCTGTGCGAAGTTCGTCATAAGTCCTTACTGAGTTTATATCTTAAATCAAATCTAAATTGTACCCATATATTCTTATTTTTCTGGTACCAATAATATACAATGCAATATACATATGTATGTACCTTGATTCCGGTAACCATAGCTCATGATTGTCTAATGTCGATAATTCAGTGTCCGTAGAATTGGCCGAATGAGCATGTGCTGTGTTAGAAGAACCACTGTGGCCACTTTTTAATAGACGTCGCCACGTACAACGCCTTTCTGCAATTAAAAAAAAACAATCGCATTAGTTTTCAAAAAACAAAAAAAAAAATTAAAATATTCAAAATTCAAAAAATACAATAAAAAAAATAGAAATTCAATATCGCACTGGTTCCTCTAAAGGGAGTCAACTTAAAATTAACACATTTTAAATTTTTTGCAAGAAAACGATAAACATTGGTCATATTAACCCACTGTAAGAACCTTAGATCTTTTGCTGGATTATTAAGCTTTCTGTTGTTTATCTCTTTCTCTAGTTATTTACCTTGTCAAGTAGTCGTATGATGTCAAAATCCGGTTTATGTTTTGTTTGCAAGATGTGTTGTGATATTGCAGTGCTTTTTTATTTTTGTTTATGTCTATTTTGTATTTCCTTTTCTTCTCTACAAATTTCTCTTCATTGTTCCAATCTAAACTACGGCCCTAATTCTGGAAAACGCAACCGCAACGCCAAAAATAACATTTAAAGCAAAAACAATGTCAAAAATTTAAATGTTTTTAACTAAAACGCAAATAAAATAATGCTCTTAATACATAAATATTTTGTCAACTTTTTTGCATTTGGTTACTTTATTTTTAAATTTAGGTTACAAATTTTTTTGGTCGTGGCAACACAGTTTGTAAGCAAAGCTCATGTCATTTTTGTATATTGGTCTTTTTATGTTTTTATTGTCCGTGAAGCGGGTAGATATTTAACACTTAAAAATATGTTTCCTCCTTGTCAATGTTACCATTTGTGTTTGTTTGTTTAGGTTTATGGGCAGTTATTACATTTTTAATTAAATTTGTAGGAAACCCATTGTCTTTAGGAACTTTTGTGATTTTCAGTGTATTATTTATGTGGTATTTTTCATCGCTGATTTCAAGAACTCTACGTATAAAATTTTTTGCAGCATTTATTATTTGAGCTTTTGGTTGAGAACAATAAAATTAATAATTCTACCAGATGATGTATTTTTTGTATACCAATCATAAGTTATTTCAGTGATCCCTCTATGTAATTTGTGTCGAGGTTTGCTATTTCTCTGTTCGTCTCCACTTCAAGGGTGATTTTAATTTTCGGGTGATACCCATTAAGTGCTTTAGTATATCTTTTTGTCATTGATATCTAAATATTACAGCCAGTATGCCATCTACGTACTTTGCCACGTATTTAATGTTAATGTTCTTGTTGTGCAATTCTGTCAAGGCTGCGTTTAGCAAATTACCGAGAACAATACGGCAATTGTAGGGGAAAGGGGATTTTCAATTGGCGTACCAAAAATCTGTTTGTATATATTGTTGTTATATGCAAAGTAGTTGTTATCATACAAACAGAATTTCAGTATTTCCAAGAATTTAAATTTCACTTAAAACTAAATAACTTTTAACCAAATTTTGTTGGAATTGTCCCATATTTCGCCATAGTTTCCATACAAATACAATACAATACGGCAATTGTAGGGGAAAGGGGATTTTCAATTGGCGTACCAAAAATCTGTTTGTATATATTGTTGTTATATGCAAAGTAGTTGTTATCATACAAACAGAATTTCAGTATTTCCAAGAATTTAAATTTCACTTAAAACTAAATAACTTTTAACCAAATTTTGTTGGAATTGTCCCATATTTCGCCATAGTTTCCATACAAATACCAATCCCGAAAATAACTTTTAATGACATAACTTCCTTATATTGATATGAAATTTAGTGACCGTCACTAAAATCGCTTTAAGACGTAAAAAACTCATTTTAATGTCAATGCACGCAGAGAAAAAATGTGGTTGGGCATGGTAACGGCAACTACTCTATGTTAATGATAACAATATATAGTTGTCGTGCACAAAAAATTTTTATTTTTATTTAATATCAGCAATATTATTTCAATGTTTATCGCAATTATAAATTTGAGTATTGTTGACTGAAAAATAATCATTTTTCTAACAACTAAATAATGATAACTTTGAAAACATTTTATATTACTCACAATCATTTCATAATATTTAATAGTCATAACATGATAACTTTCTATACGTTATCATAATATGTTCAAGATGCAAACAAAATATCTTTACTCTAAAAATATTTTGTTTTCGCCATTTGTAAACTAATTTTATATCAGTTGTGTCGTTTGTTTTTAATATGTCTATCGAATTATTAGTTAGTGAGTGGTTCAACAGTAAAAAAAAATACAAAATGAAAAAACAAGTTTATGAAATTCAAAGAATAAAGAAATTGTATTTACACTAAAAAAAATAAAAAATCGATGAAAAAAAATTTAAATTTTTGTGAAAGTGGTGCTGTATCATAATATGATTACTTCTTAACTTATTATGATTACCAAAATCAAATTTAGAAAACAGAACGCGCTAAAAGTAGTTATTCGAATTATTTTTGAGAAACATTCGAGATGATACTTTGTTGAAGCATTTGTTTGAAATCAGATAATTTAATATTCCTTATTAGCCATCTTAAAGATTTTCAAAATATTCTATAAGACAATTTAGCGAAAAATATGTCCTTTAATTTAGTGTTAGTTTTTAGTTTTTTTCCTAATAAATTTTCACTTATCGATTATTATTATTATCAAAATTTAATTCTATTAATTTTTCAAGCTCAAGGTCTTTTTTTATTTTTCGTTTTCTTTTCTTGCTGATTACAACATATAAAAAAAACTGCTTAAACTTCTAGTTTTTGTTTAACGATACATTAAAAACTAGACTCTGTCCTAACAATTCAATTTAACATTTGATGCAATAGAAACTTTAATTTATGTCGAAAACTTAAGGAGCAAATTCTCCAATGTTTTTGTAAAAAAAAATTCACAGGAATTTATAAATATTATTTTTTGGGAAATTTTTTTTCGATTAGAAAAATACAAATTGTAAAACATAGTAGCGGAGTTCAATATTAGGCTTGCAAAAGTACAAATGCAAAATATCGTAGCACTTTAATGATATCTAATGGAAACTCTGTTTATTTTGTTGTTGGATTTAACAAAAGAGCTACGATATTTTGCAATTGCACTTTTGCAAAAATTATTTATATTAAACTCCGCTGGTATTTATATAACTATAATATGTTGTAAAAGTGTTGAATTTTTAAATATATGTATAACAAATTTTCTTTTTATTTTTTTACAAATAACTTACCCAGTGCTGGTGTTTGCCCCAACCATCCACTTGCCCAGCCAGGTGTTGGAGCTTCATTCGTTCCACCAAGATTCTGACGTTGTTGTGCCAGCAGTCTAACGGTCAAATAATAAGTCAACAGCATAACACCCAAGGGTATGTAAAAACAAACTATCGATCCTACTAGTTTATATACAGGATCGGGTATCTGACATGTGCCATTAACCAGAACAGAGGCATGGTTCTTAAAAAATAGGAAACGAAAGAAAACAATATTCAAACAATGTAACAAAAAACAATATAAAAACATACGAGTGCATTTTGTCGTATTAAATGGAAACGAACGTTACATCACCTTTAACAAGGTGTATTTACACAAGGTAGACTCATTTGGGAGTGTATACATGCTGCTCTATAAAAATAACAAAGTGGAACCGATTTGTCAAAATTGTCTGCATATAAATTTAACGCACACATGTACAAATTTTGCCTCATATACACGAAATTTGACGCTTGGGTTCCAACTTAGGTAAACAGCTGACAAACATATGGGCCAACGAGTTTACCTTGTGTAAATATACCTTGACCTTTAATATATTTTAGAAGAAAAACCAAAAACGTTATAAAATCAATATTAATGAAAGTTTAAAAAATATGTTGACTAATTAATTTTTTTCTAACAGATTTAGTTTTAAAAATTTAGTGACATTTTATATTTGCATTATTAATAACACCATTTTTTGTAAAATTCGCTTAATATTTCACGAATTACCGTACAAGCTTTTCTGGATTATTAATATACACAAAATTCTCTTTCATTTGAATAGAATCCCATTGGTGAGTATATCAGGATATCTAATTTGTACTTCAAGGATGTTCAAAATTATGTATTAGTTCTTAAACTTCGAAAAATCCAGTTGTTTACTCCCATTTTAGAAAAAAAAAAAATTTAAACCCATTAATAAGGTCCTGAAATATTTAGAAAACCTCTTCACATTTTATCTAATTTTCTACATGTTTAAAATAATACCAAAATATCGAGCTTCAGGATGATTACGGGGCTCCCGCCAGATCATTGGTGTCCCAAATTCAATAGTGAGTAATTTTCCAATTTACCATCACCGGTAACACACTACACAGTTTTGGCAAACAGTATCAAGCACCTTTTTTTATATATTACCTTGATTAGAAATATTGATTTTTAAATATTTGAATTATGCAGCTTTCCTGAAGTCTAAAGGTTGACGATATTGTGCAAGACACAAAACTGTCTGGATTTTTTGATGATAAATTTTATATAAAAACCTAGGGAAAATTTTGCGCATACCCGCTAAAAAGTTTCGAAATGACCTAAGAATGGTAACCCGTGGCGACTTGCGACTTAGTTCAGTGTTATTAATACGTGCCAGTAAGACGCATAATCAGCTGTGGCTCAACGATTAAATGATATAACGTTAACAACAATAAACTAAATTTAGGGTACCTTGCATAGTTTCTATATTAGTCAACTGCTAAGTTTATGTGTTGTTTTCGATGGTAATTTGTCATTTCAAAAGTGTGTTTCATAAATTGCAGTATCTTAATTAAAAGCATGTGTATCGAATTACAAAGTGGAAAGCAACCAATTTTTCTCATTGGAATGACTTGTCATCAATTTAATGATGCTAAACTACCATCTAATCGACAAGTTCTTGCTGTGTATTTTTACAATATTCGCGAAGTCAAGCTCAGTATTAGAGAAAGTGCAAATCTAGGAATTAGCGAATGCGAAATCTTTTGGGAGAAAGCAAGAATTCTCATAAAGGCAATTCCGAACTGTGTGATGAAACTTTTAGATAAATATACACTTTGGAAAAAGTTGCAAAAAAATTTAAAAAAAGTCTCGATTTTTATAGGACCCGTGAAAATGATCTTGATAATCTATTTGATATTGCTCATACCGATGCCCTTGTAATTATGAAAATAGAAGAGGATAAAATATTTTTAAAGCTACAAATAGAGCCGGGTAGACCGGGTTGCTTAGCTGGTATAGACAAAAATATGACAGACAAAGAAGAAAGATCCAGAAAAAGACTATTACACGAAGAAGCAAGAAAATTGAATCAAAAAGAATTATCGACAGTAGCACCGACTTCTACATCAAATGTTGAACACAGGCGGTTTCAGACGAGGATGAAATATTTAATGCTGATACGGAAGATCCACCATATTCCCCCGAGGACGAAAGCCTGCCAGAGATAAGCGCAAGTTTGCAGCGTGACAGTTCAAAAAGAGGAATAAAAAAATCTGATAGCACCTAAGGTAGTCGCAGTTTTAGACAGGTGCCAGCTAAGTATAAGAGGTTCAGATCTAAGATGCGATGAATTTTCGATAAATAAATCATGAATTCAACGAATTCGTACACAAATGAGAAAATCAAGGGCAGAAACTATTAAAACTGACTTAAAGAACAATGTACATAATGTTGTAACCATCCATTGGGATGGCTTAGATGTGAGAAGCCTAAAAGAGGACCGGCTGCCAATTGTAATTTCTTATAGCAACAAGGAACGACTTCTTGCAGTACCTAAATTGGTGAGTTCATCTGGCAAAGGCCAAGAATAGGCTATAAGAAAAGTCATATATGAATGGAATCTCATTGCCAAGGTACAAATAATCTGTTGTGATACAACATCAACGAATACTGGTCGTTTTAATGGAGCTTGTGCTCTTTTGGAGCAAAGTTTAGAGATAGACTTGGTGCTTTTCGTTTTTCGCTTGTCGTCATCATGTTTATGAGCTGGTGCTTAAAAATATATTTGAAGGAAGCCAAGATCAAGCAAAATATTGGATCTCCAGAAATACAAATTTTTAAAAAAGTCAGAGACAACTGGAAAAATATCGATTCAAATAAGATTGAAACATGCATCGATTTTGTTAGAAAGCACATTTCTGATGAAAAAATTGTATCCATCTTAATGTTTTATAAAGCAGCACTGAAAAAAGCTTTATTGGGGACGATTATCGTGAATTAATCGAACTATGCGTTGTGTTTTTGGATGGCGATCCAGAGAAGAAAATAAAAATCAAGGCTTCCGGACCATTACACAAAACATGTTTGCTCCAGTCCCAGGTCAACATAGCTGCAAATGATAACAGTGCTCTGCGCTACATTTGCTTATTTGTTGCGATAGTTTACGTTATGCGATGGCTCGAATGTACAGAAGCTGTAAAAGCACCTAATCAGGATTTGCGTTTTTTTAAAAGAAGTGAAAGGCTACAATGAAACAGACGAAACAATTTCGAATGTTGCTGTAAGAAGTTTTGTAATCATTTATGGTATTTAAGGGAAGAGGCAGTCATTTTATCACTTTTTGATGACGAAGTTGATAATGAAACAAATACAAATATCATTGTCAACTTAAACAGGGGGAAAATATCGGATTTTAAGAAACAATATATTTCAACGAACGATGAAATGCCAGAAACAATGTTTGGTGAGTCACAATTATGTTTATAAAAATGTTATTTTTGTATTAAATTATAATTTTTGAAAAATTTAAACTGGATATTTATATAACAATTTTTAATATAACATTTCTTTGTTTTAGATAAAAGACTGGATAGTTTTGTATCAAATAAGAGCACACACAGTACATATTTCTTACTCGATTACAGATCGATGATAGTTTTCTTCGCATGCATGTGGCATCTTGAATTGATAACGCTGCATTTGTAGAAACCAAGAGAAAAATAAGTCTTGCGAGTGGTAAATGATACTGCTGAAGGATCATTCAAATTAGTGCAAGATTTTCACGGACTAATTACTGCAGATGAAGAGCAAACACTGTTTTTATTGCGCGCTATATTGAGGAACACAGAAATTTGTTTCCAGAAAAGAAGTTATCCCATCTAATTTTGAAAATTAATATATTTTTAATAAAATAAGTTCTTTTATGAATTTTTTTTTTTTTTTTTGTTTTCATTTATTGCATTTTGCAAAACTTCTTGGCTTACTCGCTACGGGTTGCAATCATGATAGAATAACAAAATTAAATATTTAGATATAATTTTCTATATAAGAAAAAAATTAGAGGGTACGAGTTTCGAAATTCCAAAAAAAAAATGTTTTGCCTTATAAGGGACACCCTAATCTACACACTTTAAAAAAAAATAACATCGTTTTCAGCATAGTATAATAAGTACCAGGTATGTTCATTAGGGAGAATTTTCCTTATTTACCCATGTTATGTCAAATTAATTTATTTGATTTTTGACGCTTGTTTTGATTTTTTCCCATATTTTCTTTTGTTTGACGTTATATGGGTTTTGAAATTGAGAACAGAATTTCTAATGACTATACCTTGTACTTATTCTACCATGGTTTTCAGTATTTTTTGCCAAAAAAAAAAATTTTTAAAATATAGTTGTATGTGTCCCTCTTCGTGATGTAGAACTACACACATACGTATTATGTACGTACCTACTAAAAAAACAGTTTATTGCGTCTACTTAAAATTTATTAATTTTAAGGTAACCGTCTTTGGAGGAACCTTTGCGTTATATCTAATTAATGACATACAGGTATGTGATAAAAATCGATCGGTTTCAAAACGATCGTTTTAAGCAGGTGTGATAAATTTCTTGTGATTAACTTTTTGTTCAATATAGAGTTCAATTAAAATATATAATTTAAAATTAAAAATAATAGGGACAGGAAAAAAGGAAAGTGTATTATAAATAAATTGTTTAAGATAATGAAAACGATGTTATCGTTTTCCATCACATCGCTAAAAGTTACCATATTTACCTTCGAATACATTAAACTTAATGGCAAGCTCATGGCAATTGATAATAACCAGACGAAAACAATTTTTAAAGTCACACGCCTCCGAGTCTTGTTACGTCCAAAGCGCATTGGGTAACGCAGGGATAAATAACGATCAACTGATATCGTACATAAATGCATAATGCTGGCAGTACAGAACAACACGTCCAAGCAAATCCATGTTAAACAGTGTTCTGAGCCCAATGGAAAATAACCTGCAAAAGAAAAAATTAATATTTCAAATATAAACATCCACCTAACAAAATTTAAATAAATCAGATTCCTCTTAAAAGCGAATAAATAAGTTTGCATAAAAAATTTGTTTCTTAATTATTCGACTTAAATTGTCAAAGGAGGTATTTGTATAACAATATTTTCATTCATATGAACTTTTATTGAGTTCGATACTTTAACTGGTTTACGTTTTTATGTTTGCAGTGCAAACTTTGCACCCATCCACTAGATTTAAATATCTGATGTTATCACTAGCAAGAGGGGTTAATAAAGCAAATGCGCAGTGTTGCCAAAACAACGACAGCAGTTTAAACTTTAGCAAAGTTAATTTTGTTTTGCTTAAATATAAAAAAAACAAGGTTAAAATATCGCACTTGATCAAGAAGAGGGTATTAACTCAAAAATTTTATTTTCTTTACTTTTTGGATGATAATAAAAAGATTGGTTTACAAATTACACAGTACAACAGCCAATCTGGGGGGTGAGAAATTCCAAGTCAGGGTGATGGTACTAGGTCAGTATAGTAAAACCCTCAAAGGGTTTGGCGTTCGTATGTGTCAGTTTATTTTATGACATTTTAAATTTTTCCTTATCTTGATGTTTTTTGTTTAACATACCTCGAGAACCACTTGTCCGATTTTGCTAAAACAAACTCAAAAAAATTTAGAATTACAATTTCTTTAATCCGTTCATATAACGTTTTTCTTTATAATCAACAGTTTTGCCGGTAAAAATAAATTTGTGGAGAAAAAAAAATATTATAATTATTTCGCCCTCGAAAGTATGCTAATAATTAGTTTAATTTATTTTCTTAAAAGTACATGAGAGCGTATACATATGTGTTTGTTTTTCTAATATTAATCATACGTTGAAAATTACGATCATTTAGGATTTTTTTAGTTTTTATAAAAAAATAAAATTTTAATTTTAGAATTAAATATTAATTAAATGGAACATATACATCAAGGCCCATCTATCAGGTCTGCTTTCTTGTACAAAAACAAAAAACGATTCTTTTTAGTTGTCAAAAATTTACTACCCCATATACAAAGCAAAAAAACTAAAAAAATCCTAAATGATCGTAATTTTGAACGTATGATTAATATTAGAAAAACAAACACATATGTATACGCTCTCATGTACTTTTAAGAAAATAAATTAAACTAATTATTAGCATACTTTCGAGGGCGAAATAATTATAATATTTTTTTTTTCTCCACAAATTTATTTTTACCGGCAAAACTGTTGATTATAAAGAAAAAGTTATATGAACGGATTTAAGAAATTGTAATTCTAAATTTTTTTGAGTTTGTTTTATCAAAATCGGACAAGTGGTTCTCGAGTTATGTTAAACAAAAAAACATCAAGATAAGGAAAAAATTTAAAATGTCATAAAAAAAAACTGACACATACGAACGCCAAACCCTTTGAGGGTTTTACTATACTGACCTAGTACCATCACCCTGACTTGGAATTTCTCACCCCCCAGACAATAATCCCAAAAATGTTCCATAGTGTTATTATTACACATTGTATTCTGTTTGTCGTAGGTCGCAATTATTTAAAATTAATTTTAAGAATTTTCATTCATTTCCTCTTAAAACAACATGAAACTAACAAGCAATGACCACGTCGTTTTTTAAGTAATACTATATTATTTTGTGACACTTGAAAAATTTTTTGAATGAACATACAATTTTTTTTTTAATTTCTTTAACTTATAATTTTGTCTTTATTTTAATGGGTTATGTTTTTTTCAATTATTTTACCGTTTTGTTTGCACTAACAAATCGCGAGCTTAGAACAACAAGGTTCTATCTGACATGCAACTTAGGTGTAAATAGAACCTTGTTACCCTAAGGTCGCGTAGTAATTCGATATAATGCAATCTACAGAACTAAAGCAAAATTATTTAACAAATGGTGACAACAAAATATTATTTAAACATTATACACAGAAAAAATATCACAAAAAAGTTTTTAACAACACAGTTTGTTCAACAAACTTTTTATTTGATTCGATGAAAAAATTTATCAAAATTGCTCTGCAAAAAAGCACTCAATAAAACATATTTAATAATGAAATAATTTGATATTTCTTCATATTCAATAAAAGAAATATTTGAATCGAAATAAAGACAGGTGCAAATTACGGCATTCGATATCGATCGAAATTACAATACAATTTAAATGGTAATTTCGATCGATTTCAAACGCCGTAATTTGGTCCCAGTATTTTTACAACCCTTGTCTATTTTTTAATAGCTTTGATATCGTTGCAAGTAGAACTTGAGTGTTTGTAATTCTCATTCGCTTTTTTTTAGTTTTATTTATATAATATTTGTATAATAACCTAAGCAACCAGTATTTTTGTCAAAGCAAAACTCAAATACACAATATTTACCTAAATTACTAAACAGAAGTAAATAATACTTAAATAACATTAAAACATAAAACAATATTACTCACTAACTAAAGTTTGTTTGCACAAAACAAAACGATTGTTGAACAAATGCTTTGGTTGAACGTAGTTTGTATTTTATAATACAAATTTTTTACAATTTTCAAAAACGTTTATTTCAGTTTATTGGCAGATTTTATTTGTTGTGTATATAAATTTGGAAAACTTGTTAAATATTTCGAATTGACATTGTTGACAAGCACACACTTTCCAATTGATAAACGCTACAAACATAATTCAAATTGGTATTAATTTTTTATTTTTATTGAACAAATGTTTTCGTCTACCATTTTTTACGCTTCTTTTTTTTCTTTATTATGCAAAATTTTAACTGTATGTAGCGCTAGATGACAAAAACAGTTTCCAAATATTTAACAAGGTTAAAATTAAATTTTAGTTTAGTTTATTGGGTCTATTAGAAAAGTTTGCCAAAAAAAGGGCTAAATTTATTTTGTTATGAATAATATGAAAAATGGCTAAGTTGAAATGGCAAAACTTCTTATTGGCCTGCTTAAAAAATGCCAATTAACAGAGTAAATTCATTGTTACTCCTAACGATTTTTATAGAAAAAATTCCTAATATACATAAATCTAAACCATACATGTTAAATTCCAATTAGAATTAGCAATTGATGTAATTAGTTTATATTCTCTAATTGATCAAACAATTAGAATTAGTTTAACTAATTTCCATTAGCTAATTGAAATTTGTCTTCCAATGGTAAAACTAATTGCAATTAGTTGCCATTAGCAAAAAAAATTGGTTTACCTTTACAATTAGAAATCTAATTGCATTAGCAGAAGTCAATTAGATTTCTAATTGTAAAGGTAAACCAATTTTTTTGCTAATGGCAACTAATTGCAATTAGTTTTACCATTGGAAGAACAATTTCAATTAGCTAATGGGAATTAGTTGAACTAATTCTAATTGTTTGATCAATTAGAGAATTTCACAAAAGAATGTTAATTAGCAATCATTAGCATTAGCTAATCGTTACTTAACATGTATGGTTATATCATAGAGAAGAAAATCCTTGCAGACGGCCAAAGGCCTGCTATGCTTTGGAGTTTGTAAACATGTTGTGGCGGGCCCGCCGGACGCGCTCCATTGGGAAATAAGGCCATATGCCTTTATTGCCTATGGCTCTATAGCACGGCATCATTTGCGGTACAGATAAATTCAATCAGCTGACTCCCAGCTTTTATATGTATTTTGAGAGGTGTTGCCAACTGAAAACAATGTTTTTTGTCGATATATTGAGAAACCCAAAATCGTTAACGAAAACTTTATAGGTCTAATAAATTTATGTTGACATTAAGTAAGTCTGAGTTCATACGGCTTATGTCCTATTGACATCTTCCTTTTTCTTCTTTAAACATGAATTGGCGTTCAAATGATTCATGTCATGTTGACGACATGTTTTTTTTTTTTGTATAGTCATGTGTTTTATTTTTTGGTCGATAATGTAGTTATTAAAAAATATTGCAGATTTATTTTTATTAATAAAGGTTAACAAAACAAGTTATTTATGAAAATTTCGTTGAGTAAACGTTGATAAATTTAACATTAATTTATGAATACGGGGTTATATATCAAGCGTTTATACAATTAAGAATTAATTTAAGACATAAAACCACAATAATAATTTAAAATTTTATTTAAAATGAATTGTTTTGTTAATTTTTCTTTTTTAAAAATAAAAAAAAATTTATATATATTAACTTTTCATATTGTTCGAATGTGAATATGAAAATTTATAAAATAAATTTTACTCACCATGAGAAATAAATTCCTAGATTCTATATATTACTAGCTGACCTGGTCCACGTTGCTGGCCCTAAGCAAACATTAGTATTGTATTACCAGACGGTTTAAATTGAGCATTTAACGACATTTACGGCCTTTAAATAAAAATCCATGGAATACCTATCATAAAGTTTTTTTACAAAATAACTTACATATGGTGTAGATATGGGCTCAATCAAAAAAGAAACGCATGTATTTAAGGCAAATTTAAAATTATAGTTATTTATTACTTCATCTTAAGACCAGCGCATAGACAATGTTTTTTGTTTTTTTTTTTATTTGGTGTAAAGAGCCGTTTTCTGATTTTAGGCAAATCGAAAAAAGCGGGCGGGCAAAATTTTCTTTCCGTAAAAACCTATGTTGGACCATGGCGATCATTTTAATGAAAAAATCGTCCAAATCGGTCAAACCGTTCTCAAATTATGCGCTTAATAGAAAAAGTGGGCGTAAAAGTAGGCGTGGTAATTTTATCTTTCGATGAAAACGTTAAATGGATTAATACGAACAGTTAAAAGAAAAATTAGTCATATCGATGGAGCAGTTTTTTGATTTTAGGTAAATCGAAAAAAGTGGGCGTAAAAGTGGGCGGGACAAAATTTTCTTTCCGTAAAAACCTTAGTTGGACCATGGCGATAATTTTAAAGAAAAAATCGTCCAAATTATATAGATGTCATTGGTGGTGCAATATGAAAATTGGATTTTGCCACGCCCCTCCGCCCGCAGACCGAAAATCAAAAATCAGACTTCACAGTGTCACCCGCCTGAATATTCTGAAGATTCCCTGAAAATTTCATCAAAATCGGCCCAGCGGTTTTGGAGTCCATACGTTACATACATACATACACACATACACACATCCATTTTATATAGATAGATAACTGGAGAATGGCTAGACCGATTTTGGATTTCAAAATCAACTAACCATCATCACTCCTCCCTGTACCTTCCCTAAAAATTTTATGGCAATCGGTCGAGCCGTTCTCGAGTTATGGAGTGACAATCAAAATGTACACTTCTTTTTATATATATAGATTACCTTTTGTTTATAAAAAAAAGTTGTTAATGAATTGTTCTGTTAATTTTTCTTTTTTAAAAATTCAAAAATAAATAAAATTTAGTTAATTAAAAAATAGTTGCTAACGAATTGTTTTGTTAAGTTTTCATTTTAAAAGTTGTATATTAAAGAAACACATTGATCCCGAATCCCGGGATTTGTTAAAATCGATCCCGTTTGGCATCCCTACTACATACATCATGCATACGGTTGGAATGTTTGTAGCATGCATGGCGCATACAAAAACGTATGATTAATATTTATAAACATATTAATCATACGTCATGTAACTTAAATATAAAAAGGCCGAACACGCAAACCATTAACAAATGCCTGACGTAAAAAAATTCGACTTTCCTTCAATACTTCATTTTAATGCAAAACGCAAGGCATGAAATATACTCAAATTCTTAATCAACGAATTATAAACTTTAACAACTTAAATAAAACTCAAAAATAATTATTATGGTTTTTAGCACAATGAAGTGTTACTTTAGAAAAAGGTTATTTAAAATAAGATTTGTATTCGTTAAAGGTAAGAGGTTTCAATTAGGAATATAAATTCAATTAAGGCGAACTGATGTTTTCTATTTTTATGAATCAAAAATAATAAAATACAATCTGTAGATGTCGAGCGGCTCATGATTAAAAAAGGGAGAAGTCAAAGAGAGGGCAATTGCACAGACCGCCCCCCCAAACCGTATTCCTGGAAAAACATCTTAAGGTACTTAATGCAACTTCACAATTAAACTACTCATTATGGCGTGCATTTAGAAATCTTTAAGACCGCCACTAAGAAACCCGAATGGAAGGAAGTTGGTGAAGAAATGCTATTGAAAAATAAAACTTTTTTGTAAAACATTTAGGGTGGGTTTGTTACTATGGAATTAAGAGATTTCGTCGTTTTTAATCTGTATTTTTAGTTTTTAAGATGAGGATTAATTGCTTTTTTTTGCCAGTTTAAGTGGCAAATGTTGGTGGTTTAGTACCCTTTGTACACTTGCATACATTTCGGAGGAACGCATGGAAGATGTTGAAACTGTGAAATACGCGTTCACACTTGATACATCTAACATCTTCTATCAATAAAAAATGTCACCACTTCTGAAAAAAAAACTTTTATTTTTTCAAATCCTTTTTTCTACAAAAGTGACAAAATTTTAAAAGATAACACCAAAATGTATTTAGAATTCATTTTGTTTAATAATATAAAAAGAATAAAGAAGATAAGGCTTGCAAAAATGGAAAAACTTGAGAAATGGTAACGCTGCTTTCAAACTAAATGTCATTTTGTCAGTGATGCCACAATAATAGCACAGTACAACATTTTTCAGGTGATTGATTCGGGGCCCAATTCTGATAATTGCTTATGAAAGTAGACCCAAAAAGAAGAACTTCTGCATCATTAGTTTGGTCATGGTATCTCAATAAATAATTTAAAAATGAATTTGAACTTAGTAAGTATCGTATAGGAGAATTTGTCACGTTTAAGGCTCATTTGTTTGTCATAACTCGAGAACCACTAGTCCGAATAAGCTGAAAAAAACTTAAAAAAATTAGAATTCCAAAAAAGTTTCGCAGTTATAAATAAATGTATGAAGAAAAAAAATATTTTTTGCCCAAAAAATTTAAAATTTTTATTTTTAATTCATAAAAAATCCAAAAAGGTAAAAAAAAAGTGGCAAGTCCTATTACTTTCACGTAAAGTCGCATAACCTATGAACAAAATGACACAAAAATCATGGAAATCGATGAACTCGTTTCGCTTTTATTCACAAATAATTAAAGGTATGAATTTCAAAAATTTGCTCGAGATATCCACCAAATTCATTGAAAAAAACATTGATGACTTTTTTTTATGATTCTCAGAATTAAAAAAAGTATTAAACAAAAGGTTATTTGATTTTTATGATTGCGGTAGCAAAGAAATAAGCGTTAATAAATGTGAGTGGACAATTAAAAGGAAAAAAGAAAGTGCCCTTTTTTAATTATTTGGGGTTTTCTGTTAGTTACCTGCATTATTTTTTAACCGAAATTGCACCCACATTTATCAGTGCTCATGTTTTGGAACGTTTCGGATTCGATAACTAAAGCTTCTCTGTATAGGCGGCCTTCGGCCGGGCGCAAGGATTTTCTCCTTTATGGTATAACAAATACTGGCTTTGCTAACTAAAGCTTCTCTGCCTTGTTTTCGAACGAAGGCCGATTTCGCAGAGAAGCTTTAGTTAGCGAAGCCAGAGAAAATCCTTGCGCCCCGCCAAAGGCCGGCTATTCAGAGAATCTTTAGTTAGCGAAGCCGGTGTTTGTTATACCATAGAGGATAAAATCCTTGCGCCCGGCCAAAGGCCATGGAAATAAAGCAATTTGTAACTCAAAACATCAAATGGGACATAAAACCATAATCACCCCTAACGTGAATAAAAATTCCTTGGGAGTTTTTTCCCTTTTTCCATTTTCCCTATGTTAATTTAATTGCAAAAATGGGAAAAGGGAAAAAACTCCCAAGGAATTTTTATTCACGATAGGGGTGAATGGCTTTATGTCCAATTCCACTAAAATTGATATGAGACTTAAGGCCATATCAAAATTATGGCTTAATGTCCGTTTGAATTGAGACCTAAAGCCATTATGGCTTTATGTCCTATGGCTTTGTGACACCCCACCGCATTTATTTTAGTTTTCACAACACTGAACAATAATCATGATTTGTTCAGTATCGTCTGAAATAACATTTCGAATCTAAAAAGTATTCGATCCGACTGCCTTGTTTTCATTCTGGGTAAGTTTACTCAAGACGAACTGACTAGAAGATTTGGTCAAGTCAACATATGATGTTTTTTTTTCGGTGGTCATCTTGTCAAAGTTTGTAGACAAACTCGTTTTTTATGTAAACAAACCCTTTTTACAAGCAATATTTATGACAATCCGACCACAGAAACAGTGTTGCTGTAGAGTTGACTTCACCTTCTACTCTATTCGCCTTGAGTTTTATTAAGACCAATCAGGGTTGCCGTTTGGAAAATTTTATCCGACCAAAATTGTCTTCAAAACCTACCAAAGTCCTTTGAAACCGACCTTATTTTTGAAATATTTAAAACCAATTACATATATTGTCACAAAAGTAGCGATACGAAGCTTAATAATAAGCAAGCTATTGAGATTACAAAGACAGTTTTTTTATTACAGTGTCAATCATACGTAATGTGTTAACGATATTAACTAGAAAACCCCGTTGTTATAATAACGATGGCTGCCGTTTTATTAAGGCCCTAATTTTGTAAAACACAACGCAACGACAAAGAATTACATTGAAAGCAAAAACAAATTCATAAATATTTTGTAATTTTGTTCTTGCCTCTAACAGAAATTCACATTGGTTTTGAAGATTTCATACGCCTCATTGCTTGTGGCGTTGCAAACTTTAAAACGGTAAATAAATTTCTGTACAAAGCAACAATAAAATTACAAAATATTTATGAATTTGTTTTTGCTTTCAATATAACACTTTGGCGTGCGTTGTGTTTTACAAAATTAGGGCCTAAGTTTTTATCTCTCCTCAAAAAAAATTTTTTTTTAAATGAAGTTAGGCTCTTTTGCATTTTATATGATATGTACATATGTATGTATATATATTTTGATATAAAGTATAATTTTTATTGGACAAAGCTATAAATATACATATTTTTTCTTTTTTTTTAATATGCAATTATAGTAAAAACAAAAAAGTGAGGCTATGTTCACACCTATTAAATATTTTACGTCCTACACGGATCTCCTAGTTTTATTAAAAATTTATTTGCTGGCCACGTTTAACTTTAACAAAATGTATACAAAAATTCATTTAATAACGTTTATAAGCGTAGAGTAATTAATTGAACGTATGTAATAACTCATATAGACCACTAATAAAATATGAATCGAAATTTATTAACTTAAGTTTGCACAATTTAAAAAAAAAATTATTAAACTTTATAAGATATAAGGCTCAGTTAGGCGGGAGTAACAGTTACGTTGCAAATCAGCTGATTCATTTTGTTGTATGCAAAGCAATTAGAACGATTACAGTTAGCAGTAAGATGTTACGTCTCAATCTGTAAGAAATAGATTGGTTTTACTTTTTTACGGTAAGGTTACTATTACTCCCGACTAACTGAGCCTATAGGCTGAGCTCCAATACATCCTAATACTTTGTAGGCAACGTAAAAAATGTATCAAAGAGTTTAACAATGCAAAGTTGGCTTATTGGTTGCGCGTTGATAACTTGCTCTGCAACCGACGTTTTGGAACTTATCCATACTTTCTGCAAGTTCTGCGGATCTTATACCATTGAATTTTTAAAAACATGGTTCAAAATACAATATCAAAGCATCCCACTGTTCTATTATTTTTACAACATCTTCCTTTAAGAAGTCCATCTTGTATAAGAAACACCTAATACAGAACGGAATTCCCCAAATTCTTTTATTTATGTTATTCTTTTAGGACTATGTGAAAAAACTTTAAATATTACCACAAAGAACATAAATATTTTTGGCATTGCTAAGTAGGATTAACTGTCTGTTCATCTATTTCTGAACGAAGACTATGGGCACAACTTATGAACAAGATGCACACATATCAAAATATTGGGCAAAATCTATGCACAAGTAGGCATAACTTATGCACAATGTTTATATATTATGATCAATTAAGCTATGAACAATGTTCACAAACTGTGCACATTTCTTGTGTATAACTTATGCACAATTTTAATAGATTGTGCAGAATTTATGATTATTAGGCATAATTTATGCGCAAAGTTGCATATTCAAAAATGTACCCAAACATTTTATAGTTATGAATAGCTTGTGCACTATTTTTACCGGATAGGTAAAGATAACTGTTAGGTAAGAACACCAACAGATATCTGTTTGGTTGAAATTACGGGCATTCGTGCTAAATCAGAAAAAATGTGCTAAATCTAGCACTAAAAGTGCTAAACTGGCAAGCCTGGTAGGGTATAAGAATGTATGTAAGTATGTATATTTGTGTACGTTAGAGTATAAAGTTTACAGATCAATAGGTTCAATAATGTATTGATGTTAACACTGAGTTTTTGATGTCTAATATACAGCTGTCATGTAAAATATGTGCTTATTAAGTAAAATGTATAAAATGTACATTTATTTTTAGTTCTACTTTTTATCCTCATCATGTCTTTTATTTTATTTCATGTAACAATTTATATTGTAATCATTTACAGTTCACTAAACATGTATTGTCTGAGTGTGAACATGTAGAATGAAGTGAAGTAGAAAAGAGACACAAGATGATGATAAGTTCAACAAGGATAAGTACGAGGAAAAGTTGTTGTGGAAATGTGTGTGTTCTTTCAATAAGTTTGTAAGAGCTGCTGTGTTGGTAAACATACTCACATACATACATGCAGATAAAAATGATATACCCTGCAAATATTATTGGACCACCTGATCCAATTTCATGAAATGGACTACTCCATGGACTGGTCCGTTGTAATGCAAGCTTGGACTATGTCATTGTTAAAAAGTGTTTGTAGTGAGACGACATGTCTTCGTTTTTTAACGACAAGTTTTCGGTAATAAACGAAGTTAAAACTAATCCTCTTGTGTACACAATGGAGTAGTTTTAAAACTACTCCTTTGTAGTCCAAAGATGGGTTATATGGTCCTGCCGTAGGACATCGTAATGATAAATAGACCATGTTTTTTCCATACGTTTGGGTTACTTTTGGACTAGTCCCTTGTGGGCCACTTTTTACACGCGTGTTTGGACTGGTCCTAATATTTGCAGGGTACCCATGCATGAATACATATTTGTATTGACCAAATACACGGTTAGGGTGTTGAAGTTCCCAACCGACGAACAGAACAACAACATGAGTATTATCAACAGCTCTAGTTATTGAAACCATATAACACTGCAGGTGTTTACTGAATGGACATTAAGTGGCTTACGATTCATAGCAACATTTAATTTTTTTTATTTTTTTTTTTTTGATGGCAAGCATTCCTCTTATTTCTTTTGTTACAAATATCTATCTTTATCTATATATATAAAAATGAAAAATGTTTGTTTGTTTGTTTGTCAGTTTTTTTGTTTGTTTGTTTGTTTGTTTGTACCCCCCATAAGATGCCAATATTAATTATCGCATATCTTAAGAGCCGCTGGACGCATTTTGCTGAACTTTTTGTAGTAGGATCTTCTGAGCCCCGAAATTGAAATAAAATAGCAGCGGGGGAAGTGGTTCCCCCCATAGGAAGCCAATGTTTAATATCGCATATCTTATGAACTGTTATAGTGAGAATGTTCAAACTTTGTGTAAGTCACTCTTATGGTATACTACACTTTTGAAAATAAAAATAAAGCGGGTAGGCGCAGGGGGAAAAACCTCCCATAGGATGCATATATTAAATATCGCTCAACTGAAGAACTATTAAAGGGGGCGTCTTCAAACGTGGTTAAAGCTACAACTATGGCAAACTATAAATTTCAGTATAAAAATGTGCGGGGTAAACAGGGGAGGAGCAGTACGCCTCATAGATAGAAATATAAATAAGATCCACTGCACGCATTTTGTTGAACTTTTGGTAGTTAGATCTTCTGAGCCAAAAAATTGAAATAAAATAGCAACGGGGGAAGTGTTACCCCGCATAGGACACCAATGTTTAATATCGGATATCTTAAAAACTGTTATAGTGAGAAAGTTCAAACTTTGTAGAAGTCACTCTTATGGTATACTTCACTTTGAAAATAAAAATATAGCGGGTAGGCGCAGGGGGGAACTACCTTCCGTAGGATGCATATATTAAATATCTCTTAACCGATAAAGTGGTTGAAGCAGTGTAGCGAAGCGCACCGGGTTAAGCTAGTTTAATATAAATTTTACTTTTTTATGAAAAAAATTTACTTTTTTATGTAAAAATATATATGTATATATTTTTTAACGTGTGTAATAGCTTTTAATTTCCGAACTTTTTTAATTCCAGGGAGCGCAGCAAAATGTTGTTTTCATACCCGGGACATTCCTGGCTTTTTTTTGTGAAGAATAATTTTTAATGTATATGTATAAGATGTAATCAAAACATCTTGTTGTTATTGCTGTAAAACTGCTTGTGTCGTTTATTTGGCCCTTAAAACCTAACCGGACTCCCTCCTCGATAGTTTATTCGATACGATAGTAACGAATGCGGTGCTTAGACCCCAGGATTTAAAAAATTGCAGCCGAAATCAAAATCTGTCGAACAAAAAACGAAAATTTGTCTACAACTTTTCGCTTTTTGAGTTGGTTTGTCATAGACTGGTTTTATTTAATGAATCAGAAGTAAAAGCTACAGTTTTTTTGGCCAATGACAAATGAAGAGGTGATATGTAGTTTTTACATGCTTCCTGAATTCTTTTTTTGAAAATTAGCCTTGATATTAAACTACCAAATTTTTCATGACGACTTTAATCTTTATAAGAAACTAAAGATCCCACTAGGATGGATATACCGCAAAATAGCTTAAAATGTGCTTAACAGCAATAATAATTAAGCTGTGAAAAGAAAGATATTTGGAATGAGAACAATGCAGAAATTTGTTATGATATCGATCAAGTTTTGAAACACAGGGCACACGAGAAGCACTTTTTCTATACAAATGTTGGTTCAGATTCTGAACTTCAGAAATGCAGAAATATACACAAGGACAATTTCTTATGCTTCATTGATTACGAAAAAGCTTTCGATACTGAACAGCATGATAAACTCATGGAAGTTCTTATGCCCATTGGTACACGCTGAGAAACAATATAGATACATAGATATAGATTTATTTATTGAATCCATATTTATTTATTTTTTAATATTTTTTTTTTAATTTATTTTAACAGTGAATAATATTAAATAAACGTGATTAAAGTTTATTTTAATATTTTTCATTTAAAATTAATATGAAATAATGATAAATTTAAATAAAGGACTTACTTTTGCAGAAATTTACTTTGATTCTCAATCAACATTTTTCCATGTTAATTTTACATTGGTATTTTTTTCTGTGTGTGTTGACTTGACCCAACTTTCTAGTGAGTTCGCCTTGGGAAAAAGGAGGTGGGCTTACTAGGACTGTCGGCGTAAGTTTTTTGCCGTGTTGTAACTTATGTTATCAAATCTACTATTGCTTACTTGTGAATTCGCCATCGTTCTGTTACAATGTCAAATTTTAGAATGTCAACTCAGCGCTTTTCATACTGTTCTTGGTGCTTTTTAAAATTTGCGACGCAAAAAATTCAGTATACAGCGATCTGGGCTATTTTTTTTTTTTTTGTTATTTTAGCTGGTGTTTTATGTTCGGTAGCACTTATTCTAATTTTATCAAAAAAATTTCTGAAGTGTCACAAAAATGTGAATACATTACAAGTATCTCAACAATGCTTTCTATCAAACGAACTTGAAAAATTATAATAATGATTTAATTTATAATAACTGATGAGTTTAATTTGTGTTTTTTAGGATGCGCAGCTTGTTAATCTAGCATTCAGATCGTATTATGCCAGCCTTACTAAACTATTTTCTGATTTACAAAACATGAAAAATTTTTAGTTAAAAAATAGCGAAGCCTTCGCAAAATAAATATTATAAATGTTAAAAATGTTTTATTTCATTTTAAAAATTATATTTTATGCCTTAGCTACACTATTTGAGTCTGATGACATTCAATGGTACATATATATTGTAAAGCTGCTGTTAAAATTAATCTTTTCGAGGCAATATCAAATGTAGCTGACCTTTTTTTAAGTTTTTGTATTGAATACATTAAATTAAATGCAAGCGATTATCTTATTTATATTAAAACGTTAAATCGTATATATTAACTTATTTTTTATGTTTGAACAACACAAGTTTACAGTTTATTTCGTTCATTTTAGACGTCGATGACTATTTCTGATATGGGTGTTTCCACAGAAAAAAATTATTATTTTGATTTTTTTTTCCGCTTATATTATACAAAATAAATGTATCTGTCATTTTCCGAAAGATTAACTTTTATTTTCTTTATACAAACAAAAATAAGCTACTTTGACTAACCAATAATAAATGAATTCAAACACAAAAAGCTGTTAACTTTTTAAAATATAACGACCGTTACTTATTAATGGTCAAAAAAAGTATTGAAATTACATTTTTTATGAATTCTTTCGGTTGCTTCCGTTGCTTGAACTTTCATTAGTCCAAAATGAAGCAATCCTCGTGGCATATTTAGGTAGGTTGGAATTTTATTTTAAAAATCTCTGAAAATTGGTAACGACCGTTGCTTTGGATACACCCATATATAGATTTTCAATGAATAACTAAAATTTTTTTTATCAGCTCTAGCTTTTCCTATATATTGCTAAGCCTGGAGAAGGCTTTGCTCTATTCAGTAAAATAAAAATTTATTTCTGATTTATTTATGATTAAAATTTGACAAGAAAAATTTTGTTTTAATATTTTAAAATTGTTGTTTTAAAGAATTTATAAAAATACAAAAACTGTCCTGTAAGTGTCCTGTCGAGTAACATGTAGCTGAATATATTCCAAAGCAGTTGAGCCGTTTTTCATTGAAATTGTTGCACAATTTTGAGTTTAAACACAATTAAGTGACAAAACAAAACTAGTAGAAATTTTAATTTCCATACAACAGTAATCACACACAAACCCAAATTCAAAAGTTGTACCCCTGCAAACAAATGGAAGATATCACCTTGAAGAAAATAACTAATGGTGTTTTTTTTTCTACAAAAAAATGTGACATTTTATTTAAAAAAATGCAATTTGGTGTCTGTTTCTTAAAAATTTTGCTCCCGAAAAGCATGAGTTTTTTAGAATAAAACAAGCCACCCTTTTCGGGAGCAAAATTTTTAAGAAAAATACAACACATTGCATTTTTTTAAAATAAAATGTCACATTTTTTTGAAGAAAAGAAAACACCATAAAGTAATTTCTCATTTTCTTCCATCTTTAGTTTTAAAAAAAATTAAAAAATATAGTCAGAATAAAATTTATATTATTTGTAATAATACATCCATTTACATTTGTTTATATCAAAAAATATTGTATGTATAAAAAAGGCGTAATCTCCACGAAAAAAAATATTACATATGTTAAAGAACTAAGAACTCGAATAACGGAAAACGAAAAAAGACTTAACTCAAATATCGTACATGGGGTAAATAAACAATGTTCTCTATTCTTTCTCAATTTTTGTTATAATACTTCATTTTATTTATTGTATTATTTTTAACTATAAATAATATAATAAACAACTTAATTTAAAATAAAAATGTGTGTAAATTAATATTTTTTGAAATGCAAAATCTTCTTTTTATCATCCTAATAATTTTTTGGCGATATCTTCCTATTTTTTTACAAGTGGTTATCTGGCAATATTGCTAGTTTATCATCTAGAAGAATCGCTTTCGTATTGCTTAGGAGTATTGCTATCGAGACACGTTTCTTCCCAAAGGAAGTATCTTCCGCAAACCGAAATCGATTATTGACGCAATAATATTTGTCATCCTGGCAATGCGTTTGAAAAACATATGTAGCATTTCTGTGTTTGCTGGGACAGTACATCTATTGCTTCAAAGTTTTTAGTTGTTCTCTTACTAAATTTTAAATAAAATCAAATGTTGTCCACCAATTTCAATAAAAAGGGCTCAATTTATTTGGAATATATTACGCTACATACTACTGGCCAAAAAAATAACCTAAAAATAAAAAAACTTAAAATTTTATGTTTTTGGGTCAGACTTAAATGATATCTCTGAAACAACTAAGCAAATTTAGAAACATTGTAAACTGAGTATGGATCCCCTTTCCAAGTGATGCTACTATATGTGGTGAAAGCATTTGACAAGTGTATTTGGCCCTTTAATGTGCATTCATTCATGTGTTCCGAACAATATTTTTGTTCGAAGATTAATTTTTTTACTGAGAGTGTCCTGCAGAACGATTCACTCATTTCGGAAAAATTGTCCGGAAAAACAAAGCCACCATATGGTTTGCAAGTGTAAACAATTATACAAAATGGTAGCAAACTACTTTAATTGAACTGTTTTCTAAAAGTGTGTAAAATAAATTGGACGAAAAAAGGAAAGTTATTAATATTATATTTAATACTATTCATTATACCCACACCACAATAGTGGAGAGGGTACTATGCATTAGTGCTGATGTGTGTAACTGTACCGCCTTAAAATATTGGTCCTAGACCCACCTTGAAGTATACCGACCAACTTAGAATCACATTCTGAGATGATCTAACGATGTCCGTCTGGCTGGATGGCTGGCTGTCCATGTAACCTTGTGCGCATAGTACAGGTCGCAATTTTGGAGATAATTTAATAAGACTTGGTACAAAGGTACTTATTGGCACAAGGACCAAGCCTATTGAAAATCGTAGGACCACGAAGGGAGGTAGGGGGCAATTACTACATCTCAGAAACTATCAAACCGATTTTAATGAAATTTTAAACATAGATAGATCCCTACACAGAAAAAATTATTTTTCGAATTCAAACAAAAAATTTGTAGTATCAAAACATTTTTTGTCTGAAATCGGTCCTACAAACAAATTCGCATATTCAAACAATTTATTTGCATTTTGTTTACTAAAAAAAAACACTGATTTTTTCAAACAAATAATTTACAGAATCAAACAAAAAGTTTACTGAAATTCATATAAATTTCAAACAAATAATTTTGCTGAATCAAACAAAAATTTTTTGCACAAGCAATGACGCGCACCCAAGCTATCACTGCAGGAGAAGATGAAGGCAGAAGCAGAGCGGCTGCTGGCTTTGAGACACATGTTTTGTTGGAATTATTTTTGAACGAAGTCTTGTTTATACACACAATGTTTTTCTTCATCACTCACTGTTGCTGTATCCTTTTTTTGGCTAAAGAAGAAGAAATGTAACAAACAACGGCAGCAGACCGTCTCGATATGTTTTTCGTCATCATTTTATTTTTGTATTTGATGTATTTAAGTAAACAGTTTTCAAAAATTGAATACGGGATTTTGTTTTTCATTCTTTTTTTCCAACTTTGAAACCAACCAAAAATTTATTTTGTTTCTTATAATGTTGTTGTTGTTTCTGTTGTTTAAAAATGAATGAAACCTTTTTTTTACCTGCTATTTTTTTGTTTTTTTACTAATAACCTCGTCGCGCTATTTTATCATCTCTCTTCTTGTTGTACTTTTTTAAAGTGTCCAAAAATAAACTGTATGTGTTTTGTGTTGTTGTTCTTATATTTCGTATAAAGAAGTGTTGCTTACGATCAAATAAAAAATGCAAAAAACGACAACATTAAAGAGCGTTAAATATTTCATACAAAATTATGAAAAATTGAAACCAATAGCGCGTATATTATATTATTGAAAAGTTGTCAACATTTTTGTTGGTTAAATAAAAATCAAACAAAAATGTTAATTGAATCAGTAAAAAAATTTGTAGAAATTAAAAAAAATTTCAAACAATCGTTTGTTTGAAAATAATTCGGCAATAATTTTTTCTGTGTATTCATATAGCCATACACTTTCGAAAATTTGTTTTTAAGTACTTTGGTGTTGGGTATCATATGGTCGGGCTTAACCGACTATACTTTCTTACTTGTTTTGTTATTTAATTATTTAGCAAAAAACACAATTTTTGTTATATAAATGCAAAACTTCTTTTTTATATGGCAGCAAACTCAGTATAAAAAAAATTGTCCGGACAAAAATAGAGTTCAAAACGCATGTCTGAATCGAGCTTGCGCGTGTTAAGGAATTTGCGTAACTTTTAAACTTGTAGAGTTAACGTTCTCAAACTTTCAAAGTATAATGGACACATTCTAGGCTAATTTCATAATAAAATTAAAAATATGCAACGAAATTAGACAAATTTTAATTAATGGTGTTTTCTTTTCTACAAAAAAAATACCACATTTTAAAAGATGCATGTATTAAATGTCTTGCCGAACTTGTAATACTGCAATTTTTTATTTGACGAGAACAAAACATAAAAATTGGATGCCCTGTTTTTAACAGCTGACAAAAAGTTTGTTCTTTAATATATAAAAAAATATGTACATAAATCTAAAAGTGTTTTCTTCAAAATATAAAAAAAGTATACATAAACCCAAATATGTTAATATATTAAAAACATAAATAAATAAATGAACAAAATGAATGACGAAGTTCCAATTTCTTAAGCTTGTTTTCCATAAAATATGTAAACAAGAAAATACCTTTGCCAGATTGCCGATTTATTAACACCAAGTTTTAACTATTTATTGATTTGACGTTTTTTTTTTTAAATAATTTTATAACACCGAAACCATTTAAATTTTATATCACTGACAATTCGCCATTAACAATGCAATGCTTTCTTTTGTTTTTACTATAAAATAATAGAAAAAATAACTATGAAAACTTAAAATGTTTACTGTCCTGATTAGAGGCGATTTTTTCCCAACTTCGTCTGGTAACCCCATATATAAACAGAAGCCATCTTTTTACAGGGCATTATCAACACTTTCGATTTATACAGGGCGTAAAGTGCAATGCCTTATGCCATTTTAGGGTGAATTTTTTAGAATAAAACACGCTGCCCTTTTAGAGAGCAAAGCATTTTTAAGAAACGAACACCAAATTGCATTTTTTTAAATAAAATGTGACATTTTTTGTAGAAAAGAAAACACCATAAGTTTCCGTTTTTCCATATGAAAAATATTTTTTTTATTCACTTATCTAAATTTTGTTTGTTTTATTTGTTTCTAGTTCGAAATAATTTTGCAAAGACGGCAACACTTTAGCTCAACAAATAAACATCACACAAAAAAATATATTTGGCACACACATTCATATCTACTAGAGGTATACCCGGTGGCGTTTTTTGAGCGACTTTGTCAAATTGATATTTTCATCTATGATTCCTCCTGACAAACTGGGTCTGAAGGCGCAATTTCTATGAAAATATCGAAATGTCGATGAAAGTACGCAACATAGACACTGCTAAATACAGTTTTGAAGACACTTTTATGAAAGATTCACTGTATAAAACTCGAGGTCCATATCACTCGTTTTCGCCTCCACGCGAGTTACATGCAACGCTTTTTATTCAGCAGCAGCACAAGTAAAAATAAAATTTAATTTGCCAAAATCAGCTGATCTGTTCAAACGCTGCTTGTGACGCTTACAAAAGTAGAAAGTAAACCTACTTTTCGCCTCAAGGCATCTACGCTTTAGTGCATGTAACCAGCTTAAAAGAAAGTTGAAAGTAATCGACATTGTCTGTTATCACTCGATATAAAACTCAACTCTGCTGAAATTTGTCTGCTATTCTTCAATGGTTGAATAACGGATTATTCAATATATGTGTATGTATGTTGTTTTCTTTTTTATCACCGCGTTAAAGTATATTGAACAAAATCAGTTCTGCAGCCGTATTCTGTAATTCGCTTAGCTAAAGCTAAATCTCGATCGCTAATATGCCTTAGAGAATACAAAATTTAAAAATTTTAGCTTAAATTAATTAGGGCGAGTAAAATTTGTATGGCACTGCCAAATTTAAAAATACACGTTACAGAATTGCATTCGTAGCCAAAAATTGCTATATCAATTTTATAGATTTTTAGCGATAGAGATTTAACTTTAGCGAATTACGGAATACGGCTGCTGGTCATCTACAATATTTTGGACAATTGCTTGAAAAAATTCATGTATGAGAAAATTCAGCAGACATATGTCATTGATGATTTAAGGGGCCAAATACACTTGCCAAATGCTTGTCCAGCCGGCGAATTCAACGTGTACGAGTGCTGGACTTAATATTCTCCGTCATATCTAAATTTTTTGATTTTTCATCCAGCGTTGTCGGTGTCACACATACAAACACATTTTCACTAATACTGCCACAATGCTTGATGATTATTTTGATCAATGTATTTTGGCCTTAACATTGACAGTATGTTTCATGATGAATCATCATGACGTTCTCCACCGGGTAGTTATGCCAAATATTAAAGAACTTCGGCAAAATGTTTTTTGGGTTGCCCGCTTCACGAATAATTCGTCATAAACTTACTACAATACTAGTATTAAAAATTATAAATGTCCAAGCTGTAGGCAAATAAATCCCATTTTTTCTGAAGCAATGTACAAAAAAAAATTACCTTGAACAAATTGTCTTTTTAATAATATGTTGTAGGGTATATAAGATTTTGCAATGCCGAATATAGCGCTCTTACGTTTTAAAATGTAATTTTGTTTATTACAATAAACAAATACATACTGCCATCTTAATTATCGTCACTAAATAAATTGCAAGAGGAAGTCAATGCAATATAACCTTGTATTTGGTTTTTCTTATAAGGACAATTTCAAGAGCTTTTGTACATGTTCTATCGCTTAATCAAGAAAAAGCGTGTTAATGTTTTTATTGGCTGAGCCGCAGACATGCTAAGCGATTAATAAGATCTGAAAATAGTAAAAGGCCTTATAGCTACATTGCACGAACTGCAGCGAAACTTACGTACAATCGATATTTGAATAATTGCAATGACCTCATTGCTCTGCTTCTTTGCCTTCTACTTACTGTTTATTCGAGTTGCATTCATTTGTTTTTTCATGCACAAGTAATTCAGGTGGCATCGAAAGCACAGCTGTGCTACTTTTTTTTCGTATTTAGAGAGAGGAATGTCAAAAGTTGCTTGTGGTTTTGATATATCGAGCAACGAAAGCAACAAATAAAAGACAATGATGTGTTTTTGGTGCTGTACTTTTGTAGTATTACCACCGCCGCACAGTGGTTTAAGAGGCCAATCCAGCTGGAAAAAAGTCATAACTTCTCTTTGGAAGCAGCTAGAAGTATGACATTTTGGAATTATGTATTTCTTATTGAAGGCATTCTTTGTACTAGAAGTGGGCGTTGTAGGAGAAATGGGCGTGGAAATTTTTATGACATTTTGAAGAATATGAAAATGCAATGAATTAGTATATTAATGTATTCATTTAGAGGTGCAGAAGACCCATTTAGGCAATTTTTTTGATGAGGCGACTGTGCGTACAATCGAACGAGGGTTTCGGGCGCCGGTTTTTAAGATTGAAGATAAATATGAAAATTTATAAGCTAACGTAATAATTACGAAATTTTCAGTAAACAGTTTTATTGAAATTAAACATATAAGAAAGGATACCCCACCGACAATATGTTCCATTCGGTTCACCACTAGGTTCGAACAGATATATTGCTCTACCATACAAAACAACATAAGAATATTAATTTATAAGACAATAGTCTTTTATTTAAATTATTCTACACCTTCCTGTATGAAAGGATCTAAAAGTAACGACATCTCTTCATCACCAAATAGGTATGATGTTCCCGAATAAATCTGAAATCTTTGTTTCGAGACTCAAGCGCTTCCTACGACATCATTCCTATCGGAAGGGCCACATTTTGAATTATGTCTGACCCGTGAATCAAAATTCTGTGGACACTTGATGGCATATAGTACCATTCATACAATTCCACACTCAAAAGAAAAATCAATCCATCCGTACTCAAATCAATCCGTAGCGGTATTAATAGTACGGTGAGTACGGATTTTCTTGAATCAAGTACAGAAAGATTGATTCAAGTACGGATTTTTAATCCCAAAATACTTAAATTATCCATATTCAATCCCGTTTTCGTACTTGAAATAATCCGAAAATGAGATTGATTTAAATATCACTAAGATTGAATCAATCTCAAAATGAGCTAGATTTAAGTAATATAAAGTAGATTTTATCCCGAATTCATGATGATCGTTGTACGCATGAGTCTGGCCAGACCTTTTTCCATGTGTAAAGAAAATCAAAACATGCGCAAGCCAGAGGGTTAAACATGAAAATAATATGTTTTTCTTGTTTTGGCTTTTCCAAACTTGTGTTTTCGAACGTAATCCCATTTAGGATTGTTTTGAGTACGTTTAAGTGTTATTCGTACTTGAATTTTTGAGTACGACTCGTACTTAAAGTAATCCCAAAAAACTTGATTTATCCCGAGTGTTTTCTGTGCACGTATAGTTCCGCAGTATCCATCGCATACTTTTGGAATGCTTCCACATTAATTGCATAACCATATGACTTAGCTCTCAAAATTATTCCTAGTATTTTTATTAAACTTTCATTTACTCCTGTTATTTGGAAGCTGAGGAAGGTTGTTGATAAAATTTTAAAATTCTGATAGTGCGTAGAAAATGTTCCTTAAAAATATGGAAGGAATGAGACTTTTAAAGTATAAAAGCTTTTAAAAATTGTATTTTGACTTAGAATACACATTCGAATAATATGAAAACTTACAAAATTTTAATATTAAAAAAATTTTCGAAAAATAAAATTAATTTATTTGATTTTTTGCGCTTGTTTTAGATTATTTTTTTATTTATAGTTAGTATTGTGCTTATTTTATTGAACTCTTAATGGTTTTCAATCAAATTTTTATTTTTTATACAGGCATAAGTTCGACAAATTTAAACCGATTTTAATATTAAAAAAATTTTCGAAAAATAAAATTAATTTATTTGATTTTTGGCGCTTGTTTTAGATTATTTTTTTATTTATAGTTAGTATTGTGCTTATTTTATTGAACTCTTAATGGTTTTCAATCAAATTTTTATTTTTTATACAGGCATAAGTTCGACAAATTTAAACCGATCTTGTTGAAAATTTGTGTCTACTACTATCCAATGAAACTAACCTTGGTGCAAGTTCATCCAAATCGGAACACATCGATTTCAAATATTGGGTCACTGGCGATGAAACTCCCCTTATATTTGTAGCTATGGACATTTTCAGCGAAAAGTCTACTTTATGTAACGTAACGCTAGTAAGTAATTAAAATTGTTTCTGAAGAAAAAAAATGTATATTCCCAAACCGATATTGTCTTTCTATGGTAGGTGCCCCGCCCACTTTAAATTTAAGAACTATTCAGCCCTCAGCACCTCCTAATTAATCAGTAATACTGTAAAAGTTTCATAAAGATCGGTTCAGCGATTACGGAGGTCATCCCATACAAAGAAATATACATACATTGTCCTTTATTTTATTAAATTTCTTATAATATGTTGCTTAGACCCCTTTCAGACTCGCCAAATTAGTTACTTGCCGAGAACAACAAAGTCTGTACAAATTGGGTTTTTCCTTACCTCGACCTTACCGCTAACGTCTACAAACCAAGAGTTGCGCAAGCGACTTGCGCAAGTAACTTGCCGAGTGTGAAAGGGGTCTAACAATTCAAATTGTATTGCATTATTATTTAAAATTTTCGCCAAATAATATTAATTATAAACATACCAAGGGTTCTCTTATACACCCCTTGTTGTTCTTTCAACTTATATATTTTTTATAGTTTCATATTCTATATTTTAAATTCTATGATGGCTTTTTACTAAAAAATTTAAAAATTTTTTAAATGAACCTTAGCTAACTCTTAGCTAAAGTACATTAATTGAGTCGTGACCATGAATCTCTGTTATTTTGAAAAAAATCTAATTTATATAAAAAGTACCAAGAGTACAAAACTTTAGCTGTCATGCCCCATCCAGTCAGTTTTTTATTTTTACTTTCCAGTTTTTTCAAAATTATTTTGAAAAAAAAACGTGTTTACATAAAGTACGAAATTGTAGACTGTTTTGCACCTCGAAAACATTTTATTTGTTTGCTGCTAAAACCCATTCTCCAAAGTACCTAAAGTACAAATTTCCAGTCAGTTTTGTTCCCTTAAATGTATTTTATTTGTTTGCTGCCTTTATATTAAAGAACAAATGTTTCAAGCAAAACTATTTCGAAAAAATTGTTCATTAAAAGTGTTTTGCTCTAATTTAATTTTTGACTAACTATTTATAAAAGTTAAATTAAAAACCAGTAAACATATTTTTTTTTTGGTAGGATGTCAGATCAACTTTTTTATACCCACACCGCAATAGTGGAGAGGGTATAACGCATTTGTGCTGATGTTTGTAAAACATTAAAATATTGGTCCTAGACCCACCTTTAAGTATATCGTTTGATTTAGAGCCACTTTCTGAGTCGAATTTTTTTTTTTTTTTTTTTTATTTTTTTATTTTTATTAATTCAATATTTCAAGTACAATATAATACATAGGTTCTTATGACCTCAGCGCCATTTAGGCATTATTGATGTCCGTCCGCCTAGCTGGGTGGCTCGCTGGCACTTATGTAAAACTTGTGCGCAAAGTACAGGTCGCAATTTTGGAGATTATTTGATGAAATGGGTCGAATAGGTCAATAATTTTACATAGCCCTTACACAAGCTTTCCGGAATAGGGTCTTTGTATCCATAAACCATCTTATTATATTAGTATTTAGATTAAATTTGGTGCACATTTATTTTATTGCAATCGAAATCATCATGTCAAATTTAATTGGAATCGGTCCATATTTGACCATAAATCCTATACAAATACTACTCCCGAAAATGGCTTTAATCATAAAGTTTAATGGCATAACTTCCTTATAAATGTTGGTATTTACATAAACATTGGCGATAAATAACGAAAAACAAAGATCTTTAACATTAATCTTAGCCTCATTACATAACTTTAGGCTGCCCATGGGTCTCAAATAGGGTACACTAGCAACATAGTAGTTTTTACATACTGTGGTAAAGAGTATCATATGGTCGGGCTTTACTTTCTTACTTGTTATTCGTTAGTTTAAAATAAAATTCAAATTTAAAGTTACTTGGATGTGGGTCAATAAAAGTGCCAGTGACCCCCTAGAATGAAAATAGGCAAACAATTTGCTTTGCCACGCCCCCTAATACAGGTCTTTCTGTTTTTATATATAGAGCTGTCATTTAAAGTCCGATCCCGTCATATCGCATACCTTTGTTCATGGCTAGACATTGGCTTCATTTTGTTGACTTATAAATACGACATCAAATTCTGGGCGCGACTTATGCCATCTTCGATACTACCCCCAAATGTCCAATTTTTTGCACGTTGCATTATTGCATAAACCAGGTAGTACCCATTACGCCAAAAATACAATTTTATTTTTTTAAATCGGACCGCCAATTCCGGAGATTACAAACATACAAATTTTTAAGCTTTATAATATTAAATTAGATAATATAGATTTAATTATATTGAAGATTTTTTTGAATGTATAAAAGCACATACGTAGCGAACGTTTTTGCATAAAGAATTATATACGCATGCTAAGAAAATGTGGCTTTTAAACAAAAATGGAGTACAAGCGAAATGGACCTTAGAACAAATAATTTGTATGAAATTCGAAAAGATCCGCAAGTGAATATTACAGTTTTGACTTAAATCCGTTTTTGGCCTTTAAGCGGATTGGACTATAAGCGAAAAGTACTGTAATAAAGAGTTTGATCCCGGTGATAGGTGAAAATTTATTTTGCGTAGCTGCAAACAAGCTTGGTAGAATAAACGACACAAAAATACAAGTTAATAATGAGAATGATTTTCGTTAAATTAACAAATTTTAAGCACTTAAAAAATGCTTTTATACATAACAAATGAAGAGCAGTAAAGGTCTTAAGTTAGTTATTAAGGGAATTGACTCATGTATGGACCAGAGATTACACGCAGAGAAAAAATATGGTTGGGCATGGTTAGGGAAAGAACACTATGATTAATATAACAATATATTGTTGTCGTACACAAATAATTGTTACTTTTCTTTAATATCAACAATATTATAGTTACTGTAAACATATCAACGTTTATCGCAATTATAAATTTGAGTATTGTTGAACGAAAAATAAATATTTTTCTAACAACTAAATTATAATAACTTTCAAAACATATTATATTACTCACAACCATATCATGATATTTAATAGCCATAACATGATAACTTTCTATACATTTATCATATTATGTTTAAGATGCAATCAAACCATTTTTACTCTAATAATATTATGTTAGCGCCATTTGTAAAATAATTTTGTATCAATTGTGTCGTTAATTTTATATGTGAGCGGTTAAACAATTTAAAGATAAATTCCCATAAAAAAAATAAGCTTAAAGAATTTAAAAAAATTAAAATATTAGCGGAGTTCATTCAGTTTAGTGATTTAATAGTGCAACAAAACACAGAGATTTCGTTATATTTTATAAAAGTGTTTTGATATTTCTGTTGTTTTCTTGGGCAACTGCGTATGTCTTAAAACAAAATTTTCAGGAGAGCCGAAAAACCAATCTAGATTAAACTATGGGATAGGTATTGTGCACCACGTTAAAAAATCGGAATTAATACATCTTTTTTCAAAAGTTTTTAGAAACATGTAAAGAGCAATTAAAATTAGGCAATATGGCATCATCATCTCAAAATCGGAAAAGAAAAATAAGAAAAAATGGACAAACGCGGTTGCCCATCAAAATCGCAGATTTTGGATTTTCTCTTTTGCAAGCCTTATATTGAACTCCGCTATTTGATTTACATTAAGAAAAATTGTAAAAAGCCACAAAATAAAAATCGATGCAAGAAAATTTTAATTTATTTTATATTTTTATGACAGTTATGAAAGGTGCTTCATCATAATATGATTGCTTTTAAATTTATTATGATTAGAATGATAATAATATGATTACTTCTTAGCTTATTATGATTAACATGACAATAATATGATTGCTTCTTAACTTATTATGATTAACATGACAATAATTTAATTACTTCTTGACTTAGTATGATTAACAGAATAATAATATGATTAATGGAGAAATATTATGATGTAATATTACGAGTATATTAAGTCATAATAGGTTTAATAATAATCATAATATGGTGACTACAATCATGAATCTTATCATAATATGTTGCTTTTAGAATATGTTTACCACAACCATGTTTTTTCTCTGTGTGTAGCAATGAGTAGTACGCACTCATACTTATTGCAATGTTATTCAAGCTCATATTTACTCAGAAGTTTGATTTTATTCATCGTACTCATACTTAGCAACATTTGTAGTGATTGATTTATATTCAACTTAAATCAATGTGTATAGGCGAAGCAAAATGCGAGGCTTCCAGATTTGTCCCAAATTGACGATTTAGCAATTACAGTTTAATAAAGTTACACGTATGAGGTGGACGGCTTTTCGGCAAATTTATCTGGCTGCGCTGATTATGAAGTTGCATGTTTGATCTGTTGTGTTAAAACGGTAAATGGATGAGCTGAATGAGTTGAATCATTGTGAGTTTTGTTAGTATTTTCCTGAAATTATAAATCAAACTGAGGTCGTTTATGAGTTGCGTATAATATCGACATCGCACTCATATTAATTTCTTATGTGAGTATGAGTGAATCAGAGTAGTTTAGTTTAAATGATGTCTTCGCACTTATACTTACAGTTTCATGAGTCAGTATGAGTAGCGAAAAAACGATTCATTGCCCATTCCTAAGCCCCGCAATCAGACTACTCATTATGGCGTGCCGCTAGAAATCCCAAAAGGTCAGTTGTCTCTAAGCCGCCATTAAGAAACTTGAATAGAAGTTGGGCAAGAAATTATAATTAAAAAGGAAAGCTGTTTGTTAATCATTTAAAAAACGTTTTTACTCCAAATATATCTTATGATATTGCGGTCGAGTTGCGAGCTGCTAGAGCAGCTGTTCCCCTAAGACTTGAGATAAGAGAAACCGAAAAAGCTATTCGTGATTTAATTCCCAAGAAAGCCCCTTGTTTTGATAAGATCAGCAACAAAATGCTTTTGGAACTACCCAGCATAGCAAAGAAAATTATTCTTTTGATTTTTAATGCTATTTTACGTCTTGAATACATTCCCCAAAAGTGGAAGGTTTCCCTAGTCACTACTATACCTAAACCAGGAAAGGATCACACAAAAGTAGAGTCATATAGGCCTATAAGCTTACTCTCTAATATATCAAAGCTGTTTGAGAAGCTGTAGTGTCAAAATTTACCCCAATTTTAAATGAAAATAAATGTATTCCTAAGACCCCTTTTAGACTCAGCAAGTATGTTGCGCAAGTAACTTGTCGAGTACAACAAAGTCTGTACTGAATATTTTTTTTCCTTACCCCGACCTTACCGCTGACGTCTACAAACCAAGAGTTGCGCAAGAGTCTTGCGCAAGCAACTTGCCGAGTGTGAAAGGAGAATAACCACCAATTCGGCTTTAGAAGAGAAAACAGCACAATTGAACACATCGAATAGTAAACACCATAAGAAAAGCCTTTGAAGAAAGAAAACATTGTTCCGCTCTCTTCATCGATGATTCTTTCTTTTCCTTTATGATGCTTTGATAAAGTCTGGCATGAAGGCTTATTACATAAATTAAAGCTAAACTTACCAGAAACACACACAAGCTATTCGAAAGCTACTTAGTCGGTCGTAAATTTATTATTAATCAAGGAAATTTCTTAAGTTCACCTCAGCCAATTGGCGCTGGAGTCCCACAAGGCAGCATCCTGCGACCTCTATTATACTTGATCTATACTTCGAACATGCCAATAAGCAACTACACCCAAACTTCAACATTTGCGGACGATACAGCTTTTCTAAGCGTTCACGAAAATCGTCATGAAGCATCTCGTTACTTACAGGATCATATATTTCAACTAGAAATATGGTTAAAACAATGGAGGATAACATTCACCTTGCGTCGGGAATCATGCCCCCCTATTAAAAATCAAATAATAACTCAAAATTCGAATGTAAAATATCTCGGTATACATTTAGATCACCGTTTAACAAGAAAAAGCCATATAGAGGCAAAATTAACTCAAATGAAACGCAAAGCCATCCAAAATCATTGGCTTATTGGAAGAAACCTTGTCCTTAGTCTCGACTGCAAACTTTTACTTTACAACTCCATCTTAAAGTCAATCTGGTGTTATGGTATTCAGTTATGGGGCAATGTCTCGGCTAGTAATATCGAAAAAATTCAAAGGCGCCAAAATAAACTTCTTCGAATAATCACAGCTGCCCCTTGGTATGGTAAAAACTCAAATATTCACAAGGATCTCAATGTTCCATTAGTAAAAACTATGATTACGAAATATGCAGTAAAATACTTAAAAGGGCTTGAATTGCTTCCTAACCCACTAACTCGAAATATTTTAAATGATAGCGGCCACACTCGCGTACATGGCGTCTTCACCTGACAATTTTTTGTTAAACCAAACGTCAAAGAATATATAAAAAAAAAATAAAATGTTTGTCAGGGTTTTTTATATGAAGTTTGACGTTTGTTACGACACACAATTGTCAGGTCAAGACCCCATGTTAAGGAGAAGAGACACTATAGCACTTACCCATTTAAACACCAATATATCGACCCCTTTGCGCGAAATTATCGTATATGCCAATTTTTTTTTGAAATTTAGTTTTTGATGCAATCTTGTTCTACATTCAAAGAGACGTCTCCTGGCAAACTATTGTAGGCGAATTTTACTTCATCTTATCTTATCAAAGCACATGTATATTTTCATTTTGATATTGCAAGTGAAAGCAGAGAAAAGTAGATAAATGGCTGTCCTGTAAAATTTGGTATTTGTAACATACGATAATTTCGCGCAAAGGGGTCGATATGTGAACAGAACCCGTGATGAAACAATTTTGGTTTTGGGGAAAAGAAATGGCATTCTCTTTTCCCTTCTCTCCTTAAAGCTAAAGACTTGACGAGACAAACTTGACACTAAAAAACGTAAGACTTCTGTGATAGTGTAAAGTACCCTTCAGTAGTTTAATATTCTAGTCATTTAAATTAATTTTTGTTACAAAATGGGAGGAATCTATCACAAGTTATTAAAAAAAATCTATGGAGCACACTCTTGCAATATACGTACTCCTAAGATAATGTTATAAAAGTAATAAGTAAAAAATTGATAAGGCAAAAATTATAAATTTTGTATGAGTTTTTAAAAAATATAAATTTTCCAATTTTGTCCGATTAATTGATAGTATTGCCAGATAAATTTTTACCTTGAAAACATTAAAAAATTGTACCTATAGAAATTTGCAATAAAGTTGAGGCCTTTTAACATGGGGTCTCCACCTGAGATAAGATATAAGATTTTTATATCTGCAAACGTCAGTCGCTAAGAGCATTATCTTACGGTGGACTCTCAAATAGTGTTAGTATTAATGAGACAGTTGCTGTCAAAAATTCACATACATACATATTTTTAAAACAATAATACGACGCTATCATCAAAATGTTTATTTTTTTAGTGAAAATAGAAAAAATCTTGTGAAAAGTGTAACTTTAAATAAACTTTAATATAAAATAAAAGAAAAAAATAATAAAAACCGTGTTAGATTTTTCAGAAATTTTCCTTAACAGAAGTTATTATTTGATCAAGTATTAAAATATACACACAGTATGCGATATTTTGAATTTGTTATCAATCATAGATCTTCACCGAAAACTGTGTTGACTTCAAATATTCGATATTGGGTATTTTCTGGGAAGTCTGGAAAATTGATAACAACTTTTATGACGTCTATACTTTATTTTATTTCTACTAAATTTTTAATATACTATTTGGAGATGATGGAAAAAAAGAATCTGACAACCCTGACTAGCATCTGTCTACATTCTTCTTAAAAATGCGGCACAAAAATCTAATTTGGAAAAAGTTTAACTTTTAAAGATAATTAATGGTAGTACATATTTACAATGTCTATGATGAGAATAACATTTATGTAGTAAATAAATGTTACAGAACTTTGTAAATGGTCGTGCATTTCACATGCGAACATTTGTACAAGTATACTTTTGCTTTTTGCTGCCGATGGGATCCTTTAAATAACAATTTAGTTTTACTCGTATCTAAATATACATATGTATGTACATATGTATGTACTTTAACATAGGTTTTTGTTTGGCTGAGATGGTTAAAGACGGAAAAGTAATAGTAATGCGTCTTTAGCAATCCTCTTAATGATTTATGACATTTTTCTATATATAAATGGCATAAAAGGGGTGAGTATGTTTCTCATTGTAGTTCACATAAAATAAATCAACAATATAACTTTTTTAAGAAACGTATTGGGAAATTGATAAGACAGAGTTCAATGTTCTATTTAAAAAATAAAACTATTGTATATGGCTTTTAAGCCAAAAAGGAATCTAGTTATTAGTAAGTTGAAGTAAACAGCTTCAAAAGGAGAAAAAAAGAAGTTTTGTTACCTATCGCACAGTGGTAGTGAATTTCATCAAAATACATTATGAATGTCATATAAGAACATAAGTTCATTCGATATTAAGAAATACATATTGCGAAAAAAAATTATTTCGAGTATTCTAACACTCTGACTAAAAAAGATAAATTTACTATGCTCAATTTTTATCATTAAATCATGTAATATTCAACGGAGCTATGTACAAGTTCCCATTGCGAGTAGTTTGAACATAATTTACAATAATAGATAAAGTCTATTTTAAAATTAACAAAAAACTTTCTGAAGATAAAAAGGCTTTAAAATACGAATTTGTGCGTTTCAACCTTCAAAAAGAACGCAAAGTATATACCCATGCCGACTATTGTGATTAGGGCACTTTTTGAACTCATCCAATTAAGCGACTTTTTAAATTTTGTGGTGACCTTTTTCCCTTTCTTTACAAAAAATCTTAAAATGACGAATATCAACATCGTCGTCCAAGTCCACTAATTATTCACACCTATCGTTAATAATTTTTCCCTCTTAATTATTCCCCATTTCACATATTTGCGATCATGAAAAACTTCCATGAAAAAAGGTAATTCAAATGAGAATAATAACGTGGAAAAATGTTCACGGGAAAAAATTCCGTGTGGTAGGGAACAGAACATGTATGTAAGTAGTTCCTCCTATAAATCGAATATTAAGGGCTAGATCCGTTAATAAGGCACAAACCGGTATATTGGTTAACAAAATGCAAAACAACAGGCCGATTACCTGCGGATTTGTGATGCTTTTGAAAGACGTGGTGGCAGAATTTTGGAAAATTTAAAAAGTCCCTCCAAAACTAAATAGTTTGCTTTATTATTTGAACTTTTCTTTAAAATATATACGTGTATATTTTTGATCAAAAATTTCAAAGATTTTTAATTTTTTTTAATCTTTCTGCTTTTTCACATTCACTGGAACTGATAGCGTGAAAAATTTTTCACATGAGATTCACCATTGGTTTTTTCCCTTCGAGGGGAATGAAAATTTGATGGGAACAAAAATTCCACTTGTTATTCACGATAGGGGTGATTGTTACATATTATATTATTCATATTTTTTGACACACAGCCATGGATAAAAATAAATATTAGACAGTTTTTAGAGAATTTCTGCAAAAATTAATTTAAATATACTTTTTTTTAATGAATTAATTTAAAATCCTCGACAATTTCTTCTTAAATCTAAAAACTAAATAAAATACTATAATCAATTCTTAATATTACAAAAAAGAGTTCAGTTAAAAAGGACAATAGTAATTTGTTTAAGAGTATTCTTAACATTTTATACATACATACATATATGTATGTATTTTTATACAGATGTCCTCTTTGGAGATATTTCGAACGGGAATGAAAAGTCAAAGTTAGGTGCCTGAAACACCATAAAATTATAAACTGCCAAGGTTCTTTGCCGTCACGACGTCGTAATCACCTTAAATTAGTCCATAAGCTTGACACTAATGGCAATTAATGCACTTTTTTAAATAAAATTGGAAGAAAATCTCAAATATAAAATTAAAAAAATTCTAAAAAGATTTAAGACCAAAATTCTTTGAAAATTCTACGTCATAACTATTTATTTTATTGGTACCTTATGTATTTGAATAAAACTGATTAATTTAAATTCGTAACCGAAAACCAATTTATTTGAAATAGCCAAATATTCGGAGTAACCGAAACTCGGTTTTGGAAAAAAGACAAATAATCGATCTCCGTAGTAAACACTAAAATTTTAAAATATCTATGTATATCAAATGTTTAAAGAATCATTTTCTTCTTATATTAAATCATTTAAAAGGTACTGCATTAAAAAAAAGTTTAAAGTCAAATAAGGATCAGTCTGATATTTAAGCATAAAAGTTAGAGTAGGAATCGGAGTTGGGGTCGAAATTGGACTTAAAAAATTTCAGCGGTTGGAGTCGGAGTTAGAACAAAAAATAAAAATGTATTTCAGCCAAAAAATGTTTGGTATTAATAAAAAAATTAATTAAATTTGCACCTGTTAACAAATTAATGGTATCAATGAAATATTTATAATTTTATTAATTAAAATAAATTTGAAATTGATTATAATATCTTTTTAAAAATAAATATTCAATTGATGTATTATTATAATTTTAAATTCTTTTTTATCTTAAAGCCAGTTGTGTTTTTTTAGGACAATACATAAAAGCGCCTTTGTGTTAAAAGTCTCCAATTTCTTCGTTTTATTTTAACACCTGCCGTTTTTTCTTTTTATATTAACAATATTTTTTGTAGTAATGTTAACTTGATTACATAATAAAATTTTATCAAAGTAATTTTTGGGAATACAAAATTTTAATTTAAAAAGATTTCTTTAGTCGTGCTTAATACCCATTTCCCGACGCTGATAGTCTAGCTCACCACCAGCTAGCCTACCGGGGCACTCAAATAGATAAATAGAATAGGAATAGGTTATCCCTTCCACAACAAATTTCAGTGTTTTTAGTAAGAATAAAAATTGGGAATTAAGCACGACTAACAAAATCTTTTTAAATAATAAAATTTTTTAAAAAAAATCTGATATGTTTATTATAAATGGTTTAATAGAAAAAAAAAATTGGCGACAGTTTTTTTGTGTACGCAAATACTACATATGTAGTTGCAAATACATAACGACTTGCGTGTATGCAGGCAGGGTTATACGTTTACAACTGAGAATAACTACATTGATCCACAATTTTTGATTCTCTGTTTTAGTAAATGAAAAATTATGATAGGTGAGAACATTAGCACTTACCTTTGACCAAAGTCAAAATACCTAGTGGCATTACTAGAACTGCAACCATTAAATCTGTTATCGCCAAAGACATGAGAAAATAATTGGTAACATTTTGTAAACGCCGCTCCCAAGCAATAGCCAAACACACTAGAATATTGCCGGCTGCAGTTCCAATTACCAGTATTAAGGCTAACAGAGCCCAATAGTTGTTTGGGTGACTGTTGGGTAATAAAACAGTTTTGGACAATGGAAATGTGCTATTGATGTGTTGTGATGTATTGTTAGAGGCTGATGGTGCAGCAAGAGAGGTAGAAATTGTCGTAGCCGCAATAATGTCTCGGTAAATTAAGTCGAAATCATAGTTATATGAAGTGAAATTGCTATCAATATTATCGATGTAAGTTTGACTTGGCCGTAAAACAAAAAATGTTTGCACCTGTTGATGGCTTACTTCACTGGATCTGGTAACTGCTTTTATTTGCCATAAACCATTGTTAAATCCGTTACTATTTATTAATAGATCAATATTTTTATTATGTAAACTTCTTAATATGCCTTCCATGTTATTTCGTCAGCTTAAAATTTAGAAGAATTTCATTTATCGCTAATCAAATTGATATTCTCCGATACTCTTCCAGTTACTTTGAACCGAAGTGTTTGGCATGTCAATTAACAAAGTCATATCTTGGATGTTTATTATTCTTAAATGTCTTCGTTGTTGTAAACTATTTCAATGATCCAATTGATATAATAGTGAATATTTTAGAGCATATATTTTGCTGTAATGCTCTATTCAGGAAACGGAAATTACGATTTTGTGTCGTGTTTATGGGTTTGTGTTTTTGTAAAAATGAAAAGTTCGATTTCCTTCTTTAAATTAAAAGCATAATTATTTTTTTACGGTCTTTTAGTTTTTAATTCTGGTTGTTGAATTTCCACTTCTGTATAACCCCTTGTATTTTTAATTAACAAATTTATTTGAAAATAGCTTTTGGTTTCACAATGCATACTTGAGTTTTAATGGTTTATATTAATATTAATTTTTGGAGAAGTTTTACTAATAATTCCACAGGTTAGGCAAAATGATGACTTTGTGACTGTTTACGGTTGTGATTCGTATATTTTGGATTTTTAGTTGTTAACAGTGAGTTAAATTTAAAATGTTCTTGCTGCAGTGCTAAAATGGAACAAAGAGAAAATAAACTTATTTTTTAATATATTTTTCTTTGAAACCAAACAAATAAACATGTCGGATTCATTTTAGGCATATAACTACCAGAGAATGACAAAAATATCATTTTAAGTACTCTTTCAATATTAGTGAGAAAGCAGGTATGGACATGCATGAGTAGAGATCAAAACCATACACATACATACCATTACCCATAACAAGTTGAACTTAAATATGTATAAATATACGCTGCCAATGTGTATATCCATATTCATTCTTCTTTTTGAATGTACATGCAGATATAAATAAAATTTCTGTTAGCTATCTGCAATACCCATATAAGTATGTGTATTACCGTAAGTATAACGTAAATAAAAAGAGTGAGAGAGAGCAGAGATGGCAAATGAAATTTTAATAATTTTGGAACTATGCAAAATTTTTTTGTGTTGTTATTCAGAAAAAAATCATGATAATTTTAAAGCTTTTTAAGATTTGACTAAGGCGGTAAGGTTATTTTATTAGGACAACGAGGGGCAGTTGCAAGCGCTAAATGTATTACGTGGTGGTTACACTCTTTCCTATGAGCACAACATACAAATCAATACTTACATGCATACATATAAAACAACATCTTCCATCTCGTGTCGTCTACCTATGCTATGTGTGTGTGACAGCGACAAGTGCAGAAGTGCAAAAAAATTGTTCAATTGGATAGTTTTGGAGTGACATAAATTGCCCCTATCTCCCCTTGTAACCTATTTTTTTTTTAAATACATAGCGTAAGTGTCTATATAAATATGAATCTATCTATGTTTAAAATTTCATTAAAATCTGTCAGAAGAAATTCCCCTTTCCACCCCTCGTGGTCCTATTTTTTTATAAAAATGTATAGCTTATGTGTAGTTTTACATAGGCACTGCTGATTTTACGGACAAATTTATTTTATGTATCATAAATAATATGTACATAGTCACATACCTGCGTAGTGATCAACGCACATTTTTGTTAAAAATTTTTTTTTCATTTTTACACAGAAGTGCCAAAATGGCAGATAACCAAAACACATTCTTGGGTATTGAATAACATCTGCATAATATTCATGTATTTTTGTCTACTGAATGTGGTTGCGTGAAGATATTGCCGTGTATAAGTATAAGAACAACCATAGCTGTTCTTATTATTTGTGTTATAAATATGTGTATACACAATAACGAAAAGCGTGGGTAAATATCTCTGTATATTTTTCTTATGGGTACTTGCTGTTATTCTCTGATAACTACTGTGACAATTTTTTATAAACTAACATAAAGAACAGCCCTGCAATAAAAGCAAAATATCTTTTTTATTCCTACTATAAAAGTGAATATTTCCATTATGTACATACATATGTATGTGTACAAATTAGGGTTGGGACCAATATAGGCTTAGCGAATGCCAATAGGTGCGTTTGAGTACTTTTACAGTAAAATGCAGTAAAGCTGAAGGTCCACACCATGCGTTTATGCGTCTGTCCTTTTTAAGCATCTGACAAAAAAGTAGAATCAGTGTAATTGTAAATGACATCCCTACAAAAAATGAATGAGCGAGTGATAGAAAGAAATGACCGAATGTGACCGAAAATTTTATTTCGGTCATTTCTTTCTATCATTTTCTTAACACCAAAATGAAAAATGTGACTACTCGCTCATTCATTTCTTGTAGGTACTTAACTCGTTTTCTTTTAGGTTCTCGATTAAATAATTTGTATAACACGAACATTTTTGGAAAATACAAACAAACTATTTTATGTAATCTTTTATATTTGTTTGTTTTTTATTTTATTTGATTTTACTAATTTGTAGCGTGTTAAATTATTTAAAAGAACATGAATAATTTTTTTGCTATTGATTACTTAAGTACCCAAATGCTTCACACTTTTACAACTCTAAAAAATTAACTTAACAAAAAAAATTCAAAAGTTTGTATTTAGCCAAATAAATGCTTCACAAACAAGTTTAATTTATTAATAGGTTTTTACTTTTTGTTTTGGTTAAATTTGTATATCAACTTTTTTTTTAATTAACAATTTGTATGCATTTTATTTGCTACTTTTGTTTGTTTTGTGACATGTTGACAAAACATCTTAAGTCAAAATTTAAAAAGTTGAAAAAAATGTTGTTAATCCTTCAAATTTTCAGTCAAAAACATTTTTGCCTACGCTTTTAAAATTTTGTATTATGAACGATGTTTTTCTTTAATTTTGGTTTATTTTATTATTTGATAAAAATGATTTTTGCACCGAGTTTCTTTTAAAAACTTTTTGTTATCTTATCTCGACTTTAGATGTTTTGTCAAAATTCCACAGATATGTTTTTTTGATTTACTAAATTTTACTGCAAAAATTTCTGCAGTAAAAATTTGTAAATACTCCGATAAGAACTGTCACTTTACGCTCTTAATTTGTGTTCTCATTTACTGTATTATATGTGCTCGAACGCAATTTCGTAAAATGCAGTAAAGTTCACTAAAAAATAGTAAAAACTTTTGTGTTCTACAACGCAGCTAATGTAAATAATGAAATTACATATTTGCGAATGCAAATTCTTACAATACAACGGAATCGTGTAAATTAAAATTGTGCACGGCTTAAAAAACGAAACTGGCAACATGCTTTGTTTTTTCTTAACCTACTTACAACTACAATTAATGTTGGAAGAATTCCAACAAATTGTAGTGGGGAATGTAAGAAAAGATAAACTCGCTGTTTATTGTTGATGTTATTGTTTAAACTTCGATATTGTTACAAGTAGAACTGTTTAGATGTTTTGTCAAAATTCCACAGATATGTTTTTTTGATTTACTAAATTTTACTGCAAAAATTTCTGCAGTAAAAATTTGTAAATACTCCGATAAGAACTGTCACTTTACGCTCTTAATTTGTGTTCTCATTTACTGTATTATATGTGCTCGAACGCAATTTCGTAAAATGCAGTAAAGTTCACTAAAAAATAGTAAAAACTTTTGTGTTCTACAACGCAGCTAATGTAAATAATGAAATTACATATTTGCGAATGCAAATTCTTACAATACAACGGAATCGTGTAAATTAAAATTGTGCACGGCTTAAAAAACGAAACTGGCAACATGCTTTGTTTTTTCTTAACCTACTTACAACTACAATTAATGTTGGAAGAATTCCAACAAATTGTAGTGGGGAATGTAAGAAAAGATAAACTCGCTGTTTATTGTTGATGTTATTGTTTAAACTTCGATATTGTTACAAGTAGAACTGTTGGTTATAATTCGTATACGCTTAACAGTTTTATTTAGTTTAATATCATGAGTTTTTCAAAAATCTTTGGATGAAGTTTCCTGACGAACTGGCCTTAGCAACCAGTGGAATGCGCATAAGAATAACGTATTCCTTCAACAATAAATTTCAGTGTTTTTATCATGAAGTCGGGCGTAGAGAAGAAAACTCGTAGAAAAAAATCTTCCCAATCCAAGGTGGAACAGCTTACGCCAGTGAATGCATGGCCTAAGGGGAGTTTGGTCGTTAGTAAGCGAACTCTGGATACAGGTCGACCTCCAGTTTCAACTTAGACTTCCCATGGTACAAGGGCTCTGCCATGGGTGACCATCCCCATCCCTACAAGGAAAAAAATAACTATGGATGAAAAATTAAATGAAAATAATGAGTTGGATGAGACTCTAAAACCATCCACCTCCAGCAATAGCGAAGCCATTGGGCACGAGAATACTGGTACCAAGCCTCTAGAAGCGACCTTAGCAGTCGAAAATCCGCAGCAGAAGATATTGTCTTCTGGCTCCGAAAATCCAACTAACAACCTGGTAACCGACAACAACGGAAGCGCCACTGGGCAGACCGTTGGAGGTGCCAATGTGATGGCAGAGGACAAAGGACCCGCGGCTGCGGCAAATAGTGTCGCGACCGATATGCCAAGAGAAACGCAAGAGGAGATAATGTCCTCTAACTCTGACACCGAGGCCGCTAAGCAGGATGATGCCTGCAGAGTGAGCTCGGTGAAGTCTGGCAGCATGGTGCGAGGCGTAAACTTTCAGGGGCTAAGCCTGGAGTCTGGAGTGGGATTCGTTAAGCTCAACTCTAGGGAGCGGCGGCTACTTAAAGCAGCATTAAAAAAGGACTGTAAAGGGAAGACTCCTTAAAGGATGCCACAGGGGCTCCGGCAGTCGCAACATTAAAAAGGGAACGGTCAGAAAACTCCCCCACAAATGGAGCTCCAGCAAAGCAGACATATGCCCAAAGGGTCCAAACGCCAAAGCTCCGTTTCTAACTGCCGACCAGGCGGTTATTGAGAAGGCCGGAACTTTTAAACCGCAGTTTGAAAGCTGTTTACGGCGCACCGACTGGTTGCTGCTTGGGTGCGTCAACAATGAGACGGTGGAGTGGACTAAGTCCTACCTTGATTACATCAAGGATAAATCAGGGGTGGAATGTAGGATAGTCCCTGAGGAAGAATTCCCCCACACGCACTTTGTGAGGGGATACTTTCCACACAGTCTTGAGGGTCCTGGCCTTCATAGCGGCTCAGAATGACTTGGCTGCAACACACTGGGCAAAGGGTCCAAACGCCAAAGCTCCGTTTCTAACTGCCGACCAGGCGGTTATTGAGAAGGCCGGAACTTTTAAACCGCAGTTTGAAAGCTGTTTACGGCGCACCGACTGGTTGCTGCTTGGGTGCGTCAACAATGAGACGGTGGAGTGGACTAAGTCCTACCTTGATTACATCAAGGATAAATCAGGGGTGGAATGTAGGATAGTCCCTGAGGAAGAATTCCCCCACACGCACTTTGTGAGGGGATACTTTCCACACAGTCTTGAGGGTCCTGGCCTTCATAGCGGCTCAGAATGACTTGGCTGCAACACACTGGGCAGCGGCTCAAAGACAGATACACGGAGAATTCCTCCATCTTCGTCTGGCAGTGGATGGGTGTTCCTACCAGAAGCTTGTAAAGCTGGGAGGAAAGGTCAGCTACTATTTTGGACAAGTAAGGATACACCTCAGGAACACTGGTTCAAAGGATGATGCGAAAAAGAACGCAAGAAGCTGGCTGAGTATACTGCAGAGAAGGCTGAGGAATTACCTCAGAATGAACCCGGCCTTCAAGATGGCCCGTCTACCAGCGGAGCAGCTTGTGCTCGCGAGAGAAAACGGGCAGACGAAGGAAGTGGGGCAAAAGTCTTCCGAAGGCCTCAACCTCCGGCCAAAAGCAGCACACCCAACTCTCTGGAAAAATCCGAGAAACCGACCAAAGGGTCGCAAGGGTAGGGACCCCGATGTAATCGGTTGCGGGACCTAGTGCAGCGGTCCATCAGGGATAGTGATGGGCACCATTAAGGTGCTACAGGCAAACCTGCACCACGCCAAGGGGGCGTCGGCCACACTGTGCAGGATTTTTGCCGAGTAAAACATCGGTCTTGCGCGCAGCGTTGCTTGTCGACAAGAGTGTTGAAATAATTCCATTGACTTATTTTATTTTCAGGGATCTGGGGGTCGATTCTGGTTCTGTGAAACTGTGAAATGAAAAAAAACTTTTCATTTTCGTTTTCATGATCACTTTTCACATTAGCTGTGAAACTTTTGTAACTATATTAATAAAATGTAAAAGTCAAATGCAGATATCGAAGCTTAGGATTTTGAAACGGCGCTAAGCCGCAAACGAGTTTTTTTAATAATTGAACTGCAAGCATTTATTTTTGCTAAAAGAGTTTTTTTTTGAAGAGAGGAAAAAATTAATTTTTATGGCTCCTCTTGTTTTATACAATATAAATTTTTTCAGTAAAAGAGTTTTTGTTGTTTTTTATTCTCATACATATATAAATGGTAAATATTTTTAACTTAAAATAAATAATGGGTAAACCGAAAATTCCGATTTTGTTGCATTTGGGTTTCTTTCATGAACGATATTGCATCTGAAAGAGGTTGGCCCCAATGTCCTGCCCAAGTGCGCGCAAGAAATAGGAAAGGAAAAAATTTTACATAAAATGTGTTAATATATAAAAACAACAGCAATTTTTAACGGAAACAAATTTTTATTCAAAAATCAAGAGCAGTTTGAATGTAAAATCGATCAATCAATGAGTTGACAAATGAGTTTTTTGGGTTGATTGCCCCAAAATATTTATTGCAGTAAATAATTTTGGCATAAAACTGACATCTACGAAAATAATGTTATTGACTTTAGTGAAAGTTTCTTTTTAGGGTATTTAAATAAAAGCTTGTTTTTGAAAAAGGTTTTTTACTTTTAATTTATTTTTTAATACATAGTTAAAATCAATCACATCAAGTTATTTAATTTACTTGTTTTTCTACACAAGTAAATTTTGCGACAATTTTTTACATCGTGTAAATTGTGTGGTCCAGACCTGCAATTTTTGTTGCAGCAATTCTTGAGTTTATTTGTGAGAACTTATTTTACCAATAAAATCATGAATTTCTGCAACAAAAATTCCAAATTTAGACAATGAATTATAAATAAGGTAATGCCTCTATTAGTTGCTAGTAAAATTTTCAAGTAAAAGTTACTGCCAGGCCAGGTAAAAAAATAAAATTTGTTGTTGTTTTTAAAACAAATATACGAAAGAAATGTTCTTGTCGACATCGTGGGCCTGAGCCTTAATTTCTTTCGTATAAGCTTTCGAGTTATTCTTAGCAAGCCTTTTCATTTGATATCTATATTATAGGATTGCATTAAAAATAGCTAGACCGCCATTTTGGCTGTGCTGCTATGTTTGATTTAGAATGACGTTTCATAGTATACAACATGGTGAAATAAACAGGTGGCAGCACTACGCCAGATGACGATTTTTTGCTCCTGCATGGTTTGTCTAGGATTATGTCAAAGTTTTGTTTATGTTTACAAAAAGTCCACGTTTTGTGCTGAGATTATTGTATTTTAATAAAGTTTTTGATAATTAGAAACTGGGAATTATTTCCTTCTGAAGGTTACTTTATATTATATTCAACAATTTTTTTTTTTTCGAAATTATTCTATGAGCTAAGTTTCAGGTATGTATTTTTATAAAGCTTTTTTGTAATAGTCATATTCCTTCAATTTTTCAGAAATGACTTTTATACACTATCCAACGGAAAGCTAAGGTAAAATGTAACAAGAAAATACAATATAATAGTCTGATAGTGTATAAAAGTCATTTCTGAAAAATTTAAGGAATATGACTATACAAAAAAGCTTTATAAAAATACATACCTGAAATTTAGCTCATAGAATAATTTCGAAAAATTAAAAAAAAAAATGTTTTTGATAATTTTTAATTAAAATAAATAAGATATTGACTATAATAATATAAAAGTTGGCTAAAAATGTATTTATTTCATCACGTTCAGCGGTACGCTTTGATTTTTGTTAAAAGTATTTTTTGACGTAAACGGTGATGTAATTTCCAATTTTGTTGTAATGTTGTATTTGTTGCCGTAACGATGCCACCTACTTATTCCACAATGGCTTACAATGGCTGATTATATTCCTGGACAACACTTACTATTGCTTCGCCATAAATTTAAAACTTTCGTCGTGAGAAGTTGTATGAAATAATCGTTTACCGACTAAATTGAAGTGCAAAAACTGAACCTAGTTGAAGGATTTTTTCACTTTAGTGGCATTCTGATTGCCTTTTCAATAAATAAAACTCACATACGAATAAAAGAACGCACAGAAAAGTGATATGTAAGATAAATGACAACTAAATTTATTGCCTATTGCCAAGGCGAATTTATTACAGGTGGTCTTAAAAGCCCTGCAGATTACTTTTTTTTAACTTTATCATTGTTGGATGTCAAAATTTTGTTTATTATCTTTGTTTCTGTTTTGTTTTACCCTGCGGCCACACGATCAAGTTGTTCTTGATAGTCTTTTACATATACTGCTTGTCAAAATTTACAAAAATTTAAAGCTGTGACGTAGGCTGCACTCAATTTGTAAGCAATTTACTTTGTGCTGGTTCACACACGTCAAGTTTGACTCGTCAAGTCTTGAGTTTTTAGGAGAGAGGGGAAAAGAAATGGCATCCTATTTACCCTTCTCTCCTAAAAGCTCAAGACTTGACGAGTTAAACTTGACGTGTGTGAATCGGCACTAACATTACGCAATGGATTGCTACTCGTCACAATATGCAGTCTATACGTCGCAGATTTTAAGAACCAACCAAATTTTAAGTTTGCGCCATAAAAATTGTTACGTGGAGAAAACAAATGAAAAGGGATAAAATCGACGTTAAGTTTTAACAATTAGACATTCTTTAGAGGGCAAATCCCATCGAGCAACAGGAAAATGGTTGAATTTAACATTTTCGAGATTCCAGGACATCGTTAGAAAATAAAACCAATCAGCTTTAGTGGAAAACTAAAAAAAACTTTCTAGTCTACATATATATTAGCCATGTCCTACGAGAAGTGAAGAAAAATACCAGAGAAGCGCAACAAAAATAGCCGATAATGCGTTGAATAAAGATGTTTATCCAAAATGGAGATAGGATTTAATAGAAAAGTTCCAAGGAAAAATATTACTCATAAGTGAGCAAAATACAAGGCTTAGGTTGGAGTTCGGAAAACTGTAATTTTTACAGATGAATGTAAATTAAATTTGCTTGGAAGGGATGGACGATCAAAGGTCTGGCGAAACCCTAATACTGCCTCCCAAAAAAAATATTTTATTCCAACTGTTAAGCATGGAGGTGGAAACGTTGGTGTTGGTAATTTAGCTTTCGTTGAAGGCGTAATGGATCAAACCAATATAAGAGCATATTAGAAAACAATTTTAAATATAGCTTGGACCCCATTGGATTTTCCAGCGAAATAACGATCCGAAGAACACTTCACTTTCAGAAAAGGAGTGGCTGCTTTATTATGCTACACGGCAGCTCCAAGGTCCTCCAAAATCACCTGCCTTAAATCCCATTGAACATGTTTGGGATATAATGAAGCGAAAATTAAGAATATGAATTTAAGATCTTGTCTTCGTTTTTTTTTTTTTAATTCTGTTATGCATACAATAAAGTAAATTTTTTTTTTAAATAAAGATTAATAAAACTTCATACTACAAATTTAAGGAAAAACATTATTTTACCTTAAACTCTTAATTTTAGGTGTGTATTTAAACTTAAGTCTTTGACTGATTTGATTTTTTGTTATTTAAATGGGGCTTATTTAAATTTTCCTCTTGATCTTAACTGTTATTTGTTTCTTATATATTAGTTTAACAAAATACTATTTTGTGTACATACCTACATTCATATATTTATAAGATCTGAGAATTCTGCTTCCACAAGAACGTTTGTACCAAACACTGAATTCCACTATTGTGTACGAGTAGCTGCATATGTAAGTATATTTTTTACCCTTGTGGACTATTTGCAATGATTTGTATTAGATTTGTATGTTTTAAATAATTATGCAACAATTTTGATTAATTTTAACTGTTTTTTTTAATATTTCCGTAATAGAAGCAAAAAACTTTAATGTGTATAAGCAATTGTAATTTCTAAATTTAACACTTTAATATTGTAATTAGTGCATACATACATATGTATGTAAGGTTTATGTTTCCAATATTGATAAAATAAATGATAGTTTTTTTTTCGCTAGTATTTAAAAGAACGTAAGAACTTGAACCGTTTAGTACCAGTGTCAAAGAGGAACTAACAGCTTTATTGTTTTCAATTTATATGTGAGAGTTCCAAACAACTATTCCGGAAAAATTTGGTTCGCTCGTTACTCCAATTATTACAGGCTGGAACTTCCAATCAAGTTCAAATGCACCGCATACATATGTATCTAGATTTGTGCACACTTAATACATACATATGTATATACAACGTACGGTACATTTTATACATACATACATATTTACATCTGAATGTACATACCCTGCAAGCAATTTGGTAATCGACTACAAAAATAACGCATTTATAATGAATTTTTTAGCAACTAACTAAAGGCTAATTAATTTCGGATTAATTTTCGTTCTTGTGCATTAAGCGGACAATCGGATATTATATGTTTTATATTTACCGTTGTAGATTGATCACGGTTACATAATGTTTGGTCACATTTGTTTATTAAATGTCCGTGGGTTAATTTAGTATGTCCTAGTCGCAATCTTAAAAATTTTATGAGATCCCGTCTTCCTACTTCGGTTCACGATGCCATCCAATGTTTGATGAGTTTATATTCTTGTACCAAGTGTTTGAATTTTTCCAAGTCGTAATGTGTCCTTCTCTTAAGATTTTTAATTATATCCTCAACGTTGGGTTTTTATAGCATGTGGCCTAGAACCCACAATTGAAACCTTTGATTTTTTTTCTATTAAAATTTCCCTAACATTGTTAGCATAGGCATTATTGCTATCACATTCGAAATCGCGTTTAAGGCAAAAGAAAATTAAGATAAAGAATCAGTGCAAATTATGAATTTGCCTCTTCTGTTTTTGACAAAATTCATTGCCTCATTTATGGCAATAATTTCGGGTAGAATCGAATTGGTTTGAGGTTGAAATTACAGTGAGAAGAAGCTTCAGAGACAACAGACACTTGGAAAATTTTATGCACTATTTAACTAAATTATTTTTACAAAAAGAATATGGAAATTTGTTTTCTTTTTATAAATAATTTTAAACATAAAAAAATAAAAAAAATTATGTTTTTCTTTTTATAGTGTTGTTATTGTCTCTATACAAACAATTATAACAGGTTTTTTTTTAAATCATTATTGAACAATGTTATTTTAACATTTTTCATTTAAAATTAATATGAAGCAGTGACAATTTTTAATTTGCTGCAGAATTTCACTATGATTTTTAATCAACATTGCGCCATGTTAATTTAACTTTGATATTTTTTTTCTGTGTGTGTGGATATATGTATTTGCATTTGGTCTGTGAAAGTACAGCTCCAGAGTAATTGCACCAATTCAGAATATAAGAAACTAAATTATTCAGATTAATTTTGGGGTTTTCCCCTATATGATCTTATAATTATATTAAAGTCATATGCGAATGCACAGAAGTTCAGATTTTTATGGGTAAGAATAACATCACTTAGCCTGGTATGTATATGCTATTAGAAAAAGCGCTACCGAAAACGGGGATCCCTGTGGGTTCCCATTGTGAAGAGTTTGGGAGTTGGAATTGTTACTGCCGACCTTAATAATGATTTTTCTATTGGACATGAAGTTACCAATATAGTTAATAATCTTTGGGCCCATTCCATTCCATTTCATGAGTTGATCGGTGATAGTATGCAAACCTATATTTTTTATGACTTCAGAAACATTTTGAGACGCCAGCTCTTCTTTAATTTCTTTTTCAGATACGCTCTTAAGTCGTTTGAGTATATGACACCTTTAGAATAATTAAGAAATTTATGTTGTTGGTGTTAAAGAAGTTAAAGTAATTAACTTTGATGCTGGACTTAATGTTTTTGTTTTAATTGAGATTTATCCACTTCTGAGTCTTTTGCATTGTTCAACTTCACTACCGCAGAGAGAATCAATAACTTTTTTAATATGAAAACGTGAAACATTATTTTCAAGTGTATCAATTCTTTTCATTATTAAGTATTTTGGACCATAAGTGAATATTGTTAAATGTTTGTTTTTTTTTGTTTACTCCAAAAGTCATTTGGTCTGGTGGTTTATTCATTTGTTATTTTATTCTTTTTTCTTTGGGTTTAGTTTAACACTTACTGGACATAGGTTCTTATTGGCACAAGGACCAAGGCTATTTAAAATGGGCCGAATCGTAGGACCACGAGGGAAGATAGGGGGAAATTTCTGCCTCTCACAAACTTTCAAACCGATTTTAATGAAGTTTATAAACATAATTACTTTTAATTATTTAAGCTTGAGGTCTTTTTATTTATAAAAATTATATTTATTTGTTCCAATATTTCGCTAACCTTTGGTTAACATCGTCAGGATATTAAATTTACAAAATTTAATAATAACAAAAAACGATAACAAAATTATGAAAAAATTTTTTGTCATAAATTTAATTCAAAAACCTATTTGTCATAAAAAAAAAAAAAAAAAAATTTCAAAAACCATAAAAAAATAAAAATTTACTAAAGTATAACAATTCATATAAACTGAAAAAATTTCCTATCTATAAACCTTATTCGAAAACCAAATTTACAATAATAAAAAAATATTTTGGCTAATGAAATTGCTATTAAATAAAAAATTTAAAAACTTTTTAAACTAAACTTATTTTTATCTTATCTTACATACATAATTAAACTTATTTTCATTCTTACAAACTAAATTTTTTTTTTTTTATGACAAATAGGTTTTTGAATTTAATTTATGACAAAAAATTTTTCATAATTTTTTTATCGTTTTTTGCTTTTTGTTATTATTAACTGCCAGGCCAACAATGTCGACAAAAACATTTCTTTCGCATATTTTTATTGAAAACAATAATAAAAACTAAAATTTGTTTTTGCTTCCAATACAAATATACGAAAGAAACGTTCTTGTCGACATCATGGGCCTGGGCCTAAATATTTTGTAAATTAAATTTCCTAACGATGTTAACCAAAGGTTAGCGAATTATTGGAACAAATAAATATAATTTTTATAAATAAAAATACCTCAAGCTTAATTAATTAAAAGTAATTATAAAAAAAGGTCAAATAAGAATAAATATCAATTTATAAACATACATTGATAAATCCATATTTATATTGAAACATAAGCATGATGTGTGCCTAAATATTGTGGTGTAGGGTATCATATGGTTGGGCTTGACCGACTATATTTTCTTATTTTTTTCTGAATTATAAGAAGATAAACAATTGGATTAACTATGAAGTAAAAATGTTGAATTGTTTTTTGTGTCGAGCACAAGAATTTTTTTAACAATGTAAATTGTTGTTTTTTTTTATTTATTTGTTAATTTTTTTCAAGAATTTTGTGTCACTAATTAAGCGCAGTACGTTTGATTTCTAAATATCGCCTTTATTTTTTTTTTTGAAAGGTGTAGTTTACCATATGAGTGGGTACTTCAAAGCTTGAAGGCTTTTTTCTTCAGATATGCGGTATTTTATGTTTTCGTTATATGGGAGGTAAACCTTATTTTGAAATTTATTGTAAACCATAATAGTGTCTGTAACCACGTTTGAAGACACTCGCTATAATAGTTCTTCAGTTATGCGATATTTTATGTATTCATCCTGTGGGGGTATTGCTCCCCCTGCGCCTACTCCCTTTATTTTTATCTTCAAAGGTGTATTTCACCATAAGAGTGACTCCTACCAAGTTTGAACTCCTCTTCACAACAGTTCTTAAGATATGCGATATTTAACATTGGAGTCCTATGGGGTACCACTTCCCCTGCTACTATCTTCTTTCCATTTTGGGGCTTAGAAGATGCTACACCAAAAAGTTCAAGAAAATGGTTGCAGAGGCTCTTAAGATATACGATACTTAATATTTGCATCCTATACCCTTCATAGCACTTCCTCTTCCCCTATCAAAAAAATAAGTAGCCTTTTTGATTTTCGGGGCTCACGTAATGTTTACTTTATTAGTCTATAAGCCAACAAAAAACGGAAAAACATTTTTCATTATTTTATATAGATAATATTAATAAAAGTATTTATTAATAAACTTTTAATTTTTACTTACTTTTTTATCTATTTTAAAAAATTCACACAAAACTAGTGTTGAAAAATTCAGTACTTTAGTACTTTTTCTTATTAATAATACCGCAGTACCCCCGCGTTGTTTTTAGTACTTTTTTATCCTTGGCACATTTGAACTTTTAACTGTGATATGATCATTTCGATAGAAACCTTTGGTAATCATGTGTTTGTTCCAAAATGTATGTTCCCAGCCAGCAAAATACTTCGACATTGTCTGAATCAGACATTTCGTGCAAATGTCTAACGTCATTCTTAGAGACTTCGTTCAGATTTCTGTCCGACATTGAATATACTTACGGTCTGGCCGATTTCTGATCGATTTCGCATGGATATATCGTGGGGAATTTATGTACAGATATGTCTAATAGAATTCCGACGGAATACATTCAGATTTGTCTAACGAGACTTATTATTTTTTTAAAATAATGACAATTTTCATTCTGTTGGAAATAATTTTAATTTTATTTTATTTGTTCAAGATAAAAAGCATAAAAAAGGTACGTACGTGTAAATTTTATAATTATGTACATATTTTGCAATAAAATTATTTCTTTCAGCTATCAGTTCGAAAGCAAAAACATCTCGGCTAACACATCAGAACTTCCCATGCCTTTTTCATTAGATTTCTGTTAGATATCTATCAGAAATGCCGACAAAAAACCAAAATTTCCCACGACATGTCTGTCAGAATTCGTGTCAACCACTTCATACGTTTTTGGGTCAGAAATCTGACAGAATTCGAATACGATTCCGACTTTTTTGCCGACGTTTCTCTCAGATATCTGAACGACGTCGGATTATTTTGCTGGCTGGGTTGTTTTGTATAAAATTGTAATTGTATTGGTAACTGGAACTTTAATTAAAAGTTAGTTTTAACTGAACTTGGTGAAATTGGCCGTTAAAGGTAAATGGTTTTTATTTAAATTTTCCACTAACATTTTATCAAATGCATCCCTTTTTATAAATTTTCTTGTAACTTGTATAAACAAATATCTCATTCTTTTTTGTGGAACTCGATTTGACATATTTATAAAAACATGGAAATTGTTTATAAATTGAAAAAAACTTCAGTCATTTTATTAGAGATTTTGCGAATCATTTAGAACTAAAATTTGTTTTAAAAATTAAACCTTAAATATAACAAGCAGCTTCACTCCAGAAAATATTATTTCCGAGAAAACAAATACATACATAGTACAATACCATTGTTATTAACCTTTAGTTACCGACCCAATTTTTCGATACACAATTGCAGACGCACAGTCGCAAAGATCAAAAATTTCAGGCGCTCCTCATAAATATTGAATAAACCTATTTGAAAGGAAAATGTCCAACGATTTCAAATATGCTTCTCTTTTTACAATCAGATTTTTAGTTCAGGGGCCTGATTCTGGCAGTCGTGATCGAGTAATTTCTCGAATCGAAAACAATTTATTATCTAATTATTTCAGTCAATACTGAACGAATCGGAATTATTTTTTCAGTGTTATAAAGCATTAATTTGAGTTTCACAATATTGAAAAAATAATTTCGATCCGTTAAGTATCGACTGAAATAAAATTGCTTTCGAATCGAGAAAGTACTCGATCGCGACTGCCGGAATTAGGCCCCAGATATGTAGATATAGCCCTTCAAAGTGGACTGATTTTCAGTGTTAAGAAAAAGACAATTTTTAGATAATTTGGTCCGCTTGCAAATACCGTGCCTCGGAACTAGGTAACGGATCGTCATTCTTGTTGATGCTGTTTGCTTTGTGTTTGTACAGTTAAATCGTTATTTACCAACTATCAATTTTCTCCATATTTCTCAACATTGATGGAAAATAAAAAAAAATTTTTTATTTCTCAATAAAATATTTTTTGTTCCTTTTATTTTCATAAATGATGGATTTTTTTTTTGAACAAAAAGTACCATTTGGTGGGAAATTTTTCTTTACATACAATATACCTCATTGCTTTCCAAAGGAAAGCTAAGGTAAAATGTAACAAGAAAATACAATATAATAGTCTGGTAGTGTATAAAGTCATTTCTGAAAAATTGAAGGAATATGACTATTACAAAAAAAGCTTTATAAAATACATAACTGAAATTTAGCTCATAGAATAAATTCGAAAAATAAAAAATGTTGAATATAATATAAAGTAACCTTCGGAAGGAAATAATTCCCAGTTTCTATTTGTTAAAGAAAAAATTGTTGAAGAACTTAGTAGAGGTATGAGTGGAAGGGAGTTGGCTGACAAATATGGGGTTGGTGTTTTCACTTTTTCAGATATAAAAAAAGTAATAGCTTCAAAAGGTGAGTTAATTTATTACAAGATTTAAAATTAAAAGCCAAGGATGCTGTACAAAGTTTGGATGTCTCAATAAAGTAGGTCGAAGAAAATGATGTAGGAGTAGAAAAACTCTTAATTCTTTATGAATTACGTGATCAAGCCTTAGAAAGAAGTTTAACAAGTTCGCGACAACCAACCGTATTAGATTACTTTGTCAAACGAAATTAATACTATTAATTGTTAAGCATGTACATACATATGTATGTATGTAAATGGGTATTTTTATATTTTAACTGAACTGCACAAATTAATATTTATGGTTTTATGCTATGAATTATTATAATTTTTAATAAATACATACATACATTCGCTAATCCAGATAGGGGAATAGTCTGCAATCAATTATCCGGATTATCGAATTTTTACTGTATGTATGTATTACTACGTTTATACGCACCACTTATTCGCAAATAAAAATATTGCAAGTATAGAAAATTGCCGCATAAACAGTGAATTAAATTTTTATTTGCGAATAGCTAAATCACGAAAACAATTCCTGATTAACGACACTATTTGCAAATAAGATTTAAAGCATTGCCACACTTTTAACCGTTTTACGTTTTTATTTCGATGTGGCACATTTATACGACAACAAAAGTAAAATTAATTCAAAATTGTGGAAATAAAATTCACAAATACACAAAAAATTTTATTTTTTTTATTATTCATTAAGAAATAAAAAGTTTTTATACATACAGTGCTACCAAATGCATAAATTTTCCATCCGGCATCACATAAAAATAAGAATTAGTTAATCGCAAATAATTTTTATTTGCGAATAGTCTACGTATAAACGTAGTATATGTCAAAATGAAACAAGAATAAATCGTATGAGCAGCATGTTTGGTTTCAGAGAGCGAAACGAGTGGTTTATATCGTCGTATGAACATAGCACAAAGCCGGCCGGATATGGTTAAACTCTTGGTACTTTTCAAGGCGAATTTAACTACAGGTGGTGTCGGAACTACAACAATCCAACAGCAACAAAAACAACATAGTGTTTTTTGCATTGCATTGTTAGTGTTTACGGCTCGAAATGACAGCCATTCTTAGCAAAACACTAACAAATCAAAACAAATAAGCTCGAACTGTCAAAATCAGATGCCATTTCGACACCACCTGTAGTTAATTCGCCTTGGTACTTTTTGTAAATACGTACTTTAAATACATATGTACATACATACATAGTATGTACATACATTGAATTGTGTTTCAGGTACCAAAAATAAATAAATAAAATATTTTTTTTAAACTAAAATGGTACTTTTTTAAATATACAAAAATACATACCTCGAATTGTGTTTCAATTACAAAAATGTATAAATTTCAAATGCAAATGAATTACGGACAATGAAGTTTAAAACGAGATTATTTTAAGTTCTTATAAACCATATCGTAAAGAAGGATTATTTCGAAAGTACAAGGTCTTAACAAAAAGGGTAACAAATGGTATTGCACATATTTAAAATTGATTGAGATAAAAACTTAATGAGTTGTACTTTATGTATTTCTTATTAAAAAATTAATATAAGTCCTTCAACTTTTCGTAGTAATTTTGAATTATATACGTATGTATGTACTTATGTATGTAAATGTTTAAACATGTTTTCTCTATTGGAACTAATATTTGCGCATGTCCCTGATAACATACTGGAAGAAAGTGAGTAAATTATACAATTCCAAAAACGAACTGTTGCTTTGTTGACACACTTACACATATTTGTAACATTATTTTAATAATAAAGCATATCATTTAAAGTAACTATTTTGTACGACTTAAAAGCACGTAATGATAACAACCAGCGTTGCGACGAAAATAAAGTAGCCAAAGGTAGCATATTAAGTAAATACTTTAAAGCTTTTATTTAAGAAACTATTACAGCTGGAGATTTTATCCATCGAATTTTCTTATCTATCTATCAATATTACCTCTGTAGGAGTACGGTTAAACTTACCATCAGGATATACTACTACACAGAAAGATAAAAACTCGTACTCAATTTAAGTTGTTTCTTTTTACTTTAGTACGAGTTGTACTCAAAAATTTAAGTACGGATAACACATGAGCACTTAAATCAATCCTAAATGATATAACTTTCGAAAACCAATATGGGTGCATAGACGTAAGTTTGCAAACCAACAACAATACTACAAGAAGAAAAATATAAATTATTTTCATGTTTAAAAGTAAAATAAGAAGCAATAATTCCCATATTCTATTTGTTAAAATTATTAAGTTAATACGTAAAATTTTTAAAGTAGAATGATTACGGAAACCATATATTGTCATGCTGCTGGTGTCTTATTATCGAGAATTCTTTGTAAGTAAAGGGCGGAGTAGACCGAAAGTGAAATAAATATGCAAGTTTAAGTGCTTCGCACGTGAATAATCCGTTTTTGAACTAAGCGTCCTGTACTTAATTTAAGGAAATCCGTGCTTAGGGTACTATTGACACCGCACATTGTAAAATTAACCATTCTAGGGAGACAAAATTAAATATATTGGAGAACTTGGTAATTTTCCAAAAATTAGATCAAAAGGTGAGTACTCGGTAGCCACGTGAGGAGTTATATTGCATGCGAATGCATAATAAGGAATCCATTCTTCCCAATTATCATCCTCCACGAAAGATAGGAATATTCATTAAGTCCCCTTGGATTTCTTTCAACAGTACCTAGTGTCTCATGGTAATATGGTGTTGAAAATCATTGTTCTATTTTCAATAATTCACATATTTCTCTCATCAACTCGTTCGTAAACTCTGTTCCTTTGTCAGATTTTAGTACCTTAAATAGTCCATATTTGAGAATCACATTTTCTACTAATGTCATTGCTATTGACTTTGCTTCTTTTATCTCCATTGGACAAGCAATTACATATTTCGTCAATTCGCATTGCATAGTTAAAATTTCCCTGAAATTATTTGTAGGTCGTAATGGGCCAACTGTGTCAATTACTATAGTATTAAAACTGAAATAGGGGAAACAATAAGCAGAGCATTGTTGTTGGTCAAAATGATAGTAATGAATTGGATGTTATTGTTCGTACACTCAAAAGAAAAATCAATCCATCCGTACTCAAATCAATCCGAAGCGGTATTAATAGTACGGTGAGTACGAATTTTCTTGAATCAAGTATAGAAAGACTGATTCAAGTACGGATTTTCAATCACAAAATACTTAAATTATCCATATTCATTTCCGATTTCGTACTTGAAATAATCCAAAAATTAGATTGATTTAGGTAAAACTAAGACTGAATCAATCTCAAAATGCGCTTGATTTAAGTATTATAAAGTTGGTTTTATCTCGAATTAGAAAGAAAAAATTATTATGATTGCTATACTTACTCGTATTACACCTTACAGAATGATAAAACAGCAGCATCATGCCCGATATGGTTTTAACTATAGAAATCTTATGTACATATTTAACCAAAAATATAAACTAAATGAGAAGCAAGAGTTCAAATTTACTTTTTAACCCTTCGTGGTACACAAGAGTCTGGCCAGATCTTTTTATAAGGTGTATAGAAAATCAAAAAGTTTAATCTTTTTTTTGCTTTATTTAAGATTTTATTCTTATTTCAAGAAATTCCGCGATTGATTTTCGAAAGTAATCCCATTTAGGATTGTTTTGAGCACGTTTTAGTGTTATTCGTACTTGAATTTTTGAGAACGACTCGTATTTTAAGTAATCATATAAAACTTGATATATCCCGAGTGTTTTTCTCTCTGTGTAGACAATGGTTACATATTTCGTCATTTAAACCTACTTACGTTGCGAAACGTGAAAATAGTAATGCTGAACATATTGCTTGTTATAAATTAACTAAAAAAGATACAGATCTTAAAGACTTTAATAAAGTTAATTTTAAACTCGGTATATCTTCAACTTATTATGAGAAACTGTTTCATGATTCTATTTGGCCGTCTAATATTAGAGTGAGACCGTTTAAAAATTTTCCAAAAAAGCTTATAACACAGCCAAAAAAATCGTAAACAATACCTGCTTGAATAAACGTGTCCGGAACGAGAAGTAAATCTGTACAAGTTGTTTTCTTTTACACCGCAACGAGACTATGATGTTTACGTTTTAATTAAGTCCTGGTTAAATAAGGATTTTTTTGATGGAGAGTTTTTCGATTTAAATGTCTATCCAGTTTTTAGAAAAGATAGGGATTCGAAGAAAACTGGTCTTAAGAAAGGTGGTGGTGTTATAATTATTGTGAATCGTTCCTTAAAATCTAAATTAATATGTTTACAGGATAATGATAAGCTAATAGATCAATTATGTATTTCTATATCTGGTAATTTTAATATTCTTATTTGTGCTTCCTATATACCGCCCAATAGTAATGATTTATTATACGATAAACATGTTAAAAATATTGTAAATTTATATGACTCTTATCAAGATAATTCGGAATTTTGTATTTTGGGAGATTTCAATTTAAATAAGTTAGTTTGGTCGTTTAAATTAATGCGAATGTTAGACTTGGTATTTATTTCTAATAATGTAAATTACACTGTATCTGAATGTGCTCCATCTCTGTGTAAATCCGACATGCATCATGTTCCACTAAGTATTGTTATAGATTTTTATGCTAACAACCAAGGCCCGGATTTTTATGCAAATGCATATTTGTTGTCGTCAGTCTGAGATCAACATAAACTAAATATCTTTTCGAATAAAGAAATTTTAAATAAAATGGCATCGATTTGTTAGTGCATATTTTGCTTTAAAGGCATATTTTTGCATATATTGCTGACATTGCATATTTTTGGTGCATTTTTTGGAAAAAATGGGGAGAAAATATTTCGCAAAGCACATTACGTTTTGTCGTATATTAGGAGAAGTATCAAAAATGAGGGGAAAGTGGTTGAAATCAGTTGTTTATTATGCTGAAAATTTTGAACAATTCAAGGATGTGATGGAACGATGGTAATGCAGTACACAAAAAAAACCAATTTACCAAATATAAAATTTCGGATAATTTTTAAGTCTTCAAATTACGGATTTATCTCTGAGACTATTGTTTATATTGTTTATATATTAGAGAAATCAAATCCATTGAGAATGCAAATTAAATTAATTGATAATGTCATAAATAGAATGTATGCAGTTAAGGGAAATTTAAGTAAACAAATTTTTTAGAAATATGAAGGACACAGAACAATAACACAAACTGCTGGCAAATTTAATTTAAATTTTTGCGAAAACAGCGTAGGTGAAAATGAATGTTGTTGAAAATGAGTATTGTTCTTAATTAATTTTATATGAAGGTTCAAATATCTATCTAACAAGTGACTTTATTTACATTATTGTTTTACTTTATATTTTTTTACTTCTGCTTTTTTTGGTGTACCTTATTTTCGTTAACGAGACTGAATTTTTAGGGGTTTTATGTTATTTTAATGTTTTGTTTATGATTGAAAAATGTGTTAAGAAAAATTTAAAGTGCATATTTTTTAAATTTATAGCGCATATTTTTCTATTTTAAGTGTATGTTTTATGCGCATAAAACTCGATTTTAACTGCATGAAAATCCGGTCCCTACTAATAACAATATCAATGTCAAAGAAAAAATATCATATAATTTTAAATTTTGTGATTAAAATTTTTTTTATGATTCCATAAAATCTATCGTTTGGAGTGATCTCTTCTTTCAAAAATCTTTAAATGAATGCTATGATATTTTTCTTAATAAAATATATGAAATAATCTCCCTTTATGTACCGCAATCAGGCTCTAAAGTTTATAAATTGCCTTGGTAAAAAAAAATTCTTTAAAAAACACAAAATTATGCATTTATATCTGCAATATTCAAGGGAATTTAATTTTTTTAATAAACTTTTAGATAATCAATATATTCTTGGGTTTGAGGTTCCATTAAAATTCCACTTCAGTTAATATTTAATTTTTCTTTGAAGCTTGGTATGCTTTTAGATAAATGGAAAATTTCTTCTATTACTCCAATATTTAAGTTTGGAAATAAATGTGATGTGAAAAATTATAGGCCAATATCTGTTTCTAAAATACTTGAACATGCAATAGTTAAAAAGTTATATTTCTTTTTAAATCCTATAAAAATTAAAGAGCAACATGGTTTTTTGCATGGTCGTTCGTTCTACCACTTCAAACTTAGCAGTTTTTACGCAGTACATATTGCATTTCAAGTTTTGAGTTAGGGTTCAGGTAGATACTGACTATTCGAAAGCTTTTAATAGAATATCTCGCAATATTCTTCTTGCTAAGTTAGACAAAATTGGTATACATGCATTAAAATTTGTTGAATTGGGTACGTTCATATTTACATAACCGTACTTGCTATGTAAATATTGATGATTGCTTTTCCCTCACATATATGGTCACTTCTGCTGTTCCTCAAGGTAGCATATTAGGTCCTTTACTTTTAAGTATTTATATAAATGATATATCTTCATGCTTTAATTGTTGTAAATTTTTGCTTTATGCTGATGATTTAAAATTCTTTTATCAAATAAAAAATATTAATGATGCTTTAAAGTTGCAAAAAAGTATTAATGAATTACTGTTATGGTCGGATCGTAATTACTTACAATTAAATATTGAAAAATTTTATTTTATACGTTTTCATAAATTGGAATACTCAATAGCCTTTGATTACTCTATCAATTCAATATATCTAAATGTACGTTGAGACTAATGAAACAATTGACGAATACCCAGCCAGCAAAATACGCCGACGTTGTCTGAATTAGACATTTCTTGCAAATGTCTAACGTCATTCTTAGAGACTTCGTTCAGATTTCTGTCAGACATTGAATATACTTACTGTTTAGGCGATTTCTGATCGATTTCGAATTGACATATGTATCTGGGGAAATTCTAGAAATCTAATAGATATGTCTAACGAGACTTTTTATAATTTTTTGTTTGTGAAAATAATGACAAATGTCATTTTTTATTTTATTGTTTCAAGATAAAAAGATTAAAAAAAGGTACGTTCGTGTAAAATTTATAATTGTATACTTTTAAATATTTTGCATTAAAGGAATTCTTTCAGCTATCAGTTAAAAACAATAAGAATCTCGGCTAGCTCATTAAAAATTGTCCATGGCTTTTTCACTAGATTTCTGTCAGATATCTATCAGAAATGTCGGCAAAAAAACAGAATTTCCCACGAAGTGTCTGTCAGACTTCGTGTCAACCACTTCATACGTTTTTGGGTCAGAAATCTGACAGAATTCTTATTCGATTCCGACTTTTGTATCGACGTTTCTCTCAGATATCAAGAAGACGTCGGACTATTTTGCTGGCTGGGTATTCTGATATTTGCTTCAAACTGTGTGAAACAAAAAATATTTTGTTTAATGCTCAAACTAAGCTGAAATATTTGACAAATCAAATAATTATTTAATGAAAGTGTTAAAAAATAAAAATTTATTTCACAAATAGTAAAAATGAGCGCAGAAGCTTATTTATTTGTTTTATTCCGTGGAGCATCATCTCTTATAGTGTTAGAACAGGAGAATGTAAAAGAAAAAAAAATGGAAAACAATGAATAACAGAAACATAGCTCAAAATCAGCTGTTATTTTACTTGACACTCAAAAATATTTTGTGTTCAGACTAAGTTAATGAAATATTTGATGTTTGCTACCAAATATTTCATCAGTCTGAACGTACCTTAACTGGAGTTGATGATATATTGTTCATGTTATTTGGTCACATATATCGTTTAGAAAGAGTTTAACGAAAGTTGAAAAAATTTGCTGTTTTTTTTAATAACATTTCGCGCAATCCACTACCATCTTATATTATTCGTTGTAACATACTAGAAATTAAATCTCTTGAAAGTAGAAGATCAATGCAATCAATTATTTTTTAAATTATTCTTTAAATAAGCAATAAGTTAAATGTCAAAATTTATATAAATTAAATGGTAACCATATTTTAGATTTTAGTTTTTCTAAAACTTAGTTTAAATTATATTTAAAAAATTTAATATAAGTTCGTCAAATAATATTTTTAGCGAATAGTTTGTAAGGATATTTTGTAAATCCATTAGAATTTAAGAAAATAAATAAAAAAAAACTGTTTGCTGGCGTGTCTGCCACTTTCATTGGTTCTTTGGTGTGCCTGGGTTGTTTATTTTTCTGACATAACTCACATCTTGATACAAATTTTTTACGGTTTTGTTCATGCCTTACCACATGTACTTTTGTCTCAATTTTAATAGGGTCTTTCTTACTCCAAAGTGTCCTTCTTGGGGTATATCGTGGTATAACTTAATCAATTCCAATCTTGTCTCTTCATTTATTATATCTGGAGGTTTTCTTTATTAAAATATTACCGCCTCATCTTTATTTATTTTACAATTTTTATTGTATCTGCAGGAATTATATTAAATATTGCATCATTAATATCGATCGCAAATTTTTTATTTACATCATTTTGTATTATATATTCATATAACTTTGTCTTATTTTCAATAGGCCTCTTTATTTACTTGCGCGCTTTGTATAATTGATAGACGTGCAGTCCCACATATAGAGTTGATCAGGCTCCTTATGATATCCGCTTATGATATTATTCTCTGATGTCTTCTTACTCATGCCTCTTATTACTACCAGTGTTTTCTTTACTTTATCATCATTTTGTAATGGTATCATATTTCTTTACATCTCTGAATCAATTTGTATTCTGGATAATGCATCTGCATTCAAAGACAACCATATAAATATAGTCTTAAGAATTGTATACTCCAATAAGTACCTAATAACTCTTTTTCTATTCTGACTTATTTTTTTCGTGTTTAGTGTTTTTTTTTTAAGTTAAACATTCTTAATATATTCTTAAATATTTAAATTTCTAATTTTTCCAAAGTTCTGGTCAAAAGTGCTCTGATTGGTAAAAAAAATATATAAAAAAAAACTTGGTTACAAATTGAGTTAAAATTTCACATTTAATATTTTTTTTTTTTATTTTTAGAAAAAAATTAAGAAGTACAATTTTTTTTCTATATGTTTGTGATTATGTATAGGTTTATGGTTGTGGTAAAATAGTTGTAGTATTTAATATATTAATTTTAAGTAGATTAAATTAAACTAATTTTTTAAAAACAGTAAATTTCTTATGGCAAAACCATTTCAAATTGTCTTAATTAAAAAAAATTTTAAGAAATACATGTATGTAATTAGTACAAATAAAAAATTTTGTATAAAAAAAAAAACAAACAAAAAATATATGTATAATAAAATGTGATATGAACCAGCCACTTATAGCATATTTGCAACCAATTTCGCCGAGATAGGAGCACGACTCTTATCATTTTTATCTTGGCGGGCAAATGGGAAACAAGGAATAACTTTTTTTTTTACATTATAGTTAATCTCTCCGGAACCAGATTGCACAATGTATACATCTTCGCCACGTACAGATTCCCCGATTTCAACACATGTTTCCAAATTACTGAATTTTTTCGTTACGACTTTGCCTAAAGTGATACCCAAATGGTCGACAATTCTTTGGACCAAATCCGGATGCGATTATCCCGAAAACACTTTAATGTTGGGCATTCTGGAGTGTAATCATTTTAACAAGGCTTGTTTCTCCGAATTGACGCGTATCAAACTTTTTGCGCGTATCGGAGTAGCAGATCGAACTGGCCTGGCAGGATTATCAGCCTGTTCAATGATTTCGAACGTCAACGTTCGCATAGAAAACTACATTTAAAACAAAAACAAATTGTCGAATATTTTTTTTGTTTTCCATATAATTTTCTATGCGAACGTTAGCGTTCGAAATCGATGAACAGGCTGTAAATATATATTTTTGTCTGTTTGTTTGGCAGGATCTGTATTAATATAGCAGGATCGCCATGTGATAACTTTTGTTTGTATTCTGATTTTTGTAAAGTTTTTAGTGGTGGGTGTTAATGTGTATTGTTCCCTAAGTATTAGTATTATTCTAAGCTCTCCTGCCCTTTTGTATGGAGAACTAAAATGAAAGCAATAGTAAGTGTATTCTTTAATTCTTAAATTAATTATGAATTTTATTTAAAAACTATACTAAAATATATATATGTAGTACTAAAATTGAATTATCGATCAGCAAAATTAAATTACATATAGTGTGGTACGTAAGTATTCGTATACTACACTTGATCTTCAATTACATATAGTGTGGTACGCAATTATACATACACTACAGTATGTATGTATGTTTATTTGTTTGTTTGTAGCTTATAGCTGCCTAAACCGCTGAACCGATCTTTATGAAACTTTTACAGTATGGTCTGGAAGGATCTATAAGCTATAAATTTTTTTTAAATTTAAAGAGGGATGGCAATATAAATTTCTGTATATGTGGAGAACAGAAAGAGCTAAAGTTTTCAAATTTGTTGGTTATCCATGAAAAACAGTTGACAGAACATTTGGTGGGCGATTTTAACTTACCGTCAATATTCTGGAAAAATTAACAAGAAGATAAATATGTATAAATATTTTATTCAAACCAAGCAGTGTTGCAGCTACGACGAATTTTGTTATATTTTATATGACACATTCCTCCTTCAAATTAATGACCTTCTTGACGAGTATGCAAAAATATTAAGGTACGGTCACATATGGCAAACATTTGTCAAAAAATATCAAATATTTGTTTGGCCTAATCTGACCACAAAATATTTTTGAGGGGCAAACAGAAAAACAGCTGATTTTGGGCAAACAAAAATGCTCCTAATGTGACCATTTAACGTCAAATATTTTCCTCGATTTTAGGCAAACAAATATTTGTTCTCACAAAAATTTTGTAAGACCAAACAGCGGAAAATAAAAAAGCTTTAAAATAAAAATTATTGAATAAAATTGAAAAAATTAACAAAATTTTTCCCTAAATAATTTTTTAAATACGAAAAAACTTATTCATGTAAAAAAAAATTTCCTGTGTTCTCTTTTTAGCAAAGAGTTGTGCGGTAGGTAGGTTTCAAGATGTTACAAAATAAATTTTTCTCAAGTAAATAGGTAATTTATTAAATATGGGTTCACATAATATATAAGGTTACGAATAATGCATTGCAAGAATGGCGTATCTATATAAATACATAAATTTTCGAGAGTGTACCAGTTTGGAGTCAGTGGACAATCATGGACACGCCAAAATAAAATTATATAATGAATTTAAGATTTATATAAAACTTATTAGTGCCGAATAATTCACCGACATCTTTATGCGATTTTTTCGTCTGGAAGTGATTCTAGAAAGTGACCTAGAACCAATTCTCGGCCTACCAAGACAACATTTTGAGACGACATACAAGCTATTGTAGAAATTATTGCCAAAACCAACATTTATAAGATTATTATGACATTAAAAGCTATTTACGATGCATCGAAAGAAAACATCGAAGTTTTGCGATTGTTTAGGAGCAAAAGAACATCGGATTATATCGATGTTTCGGCGCAATACATCGAGTGTTTTAAAAACATCGATGCTTTTTGTCCATCCCTAATATGGATCGATTACAATAACATTTGGTTAGGTGATAATAGATTGTCTGTGGGCACAAAACTTTTCTCCAGAAATTCATAAGTTTTTATGAGCAACAAATTTACGCGAAAATTGCAAAAACAGCGATCATATTTCAAACAATTGATTAAGAGTCCCTTAAACTATAAATAATGGCAAAAATTCGATAAAAGTGGCTAAATTAGCGGAAATTCGCAAAAATGTGCTAATAGCGGCATGATAGCAAAGTTTAATATGTATTTATTCAAAATCGTTAAAGCTGTAAAAAATCAGAGGAAACAATTGCAGCTTTTGCGAACATTCACGAAAAATTGCAAACCCAAAAATTTATTTGAAATTGCCAAATCGGTTAAAAAACAAAATGTCGGAAAAAAACAAAAAAAAAATTTACAAAAATAGCGAAAATTCGCGAAAAATTTTAATATTTCAAACAAGCCATAAAATTGATTAAAAGTCCCTAAAACTATAAGGAATGGTAAAAATTCTGTATATATTGCTAAATCAGTGGAAATTTGCAAAAATTTGCGATATTTGTGTGAAAATTCGTATTGTTTTCATTTTATAAAGAACATTTCAAACTTAAAACAAAAACTATTTTTTTTTACTAAAAATGTTCTCACATACATATGTACAGTAGTTTTGACTTATCTGCCTTTTGTTTACGTGCACTTTTGACTTAACTGCACAAAATTGATAATTTTTGGAATTATTCTTTCTAATTCCATACAAATTAATTTTTAAAGTGCACTTTCTATACCTGCACATTTAAGATAAATGCACAAAATTTTTGGCATTTTAAAATTATTTTCATACAAAATATCAAAGTTAGCTGCACTTTGACTTAACTGCCCAAAATAAATATTTTCTGGAATTATTCTTCAAAATCCTTGTTTACGTGCATTTTGTATACCTGCACATTTTTCATATTTTTGGGCAGCTTTAAAATATTTTCATACAAAACATCAAAGTTAGCTGCACACATAAAAATATATGGTGGCCACTTTTTCAAATTAATATCCAATTTAAGCTTTTGTTAATGTTTCTTTTATATTAAATACATGTATAAAATGATCTGTTACATATTTCCCAGCTAGCATAGGCTGTTTGTTAGACGATTATGTTTAATATACAACTCCTTAAAGAATCTTCTGGTGATTATCTGACGAGTAACAAAAACATCTAAATCTTTTTTAATTTATTTATTTTTTGACACGCTCGTCTTTAAATCTTGAAATCAACCTTTTGGGACTCTCTGTAGAGTCGTATAAAAATTACTGAGCTACCTAAATAAGACAGTTTTTGAAGTATGAAAATGCTATTGCCAATACAATTTAAATAACACAAACCGGTCTAAGGATCTGCAAAAAAGGACAGGATGGTATTGATTTCGCGACCTTAAGGTTTGTTTTATAGAAATTGTATGAAAAGTTTTGGCATGAAAAATACGCCTGATGCCCTTATTTAGGTAGCTTAGTCATACGGCTGAGTATTTCACGAGTTGTAAAATAATACCTACATGAGTCTCATACGACTCTTAGCATGCTTTTTGAAAGACTCGTTAGATAATCTCAACAAACATCATAAACGATTCCCTTTACGATTAATATAAGCGTTTTTCGCTGCGTTATGAAAGAATCTCTCTTACGAATCAGCACGTGTAACAGTTTCTCCCGTGCTAGGAATCGTCTACAATTAAAAAATGAGCTCGTCGACGATCAAAAAGACTCTGTGAGATTCCCAGTAAGCTCTTGGGTTGAAATAAAATTTAAATAAAATATAAATTTATGTATTAAAAAAATAATTTTTTTATTCTTCTTTTAAATCAAACACTTTACTTTAGCTGCACTTTTGTGCAGGTAACCACGATTGTGTACCTGCACATTAAGGCAGGTAAATGCATTTAAGATAACTGCATTTTTGATTTACCTGCACAAAAAATCGTGCAAAGGAGATTGTGCAGCTAAGTCAAAACTACTGTATAAGAATTAAAGTCGATTCGTTTTACTCAACGCCATCAACTAAAGTCTCCTCTGCGGAAACTCAATGGGAAAATCTCTACACGGATGTTTCCAAAGATAATTTCAACGTACTATATGCAGTGGGTAAGCATTAAAACGAATACGCTTAACTACCTTGTTTAGGGAATTAGAAGAATACGTTTAAATACCTCGGTAAGGTAATTAAACGTATTTGTTTACAAGATACCTTAACTTTGATGTATGAAAAAAAGTTAAGACATAGGAATTTTTACATTGCTCTTTAATTGTATCTGTAATGATTTTTGAGATGTCCTGTCATATCCTACTATTAAAAGCGTACTCATACATACAAACTTATGATCAGGCAAACCGTTAATATGCAATTGCATGATTTTTCTTGTGCGACCAACGAAGGCAGAAACAATATATTTATCCGTTTAAGAGCTTTTTATTGATTTGGTACCGATCTGTTTGTGAAAAATTTGCATACTATAGGAATTGCTGAATTTTTTCACGTTTTTGAAGCATATTTTAAAACTCGTTCAGCAACCTAAAAATTGCTTAAATTCTGGGGTCTAATCACCGCAATCGATACTATCGTATCGAATAAACTATCGAATTTTTTTGCATACGACGGACACTGAAGTATCGATTGAAAACTCGAGAAATGTAATGTCGAGTTACTCGATATCGAATGCTATTATATCAACTTCAATAAATTTCATTCGACATCGAGAGTCATGATACCAAAATAAATAATTTCGATCAATTTTGCTCGTATACGGTGATTAGACCCCTGGTTATAAGATGAATTTTCTGTTGCTTTAACTTCGCCCTCTACATACATTTAATTTGCACTTTACAATTGTAAGCCAAAGCAAGTTTTCGGTAAAGATAAATGTTATTCCAAACTGTTAAGCTTTATTAAGGCGACCAGATTTTGAAAATAAAAATAGAGGACATTAAGAAAAATAGTAATAAATTTATTTGATTTTTTAAATATTTTACAAACAAATTTACATTCCCAATATGAAAACCTGCTAAATCCACTTTTTAAGTAAATTGGGATTTGGTGCCGTTTGGTAGAGAAAGATATGTCTCGTGGACCAGCACTAGTTTTTTTTCTTTAATTTGGTTCTTGAAGTGTGTCAAATCACCTATATTTTTATAAATCGAAATCATTGTGATAATTTCATTACATTTTGGTACAATTTGGGTTGCAGGGCGTGTGGAAAACGATTGAAACTAATTTCAAAACAATGATTTCTAAAGGGTTTCGTTGCAGTTGCGTTTTACCGTCTGTTCTGGGCCTTATGCCGACGATGTACATATGTATAAAAATTAACATTTACTTAAGTATAATTAGTTAAAAAAAATAACGAAACTTAAAAATTCATTGCACAAACGTATTCAAAATTGTATACTGCAAGTGTATGATAGTTTAGTAGGAGTATGAACAGAACAAGCATGGCACATTTTCCATACAATTTATAAAAATAAAATCAAATATTGGTCATGCTTTTAAAAATAAAAAGGACAAAGATGACAGATTATGAAAAAAGATGATAAAAGAGGACACAAATTTTATAGATGACAGCCAGTTAAAATAGATGATTGTTCTCTAAAAAAGAGTACAAGGAAAAAGCAGTTAAATATGCTAATACATAGACATCTGGAAACACTTTTAAAATCGATCTTTTCGTGTCCATCTGGCTGGTTGTCTGTCCATGTAAACCTTATGCAAAAAGTAAAATTAGCAGTTTTTAGATAATTTGATAAAATTTTGTAAATACGATTTAATTGTCATAAGAACGAAACCGAAGTAAGTCCCCACGCAAAATTCTTTTTTTATGTCGATAAGCCCTTTAATCATAGGATAGGTTAGGTTCCATGGGCAGCCATCAAAAGACAGCTTACTTGGGTCCTTTATTGGTCCGTTTGTGATACCCGGCACCAATGCCCATCCCTTAGAGCAGTTACTCAGATGGCGTCACTGCAAAGTCCAACCACTTCGTCTTCCTAGTGAAGAGAAGGAGCGATTTAAGTTCTATCCCAGATAGATCCTCCAAGCAGGCAAACACCGGCAATGACAAAGAAAGTGAAGCACAGTCTCCTCTTTTTGACAACTTCTACAGTAGTCGTTAAATTCCAGACCCATTCTTCTAGCATGAGTCCCCACAGTCAGTGTCCAGTCACAACCGATATCACCGTCCTTATCTGGTCCCTGCTGAACCCAAGTAGAGAGCTAGTTCTCCGTCCATCATATCCAGGCCAAAGGATCCTGGATATCGAGCAGGTGGACTCACAGGTCCACCGCATCTGCGCAACTCTATAAGACTCGCGCCCTACAAGTGATTTACAGTGAACCATTGGAAGGCCAATGAATTGGTCAATTAATGTATCATCCATGCGACCACCTTTTTTGGTCAGCTCATCTGCTACCTGATTGCCGGGGCACCCTGTGTGCCCCGGTGTCCATATTAGCGTTACCCTTAAATGCTTCGCAATCTCATCCAAAGACATCCGACATTCTACAGTTAACCTAGATGTCGTGTAGACACCCCCTAGGGAAGCAAGGGCAGCCTTGCTGTCAGTAAATATACGTATATCTCCCGATATGCGATGATACCTCAGCCAGTTTGCCGCCCGCCTTATAGCCGAGATTTCCGCCTGCAGGACACTACATTCATCCGGCAGACGAAAGGAAACCTTCACATCCAGTTCCTCTATGAAGAAACCTCCACCAACCCTCTCACCTTTCCTCGAACCATCAGTATAAACGCCTAGGGTTTGTTCACGGAAAGTATCCGACAGCACATGGACAGCACTTGTGTCACGAACCCCGCACCAAAGAACGGCACCGGGGTGCAGTAATCCACTACATCAGGGACAATCGTACATTTGATTATCCCGGCGTGTCCATAGTCACGGGTCGACCAGCTGTTCACCGCATGCAGCCGTGTCGCCGAACAAAGAACCAACTGTCTGGCCGTTATGTCCACCGGAAGCCAGTTCAATATCGTGAACAGCGCCTTCGTGGGAGTAGATCGCATTGATCCCGTGATCATCAACGCGACAAGTCTGTATACTTTCTCAAGCATCGCGCGGTATATGCCCTTATCCAATGCAGTCCACCATACAACGACCCCATAGTACAGGGTCGGCTTTACCACAGCCTCAAAGATCCAATTGACACACCTCGGGCTCATACCCCAGTTTCTGCCGATTGCACCCCTACATGCATATATGGCAACTATTGCCTTTTCCACTCTCATCCGGACATTTAGTCCCCATGACGGCCTGCTATCCAGAACCACGCCCAGATACCTAGCACTGTGAGATATCTGAAGCTCAGTTCCATTTAACCTCGGTCTTATACCTCCTCGTAAATAGTACCAGTTCCGTTTTAGACGGATTTACACCCAGACCGCATGATGCACTCCAGATACTAAGTACCTTCAAAGCAGCTTCCATACACTGGGACATTACGGTCAAATGCCCCCCTGTGATGGGCACTGCAACATCATCACCATACACAACTGTTTTGATCCTCATGTCGTCCATCTTTGTCAACATGGTGTTCATAGTCAGGTTCCACAATAGTGGGGATAGAACTCCCCCTTGGGGAGTACCCCTATTCACCAGCCTCTGAACACTGGTTTCGTAGAGCAAATGACCGTTCCTTAGTAGATTGTCCACAAATCTACATATGCCAGCGTCGATCCCCAGACTACTCATGGACGTCACGATAGAGTACGGGTTGACACAACAAGTGTGTACTCCTTGAATTCGAGCCATCTCTCAATAGTTCCGACTAGAGAGTGAAGAGCCGTCTCAACAGACCTGCCCTTTGCGTAGGCATGTTGAGAGGCAGAGAGTAAACCCCTTGGGATGGTCATCCTCAAGTGTATATCGATAACCCTCTCAAGAGTCTTAAGAAGAAAGGATGCAAGACTAATTGATCTGTAGTCCTTCGGCTCGGTGTGAGAAGCCTTACCCCCTTGGGTATAAAGACCACTCTACACAGTGTCCATTTCACAGGAAGATACGAAAATCTAGCGCATCCCCTGTATATGGCCGGCAACCAGGGTATTATCAGGGTCGAATTCCTCTGCAGGTCCGCCGGAATTATACCATCCATACCCGTAGATTTATATGGACCCTTTAATCATGTTCGTATTATAATTAAATTTGCCCCAAAATATCTTACTGAAAATTTAATATGGTTGAATCGGTTCAGATTTAAACATACAGCATCCATTCAAATGTCAGTCCCTAAAATATTCAAGCAATTTTGTGCTTTTAATTGTTAAAATAATTTAAAATGTAGCGACCTTTCCTTTAATCCATTTAAGACAAAATATCTCATATATTTAGTGTATCTAGATAATATTCAGCTCAATTTATCTCATAAAATAGTTTTATTCTAGTGAGCCCAGAATAAAGTTTATTTTAATGCCAATATTAAATTGTGGAATATTTTGCTTTTAAATAAGCATATTTTTTTGTATTTTCTTATTTTTTTTTTAATTTTTAGTGCACCTTTTTAAAAATTATTTACATTTAAACTTGGTTGCAATTCTTGCTTTGTTGTTGTCAAATAGTATTGAAGCAATTAAACGAATGAAATATAGGTGTAATTTTTTTTGGGAGTTTACTTTTTAAGGCAATTATCCGAATTGGATAATTAAGCGTAAGGCAATTAAACGTGGATTTTTGTTTGAAAAATGGAAGAAAATAAACGGGGATTTAAAACTCAAGGTAAAAAAGCGTGAAACGCATTTAAGCGTGGGGTTATTAACCGGGTTATACTGTAAATCTAAGAAAAAGAACATTGTATTTTCTGACAGCTTGTCGCCAATATCGGCGGAAAACAATTTAGGGAATAACTGGAGGTCAATAAATAAAATTCGGGACATTAACAAATCACAAAGACAAAATAAAAGTATTTTGGATACCTGGAATACAACAATCAAGCAGACAAAGCCGCTAAACATGTAAGTACAGCTCCAATGATTTATGATCCTCAGATTGAAAAACATGATATACTCAACACAATCTCGAATGAAATAAAGAATCGGAGAATTGAAGACATGAGGAGCTAGTCATCCTCACTACTCTCAAAACAAATTTTATTGCAAATCCTGCCAAATTGTATGGCGGAATAAAGACTTTCCTTTACCTACTTTTTATGTGTTTTATTTACGCACAACTAATTGTCTATGTGGTTGTTGTTATATTTTTGCACTTTTGCCTTTTCGCAAGGGTGCAACTTGTGACGTGAAACCCCTTAATATAATACATATTTACATATATAACATGGATGAATCTCAAAGTTGACGCCAAACTTTATTTATATTTAAGAGTCACAAACATGTGTTCTATTCAATCGCCATTTGTATACATACATATGTATGTATGGTTTACACTAAACTAGAAATGTGGGAATATGTGCCGATTGTTGTATTAAGCGATGTGGTTGAGACAAATTGTCTTGAGAAATAAGAGTTTTATCTTTTTCAACAGCTTGCTTGTGCATTATTGAACGAAAATGGACAACCAGGTGCGTCCGTCTTGTAAAGGATCTATTGCAAACATCGCATCTACATAAAGAAAATTAAATTATTTGTGTGCATACATATGTATTATTTATTTAATTAACTTACTTAAAATGCCTCTCGCCAGTATGTGTTAACATGTGATTTTTTAAAATGTAGGATGTGGTAAAGGATTTGCCACATTGCGAGCACATAAAAGGCCGTTCGTTTGTATGTGTTCTTTCGTGTTTAATTCGTGTACTGTAGTCAGTAAATCGCCTATCGCAATATTTGCATGCGAAAGGTCTTTCACCAGTATGCCTTCTCATATGTCTTCTTAGTTCAGAACTTGTAAAGAATTTGTCGGGACAGAGTCTGTAATTTAAAAACTTTATAAAAATTTTGAGATAAAAATAATAAATAATTTCTGACTCGCAAGCACATCGCTTATCTCCAGAATGTCGTCTTAGATGCAATTTAAAATGGTGACGACAAGTAAAATGATTGCCGCATTGATCACATATGTAAATATTTGGATGTTCCTCAGCATCTTTACGTTTTTTTCTAGTCTTGGTTGTTTTAATTTTTTTCCCCGTATTTTCAATTTCCCTTGTTGTTTTATCGGCCTTTTTACTTTTCCGATTGAATTTAGACTTTTTTGCTATTAATATTTCAGACTCTGGTTTATACTCTTTATCACTATAACAATCCAAGTTGTCATCATCGCTTAAAGGTTTTATCGTGTCAATATCATCTATTCTATCGCATATTACTTCTTCTAAAGAAAATTTTGTATCTTCCAACGTATTTTCTTCATTTGGTCTTAATTCCAATGCATTTACTTCCTCTTTGTTTTCTTTAGATAATGAAAGATTTTGCTTTTTATTAAGGGATTGCGGTTCGCCAATATTAATTTCTTTTTCTTCATTTGTTTCATAGAAGTCTTCGCCAGTTAAAATATTCTTTTCTTCTTTGACAACAAACACTTGTACAAACTCTGTTGCTTCGATTAAATCTTTAGGAGCGTGTTTTTTATTTCCTTTAGAACCTTTAATCTTAAAAGATGTCTGTACTTTAAGAAAATCTTCCCGAAATTTATACGCATCTATTAAATTCTTTTTACAGATACAACACATAAGATTGGGAAGAGTCGAATTATTTTTAAGCTAAATTAATGATGTGATTATGTGAACTAATAAACATGATTACCAATCACTTACCCTAACGCCAGTCAAATCTTTAATTTGAAGCAATATTTCGCTATTTTGATTTTCAAAGAGATTAATGGGATTCCTTTCTTTAATATTTTTGGCACAAATTCTACACAAGTTTTCACACATTTTTTTAAAATCCAAATATTTACAAAAATTAAACAAATATTAGTATGTATGTATGTATGTGCTGAACACAAACAATTCACTCTGACATTTGCTAAATGCGAAAAAATTAAGGCTTTCCGGATAATCTATGGTTTTTTGCCATTTATGGTAAAATTTTTTAGTCACCTGTAATTTAAAAAGTTTTTCAAAATTACTACTTTTAGTAACATACATAAAACTTTATTAAAATTACAATAAGAAACATTGAATTGTGCTCTAAAAAATCATGTTGTTTATTTCAGTGCTGCCACATTAAACAATTGCAATAATTAAAAGTCATCGTCCAGACTTGCAATTTTTACTGCCCGTCTATACCAGATATAAATTATATATCATATAATTATTGCGACATATATTGTAGTATATGTCAAAATTTCTTTTTGGGTCCATATTATAATTATGGTTTTTTTTTTATTCTGAATCGGGTGGCAAAAACGAAAAAAATATAGATTCAAACTGTGTGAGAAAGAAATTAAATTTGTGAAATGGTAGCAAATTATATTTGTAGTAAAAAAATTCAATTAAAGAATTTAATAAGCACTTAAATAAAATTACAAAAATTATTATTAATATAATTTTTTTTCTTATTCGATCTTTATTATTTAAATTTATATTAATTTGTTTAAATTTAAGTTCTTTTTTATGTACAAATATTAATTTTACTTTAACCAAAAAAAATTTATATTTTTATTTAAAAAAAGACCTCAAGCTTAAAAAAATTGGCTGAAGCAGTGATGTTAACCGTACGGTAATTACCCTTTTTCAGGGTAATTTTGGGCCGCAAAAGGTAGCAAGGTAATATTATTTAAAATACGGTAATTTAAAGAAATTTGAATTTTTGGTATAAATATACGTACTTACAGAGGTTTAAAGTAGGGTTTAAAGTTTTTTCTTTTGAGAGGTGATTTTAAATATAAAAATACGTAGATAAATATAATAACAAAAAAATTAACAACATTATGTTTCTATAAATGTTTTTGTAACACCTATAAGTGCAAAATAAGAAAAATGAAATTACTCTTGTATTATGCACACAAAAAAAATCATAGGTAAAATTACCTAAATATATGGTATAAAATTAACTAAGCGCAAAGGTAGCATGGCAGTATCTAAGTTTCTTAGCTAATAAAACTATTAACTTAGGTAATTTCTATGTTCGAAAAAGTATCTTATTATTTTGTTAAAATTACTTAAAAACTTTGAAAATTTACCAATTATAGCAAAGTTATTTTATATTTTTATTTTTGGAAAATTATCTAAGTTTAATTTTGTACCATAGATTTTAGATAAATTTACTTTATACTTTTTTTGGTTACATACTTTATATAAAATTAATTTAATTTCATTGCAATATTTTATTTATTTTATTTATTTTCATCAAACGGGGAAAGTATAAAAGATGTAAAGATAAAATTTACACACAAAATAAACTCATAGCGAACAATTCTGCATCATTAACTCCAAAATATCATCTTTTTTGGATGAGCGATATATTTTTTAAACCTATTGGATTTTTTTTGTAAAAAGTTCAGTGGATATATTATGTTTATAATATACTCACATTAATACGTTGTAACTTTATACTCTATCGAATAGTTTTTAATTTATTTTAAATTCAAAAATTTTAAATTGAAATTTGAATTTGAATTTTTTCACAAAAAAATTTCCAATTGAAAGAAAAAATCAAATAAACCGACATACATACATATATTAAAAAATTCGAAGAAGATACCTAACCCAATTAGTAATAATAACAAAAATTTTAGGCAAAACTCTTTTTATAAATTACCAATTATCTTAGGCAACTAAACTTAGTTTTTTGTTTTTATATAAAAATAAATTACCTATGTACGCATTTGTAAAATACCCTAGATTATTTTTTTGTGTGTGGCAGCCCTAAAATTTAGGTTTTTATACAATTTTTAATTTTTTTTGTACGGGAGGTTCCACGCCCACTTCTCCAATCCCGCCCACATTTTGTAGGATGGTGTGTATTGGCTACCTAAATGTGTGTACCTAATTTGGAAACTTTGGCTTTTGCCGTTCCCCAGATATACAGCAAAAAGTAATAAAATTACAACAACCACAAGGGATTTTTGGAAAATATTACAGGTAGTCGTGGTTTTTTGCTCATATCTCAGCCATTTGTGGATCGATCTTGCTGAATTTCAATAGCAACCGATGGTAGACTATATGTGTCATAAATGTAAAACAACCTAGCCGCTATCATGTCTGGAGTCTCCGGAAAACACATATCAAACGTAAGACGGACAGACGGACGGATATCGTTAAATCAACTTCTCTCCCCATAAGGACCCAGAATATATATACTTTATTGGGTCTAGGATCAATATTGTAGAAATTACAAACGGAATGACAAACTTATATATACTTATATATACAAATGCAAAATAGTTTCAACAACTGAAATGGTGATAACAGTTCAAATTAAGATGAGAATGTAAGATGAGATGAAGCCACTGTTTATTGTTGATGTTGTTTTGTTTAAGCTTTGATATTATTACAAGTAGAACTGTTGCTATAATTCTTATACGTTTAACAGTTTTATTTGGTTTAACATCTTTAGTTCTCTAAAATCTTTATGGATGAAGTTTCCTGATGATCTGGCCTAAGCAACCAGTGAAATGCGCATAGGAATAGCTTATCCCATCAACAATAAATTTCAAGTGTTTTTATCAATAATAAAAACTGGGAATTGAGCACGAATAACAAAATCTTTTGAATGTTCAAATTATAAAAATATTTTTATAAGAATTATTAAATATATTTAATTTAATAAATCTCTTTTCTCAGTAAAAAATGGCATTTTAAGTTTTTGTTTTGTAAACCTTTATGAATTAAAAAAATAATATTAAATAAGCTCATATATTTTATAAACACACAAATTTACAGATTTTATTCATGTAACAACTTTTTGGAAAATATTTGAATTTTTTTTCTTTAATATAGAATACCCCATAAACTTTTAATTTGTCGAAAGTGACAGCTGGTGGCCTTAACAGCCCTGGTTGAGGGCTTTCGAAATCAGTTATCAGATTTTATAAACACACAAATTTACAGATTTTGTTCATATAACAAAATTTTTGCATAATATTTCAAACATTTGAAATGCTAAATTAAACGTTTTTTTTCATATTTTGTATTAATTTCTTGACTTTTAATGATTAATGTAGCACTCGTTATGTTATCTGATATAGTTTTGCTTGCATTGTAATTGTTTGCCACGCACGTGTTGTTGTTTTCAAAAAATTATTGTTTTTGCGGTTGATTTCATATATTGATTTGTTGACACGCGTATTAAAATACCGCAGTACCCCGCGTTGTTTACAATGTTGTAAGAGTTTTTAAAATAAGACCACCTTGTATGAATTCGCCTTGGCTGATGCATTTAGCAAAGTGCTGGTTCACACACGTCAAGTTTGTCTCGTCAAGTCTTGAGTTTTTGGTGAGAGGGGAAAAGAAATAACCTTCTCTTTTCCCTCCGCTCCTAAATGCTCAAGACTTGACGAGTCAAACTTGACGTGTGTGAACCAGCACTTTGCTAAATGCATCAGCCTTGTTATTATCTTATTTCTCTGTTTATTATTTAATTATAATTTGCGATTTTAATGCACATGTGATATTCTAAAAATGGACAATGCTAAGAATAAAATATCTAAAACTGCACTTATGACTGCTGTCGGTTTAGGATTGCTAATTGTGGTAGCCACAAAAGGAAAGCGTATTTTTCATTACTTTAAAACTATAAACGATCCATTAAAACACAAACGGATAGAAGTTATTCAAACGATAGACGATTGTCAAAGGATTGTTAGTCAGTTGGAAAAGTGAGTTAGTTTAATTTAAGAAGTAGAATTAAATATCATTAACATCTTGAAATTTTTTTGCAGGCATTGTAATAAACTACAAGTTTTGGGATTTGATTGCGAATGGGTAACAGTCGGCGGTACCAGACGTCCAACAGCTTTGCTTCAGTTATCGTCTGGTGAAGGACTGTGTGCACTGTTTCGATTATGTTGCATGAAACAAATACCTAAAAGCTTAAGAGACCTGTTAGAAAATGAAGATATTGTTAAGGTAGGAGTTGCGCCACAAAGTGACGCTCAAAAATTGGCTATTGATTATGGCGTGGGAGTAGCTAGTACTTTTGATTTGCGATTCTTAGCAGCTTTAACAGGAAGAAAACCTGAAGGTCTCGCTAAGATGTCAAAATATGTACTAAATGTAGAACTTGACAAACACTGGCGGTTAGTTTGCTCAAATTGGGAAGCTAAAGATTTAAGCGAAAAACAATTAAACTATGCTGCCAACGACGCTTTAGTTGCAGTTGAAATTTTCAAAAAACTCTCGAATGATCTAATACCTAAAAGCTTTTGGCACTTTAATAGCGAGTTTAAGTCTATTCGTTCAAAATTAGAACCTTTTTATGAAGTTAATTTTAAAGAAGCTTTCATAGTGAATTTAAGTGCAGAGAAAATAAATAAAAATGTAGCTATTTCTAAAGTAAAGACCGATCAGAATAGTCTAAAGAAATCACAGGTTAGAGGTATAAGCACAAGAACGAAAGCTTTGTATGATAATTGTTTTTTGGAAGCTCCAGATGGTGAATTGTTATGCACAATAGATAAACGTAAGGCAAAATGGTATTTAGATCAATGTCTTGGAACTGAGGTCAAATCAGACCCATTCACAGTCTGAATTAGTTTTGAACCGGCTGGTAGAGCAGTGGGAGAAGTTGGAAAATATTACCAAACACCAAAAGAAAATCGTTGTGTTGTTTGCGGCCACAGAGAATTGTTTATAAGAAAAAATGTAATACCTCGAGAATATCGTAAACATTTTCCTGGTATAGTTAGTATTATTTTCACTTAAAATGCAAACTTTAAAATTCTTATTTGTATGAACAGAAGTGATGAAATCGCATACCTCTCACGATGTTGTATTATTGTGTCCAAGCTGCCATCAATTAAGTAATATATCTGATTTGAAAGTTCGGCATAAACTAAGTCAAATGTGCAATGCTCCTTTTACATATAAAGAGGGAGCATATAAGTCAAAAGAAATACCTAAACTAACGTGAGTACCTACATACTAAAAGCATATAAAATAAGAGGCATGTGTTCATATTTGCAATGCCTTCATAAAACTTCAATTAATTTTGTAGAAAAGTAAAATCTGCTGGTCGAGCATTATTAAAGAGCGGAGATAAAATTCCTGAAAAAAGGCGTAAAAGTTTAGAGCATATTATCTTAAACCATTATAAAGACGAGACAGAAATTTCCATGAATCTGTTACTAGAAGCTTCCGTAATAAATACAAAAGAAAATAATGAACATTATTCTCAACATGGTGAAAAAGTTGTAAAAAAATTTCAGACCGATCATGGTGGTCTTTTGGAATTGGAAAGAATTTGGCGGGAACACTTCGTTTATACAATGAATCCAAAATATTTACCCCCGCTTTGGAATATCAATCATAATGCAGACAGGTAAGCATAGGAATTTTTGTTTAATATATTAATACAAATGTATGTACACTAGAGTTACTTATCAACACATGCAAAAAACAAGTTATTTTTGAATGCAAAGGTAATTTTTCTTAATTAACTCGAATCGTTATTTTATAATAGAATATGGACATTTCCACAGCCATAAAATTTCAAGTCTATAAAAGTATGGTGTTTTAACATATTTTTATAGGGAAACTATCAACTTTCAATAATGTAAACAAATTTTACATTTATGGTGTTTTCTTTTCTACAAAAAAATGTGCCTTTTTTTTAAAAAATTCAATTTGGTGTGTGTCTGTTTTTTGAGTTTTTTAGAATAAAACAAGGAACAAGTCCAGTTTACCAACGCAGCTCCAATTAAAAAAAAGTACATAGGGTAATAGAAAATCGAAAAATAAGAAGAAAATATAACACACTTTGAAATATTCAAATGCAAAGCCGAACAAGTGCAAAAGTTCTGTTTGGAGCATTTCTATTACACGTTTTGTTTTGCTAAATGATCTTAAAGGCCCATCACACACTAGACTAATGCTGGCAAGGTATATTTACACAAGGTAAACTCGTTGGCCCATATCAAGGCGAATTGACTAGAAGGTGAGGTCAACTCTACAACAACACTGCTTCTGTGGTCGGGTTGTCAAAAAAATTGCTAGTAAAAAAAATTGGTTTGTTACATAAAAAACTAGTTTGTATACAAACTTTGACAAGTCGACCACCGAAAAAAACAACATCGAGCCTTTGGTGCAATATCGTAGTAACTCAAAGTTTGAATTTTTTGAGCTGGGTATGCAGAAATGATCTTTGGGGAAATATCTATCTAAAGAAAAAAAGATTATGATTCCATCTCTAACTGTTCAGATTTTACAGCTAAAAATGTCTTTATTGCCTCTAGCTATTTCCAACCATATTGATTTTAATATAAAAAAAATATTTAATATTATTAATAATTGTTCACCTTTTTTTAATTACAAAACATTCCTCTTTATTTAAAAACTTGTAAAATCATAACATTAGTAAACAAAAATGCCATCAAAAATATGGCTGAAAACTTCAAATTCATTTTTCTCAGTTCACGATTTTTTGAATTACTACGGTATTGCACCAAAGGCTCGATATGTTGACTTGACCCCACCTTCTAGTCAATTCGTCTTGGCCTATATATTTGTCAGCTGTTTACCTAAGTTGGAACCCAAGCGTCAAACTTCGTGTATATGAGGCAAAATTTGTACATGTGTGCGTTAAATTTATATGCAGACAATTTTGACAACTAGGTTCCACTCGGTTATTCTTATAGAGCAGCATGTCTACACTCCCAAATGAGTCTACCTTGTGTTAATGTACCTTGTATGCTCGCGTTCAAAATAGGCTTCAATTTTGTCTCTTTCTTCTGATGTTAATGGCTTTCCTCGTCCCATTTAAAAGAGTTTTTATATTACGAGGTGCAATTTATCAATCTGATTAAGACTGAACAATCTGCGTAACACATTCGCTCTAGAATATCAAAAACAAGACACTGTTGTCCCTGCAAATAATAGGACTAGTCCAAACGCACGTGCAAAATGTAGTCCACAAGGGACTAGCACTACTCCAAAAGTAACCCAAACGTATGGAAAAACATGTTCTATTTAACATTACGATGTCCTAGGGCAGGAACATATAACCCAGCTTTGGACTACAAAAAAGTAGTCTTACAACTACTCCATTGTATACACAAGAGGATTAGTTTTAACTTCGTTTAAAAACGAAAACATGTCGTTAAAAAACGAAGACATGTCATCTCACAACAAACACTTTTTAACAATGACATGGTCCATGCTTGCATTACATCGGACCAATCCATGTAGTAGTCCATTTTATTAAAATGGATCAGGTGGTCCAATATAATTTGCAGGGAAGTTTAACCTAAATATGTATAGGTATTAGGGATGCCAAACCCGAATACCGAAATCCCGGGATCATTCCAAAAATGTTAGTCTTGAAACCCGTGATTTTTTATGTGAAAATCGAGATTGTGGATTTAGTAAATATGTGGTATTTTTTTCTTACAACTGCATATATTTAAATAAACGTGAGTCACCCTGTTAAAAATAACTTCAAAAATTTAATATAAAATCATACTGGCCATAAATAAATAACTGGTTACAAAAAGAAGTCGCAACCCTACAAGAAACGAATGAGCGAGTAGTCACATTTTTCATTTTGGTGTTAAGAAAATGATAGGAAAAAATAACCGATTGTGACCCAACACTTGATTTCGGTCATTTCTTTCTATCATTTTCTTAACACCAAAATGAAAAATGTGACTACTCGCTCATTCATTTCTTGTAGGGAAGTGAATAAATGTTACATGCAATGCATTTTGTACCACAGAAAATAAAATCAGAAGATGAAGTTTGGTGTGGTCTTTTTTCTAAGTAAATGATAATAGAACTGCGCACGCACAATGCAAATTGTGCAAAAAGGTGTTAAAAACTTTAGGGTATTCTACCAAAGGCCTTTCGACACATTTGCTTAAGTTTATCGTATTGAAAACAAAATATTAGTAAAAATATGTTGCATTAAAAAGTGATGCCAACTTTTTAGAAGCAAAAAGTAGTAGTTATAGGTATATATATTTTTTTTACAATTGGAATTTTTATTAATTTGTTACTAATTTAGCACTCCTACTTGTTTGTTTAAATCATGTCACACAGTTGACAATAATCACTATATCTACCGAATTTAATCGTAAAAAAGTTAAAAAATTTTACAACTGGCTACTTTTGTATACTTTGGCAGGTCAATCTATACTAAAATTCACACTTAAAAACAGATTTATAATTTTTAATTAAAATAATTTTTATTTAAACAAATTAAATTTGTAACCGATTATGGCCTTTAAAGGCTAGGTTATAGGTAATGTGAAAATAAATAAATAAATGTATTTTCGATAAATAAAATTAATATATAAATAAATTCAATATACTGACAATAGAAATACGGAACTAGGAACTGATAAAACATTTTTTATTCATTTAATTGAAATAGAATTGATGGAATAAAACGGTAAATGTTAGAAAAAGCATACTATGTATAAAGCGGCCCATACACTTGCAATGTTATTTTTTATGACATTCGCCATATTATTTCCATTTTGTCCTATATAAAATGCAATAAGTCGCACTATGGTTTCATTCATTCAATAAAAAGGTGAACATAACCTATAGGAATAACATAAACAGCGTTGTACAATGTTGCTAACAGACATCACTTTCTTTTCGTTGTGCAATACAAATCAAAAGTTTTTTGATTGTTGCCAATATATTGTGCCACCTTGGAATATCACATACACATTGGCGATATAATTGTTTATTACGTAAAATTTAACAATTTTATTGCAAGTGTAATAGGGTATATATAAGTTTGTCATTCCGTTTGTAACTTCTATAATATTGATGTTAGACCCTATAAAGTATATATATTCTGGGTCCTTATGAGGAGTGAAGTTGATTTTACGATGTCGGTCTGTCCGTTGAAATGGATTTTCCGAAGACCCCATATATGAGGGGGCCAGGTTATTATACATTTATGTCACATTTATGCTATTGAAATTCAGCAAGATCGGTCCACAAATGGCTGAGATATGAGTAAAAAAATACGACTGCCTCAAATCTTTCCCTTTAACAACAACAACTGTATTACCAAAATGACACAAACATACCATACAAACCAATTCAATTTTGGTTTCTACGGTCATACAGTGGCTATGGTAATACAGTGTCGATAATGTGTTTTTTTTTTTGTTGTTTTTTTATACCCTTCACTACAAGTGGTGGATTTTATTTGTAATCCCAGCGGTAAAACTCGGAAGACCTTCTTACTTCAGGCCTTTAAAAAGGCCTGCTTGAAAATTGTTTTGATTAAATTCCTATTCTTATCTAACTGCTAAAGAATGCCTCATAGAAGGCCTCGGCTCTTTGGTGTAAAAGATAAGATACACCTTCCACACTCGCTTCTATGAGAAGAGAGTAGAGAAGGAGTAACATTTGTTGTTTTGTTTTTTTTTGCACAAGCAAAACAATTATTTTTTTTATCCCGTTGCCATTCTTATGTACCTGCTAAATAAGCGAGAGCGGAAGGCCTTCTCCGCAATGACAACGTGTGTAAAAAAGATATGAGTATGGAATGGAGCGAGCAGGCCTTGTATATCCAAAAGAAGGAGTACAGAGGCCTTCTAGAAGGCATCCGTACTCCTTTTTCCCGCTGGGATGTGTCTAATTTTACGCATCCACATACACAGCGTTACCGTTTAAAATTTCCAAAAAGGGGCACAAAAAGGGGATTTTTCAAAAAAAGGGGCAACTTTAAAAACAGGAAGATTAAAAAAAAAATAAAATCAAACATATGTATGTATTTATTAAATTATTTTCATCGAACACTTAAACATACATATATCGTGAAAATACATGTCTTGTTTGCAAGTAAACGTTTATAAACTGTTGCATAAAATTTTTATTGCAATTATTTATACAAAACAGTTACTAATTACTTGTAAATAGAACAAGCTTAAAATAGTGTTATAGCCCGGGAAACCAGAAATATGCTCTAAAAAAACGTTTTATCCGCATTAAATATGCTGTAAGAAGTTGAAAATATGCGCTGAAAATTGTTACAAATTTTCTAAATTGTACTCTATTTGGAAGTGATCGGCTCACAAAACCAAAGATATGTAAAGAGGTTAAAATTCATATAAGAGTTATTTGTGCCGAATTTTATTTAAATATTAACATCCATATGAGATTTTTTGTCTTAAAGGGATTTAAGGGACGGCCGCTAAATTGTTTATTAATATTAGCATTTAAAAGAAGGTTACAGCTATTTATGTTAAATGAATCGAAAAGAATTTAGTTTGCAGTAAAATATTTTTGGGGCGCCTTCATTGATTGCCAGTTTAGTTTTCCTGATGATCTGGCCTAAGCAACCAGTGAAATGCACATAGGAATAGCTTATCCCATCAACAATAAATTTCAGTGTTTTTATCAAGAATAAAAATTAGGAATTAAGCACGATTAACAAAATCATTTAAATTAAATTTTGTATTCCCACGAAATTTATTTGGATAATTTTGGAATTTTTTAAGAACAATTTTGATTTTATTTAAACTGTTAATCAGTGCGACTAGATTTTTAAAAAATATAAAGCTAGATCATGCTTAAAATAGAGCTAAAAAGAGCTAAAAAAGGAAATTTAAAGCCAAAAAATAAAGCTAATTTTTTTTTATAGCTTCTTGTAGTAACTTTTACATATTTTGATATTTTTCATAGATTAAATAGTGTTTAAGTAAGTATATATGTATAATATCCTCGGCTTTGTTCTTAAAGGTCACATTTAAAAATATCAAAAAATTCTATTTATGATGAAGAAGTGATATGGTTAAGTTTTATATAATTTATTTCAGCAAGTGAGCTGAAATATATTTATCGTTTGAAAATAAATACATAAGAAAAAAATCTTTTTATAAAAACACAACAAAAATTTATTTATTTCATTTATTTATATTTACAAAAGCATTAAATAAAAAATAAACTCTCATTTTCTATTAACTCGAGCTATCTTTAAATGATTAATTTTAAGCATTTTTACTAAATCTAAGGATTCTGTGTATATCAACAGTCTTTTTCTCTTTGCACTCTTCTTACTTCCTAACACGCAACTATACTAAGAATAACTTACATAACAGAATTAAATGGGAATTCGCCTTTTTACACGCAAATAGAAAAATTCTTCACATGTGATTATGACTTCATCGATAAATGCAATCGTATGTAGAAATCGAAATCATAAAAACGCAAAGCGGATTTAACCAATTTTTAAAAAGCGGACCAAATAGAACCGACGCAAATCGGGGCTCTAGTGTATATTTTTTGCAGCATCGATGGCATTTATATAATTGTAGAATTTGAATTACTAATGCTTCTAATGAAAGCCACCTGGTTTGTGATGGGGGAAGAATTTTTTTTGTTTAATTTCCAAAAATTTTTGTATTTCGAAAAATTGATTTTTACGTTTTGTACTGTTCCCAATGTAGTTATAAATATTTCTTGTAAGTGTTTTATTGATGCCAGAAAATCGTAATTTTACTGTATTTTCTCAAAAAAATCGTCAAAATGACGAAAAATCGTCACATCTAACAACCCTGCTCGTCTGCAACTTTTTCCAACTTTTTGCCCCTTTTTTGTAAGTGAAATACTTTTATTATTTTGTCTGTGTTTACACAATGAAAATTTTCTTTCAGAAAGTCTAACTTTATAGGTGAGAGAAGAAGACAGGCTATTCTATTCTCCCCTCTCACCCATAACCTCAAACTTTCTGAAAGAAAACTCTCATAGTGTGAACCCAGACTTTCATATAAAAACGCTGCATGATTACACATATTTTCCCTATTCCACGGTATATGTAACCTTATTCGATTAAGCATTATTAGTATTAAAGAAAAATAAATTAAACAAAAGGTTAAAAGTGGAAATTTGTGAGTCCAAGCTATAAACTCTAAATGTTCTAGATACTGAAATAGAAAGTTGGATTCCAAGTAATGAACTTGTGCGAAAATACAAACAAAGCTAGAAAAACATAAAACGTAAAATGTATACATATGTGACCTTCTCCGAGAAAAGGGACCTAGCGTTTCAAATGAAGTTTTGAGAAAAATGCATTTAAAGTTATTCTACACCCTTTTAGGTACCAGAATCCACTCTTAAACCGTTTTTTGACTAGGGCCCTTTTCTCGGAGAAGGTCACATTTATTAAACAATATACGGACACATTATGAAAAATTAATTAGATGTGGGCTTACTAATACCCACCCGGGTGTTACTGCATGTCTATATCTGAGCTACCTACACAAGGGCTTCTTTTAACATGAAAATTCTATTGCCAATACATTTTCAATAAAATAAAACGACCAAGCGATCTAAAAAAATAAGATATTTCAGCCGCAGGGTGTTGAACTCGTGTGAAAATGAAACGTTTTGATATCAAGCAGACGCTTGCCGCTCTTATTTAGGTAGCTCAGTAAGCGATGAGGAAAAGTTATCGTCATAAAACTTGTTTCAGTGTATTTTAAAAAAGTTTTCGTCACACAAAATTTTTTCAGTTTTTTTTTTAAGAAAACAATTTATTCAGTTAGTTAAAATGTCTTTTTAACTGAAGCAAATTTGAAAAAGTTATTAAAGAAATAAAACCGAGTTTGTCACCCGGGCAAGGCTAAAGTAATTAAAATGTTATAAAAATAGTGTGAGACTCAATGGTAACCCTGCGATTTTTTGCTGATCCCTGGTATGAATGAATTTTTTGGTATATAGATATATATCGCACCCTAAATACTAAAGGGTCACAACTCACTTTTTGTAAGAAATCGCAGTGGTCATATCTACGCCCTGTAGAAATCTTAGATCAATTTTATTTATTTGATAACATGTAATATAAAGCCTCCATGGCTAATATAAAAATATTACATACCATTAAAAAATACCTAAAATTTTAAAACTACATAACATTCTATATAATACAAAAACAAAATTTTAAATAAATGCCAGTCTACTAAAAATAAAAACATCCCTACCATTTTAAACATTAGCTCCCCAGCCAATATACAGAATAATTAAAAATTCAATTAAAGAAAAGTAAAGAAAAGTAAAATAACGGTCCAATTCAGTACAGAAAATATGACAAATCTTAGTGCATACCCTATATAAGCATAAGTACAAATATGGATGTATATATACTAGCAAGATAGTTCCTGAATACAAAAATCATACAGTCAAAAAAAAAACGCAAGAGTTTTAAACGAAAAACATTATTAGAGTGGGAAAAGATACGCAATTCAAAAGGTAATTGATTCCACCACCTAGCAATCCTAATATTAAAAGATCTTTCAAACAAGGTAGAAGCAATTCTAGGAATCAAAAGTTGTGGGTTCCTACTCGAACGTGAGATGATAAAAGAATTAAATAAGGGTAGTGGTCTTTTATCTCTTATAGCTTTATAGAAAAACGCTAAACTACGATATTTAATTAGGTCCACAAAAGTTAAGCCAAACAAATCCTTAAAAAAACGAGGAATATGATCTCGACGCCGAATACCATAAACAAAACGTACGACCACGTTATTCAAGCGATTAATTATTTTCAAGTGCATCGCACATGTGCCAGAATAAACCTCAAACCCATAAAAAATTTGAGATATTAACAAGGCCCACGGCAATCTAGCTTTGATACGATAAGGCAAATACAAATTAATTGAACAAATTCTACGTAACATGCCATAGAGTCTAGAAACCAACAAATCAATATGATAACTAAAAGAAAGTCTGGAGTCTTATATAATAACTAAACATTTTAATCTATCAAAAGATCCCTTAAAAAGCAGAAAAAAATCATCTCTAGTATTTTGCGAAAAAAAATAGAATTGAATCCTTCTTTGTAGTATTAGAGTACATAAAAAAAGAAAACCGTTTTTTGTCTCTACTGAAATTTTAAGAATTTTGAGTTGTGACCCTTTAGTATTTAGGGTGATATATATATTAGGTAAGTAACGATACGTCTTTTTGCCGATACGATACCGATACTCACAAAGAAATTTCTATGATACCGATACGCATATTGATTTTAAGTTCAAGTTAAAATTAGCAAAACTCAAGTAAGACATTTTTTATAGCGTAAGATATTATTAATATTTTTAAATGATATAATTAAGATTTAAAAAACGAAAAAATTAAATTTTAATAACTCTATTGTACCCACATTTGTATAAACAAAATTTTACAATACAATACATTATATACATAATTATTTAGACTAGAAATCCGAGCCAACGAAGGAAGAGTTAATCAAGAAGATCTAATTGTAGCTGGCGTTACTTTGAATTAATGGAATATGAATAACCAAGTAGTGAAAATTTTAATTTTAAATAATAATTAACACTTATGTTCCTATGTATGAATGCATTTTTTTGTACTACATATATACATATGTACATTAGGGTGGCACTGAAGTGTATGAATAAAATTTTGGTGCTGAATTTTAAAGAAGCCCAGGCGGAATATTGTGCTAATTGGTCTTGACAATAAATATAAATAGTTTGAGCGAAATCGGAAAACTTAAAAAGCTGTCACAAAGAGGTCAAAGGTCAAATTTCAGTAACATCCAATCTCCCATGTGCATCCAAGACCCCTGTTTTATTTGTGATTCAAACAAAATATTTTAGACAATTTGTTTTAAAAAATCTGAAATATGTTAATAAACTATTATTATTATTTTATTAAGCTTGAGGTCTCTTTTTTAAAAAAAAAAAAAATATTAAATTTATTGAACCAATATTTCGGCACTCCGTTGTGTGCCTTCTTCAAAAAAAAACCCTGAAGAAGGCACACAACGGAGTGCCAAAATATTGTTGCCTCTGAAATATCTTTGGATATGTGGCAACACTCTAACATGTCAAATGAATAAATGAAAGGACAAAATAGATGATAAGTCAATAAGAATATAAGATAATAAGAATTGATAATTTTTTTCGGAAATTCTTCATCTTCATCCAGATTATCTTCTGAGACATTAACTTCCATCTTCGTAACAAACTTGGCATTCGTTTCAAAGTCTATTCTATCATCGAATAACGAAAAACCTCCACATTCTTCATTCAAATAGTAAATATGGTTCAGAAATTTTGTTATTGCTTTATCTGCTATATTTTATTTAATTTTTTTGTATTTTTCTAAATTTCTTAAGAACTCAATGTCGTTCAAAGGTGCTTGGTCTGCTTTATCAGCATTTAACCAGAATTGCGAATAGCACTTAAAAACAAATTCAGCAACTTCGAGTAAACCTTTAACTTCAATTTCGGTTAACTTCCTGTTGATTTCGAAAAATTAGTATTTTTAAGCAATAAATGTCCTTTGACATCCATCTGGCTAAATTAATAGCTCCAGGTTTCGTAAATTTAATGCCTCTAGGCGGACTTCCTCCTAAGAATATTATTATCAGCTCTAAAAATTCTTTATAATCATTGCGCTGAAAGTCTTCTAATATTTTTTCATTTGCAAATCCTTGAATACAACAGATAAGACAATTTCAAAAATGTGATGTCTGGATCCAAGAAATAAAATATTTCTTCCAATTCTTTTTTCTAAAAGGTTACACGTTCCGATAAACTTTCCCGTGTTCGACGGTGTTGTGTTGAACACGAATGCTTGTGCTCTTCTTCCAGAGAGTCAAACGGCAGAAGATATTTCCAAACCAGTTCCTGCCGGTACATCAGGCATATTAATTATATGTTCAAGATCTGGAGCAGTAGCTATTATGGCAAGCCGTTCTTCAGTTTTTCCTGTGAGACAGGATAAAAGCTTTGTATCCCAGTGAATTGCCAATTGTTGTGGATTTTCTGTTAATTTAGGTTTAATATTTCCTTTTTTCGATTAATAATAAATTCTGAAGAATTAAGCCTAGCTGCATCTAGAACTGATATCAATAAATGCACCGCATCTCTTGAACTCCATTTTAGTTTGTCTAAAACAGTAGCAAGTCTCGGGGTAAGAATTTTCTTTGTCTGCCTTACTCCACTTTGTTTCGGATTTCTTTAAGAAACATCATTGTGAACAATATAATCATCATCCTCTGTTTGGCTAGATTCTACGTCTTCTAATTCATCATTTATAATGGTACCTGTGAAAAATTTTATTTTCAGATTTATGCAAATTGAATTTTGTTAAATGAAATAAAGCCCAATAATTTACCAGGAAGTACTTTGGTAATTTTTAACTTATTTTATTTTATAAACTGTTGTTTTACACATTATTAACTTTCCGTTTGAGGTTGATGGAATTTCTTGGATCATTTTTCTTCTATTCTCTTCTCGTAGTTAGCGATTAAGACGTTTTTCTTCAAGTTTTTTACAATTTATATCTACTCCTAACTCGGTTTAATCAAAAAAAGTTTGTCTTCTTGAATTTTAATAAGATTAAATGCATCAGTATGGGCAATATCAAATAAGTCATTTAATGATTCTTTCCATTCTTCAATTTTTTTTAATGTTTCTGAATCTCTGTTTTTATGCTTAAAAAAATTTCTCCACACGTTGTACAACATCACTAATTTCTTCTCAGCATTAATTGCCTTTTGAACTGTAATACGTGCCTTTTCCCAAAAAATTTAACACTCTTTTGTTACTAGACACGCACTTTCCCTCATATGTAACTTCGAAGTTCTTAAATTATAAAAAAGAACTCTTAGGCAGTCTCCCTTTGAAGGTAGTTTACTACCAGTTAATTTAGAGTAACCCATGAGAAAAAGTTCCATATTGAACTTAATGAATCTTTTTGCTAAGTTTAATGAAACTGTCATTTGCTTAAGCAAGGCCCAAATATAATCGCACATCTCGTACGGAATCAAATGTTTTTTTAAATACATTTGAGAGACTTTTTGTTAATTTTTGACATTAGGTTTAGCAAGGCTATGCATATTATGGTTGGGCCCAAAATGTATTAACAAAGTGACCTCAGTACTACAATAGAAAAAACAACAGGCATTTTGTTGCAAATGTCAAAATGCCTTTATAAAAAATGTAAATAAACAAACAAAAAAAAAATGACGCCAAACGTCACACTGGAAATATAGAATTTACTTAAATATGACCTTTGACCTCTTTGGGGCAGCACTTAAAGTTGTCAGATATTCCTGAAATTTTTACCAGTTATATTTTAGACCAATCGGCACAATATTCCGCCTGGACACTTGCGAAAATCGAAAGTTCAAATTTCAGTGCCACCCTAATATATGTACATATATATATTTGGGAAACTCAAAAAGAAATTTCGGTGAGACCGCATATTGATTTAAAGTTCAAGTTAAGATATTATTAATATTTTTAAATGATTTAATTAAGATTTAATAAACGACGAATTTAATTTCAATAAAAAAAAAAATAAAAAGTAAAAACAGCCAAATAATTTTTTACAAAAACAACAAAATACATATCGTGGTCTTTTTTTTGGTAAAAAAGTGCTATCTACATAAAATATATTAGTGAATAAAATAAAATCATAATAATTGTTATTACAAAATAGCCATGTTACACATCGAAGGGTTGGGAATTGTGTATAGATTTCGAAATCTAATATAATTTAAAAATCGTTGAAGACATTTTGCAAAAAAGTGCAAAAAATGTGTATGAATTTTTGTCAAAAATATAAATTTTTATTGTTATGTTTTTTAGAAAACTCTAAACGGGCTTTTTAAGGTCTTGTGTTCTATGAAAATGAAAAGATTTATTCATAATTTATAAGTTAATAAATTTAGTGCTTAATACAAACCAGCGAACTTTTTTTAACTCATAAAACATATTCGGCCGTACAAACTGTACTTACAATTTTTAATTCATTAAGTGGTTATTTGTAAAAAAAATTAAGTCTACTTAGGAAGAGCATTGCGCCCGCAGTAATTAAAATTGTTTGCATATCAATATTATACATGAAGAAGCCTTTCAAAAAAGTATATATAATGTACATATATGTCGCTGAAATTTTTTTTTTATAAATAAAAAAAGGTACTTTTTAGATAAAAATTGCAAAGAATCGACTTTTTCAATGTTTTAACCTCAAATGCATATAACTTCTTAAATAAAAATAATTTTTTTTTTAACAATTTGCAAACTGTAGAATACTAATTGTTTTGCTGGTTATTCACAAAAAAATATTTTAAAAAGATTATCTATATACATATATATGTATATAAAAATGAAAAATGTTTGTATGTTTGTGTGTTTGTGTGTTTGTTTGTTGGCTTATAGACTCCGAAACTACTGAACCGATTTTCTTGAAATTTTTACAGTAACATCACGTGAGCCCTAAAAATAAAATAGGCTACTTATTTTTTCGATAGGGGCAGGGGAATTGGTACCCCCCATAGGATGCCAATATTTATTATCGCATATCTTAAGAGCCGCTGGCGGCATTTTGCTGAACTTTTTGTAGTAGGATCTTCTGAGCCCCGAAATTAAAATAAAATAGCAGCGGGGGTATTTGAATCCCCCATAGGACGCCAATGTTTAACATCGCATATCTTAAGAACTGTTATAGTGAGAATGTTCAAACTTTCTAGAAGTCACTATTATGGTATACTACACTTTTGAAAATAAAAATAAAGCGGGTAGGCGCAGGGGGGGAAATACCTCCCTTAGGATGCATACATTAAATATCGCTCAACTGAAGAACTATTAAAGGGGGAGTCTTCAAACGTGGTTAAAGCTACTACTATGGCAAACTATAAATTTCAGTATAAAAATGGGCGGGGTAAACAGGGGAGGAGCAGTACCCCTCATAGATAGAAATATAAATAAGAGCCACTGCACGCATTTTGTTGAACTTTTGGTAGTAGGATCTTCTGAGCCCCAAAATTTAAATAAAATAGCAGCGGGGGAAGTGTTACCCACCATAGGACGCCAATGTTTAATATCGGATATCTTAAAAACTGTTATAGTGAGAAAGTTCAAACTTTGTAGAAGTCACTCTTATGGTATACTTCACTTTGAAAATAAAAATAAAGCGGGTAGGCGCAGGGGGGAACTACCTTCCATAGGATGCATATATTAAATATCTCTCAACCGATAAAGTGGTTAAAGCAGTGTAGCGAAGCGCACCGGGTTAAGCTAGTGATAAATAAAAATGAATTAATTTTCAAACTTTAAGAGATAAATTATAAGGAACTCGACAAGCGCATTTGACTAAGAAATAATTTTTAACATCCAGGTAAAAATAAAAATTAGACTTGGTTTAGACTTGTAATACCGGAGGTGTCCTATCCTTGTAACCAATGGCGCCTCTACTGATAAGTATATAGACCTCAAATCCAAAACTTAAACTCGACTGCAACACTTTAATGCCTAATTTTCAGGATAGTATCTATATTAATTTTCATATAAACTTAAATCGTATTTAAATACAGATTAATTTTTTTGGGATTTATTTGAAAAGTCTTATTTAATTAAGATAAAAAATATCTGCAACTTTTTAATTGTCACCTTATTATTTATTTTACTTTTTCACAATATATTATAGATTGTTTTGTTAAAAAGGGTAAATTATTTATTTTAATAAAAATTCGTGTAATTTAAATTAAAGTCTCCAATAGTTTTCATTACAGCTCATTTTTATTTTTGTTCAAATCTGCTTATTTCAATGTTCAAATCGATAAAATTTTAATTTGAAAATAGTGCTATCAGACATATAAGCACGAATATCTGGAATTTAAAAAATGAACAATTGCATGATTTAGACGTTGTATTTAAATTACATTGTAAAATATTGTTGTAGTCGTTCCTTTGGCCAGAGTGTTGAATTTATGAATGTTATTTTGTGAAGCTAATAGGGCCTAAATTTCTTCAATGTAGGTTAGGTTAAGAAGGGTTATGTGCACAAGGGCACACTTCCACTCGGAGACTTATGCGGTCCATTGTGAATCCCTTCAATGATAGAAAGAGAAAAGTAATGAAAAGAAGTATGAGGTGGATAGAATTAAGAAAGTTATAAAAAAGTTAGAAAGTTAGTAGGTACCACGTAGAACTATTGCCCTCTCTACAGTCCCCTCAACAGAAACAACCGCACTATTTCCCTGATAAATCCCAGTAGATCAGCCGGATTACATCCAGCGATGCACCCCAGTTCGTCGTGAAATCTATCTCCTAGCCACTTCTGTATTTTATCGTTTAAATAAATCTAAATTAAAATCGTGCAAAGTTTAATAAAACAATTGGCGTATGATATTATCCAATTATTGTCACCTATGTGCGCTTCTGAATAAAAAACTCTTATAAGGTGTTAAATAGAAAAAAACATGTATGTTTGCATTCTGATACTTAGTCAAACCTTTTTGCAATAGCACTAGAGGTAGAAGTGGACAACAAGCATTTTCTGTCAGCTGTTTTTAATTTATTTAACACTTTGCTTATACTAAGTTACGACTCTTTTTTTGTTTTTAAAGTCTTTGCGTTCTTTTGTACGGTTTCCTACTGCATGTTTTTTAACTTTTCTACATGACTCCAAATCTTTGTTTATTTTTCCATTCACAATTCTTAATATTTTCCAAGCCATTTTCTATTTTTGACACAGTGGCTACATCTTTAAAAAAATATTTATCGCAAACAAATATGTACATCGTTTTTATTACGATTACTAAATATGTTGTCATCGCTAAAAAGTGAAACGTTTTGTAAAATTTCCAAATTGCTAGGAAGCCTAGCTCTAACCTCGTAAATAAAGTTTTTGGTACAACGAATGCAACTTTCTGTTATCACTTTTTTTATCATTTGAAATCTTAAAATCTTTAGAGGCTTTCTCAAAATTGTAATCCAAATAGCAAAGCTCATTTAAATCATCCTCTAGAACTATCATCGTAGTTTTAAAAAATGGTAGAAAAAAATTAAAATTGTAAAAAGTACTAAATGCACTAACGAAAAATTGAAAAAGCACAAAGTTAGTGGTTTTTTCTAGGTTTGGCACTAAGGATAAAATTTTGGCGTTTGAGACATCAAAAAGCACCATAAATAGTGCCAAAAGCACTTAGTTGGCATCGCTGCACAATACATGCTCAATCGTCTCCAGCTCTTCGGAATCATCGCACAACCTGCAGAAGTCCGGTATGATGTTGTCCCATTTGCCCGTAAAAGCCCTAACAACAATAACCCGTCAAGAACCCTATAAGTGTTTTACGACCACCCCTGTCCAATCCCAGTAGAACCCTGGTTGCCCTCGCGTCCAATCCGGGCCATGGTGCCCTAGACACCCTGCAATTCGTTCTGTTCCCCCAGGATCGGTTAACGTCCTCACGGAATTTCTCCCGTATCACCCCATAGTAGTAACATATTGGGGGGCTGTACCCCCATGTCCCTTACCACTAAGTCCAGATTCGAGACCCCTCTCGCGATATCGTCCGCCACCTCATTTTCATCAACCATGCAATGTCCAGGTACCCAACACTACCTTCACTGAATGACTCCAGGAGTTCCCTAAGAGCATTCCTACACCGAGCGACCAGGCACGATCGCACCGTTTAATTTGTCAATGCCCTAAGCGCCGCCTGACTATCGACGTAAATTGTCCCCACAGATACACCCACGATGTGATCCAGTATCACTTCCGTCGCCCTCCAGATCGCTAGGATCTCAGCCTGGAAGACACTGCACTCATCAGGGAGTCTAAGTGACCTTTTCACTTCAGTGTCCGCAATATATACACCGGCACCAGTGCCGGTTTTCATCTTGGATCATCCGTAAATACTGCCCAACCCGCAAACAGTCCATTGGGTCCACGCCAAATTTCCCTATCCGGGAACTCCACTGGTGGTGCTACACCGAAGTCCAGTGTCATAGTCCTATGATCCGAAATTCCCTCGAGAATAATACCCCGATTAAGCAGACCCACCTCGTACAAAATTCTCGTGTGATCATCCCGCCTAGGTTTAACTAAGGAAGACTCCTAAAGTCTAAGTAAGTTCCTAGCAGCCACACTCCTTACATAATGCTCAATTGGGAACAGATATAGTAGGATGTCCAGCGCTGCCTGTGGAGTGCTTCTCCTTGCGCCTGTGATGCCAAGAGATGCACTTCTTTAAACCTTGCTGAGCATCTTCCTTTAGCTATCCACTCTCAACGCACTCCACCAAACAGTGCATCCATAGGTAAGTATATGCCTAACCACCGATGTGCAAATCCAGTTTACCATATCCGGCCTCAGACCCTAGTTCTTTCCGATGGATTTCCTGCATGTGTAGTAGGCATTAAGTCCCCTTCTCATCCTCTCCTGAGTATTTCTCTTTCAAGACAGTTTGCAGACCAGAAAGTTACCCAAATAATTTGCACCGTCCGATAGAGGTAACTCGACGCCATCTAGCCATGGCCCCCTAAATCCCTCTATCCTGCACCTTCTGGTAAAAAGCACCAGCTCAGTTTTCACAGGGTTAACACACAGTTCCCTATCCTTTGCCCATGCCGAGAGTTCGCCCAGCATACCCTGCATAATTTTCCCGATCGTGGACAGAAATTTTCCCCTGACCAGCAGAACTATGTCGTCCGCATATGCAACAACTTTCCTACCCATGGAATCAAATGACCTGAGAATCCCGTTGACCGCAAGCAACCACAGTAGGGGCGATATAACCCCCCTTGTGGTGCCCCCCTGGTAACCCTCCTCCTTATCACATGATCCCCATTATATATCCTACTGCTAAGTATGCGGACTATCCACTCTAACAGAAAGTCCTCGACTCCCAACTCCATCAACGAATCCCTAATCGCCTCAATCCTAATGTTATTAAAGGCTCCTTCTATATCCAGAAACGCGGCGAGAGTATATTCCTTATACCTCAGACCGTGCTCAATACAACCCACTACCTAATGTAACGCACTCTCAACAAATTTACCCTTTAGGTAGGCATGTTGAGCGTTGCTAATAAGGTGGGTCTCAATGTTACCCCTAAGATAGAAATCAGAATGAAGACAGACTAATAGGTCCAAAATTCCCCGGTTTCGAGTGACCCGCTTTACCAGCTTTGGGTATACAAATCACCCTAACCTGTCTCCACCCCCTAGGCAGATACCTCCTACTGAGCCACTTCCTGAATATATTCACCAGCAGAAATGATGCATTATCCGGGATGTTGCAAAGCATGGCCGGAAAAATGCCATCCGGACCCGGTGATTTATATGGGTCGAAAGTATTTACCGCCCACGCCAACTTCTCCCTTGTTACCATTTTCTCAACGCAAGCGGAAGTATGATCCGATGTCATGGACATTACGTCCCACTGACCATCTTCCATACCTCTGGTTTCCATGCACCCGGGAAAGTGCGTCTCTATAAGTAAGGTTAGGGTCTCAGAGCTAGACTCAGTCTATTAGCCGTCATTCCTTTGGATGTATCCCAGGGCCTTAGGGTCCTTTGATAAAAGCCGTCGGAATCTTGACAGCTCGTTGACATTATCGATGGATACACAAAATTGTCTCTATGATAGTCGCTTTGCCCTTTTTAGATCCGCCTTATACCTGTTGAACTGCACCCTGCGATTGTTCCAATCCTCTGGTGCTCTCGTAAGCTTGGCCCTATTAAACAGTTTCTTAACCTTAGACCTTTGAACGTCAAGTTCCCTGGTCCACCATTTTGTTTAAATCCGCCCGGATTTTGTTTAAATCCGCGCTCCCCCATTGGCTATGATGAGCATTCCAATACAAGGATCGCATCCTTCCTCCATGCATATGCCTTCAGTTCCTGCACCTCCGTGCCAGGTGGATCTATCGCCTCGTACGGCAAATACGCCGAAGCTAGTGTAAGAGTGCGCTTACCTTTAGCTTCTCTATTTACTACGGTCAAGTCAACGCACCTGAAAGAATAAGAGATGAGAATATTCAATTCATTCCTCGCTAGTATACACGATTTTACCTTGTCCTCTGTGGACGGGACAATCAGAGTGTATCTCGCAACCCTTAAACATCAAACCTTATTTTTATTAATCCAAGCTTTTTGAATAAGGGCTACGTCCGTCCGAGTGCTGGTGAGGAAGGCTATCAGTTCGGCCGATAATGTGAACACTCTTTTGCCCAATGTGGAGTTAGAGGTAACGTCAAGGAAAAAACTGCATAGATTATGAAAGTAGACGTACTTAAGAATATAAAAATCTTTCCGTGCAAAAAATGAAAGGAGTAGCATGCATAGCATGAATTACATGCGTTCATTACCAGCAAGAATATTTTGAGTAATTAAAATTAAAAGGAATCACATTACAAACAATCAACACTAGTTGCATTGTACAACGACTGTTGTGTTTACAGTAAGCTAAGCTGAGCTGATAATACACCGTCAAACTGTATTAACATCCACTGTACACATTGTTTAACAGTCAACGCTGTTGGTGTTGTATAGTGATCATGATTTTGTACTTTATAGATTCAACTAAAGAAACGGTGTCCATCGCTATATTTCCCACTGCTAATGAAAATGCTAAGTAAGCATTATTGTATTATAAATTAAGTTCAATTTCTTTAACCCTCCGTCTTACACATGTTTTTATTTCCACATTTACATCACGCATGAATGAGTCTAGCCAGACCCAACAAACTTTTGAATAAATAAAAACAAACTTTTGAATAAATAAAACCAATTTTTTTTTAACTAAGGCCCATTATTACAACTTGCCAATAGTTAAAAGTCGGATTTTGTCGGACCGATAAATAGCTTTGCATTATAAAACCTTCATTTATTATGTTTTCATCTATTAAATATTATTATTATTGAAAATAACAGCAATAAAAAATGAAAGTTGTAATAATGCAAAGCTATTCATCGGTCCAACAAAATCCGACTTTTAACTATTGGCAAGTTGTAATAATGGCCCTAAATGTTATATTATACACATTTATAATTTAAATACATATTTTAATATTTTACTTAAATTATAAATGTGTATAATATAACATTTAGTTAAAAAAATTGGTTTTATTTATTTAAAAGTTTGTTGGGTCTGGCTAGACTCATGCGTTACGAATGTGAAATTAAAAAACATGTGTAATAGGGAGGGTTAAATTGAGAATTAGATGGAGCTAATAGTTTGTGTGTTTAATAAAAATAAATAAATAATAGATAATTTAACAAAAAAATAATTAAAAACAGCAAGAAAGTTAAAAATACGGCATCTTCTATACAAAATATATATGAGTCTGGCCAGACCACATGTGTTACGAATGTGATATGTGCAGTAAAATATTCGAATAAGTTTCCTTATATATCCTTTCCAGGTTATATTTTTCAGCTGAAATTTCAAGTCCCTACCTGTGTTTTAAATATACTAAAATAACATTTAAAATAGAAAAAGGTCTGGCCAGACTCATGAGTAAGACGAAGGGTTAAATAAATCAATCAATAAAACAAAGCTTAACCAACCAGAAATCGGGATTCATCCAAACTGGTCAGTAAAAACTGAGATTTAATTTTTAAGGGTGTTAAAGGTGACGTCAAGGAAAAAACTGCATTGATTATGAAAGTAAACGTACTAAAGAACATAAAAAGCTTTCCGTGCAATAAATCTAAGGAGCAGTTTTCCAGAAATCTGGGTGCATCCAAAATATCAAAGCGCTTTGATGTTGATGTAATCTGGAATGAATGAAAATGAATTTAATTTGCTAGATTGCGTAAATGCATTGCATGGTGTGTACCCAGCATAAGAACGAAAAATCAAGATAAGCATTGAATATTTAAAAAACCCTTAATAAATTTAAGAAGTATCGACAGTAAAAAATCGATATACATATGTATCTGCAAACCGTAAATATCATCAAAATACCGGTATTCGTTACGTCCCAAATATTAACATTAAGGTATTCATTCGGTTAACCGATTTATTACTATTCGATTAACTGGCCGGTTAATTTTATGCTATGTTCATACGACGATAGAAACCACTGGTTTCGCTCTCTGAAACTAGATTGCCAAGCATGCTGTTCATACGATTCATTCCTGTTTCATTTTGACATTTTTTTTGTGTTGTTAGTGTGATTTTTCTTTAACAAAACAAAATTGGAGATGATAGTACATTTTTCCTGTTTCGCAGCCTGTTTCAAAATGAAACGACCTGTTTCGCTCTCTAAATTTTGTAAGGAAAACAAGTCGTTTCAATCATGTTGGGGCGCGAAACAGGAATAAGAGAGCGAAACACGAATATTGCTGTCCGTGTGAACATGTTATTAAATTGGCTATTTTCGAAACAGGTTAATTTCAGTCGATTAACCAATGTTGCAAAATTTTGAAAATAAGAAGTATTTTAACATAGTTTTTTATGTTTTTAACTATTTGTTTTGTCTCATAAACAAAAGGTATGTGTTTAGAAAACATTTTTTCATGCAATATATTTCCTTTTAGCAATTAATTCTTAAAATACAATACAAAATCAGTAATTAAGGAATTCGGAAATAAATTTTTTGCAGAATGTTCTGTGCTCGATTTTTTCAACATCTTCGATAAGTAAAAAAACTATTTTTTTTTGCTCGTTTTAGTCCAAGAATTGTTTCGTTGGTTAAGTAATTGCTTGTTTTTTGCTAATAAACTCCAAATAATAAATAATTTTTCCATTTTTATTTATTGAAATTACTTAATTTATAACAAAACTTTTTTAATCGGTTAATCGATCAATAACAAAATTAACCGATTAAACCATAACCTCGGTTAATTAATCGAGCGGTTAACCGATTAAAGCAAAGGCCCGATTAAATGAATACCCTAACATGCATACATAAATTTATCAGGTGATGTGATGGAAATCGATTTTAAAAACGAAACGATTTAAAACCGAAAATATCGTTTTCAGTATCTTTTAAAATGGATTTTATTTTCAGTCTTCATACTTTAAAATTTATTTTATTATATACGTTAACTGAAGTGTATTCTGAACGAAAATTGAAGACTATAATTCAAAAACGTTTTTTTAATCTCTCGATATTCATCACACCTTTTAAAATCGTTCGTTTTGAAATCGATCGTATGTATGTATGTTTAAGAAAACCACTTTTGATAAAGTTTTGTTGATACACTCATTTATTATTCTATCATGCCTAAACTTTAATTTTAAAACAAGGCAGATTTAATTTAATAATCAAGCATTGAATTGTTATGATTTGAGCAACTTACAAAATGTCTTAACAGTTGGTAAAATAACTTCATTTCATTTATGTGTATAATTATTGGTTTCATTTGTGTTTACAATTTTTGATTTGCATTAAGAGGAATATAAGTTAAAAATATTTTGTTAGTAAAGTAATGAGATCATTATACTAACAACTATATTAAAAAAAGAAACCACAATGCATTTAGTTGGTTAAATGTCGATGAGTATGTTATTAATTTAATTAAGAAATATTTATGATTTAACATTAGTATCAATATTTGTATTCATATTTAATCAAAAATCAAATAGCGCATTCGTTTTCGAATCGTAGATTCACGCGGTAGAGATAGTGCCCATTTTTTAAGAGCTGATAAAATAACTGAACTGACTACTAGTAAAGCTCCTATCAGTGAATAAATTGTAGGAGTTTCACCAAAGAATATTATTTGCCATATAAATGCAAAAACAATGTCGGCACAGCGAGCTATGGCTACAGGACCCGCTTGTTCTATTTGTAAGGAAAGAGTTAGGAGTATTTGGCCGAGAAAACTAAAAATGCCTAAGATGAGTACGAGCCATCTGTCGCGTCCACAGGTTGGCCAGCAAATTGCTCCTATTGAGCCACACACTACTAAAGTGTAAATTAAGGCAAACGCTCCGAAATTTGTCATAATGACAGAAAAATGCAATCCCTTTAATGCTCTTAGCAGTATATAGACATTGGCACCAAATAATGTAGACGAGATAGCAGCAACCGGACCCCATATATCGTAGTTCTTCCCTTCGAATCTCTCCGCCTCTAATGAAGGCGCAGCATCGCCAAATATAAAAGGAGGTCGGGTTATTAATACTACTCCTATCAAGGTTAAAATAATTGTAATAACGTTAAACAAACTACATTGTTCTTTAAGGAAAACTCTTGCAAATATGGCTACAAATACTGGTGTTGAAAATATTATAACACTGGCATCAGCTAAAGGCATATGGCGGAATGCATAAAAACTTAGCATTAGTCCCGTGGTCCCCATAAAACATCGCAATAATAAAATAACTCTTTTGTCTTCTGGAAAAACAGGTTGCTTTTTATACACGACTATAGGAATAGCTGGCAATAATACTCCAATAAATCTAAAAAAAAGGGTATAAATATATCTGAAAAATATAATTTGGAGTAGAAGTTGCAGTCAAAATCTCACCTAAAAGATGCCAATTCCATAGGATTAATATCAACTAATCCTTTTACTATCACAGAACAGAGGGAAAAGAATAATGATGACAATGTGGCCAATATTATACCCAAATAAGGACAGTTAAGTCTAGATTTAATACGAGTTATCCAGCGCTTGGAGGTTTCTGTATTACGAAAACCGTCCACAAACTGGTGTAATTCAAAATTTTCAGGCATTTTTCCTTAATGCGCAAAATAACTAAACAGCTAATTTGATCATATGTATATCGTATTCATTGAAATCTAAAAAAAAAATAATATTAACTAAAATGCTAACGAACGTAGTAGTTGAATCGATTTTTACCCTTGATTCTCATTTTGGCTTGTTGAATTATTACATTTTCTTTTACTTCCACTAACATGCATTTTTCGTTTAAATTTTATAATCCTTTTATGCAGCTAGATAGTTCATCCAATTACGATGTATTTTTTTGCATTGCCTTTTATTTTTTTCTTGACAAAATAACAGTAATTTCTTCGCTATTTTTATTTATTTATTTTTCCTTTTCTACTTTAGTTTCCTTTTCAGCATAGTATACTCAGATACACACATACGTAACTTATAACAATTATTTAACTAAGTCAGGGCTGCCAGACTTTGGGATTTATCCCCAAAGTTGGGGATTTCGTGCGAGCAAAAAGGACAAAGAAAGTCGTTTGGGGATTGGGGATTTTTTCGGGGATTTAAAAAAAAAATCGGGGATTTTTTGTGGATTTTATAAATTTTGAAAATAATTGTCTCTTCCTTTATTTTGAAAATAATTGTCTCTTCCTTTTTTATTTACGCTTATTTTTCTTTGTTTCGTACATAAAATAGGAAAAAAGTTACACAACTTTTACCTTTCTCTTATCAACAACTCATACAGTGTAAAGGGTCTTAATTAAGATTACCATTTTTGTTAAGTGTGTAAAAAGTACTTAATAAACTTATGTTTTTATTCTTGAGTAAGTGTTTTAAAAAGTAAGAATTAAAAAAAAGGAATCTAAAACCGTTGACAACACATACAAATTTTTAATTGTTTAAAGCAGTGTTTAAAATTACTAAATAATTTTCATTCCAGAATGCGTTATTTGCTGTGACTGCGAAAATGATTTGCAATAAAAATGAAATGAAGCAGATACACACAAAATGATTGGTTAGCAACGACAAATACTTCGGCGAACATGCAAGTCGTTTGAAACAGCAATATTCATCACTGTTGGGATCAGACAATTTTTAAATTGTACCGTCTCAATGGCAATATTGTACCAAATTAACATAAATTGTACCAAAATGTCGCTATAAAATAAAAAATCATACAAAGTAATTAATAACACTTTATTATTCAATGAAAATACAAGTCAAAAAGTACAGTTGGTCAAGCCCGACCATTTGATACCCTACACCACGGTATAGAAAGACAAATTTGCGAGAGTGTACCTTATTTGGGACCCATTCTATGAAAGTTCTTTGTGCCAAATAATCTTAGATATCTTCATCTATATAAGATTTGTTTGCCCTTCAGTGATTTTTGGAAGGGCGCTTATATGAGAGCTGTGGATAATTTTGGAAATACCAGCACAACATTTTTCATGATATAGTAGCTATCGTTAAAGTTATTGTAGCCAACTTTTATGTCAATTCAAACATTTTTAAGGAATTTTAAAAAAAGCTATTTCCGGTAGTATTATTTGTATGGGAGCTATCGTCAATTATGGACCGATTTTAGTAACATCTGGATTGCAATAAATTGACTATTTCCCAAATTTAATCTTAATACCAACATAATAAGACGGTTTATAGGCACAAACACTATTCTGGAAAGAACTTTGGATATGAAATTATGAACCGATTTTCACCATACTCCGTAGGCTTCGTCCTCATGAATTGAAACCAATGTACATAATTTTATCAAATTACCTTCAAAATTGTGACCTGGACTTTTTGCATGGACAGCCAACCAGCCAGCCACCCAGACACATCGTTAAATCGAATCAAAAAATAATATTGAGTCGATCGGTATATTAATATTTTCTAGCATTTCACACAGCAGCACAAACACATACATAATACCATCTCCACTATTGTGGTTTGGGAATACAAAATAAAGAAGAAGCAAAAATTTCTCTATTTCCCTTTTTTCGTGTGTACTTAATATGTTAGTATTGCATCATGAAAAAAAATTAACAATAATGCAACTTTTGGTCAATGCTAGAGATGTGTTATTAAATAGTTTATTATTAAAAAGAAAAGTGAGTTAATCCACCTCAAGGCCCATCTATCAGGTCTGCTTACTTGTACAAAAACAAAATACGATTCTTTTTAGTTGTCAAAAATTTACTACCACATATACAAAGCAAAAGTAAAAAACGTGTATGTGTGGCATACCATAAACGTATACATGCACATGTAAACAACTTTTGACAACTAAAAAGAACATAAACAATGATCATCAGGCTTCTTGCGCAGACCTATTCAATGGGCCTTGATCCACCTCAAAGAAATGCTAAAATTGTACCAAATAAGGATGAATTGTACCAGTGTACCAATAAAGTTTCGATTGTAACAAATTTGGTACAATTGTACCACAAATCCCATCACTGATATTCATGCGAACGAAATGAAATGAAAATGAATATGTGTCAGCAGGGTTACCGTTGAGGATGTCTGTATATTATTGTTAATATATGTATAATTTTTACGTTTTATGTTTTCCTAGCTTTGTTTGTATTTTCGCACAAGTTCATTATTAAGCATCCAACGTTGTATTTCAGTATCTAGAAAATTTAGAGTTGATAGCATGGACTCACAAATTTCCACTCTTAAACTATTGGTTTATTATATAATATTGGACTATTACAAAAAAGCTTAATAAAATACATAACTGAAATTTATCTCATTGAATAAATTCGAAAAAAATAAAAAATGTTGAATATAATATAAAGTAACCTTCGGAAGGAAATAATTCCCAGTTTCTATTTGTTAAAATAGTTGAGTTAAATACATTCATTTTATAAAGTATCACTATCCAGTGTGACACAAAGAATGCTGACGAAGGCCGTAGCGGGCCAGAAAATGCATTACATTCTGCTGGTGTCTAATAATTGTAAATTTTTCTGTACATACAATATACCTCATTTCTTTCCAACGGAAAGCTAAGGTAAAATGTAACAAGAAAAATACAATATAATAGTCTGATAGTGTATAAAGTCATTTCTGAAAAATTGAAGGAATATGACTATTACAAAAAAGCTTTATAAAATACATAACTGAAATTTAACTCATAGAATAAATTTGAAAAAAATAAAAAATGTTGAATATTTTTCTTTAATACTAATTTAAAAAAAAAAAGTTCCTGCCCTCGCACTGTTGTGCGGTAAAGTTAATACATGCGCTGCTTATTTGTCTAAATTAAGGTACAGTGGTTAATTTTAAGCTTCCTACTGTATGCCAAAAATGTTTATCATTTGTAATTTCAAAAATGTAGTTGTATGATTTATCATTGGATTTACTTTCTAACTACTCAAATTCGTCAATAAAAGCATGTGTAATTTATAACATTTACAAATTAAGATATGAGATCAATAGCGGTAATAAAAATTGGGTTTTAAAACGCTTAAAATATTAATGCCGTTCATCCTAGATTGGCATGGAAATTCAGTGAACTTGATACAAAACAAGGCAAATACAATACAGTTAAGTTGTTAAAATTGTCTGGATATAAAATAATAACCTGCTCAATCGAATGAGGCTACATATCCCGGGCAATGTTTAAAACATAATTTATATTTTAAGGGAAAATATGTGAAATAAAGCAGTGCAAAAAAAATATTTCACATAGAAAAATGGGGCAAAAAGTCGCAAAAAATTGGAAAAAGTTGCAAAATTAGACAAGTTGAAAAAAGTCGCACAAAAAGTGTCAGAGCGTCAAAAAGGTTGCAAATTGTAACTAAAGTCGCACAACGGTAACGCTGTGTGTCAGTCGTTTGATTTCGCTGTTTAGTTGTTTGCGGTTTGCGAAACACAAAGCATACAGAGATGAAACAAGTAGGAGTGCTTTATTCAGCTGTGCCGAATCTTATATACCCTTCACCATTGTGCGAGCAGAATACAGAGTAACTAGACAAAAACTAAATAATTTTTACATATATGTACATACATACATATTCACAATTCTAAAAACTTCATTATAAATTAAATTTAAAAATCTAAAACTGGTAAATATTTTTTTACAATCGTTTTTAGAACATAAAAATTAAAAAAAAAAGTTCCCTTTGAAAAACCAAGATTTGAACCATTTGAATTCGCCTTGATTAAACACATTAAAATAAACTCCACCACTCATATAAATGGTATAAAAAACAACAAAAACCCACATTATCAACACTGCATTATCATAGCCGTCGAAACCAAATTGTATGGTATGTTTATGTCATTTTGGTAATACAGTGGTTATGGTAATGCAGCGTTGATAAGGTTATGTCGCTTCTAATTGGATCTTTAAAAATAGTGGTAGTCGTGGTTTTTACTCATATCTCAGCCATTTGTGGACCGATCTTTTTGAATTTCAATAGCAAACAATTCCGGACCATATGTGACATAAATGTACAATAACCTGGCCCCCATCATATATGGGGTCTTCGGAAAACCCATTTCAACAGACGGACATCGTTAAATCAACTTCGCTTTTCTTTATAGGGTCTAACATCGATATTATAGAAATTACAAACGGAATGACAAACTTATATATACCCTATTCACCACCTGTGGTGAAGGGTATAAAAAGTGACGTATGAAAAATGGCCAAATCATTTGCGAGGGCAGCTTTCGAAGAAAGAGAAAGAAAATGTTTTTTGGTAGTAAAGTGGCAATGTGCAAACAACTAAATAGCAAAATTAAACGACTGACGCATATACTCATAGATGAAGCAGTAGTCGTTTGACAAAAATTGTTTATCCGTTCGTTATACATCAGTTAATTTTTGTCTGTTGTTGCTATTTTTTTGTAAGCGATTTAAACACTGGTTTAAAGACAATTTTCAAGCAAATATGTCTTTCCCAAAAATAAGTAAATCTTTACCTGAGTTGGGCCTTAACTAACGACAAATTAAAAATCAACGTTTTCATTGATTCTCATGTATTGCATTAACATAATTGTCTCAAAAAAATGTTTGGGTCTTTCCACAAAAATTTGCGATTTTATTATCAAAAAACAAAAGGTCATATCTACAAAAGATACTATGGTAAACGCTAAAATATCTAACTGACAGTTTGTATAATATGCAACATTGTCAAAACAACTGGAAGGTTTTACAAGAAAAATAAAATAAAATTTAATTACATATGTATAAACAGTTTAAGGCGATTTAATAATTTATAATTTTGAATAGTTTTTGCTTCTGCTGGCTGTGAAATTTTGAAAATGTTAGATAGGGCGTATTAGGTGACGAATAATACAAGGCAAGAAAAAAAGTTTGGGAAAAAGAATGCTGGGCTATTGCTTCGAAGTGTTAAATAATTGACGGATATATGTATTTTTATTGTTGATTTTATGACATCCAAACAAAAAACTGCAAAAATCAAAGAATGGTGAGAACTAGCAGGACATGAAACTTGGTCAAAATAACAAATCATAGAAATCCCCAACGACAATGACCTTAGAATAACGTAAAAAATTTCATTATAAGAATTTTCGAATTCAGCAATATCTCCATAAGGTAAATACACCACACCAAAAAGAGTTTTACCATTGTTAAAGGAAATTTCAATAAACAAAGATTCGCAACTATACAGAGATACTTTATGTACAACTCTATACATAAGTTTTCTTGATATATAAATACACACGCCACCACCTCTGTTACGTACACGGTCATTTCGAACTAGATTATAGCCAGATATATTTACAGCTGCATCAGGAATAGTAGGGTTAAGTCACGTTTCAGAAATGCCAATCAACTCAAAGTTGTTATATATAACATTGGCAATCTCATGAAACTTTACAGAACCATGCGAAGGACTAATGCTCTGGCAATTAACATGTGCCACCTTAAGTTGTTTAGAATACATAGATAAACTATTATTTAAAAAAGAACCACTTCTAACAATGGGATCAGTGTTTGTGTTATTAAATCACATCAAAGATTTTAAGTTTTGTAGGGAACTAAAAGTAATAAACCGAAAAAGGGAGTACATTTCAAAAACAAATATAATTACAGCATATGATAAAAATACGTAAGTATCTTATTATTCTCTTTTTTTCCTAACTCAAAAAATATACAATTCAAAAAAGAAAAGAAAAATACATATATATAATTTATCAAATCTAAAATTCAGCTATTATTATTATAATATTAAATGTTAGTGTAAACTTTATGGTTTATTATAAGCAAAGTATTAAAAATACATCCTCAAACAATATACATACATATGTATATTTGAAACTAAATTTTCAAGAAAAATAAAGTTTTGTTTAACGAATATGAGAAGTAAATGGTAAATTAAGTAACCAGTATAATTATTGAAAAGTATGGCCAGCATTATTATTAATATAAGTAGCACACTCCTCAACAGTAGATATTACAACAGACCCGTCATGTAATGTAAGTTTGGCTTTAGGTTTATCAGTATTGATTATACAATATTTGGAGACAATTTTTTGCCGAATCATTTTGCGACATAAGTAATTCAGGTTAGATGTAGCCGGTGAGTAGTGATCTTCCCCTCCTATAACGTCCTTGACCTTGAGTGAACGCGTTTTAAAATATTCTCTCGCAACACTGTCCCGCACTTCAACATTCACAAATTTAGCCAAAATGTTGCCCCTCTTGTTAATATAACACACCAGATTAAGATCACGGCTGGACACTAGGGTGGCCGTTATTATTTTTTTTCGTATTTTCACTTGGCAAACCCCTTAGATTGATTTCAAATTAGAAAAAAATAATATATAAAAAATTTTAGATCGTTTGCATAGTTATTGGGCGTGCCTTGAGCCCACAAAGTTTGCTTAAAATGCTATTTTTCTCACTATGTGTCGCTTTAATTGTTGATAACTTCAGTATTATTTATTTTAGAGAAAAACCTTATTCACAAATATTCTAGGCCTATATCTTATGAACATTGTTGCTCTGTATTAGTTTTCTTTAACATTAATATTTAATCCAGAAAAAGCCAAATTAAAAAATAACACCGAAAAATTCACATATCTACGCATTTTTTGCCTGGTGATTACACTACGTGACAAATTTTCTACAAAGTCGTGACCAAATAAATCTGACAGCTAATCTTTCTCCTGAATCCGAATATGAAGTCAGAATTGTCAAAAGTAATACAGTTTTGGAGATATTCCAAAATAACCGTTATTTGTGTTTTTAAAAAAGATGATGTAATAAATAAAAACTTTTTAGGATCGCCATATAATAATTTCGTCATATAATTAATAACACTTTTAATAATTTTATCACTTTTATTTAATTTATTTTATTTGCGGGACAGCCGCTTATGCGACTGTCCGCTTTAAGTTTGCAATTATTAATTATTTAATCTTTTGTTATTATTATGACTTAAACACAACTTATTTTACTGATACAATTTTGTTTATTCTACATAATTTTATTTTTGTTAAATCAGTGAGAATATGCATCGTTGCAAATTCTCACTGATGGGTTTGATGTGTGTGGACATTTTTGCTTACACAAAGTGTGAAGCTCGTGTTACATACGGAAGGTATGGTAACGACGACTAGTCAAACACACTACACCTCCCTTTTCCGGAAAAAGAATAATCAATACCAAGTTGATTATTCTTTTATATAATACAACGTAGAAATAAAAATTAAATTATCCCCCTCACTATCCCTTTTAAAAGAAAAAATTTTGTTATAAACATTTTTTCAAATAGGCGGAACCAAATTAGAACATTATAGTTAAAAAAAATATTTATCTTGGTTCGCCGTTAAATATTTAAGGGAATGATTAGGAGTGGGGATACGTACAATTATTAAAAAAAATTCAAGGATTTATAAAAAATCTTAATAATTAAAATAATTATTAATAAAAAAATTTAATTTTTCTTAGTAAGAAATTATATGTATAATAACATTGGAATTCAATAGTCAGTACCAAAATTTTTGCAAAAAATTTAAAAATGTTTTATGAAGAGTTGACATTTTGAGTTAAGTTTATAGGAATTCAAAAATTTTTTTTTTGTTATAATATGCGCGTGACATTTGATCTTTATGAAAATAATTTTAATAAGGAGCACATTTAATAAAAAAATGATGGCCGATTCATTACCCTTGCCTTTGAGGGTTTCATTATTAGTTCCTAGGAAAAATTGACTTTCATCTAGTGAAAAGTCGCAATGTTGTCAGATTATAATTACCAGCTATTTTTTAAAGCTTTAGAAAGAGGTGACCTAAGTCGACATTTCTATTAACAATTAAAGTCTTTCAACATAAATTCAACTTTTATCAGTTTAAGTCATCAGCTGTTTTTTTTAAAGCTTTAGAAGTTTGACCTTAGTTTAACTTCTATTAATGACCATAGCCATTTCACATGATTTTGGAAAGTACTTGCTTTTCTTTGAGGATAATTACTTTATCCTAAGTAAAATACTTTCGCAGTATTTTACGGTGCTCTAACTATGCGCCAATTACAAATATGATTCAAAAAAAAATTTCAAATATTAAAAAAAATTTTTGATAGAAATTACAGAAATTTGATATGTAAAAAAACCTATAAGATCCTATAAAAATTTTATAATTGAAAACTAGATCTGGTTATCTGAAAAAATTAAAAAATTAGTTAATAGAAAAAGGAATTAAAAAAATATATATTTGAATATTAAATTATTTTCAATAATTACTAAAAAAGCATAAAAATATTAGATTATGAATAAAAATTATGTTTCCTACTCGTTCTAATGAATGCTAAAAAAAAAAATTGAAAAAAATTAAAGTAAACGAATTCGAATTGTGTCCTCATCTTAATATTTTTTCAACAGTTAATCTAGGTCATGTTTTTTAAAAAAAATTTTAAATAATGAATAAAAATTATAGAATAATGATCCAAAATATAAAAATATATTTGGATTAAAAAAAATATAAAAACAAATATATGAAAATTGTCATATCAGGGTATGTCAAGTCAGGGTTTTTGCGTACATCCGGGTAAACATGCTCATTATTTTAATTTTATTCAAAAACTAAAAAAAAAAAATTCCTTTTTTTTTTTAATTATTTTAAATTAATTTAGTAAAAATATTATTAATTTATATAATTTTTATTATACCACTTTTAATTGTGGTTATTTATTGTTTATTATTTATTTTAGAATTAGGATTAGTTGTTATGTAAATAGATATTATGAGATTAAATTTTATAAAGTAAAATTTTATTTAAAATTATTAAAATTTCGTCATCATATATATATTATTTTTTTTTTGTTTTTGTATATTTTTAGAAGTGAAAATTACTTTTATAAAAAAAAACACAAATTAAAAAAAAATTTTTTTCATGATGGGACCAATTTAAAAAAAAAACTTTAACTTTAAAACTTTACTTAAGGCTTTTTGTATGATTGTAGTATATTAGTTTTTTTTTTTTTTTTTTTTATTATGAAAATAAAATAGGATGCACATTTAGTTAAAAATTTTTTTTTTGATTTAATTACGTAAAATTCCACCAAATTTATTAAATTACAAAAGTTTAATAATCTAATGATTTTAATATACAGACATTCAAAAGTTTAAAATATTAAGTGGTTTTAGAAGTAGAACTGTTATTATTTAATTAATACAACTTATTGAATCTTAGCTGGTATTTCGACACAAATAATATCTTCACCATATTGATCCTGTAATTATAGTAGAACTGTTATTATTTAATTAATACAACATATTGAATCTTAGCTGGTATATCTCCACATAAATAATATCTTCACTATTTTGATCCTGTAATTCCCATTTAACCATTACATTCACTTTGGGATATGCTTTCAAAACTGGTAATGTGGCGATGTACTCGTATGTTTCATCCTTTTCCAAAGGACATTTAAGACCACTATCGGCACAAGCATCAGGATTTTTCAAACGAAAAGGCATTTCAACACCCATCACTTTACCGTGAACAACAGTTTTAATCGATGTTACGTTTCAGCTGGAGAGAAAACAATTGTTATGGAGACGGATGAATTACGCTTTAAAATGCGTTCATTTTTGGTCGTATCACAATCGGAAACCACAATTTTTGTAAATTTTCCTGTTTTGGAACCACAATCCGTAAATTGTAAAGCATTAACAGCATATAAGCACAAAATGTTTCATTTAAAATTATATTTTTTTTTTTTAAATAAAGAAGAAGTGAACCGTCCTTTAATGTAGATAAATAAACACTGGTTCAACTAATCAATAAATAAAGAAATAAATAAAATAATAGAATTAAACTTGTGTTATTATTATATGGCGATCCTAAAAAGTTTTTATTTATTACATGGCGATCCTGCCACTTTATTAAAAAAAGTAAAGGTAATATAATCTTGCAAGATTCTAATTTAACTATTGTGCTCGTTCCGAAACTTACCAAAGTTTCTTCTGATTCTGAAAAACTGAGAATTATGCATAAATATCATGATGATCCCATTACTGGTGGACATCCAGGCATAACTCGAATGATTAAAAAGATAAGACTTCAATACCATTGGAAAGGCATGACTAGAGACATAGCCAAATATGTCAAACTTTGCCTTCAATGCCAAACCAACAAAACCACGGTTAACGGCAAGGAGTCCCTCGTTTTAACACCTACTCCTTTAAAAGCTTTTCAAAGAGTGATAATCGATACTATAGGACCTCTCCCCCGGTCAGATTCACAGAATGAATACGCTGTGACTATAATGTGCGATTTAACAAAATACTTAGTGGCTATCCCAATTATAAATAAATCAGCCAGAAATGTTGCGAAAGCAATTATGGAAGGTTTTATTTTAATATATGGTCCTATGAACACCATAGTAACTGACCAAGGTACTGAATATATAAAGCAAGTACTAACGGAGCTATGCAAACTGATGAAGATAGAGAAATTAAACTCTACAGCCTACCATCATGAGACGCTCGGTACTGTTGAGAGATCTCACAGAACATTCAACGAGTATTAAAGATCTTATGTGTCATCAGATAAATACGATTGGGATAATTGGTTAAAATTTTTTGTATATTGTTATAATACAACTCCATCTACAGCTCATGGATATTGTCCATTTGAATTAATCTATGGAAAAGTCCCCAGAGAGCTAGATTTTACCAATACTAATAGTTTAGACCCAATATGAAAAGGAAGTCAAATTCAGACTCCAAGTAACACAACGTAGAGCCGCTAGTCTCATTGAAAATGCTAAACTTCTAAGACAGAAGTTTTCCAATGAAAATTCAAATCCAACTACACTCTATATTAATGACTCCGTTCTAGTCCGCAATGAAGCAGGACATAAACTGGATGCGGTCTACAAAGGACCCTTCACAGTAAAAGAAATTGACATCTTAAATAATGTCACATTGATGGACACTAACAGTAAACTGTTCACTGTCCATAAGAACAGAGTCAAAAGACTCCATAGTGGAGAAATTTCCCCTTGTGACGCGTAGTCTCTCAGTTAGAAAATCGAAAAAAAAAAAAAAAAAAAATATTTTTTTTTACTAATATTGTACTAATATTTTTTTGTTAGAGTAAACATGCTCATTATTAACCATAAAATATTTTAAATTAATTTAAATAATACTTTTTCTTTTAGTTTTCTTTTGACCATTTCTTTTGCCTAACTAAAACAAGAAATGGCCACCTATTATATTTGACCACGTATGTTTTGGGCATACAATTTAATTTTCTGTAGTAAATTCTCTGCTCGATTTGGAGCATAATAAATAGGTTAGAACCTTTAGTTAGATTTTTTAATTTTAGTCAAAAAAAAAATTATTCAAGTTTATTGTAAATTTTTTTTAACAACATAATTATATACAAATATAATAAGCAAAATTAGAATTAACAAATTCTAAAATTTCCTTTTAGACAAAACAAATATTTATTTGTTAATTCCATTAATTATTAACTTATAGTTCCTCCAAATAAAAATTTTTTTTTTCCTGGCAGGATCGCCATGTAATAAATAAAAACTTTTTAGGATCGCCATATAATAATTTCGTCATATAATTAATAACACTTTTAATAATTTTATCACTTTTATTTAATTTATTTTATTTGCGGGACAGCCGCTTATGCGACTGTCCGCTTTAAGTTTACAATTATTAATTATTTAATCTTTTGTTATTATTATGACTTAAACACTAAACTTATTTTACTGATACAATTTTGCTTATTCTACATAATTTTATTTTTGTTAAATCAGTGAGAATATGCATCGTTGCAAATTCTCACTGATGGGTTTGATGTGTGTGGACATTTTTGCTTACACAAAGTGTGAAGCTCGTGTTACATACGGAAATGCAAATATCTTCAAAAATTTTAAACGGACTATGTATTTCTTTCTTTTTATTGAGAGGTTATACAATTTCTTAACTAACCATGGGTCGTTTGTGAAGATGAGTCATTAAATAGCAGAGTTATAGTGGACAAAACTTCAAACTTCATTATAAATTTTATGATTTTGTTCAATTTTGCTCTTTTAAAGTTATTTTTTTAAACCAGTTTTAGTTTTATCACTTACAATATTAGCCTATTTCAATTGAAACATTTTGTGCCCAATAGGATCCAGATCGGTGCAAAAATTACAAAGTTACAGAAGATTAATTGAATTAACCCACTTTTCGGTTTGTATCAAACCAAAGAAAAAGACAACAAATAAATATACAAAGCTAAATTTTTAGTAAAATAAATATTAAAATTAACTTAAAACTATTGAATTTCTATGTGGGTAAATTTAAAAAATCTTCTGTAGCTTTGTCATTTTTGTACCAATCTATGTCTTGTTGTGCGCAAAATGTTCATATTAAAATAATCTAATGTCGCATGCAATAAAACATTAGGATTTTTAAATCATTAGTTTAAAAAGTATAACTTGAAAAGAGCAAAATTTAACAAAATCATAAAATTGTCAATGAAGCTTGAACTTTTGTCCCCTGTAACTCTGTCATTTCTTAAACAATCTTACCAGTGATGTTATACGTAGGGAAAAATCCCCATTCGTATGGATTTTCTTCTAAAAAAAATAGCCGTAGGGAAAAAAGGACAGATGTTTTGAAATCATTAAAATGTAGGGACTTTTCAGTAATGTTGGAAAATTATACGTTTGGTAGCTTTTTTTGATTTGTGATAGCATACTAATAAATTTGTTAATACGGCAGCAATAAAAATTGTTAAATTTCTTTGAGTCATTGCTTGCCGACATTTCAGCTTTGATTTTAACCTAATTTTGTGATAAGCTCTTTTAGAAGAATGAAGATCTGTTGAACATTATTTTATAGAGCAAGAAATAGATAATACATATCGCACTTGTTCAACAATACTGTATTAACTCAAAATTTTCAATAGAAGCAAAACAATTTTTAATTTAATATGAAAGGCATATGAAAAAGTATTTTTAAACCAACCGTTTCTTTACCAAAAGGTAGACAAAATAGCTCGATATTTTCACAGTGGGTAGATATGAATAATACCTGTCGATTATTTCCAAAAAGTGAAAAACTAAAATTTTTGAGTTAATACAGTATTGTTGAATAGGTGCGATATGTAAAAGATGGGAATCAAAAAGTTTTGGAGTAAAGTCGAAATAGTAAAGTGAGTGTGAGAAAATGGTACCCTAGCGATGAATCACCTCAAAGAATAACTTGTGATACAATTTGCTGATCTCTTTTTGAGCACTTTAATGGTAGTTTGATAATTATTAGGGAGTATTTATTATCTAATTTTTCAATCGTTAATTATAAAGTTTTTGATTATGTTTTAAATAAGTTTTTAATCGTCATGTTTTTAATTTGTTCTCCGATAAAAACAGCTCAATAATGGCTCTTGAGTATTTGAAAAAATTTTATTTTGAACAAAACAACAAAAGTTATAGGGATCTTGAAAATAAAAGAAGAAAACATTCGTAATTTAATTTATTTTCATTAATTGACAATAATTTTTGGGCTTCTAGTTTCGCCAATCTTTTTATTTCTTCGTCAATGAATTATATATGAATCCTTTTTCAATCGCTCAACTGATAAATCAGTTTTTAATCAACAAAAATTATCTGAGAAGACTTATTCAGGTGATTTTATTAAAAAATTATCATCCAAATGCTTTCTGGGGACAACTTTAAATAAAATTTACATGCATTAATACAAATGGATTTATTTGTATTGCTATATTATCATTTGAAAGTTGTAGGGATTTTTGTAGAGAAAAATATGGGTTTTTTCGGACTGCGTAAGAACTTTTCAAAAAAGTGTATAACATCACTGATCTTCACTAGCAATCCATTGTTATTTAAGTAATTTTATTACCTTTCAATAAAAAGAAAGAAATACATAGTCCGTTTAAAATGTTTAAAGATATTTGCACTTCAGTCACATCACTTTTTTAAAAACACAAATAACGGTTATTTTGGAATATCTCAAAAACGGTTCTACTTTTGACAATTCTGACTTCATATTCGGATTCAGGGGAAAGTTTTACATAAAGACTTTCACGACTTTGTAAAAAATTTGTCACGTAGTGTAATCACCAGGCAAAGAATGCGTAGATATGTGAATATTTCGGTGTTATTTTTAATTTGGCTTTTTCGGGATTAAATATTAATGTTTAAGAAAACTAATACAGAGCAACATTGTTCATAAGATATAGTCCTAGAATTTTTGTGAATAAGGTTTTTCTCTAAAATAAATATTACTGAAGTTATCAACAATTAAAGCGACACGTAGTGAGAAAAATAGCATTTTTAGCAAACTTTGTGGGCTCAAGGCACGCCCAATAACTATGCAAACGATCTAAAATTTTTTATATATTATTTTTTTCTAATTTGGAATCAATCTAAGAGGTTTGCCAAGTGGAAATACGAAAAAAAAATTGTCCATATAACTTGCGACCACACTACTGGACACATTAACTTTATATACAGAACATAAAGATATAATCACAGAAGTTAAGTCACTCAAACCCAAAGGTAGGCCGCTATAATCACTACGGTTAAGCCTACGATGTAAAACATTGTTCTCGAACTCTAGAGCCGCACATTTCGTGATAGTTGCAATCAATATTATTGATTAGCTTAGTACATGATGCAACGTCAGCTTTGACATCTTTAATGAACATGGACATTTTTAAAATCATTCAGCATCTGCGCCATATCTTTCTTAAAGCAATCACGGATATCTCTCCTTGACAAAATTGTCAAAACTATCTCTTAAATCACGTACAATCATCTCTTCCCCTATTGGGAAAGTTAGCACAATTGAATGAAAACGAATTTGGTTTTTCATTAAACAGTTGCAACTGTTTCTCCGAGACCTGGGCACACGTAAGATGAATCCATAATTTGCACATTTTGCATTGAATGGATCCCTGGGATTCGCCAACAGGGCTCTTACATATTCCACATTTAGTTACCTTAGTAGCCGGCATTATAAATAGTTAGAACAAAAGTGGCGATCAGCAGCAACAAAATTTACAACAGGTTTAGTCCAACAACAACAGCCTAATAAACACAGCAACACAGCAGAAGTTACAAACTTTTAATAAATTTCAACAATTTATTAGTTAACGTTGATTAATGATGCAAAAAAGTTTGAAAATTATAATTTAACACCACAATTTAATATTATTTGGCAATAACAAAGACAGCTGAAACCCAAACACGCTTTATTCAGGCGTTGGTCAAAAAAAAAACAAAAGAAAATATTAACGCTAGGTCTCCACGTAGCAATTTTTTTTTGCTAAGCACAAGCAATAACGTCGGCAGAACCACGTGAAATTGCTTTGCCATAACACATGTGTAAATATACCTTGGTACAGAGAAATTAAATGTCAGATAAATAAGAGCTGATTTTACAGCAGATTGCTAAGCAATAATTGCTCAAGCAATAAGAAGAGCAATCATTGCGCAATGGTTTGCCACTCATGGCAATATGCGGTCTATACGTCGCAAATTTTATGGAGCAATCAAATTTGACGTTTGCCGCAATAAATATTGCTACGTGGAGACCCGGGGTAACTTTTTAAGGTTTGAATTTTTAGTTTGGGGATTTTTTTAATTGTTTGGGGACTAAGCTGTGTTGTATGCTATGTATTCTATTTGCTTACACTTGTATACAACATGGCGATGGGATTTCATCTTTCGTTAAAATTATGTACATATTATTTATAACGTAAATTGGCTAGCGACAATCTTACCTAAAAAATTACCAAGTCTATGCCAAATCTTATATCTTCGTCTATCCTACAAGTAGTGCTATGTGATTTTAGCAGGTTTTCTGGAGAGTGAAATTTGTATTATCATTTTAAACTACTTCAGTGAAAACAAAAAATCCGTTGGGTCGAGGTTTCTTTCGCCTTAACATAATAATAATAATGTAAGTGTAAAAAATAATTAGTAATGGCATTCAGTAAGGTGGCCATACTTACTCTTTTTTAGAGGACAATCATCTATTTTAACTGGCTATCATTTATAAAATGTGTGTCCTCTTTAATCCTCTTTTTTCATAATCTGTCATATTTGTCCTCTTGATTTTTAAAAGCATGACCAATATTTGTTTTTAGTTTTATAAATTAAAAATAATTTTATTTCATGGCGATCATTGGTTTTTCTGTCAAATCGTATGGAAAATGTCGTGCCATGCTTGTTCTGTTCATACCCCTACTGAACTCTTATACACTTGCAGTAAAACAATTTTTTTAAACTAATTTTACTTAAGTAAATGTAAATTTTTATATATCTTCGGCTTAATATGCAAACCTGCTAACTCCCTTTTAACAAATTTTACAGGAACCATTTTTTCTCCTATTTGCTGCTTGGGAGGAAAATCAAAAATATAGTTAATTTGACACACTTCGAGACTCAAATTGAAGAAAAACTACATGCTGGTCGACGAGGCATATCTTTCTCTACCACACAGCATCAAAATCTCAATTTACTTAAAGAGTGGATTTAGCAGGTTTGCATATTAAGCCGACGATATGTTATTTTTTTAATTTACTTTACATTTATAAATATGGGAATGTAAATTTGTCTGTAAAATATGTAAAAAAAATCTTGAAGCCAAATAAATTTTTTCTTTATGCCCTCTATTTTTATTTTCAAAATCTGGTCGCCTTACATTCAGTTGCGAAGTTGTTTCTTTACCCGTCAATTTAGAAAGCTTAATGATAAATGGCGCCAGATGGACGCCTAGATTTCGATCAAAATCAGCTTCATAGTGATTTGGAACACGAAGTTTATTAAAAAAATTTAATTTAACTAAAAAATAATCTGGGGGAAATAATGTCTTCAATATAATGAAAAATGAATTTTATTTTACCTTTTTCAAATGCTTTAGTTGAGAGAATATTTAGCGTCCTTTACAATTGTAAAACTGATTCAAGGTGATTGTTTTACTCAGAAGTCAAACAAGTGAGAAAGCTGAATGTGTTAAACCTATCCTAAGTACAAAATTATTATTATTTTAAGTTTTTTATTAAGTTTTATTAAAGTTTTTTTATTTATAAAATAAAAGGTTAATTTGATATCAGGTGTAATTTTATTTAAATCGGTAAATTTTGCTTCATCTCAAGTGTAATTTTAATTTTTTTTGGGGTACTGACAGTAACTTTTAATTTCTTGACATATTGGTTAATTTATCAAGGGTCTTATTGAAAGTTTACAAGAGATCAAATATTGAAACTATTAAAGAAATTTATACATAAGTACATATGCATATTATTTCGTGTAAAATCAGATTCCATAAGTCCGGCGATATTAATGTGTCAAGACAATTCGGATTTTTAAAATTTTAAGTAATCTTTTGTGTTTCTACAAATGAATCTTTTTTCACACGGTTCCAATGTAAAGAAGGTTCCACCGAGCTATAAAATCTGCACTTTTAAAATAAAAGTCTTTAAATCTGCATTTTGGTAATTTTGGGGTATAAAATCTGCAAAATGCAGATAAATTTTCACACACGGCAACACTGGTGTATGTATTGTGTATGTATGTATATAACACAGTGCAACACGAAAGAAAATAACCATATACAAACACCACTCCGTGATAAAATACCAAAACAAAGCCCGTGTCTCCCAATTTTGCCCAAAGTCATGCTCTTTTCTTTTTAAGGGCCCCCAAAGACTTGGGGCCTCGGTGGCATTTTTGCAAAAAAGTGATCTTATTCTCAGGCTCATATCTTGCAAACCGTTTGGAATTTTGATTTGCCCTCTGAGACAAAGTTGTAGCTCTTGTCATAAAATTGTGAACATATAATAAAAAACTTCATCTTCAAGATGAAAATCGGGGTTTTTCAAAATTATTTTAGCCCGGTAAGACTATGGCTGGGAGGGTTAAGGGGCAGCAGCATTTTCATCTGTCTGCATAATAGAGACCAAGACACTAATGTTTAGTGGAAGGAAGTTAATAGTTTTATTTCTTGTGTTTTGTCAAGGGCATTCAAACGCACGTATTTTTTTTTGTAACTAGATCTTAAGGCTGAACCAAGAACCCCGCCCAAAACTACTGAACAGGCTAGTCTGCAAGACGTGCGTGAAGTTCCAAGCCAAGATCCACTTAATAATTTTCTTTTTTTCGACAGAACCTATTTCTATCTAAGTATACTCGGGAAAACAGACAATTGTGACACCAAGTCGGAAAAAAAAGGGGGAAAAAAAAAGAAAAAAAGTTGTTACAATGAATGAAAAGTTGTTACAATAATTTTCTTTTTTTCGACAGAACCTATTTCTATCTAAGTATACTCGGGAAAACAGACAATTGTGACACCAAGTCGGAAAAAAAAGGGGGAAAAAAAAAGAAAAAAAGTTGTTACAATGAATGTGTTAAACCTATCCTAAGTACAAAATTATTATTATTTTAAGTTTTTTATTAAGTTTTATTAAAGTTTTTTTATTTATAAAATAAAAGGTTAATTTGATATCAGGTGTAATTTTATTTAAATCGGTAAATTTTGCTTCATCTCAAGTGTAATTTTAATTTTTTTTGGGGTACTGACAGTAACTTTTAATTTCTTGACATATTGGTTAATTTATCAAGGGTCTTATTGAAAGTTTACAAGAGATCAAATATTGAAACTATTAAAGAAATTTATACATAAGTACATATGCATATTATTTCGTGTAAAATCAGATTCCATAAGTCCGGCGATATTAATGTGTCAAGACAATTCGGATTTTTAAAATTTTAAGTAATCTTTTGTGTTTCTACAAATGAATCTTTTTTCACACGGTTCCAATGTAAAGAAGGTTCCACCGAGCTATAAAATCTGCACTTTTAAAATAAAAGTCTTTAAATCTGCATTTTGGTAATTTTGGGGTATAAAATCTGCAAAATGCAGATAAATTTTCACACACGGCAACACTGGTGTATGTATTGTGTATGTATGTATATAACACAGTGCAACACGAAAGAAAATAACCATATACAAACACCACTCCGTGATAAAATACCAAAACAAAGCCCGTGTCTCCCAATTTTGCCCAAAGTCATGCTCTTTTCTTTTTAAGGGCCCCCAAAGACTTGGGGCCTCGGTGGCATTTTTGCAAAAAAGTGATCTTATTCTCAGGCTCATATCTTGCAAACCGTTTGGAATTTTGATTTGCCCTCTGAGACAAAGTTGTAACTCTTGTCATAAAATTGTGAACATATAATAAAAAACTTCATCTTCAAGATGAAAATCGCAAAAAACTTTAAAAAACTCTATTTTTTTAACCTTTTTTCCATGTTCTGGTCCATAGGTAGCAAACCGTTCAAAATTCAAGGAAACAATCAGCCACAAAAATGTACCTAAGATCTCAATAAACAACTTTCTAGTGCATATAAACTTCCTAGGAATTATTCTTAACACCGTTTAGGTAGCCGCATAAGTGAAAAATTTCCCGTTTGTTTTGGTCTTTTATCACGTAGTGGTGTTTATGGTGGCTTTATGACAAGAGCTACAACTTTGTCTCAGAGGGTAAATCAAAATTACGAACGGTTTGCAAGATATGAGCCTGAGAAAATTATCACTTTTTGCAAAAATTACACCGAGGTCCCAAATCCCAAAATTGGGGGCCCATAAAAAAAGTGCATGCCTTTGGGCAAAACTGGGAGACACGGGTCTTTTTTTTTGGTCTTTTATCACGTAGTGGTGTTTGTATATGGTTATTTTGCCATGACTTAAAAAATTACACACAGTGTAATTAAAGGTGTTGCATTGCTTTAACGAATTATTGTAATGAATTAATACCTTAAAATGTTTTGTGCTTTAATGTCACGCATATTTTTATTAACTAGCGGTGATTATTATAATGCTATGTCTGTGATTAGGATATGGTTCGATTAAAAATAGTTCAATCACAATTTTTTTTGTCTGATTTTTATTATGCATGAATACTTTTAAAATTCTTAAACTGCCTGTTTTTAGAAAATGAAAACAAAATGCCGTGTAAGAAATTATATAGAAAACCATGGTAGAATAACGGTGCAAACAAAAAATTTAAGATTCAGAAGTCGGTCTCAAACGCGGTGGTCTGCTCGATATGATGATGCTTCAGAACAAGAAATCAAGGACGAGAAACCGTCTCCACGATCTGAAGTTATTGGATTGCAACTTAAGTTAAATATCTAGATTCTAGAAACAGCCTGGTAAATGTTTGTAAAGTAAATTTAGACCAGATACCAGTGTTGCCGTTAGGATACGAAAGATACATGTTTCGTATCTTTTGATGACTTCATGTACCATGTATGTATAATCCTGACATTTTTCGTATCTTTTGAATCTGCACGTAAAATGTGCAGAAATCAAAAAATTAAATTTTAATTTAAAAAATGTTGTTAATGAGCCGATGTTTAAAAATTTGAAAAGAGTAGTTGGTTTAACATTTGTACTTCCATTTTCGAACGCATGTGTGGAGAGAATTTTTAGCCAACTACAACTTATTAGGACTGATCATCGTAACCGACTCAATACTAATACAATAGCAGCTTTAATTATGGTGAAAGAGAACATTAAGGATGTTTTAAAATACTATCCACCCAAATCGATGATTACTAGTAGTGCGAAGTTGTTCTGAGGAAATATGAACATTGTTTTTATTTTCAGGAAATTTATACATATGAATTTTTTGATATAATCGCCCTAGTATAAACGCCATAACTCGTATATTATATATATAAATAAATTTGTTTTTATAACATCCAAAGATAGTTACATATAATCATTTTTAAAGTAAGCAGTATTTTTAAAAATTACATACCTAATATTTATGACTATTTATTTAATTTATTGATAAAAATGAATTTATTTAATATAATTTTCTATACAATATTCATTAAATATGAAATAAAAATGTTATGTTAATAAATGTTAACGTTAAAAATGGATTTTTTTCAAAATGTATCTTTTTGGGGAAAAATGCATGATAGAAATACACAAGGTAGTTCCACTTCTCTCTCAGAAATTATTTTTTGAAGTTTATTGGAATTATTTGAAGTTTTTATTTGTATCAAGCTTCAAATAATTCCGATAAACTTCAAAAAATAATTTCTGAGAGAGAAGTGGAACTACCTTGTGTATTTGTATCATGGAAAAATGTATCTTTTTGGAAACTAAAATGTATCTTTCTCGAAATTTCGCTGGCAACACTGCCAGAGACCCGCAAAAGTACTGTACCCAGGGTTGTTAGACTTTTTTGCTCAAAAATCGTCAAAAGTTTTAACAAAATTCGTCAAAGTCGTCACTAAAATTTTACAAAATCGTCAACAAAACGTCAAATGTATAAATTTTACAAATTAAAGACAATTTATTGCATGGATTGGTTCGAAAATATAAATTTTTAGCAAGAAATTCTATTTATGATGAAGAAAGTGATATGGTTAAGTTTTATTCTATTTATTTCAGCAAGTGAGCTGAATATATTTATCATTTTAAAAGAAAACATAAGAAAAAATATATTTGCATAAATGAATAACAAAAATTTTCTTATTTCATTTATCCATATTCAGAAAAATATTACATAATTAATAAAATCTCATTTGCTTTTAACTCGAGCTATTTTTAAATGATAAACTTTTAGCGCTATCTCTATTGCAAATTATTTTTATTGTTAAAGGTTCTAAAAACCAAGGATTCTGTATATATCAACAGTCTTTTTACCCGACTTGAAACGTTTTATTACGTCCAATATTAGTTCCAAACTAATAAATTTTCTCCTCATTGCACTCATTTTTCTACACAACTTCTTATTAAAAAGTAACTTCTTACTTCCTAACACGCAATTTTACTAAGAATAACTTACCTAACAGAATTAAATGGGATTATGACTTCATCAAAAAATGCATTCGTATGTGGGGACGCAAATCGAAATCATCAAAACGCAAAGCGGATGTAACCAATTTTTACAAAGCGGACCAAATAGAACAGACGCAAATTAGGGCTCTAGTGTACATTTTTTGCAGCATTGATGGCATTTCTATAATTGTAGAATTTGAATTACTAATTGTTCTAATGAAATCCACCTGGTTTGTGATGGGGGAGGAATTTTTTTGTTTAATTTCCAAAAAATTTTGTGTTTCGAAAAATTGATTTTTAAGTTTTGGACTGTTTTCAATATAATTGTAAATATTTCATGTGTGTTTTATCAATGCCAGAAAATCGTCATAACACTATTACTTTTAGTCAAAAAATCGTCAATCGTCATTTTACTGTATTTTCTAAAAAAAATTGTCAAAATGACGAAAAATCGTCTCATCTACCAACCCTGCTTCCCAGATTAAAGTGTTATAAAATTGATGCCAGATTAAAGTTTAAAGTAAATTTATTGACAGGATTAAATCGTCAAAACATAAGTGACTCTACATCAAAAATCGTCAATCGTCATTTTGGTAAATTCATCGAAAAAAATCGTCAAAATTACGTAAAATCGTCACATCTAACATCCCTGACTGTACCGTCCTTTTTTCTCACAATAACATTCGCTCTCAATTTGAAAATAACAAACAAACATTCAAACAAAAAGGTTCTGTTGACGCTTGCTTTAGAATTCCACTGCGAGAAATGTTTAAAGAAGAATGGGAATTTAATTTCTTGTTTGCCGAAATTTTTTTGGCAAGCCCGAATGTTAATGAAATTATAAATTTTTTTATTTTTCTTGAAGAATGTGATTTATTTAATTTTAATGATTTTTTTTGTTTTGTTTTTGTTTTATATAAAACATACGCTTATGTGTTGAGTTTTTACATTGACAGCCAAATTGATTTTTAAAACAAGAAAATAACACAAACATTTCTTTAAGTGCTTCTGAGAGGGAGATTTATTATTCTCTCACAGAGAATAAAAAGTCTGCATCAAGCAGTGTTGCCAAGTTAGGGATTTTCACCCCAAATTTGGGGGTTTCCTTTGCGTTTAGGGTCAGTTTTAGGGATTAAAAAGTAGTTAGGGGGAAATTTAGTGTGTACAAATAGCATTTGGGGATATTTTAGGGTTGATATTATAATATATTTTCAAAATTACAAAAAAGAATGGAAAAAACCAAATGAATTGAAAGGTGATTATTTAATATAAGTTTCATTACAAGTAAATGTTCAAATATTAGTAGGATAGGATCTGCGTTACTGGCACTACCATTTTCGAACTCAACTGTCGAGCGAGCATTCTCAATGTTTAGTATTATAAAAAATAAACTAAGAAACCAACTGGCAACTTCAACAGTTGAATGTATTAATTTAAGAGTTAAGGCCTAACAAAAAGTCTCTCAAATGTATTTAGAAACATTTGGTTTTCCTCATATAAATAACATGTATTCGCCCATTTCCTTAAGCCAACTTAAGCACATTATGGTTTTGCCTTTAGATATTCTTTAAGCAATGAATACCAATTTTTATTCCGTCTTATGAAAGCTTAAATAATTTAATTATGAAAACATGCACGTGGACGAGAGGGATAAAAATATACTTGACGTTTTTAATGAGTTATAAAAATATACTCTGTTTTTCTAAAAGCTTTTTTTATGTAAAAATATAGTTACATGCATACATATGTAAAAAATGAAATGAAATAAAATTTAAAAAATTATTCTTTTTATTTTAGGGTTTTTTTATTTTTTCTCAGTACAAATTTAGGGGGCATTTTTTTGATTTGGGGTTATTTCTTTAAATTCACTTGGCAACACTGGCATCAAGGTATATTTATAGCAGGTATTCTCGGAAAGCCAAAGAAAAGATACGAACTGTCAAATGTTGTATAGTAAACAAGTTTTTTGTCTTTATCTTTTCTCTTATCAGCCCCTTTGCTTTTTGACAGTTTGTATCGCATAACAACAATAAAAAGCCCTGTTGTTTGTTTTATTTTACAATTTTTGTAATCTCGCGGCTACCTGCTATAAATATACCTTGGTCTGCATGTATGTGTTGCCGGGCTCTGATTTACAGTCAGTGATGTTAACCGTACGGTAATTACCCTTTTTTAGGGTTATTTTGGGCCGCAGAAGGTAGTAAGGTAATTTTATTTAAAATACGGGAATTTAAAGAAAATTGGATTTTTGTAGGGTTTAAAGTTTTAACTTTTGAGAGGCGATTTTCAATTTAAAAATACATAGATAAATATTATAACAAAAAAATTAACAACATTATGTTTTTATAGATGTTTTCGTAACACCGATAAGTGCCAAATAAGAAAAATTAAATTACTCTTGTATATTGGTTGTAAAAATCAACAATTCTTAAACATATGAAATGGCCGCAATGTTATAAATTTAACTATAATTTTCGGATTATTTTAAATACGAATCAAATTCAAAATTATTTTATCACCTTATCCATAAAAATTACAATAATTTTGGTAAAAAATGTATTTTAAGACAAAAATTTACATTAAAGGTAATTTCTTCTCAAAAACGGTAATTTTTAGTAATGAAAAAATAAAAGTTAACATCACTGTTTACAGTAAGCAAATTTTTTATTCAATTCATGAATTCTTATTTTTGTATGTATATGGTTTACTCTCTTCTTATCTTTTTGAATGTTTTATAACACTGTGTGTAATTTTTTAAGTCATGGAAAAATAACCATATACCTACCTACGGATAAAAAAAACCCATAAAGGACAAAAAAAAAATAGAGCCGTGTCTTCCAGTTTAGCCCAAAGTCATGCACTTTTTAATTTATGGGCCCTAGGTGTCATTTTTGCAAAAAAGCAGGGACCGTAACTGTTATAACTTTTATCGTAAAAGTCAGAAAATAAAAGTTATTTTTTGACTTTTATTTTTTCGAGCAGAAATAAAAGTTATTTTTTGACTTTTATTTTTTCGAGCAGAAATAAAAGTTATTTTTTGACTTTTATTTTTTCGAGCAGAAATAAAAGTTATTTTTGTGTTTTCAACCCCTTTGACAAAGAAATTATTATTAAATATTCCAAATATTTTTAATCCAAATTTTTAATATTTTAATCAGGCTTAAGTTCATCAAATTTAATTTTCATTAAATTATTTTTATGAAGAAAGGAATTTTACAACATGAAAATTAATTAAAAATGTCATTGATAACACATGTCAACAAATTAAAAAAAGTTAAATGGTGCCGAGAAACCGTTAGCGGTTCTGTAACATGCCGACAGTGGTAATACTAAAAATGTGAAAAAAATTTTTTTCCTACGTGTAGTTTTGGATATAATGTCAATTTTTAATAGTAGCTGTCAAATGTACTTTTTTCGGCCCGGTTTAAAACCCTATCGGTAATTTTGTTTAATAAATTCATTTTAATACCATGTCGTCGTTGCGAAGAAGTTGTCTCAATGATCCAAACGTGTTTTGTTACATTTGTGGTGACTACACCGTTAAAAAGTTTAGAAAACCTATAACGGATTTTACAAAAAGTGCTTATTTTTCTTATTTTAATTTGGAAATTGAGAATAAAAATAAGCCGTGGATTCCTCAAATGGTTTGTAAAATGTGCTGTGAACATTTAAGACAGTGTATGAATGGTCAAAGACGTCGTATGAAATTCGGAGTGCCTATGCAGTGGAAAGAACAAAAAATCACTTGGATGACTGCTACTTTTGTTTTATTAAATTACGTGGAATTAATCTGAAAAAAATTATTTATCCAGTCGTAGAATCAGCCAGAAGACCTCTACCACATTCCCAGGAAGTACCTGTTCCAAAATTATGCTCTAAAAATGAACCCTTGTTTGAAGAAATCCTTGACCAAATGAGTAGCGATAGTGATTTTGAAGAAATACCGTCTACAAATCCCAAACCATTTAAACAAGAAGAATTAAATGATATGGTAAGAGATCTTGAATTACCTAAAGAATCTGCAGAGGTATTGGCTTCTAGACTAAAAGAAAGAAACTTGTTGGCATCACATACAAAAGTGACATACTATCGCAAAAGAGAGCAAGACTTACTACAATTTTTTCATTCGGAAGACTACACTGGGAAAAACTAAATTGGCCAGTACGTGAGGTGTTAGAGGTTGGAAATCATAACATCATAAATCCACCTTTAGTTCCAAAAGAAAAAATTATATTGCCACCCTTGCACATTAAACTAGGTCTTATGAAGCAGTTTGTCAAAGCCCTGGATACAAATGGCCAGTGTTTCTCTTATATAACGAGAAAATTTCCAGGACTAAGCTTAGAGAAGATAAAATCAGGAGTTTTTGATGGTCCACAAATAAAAATATTAATTAAAGATTCCAGTTTCCTTAATTCAATGAATGATTTGGAACGGTCTGCTTGGACTTCTTTTGTTGAAGTTATTAAAAACTTTCTTGGAAATTACAAGTCAAGCAACTACCGCGAAAATGTTAACGACATGCTAGATAACTTTAGAAACTTGGGATGCAACATGTCTATCAAATTGCACTACCTTCATAGTCATCTCGACCGATTCCCAGATAATCTTGGAGCTTGTAGCGATGTGCAAGGGGAGCGGTTTCATCAGGATCTTAAAACTATGGAAGAGAGGTACCAAGGCCGATGGGATCGGCAAATGATGGCTGACTACTGTTGGGAAATGCAACGAGACCTTCCCACTGCACATCATTCACGAAAGTCACGAAAAAGAAAATTTTTATGTAAATAATAATGCAAAAAATCACTTTTTTCATATATATGCACAAAAGCGAAATACTAGAAAACTACACGTAAGAATTCCAACTTTTTATTATTTTTGTAATCAGTATGAAGTCCTAGTTTAAAAAATATGTACAGTTCCTTGGCACCAAAACTAGTGTTGACTTGTGTAATCATTCATTCTTGACCGTCCTGAGATTCGATCCCAGGCGGCTGGTTACCATGACATGTTTCGATCACAACCACTTGATCTCCTCAGATGGATTTGTCGTCTTACACTCGCAGCCATCGACGACTACTGACGTCAATAGTCAAACATCAATCCTTAAACCAAATTGTATTTTAACCTTTGGTAGATCGAAATTTGCTTTTTTGAATGATCATCCATTTTTAATTGATTTTACATATTTTTCTTAACTTCCGTTTTTTCCGTACTTATGTCTGATTAAAATATTAAAAATTTGGATTAAAACCATAAATAGTTCAACAAAATAACCACAATTCTAATTATTCCAAATATTCTTTTCTAATTAAGTAAATTTAACTATTCACTATTGCAAACGCGCCAAAATTGACGTCGAACAAAAATGACTTATAAATGTGGTCATAACGTATTTTAGAATTATAAAATGTGAAAGAAAACATATGAGTATGTGAGTTGCAAAACTCGTTCGTTACCAAATTAAAAATATGAGATGGCAAATGATTCTCACGGTTCTTTTGGCGCTTTATGAGAAGAAATATTCTGATTGCATCAATGCATGTCCTTTGAAAAAACATGGACGAGTACATGCATTGAAACAATTTGTATAATTCTTCTCATAAAGCGCCTAAAGAACTGTTAGAATCAATTGTCATCTCGTATTTTTTATTTTGTAACGAACGAGTTACGAGAACGCCGTTATTATGATCGTTTGGTTTCTTTTAATTTTTGATCCCGAGGGATCCCAAACAGGGCTGTCAGATATGGCGATTTCTCGCCAAACGTGGCGATTTTCAAACCTATTTGGCGGTGGGATTTTCCATTTGGCGACTGGCGATTTGTGATATAACTGGCGATTTATTTGGCTATTTTTACCATTTATATTATTTCAGCGATTTATTTGACATTTTTTAGGAACTTTTTTCACATGATTTTAGTTTTGCTATCATTTTAGGTGAATTTTATATTCAGTCACTATTTTATTCTAATAGTACGTATGTAGGTCAAAACCCTAGTAATTAAATCGATGAGGGTAAAGTGTTCGATCTTATAGACTTGTATACTTAATTTTAGTTTTTTTAACTGAATATATATATTATCTCCGTTTTATGTTATTATAAAAAAAAAATAACAGAACAACACAAAATTTTATTTCGGCGACTTTTTTGTATTATTTCTCAATTTTTGATGGGTTTTGACTGAAATAAATAATATATGTACTAGCTTCTTTTTTATGCAAAATTTCATTAAAAAAAAGAAATGTTACAAAAACTGAACAAAATTGACGTTTGGCGATTTCTGACATCCGCACAGTGCGAAATTCAGGAAGTTTAGCGGAACTTTATTAAATTTTTGAAATACATAAAATGCATAAGATTACTCATTATTGCGGTTGATTAATATCCCACCTCAAAAACCTCATACTCAGTTTGGGGATTTACCCTGCGAAACAACTCCAAAATACACCTGAAAGTTGCATTTCTTATTCAATTATACTTTTTGCATACAGAAAGATTTTCGATTTGTTTCAGTTAATAGTGGTACATACAAACGGCAGTGCAGTAGGCCATGATTTTTACATAATTTATTTTATGAGAAAATTGTCAATTATTGGCATTTAAATAATTGCAAAATCGTTTCGTACTCGTGTGTGATTTGTTCGTTAAAAAAGTGATTTTTAAGAAGTAAGTAAATTTAGTTTTTTAACTTCGTTGGAGACTTTAAAAGGTGATACCGCATAAGTATTTTGTTTATTTAACTTTAATTAGTTATTTTTTAAACAAACATTACAAATTATGAGTGCTTTTTTTGTCAAGCTAATAGAGCCTAAATTTCTTCAATGTAATTAAAATTCCATTTTTTATTACAATATTTGTTTTTTACAGAGTGTTCAGAACAGAAATTCCGTTTGCATTTCTCGCAGCACTGTTTGGAAGTTCCAGATATTTTTGAGAGGCAAATGTGACAACACTTCTTTCGTTTTGAATCAGGTTCAGATGATTGACCACCTCACTTGTGGGTTGATGCGCTACTTTTTTAGTTTTTTGATAATAAATAATAAACTATTTACGCTACAAATATTCTGATTGCGCATTTCTATTCTCAAGACCATCGGGATAGAATAGGTAAATACTTCAGGTAGAAAATAAATACTTCAGCTTTTATGAGCAATGGAATTCAAAAATGTGTCCGCGAGACAGTTGTGGGTAGTTAAGGGTTAAATACATCAAATACAAAATTAGAACGATGACGAAAACATATCGAGTCGGTCTGCTGCCGTTTTTGGTTACATTTCTTCTTCGTTAGCCAAGGAAAGGTTACAGCAACAGTGAGTGATGATGAAAAACATTGTGTGTATAAACAAGACTTCGTTCAAAAATTATTCCAATAAAAAATGTGTCTCAAAGCCAGCCGCCGCTCTGCTTCTGCCTTCATCTTCGCCTTCAGTGATAGTTTGGGTGCGCGTCATTCATTGCTTGTGCAAAAATTTTTGTTTTATTCAGCAAAATTATTTGTTTGAAATTTATATGAATTTCAGTAAACTTTTTGTTTGATTCTGTAAATTATTTGTTTGAAAAAATCAATGTATTTTTCAGTAAACAAAATGCAAAAATTTGTTTGTAGGACCGATTTCAGGCATAAAGAACAAAAGTTGTGAAATTTTTCACTTTTGCGGCTACCTAATCGGTGTTAAGAATCATTCCTAGGAAGTTCATATGCTCTAGTTAATTGAGATCTTAGGTACATTTTTGTAGTTGATTGTTTCCTTGAATTTTGAACGGTTTCCTTCCTATGGTCCTATTCAGAGGAAAAAAGTTTTTTCCCGATTTTGATCTGGAAGATGACTTTTTTTAGATTTCATATGTTCACAACTTTTGTTCTTTATGGCAAGAGCTACCCTCAGAGGGTTAATCAAAATTCCGAACGGTTTGCAAGATATGAGCCTGAGAAAATTATCACTTTTTTGCAAAAATTACACCGAGGCTCTAAATCTTTAAGGGCCCATAAAAAAAAGTGCATGACTTTGGGCAAAACTGGGAGACATGGGTCTTTTTTTTGTCCTTTATGGTTATTTATTGACCGTATATCGTTATTTTTTCCGTTTTGCACTGTGTAATTGAATAGATGTTGTGCACTTTGAGTAATGGTATATATAAATAAATATGAATTGAGCCACGCCAACTCTTCATTTCGTCATACTTATATGTACCTAAGTCCGTTTCCTCTTTTGCCCAGGGCTGTCGAGTCGGAGTTGAGGTTTTTGTGCCGGAGTCGTAGTACCCACAAAAACTCGCGACTCCGACTCCAAAGTTTTTCGGCATAACAAATTTTCCAAAATAAAAATTATCTTCTTAAAACATATTTAAAATTTCCATAATTGGTTTATGAATACTGCTCTTATGTGCCGTTTCCAAATGACAGGCGATGGACTGAGTGATTTTCATATACATTTTACTACATAATCAACCGCCTGTCATTTGGAAACAGCACATTAATGTTTGCGTACTGTAATTTCTTCTCAAAAACTCTTATCTTTAGAAGGCCGTACGGTAATTAAAAAAATAAAAGTTAACATCACTGAGTCTCATATACATTTAGCATTGAGATTATAGTAGGAGTCGGAGTCGCACTTAAAAAATTTCAGCGTTTGGAGTCGAAGTCGGAGTTAGTTCTTTTTTCGGACGACTCCACAGCCCTGCTTTTGCCAAAGTAGATGTTTGAAATTCGTTTTAAAATTTTATAATCTTAAAATCGTTTTTTAGAACATAAAAATATTAAATAAAAAAAATTTCTTTTTGAGACTCGAACCGACAACCTCATGAGTCACAGGCAAGAAAACTAGCCCACGAACGCATTTACAGAAAAAGCGTTAAATTAAAAAACCCATATATTGAATACATAAATGTGTATTTGTATGCGTAATATGCTTGCCAAAATAAAATAAGACAGTGTCATTGCCAATAAAATGAAAATATCGAAAAGCTTTATAGGTATGTAATTTAAACATCGTTTTTAGGACAAACAAATTATATTAAAACTGCCTGTGGTGAATGTTACAGTAAAAAAAAGCTTTTTTTAAAATCTGGTTCAACCAGCACTCGAACTTGAATCCTCTCGAGTCAAGTAAGTAAAAGTGCTATGTTCGGCTGTGCCGAATCTTATATACTCTTCACCATTGTGCGAGCAGAATACAGAGCAACTAGACAAAATCTAAATAATTTTACATTATAAATTAAATTTAAAAAGCTAAAACTGGTAAATACTTTTTTAAAATCGTTTTTAGTAGATAAACAATAAAAAAAAAATTTCTTTTGAAAAACCAAGGTTCGAAAGGTAGTCGTGGTTTTTAGCTCATATCTCAGCCATTTTTGGACCGATCAATAGCAAGCAATGGTAGAATATACATATGTGACATAAATGGAAAAAAACCTAGCCGCTATCATATCTTGAGTCTCCGGAAAACACATTTCAAACGTAAAACGGACAGACAGACATCGTTAAATCAACTTCTCTCCTCATAAGGACCCAGAATATATGTACTCTATAGGGTCTAAGATCGATGTTGTAGAAATTACAAACGGAATATCAAACGTATATATACCCTTTCCACCTGTGGTGAAGGGTATAACAAGGCATTTTTGGGAAAAATTAGAAATAGTCGCGGTTTTTTGCTCATATCTCAGCCATTTTTGGACCGATCTGGCTGAATTTCAATAGCAAAATTATAATAAGAATACCTGACATTTCTGGGGGCTCCGGAAAACCCATTTCAACAGACAGACGGACAATCGGATTTGAACTTCGCTTTTCATAAGGACCCAGAATATATATACTTTATAGGCTGTAGGATCAATATTATAGATTACAAACGGAATGGCAAAGTTATATATACCCTTTTACATTAGTATAAAAGTATAAAAACATTAATTTTAGCCTAATTTTAAAAACTGAACATTTTGTATAAATTATAAAAAAATAAAAAAAGTGAAAATGTAGTTCCATTGAAAAACGATTAAGCTTTCAACAACAGTGTTTTTCAATTGTGTTTATTTAATTGACTTTAAAAAGCAGTGTTCGATTTGTCGAACACTGGGCACTATATACCACTTTTGTTTTTTCTCAGAAAGGCTAACTGAATCATCGGATATTAACATAATATATATTTTTCACGCATTTGAATTAACGGATATAAATGTATTCTGTTTTTGCTGATTAATAAAATGTTTATGCACAATCAGCGTTATCTGAGAAATGTTTTTCGTGCGATTCGAGGAAGTAAGGGTCCGCATGATCGGCCTACTGAAACACTATTGCCAACATCATTCGCAAATTTGAGTCCAGTTATGATAAGTACATGATACTCGACCGTTTATACCTCATCCAACACGTAGTAAAGTGAATATAGCAGCTGTAGCTGAGAGTGTAGTCACTGGTCCATATTTCTTCAAAATTGAGGAAAATCAGAATAATACCGTCAATGGTAAACTCTCACCTTGTTTTTTTCTTTTTTTTTTACATTGCATCACAATGCAACGAAACTAGGTTACGGGAAGGAGGAAAGAGAGAGTAGTGCTTGTGAAAATTCGACTTGAACTTATTGAAAGTAAGAGGGTTATTCCACATACGAACAGTTTGGCCAAAACACGAATTTTCCTGTAATGCGTTGTACGATTTACCGGCCAATCGACCACAAAAGGATGGGCTCTTGAGGAAAATCGTGTTTTACGAACAAACGTACGGGTATCGGTGTCGGCTAAGCGTATCATTCATGTTCTGCCTAATAGCACCAACATCGGATACGCTTGGCCTATAATCAAATGAATACGAATGGCATAGGTTTTAAAATAGTATATAGGGTTGGAAGTTTGACATAGGAGGTCATTTAGAACAATAAGAAAGAGAGTAAAAGAAAGAACGAAGCCTTGCGGCACCCCTGAATGAATTTTGAACTCGTTTGACAAAACTCCATCTATAGCAAATCGTTTAGCGCTATCTCTGTTAAAACTCGATATAAATCGAGAGAAATTATCACCGACACCAAATGCAATAAGTTTCTTGTCAAAACGAGCACCATGCCAGACTCTGTCAAACACCTTGTATCTTAAGCAATAACCTTACTTTCGCCAAAATGGTTAATGGACCAGAACCATTTTTCCGATTACAGGGCCAGTAGGTCTCCAGTAGAGCGACTTGAAAATCAAGCGCATGGTCTCTGTGAGCTCTGGTTTCAATAAGACGGCGCTACGAGCCATACAGCGCGTGAAGCAATGAACTTGTTGAGGAATCATTTTGGTGAGCACTTAATTTCTCGTTTTGCTATGGTAAATTGGCCACCTAGATCATTCGATATCACACCATTGGACTATTTTCTCTGGCGATATGTAAAGTATTGGGTCTTCAGGAATAACATGGCCAACATATGCATGATATCATTTTCAAACAGTAAATGTCACAAATTGTTCTTTTAACCGATAATACAAATTTTAAGTTCACTTTAAAAGTTATGTTTTTTATATTAGATTGTTACATTTTATATAAAACTAGCGGACCCGGCGAACTTCGCCTCGCCCCAATTTTAAATGCCAAAATGACACCTGTCAGATTGCGCAAAGTCTAAGTCAACGTATAACGCCATCTATCGGAATTTGGCTGAGAACTTTCTATTTTTTCATTTGGAAAGCCATTAAGGAATAATTTAACACAAAATTTCGTACAAAAAAAATCAATTTTCGATTTGTCCAATTTTCCGAGTTTTGCGGAGAGATTTTCCAACTTTCCGCATTTCGCATTTTCTGCAATTTTCCATGATTTACACTAAGAACTTTCTATTGTTTGATTTGGAAAGACATTAAGGAATAGTTTCACAAAAAATTTCATACAAAAACTCGATTTTCGCTTTTTCCGACTTTTCCGAAGGGATTTTCCAAAACCTTCTCCTCGAAAATACGAACAACTGACAATCAATTTTACAGAAATCGTCCCAGCCGTTCTCATTTTATGAATTACTATACATTTTCACCATTTTTGTATACATATTGGATTTTGCCACGCCCCTCCGCCCGCAGACCGAAAATCAAAAATCAGACTTCACAGTGTCACCCGCCTGAATATTCTGAAGATTCCCTGAAAATTTCATCGAAATCGGCCCAGCCGTTTTGGAGTCCATACGTTACATACATACATACACACATCCTGTTTTATATATATAGAAGATGCACTTGCCACTCCCTCCATTTATGTTCTGCTTATGCTTGTAAAAAGCTCCATGCACAAATTGAATTTCTTTTAGGAGCATATATAATTTTTTTCGCATAGGCAGAAAGGTACTCTTGAATTTAAAGAATTTCAAGATAATTGCAGAGTAGAGCCACATAAAATATTAGGTATTTATGTAACCCGTTGGCTTTCACTAGAAAATGTGATTAATCGTATAATTGAGCAGTGGCCTGCTTGTCTCTTTTGTTAATTTTTATAGTATAAATTTAAATGACGATATGTATGTAAATATTTTTACAGAAATTCTCTAGGTTTTTATTTTAAGCAGTAATTTAGCAGTCAATTTTATGGAATACTAGCTAGCTGACCCGGTCCGCGTTGCTGGCCCTTCGCAAACATTAGTGTTGTATTACCAGACGATTAATATTGAGCCCTAATAGCAAAAATGATGTAACCAACAAAAAATTAGTCAAATCGATAGAGCCGTTTTCTGATTTTAAGTAAATCGAAAAAAGCGGGCGGGGCAAAATTTTCTTTCCGTAAAAACCTAAGTTGGACCATGGCGATCATTTAAAAGAAAAAATCGTCCAAATCGGTCAAGCCGTTCTCCAGTTATGCGCTTAATATAAAAAGTGGGCGTAAAAGTAGGCGTGGTAAATTTTTCTTTCGATGAAAACTTAAAGTTGATTAATACGAACATTTGAAAGAAAAATTAGTCAACTCGATGGAGCCGTTTTCTGATTTTAGGTAAATCGAAAAAAGTGGGCGTAAAAGTGGGCGGGGCAAAATTTTCTTTCCGTAAAAACCTAAGTTGGACCATGGCGATCATTTCAAAGAAAAAATCGTCCAAATCGGTCAAGCCGTTCTCAAGTTATAGATTTTGCCCTCCGCCCCCAGACCGAAAATCAAAAATCAGACTTCACAGTGTCACCCGCCTGAATATTCTGAAGATTCCCTGAAAATTTCATCAAAATCGGCCCAGCCGTTTTGGAGTCCATACGTTACCAACATACATCCAGTTTTATATAGTATATAGATTCGGAGTAAATTTCCAAAAGCCACCTTTAAAGTTTTAAATTGTTCTGCTATAAAATTTTATATAAAACCAAACAAATTATTACAAAATATTTCTATTCAAATAGGATTTTATGTCAGAATACGCATTTAAAGAATCGTTTGAAACCCTATTTCTAATTTTTATTAAGAAGATTTCAATGAAAACACACGTTTCCTTTCTACGGATGTTTGTTTTCTTAGCACATCCTGCAAAACTAATAAACTAATTCAGTAATACAGAATCTAATCCGAAAAATCTTTTATGCCGCTGCTCTTCATATAAAATCATAAAATTTTTTGAAGCATGTGGGAACAACTTTTTTTCTTTTTTATAAAAAAAACATGGGTTTTTAAACAAATTACAAATTCTGTACATTTTTATTCTTATTCTTTCGAAACTTCAGAGCATTAAGAATTGCATTACTTATAGGATATGAATTGACATTGATTGGGCGTTTGGCAAAACTGTCTTAAGTCAGAAACTGTAGTTGTTCGTTATGTTAAATTGAAAAACATTTTTTTAGTGTATTTCATAGACTTTTTTCCTAACAGCAGATAATAACGATTGGAAGCAGTTGTGCTAGACTTAAGTAATTTAAACTTTAGAAAAGAGAAACAAAATTGAATTGAAGCCAATCAAAAACTCAAAATCCGTTTTTTTTTTGACTTGAGACGTTGTTCCTAACGGCTTAGATCTATTTTATGACATAACTTACTAACAATTTAACATATCAGCAGTAAACTCGCCATAATTATATAAAAAAATCCCAGGAATTCCCGCACAAATTTCCCAGCCCAGCCGTTTTGGAGTCCATACGTTACATACACACATCCTATTTTATATATATATGTAGATACGTATGTACATACCTTTTTAGGTATATATAACAATTGATATGTTGATAACTTGATCTTAACATCAAATTAACCAAAAGCAAAATTTCATGCAAACAAAATAAAACTTAAAAAAATACTTGAGTATTTTAGTAAATGGTTTAAGAAGTGCTTGTCTTAACTTCAAACATGTGCATGTGCTGATTTTTATTTTGCTTGCTTCTTTCCATGCTTAACGACTTGCTTTATTTATTTGATACAGAAACAATAGTTATTGTTGTTTGTTTCTTAGTGCTGGTTCACACACGTCTAGTTTGACTCGTCAAGTCTTAAGTTTTTAGGAGAGAGGGGAAAAGAAATGGCATCCTCTTTACCCTTCTCTCCTAAAAGCTCAAGACTTGACGAGTTAAACTTGACGTGTGTGAACCGGCACTTATAAAAAAGAACAGCAACTTGCTTTGTAAAGAGAAGGTAAAATAAAACGAAAAAAAGAGATTGTGTTTAAGTAGGAATTTGTTTTTTGTACTTTTGCAAAAGCCTAGTATGTATGTATGTACATATGTACATTAGAGCGACTCACCAAAAAAAGGGCTTGATGTACCCTCCTAAAATTAAACCTTGGACTTTTTTAAGATACCATTTTAAATATTTCGGCTCCAGCTTTGACCCCTCGTGAGCTGGACCATTTTGAAAAAGGGTCTATTTTTGCATGTTTTGTTAATTTGAGAATCTGTTTCCTTACCAACATATACATATATATATTGGGTATCGTAAGAAAGGGTTTTTTAAGACGCGTCCAACTGTATATACAATTTGTCCAAGGACGATCATCCATGTCCTTTTTTTAAAGGATTTTCGGTTTTTGAATTTTTTGTTCGGGGTTGTTTGTAATAAAAATGCCAAATTAACATATTTTAATCTTTAGTCGATTTAATTAAATACGTGTTTCCGCTTTTTTTGAAATTCGTGCTATTTCGCGTTTTGACAAAAATGCAATGGGGTGGCAACCCTTCGTTTTAAATAGAGCAATATGGGTATCAAATTTTTTCTTTTGCCAAGTACATCATCTTTGTATGTAAATAATTTAGATTTTTGTAAATTAGATGCATTTTACACGGTGCTCTGAAATATATATAAATGGAATTTTGCAGTAACTCTAATATGATAGCGGATTTAGTTTCTAGACCATGTATGTAAGCAGTTTACTTTCAAGATGTCATCAAGAAAACAATTTATAAAGACAAACATGTAATCAGCTGTAACAGGTGAAATTGAAAGCAATCTCGTGGTCAATTTTAAAAGTGTGAGTGTGTTAGTAAAAAAGTGAGAGTGTATTCCAAATTTAATGGAATTGAACGGCAAAACCATGGTCCAATTACCCTGCAAATAATATTGGACCATCTGATCCAATTTGATTAAATAGACTACTCCATGGACTGGTCCGATGTAATGCAAGCATAGACCATGTCATTGTTAAAAAGTGGTTGTAGTGAGACGACATGTCTTCGTTTTTTTACATGTTTTCGTTTTTAAACGAAGTTAAAACTAATCCTCTTGTGTATACAATGTAGTAGTTTTAAACTACTCCTTTGTAACCAAAGATGGGTTATATGGTCCTGCCCTAGGACATCGTAATGTTAAATAGATCCTGTTTTTTCCATACGTTTTTTAACTAGCTCTTCTTTTACGTAAAGTAAAAAACCAAAAGGCGAAATAATTTTTTTAGCTTTTGCTTTTTAATCAATAGACAAAACATTAACCTACAGAAAAACATGTGATGATCCAACGGATTGCAATTGCGAAACGAGGGACTATTGAAAAAGTCCGCACCGTTCCTTTTAGGGATCGTTAAATGAAACTAGGTCGTTCCGGAACAACACAACTCTAATATACTTTCAAGATGTCATCAAGAAAATAATTTATAAAGACAATATACAAATTTGCTCACTAACCTTGAAATCAGCTGTTTTCTTGAACGTAAAATGAAACCCAGTGGTATAAAAAGAAGCAATCGCCACTTATCATGGTGGAACAAGCAGGTGGCATCGTTACGGCAACAAGTACAACAAAAATGGAAATTATATCACCGTTTACGTCAAATATACTTTAAACAAAAATCAAAGCGTACCACTGAACGTGATGAAATAAATAAATTTTTAGCCAATTTTTATTTAATTATGGTCAATATCTTATTTGTTTTAATTTAAAATTATCAAAAACTTTAATAAAATACAATAATTACAGCACAAAACGTCGACTTTTTGTAAACATAAACAAAACTTTGACATAAGACTAGAAAAACAATGCAAGAGCAAAAAATAGTCATCTGGCGTAGTGCTGCCACCTTTATTATTTGACCATGCCACTAATGACAGGCGAAATAGTTAGCACTTTAACTCAATTGATACTAGCGACTACTGATGTGGCATTCAAATCATACCTATATCTATCCCTGGTCACCAATGTCTAGTGTTGACATGTTAAAATAGGTATGTACCCACGTTTCGCTAGCTAACTCTATAGCTCCAAATAATGCAGAACGACAAGACAAAAAATGTGTATCCGAAATAGATCCCGTTACCGGAACAACAACAAAATCGCCTGCTTTTTGCTATCACGTTTTGTAGATATAAGTAGGTAGCCCTTATGGTAGGTAGAGGTTATGGAGGGTGGGGTCAATTGTCACCTCCAATGACATCACCATGTTAAATTCGCCACTCAAAAGCATGTGAGGTAGATTGTGGTGGGACGCGCAGTAGTTCTTAAAGGGCTAGCGAATATACACGTAGAGCTAGCCCGCTGTACCACTGGGTAGGACTAGTCTATACACGCGTACAAAATGTAGCCCACAACAGAGAACTGCAACGAGCACCCGTTTTTATGAGTGATGATACTCGCCTTAAAACCAGTTGCGGTGTAGTTAATACAGCATATTGTTTTTGTATGTGCCCGCCAGGCTCGTAAGAAATTGCTTTTGCAACATACGAGCAAAGACTATAAATATATAAAGATGTTGCACTTAGTACATTTGAAATTTTAAAAATTGTTGTGCCTCTTATTGATGAGGGGGGGAAGTAACAAGAAAGCAAAAACTTCGTGCTCAAATTCAGAGAAATAAAGAGAGCAAGAAACCACATGCATTAATACATACACATGTTTGCTGTTTTTGCCAGCCAAAGTGTGTGTGTGTGTTTTTTTTTTGTTGAAACCGGTTTTTTGTATTTTTTTTAATTGATTTCGTTTTGTTTTCAAACAATTTATGTGCAAATAACCTACGTAAGAGCATATGCGACCGGTTGTGTAATTGTAGGGCAACAGTATGTGTTTTATTTTTGTAAAACTTAAACTACATCGATTTGCACCGAATTATACAGGTATGTAATGAAAATCGATCGATTTCAAAACGAACGTTTTAAAAGGTGTGATGAATTTCGAGGGATTTTAAAATCCATTTCTGAATTGTTGTCTTCAATTTTCGTTCAAAATACACTTCAGTTAACGTATATAATATAAAATTTAAAAATATAAAGACTGAAAATAAAGGAATGCATATTTAAAATCCATTTTAAAAGATACTGAAAACGATATTTTCGGTTCCAAATCGTTTCGTTTTTAAAATCGATTACCATCACATACCTGATAATTCCATTTTTTAGAATATTTAATTATGCACAATTTACTATGGGTATTTATTAATTTTACTTATGAGCTCTTTACAAATTAAATGGTGTAAAATTTTAACTTTTTCAATATTTGATAATTTGTAGTTGTAAGTTTCCCATGTGGAATGCTTCCGTAATAATATAAGAACTAGTAGTAAATTAAGCATCTCCATCCTGTGTTTATAACATACGTCATTCTCCTCAAACCAAAAAGAATAAATTGAATTTTTGGTACAATTCACGCATTACTCAACAATAAATTTTGTTATGCTTTTTATTTCTTTATTTTGTAAAAATATTTTTTCAAAGACCTTTGTATTAATTTTACAAACTTCAAAAAATAAGTCAGAGGGAGCACACAAACCTCCAAAGTCGGATTCTTTTTGATAATTTTTTGCATGAACAAACATTTCTGAAGGATATGACAAAATTTGCGCTGGTTTTATTATATCCATACGACATTTAACGCATGATATTCGTTGTGATATGTAACCAGCAAAATATCGACTCGATGTTAATTCTATTGGCACATTGTTGGAAAAACATAAAAGCACTACTTACAATTCTACTGAAAGAACCAATGAATGTTACAAGGGATGTCCCAAAATTAACGCATTCAAAAGTAAGTCATTATTTTTTTACCTACACACATCCAGAAATAAGTAGTTATAGAAGTTGTTGTAGAAGCAGTTATAGAAGAAAGCTACTAAATAATGAGTGAGAGAAGCTATTCATTTTGAAAAAGTTAGCGAAGTTTTTACTGGGAAATAAATAAAATTGAAAGAAATTACGTTCATACACATCAAACTAGTGGCAAATTTCTACGAAAATTAAAAGTATTTTGATTATCATCAAATTCACATTGAACCATACTTGTGAGTTTTTAATTACTAACACAATTACAAAATTGTGAGTTTGATGAGGCATGTTAATGTGTGGCCATGTCGCTTTAGAAAACATAAAATATCTTTTATGAACAAAGCAGTTTATTTTTTCAGAAAAATTATTTTTTATATGCCTACAATTGTTTAAGTTTAGACAATAACAGCATTTGACCTTCGGTGCGAATCGATATAATTTCATCTGTACAACAATAAAACACATATTATTGCTCTACAATTAAAATCTGTCACATTTGGTTTAACGTAGGTTATTTGCACATAAATGGGATGCAAACAAAACATCTTTTATTATTTAAATGTGTTTTCAACGAGACTTCTTTTAGTTTGTTTTTATTTTTTTATATGCAATGTATACACATACACACACACACACGCGTGTGCACATACATACACGCTGATAAGTGAGAAAAGTTCTCTGAGAGTAATAATAAAGACTGTAATTTACTCTCACAAGTGGATTTAGCCGCTAAATCCACCAGAAAAATTAATATACATAGACAGAAAAATGTATGAACTTTGTATGGTCGTGCAATATCTTTATAAATCTATAGTCTTTGATACGAGCCTTTAGCAAACGCAATGAAATTTATATAAGTTCTGTTTTGTATTGTTTCGTAAATATATTATTTCAACATTCGGCAATAGCATTCGTACTTCTGATAAATCAAGTAATTTACTCTCTTTTATTCAATGTTCTCTATTTGCCCTTCGCTGACCTAGAGTTATAATTGTCTGAGTGCACAAGTGTTTACTCGCAGCATTCGTCATTCGTAGTAAGGTCTGGAACAGAATAAAGTAGTTGTAGTAGTAGCTGAAGTTGAAAAATGCTCTGTAGCGCAACAAAGTTCAAAATTTTGAACTTTGGGCATCAACTTCTACTGCAACAACTTCTACAACTTTGTATTCTCTTGACACTACTTTGAAACTGCCGTTTTTAACTCTTTACAGCTCTCTCCGCTATTCGCAACGTTGAACTACGGCGACTATTCCGTTCCCCACTTAATAGTTAAAGCAGCGTTGCCAGATGGTTTAGGAAAAAAACAATGATCGTATATTTAAGTAAACATGTAGGGCTTAATTCATTATGAAATAAAATGAATTTAAAAGTTGTTATAAGAAAAATTTTCGTGGAAAATTTTAATTAAAATAAATAACAAATGCGACAGGCTTATGAATCACAATTTTTTTATACGTCAATTTCATTTATATGTTAATATTTTTACAAAAATATTGACCAATGGCAACGCAGCGCAGTCCGTTATTTCATTGTGCGACGTAAACACAGAATTTACTTTTTATATACATATTTATAAATTTTTGACAACAAATTTTACAACAATTATATTCTATGATGCTAAAGATGCACATAAGAACATTTTTTAAATGGCAAAGTGCGCTCTTTATTAACGGTAACTATCGACTGCTAATTGTGTTTTTTCTTTTACTAGTTTTCACCCATAAAATAAATAACAAAACATGCACAAAATCATTTAAATGCCTAAAATCGTCTAACCTAGGACAAATCATAAAATCTGGCAGCCACGTTTTCACTAAATGTTAAATTTGATATACACGAACATATACTAAATAAATATGCCGTGAATGTTGTTGCTACGAGCTGGTCGTAACACCTAAGTCGTGTAAGTTAAATACAAAAAAGTTAACGAATATGAAAATAGAAATAACACGAAACTTAGCTTTGCGTGGTTGTGATATTGTGCATACATTTTTCTGGGCTCTAACTACTTTAACACATTAACACAAGTAAAAAGTTATTGTGTAATATTTTCATGCATGAAGCTCGCTTTGTATGAAGAACGAGCCAACCATATCAGTAAAATCGAGTGTTTAAAAGTATTCGAGACTAAAATGATTTAGTAAACAGCGAGTGCGCTCGCAAGTATTATGTATTGTTGCAGTTCTCTGGCCCACAAAGGACTAGGACTAGTCTAAAAATAAACCAAACGTATGTAAAAAAACATGGTCTACTTAACATTACGATGTCCTAGGGCAGGACCATATAATTCAGCTTTGCATTACAAAGGAGTAGTCTCAAAACTTCTCCATGTTATACTCCAGATTATTAGCTTTGAAATCGTTTAAAAACGAACACATGTCGTTAAAAACCGAAGACACGGCGTTTCACTACAAACTCCTTTTAACAATGACATGGCCCATGATTGCATTACATCGGACCAGTCCAAGGAGTAGTCCTTTTGATTAAAATAGATCAGGTAGTCTAATATTATTTGCAGGGTTGATCGTGTAACCCTCAAGTAAAGTATTAAAAACTACTTTGAGTTATTAAATAAAATTATTAAATAAAAATTGGGTGATTTTTCATTATTTTTGGACTCGTTTTCGCCATTTTTGGATATCATTTTAATTTTTTGCGACATTTTTCATTTGGACGATGTTTCATATATTATTTTGGGCGATTTTGCTGGCAGCTTATTTGATATTAAAATAAACCAAGTGCACTCCAGAATTAAAGGTTTTGGTTCGATTGTTAATTATATGGTGAACGATATGCATACATACATATAACATTTGACGAAACCGAATATAGCACTCTTACTTGTTAAATAAACCACAGATAAAATTCAAGACAAAATTAACGTTAACTTTTAAATTGATATATGTATGTATGTATAAATATGTACATACATAGATTAATAATGCAATCTACAAAAGTTTTGTTTAATAATTGGCCTTAATTACACGAGTCTAATAATACACGACTCTAGATTATCAAGCGTTAAGAGTAGAGTAATTGATATATGTAAATGTATTACAATTAGATTAATACTGTCCTGTAAAGTGGATTTATATTGTATGATTTGATTATTTAAATAAACTTTTTTGATTTTTCTTTATCTTAGTGCGTGTGTATATGTAAGTATTTGTACGCATGAATATTAATATTATATATGTATGTAGGTATATGGAGATAGTTAAGAAATAATTTTAAACTAAAAAAATAAAATAATTACTAGGGTAAGTATTAATGTAAGGAATTAGCTGTGGCATAGAGACTTTCTTGATCGGAGATCATCGAGTAATTAGCAGAATCTCGATCTTCATGTATTGTTGAATTGACCAGGGAATTTTCGTAGCAAATTTTTGAAAGTGATTGATCTGTAGCTTTGATGTATGATTGACGTCTTAAGATGTTAGGATTAGAATAACGTACACCATTTGGTAAGGTAGTATGTGTTACTTGTGTTGGGAGTAGAATTGGTGGTCGTGCTAGTTCATCTTGATCGTACAGTTGTGTTTGTTTATGGCCCGACATAGCAACTCCTAAATTGGCATATAATGGCTTTTTGAAAGAACTTACATTACGAGCAGTACTTTGAGTGTGTGACATGCAATGAATTGATGTGGCATACATAGCTGATTGTGCTTGTTGTTGGCAAAGTTTGTGATTGTTTATAGACAGTGGCATTGTGCTGCAATGTTGGGAGTAGTCAAGTTTTTGATCAGCATTTGAACGTTGCATTGGCAATGTCGCACTATTTGCGTTACATCCTCCTGCAAAGCTTGACATACGCATATTTGTGCAACGGCCATATGGTTCTTCTAGAATGGCAGGTGGAGGCTGTTTTGCCTGTGGCTTTGTTCCTACTCTTGGTCTTATAACAACTTCAATTTCTCGTTCTTCAGCTGAGTGCACACCACTCGATGATTCAGACGGTGCTCGTTCAGGAGGCGATATTGTACTCTCAGTGCCACAAGAATTTGTATCACTGCGTGGAGTTAAAGCTTCTTGGGTGACACCAGATTCGGCACGACGCAAACAGCGGGGTGTGGAACTTGGTGCAATCTTAGAAATATGAAAGTTGCGTTAGATTTTAATATGCTTAAATCAATTTGGTACTTACATGTGCTTCATTTGTGTGTATAGCAACCCTTACAGGCGCCAAGGGACTAATTAAATGATCAGGTGATGAAGAAAGTTTCATGGGTACGGCTATTTGCTTATTTTTTCTGCTTAAGATTAAAGAACTACTTCCGCATGTGTCTATATTTGTTTTTGGTGGTGGTGGTGGTGGTAATGGAGGCTCTAAATCACGAGTAGAAGCATAGGTCACGCTATCATCTCGCATACATTCCAATAATTTTCCCTCCTCAGATATATTGTCATCTCCAAGCACTTTTCCAGCAATATCATCAAGGCAATTAACGTAATTATTTTCAGGATTTATAGTTACTGCTGTTGTATAGTTCGTAATCGTCATAGAGGATATCATATTTGATGGAGGAGGTGGCAAATCAAATTCTCTTAAATGTGAAACATTTGCATCAGTAGTTGGTGTATGGGCTTTAGAAAACACAACATTGTTTTTAGTTTTGGTACAACCGCCCAAAGTTATGCCAACTAGGGTTGTTGTGCCTGATCTTAATGTTGCGTATTCTCCATCATCAATTTCCCCCTCAATACTGGTAAAACATATCGAGGTTCCACGGGACGTATTGCTATTAAATTAATATTTTTATTAACAGGGTTTTTATTACTGTTTGGCAAGAATTATAATACTTTTGAAAAAAATACTAATATTTTTATTGTTCTTATAATATTTTGTGTAATATACATATGTATGTAAAAAAAAATTAATACTTTTGTCGCAAGTTAATCAGCCTTATTACGATAGCCGTTGTCGAAATCGTTTGATTTTTTTTTTTTTTGTATAGCATTTAAATTTTACGGCAATGTAATACACAAACGACTAGTATTCGACTACGGCATTCAAAATAGGGCCAAATATGAAGTTTAACAAAATTTACTTTTATGACACATACAAATTTGTCTATAAAATTCTCTTTTGGTATTGTTTCACGTACCGCTTAAGAATACTTTGATATATTAACCGACTTATTTTATAAGTCACTTATGCATAATAATTGTGAATTTAAAGTTTTTTTCATTATTAACTGTGCGGGTTTAAACACTTGAACGCTGTTGGTAAATAAAAAAAAATTTCCATAAAAATCAAGGAATAACATTTTTTAATTGAAAACGTTATCAACAACGTATCATCAAAAACTTTTGTATTAAAAGTTTAGAAATTGTATCTTTATTAAACGATATATACATTATAATTAAAATTTTATGATAAGGACAATGTTAAAAAAAAATACATTGAAAGATTGTCGTTTTCATCCCATTTACGACAAATATTGAATTTAAAATTTACTTTATAACATAAGTTTTAATGAAAACCGTGAAGATTGAACGATGTATACATTATAATTAAAATTTTATGATAAGGACAATGTTAGAAGTAATACCTTGAAAGATTGTCGTATTCATCCCATTTACGACAAATATTGAATTTAAAATTTACTTTATAACATAAGTTTTAATGAAAACCGTGAAGATGCCTTAAAACTGGTTTTAAAAAAATATTTTTTTACAGTTTCTAATTTTCCGGAATTTATCAATATCTGGGAACGTATAAAATGTTTCCTCTGATATCTTCCACTTCGAAAATTAGGTGACTTGGCATTTCTGCTCCATTATGTTAAACATTTAAATAGGATATCATCGTAAATTTATTGATGCAGTTTTAATTTAAAACAATACTATAAAGAGTTAATTTTAACCATGATTTCTTTTTTGAAATATGTAGTTACCTTAGTGGTTACGCTTTTTTTGTGTCAAATAATTGTTTAATACATATAAACATTTCTTTAGTTGTAATTTTACTTATGTATATCAATTAAGAAAAAGATAAAAGCGTTAAAGTTTTCAATCGGACATGTTCAAAAAATTGATATGAAGTGGATTTAAAATTGAGCAAATTTTAAAAAGGACCCTGTAATAAAAGTTCATAAGAATATTCCTTTTTATCTACTTCATTCTTAGAATACCAGTTATTTTTACAATAACAACCCTTAAAACCAGAAGAATCTACGGTCATTTTGTAAATATGTAATTGAACATAAAAACTGGTTCGATTTCCATTTCACTTCATTTTGATTTATAGAGCATGCCCGAATATTTAATTTTAAAAAGTTATAATCTTTAATTTCAAAACATATTACTGATCACTTTAATTAACAAACAACAGTTTAATTCATTTAGCATTCACGAGTCACATTACTGCAATGCTTTTAGCTGGGTAATAGAATATTCGACATTTCATTTCAGAAAAGAAATCTTGAAAGATACAAATTTGTTAAAACGATAATTTTATTAGATATTTTAGTATGTTAATAAAAATAAAAAAAAAATAATATTTTAAAACAGGCGACAAGCGGAACAAAAATAGTTTCTCAACAATAAATTTTGTGCTTTTTATATTAAATTTGTTATTCCGTGTTACTTTTTGTCAGAATTTTAGTTTTAGGGTAAATAAAATACATTTTAATTCATACAAATAAACAGGTGCTTGTTTAACAAAATCGATTTTTATATTAACGAAATAATACGTGCAAAAATGAGCATACAAAAATATTAAATAAATTTATAATTTAAAAAAAATTAATTGTGTTAACACAAAAAAAAATAAACATTGAAAAAACCAAAATCTCCGTATTAATGGAAAACACTTATTATGTACATACTTATGTATGAAGGTGTTTATGTTTGTAGTCGGGTAAAAATATAAAGGCACTCATTTAAACGCCGATTTCTTACTGAGCTTCCTTAACAAGAGCGGCAAGCGTTTTTTTAAAATGAAAATTCTATTGCCAACATTTTCAATAAAACAAACCGATACAGCGACCAGTCAAATAAGATTTTCCAGCCAGGTGCTGTTGAATCCGCGTTGTAAAGGTTTGTTTCGTATAAACTTTGTAAAAATTAAAAGTTTTGACATAAAAAGACGCTTGATACGAACGTTTTGTGTATACATCAGAGAATGATTAAAGTATAATTTAAAGTACTCTTTTAATATTAGTGAGAAAACACCCTGCAAATAATCGGACTAGTCCAAACACGCGTGTAAAATGTAGCACACAAGGGATTAGGACTAGTCCAAAAGAAACTCAAACGTATGAAAAAAACATGGTCTATTTAACATTACGATGTCCTAGGGCAGGACTATATAACCCAGCTTTGGGTTACAAAGTAGTAGTCATTTATTTTCTCCAAAATTTCTTGATTATTTTCCAAACTTTAAATTTATAATTTTTCATATACATACACAGAAAGAAAAACACTCGGGATAAATCAAGTTTTTTGGGATAACTTTAAGTACGAGTCGTACTCAAAAATTCAAGTACGAATAGCACTTAAACGTTCTCAAAACAATCCTAAATGGAATTACTTTCGAAAACACAAGTTTGGGAAAACCGGTTTGCTTATTGTGAGAAGAAAAAACAAAACAAGAAAAACACATACAAATACATATTATTTTCATGTTTAACCCTCCGGCTTGCGCATGTTTTGATTTTCTTTACACATGGAAAAAGGTCTGGCCAGACTCATGTGTACAACGAAGGGTTTAAAAGTAAATTTGAACTCATGCTACTCAATTAGTTTATATTTTTGGTTAAATATGTACACAAGATTTCTAAAATAAAAACCATATTGGGCATGATGTTGGTGTTTTATCATTCTGTAATGTGTAATACGGGTAAGTAAATCAATCATAATAATTTTTTCTATGTAATTTCTTTGTTTTTGTTTTTTTAAATCATGAATTCGGGATAAAATCCACTTTATATTACTTGAATCAAGCTCATTTTGAGATTGATTCAATCTTAGTTTTACTTAAATCAATCTCATTTTTGGATTATTTCAAGTACGAAAACGGGATTGAATATGGATAATTTAAGTATTTTGGGATTAAAAATCCGAACTTGAATCAATCTTTCTGTACTTGATTCAAGAAAATCCGCACTCACCGTACTATTAATACCGCTCCGGATGGATATGAGTACGGATGGATTGATTTTTCTTTTGAGTGTACATAGACATAAGCAAGCGCTAAATGTATTACGGAACCGAGCATCACGAAATTTATTAGTGTGAATAGTGAAGTATTTAATTTTATTTTGATAGCATTATTTATTACGGCTTTAGGCGTACTAAACTGTTTTCCGGGAGAAGGGTTTATTTGAGGCCTAAGGGTAAATTATGGACCGGTCATCACGAAAATTCACAGTGTAATTTCTAGTACTATAAAACTGTGTCGTGCCAAATTTTGTTATGATAGCATTATTAATTACGGTCTTAGGCGTACTAAACTGTTTTCCGAGAGTAGGGTTTCTATGGGGCCTAGGGTAAATTATGGACGTGCCTTGTTCCACCATTTATGTTATTTTTTGTAACAAAATTATCATTTTTTTTAGGTGGTTGTTCCACATTTTGATTCATAGCTCTGGTCCTACTGCGCTGATTTTGCTGAATTTCAATCCCAAACTGCTTTGGATAACTACAAGCAATTGGGCACCAAGTTTGTTCATTTCTTTTGAGATGTTCGAAAGCGAGCGGGTTTTCAACAGACGGACATGGCTAAATCGACTTAGAATCACTCAAGGACCCAGAATATATATACTTTATGGGGTCTGAGATGAATAATAAAATAGTTTCACACGGAATGACAAACTTAATATACCCTCTTCACAACTAATTCTGGTGAAGGATATAAAAACCTCCTCCTGTAAAATTTTATTTTTGTTGGTTACATCATTTTTGCTATTAGGGCTCGATATACTCTTGAAAAAGCAGCTTATATCAAGATTTATATAAAACCTTAAAAAAAAATTTAGGTTTTAGCTTTATCTTTAAAAAAAATCTCGCTAAATTAAATATTTAGCGGTTTCTAGTGGTTTTCCTATGCTATGTGTGTGTGAAAGCGACAAGTGTAAAAGTGCAAAAATATTGTGCGGATGCGTAAAGGTTTTTTACATGCAAAAATAAATATATCGTAGAGCCACTTGTCGCTGTCATACGCACATAGCATAGATAAGTGACACGAGACGGAATATATGGGTTTTTATTATGCATGTAAATATTGAGTTGTGCTAATAAGAAAGAGTAAAACAACCACTCAATACATACATATGTATTTTTAGCGTTTGCTTAAGATTCATGTACACGAATTTTTTTACATCTGACTTGTCAACTTTTTAGGTCACATGTTATTGTTCATGTGTGTTACAATTGCTCTTTAGCAAATTTTTTTACTATTTGATCAAGACGTACATGCAATTTGTCTCTCGTGGTCATAGTTTGAAAACAATACATAGCTACTGTGTCCAAATAAATAAAGATCTTCATATTTTTTAAATTTCTTTAAAATCTATTAAAAAGTTTCGGAGAGGCAGAAATTGCCCCCTATCTCCCTTTTAGTCATACTTTTTAAAAAATTCATAGCTTATATGTCTATTTAAATATGGATATATCTATGTTTTTCATTTCATTAAGACCTGTTGGATAGTTTTGGAGAGGCATAAATTGCCCCCTATCTCCCCTCGTTTTTAAGAAAAAAAAAAAAAACATAGCTTAAGTGTCTATATAAATATTAATCTATCCATGTTTTAAATTTCATTAAAATCTGTCAGATAGCTTCGGAGAGCAGAAATTGCCCCTTACCACCTCTCGTGGTCCTATTTTTTATAAAAATGTATAGCTTATGTGTAGTTTTACATAGTACTGCTGATGTTACGGACAAATCTATTTTATGTATCATAAATAATATGTACATAGTCCCATACCTGCTAGTGATCAAAGCACCTTTTTACTAAAAACTTTTTTTCATAATTAAAATAAAAAGTTTATTCAAGCTCGAGCCCAATTATTTTTAAAAATAAATATATTATTTATTAAATTACTAGTTCCAATATTTCGATAACCATCGGATATCATTATCAAGGAATGAGTTACAAGTATATTTGCAAGATACTTATTACTACACTCCATTGTAAAACATGTCGTTAAAAAACGAAGACATGTCGTCTCACTACAAACACTTTTTAACAATGGCATGGTCCATGCTTGCATTACTTCGAACCAGTCCATGGAGTAGTCAATTTAATCAAAATGGATCAGGTGGTCCAATAATATTTGCAGGTCATACTTTTTGCAACGCAAAACCATACCTGTTCTTATAATTTGTTTTATAAATATGTGTTTACACAATAACGAAAAGCGTGGGTAAATACCTCTGTATATTTTTCTTATGGGTACTTGTTGTCATTCTCTGGTATACCTACATGCACTTTAAAAAAATAAAGAAAGTTGTAAATTAAACACTTAAATGGAGACCTTTTATATTTTATGCTAATTACTACGTGTTAACGTCCAAAAATTTCAAATTCAAATTGTTTTATGTCTGAGCTAAAAAACGATTTTTTACCGCTTGCCATCGGTTTGTTCATGTTCACCAATAAGTCGATGATGATGATCATCGTTAGACGTACTCGTAACTTCATTAAAAGTCACTTTTAATTTCGGAGAACTAGCTGTTACTTTGGGCCAATATATGTCTTCGAGTGGTGCATTATTTAGTACATCTGAGCTTAATGTAGTACTGAGCATATTTCCGGAATTTTCGCAGTTCACTTTGCGTTCCATATTTTCACTTGTAGGAGAGCTGCCAGCACCCACGGTGGTGGAGATATTTAAGCTGGCTGTAGTTGTATTTGTTAAACTCCCCCTGTTGTGCATAAGCAAAGGTTGTGTTGTAGCTAATACGGCATAAGCATCCACAGGTGGCAGTTTAAAACTCCATTTACGTTTTACCGTCAAACTCATCCAAATTATAATCCACAGCAATATATGCATAACGCTAACAAGTGCTAAAAATAAACATGTTTTCCTTACAAAACTTACATTTTAATTATAATAAGAAATTTTTTGTTTTAGGTAGTTTTACATAAAAACTAAATTAATTACTATATTTTAAATGTGGATTCTTCTTCTATTTAAATTATTAAATTATAAACATCTTATTACAAATGACCATGGAAACAGTTAATATGCAATTGTGACCAATGGAAAGTAAATTTGATAGGTATAGAAACAAAGGTGGAAATCTCCATTTTTTCTTATCAACTATTTTAATAATAGGTGCGTTTGTTTACTTTTCCAGTAGGTGAGTAAATTTTGGGCAATATGAAAATTTTACTCTCAAAACTCTTGCACAAAAAAGTAAACGAACGGAAATATTGCAAAAACTTGCAGGTTAATTCAAACATATGACCGCTAAAAATCTTAGTGTTGTAAAATATATGTTATTTAGACTACCCAGTATATATTGTTTTTGGTACGTTTCAATAATTACAAATTCCTAGCAAATGTATTTATTAAATAAACTTCTGTGGATGCTTTTAAACTTGTTAAGTTTGAACATGACTTTAAATTTTGTTTCTAGTTAAATAACATACGAAAATACACGAAGTCTTGATTTTTTATATTCGGTACCCTGAATAATATTCAGTTCATATATTTATTAGGTTAACATCTCTAAAATATGAATGCAATGTTATTTATGTTAAAAGTAATTTACTTTTCAAAAATACCTAAAAGAAAACTAGTTTTTAGTTTATGATTCACTTTTAAATTAGCTTTTGTTCTTTTAAATGTTTTTTTTTTTCAAATTGTATGCTTTTTGCTTCTTTTCTATATTGAATCATATGTTGTTGTTTTCTATTGGATTTTACAAGCAAAAATTTGTTCAGTAAAAATTTGCAGGCTCTGCTGACAACTGTCACTATATTTATGTGTACGCGAACGCATTTCAGTAAAATCCAGTACAAATTTTGGGGTAAACGAACGAAGCTATTGTTAGCAAAGGGTTTTTTTAAATCTTGTATTATTAATGAATATCCGAACACTTTTTTCCTCACCTAAACAAAAAAAAAACGGAATTCATGTTTTGATTTATAACATAATCGCATTATTTTTACCGTAATGTATAATATTTTCACAAGGTGTAGAATAATTAATGGGTACTCAAATATTCCTGTATATTCGTCACTACTTTAACTTGCAAATTTTGGCTGGTAAAGTGTTCACTTACTTTTTAGAATTTTTGGGAGCAATTTCTTTATATTCTTACTCTCTCGTTGCAAGTTTCTGCTAGTAAAGCAAATGAACACACCTATTATAAACTCAACTCTTGAGAGAAGAATACAATTTTCTTTTTCCACGATGTAATGTGTAAATTTAAAACTTTAAAGTCGTTTGCTGTAAAAGTAATATTTTTAAGTTATGACGATGTTAAAAAAATAGGCATACAAATAGGCACTAATTAGTTTTATGCAAACGAAATTCTTTTTAACAGAAAATATTTTACAATATTACTTACCAGCCATAAATGTAGGGCAGTGCAAATTATTTCGATAAGTTGCGCTTAAGTCATTTAACAACGGGGCTTTAACTACAGATAAAGCCAAAACAAAGCACAGCGACGCGCAGTGAGAAAAATAAATCCAGGAGTCGTTAGATCTTAAAGAAATGATAGCACGGTCACGCATTTTAGCAGATAAACGACTATGACCATATAAATACAAAACCATCGAAGAAGACAGATTCAATATTACAGAAAGCAAAAATAAAGCAAGTGTAACACCTGCATTGAGAATGAGCCCTTGATTTTGTATTGGTTGTCCATCACTATAAATTTGTAGTTTAAAAAGACTAGATATTCCTACAAAACTGAAGATAATATCCGCAGCAGATGCAATCATTTGTACGCTGAATATGGAAGCAAATGACTTAGCAGTAGTCCAAAACACTGCTGGGTACCGTACGGACCAAACCAGAAGAGCGAGCAACAAATTTAAAAATTCAGCACTTGGTGGATTGTTAAACACATTAACATCTATGGGTTTATCAACACCAAAAAACAATTGCAACATACCAGCAAATCCATCAAGACGCAATAAATTGTATTTGGATGTAGTTGTTGATAATTCAATAGGATTTGTTTCAGCAATGTATTCGCTTGAATCATTTGATGATAAATCGCCAACAAGATATTCAGGTTCAATATCTACGTGATTTTGGTAAATTAGAGAAATTTCTCTTTTTATTCGTTTATTTGGACTTGTTTTGATTTCGATTATTTTCGAGTTACTCGATAATGGCGTTGATGGTATAATATCTGGTAGTTTTTCTGGTTTAACAATGTGTATATTGCTATCCCGTGTGGTCGTGCTAATTGCGGTTGACGATTTCGGAAAAATAGTTACTCTAGCATGACCATAATCTAATTCTTCATATGAGGAAGGTCTATTCTCATATACGTTTCCATCATTAAGTTTTTCACTTTTATATGGAAAATTTATTTCATCCGGGTTATTTAAATCTAAAGCACGAATTATAAACTCTTCGTGTTTATTATTATTCGGTTCGTCTGCTCGCCTAGAAATTTTCATTGCATTATAGTGAGGGGCACGTTGACGGTTTTTACGTTGTGCTAAAGACGCTGAAATCTTTCTTTGTCTGTGATGTTTTCGAATAGCTTTTCCATTAAAGTGATTTTGACCCTGATACTGTTGGCTGTGTAGATGTATGTTATTTGAAGTATTTTTTGGTTTTGGTGATGTAAAATATATAATTTCGCTGTAGTTTTTAGTTACTTTATCCCTGTCAGTCTTTTGTATTGAATGTGTAAAAAAAAAATTGTTACTTAATGTTCCAATGTTCTTATGCCGATTTTCAGTAGCTAATACGGTTGGGTGTATACTTGATCCTTCATTTGGAATTGTTGAGGTTAAACTAGGCGGTACTCTTGTAACTATTTGTGTAGTATATTCAGCCAGAATTTTATTTGGGTTACTTCTATTTTCTTTAAAAGTGACATTATCGACACCAGGCAATTTGAAATATTTGGTTTCTGCAGCAGCCGTCAGTACGACAGCTTTGTTGTTTATATTGTTGTTATGGGAGAAGTTAGTTAATAAAGTGTCATTAAAATAATCGTCATCTTCTTGAGATTGAAATGATGTGTTTTTTTGATAAGGTGATGCTTTAATAGATAAAATTACCAAATTACGTCTGTTTGCTGTTAGAAAATCAAGTTCTGTCTGCCAAATATTTTCTGAAAATAAATAAATGTTAGGCATCAGATTGAAATAAGTGTATAATAATTACAATGCAGGTGCTTTCTAGAGATTCGTAAATTTTTAACCATTACAACTTGCCATTAGTTAAAGGCAGGATTTTGTCTGTCCAATAAATGTATAATTTAAAAAAAAAATCCAGAAGGATACTAGTAATAACACTTACTTTTTATAACTATATTAAATGTATTTCTAAGTAATAATAAAAAAAAAATCAATATAATTATCAAATAAAATCAAGAAGTATATTTTTTTTAAAAAAACCAATTAGATAGCCTAATAAAATCAAGATGAAAATTTTGTTAAAGAAATCAATTAGACCGCCTAATGAAATCAAGACGAAACTCGCCTTGAAAAATTCAATAAGGCAGCCTAATGAAATCGAGAAGAAAACCTTGTTGAAAAAATCAATAAGACAGATTAATGAAATCAAAATGAAAATCTTGTTAAAGAATTCAATTAGACCGCCTAATGAAATCAAGACGAAACCCACCTTGAAAAATTCAATAAGGCAGCCTAATAATATCAAGAAGAAAACCTTGTTGAAAAAAACCAATAAGACAGCTTAATGAAATCAAGAAGAAACCCGTTTTGAAAAAAATCAAAAAGAATGTCTAATAAAAACCCTAAGTTTCCTTCTTGATTTTTTCAAAAAGGTTTTCCTTATAAAAATAATACGACTTTCTTCTTGAAAAAAAACCATAGAGATATCTTATTAATTTTATACTATTTTATTAGGTATTTATTAGGCTCTGTTTTTTCTGTGTAGGACTTAGATCTTTCACCAAAAAAGATAAGGCATGCATTAGGCAATTCCGGAGAATCTTTTCTTGTTTGCATGTCTTCAAGCTGGCCTTTAATAAAATGGCTCAAATCTCCACGTATTTTTTCCGGGATATTGATTTTAAAAAATTTTGTGGTTTATACACTCGAACAAATTTGGACTTGTCAATGAACTCCCACTTTTGCTGAAGTGTGATACAAAGATTTATTTGTGGTGATGTGGTCTGCTCTTCAATATTAAGCGCCTTAAAAGCTGATCCAGCCACAATCTAACACTAACGACAATGTCACAACATCTAAAACAGATTTTCAGAACTTACTGCAGAACATAGAACTACATCGTAGGAACCCCCAACAATGATTTTCAAACAAAGCAAAACAAAACGTTTGTTTTTTATTTGTTTATTGAGTATGAGTGGTAAACTGGCAAACAGCTTTAATAAAATCACAACGGTGAGAGCAAATTCAAACATGAAATAATGAAGAATTAATTGATCTTTCAAATTGTATTGTTAGTTTTGTTTTATTTTCACAAAAATTTTAAAAGTTATAAATCATTATTTACAAAATTGATGGTAAAATTACGAAAAATTGTAATGTAGGTTACCCAAATGAGCAAATTCATTGCGAAAACTTCAAGTTTTTGCACACAACAATAAATTTTTGACATTTTTCTTTTAAATTGTTTCTTAAAAAATCTTGGTTTTTAACAAAGTTATTAAGGGTGTGTGTGAAACGGTAGCAAAGTACTCCTGGAAGTAAAATTTCGACACTATTGAGGTGAATAAAATTTCACTAGCCCTGGGGGCTAGTATAAATTTTGACATCAGTGTAGAAATTTTTGACAACCACAAAATTATTTTTTTCATCAAATTTGTTTAAACTAAATAAAAAATAATATGGAAGTAGGACCAGCGGTAAAAAAATTAAAAAGAATTATACAACATGTAAGTATTTATTTACACATGTATAAGCTTTCTTGCCCGCACTTTTTGTAAAAATTGTTAATATATCAGAACGAATTCATCAAATAGTTGGGACGATCTCAATTCCAACAGAATTGAAATGATTATTAGTAAAAACTTGATTAATTTATTAATTTTCACAAAACTACTAGTAATTGTTTTTTTCTTTATGTCAAAATTTTACGTTGTAAAAATTTTATAATTTCACACAGCACAAATATGAAAATTTTCTACCACAAACAAATTTCATGTCACCATAGAACTTTGCTACCGTTTCACACACACCCTAGAATTAAAAAAAAGCAAACACGAGGTTTGACGAAAATTCCACTTGTACGATCCTAAACCTATTCCGAAAACTCTAAAAGAAATCTTAAAAATATTGGACCCTATAAGCTTTAAAATTATGCTTGAGCACAATAAAAATTATGCTTGAGCACAATAAATTTTAAAGCTTATAGGTCAAAAAAATCACTCCACAATTTTATTTTGTTTTCCGGACTGGAATAAAATTGTACATAAGTACCCTGCAGGAGTTTAAGAGTTAATTGTCAAAATGCCAAAAGTACAATTACTACACCATTTTTCATTGAAAATGAGAAAATTCCAAATAAAAATGAGAATTTCAATTTGAAATTGAGAAAATTTCAAATGAAATTGAGAATTTCAATTTGAAATTGAGAAAATTCCTAATGATATTGAGAATTTCAATTTGAAATTGAGAAAATTCCAAATGAAATTGGGAAGTTTTAATTTGAAATTGAGGAAATTCCAAATGAAATTGAGAAATTTTTATATTCATTGATAAAATTGAATTATGTATATTATATTTATTCAACAAACATACATAACTAATATGAGGGTCGAAAAACATTAACATAAATACATATCGCAGTATTATTGACCAACAAGCATATCTTCCAGATCCAGAGCAGATTGGCAAAACGTTGTAGTATGCTGTATAGCTCTACAGCAATCTCCACTACATAGTTTTGCATGTCTTAGAAGTATTAATCACCTGTTCTAAAAAGGCAAGCCTCCTACATGGGGGGGGGGGGTAGGTAATTACGTTCGGTACATTCATCTTTGTTTTCATCGTACTTTTTATTTTAGACCAAATAATTTCAATGGGGTTACGCATCGGAGAATATGGAATATATTTGTCCGTGCAGAGTATTTCCCAGAGTTGTGATCGAAATTTGTTTATTAAACTGTGAATTTATTTTTTTTTTTGTCAATTTCACAAAGGGTAAGTTCTGGTCTTTTACCTACCCAAGTTAGAATAGTATTCACTTCTTCATAATCCAAGGACCGTGTAATGCGTTCCGACTCTACAAGGGTTAGTAGTTATATAGAAGTTTAACACTTTTTATACGGCCGATAAAATTTCACCTTTAGCTATTGGTAAGTTGTAATAATTTCAAGTATTGTTTTTGTTCTCTTTGATGCAATTATTTTATAAAAATATAATAACAAAGCTTTAAACATTTCATTGTATAGCAATATCCTTTTGTTTTTAAATAGTAAAAATAAAATTATTAAAAAAATATATAATTTATGAGTTCTTGATTTAACACGGTTTTTAGGCCCAAAAGAAATTTTGTATGTATCTTAAGTTTTGATTTACGCGATATGTTAAATTTCTGGTCCCATAAACGAAATTCGTACCAGCCCTGAACCTTGTTTTACGCGAATTTGATTTACACGTGCTTTCTTCGGTCCCAACAAACCGCGTAAATCGAGGGTTACCTGTACATACATATTCATAATTCTAAAAACTTCATTATAAATTAAATTTAAAAATCTAAAACTGGTAAATATTTTTTTAAAATCGTTTTCAGAACATAAAAATTAAAAAAAAAATTCTCTTTGAAAAACCAAGATTTGAATCAGAGGACTCACAGTTTCTAAACTCAACCCCCTAGACGACTGAACCATAAACGAACGTTGTTTGAATATCATTAAAATTAAATATGGCCCGTTTTAGGTTTCACAACTCAACTTAGTTGTCTGCAAAAATAATCAAAAATTCCCCGTTTCTATTTGTTAAAATTATTCCGTTAAATAGATGAAATAATAAAGAAGGGTGGTACCGAAAATCATATTGGACATTATGCTAATATATGTAAAGAAATAAAATGGGGGGGAATAAGAGACAACCGGATTTGAACTTCGCTTTTCATAAGGACCCAGAATATATATACTTTTAAGGTGTAAGATCAATATTGTAGAAATTACAAACGGAATGACAAACTTATATATACCCTTTTTACCTTCGGTGAAGGGTATAAAAGGAGTAATTTTTGGGTTTTCGGTTATAACTCAGCCATTTTTTAACCGATTTGGCAGATTCATATACCGACGTGTTTAAGAAGAAATTTACCATTTACTTGAGTTATAAAGCTTGGACTCGGGGAGATCTATGGTACCCGAAAGTGGGTATTTAAAAATATAATTTTGGTCATAACTTTTTTGTATCCGAGGTTTTTATAATATATGTTCTACTATTTCCGATATTTTGGTATATAAGTTGTTTCCATAGGTCATATGGCAGCCCTAAAATGTAGGTTTGTATACAAATTTTGATGTTTTTTAGCCCATTTTTGGAGTATTTTGCTCACAAATTGCCCATTGTCTTACCGATTTGACAGATTTATATACCGACGTGTTAAAGATCATATTTTCCATTAATTTTTGCTATAAAAGTTGGGCTCAGGAAGATCTATGGTTCCCGAAAGTGGGTATTTAAAAAATAACTTTTCATAACTTTTTTGTATCTGATCCGATTTTTCCGAGTTTTTTATACAATATGTTCTACTAAAAATTTCCGATATTTTGGTATATAATTCATATCCATAGGACATATGGCAGCCCTAAAATTTAGGTTTTTATAAATTTTTTAATTTTTTTTGTACGGGAGGTACCACGCCCACTTCTCCAATCCCGCCCACATTTTGTAGGATGGTGTGTATTGACAACCTAAATGTGTGTACCTAATTTGGAAACTTTGGCTTTTGCCGTTCTCCAGATATACAGCAAATAGTAATAAAAATACAACAACCACAAGGGATTTTTGGAAAAAATTAGAGGTAGTCGTGGTTTTATGCTCATATCTCAGCCATTTGTGGACCAATCCGGCTGAATTTATCAAAATTATAATAAGAATACCTGACACAAAGATACCTCAACCAAGTCCCCATCATATTTGGGGGCTTCGGAAAACCCATTTCAACAGACAGACGGACAACCTGTTTTGAACTTCGCTTTTCATAAGGATCCAGAATATATATAATTTATATGGCGACAAAGTTATCCGGCATGTTCTGCAAATCGAAATGAAGTGGAATTGAAATCGCACGAGATTTTGATCTCAATTTTTTACAAAATGGTTGTAGTTTATCCCATTTTCAACAGTGGTTCTTATAAAGAGAGTTAGTACTCAACGTATGAAGTATATAAAAAAGAATATTTTCAAGAACTTTCTTTACAGGATCGTTTTCAAAATTTGTGCGATTTTAAATCCACTTCATTTCGATTTACAGAGCATGCCCGTATATATACCCTTTTTGCCTTTGGTGAAGGGTATAACAAAAAAAAGAAAAATACATTTGATTTCCTACGTAAATGCTAAGAAAATGATAAAACTGCACTTAATTCTAAAAAAAAATTATAAATATATTTTTAAAAATGTAGAGTTTTAAATAATTATGATAATCGTTATCATCAGGTAAACCATAAATATGCAATTGCATATTTTTCCTTCTGCGACCAATGAAGATACAACCTATGTATTTATCCGTTTTAGAGCATTTTATGAGTTATGGCATCGATTTGTTAGTGCATATTTTACCATTTGCAGCATTTTTGTGTATAATTTAATTAAATGAGCATTTTTTTAAGTTTATAGCGCATATTTTGCTTTCGCAGCAAATATACAAAAAATTTTGTTTTCGAGATGGCTTTTCTGTTTTAAATATGTACCCAATTTCGCTATCTACATTTAATTGTTACTCTAAAATTGTAATACAAAGCAGGTTGTCATTAAATATAGGCCCCTATTAAGGTTTACAACTCAAATCAGTTGAGTTGTATTATAATTTACAACTTTGCTATATTGCAGTGTATTTTTGAAAATATATTTATAGTTATTTCGCCTTATTTTTACAAGGCGGTGTTAGCTTTTCTGTCCATTTTTGCACATGTTCCTCTAATGATTCGTGCTCATTGCTACTTCTCTTGGCTGCGCCTTGATGCTGCTCGCAATTAATTATTGCCTCTGTTGAAGTACATTGTCCAATCTTGAAGTTCTGCGTAAGGACTTTTTCACTGCTGGATAAATTTAATACTCTTACTAGACTCTTACTGGGTTTTACGAGGGCATTCGCTGTTACAATATCTCCTTAAACTTCTGCTGACTCTACCACCCACAAACTGTTGTCCTCAGAATCTCCCTACATACGCGCCCATACTAAGGTTTTTGATTTGAGTGGCAGTTTTTCACGTTGAAAGGCGATTAGCTGTCTTACATGACCCTTGGTTTCGTATCCAACTTCAAGGGGGTATTTCTACATTACGACAATACATAATTTGCTGACCCATATCCAATTGAATACTCTGTCCAATCATGAAATCTGCGCCAATAATTACCTCGTCTTCTATATCAGCCACAATAAAGACAGAATGGGCTATTGTATTCTCCATACTTAATTGTACTTTTACTTTTCCATAGACAGTGGCAGACTCGCCGGAAGCCGTTCGCAGACTTACCCCGCTTAGTGTTTCGATTGATTTTTGTATTAAATCGGGCCTTATAATAGAATGTGATGCACCAGTGTCCATAGTAAAAATGCGTATTTGACCGTTAATGCAACCACAAGCAGTAAGATTCCTGTTACTCCGTTGCACTACTGATATAGAGTTTGTGGGGCCCTCAGATGCGGAAGCTAGCCCATGCCCCGCAGCGCTAGCTATTTTTAGTTTAAATGTGACTCTTGTGATGTGTGGTGATTAGCACGCTTGTTGTTTCCTGGTGTCGAAGATGATCTTGAACGTCTTCTAGGTGCTTTGCAGTTTCGCCGAATATGGCTAATCATACCGCAATTATAACATTTTGCTTTTTTTTACTTTGTTTGTCGCTCAAAGCTTGCATCGCCGCCTCCTTTATTTCGTTTACAATATCTCTTTCTTCTTCAGCGGCAAAATCAAGTTTTCGCATCTTATACGCCTGTGGCCTTGAAATTATCCTTGCGGTTTCTTGGGCTAGGGCAAATGATACAGTTTTCCCAAACGATGATTTCTGTGATGCACATACCGCGAGTTTTACATCAGCATCTCGTATACCATTTACAAATGCTTCGGTCTTAAAGTGATCTAACAATTGATGACTTTCACCTGGATAAGTAAGCTGCACCAAACGCTCGATCTCTAGTGCGAAATCATGTAGCGTCTCGTTTGCCTTTTGTACTCTGCCCCGTCATTCCGTTCTGAATATTTCTTTTCTGTGCTCACCACCATACTTGCGTTGCAGTGCTAGCATAATGTCATCATAATTGTTTCTGAAACTTACTGGTACACTTTCTAAAATTTGAGCTGCAGTTCTTTTAGAGCCAGAATCAGCTCTATGGCTTTTTCTTCATTGCTCCAAGCATTTTTGTTGGGAACTGTGCCAACTGGAACTTAAACACATTCAATGGTGAGCTCCCGTCAAAACTTGGAGCTTTCATTCTATTTGAGACTTCTGGAAAAACTCGCACCGCTCCCTCTTGGCACTGAAGACTATTTACTCTTTCTTCCAGATGATGTAGTTTTCCATCAAAAACCGTGACTTGAGTTTTTACATCAGTGACTTATATTTTTACATCAGACAATTCTATTTCCACATCGTCTACTCTTTCGTTTATAACAATAGAAATCTCTTGAAGCTTATCAAGTTTTTCATTAGTAGCCTGAAGTTTCCCGTTTGTCACTTTAGAATTTTCTTGGATTTCGGCTAAGATGGTGCTTGCATTTTCCACAATTTTTCTAGATGTTTCAGTCGAATTTTCTTTTACCATTCTCTCCATGTCTTCCTCCATTTTTCTAGAATTTTCTTCCATTTTCTGCATCATAGCAGCAAACATTGTGCTAAGATCGATGTTGCTTGTTACTGCACGGGTAGCAACTTCTATTTCTTCTTTTTCATCAAATAAGCTGCGATGTCAATATTGCGCCGCTTAAATTCATCGATTAATTTTTTCTGCAGCTCAGCTTTATTTCCTGCAGTAGGCAGATACAACTTGCCCAACTCTTTCTTGAGCTGTTCAAAATTTTAGCTCATCGAATTTCATTGTTGTTTATATAGTTGTATTATCCTTTTTTTTTATTTGTTTATTTATTTTATTTGTTTATCGCAATTTCACTTCTGACACCAATTGTTACGTTTTTCCTTTAATCAACGCGTTTGAGTTCTTTTAATTGCAAATCCAAATAAAACAAGTTTGAGTACTATATTCGGCTGTGCCGAATCTTTGATACCCTCCACCAAGAAACAAAGTAATTTTATTTATTTTTAATTATCAATCACGAACCTTTTTTACAAGACAACGGCTGCTACAAAATGCAGCCAAAGGAAATAAAAATAGGCCCAAATCAAAAAATAATATTAGATAACCTAAATAAATAAATTAGATTAAAAAACAAGTTAAAAAGCAATAACCATTACCTGAATTTTTGACTTCCTTTTTCAATAAACACAAATACATCTAGTAGTTAAGATCGATGATCTTTTTTACGTTAACTACCTGTTACCTGTAGTAGGGTTTATATGGGGCCTAGGGTACATTATGGACCAATCTTCACGATATTTCACAGCGTCATTTCTAGTCCTTTAAAACTGTGACGGACCAAATTCTGTTATGATAGCATTATTAATTATGGTTTTAGGCGTACTAAACTGTTTTCCTGTAGTAGGGTTTCTATGGGGCCTAGGGTAAATTATGTACCGATCTTCACGAAATTTCACATTGTTATTTCTAGTCCTTTAAAACTGTTACGTCCCAAATTTTGTTATGATAGCATTATTTTTTACCGGTAGTAGGGTTTATATGGGGCCTAAGGTAAATTATGGACCGATCATCACGAAATTTCACAACGTCATTTCTAGTCCTTTAAAACTGTGTCGTACCAATTTCTGTTATGATAGCATTATTAATTATGGTTTTAGGTGTACTAAACTGTTTGCCGGGAGTAGTGTTTATATGGGGCTTAGTGTAAATTATGGACAGATCTCCACGAAATTTAACAGCGTGATTTCCAGTCGAATAAAACAATTTTTTGCAAAATCTTATCTTATTCCGTGCCTTGTTCCACCATTTATGTTATTTTTTGTAACAAAATTATAATTTTTTTTAGGTGGTGGTTCCACATTTTGATTCATAGCTCTGGTCCTATTGCACCAATTTTGCTTAGAATAACTACAAGCAATTTGGCACCAAGTTTGTTCATTTCTTTTGAGTTGTTCGAAAGTGAGCGTGTTTTCAACAGACGGACAGACATTCGTACCCCGATAAATCGTTATTCCCGGAAATTCGTAATAAACTGTCGGTCCCTTGAACAAATCTCGTCAATTCGTAAAATTTTCATACATTTTGGTCCCCTCGCTAATTCGTAATTTTATTTTCAAATAAAATCTTCTTTACCTCTTATAAATCGTAATTGTTTGCTAGCTACCACTTATAATTCGTAATAAAAACAGCATAAACATGGAAAGAATGATATTTTGTTTACCGCTATTTTTTCTTGTGTGGGTTTTTGTTTGTGTTATTAAATTTATTTTCTTATGATCAGTTTGTTACACGAATAATAAAGAAAAATGTCAAAACACACGTATCATTTTAGTAAATAAATTGAAAAACCCCGTTAATTCGTATTTATTTTATTTAAAACCCGTTAAATCGAAACCTCCCTAAATCGAAAACCCCTATAATTCGTAAGAAATGGCTGGTCCCTTGTGATTACGAATTATCGGGATTTGACTGTATACCCTCTTCACAACTAATTGTGGTGGAGGGTAAAAAAACACACACTTATTCAACATTTCTATAGAAAAAAGTGATTTTATTCCTGGGAATAACATATTGTGGGTATTACAGTATCGATGGTATTAAATGCTAGTTAGGTTTGTTACATACCGTCGGTAAGGTAAATTAATTTCTCAGCATAAGTTTTATTTTAAAGGTTGTAAAAGCACAAATAGGAAAAAATTCAAAATAGTGCATATGCTAAAAATTTAAAAAACCCTCGTCTAGAGTTAAAAAAAACATAAGCTGTCCTTTGAGCAAAAAAAAAAAACTCCCGTTTAAAAAAAATTAAAAAAAATTGTTTTTCAAAAGATTGATCAAATAGCTATCTAATCTACTTGGGACAAACCAATAGGTAATAAGTTACATAACTTTTTGACCGATCTTGTTGAAAATTTGTGTCTAAGCTACTATCCAGTAGGACTAACCGTGGTTCAAATTCCATCCAAATCGGAAGACATCGATTTTAAAATTGGGTCACTTGACATGAAATCCCCCATATGTAAATAACTGTTAGAATCAAAATATCGATTTGATTTTTACGGAATATTACTGCATTATAAAATAAGTTTAAAGTAAGAGTTGGAAGCGTACTTGAAAATTTTAACGGATGGAGTCGGAGTAGGAACTATTTCTTAACGACTCCACAGCCCTGACTTATTCTAACAGACCACCTACATACATGTATGTATGTAGAAATGTTTTTTTTTTGAAGCGAATTAAATTAATACCGACTGAAAAGAGTACAGCTTTTCTTGAAGTTTGTACAATTTCAAAATCTCATTGTGCATCCCTGGTTTGAAGGCTTAAAGTATTACCTTAGGAAATATAACGCAGCATTATATTTCAAACGCTTGACTTTGTTAACTCTTTCTCTTCACTAATACTAATACGCAGCCATACAATCACGGTTTAAGCTTTGGGTATCACTGTTTTTTTGGTATACAGATTGCCGTTGGTTTGTTGGGAAGTCACCCGCATTATAAATTATTTAATTAAAAATAAAAAGTAATAAACAAAATACATCTTTATAAAATGTAATACAATATATAGATTTAATAAAAACCTCTTGGTAGTAGATCATTTTCAATTACACGTCCTTCCAAAAGTAAGCGTGGTAAAAGCAAACACAATGCTATTAAAATATGTATAAAAGCAGCTGTAGGTCCTCCATGTGTCCACAATGTTCGTAATGTACCACCACGTGATTGCTCCTCCAGGCCATCGTGCGGCGCCAAAGAACAAATACGCTCTTTTGCAAAGCTTCCTAATTTAATACCATCATTTGCCATGTTACCTACCTAAAAAAAATATTTAACACATAAACTTATTTTTAAATTAATCACATGTGATATATACAAGTAATTGAAAATTTTGGTTAAAATATAATTTTGAAAGTTACTCTTGTAGTAAAAGTTAAAAAAACATAAAATTCAAGAGTTAGTTTTTTGTAGGAGCTGTAGTATATCGCACTGGTTCCTCTAAAGAATTAATTCAAAATTTGTAAGTTATCACTTTTTGCAACAAATCGGTAAAAAGTGGTCTAAGCCATGTACAAATCTTAGATCAGTTTCTTTCTTTTGAAAAAAAAAACAATTGTATTCCGCTTTGTAGCACGGCTAAAAGTGCTAAATTTAAAAATTAAAGATTGTTCTGCTTAAAATCCATTTTTTATTCATTTTTGTACTTCAAACTCATTTATATTAAAAAAATGTTTGTGAAGATAAATATGCCGAGTTAAATATGTTTGGACGTAACGGCTTACGTCACTACATATTTAACTCTGGGGTCTAATCACCGCATTCGATACTATCGTATCGAATAAACTATCGAATGTTTTTGCATACGATAGACACTGACGTATCGAATGAAAACTCGAGAAATGTAATGTCGAGTTACTCGATATCGAATGCTATTTTTTCAAATTCAATCAATTTCATTCTATATAGATATTCATGATACCAAAATAAATAATTTCGATCAATTTTGCTCGATATCGTATGCGGTGATTAGACCCCTGGATAGAATGACTAAATGAAATGATTAAATATGACATATTTAACTACCACATTTTTAAATATGCCATACTTGACTATCGCATATTTAAATATGTCATTGTATCAGATATTTTTAAACTGGGCTTATATATAAGATGTGGTTGTCTTAATAAAAATTCTTTAAAAAATGCAGAACAAATATCCAATTAATTTATTAATTATTTGCTAATAAATTCTATGGACAAATCGAACAGAAATAAATTGGAGTTGTCACATCCTTCAATGTCAAACATCCGGAACATATGGAAAATGAGGACTAGGGTCCACACTACCCTTCTATGGTACCCACGTGCCTGAATGGTATTTGCGATTATTTTAAAAATGTAACTTTAAAATTTTTTTTTTGTTCACTATGGGGTTTTGGCCATATTTGGACAGATCTTCGTTGTCACTCATCCGGACGATATGGAAACTGAGGACTAGAGACCACACAATCCTTCTATGGTACCCACATGCCTGAATTGTATTTGTGGTTTTTTAAATAAAATTTCAAAAATTTAACTTTGAAATCAAAAATCAATGCATGCTAATAGCCGCAAAATAGGAGATAAAAGCCGCGCAAAAGGTTGCTGAAAGGCACAAGATTGCGAAAAATACTCGACGACGACAAGTGATCTTTTTCATGCAAAACAAACACAACAAGAATTTGTTATTGTTTTGTATACAATAAAAGTATCAAATCATCGTCACAATTTGTGTGCAACGGTGTTGAAAGCAGTACATTAAATTTACAAAAAATGGCCTATTTCGGCGCGAAACAATAAAATTACATTAATTCAACAATAAAACTCAATTTCTTACCCATCTATACTTACAACTATACTTACTGTCGCTTGTGGCGCAACAAGACTTTGTTAGTGTTTTCCAAATAACTTTACCTACCCTGCAAATATTATTGGACCACCTGATCCAATTTCATGAAATGGACTACTCCATGGACTGGTCCGATGTAATGCAAGCATGGACCATGTCATTGTTAAAGTGTTTGTAGTGAGACGACATGTCTTCGTTTTTTAACAACATGTTTTCGTTTTTAAACGAAGTTTAAACTAATCCTCTTGTGTACACAATGGAGTAGTTTTAAAATTACTCCTTTGTAGTCCAAATATGGGTTATATGGTCCTGCCCTCGGGCATCGTAATGTTAAATAGACCATGTTTTTCCATACGTTTGGGTTACTTTTGGACTAGTCCTAGTCCCTTGTTGGCTACTCTTTACATGCGTGTTTGGACTGGTCCTATTATTTGCAGGGTACGTGTAAAAACCCACCGACGCAATAGGTACAGCAAGCAAAATATTTTTACAAGAGTAAAATACCAACAACTTCGTGTGGCTATTTTTATAGAAAGAAAAAGTGACCCTTTTTAAGGCATCAAAAAATTGTTTACACAAACAAAACATATATCGTTAGCTTAAATGCAAAACAACGTACATAAGTAGGTATTATTAGAAAATTTTAAATTGATTTGTTTTGTTGATTACGAAAGCAACAACAAAATTACAAAATATTTATGACTTTATTTTTGCTTTCAATGTAATTCTTTGGCGTTGCGTTGCGTTTTACATACTTAAGCCCTTATGACACTACATTTTTTATTCATTAATTTATATAGAATTGATAGAAAGAAACAGTAAATGCTAGAAAGAGCAAACTATAAAAAATGTAAACAAAGTTTTTTAGTTTTTTTCTCTTGTTATGGTTTTGTTTCAGGGATGGCGTTGAGAATTTTTAAAATTGTACCAACAACCTTTAAAAATTTTACTTTTTTACTCTAATTGTACTAAAAGATTTTTTTAGTTGAAATTAATTTTATTTATGTTCTTAAAAAACTCCACACAAAGGTATCTTAGTTTAAAAAGTATCAACAAAAAAGTACAATTGAAACAACTTAGCCATCCCTGTTCTGTTAGTTGTATTAAATGTTGCCAACTTTTTGTTTATGAGAAACCTAAAAAAGAAAAGCGGTTAATCGCCGAATTTGCCCATAAACCGCTGATGCAGCAACACTTTTAATATTTCAAGCTTGAAATGTCAATTTTAATTTGAACAATTTTACTTTTTTTTTTTGACGTAACTTCATTTTTTATCGATAACTTTAGTAAAATGTTTGACAGTTTGCCATTTATCTTAATACAGCTGAACCCTTCGCACTTGGTAAATTTTTCTATTACTTTATATTTGCACTGTTCACCAAAACTTGAACAATGCATTAAAAATGTAGAGTCATAGGGCTTTAGGGCCTTAAATTCATTGTTTAAGGACATTATCACTGTTGCCAATTTGACGGGTTTACCGCGATTCTAGCGGTTTTGACGTGTCCACCGGGGTAAAATATCCGTTTTGGCGGTTAGCGGGATATCTAGCGGTTTTTTAATATCATTAGAAAATACAATTTTTGTTCTAGGCATTTGAAAATTACAATTTTTATCTAAATATTTATCGATCAAAATAAAGTGTACCTAACTCTAATGTCTGGATAGATTTCAAGCAATACAAATCCATGAATTTTATATGAATATCCACATTATGTACGTTCGTGGGACTAAAAGAGTCAGTGAAATTAAAGACCTTACAATATAATTTTAATTGAAAGACATACATCTTTAAAAAAGCACCCTACATCTAGATTTGTATAAACATTTCACATAATATTTAGATTTTAGCGATATTTTTAAAACATTTTAAGCTAAATAAAAAATTTAGCGGTTTTTGAAGTGCGATTTGACGGAAAGTCTTCATAAAAAGTTGTCAACAATGGACATTATTGCAATTATAACCATGTAGGTACTTTATTTTTATATTCTATTATACTTGTAATTTAAATAAATTTCTAATTATTAAATATTTTAAAAGTTTGTTTCACTTAATACTAATATACTTTCGTTGATGATAAGTCGTGTTGTTTTTGAATATTACAAATTAATAGGTATAACGAAACACACACAACTTTGAAAATAATATTTTTTCCTCAAAAATATATCTGTTATCGCACTTTTAGCTCATATATTTAAAATTGCTTTTAAATCTCAAAAAATTACCATTTTACAAAGTTTTTTACTTTGCATGTAAACTTATGAAATGTGATGTTACATTATTCTGCATTTCAGATGACGATATGTGCAGTTCTTTTAATTTTTTTTTCAATTATTTTTTCCTACAAAACATGCAACAAACACTTTGGCTGGTTGCCTCCTGCAAATATTATTGGACCACCTGATCCATTTTGATTAAATGGACTACTCCATGGACTGGTCCGATGTAATGCAAGCATGGACCATGTCATTGTTAAAAAGTGTTTGTAGTGAGACGACATGTCTTCGTTTTTTAACGACATGTTTTCGTTTTTAAACGAAGTTTAAACTAATCCTCTTGTGTACACAATGGAGTAGTTTCAAAACTACTCCTTTGTAGTCCAAAGATGGGTTATATGGTCCTGCCCTAGGACATCGTAATGTTAAATAGACCATGTTTTTTCCATACGTTTTTTAACTAGCTCTTCTTTTACGTAAAGTAAAAAACCAAAAGGCGAAATAATTTTTTTAGCTTTTGCTTTTTAGGTGGTTGTGCATTTTTGTCGCTTGCTGGTAAAAAAGGAATTGTCAAAAAATATACTAAATAGGAAATTTGCTTTTTTGCACAAACGAAAAACAAAACATTGGCTATTGGAAAACAAATTAAAAATTTCAATAGCAGTGGCAAAAGCAAAAATAAAAAGCATCCAGCTGATGGGTGCTTTTAAACCCTGATTTGGACCATTAAAATGATGTTGGTACACCTTGTCTTGTAAAAGATATTCTTAAGCATATACTAGGGTGGTCGATTCTTCATTTATTTTAATAACCGGTTTTCGAATATTCCGAATAGTTGCTATTTTAAAAAACCGGTTTTCGGTTAAGAATTTCAAAAATAACCGGTTTTAATTCGAATACATAAAAATACAAATATCAAATTAGTTTTTGTAATAAAAAGTTAATTAGAATAAAAACAAAACAATTCACAGAGGTAAGGAACCAACAAAATACATATACATACATATATATACATACATATATATATATACATATATATATATATATATATATGTTCCCGTCGATCCTATAAGGAGCATAGGGCCTCAATACATAAATATGTCTTAGGGTATGTTCAGACCACAACAATTTTACCATAAAATCAAAAAAAAGCGTGACCAGTAAATTGATTAAGCTTAAGCATTATTTTAAACAATTTCTAGTTATTTGCTAACCTTTATGTCTAAGATGATAATTGCATTTATGTATAATGTAGTTAAGAAACCGTTAAATAATGTTTGCTCAAGCCAAACGTTTTGCAAAAGCAAACAATTCTTTAAGAAAACTTGTGGTTACTTTAGGAGTCAAATAATAAATAGGTGTGAACCAGGAAACTGCAAAAATCACTATTTTTCTTAATTTACTCATACGATTAAATTTACATTCACTCTATGCCTGCAAAACAAAGTTTAACGTTGGTAATTTTGCCATCGTTTTGTACACATTTGATTTGTGCATGTGTGTGTTTTTTATTGAAACCCTGCAAATAATAGGACTAGTCCAAACACGCGTGTAAAGTGTAGCCCACAAGGGACTAGGACTAGTCCAAAAGTAACCCAAACGAATGGAAAAAACATGGTCTATTTAACATAACGATGTCCTAGGGCAGGACCATACAACCCAGCTTTGGACTACAAAAGAGTAGTTCAAAACTACTCCATTGTGTACACAAGAGGATTAGTTTAAACTTCGTTTAAAAACGAAAACATGTCGTTAAAAAACGAAGACATGTCGTCTCACTACAAACACTTTTTAACATGGTCCATGCTTGCATTACATCGGACCAAAATGGATCAGGTGGCCCAATAATATTTGCAGGGAAGTACTTTGTTTGAATTTTTTTTTCCGCACGCAATAACACAAATGCGTAAAGACAAAAGGCACACATTCATAAGCTTTTGCATTCAAGTAGTCATTGTCCACTCGATAAGACGCTTTGTTAACAACAATAAAAACAGCAATAACAACAATACATTGTACATACAGAACTTCTGTACGTTTAAACCAGGGATTTCCAAAAATTTTTTCGTTGTGTATTAGTGAGTACCAGCCCTGCAAATATTATTGGACCACCTGATCCAATAGTCCAAAGATGGGTTATATGGTCGTGCCCTAGGACATTGTTATGTTAAATAGACCATGTTTTTTTCCATACGTTTGGGTTACTTTTGGACTAGTCCTAGTCCCTTGTGGAATCCTATTTACACGCGTGTTTGGACTGGTCCAAATATTTGCAGGGAGAGAGTAAATAAATTGAGAGAATGCAGTTATTAAAAGCCGCAGAAGAATGTTAGTAATATATTTTACAAGTTGTATAACACAAAGGTACAAAATTAAACATTTTTTGTGTTGATAAAAATTTTTTAGCAATTCTTTACCAATTCAATGTCGCTGATTTTAAAACTGCACTTTTTTCTATTCGGAAGCTTTCTGACTCTAAATCAGTTTCAAATATCTTATCAAATAACACTACTTGACAGTTTTTTTACCAAATGAATTTGACACCTAATCTTTATGTAAAATCTAAATCCGAATATGGAGTCAGAATTGCCAACAATAGAACAGTTTTTGAGATAATCCAAAATAACCGTTATTTGTTTTTTTAAAAAAGAAGATGTGACTGAAATGCAAATATCTTTAAAAATTTTAAACGGATTATGTATTTCTTTATTTTTAGTGAAAGGTTATAAAATTTCTAAAATAACCATGGACTGCTAGAGAAGATTGGTTAAGAAATAACAGAGTTACTGGGACAAAAGTACAAGCTTCATTGAAAATTTTATGATTTTGTTCAATTTTGCTCTTTTCAAGTTATTTTTTTAAACCAATGATTTAAAAATCCTAATGTTTTATTGCATGTGACATTAGATTATTTTTATATGAACATTTTGCGCCCAACAAGACATATATTGGTACAAAAATGGCAAAGCTACAGAAGATTTAGATAATTAACTCACATAGAAATTCAAAAGTTTAAAGCTATTTTTATTAATATTTATTGTTACTAAAAATTTAGCTTCGTATATTATTTGTTGTGTTTTTCTTTGATTTGATACAAATCGAAAAGTGGGTTAATTCAATTAATCTTCTGTAACTTTGTCATTATTGCACAGATCTGGATCCTATTGGCCACAAAATGTTCGTATTGAAATAGGCTAATGGCGTAAGTGATAAAACTTAAAAGAAATTTTATTTTTTGTTTAAAAAAAATTACTTGAAAAGAGCAAAATTGCAAAAAATCATCAAATTTATAATGAAGTTTGAAATTTTGTCAACTATAACTCTGCCATTTATTGACTCATCTTCACAAACGACCTATGGTTTTTTTAGAAATGTTATCCCTGTCACCAAAAAAGCAAAGAAATACATTATCCGTTTAAAAAATTTGAAGATACATATTTGCATTTCAGTCACATCATCTTTTTTAAAAACACAAATTGCGGTTATTTTGGAATATCTCAAAAACTGTTCTACTTTTGACAGTTCTGACTACATTTTCGGATTCAGCGCAAAATAAAGCAAAGTGCGAAACTGATCGCACATTCCGTACGGAATCAGATGGTTTTTGATTTTGTAATTGTTTTTTTAAATACATTTGAGAGACTTTTTGGTAATTTTTGACAGTAGGTTAAGCACGGCTATGCATATTATGGATGGGCCTTAACTCTTTGGGCTCGGTCATATAATTGTAGCATAAAAAAGTAAGCAATAAAGTTTCAATAATAAATCAATAAAACTCTTCTTCTCACCCAAAAATTTTACCTACTATCACATTTGCTTTAATGTATAAAAATGTAAATTGACTTTTTTTATTGATTACGATTCACGTTACATATTTTTTTATTAAGTTATTTAAAAAATTAAAAATTACGTATCATCAAATACATACAAGAAAATTATCAATAAAATTTTAATAAAATTCCTAGTTGTAAAAATTCCTTCCTTCAGTGAAAAAAATTTAATTAAAATTAAATTTCATGAACTCAAGCCTAACTAAAAATATCAAAATTAAAATTAACAGTTCAACTAAAAATCACAATTGTTCTTAAAAATAGCTATGGCACAAGCTCTAATGTTTACATTTGTACTTCTAGTTGTACAAATAAAATGTCGACGAAAGTGGACAAAAAACATAATAAACAAATGTATTCAGGTTTTCAAGACAAAGTCTTGACAGAAAGAATACGAACAAGTAAGAGTGCTATATTCTTATATACCCATCACCATTGTGCGAGCAGAATACATAGCAATTAGACAAAAACTTAATAAAATTGGTAAATTTTTTTTTTAAATAAGAGACATCCGGTTTTGAACTTCGCTTTTCATAAGGGCCCAGAATATATATACTTTATAGGGCGTAGGATCAATATTGTAGAAATTACAGTTATATATACCTTTTTTACCTTCCGTGAAGGGTATAAAAAGAGTAATTTTCGGGAATTCAGGGGTCTAATCACCGCATTCGATGCTATCGTATCGAATAAACTATTGAATTTTTTTGCATACGATAGACACTGGCGTATCGAATGAAAAATCGATAAATGTAATGTCGAGTTACTCGATGTCGAATGCTAATATTTCAAATTCAAAACATTTCATTCGATATCGAGTTTCCAGAAACCAAACTAAATAATTTCGATGAATTTTGCTCGATATCGTATGCGGTGATTAGACCCCAGTATTTCGGTTATAACTCATACAAATTTCCGACATTTTGGTATATAAGTCATATACATAGGACATATGGCAGCCCTAAAATTTAGGTTTTTATAAAAATTTTGATGTTTTTTAGCCCATTTTTGGAGTATTTTGCTCATAAATTACCCATTGTCTAACCGATTTGATATTTTTATATACCGACGTGTTAAGGAAGAATTTTACCATTTACTTAAGTTATATTTATATATAAACATTTATATATACTTGTATACATATATTTTAACAAAGTTAATTATAAAAAGAGTAATTTTTGGGGATTCAGTATTTCGGTTGTAACTCTGCCATTTTTTAACCGATTTGACAGATATATATACCGACGTGTTTAAGAAGAAATTTGCCATTTACTGGAGTTATAAACGAAAGAGGGTATTTAAAAAAAATTTTGGTCATTACTTTTTTGTATCTGAACCGATTTTCCCGGGTTTTTTATAAAATATGTTCAACTAAAAATTTCCGATATTTTGATATATAAGTCATATCTATAGGACATATATCAGCCCTAAAATTTAGGTTTTTATACAATTTTTAATTTTTTTTGTACGGGAGGTACCACGCCCACTTCTCCAATCCCGCCCACATTTTGTAGGATGGTGTGTATTGGCAACCTAAATGTGTGTACCTAATTTGGAAACTTTGGCTATTGGCGTTCTCAAGATATACAGAAATAAAAAAAATACAACAACAACAAGGGATTTTTGGAAAAATTTAGAGGTAGTCGTTGTTTTTTACTCATATCTCCGTCATTTTTGGACCGATCTGGCTGAATTTCAATAGCAAACTTAAACGGAGTATATGTGACATAAATATACATCAACCTAGTCCACATCATTTCTGGGGTTTTCGGAAAACCCATTTCAACATACACACGGACAGACGGACAACCGGATTTGAACTTCGCTTTTCATAAGGACCCAGAATATATATACTTTATAGGGTGTAGGATCAATATTGTGGAATATACAAACGGAATGACAAACTTATATATACCCTCTTACCTTCGGTGAAGGGTATAAAAACAGAAGAAATGAAGCAACATGTGAATAAATTAAAAATGATAATTACAGCAAATTTCGAACCACCAGCATCACTGGTTAAAGATTGATATTTGACTGTCGGCTGGCAGGCACCGCAGTGGTGCAGAGGTTAGAACTCAAAGAATTCTGATGAAAGAATGTGGTGATTCTTGAAACATGTAAATTCAACCCAGGTTCGAGCCCCAGCTCAGCCAAAAAATTAACAATAAAATTTTAATTTTATTAACTTTCAATATACTAAATTTTGTATGGATATTTTACGGGTTTAACTCTTGTAAAATAAAAAAATTTTTTTACGAAAGAAGTCACAAATAAATAAACACTTTTAATTAAGCATCCCGATATTTTTTCAATATGGAAAAGAATTCTCAATTAATAAAAATCATTTTAAATTTGGTTATATTTTTTTACATATGGTAACTTTTTCAAAAATTTTGGTTGTAAAAATTGTATTGGTTGTGGCAGCACTGATTGTCGGACCAAACACACAAACATCTTAATTAAAAATCGAAGCTAAACGATGGAATAAATAACAAAGCACGATGTGCATTATTTGAATGACTGCGAACCAGCAGCGAATGTTTGCAGTTGCGCAAGTTTCATTGTATGATCGCAAACGAGTGTATTTGTTGGTATTCATTAAATACGATTTTTTGGCAATCACACAAAGCCGTTCTCAGGTGAGCTAGTCTATCAGCGCCGGGGTTGCGGGTTCGACTCCCGTCAGAGACTCTGGATTCTTTCCTGCAGACAAGCGAACAGCTTCGCGGGATTAGCGTAGGAAATTATAAAAAAATTTGAAAAAAGTACCACGAACCATGAGCCACGGTTTTGAGTTGTACCAAAAAAAGTAAAAGTGTACCAACTTTATCAACCGTGTGATCAACACACACACTCCAATGTTTATAATTTTCTCCGCGTGGTGATACAACCCAACAAACACGAAGTCAAACCTTTGATATGAAATTACTTTATCATTTGACATCAAACGCAATTCTCAAACGTTTTTCAATTGTTTGATTTAACATTTAAATTCAAATTGATAATGATTTGAAAATAAACATTTGATATCAAATGTTTTTTCAATTTGATGTCAAATGTTAAATTCAAATCAAAAATAAACTAGGCAGTACTAAAGCGAAAAATAAATGTAAGCATTAAAAATTGCGATTAAAGTTAAATTTTTTTTTCCTTGTGGTTACATGTGTTTTACTATTAAAAATAAATTTTAATATAAAGTGAACAGTTTATTTCTAGTGAAAAATAAAAATTATTTGTGAGAAATTACAATATTTAAAAATACGAAAAAAAAGAAAAATAATAAAACGGGAAAGTGAAGAAAGATTGTTAAACGATCGCGGTGCTACAATCCTCAAAATAAAAGGGAGCCAAGCAGTGTTGCCAAGTTAGGGATTTTCACCCCAAATTTGGGGTTTTCCTTTGTACTTAGGGTCAGTTTTAGGGACTAAAAAGTAGTTAGGGGGAAATTTAGTGTGTATAAATAGCATTTGGGTTAATATTATTAAATATTAAAAAAAAAAATGGAAAAAACCAGATTAATTTAAAGCTGTATTTAATATAGGTAGGTAGGTAGGTAGGTAGAAAGGCCGGTGTGAAGTCTCCTATACACCTTCTACCAGAGACCAGTATGGTCCATTGTGACTCCTTAATTAGAGATAGCTGTATGAAGATAGAAAGTAGGTGAAATAAACGGCGAAAGCACAAGACAGATCCAAAAGATAGGTAGAAAAGTAATATAAGTTTCATTACAAGTAAATGTTCAAATATTAGTAGGATAGCATCTGCGTTACTGGCACTACTATTTTCGAACGCAACTGTCGACGATCATTCTCAATGTTTAGTATTATAAAAAATAAAATAAGAAACCAACTGGCAACTTCAACAGTTGAATGTAATATTTTAAGAGATAAGTCCTAACCATAATATGCATTGCCTTGCTTAACCTACTCTCAAAAATTAACAAAAAGTCTCTCAAATGTATTTAGAAAAACAAAATAAAAAACATTTAATTTCGTATGGAATGTGCGATTAGATTCGCACCTTGCTTGAACAAATGACAGTTTCATTAAACTTAGCAAAAAGTTTCCTTAAATTCAAAATGGTTAACATGTATTCGCACATTTGTCTAAGCCAACTTAAGCACATTATGGTTGGGCCTTTAGATATTCTTTAAGCAATGAATCTAAATTTGTATTCCGTCTTCTGAAAGCTTAAATTATTTAATTATGAAAGCATGCACGTGGACGAGAGGGATGAAAATGTACTAGTCGTTTTTAATAAGTTACAATAATATATTCTGTTTTTCTAAAATCTTTTTTTATGTAAGTACATATATCGAGTACTTATAGCAAAAATAATGTAACCAACAAAAATAAAATTTTACAGGAGAAGGTTTTTTTGAAAATAGTTTTGCTTCAAGTCTAGGGTTTCGTTTGAAATTGCTTTTGCTTTTATTTCGTAACGGTACTTCCCAGAGATATGAGATTTTTGGAGATTATGCAAATGATCAAAAATTATCGATTTTCATCAAAAATCAAATATCTAAAATGTTGTTGGTTACATCATTTTTGCTATTAGGGCTCGATATGTTAAAATATAGTTACATACATGTGTAAAAAATTAAATAAAATGGTATGTATGTTTAAAAAATATTTAAAAAATAATTCATTTTATTTTAGGGTTTTTTTTTTCTTTCTCAGTACAAATTTAGGGGGTATTTTTTTTGATTTGGGGTAATTTTTTTAAATTTACTTGGCAACACTGGAGCCAAGTATTTTGTCTTTCCAAGAATTAGAAGACGGAAAGAACACTATTTCATCTTTTTGCTATAATAAATTTAAATTAAAAAAATTAAATAGTTTTATTTATATTCCATTTGGCCCTATGCTCCTTGTAGGAGTTTAAAGGAACTAATATATATATTTATATTCCACATTCTATTATAATCCACACTTGAAAAACATTTTAGAATTACGTTTGAAAGCAAGTTGAAAATAAAGGCATTTTTCAATTTGAAAATAATTTCCCCTTTTTGGTTGACAACGCTATGATTTTCAAATCATTATCAAACGTTTGTCGTTTGAGAAAACGTTTGATTTCAAATCATTTTCAAATTAAAATCAAACCTCCGTGTTTGTTGCGAATAAATTAAGTTATATATAACGAAAATTCTAGTATTTACAGTGGAGTAGAAGTGCAATTATGCACAACAATTTCAACATTACATCTGTATACATTGACTTTTACACTAGAAGTGTGCATAACTAATCCAATAACAATTTAAACTAATAAAATAACTACCAAATGCTAAATAACTAATCAATACAAGATAACTAGCAAGTCAATCTAATTCTTAACTAAAGTTACAATATATTTGTTTTTTTCGGTAGATCTAACTTTCTTGTATATGTCTGCTTTTACAAAATTTTTAAACATTTTACTTACTTTAAAAACAGCCGACGTAAAGAAGAAAGGTATTAAAACAAAAACCAATCCTGATAATATTATTTGCAAATTTAGTTCAGCTACTGGTTCAATTTTCCAAGGAATCAAAGAGCATCCTAAAAATAATAACGTAAATAATTTTGTTTAATTTCTTATATACATATCGCAATCATTCAAAAAGAGGGTATTATTTCAAAATTTTCAGTAGAAACAAAACAAGCGTTTTATTACAAAAAAGTAAAAAATAAAGCACAATATTTTTACAGCGGGTATATGTATGAGTATTACATGTCGGATATTACCAAAATGTGGTAAAATAAAAATTTTGAGTTGATACCCTCTTGTTGATCAAGTGCGATAAGTAGATATATACATACATACATACTTATATACAAACTAAACATTTAAGAAATTTTGTAAAAAAAAACTATGATTATTTTTATTCTTACAGGACAACTACAACAAGAGCGGCATGCTTTTTTTTAAGTTGAAAATTTTATTAGCAATACCAATTTTTAATAAAACAAAATCGATTTAGCAATTTGTATAAATTGTTTGTGTTGTTTAGGTTGAGCTGTTACTTTTCAATATAAATATGTAGCTGAATTTTAATCTTTAATGCATAATTAAAACACTAAGATAATTACCTAAAAACCTATAAGCGCCATGAACTGCTAAATATCCTTGAAACAATGTAAGCAATACTCCATACCAGATTGACCATAGGGAATTTAGATGTAAATAATTGTTGTGATCCGGATTCATTTGCGAATACATACTGCTATAGTTAGCATGCTTTCTTTTCGAATTCATATACTTGGTCGGGAAATGAGGTTCCTGAAAATTTGGGTGTGGTTGGTGTTGCTTATGGTTTCCACTTGACCCGGTATTCGAAATACTCGAGTTTAATGAAGGTGGTTTGATTTTGCCCATAGAATTTGCTGTCGTAGAAAAAAGGGCGGTAGCCAAACTAGAAGAATGAATATTGGAACTGCTTTTTGATTTATTGACAATATGGTTATTATTTTCATATGTTAACAAAGATCCCGTAATAGACATGTCCTTTTTCATATAATTGATATGTAAATTATGAAATTGTCTTATTCTATCATTTCATATTAATTTTATACTATTAATGACAGGCATTTGGTTTAATGGTATCATTGAACGAAATTTATGTAATTGAAAGTTTTCACAATTTAGTGTAATGCAATGCCATTTAATCTGCAAAAACACAAAAAAATTAAATTTTATTGATTAATGTTGACAAAATAAAATGTATCTACACAACAAAATATGTATTTTTTATATATGATATTTATCTAACCTGCGACGAAATTTGCACAATGGATCAACAAAAAATATTTAAAATTAAATTCGTTCGTTTATTTGCAAAACTGAATTTAAGCTTTATATTTTTTTCATTGTTAAATTTTTTAGTAAAAATTAAAAACTTAGTTACAAATATATTTATTTCACTTACATATATCGTACCTTTTTCAGATAAAAAATACTTATAGCGCATTTACATAGCTCTAAAATCTTCTAGATTTTATTTGAAATCTTAAACATCCCAATTATGAATAAAAATTCCCCGAGAGGTTTCTCCCTTCTCCCATTGTTTCTATGTAAATTCAATTGTAAAAATGAGAAAAGGGAAAACCTCCCGGGGAATTTGTATTCATAATTGGGCTGAAAATGTTAACGTTTACACTACGGTTTTCTGATACTTAGCAAGATTTTATTTAAAGAAAAGTAAAAAGAAGTTTATGTAATTCGGCTATGCCGAATCTTTGATACCCAGCACCGACAGTTAGAATATTTTAGGAGTAGACTTTATATTGGATCTATGGTATATTATGGACCTATCTCAACGAAATTTTACAGAGAGATTCCTACACGGAAGGATGTTTATTTTCATAAGTAATTAATATCGTTTCTTTAAACGAGAAATAAAGAAATCCAAATTTAATTTCTATTTAGCTTTTATTTGACCTTGTTTAATTGAATAACTGTTTTATTTTTTAATTCAAGCTCTAGGTCTTTTATTAAATTATTATTAAAATTAAATTTCCTGAAGATGTTACCCAAAGGTTAGCGAAATATCGTAATAATAAATAAATAATTTAATAAAAAGACCTAGAGCTTGAATTAAAAAATAAAACAGTTATTCAAATTTAATTTCTTGATTTTAACTTATTTCGTTATTTTCTTTAATAAAGAAATATTTTGCTTAAAATTAATATAAGCAATTTTTGGCGTCGACGAGATCATTCAAAATTTTCTTGGTTATTTAGTAAATAATTCTTTCCGTATAGTCTTATAAAACTATTACTAACCTGTTGTAGCCCATTTCTGTATTTCTCGCATCGTAAAATTTTCCGCATGAAACCAGTGATTTATTGGAACGATTGATGTTAAAGAAAACAAAACATTTATAGATTTGAAAGAAGAAGATCAAATAACTCATTTGTTTAACACAATTTTAACAACATCCACTTTCCCTTATAAGTGGAAACATGCTAAAATTATTCCTATACCAAAACCTTATCATGAATTTCGGCCAATTGCAATCTTACCATACTTGTCAAAAGTCTTTGAACGCTTAATTCATTCACAGATTAGTAAATACCTACAAGATAACTCCTTGCTTACTGATAAGCAATTAGTGAAAACAAAATGTCGATAATATTTTGAACGATAAATACTGTAGTTAATTTAAAAGCTTATTAAGCTATTAAAAAAAAAATTATTGTTCTTAAAAAATGCATACAAATTCTAAAAAAGTAATTTTTTGGTTATAGTTTTGATATAAATCAATTAAAATGGGTGCCTTGAAAAATATAATTTTTCAATAAAATTTGGTGACTAAAAACACATCTCTAGTTTAGTTTATTTTTTTATGGATGTTTTTGGACGCAGTATAAATGGATGCAAGAGGCAAATGTAATAAAGCAATTTCATTATTTACAAAATTGTAAGAGTATTTAGAGTTTTCTGTATTTTTGAGAAAATACAACAATATGACGATTGACAATTTTTTGACTAAAAGTAATAGTGTTATTGGTTAAATCCGCTTTGCGTTTTTATGATTTCGATTTCTACATACGATTGCATTTATCGATGAAGTCATAATCACATGTGAAGAATTTTTCTATTTGTGTGTCAAAAGGCAAATCCCAATTAATTCTGTTGGGTAAGTTATTCTTAGTAAAATTGCGTGTTAGTACGAATAAAAATAATAAAGGCCACCCTAGTGTACATACATATTTCCATATATTAAAATATTCTACTGGAAAAAATGTTAATCTAGAACATATTATGTACTAATATTCAAGTTTTAAGAAAAACTAAAACTACTTTTGTGTACTTTTTCAGTCATGTTCTGAAATCGAATCCGCATAATATTATGCGCTTCCTACTTTAAGTACCATATCTTTACTACTCTTAAAATCAGGAAAAACTACACTCATTAAAAAAAATTAATTGAAAATCTCCATCGATTAAAACTTTATTTGATATTAATTTCAGAACATGGCCGTTTTAATATAAAAATCACATTTGGCAATAGACTTTTATTAACGTGAATTGAATGACTATATTATAAGGGCCATGGATATGTCAATCCCGAGGTATAAGTCACATGATTCAACTCAAAAATTCACCAATTCGATTATTAAGAAACTTCAGTCGGAAAAAGGTAAAATTGTGACCTTGTTAAAACGAGTTAATAGATTAGAAGCCTTTTTAACACAAACTGAACTTAATGTACTTGAAGCGAAACTAAAACTAATTAGAAAACTTTTGAAAGATAATTTTGCGATTTCCGTAAACAATCATTTTCGGGACAAACTTAGGCAAATTAGTCCAAGAGCTCTAACATGTTTAATGAAGTCAAGAAGCAGTTCAAAATGAAACAGCCTTCTGAGTTAAATGTTCTCAGAATTCCTTTTGAAGATGAAAGATTATTAAGGAACGCTGGTATTGACCCTATAGATTTAGAAAAAGAAAATTGCAATAATAATTACTTAATTACCGAAGAAGTACAAAAGTTAAATACAATTGGTGCATTTTTGGAATCGGTTAATTGTTTTAAGGAGATTGATCCAGATAACAATGTACATATATTAGTAAATCATTGTTTCACTGAATTTTTAGAAGATAAAAATCGGTACGAATGCAATGACTCAACCATAACGACATTTTCAGCATCGAAAAGGGCAGACGATTTAAAAGAATCTCAGCTCTATAATTTGTTTATACCTAAAGATAAAGTTTTATCAATTTGTAAAAAGCTAAGACCAAAACTATCAGCTGGAGTTGATAATATACCCAACATGATTCTGCGTAATATACCAGAAAATATAATGTCGAAGTACGGAATACTTTTTAATAACATGTTAAATAATGCTTACTTTCCTCGTGCTTGGAAGCAAGCGAAGGTGATAATTTTAACTAAAAAAGATAAAGATACAAGCAATCCGAAAAATCTTCGGGCTATTAGCTTGCTTCCAAACATCAGCAAAGTGTTTGAAGTCTGTATCAATATTAACTTCGTAAAGTTTTGCGAGGACAAAAACATAGTTAGTGAAAGACAATTCGGCTTCAAGTATAAACATTCAACGATACATGCAATTCATTTGCTTGTTTCAAATGTTCAATGGAACCTAAATAAATCTTTATATACTGGTGCCTGTTAAGTGGACTTCGAAAAAGCTTTCGATAGTATTTGGATACCAGGTCTAATATATAAATTATTGAAATTTAAATTCCCATTACATTTTATAATCCTTCTACATATTATGTTGAATAACAAAACCTTTTCCGTACATGATAGAGCAACCGTTGGAACGAAAAGATTCACAATTGTCAATGGGCTACAACAAGGAACCGTTAATTCCTCAATACTATTTAATTTATACCTTTTTGATATACTAGAGAAAATAGACAATATCATTGCTTTCGCAGACGACATTACTATCTTCCACGCCGATGACACAATTGAGAAATTAGTGGGTTACAAAATAAGTTTTAAGCTATTGAAAAATATTCCAAAGATTGGCTTATGAAAATAAATTTGGACAAATGCGAGTGTATTCTTTTCAGGCCACCAGTTGGGAAATGTAACAGCAATATAAGAAGAAACTGGAAAACTTTTGGTATTAAATCAAGTCGTCGTTCGCAAGTTATTGTGTTCTATATGACAAAAATGTTTTTTTTAGTAAATCGCTGTTAAAGTTTAGTTGTTAGTTACAAAAAATTGAACCGAAAAAGTTAGCGCAACCTTCTTACCAAGGAAACTTCTAGAGTTTCTGGTTTTTTTTTGGTAAAAAAAATTTGAGTCATTGGAAAAGCCTCTAAGAGTAATAAGATTTTTAAAAATAAAAGCTTTGGTCTATTTACGAAACTCTTATTTTTTATAGCATATAGAACAAAATTTAATAAATTATTGTGAGAAATGAAAAGCAATGTGTTTTCACGAAACAAAAACTTTATTTCATATAATATTGACTTCATTTTAAACTAAATCTTAAAGTTATGTTTTTATAATTCCACTTAGGCAATACTTGGTAATTTCTTAAAACAAGGTAAGTTTCAAGGCGAATTTACTACAGGTGGCGGCGAGACTACAACAAGTCAACAACACAAAAAACAGCATGGTGTTTTGTTTTTGTTTTTCGGTCATGTAATGTCAAAAACAAGGCGAATTAATATATAAATGAATTCGCCTTGTAAAAACATTTGACTAAAATAGGGCTACCATATTGTGGGTTCTAATCAGGGTTGCCGTTTGAAAAATTTTTATCCTACCAAAATTGTCTGCAAAACCTACCAAAATCCTTTGAAACCGACCACATTATTGAATTATTATATCGTCATAAAAAGAGTCTTTCATAATTTTTAAAAATTTTTCAGTAGCAATACGAAGCTAAATAAAAAGCAAACTGTTGAGATTACAAAAACAGTTTTTTCAGGATAGTGTCAATCATGAGTATTGTGTTAACGATATTAACCAGAAAACCACGTAGTTATAATCACAATTGCTGCCTTTTTATAAAGTTTTTTTCTCTCCTGAAAATTTTTTTTAATGAAGATAGGCCCTTTTGCATTTTATGTAGATGTATTTTTAATAAAAAGTATAATTTTTATTTGATGAAACTATAAATCTACATATTTTTTTTGTAATATGCAATTATAGTAAAAACAAAAAAGTAAGGCTATGCTCACACCTATTAAATATTTCAAGTCCTACACGTATCCCCTAGTTTTTTTAAAAGTGTATTTGCTGGTCACGTTTAACTTTAACAAAATGTATATACAACTTGATTTAATAACGCTTATATACTGGAATAATTCATTGAACGTATGCAATAACACATACAGAACTCTAATAAAATATGATTCAAAATTTAATAACTTAAGTTTGTACAATTTTTAAAAAAAAAATTATTAAACTTTATAAGACATAGGCTGAGCTCCAATACAACCTAATACTTTGCAGACAACGTAAAATATGTATCAGAGTTTAACAATGCATAGCTTGTTCTGCAACCGAAGTTTTGGAACTCACACATACTTTCTGCAAGTTCTGCGGCTCTAATACCATTGAATTTATAAAAACATGATTCAAAATACAATATCAAAGCATCCCACTGTTCTATGATTCTTACAACATCTTCTTTTAAGAAGTAAATCTGGTACAGGGTCCGCCAAATAACTTTTTTTTTTTGAAAATGCTATAAAAAAAACTACTGAATATTTTCTCAAATTTCTTTTTTTATTTGAAAGGACAATCCTTCCGGTTAATAATGGAAATAAATTTCATTCAAATGGCTGGCCATGCAGTAGCCTATACGATCGGTCCAATTTTTAAGCACATTATCGATTGTGTGCAGCTGTATTTCACCAATGGCTTCACGAATATTGTCCTTTAAAGCGTCAATTGTCTTTGGCTTGTCGGCGTAACAATTATCTTTGAAGGCACCCCACAAATAATAGTCCAACGGTGCAGCTCCGAGGTGGCCAAACGAAATCAGCTCTGCGGCTGATAATGCGATCTTCAAAAACAGGGCGCAAAAAATCGAGTGTAGCTTCGGCTGTGTGGCACGAAGCGCCGTCCTGTTGAAACCAAATGTTGCCAATTTCCTCCTCTTCAATTTTTGTGAACAAAAATTCGTTCAGCATGGCCCGATAACGATCGCCATTGACTGTAACGGCCACTCCTTGTCCATTTTCGAAGAAAAATAGCCCAATTATGCCTCTGCACCAAAATCCGCACCAAACAGTGACTCGTTTTGGGTGCAACGGCTTTTCAATGTATGCGTGCGGGTTTTCTGTGCCTAAATGCGACAATTTTGCTTGTTTACATATCCGCTAAGATCAAAATGAGCTTCATCTGAAAAGAAGACTTTTTGGCAAAATCGGCATCTTCTGTAAGTCAATCGCAGGCCCACTTAGCAAAGCGAAAACGCATATTTCCCAGCGCTGTTCAAGCGTATACACAACCATATTCGTTCAGCGGAAGGATAAAACTAATTATCTGTCAAATCAGACATGAGCTAAGTGTTACCATTCACGAAATAAGCACTAGTTGAAAAAAAAAGTTAGATGGCGGACCCGTTATAAGAAACACCAAATTCAGAACAGAATTCCTGACATTTTTTATTTTTTATTCTTTTAGGACTGCGAATTAAGATTAACTGCCTTGCCTGTTCATCTATTTCTGAACGAATTTCGTTCGCTTAACTTACATTTACAACGAAAACAAATTATACAATATTGTTTTTGTTTTACATTTAATTTAAGCGAACGAATGCTTCGTTCGAAATCGATGAACAGGCTATAAGCTTACCAACAGTTCCAGTCATGGCATGAGCGCCGTTTGTTGCAAATCCGATCAAATTTTTTATAGGAATATTGTTTGTTGATAAAAAGTTTCTTATAAAAAGAAAAATTTTAACGGCATATGACTTGGTAAACTAGAATAAGATGACAAAAATATCCTTTATAAAACTAATACCGTCAAAGTAACTTGCTACTTACGTAATGCAGTTTCATCAACATTAAAATAAAATGGTTGTGTTTGTTAAAAAATCTATGAGATTTTCAATTGTCTGCTTTCCGTCCAATGTTCTTAAATTTTTAAAATAAGTATATGTTTCTCATTTTCTAAAACCGACCAAAATTAGGTTTGGCCTACCATCCGACCAAACCAAAAATATCCGACCAATTTTGGTCGGAAAAGACCATGTTCGGCATCCCTGGTTCTAATATCAAATTAGACAAAAAAAATCAATTTGGCCTTATATTGAGAATGTAAAAAAACCCATTTTTATTTTTGGGGAAATTGATAGATTTGTTTCTTTTCCAAGCCATCATACATATATATATGAACTGCAAGATTTTTTATTTACAGAACCCATTTCAATACAAATAATATGAAACAAATTATAACGCAAATACAATATCGGAAGGCTGAAAAATCTGATTTACTGATCAGTAAATATCAGTTTCTTATTTAAAATGTATCAGCAGCAAAATTGTTCTTATCTAAAAGACCTTTGCACCTTTTGTTTAGTTTGACCTGTTAAAACTCTTAGAAGTAAAAATGCTTTTAAACGTATGTCCACAAACATAAGCAGGGGTGTTTTGGAAATCGAAGACGAAAAACGCAAAAATGTTTTTAATAAGATTTCTGTAATAAAAGAATTTCAAGACAAATATTATACAAATATTTATTTATTAAACAGAATTTTATAATAAAAATTATACAAATTAAATTAAAAGAGTATTATAAACATCTTCAAAATTCTAGTATTTTGCGTTTTCGATTTCCAGAACATTCCTGAATGGCTAAGCTAATTAATATTTTACTCGTTAAATGGATGTGTTTGTGGCGTCGTTAATAAAACTGTAATTCTCCACATTTGAAAAGTTCTGAAGTTGTGAAAATTTCAAGTTCGTAAACGACATAAAATGGTTAAACGTAGATTTCCAGTCAGAATCCGTTAATGCTTGCCAATATGCATATGATGCTTTAAGTATTATATTTTTGCCAGCAGTCATTATTATTAGTTGTTGCTTTTACGCCAAATCGTGGGCGCATAGTGCAAATCGCAGAGATATTGAAGGGTATCTTCGCGAATGCCGAGCTGAAGGCCGCCGGACGGGTCACAGGTTGCGGATAATGAACGGCCTTTAGATATAAAGGTTAGCTGCAAATAAGTGCTTTAGCACAAATAAGCAGTCCCAGACAATCAGCGGGTGAGTGCTTTATGCTTCACCGATGAGTAGGTGCCGCCCCAAACTATGCACCTCAACAACCCACCTTCACCCAGCGTCTGTCTCGTAGCGAGCGGCTAAAATAATAAATGGTGTGCCTTTTCAGCTATATCATATTTGGCAGCCCCAACAAAAGGCTAAGAGCCTTGGGTTAACAACCTACTGCTCACAACTGTTACCAGCAGTCATAGGTACAAGAAATTTAAAATGTATTATTAATATTTTAGATTACCTGATCAAAACTTCCATTTCTTTTAATAACGTAGATTTTTGGTCAAAATTTTAAAGATAATTACCAAATTGTAAAATTGGTTGCATGACATTATTGTTTTAGTGTCCTTATCTATGCTAACATAAATTTAAAAAAAAATTATAAGATAAAAGTAATCCCCACTGGTACATAATATTTAGACTAAATAATTTATTTAAAAATAATTTATGTGAGGGCTTTTTGTTTTTAGAGGGGATGTTTTAAGAAATTTTTATTTTAAATTTGGGATCGTAGAAAAAATTTATCTGGCATCCCTAGACTAAAATTAACAAGAATATTTGAGTCAAAAAATAAAAAAAAATTAAATTATTTTTGGAATTAAGAAAATAATAGTTTTTATAACATAAACTTCTGCAATTCCTGTGAGCATTAAATTGCAAATTCGGTTGAATTGAATGTGGCATTGAAAATAATTTAAGCCGTTTCTTTTTTGTGTTCAGTTTATGCATTTGAATATTAAAACTGCACCTAAACATAAAAATTCCATAAGTTATAGTGATTACGGTAAAAATTAGTGTTTGTGATCTAAAAACGATTAGTACTTAATTTTTAAACATAGTTTCATTAAGCATCTCTTTATTGTTTTATTTTTTCATTAATGAATTGTAAAACAAAATGTTTATTAAAAAACACAATTTTAAAAACCACATGTAAACAAAACTTTTGACATTTCTGGCATGACCAAAAAAAATTACCGGCTGTCTTTTCGACGCCACCTGAAGTTAATTCGCCTTGGTAAGTTTCGTCTATAAAATAAGAAAAAAATTAATCAAATTCATTTGACTTTGATTTTTAATTCAAATATTTTAAATTTAATAAAGGTTTACAAAACAAATTTTGTATGAAAATTTCCCTTAATAAACGTTTATAAAACTTAATAATAATATAATATAATATATATTTTTTTAGATGTATTCAACAAATTATTATCATCACTGGGAAGGAGACGATAAATGTTCTCCATTGTGTCCGCCTTTTAGTTTTTTATTTATTACTTCTATTTTTTTTATTATTATAATTATTTAAAGTTTTTGTTCACAATTTTTGTCCCAATAATTCAATTTTATTTCTATTTTCACAATACGAAAAATAATTTTTTTAAATCAAAAATCATATTAAAAACGTAAACAATTTTCAAATAAACAGAATGGCGTTAAAAAATGTAAACAACTTTTGACATTTTGCCCATTTATGCCTATGTATTATTATTAAAACCCCAAAAATCAGCCGGCGTTTCAAGCAGACCTACTAATTTGGCCATGGTATTATTGTTTAGAAGTTTTTCAAAAAACAATGAAGTGGTTTGGGATGTCAAACTTTTTTTCATAATACATACTTGTCATTTTCATCACACTTGAGTTTTTGATATGTATTAATACAAAGTATAATAGTGTAAAAAAGCCTTAAGAGAAGGTTAATTTACAACTATCCTATTTTGCAACACAACAAGTAACAATAACATTTCATCGATTATAAAACACGCGGACCTAATTAAAAATCAAAAGGTTTTGCATACTGTTTGTTTGTTTTTTTTTTTTTTTTGTTTCATTTCATTTGCCAACTGCAATCTGAAGTCACAAAAAGGAAATTAAACAAAAACAGACAATGCAAAGAGTTCCAAAGTACTAGAAACTTTATTTACACTTTCATATAGAACAAAATAAAAAATTATTTTTTTATTTAGTATTTTTGCTCCGTTTTTGTTCTATATGCACGGTTTTTTGCATATAGAACGCAATAGTTTACGAAGCTTGTCACTGAAGTGTTTTATAGCACAAAGTCAATGTGTCATATTTCGAAAACTATAAATGATACGAGCAAACTGATGACACAGATCGACAGATCTCTAAAAGTTTACCTAAAAGTCAATCACAATAACTTGCGAACGACGAAGTAATAATGTTAAGATTACTGTAAAACAAACTGTTAAATTATTAGGTATTCATTTAGATAAATTTCTGTACTTTAACAACCATATAAGCCAACAACTTATAAAGGCAAGAAAAGCATTTTTCATGTATAAAAAATTATTCTTTTCTAATTATATACAGTCAAGGGTTAAAATTATCATGTACCAGTCTTTAATAAGACCAATTCTATCATACGGTTGCCAAATTTGGTTTAACATATCCCCTTCTTATATGGAGTAGATACGGATATTCGAAAGGAAATGCCTCAGGTGTTGCACCTCATTATACAGATCCAAGTGTAGTAATTACAAAAAATACATATCAATCCAAAGGCTATATGAAAAGGCAGAAATATCCAGATTTGATAATTTTATTGTTCATATTATAAGAGACCATATTGTAAACTGTGTAAATACTAACGAAAATAACCAAATCATGGCTCCCTACTATGATTCTGGACACTATGTTTCTGAAACATTACAAAATGGTTATGTTCCACCTGAGGCTTTCCTTTATTCGATAAAAATGATTTCATCCAAAGCTATAAATTGTAATGAACTAACGTCTGAAAATTGTCGTTTTGACACAAGTATTTATTTGAATGATAAAAATATTAAACCTAATCTTAACCCAAGGCGAATTTATTACAGATGATTTAGCTAAAATCATTGTTTGATGTCAAAATTTTGTTTATTATCTTTCTTTCTGTTTTGTTTTGTTTCTGTTTTTGACATTGTACAATGATTTTACAAAAACAAATTGCTTGTGGTTTTTGTACTTATTGTACTTGTTGTAGTACCGAGATTACCTGGGATGAATTCGCCTTGTCTAAACCTTAAAAAATATTGGTGGCTTACCTAATAGCTATTTTTTTAAACTCGTATTTTCACCCCTGACCCTACTTTTTATCCTTACCAATATAAAAGTAAGTTTTTTTGCAAACCTTTTTGCTTACATTTTCTATGATCTTAGTATTTTTTCTTGTATTATGTATGTATATAGTTATCTAATAGAAAAATAACTTTACTTAATAAATATTATACTTGAGAGCTCGTTAAAATGGGACTTTGTATATAGAAATAAGCTATATTTATACTTTTTGTTTATTTGAAGTTTGTAATTATATAAGGGTATTCATTTCAAAGTTTTTTTTTGGTTGGAAAAATGGAAAAAAGAAAAATTACACTCTTATTGACGTGAACGGGTGTTTTTTTATTTTTTTTTTTGTAAAAAGTACAAACTGTCAAAAAAATCTGCCAAATAATTCGTGGAAGTAATTGATGTTTTCAATATGCCAAATACGTGTAAAAAGTGAATTAATTAATTTATTTAATTGTCACATCATTTACTAAAATTGATAATATTTACAAAAATAAATGTATGTATGTAAGAGATACATTTTCATGAAAAGAATCTATATATGTATATAAAATAGGATGTGTGTATGTATTGTGACGATTTAAATTAATTTATTATAATCTTAATTAACTCCAACTGAAGGAAAATCATTGCTACCTATGAGTTTTCCGACCATGCTCAGGGCAATGGGGTGGTGTTCTTGTTTTCCTCAATCAGACTAAAAATCGCACTCATTTATTTAAAATAGGTAGCATATATATAACATATATAATAACCACTCTCGAAAATAAAAAAAACTAAGACAAAATTTGGATAAAGTCATAAAAAGAATTAGATGGCATTTCTTTTTGTCTTTCTTTTACCCTTCCAACCATGCTATCTAAAATCTAAACTAAAAATGTAGTAGATAGCCCTGAATATGCTTAACCAATTATTATATAATAACTTTTCACGGAATTAAAAGAAGTCTTTAGTTATTCATTTTAACATTTGTTTATATTTTAAGTAATTTAAGAAAAATAAAAATCTTGTGACATCATTTAAAATTATTTATAAAAAAATTTGAAAATGGTTGTTGTTTAGTGTAATGTCTGTAAATTTTTCTTTCTTTCGTTATGTAGAATAAAAATTAACTATTTTTTTTATAAAAGAATTAAAAAAAAATATATGAAATGTAACTAAGTAGATAAATTAAATAAAATTCAATATTATTAACTCACCAAATTAATGTTGTTGACAGCAGGCCTGATATCGTTGTTGTAAGTTTTAGAATTTTTCAAAATATTTTATCTTGAGTTAATTGTTTTTCGATATAAGTAAAAAAAAAAAAAAATTTGCAGTTTTGGGTTTTATGTAATGTTACAATTACAATTCATATTCTTATGTATGAATGTGTATTTGTGGGAAAGTGAGTGTTTGAGTGTAAATTGAGTGTTTTACTGTTATATGAAATTAATTATTATTTTTATTTATTTTTTTTAATTTATAAAAAAAATAATGGTAAAATATTCAAACAATCTAAAGATTTGAATTTCATAATGAATAAAAGAACAGCAAACAACAAAAAAAAATCATAAAAAAAATGATTACTGAATGTGTGTTGTGGTTTTAAAATTGAAAATTATCAAACGCTAGGTTTAATGTAATGATAATTTTTGTTCCCCTTTTTAAGAAAGTCAACCCTTGTACCATATCCTTTTATTGTCATACGCCTGCTTTCAAGTTTCAAAATGCCAATTTGGTTTATGCAAAACTTGTTGATTAAAATAGTGATTGATCTGCGGAATGTTTATTTCGGGAATATAATCTGAAATCTTACAAATTATTTCGATTTCGTTCACTCTATTTTATTTTCTTTTCAATACCTTCATGATGAATTTGCGATTATTTGAAATATTTCTTATTTATATTGGTACTAGCTTAACCCGGTGTGCTTCGCTACTCCCATCGTTATAAAATAAAACTGAAAGTATTTGCAATATATATTAACAAAAATTTATTTACTAAATTATTAACTGCTTCGTAGTAAGAGAATTCAGTAGTTTCTTTTTATGGGGGGTATTGCTCTCCCTCCGTCAACCCTGCCCATTTTTCTTTTAAAATTTACCATAATAGTGGATTTTACCACGTTTGAAGACTCTAGCTATCATAGTTTTTCAGTAACGCGATATTTGATATTTGCATCCTATGGGAGGTATTGCTCCCACTGCGCCTACCGGCTTTATTTTTATTTTCAAAAGTGTAATATACTATTAGAGTGCCTTCTACAAAATTTGAACATTCTCACTATAGCAGTTCTTAAGATATGCGATATTAAACATTGGCTTCCTATGGGGCGTACCACTTCCCCCGCTGCTACTTTATTTCAATTTTGGGGCTCAGAAGATCCTACTTCCAAAAGTTCAACAAAATGCGTGCAGATGCTCTTAAGATATGCCAAGTCAAGTGGTTTGGCCTCCTATAAGGCACAAATATATATATATATATATATATGTATATATATATATATATACAAATATACATACATTCACTTTTATATATATAGATAATATCACTTCTTACAAAGAAATAAACATTTAATTTTAAAAAAAATATTTTTATATATGTATTTAATTGTTCAAACAAAATTTTCTTTCTGAATCAAAATTGTTAATCAAATTTCGAAACAAAATTATCAAAGAAAACAATACATTAACGATAATTATAAATTTCTACAGTATTATAATTGAAAAGTAAACATATCCCAGAGACCAATTATTTTATATAGACCTCACAAAACAGATACAGCTAGTTGGTATATGTAGTAATATACCAAAATTACTGGATCTGTAAAGGTCAAAATGTAAAAACCAATATTCGCAACTTGTAAATTATGTCCAGATGTCTTTACCATGATATACCCCAATACTATTACTATCCAAGTCCTGTAGTTCGTAACTAGTATGTCCAATTTTGCGCAACACTTTCGCTTTAACTCCTATTGGAGCTAGTTTTGAATTAAATTTATTAATCTTCGAACTCTGCACAAAATTGCGCCTTATAACAGTTTGGCCTTTAGTAAAGTCCTTTTTACGTTATCGTAAGTTATATGTCCGTACGTTTTTGTCATAAGCTTTCCGCATTAGTTTTCTAATTTTATCCCGAATGATCGAAAATTCATCCTGTCGCTCCATTCGCACATCGTCCTCCGCCAATAGATTTAATTTCCTTAATAGTTGATAGTCCTGCCCATGCGTTATCATTGTTTGTCCGAATACCACCTGATATGGAGACCTACCAATGGTTTGATGAATACTGTTTCTCAAAGAGCAATTTATCTTATCGGTATAACAATCCCACTTCAGGGACTCCATAACAAGAAAAAATATCCGTTCTTAAATAATTTATTATGTCTTTCGCAATGAACTTTTTAAGCGGTTTAAGAAACGTAAATTTTGAGAAATGGTCAAGAATAATCAAAATCCCGATATGTCCTTTCTTTGATCTTGGAAATGGTCCAATCAAGTCAATGGTACAATCTTTGAAAGGGTCGTACAGTCTCTACCATCTGTCCTAAAGGTGGTCGTATAATATTAGTCGGTGCTTTTGATGTTTTACAAAGGTCACAATTTTGAATATAGTCCTTCGCGTCAGTCACTAAACGAGGCCAATAAAAATAGCGTCGTATTCGTTCCAAAGTCTTATTAATTCCACCATGTGCCGAAATTGGGTTGTCATGAGCCGAATATAGTACGTCACGTCTTAATTCAGTTGGTACATATAGTTTCCACAAATTTGATTCGTCTGTTCCCACTGTCGAAAATTCTGCCTTTTTGTAAACATAACCATCAATAATTCTGAAATCTGGCAATTCTGATATTTGTAAATCATCCCGTAATTTCGAATATTCCGCACTGTTAAAAGCCTCAGATTCCAGGTTAATTGTAGGCAATGTCTCTAACTCGATAGAATTAATAAATTCCGTACCTTCGTGTACTCGAGAGAGAGCATCGGGTACAACGTTCTCCCTTCCGCTTCTATGCTCGATATTAAAATGGAAACCTTGAAGTTTTAATGACCAGCGTGCTAATCGACCGGAAAGATCACGCTGATTCATTAACCACTTCAAACTTGCATGATCGGTCACCACTTTAAATTCTTGACCTTCGATATAGGAACGAAATTTTTTTATTGCCATTATAACTGCCAGGCATTCCAGTTCTGTAATAGTGTAGTTTCTTTGTGCCCTATTGAGTTTGTGAGACATATAAGCGATCGGTTTTTCAATCCCGTCTTCGTCTTTCTGCGCCAATACTGCACCCACTCCATACGTGCTAGCATCGCACTGTAAAATGAAAGGTTTGCTATAATTGGGATGAATAAGTAAAGGTGCAGTAGTCAGTTTTGTCTTAAGTTTGTCAAAAGCCACCTGAACCTGATCAGTCCATACAAATACCTTCTTCTTTGTTAGTACCTCAGTCAACGGATAAGTTAAGGTCGAATAGTCCTGGATAAAACGCCTGTACCAACCAGTCATGCCTAAAAACCGTCTTAAATGTTTAATAGATTTTGGTACAGGGAAATCTTGTATGGCTCTAACCTTGTCCTCGTCGACCTGCAATGTTCCATTTCCTATTATATAACCTAAATACTTAACTCGACTTAATGCAAAACTGCTTTTCTTTACATTTATTGTCAAGCCTGCTCTCCGAAGATTCATAGCTACCTCCATCAAGTGTGTTAAGTGTTCCTCAAAAGTCTGTGAAACAACAAGCATGTCATCTAAATATACAAAAACATGAGTTTTTAAATTATATGGTATAACCATGTCCATAAGTCTGCACAACGTCTGCGGTGCGTTACAAAGTCCAAACGGCATTCTTGTAAATTGATACAATGGCCGATTAGGGACCGTAAAAGCTGTCTTTGGTTTCGAGCTTTCCTAAAGTTTAATTTGCCAAAAAGCATCTTTCAAATCAATCTTTGAAATACAATGAACTGGAGGAAGTCTCGATATTAGTCCGTCTATATTTGGTATTGGGTATGCGTCCTTTATTGTCACGTTATTTAATTTACGGCTGTCCACACACATTCTGATTTTTTCAGGTTTTATTATAACCACTGTCGGAGAAGACCAAGATAAATTTGAAGCTTCCTCTATAACTCCCAACGAAATCATACGATCTATTTCTCCGCAAAGCTTCTTTTCAACGGCTGGAGAAATAGAATAATAACGCTGTTTTATGGGTTTTGCATCTCCAGTATCTATTTTGTGCTCTATTAATGTAGTACACCCTAATCCCACTATATCAGAATTTGGAAACATTGCAACAATTTGTAACAATTTTTGTCCGAATCCAATTCGCCACAATCTATTTCACCAATCACTGGGATAGAAATCAAAAGTCCAAAATGAGTCCAAAAATCATATCCTGTTTTATTGTCGGAACCACCAAAAATTCAAAAAGTTGTGTCTGTCCTTGAAATGTAATATCTACTGTCGCTGTCCCTATTATATTCTGTCGGTGTCCATCAGCAGTTCGTACGTTACCTAAACATTTTCTAAAATAAGATCCACTTCGAATTTCCAAAGCTAAATTCCCTCCAAGTACACTCTTGTTTGCGCCACTATCTAAAAGAGCCAATTGTAATTTGCCATTAACCTTAACATTAACATACGGTCTACTGTCCTGATCCTGAGAAATAACCGGAGATATAACACAAGTTCTAAGCAATTTTAATTTTCGATCAAATTCGCGAATACGTTTTGAAGATCTGCTTATTTTAGTTTTGCCGAATATTCGAGACCTAATTTTATTGTATTCAGCTAAACGTATGTGATAAAGTCTCATTAAAGGGTTTTTTTTTTTTATTTGTGTATTATTGTAATCTCAATGATATAATATTACATAACTATAAATCGCCTCAGCGCCCAGTATGGCATTGAAGAGGCTAATGGCAACTACTATATCTAATATTCTAATTTATACAATATTTACATACATACAATAAATGAAGAGGAAAAAAGAAAAAAAAAATATATATAAATTCATACGTATATATTTATTACAAACGAGTCATTTTGTTTAGAGAAGTGTTTCAACATTCTCGAGTAAATATTGCTTCAAATTATGTTTAAAAGTTGATAAGATCGAAATATTCTTTAATTCATTTGGTAACTGATTATATTCACTTGACCCATTGTAAGAAATGCGTTGTTTAGATAACTCAAGTCGACATCTCGTTATATTTAAATTTCTTGATTGCCTCGTAGTTATATGTGTAATTGACATGTTCTCTTGAAACCGTATACTGTGGGTGCCAACTCCTTTTAAACATTTAAACATATGTATATATCAATAATTGTTGTTTATACAAACCACGAATAGGAAGTATCAATTTGGCATGATTTTTAAACAAATTTACTGTGGAGTACCGGAACGGTAGACCATATACAATTTTCAGGGCTTTATTTTGTGCCGATTGTAAAGACTTTAATGTTGAACACTTTTTATAGCCATATATCATAGGAAGGTATGTTAGATGTGAATGAATTAATGCGTGGTAAAGCATAAGTTTGGTGGTGGTATTTAATTTATTTTTAAATTTATAAAGAATGCCAATTCCTGATGATACTTTTGTCTTTAAGAAATTGATGTGGTGATCCCATAAAAGATTATGACAAATATTTATTCCCAGATATTTTACATTTTCAGACTTTCCTTCAATATATACTTCCATGGGTTCAACATTCCTTGAAATATACGGCTTAAAACGAATGAATTTGGTTTTTCTATTCTGACAGTATTGCTGCATCATATTCCATATTAACTTGTAATACTTTTTCATATTTATAATAAAACAATAGGCAAATGTCGTCAGCATACATGAATAGATGCCCATTAAATTTTATATTTTTTATATCATTTAAAAATAGTTTAAATAAAAGTGGTCCAAGTACACTACCTTGTGGTACGCCATATAACACATCGAGCTCGTGACTTTTAGACTCGTTTATTTGTACGAATTGTTTCCTTTCCTTTAGATAGTCCTTCAGTAAATTAATTACATTGAGAGACAATCCAATAAAATGGAGTTTATGACATAAAATATCGTGGTCTACTAAATCAAAGGCCTTCGACAAATCAAAAAACAGTCCTGCTACGCCCTTGTATCCAGCATCCAGTCCATTGCACACGTGTTCAATAACATAAACAACAGCTTCTTCAGTTCCATTGCCTTTTCTGAATCCATATTGGCGATTGAATATTATATCGTGATCATTCACATAGTCGGTTAATTGCATGGATATAATTTTTTCAAAGATTTTGTCAATAATTGAAAGCAAAGATATAGGACGAAAGTTTTCAATTCTGTTCGTTCCTGGACATTTTGGTATAGGACATATTTTGTGCACTTTTAGTACTTCAGGATATTTGGAATTGATTATCATCTTGTTGAATATATTTACAATAGAGTCAGATATAGAATCTTTTCGTACAAGCAACATTTTTGGAGTAATATTGTCATAACCAGCACTTTTAGTACTTCAGGATATTTGGAATTGATTATCATCTTGTTGAATATATTTACAATAGAGTCAGATATAGAATCTTTTCGTACAAGCAACATTTTTGGAGTAATATTGTCATAACCAGGACTTTTATGTATTTCCATATTTTCAATAATATCAATAACTTCCATTTTATTCGTTGGCTTAAAATTTAAATTACATGTTGTTTCTTGAATTAGGGATCCAAACATATTAATGTCATCATTTGAGTTAAGCGTTATATCATCTTTTAAATTCTGTACTGAGTTATGAAAAAGTTATTGAGTTCAATGGCCTTTTCAATATACAGCGTTATTGCAGTATTATTTATTGTAATCAAATCACTAGGCGGTTTTATATTCTTCCCTAGTTGTTTATTTACGAAACCCCATGTTTTTCTTGAATCTCCACAACATTTGTTTAAATTATATTCATAGTAATTATTCATCAAAATTTTACTGCAAATTTTGATTACTTTGCTGATTCTTTTTAAACGATCAATTACGCTTTTATTTTGTTTATTTTTCCTTCTGGCTTTTAATAGTTTGTTTTTTAAAATTATTAATGAAATTAACGACTTAGAAATCCAGGGGCTAATTTTATTTCTTACGTTTACAGTGTTTTCCTTTTTGGTTAAACTGTAGGATGCAGCGTAGGAAATAGTATCCACTAACCTCTTACACTGAAACGAAGAATCGCTTGTACTTGGTATATTAAGGTGATCATCAATATAAGAGCCAAATTTTCGGTAATCAATTTTAAAGATTTTTTCAACAACGTTTTCACTGTGTGCAAACTGTGTTTTCAATTCACAGTATAAAAAATTGTGATCCGATAAATCATTTTGAATTGAACTAATTAAAATTTGATTTATGAAATTCGTAAACACACAATCAAGAGAAGAGTTACTATGAGGTCTCGTTATTAAATTATGTCTCGACTTAAAATTAAATTCAGCAAAAGTATTGATTAAACGTTGACATAATAAATTCACAGAAATCAAATTGATATTTAAATCACCCACAAAAATACATGACATATTCTGTATTATCAGTAGTAGATTCTCTAGACTTTTGAAAAGCATTTCAAAATTGCATTTTTGGGATCTGTACATAGAAGTTATAACCAACGGCTTGTTTTCGACCTGAACGTCTGGCAAGGATATAGTAATTAAGTCCAAACAGTTGGTACTTTTTACTTTTAACACATTATACTTTAGTTGATTTTTTATATAAATTGATTTACCCCCATATCCGTCATCTCTACAACAATGCACAGCATAATATCCATCAATTGAATACAAATTTACAAACTCCTTATCAAACCAGGTTTCTTGGACAGCTATAATTTCAGGTATTACCAACATCCGACACAATTCTGCACGAAATCTATTAAATTTATGTATCGATGAAATACTTCTTACATTGATCGTTAAAATATTAAATGATTTTGTATTAGATTTGCTTTGATAGCAATTAAAAGAATTTAAATTAAAAAAATATTTAGTGTTCATAAACAATAAAATATATTAAAAATAAATATAAGCTGTAAATGCTTAAAACAATAAACTACTGATTGGGAGATTCAAATTGGGCTTCTTCTTCTTCCTCATCACCAGAAAAGTTGGAAGCAGCTAAAATATTCCTCTTTACACCTCCAGTTGAGTTTATGAGCAAATTATCAACCGCATCCATAGTTTTAAGGCACATTGGTTTAGATTTTGGGTTTCTTTTTACGAATACATTTCCTCCCCTCACATACACAAATTCAAAGCCAACAGCTTTTAGTGACTTTGCATGGTTCAGAAGTTCAACTGTATCTTTGCATAGAAAATCATTAATAAAAACTTTGTTATAACCATCAACCTCCTTCAATTTTGATTTTTCTTTCATTAATACTATTTTACTTTTTGAGTTTGTAAACTTTACAACAAGAGATTTTGTATTATTCTTGTTTTTACGGTTAATAAAATATGCATCATCAATCTGATCTTCGGAAATTTTAGCACCGGCTTCCTTAGCTATATTTTTCGCAACATCTAAGGGCTTCATATCATCACTGGCCATAACACCATTAATAATGCAGCCATTTTTTACTCTAACATCATTCAAAAATTTTACTGTTGACTTTAAATTTTTAACTTCTTCACGTAGGGTATCATTCTCTTTTCTTAATGTTTTTATTTCTTTTTTGTTGTTTGCTAGTCCTTTTAATAAGGTATCGTATTGTGATGACATAAAATTTATTGTTTCTTTTATGTCATCCAACTGATTAAGCTTTGTTTTAATTTCTTTTAAATCATTAGCATACATAGCAATATCATTTTTTGGTGCACAAAAATGACATTTATATTCTAAAGCAGGGTTGTTGGCAAGTTTTTCAAATTCTCTTTTATCTAATTTTGTGCAAATTGAGTGGAGAGTTTTTTTTACATACATCGCATTCAATAGCATCTTCACTTTCCAGTACCTGAGATTTACATTGCAAACAATTTACTTTGTTTATATTTAAACTTTTACGCGTTTTGCAGGCCATATTTCAACTTGTTTTAAGAGAAAGTAATCTTTTTAACACTTAGATATAATTCTCTTTGTTTAACGTTTGTTTATTTATAAAAAAATAATTAATTTATTTGGAGTAAGCAGAGAGATAAAAAAATTGTCGCCTTATAAGCACAGAGTTGCCACTTTCAATTTTCCTACTATTGTCCGAGTCACTATTAAATTTTTCGGATGTTCTTAATAAGTCCGTTGAACATCCTTTTGTCCGTTTCCCGAAGTCTTTTTGGCACACTTAGTACAGTTTTGCTTATAAACATCCTTTGCACCACACCCATAACAAAAAATACGTCTATGCTCCATACAATCAAAATAAGTATGACCCTCTTTGTCACAATTCCAACATTTAATGCTATGTTTTATCGCACAAATCTCATTTTGGGCGTCTAATGTGTCAATTTCCTTGTCCTCATTATCTATTTCAGCAATTCGTCCTTTATTTGTTTTGCGAGTTTCATAAGTATGCAAATCTTTTATAAATTTTTCATGCTTTCTAACTTCTCTACGCAATTGAGAAACACTAGTTATTTCTAAATGTAAAAGTTCATGACGTATTTCCGTTTTCAAATTTCGAATTAAAATCTCGCACAAATCTCGATCTGATATTGAAGTCTTAAGTCTGTCTGTCATAGTTGAAATTAAATCTAAATATTCATCAAAGCTTTCATTATATTTCTGTCTGCTTTTCCTTATGTCATCAAGAATATCAAAGTCACTGTAGTCCTCTTTGTATTGGTTTCGTAAAGCAGTAGTTAAAGAATGCCAGTCCATATCGTATGCCTGTCGGTGATATCTCCAATACCACTCCAGAGCTTTTCCCTCAAAAAGGCTATGCGCATGTTTGCACAAAATTTCATAATCTCCCCGAAGATTATTAACAGTCAATATATTAACCCTATATATAAAATCGTCTACACTCATTTGGGTATCATGTCCAGTAAATTTTATTCGCTAGTTTCGAATAATGTTCAACACTTTCTCAGCCATAAATGGTTCCTGGTCAAAAGGAACAGGTGGTCTTGGCATAATATTTCTATTTTGTTCTTGTCGATCTTCATTTACACTAGGTTGAGTATTACAATTATGTACTATTGATGACAATTCATTGGCTATAAAATTATTTGGTACATTATTCGTTGCACCATTTTGATTCGTTTGTTTTGTTCCTTTCCGAGTTTTACTCCCCTGAGTAATATTCGATGATTCCAAATCTATTGTAAAGCTTACATAGTAGGTTCATCTATATTTAATAAATTATCTTGACTTCGCGTTATTGGCATTTTTATTTTATCTTTTTTTTTATTAAATTCAAATCAATTTATGTTTATATTCCGCTACTAAGTTATATCTATTTTAATAACACTAGTTTACAAAATGAAATTTTTTTCATGTACATTTGATGAGATGTGATTTTTCTTATGTATTTTCTTCCGCTGAATTCAAAAATCAAGGTTAAATTTTTTTTTATGGAACAGTTTTTGAGATATGGTCATTTTCTCATTTTTTCGACCTTTTTTCACTTGACAAATTATATCTCGAGCTAGATATGGCCTCGTTTTCAGCGGGTGTTAAATATTTTGGAAAATCAGTGAACCAGTGTAATTGGCTATTAGCATAAAAAAATTACTTATATTCAATACAAAAAGTAATAAGAAATAAAAAAAATAAAAAAAAATTAAAATTACTTAAAACCTTTAAAATAAGTATCTAAACGACCAGCAACAGTCAATCAAATATATCCTATTAAGAAGATTATTAAATATGCAAGAAAACTAATAAATGATCTCAATAATTTTAAGAATGGTATGAATTCAAATAAAACTTCAAATTCAAAAATCCTCAACTTATAAATAATTGAGCAAAAACAATTTTAGAAACAAAAATTTTTATCGAAATAGTTAAGTACATGCTGTTTATGAGTAAGATCTCAGAATTATCCAAGAAACAAAAATCTCAAATAAAAAAACATGAACAAATAAAAATAAAATACTATTTTTCATATACCTAGTTCAGAATATCTTTGCAATAAACTGAAAATCCAAGATACAAGAAATTAATATAGTTAAATAAATAAATAAAAAAAGAAAGTAGTTAATACCACGGAATATCTAGAGCATCAGCCATTTTACCTTTTATGCAAATCAGTTTAATAATTTTTAAGTATTTTAAGCTAATTAGCTGAGGCCCCACGTTGGGCGCCATTAAATTTTTATGTGACGATTTAAATTAATTTATTATAATCTTAATTAACTCCAACTGAAGGAAAATCATTGCTACCTATGAATTTTCCGACCATGCTCAGGGCAATGGGGTGGTGTTCTTGTTTTCCTCAATCAGACTAAAAATCGCACTCATTTATTTAAAATAGGTAGCTAACATATATAATAACCACTCTCGAAAATAAAAAAACTAAGACAAAATTTGGATAAAGTCATAAAAAGAATTAGATGGCATTTCTTTTTGTCTTTCTTTTACCCTCCCAACCATGCTATCTAAAATCTAAACTAAAAATGTAGTAGATAGCCCTGAATATGCTTAACCAATTATTATATAATAACTTTTCACGGAATTAAAAGAAGTCTTTAGTTATTCATTTTAACATTTGTTTATATTTTAAGTAATTTAAGAAAAATAAAAATCTTGTGACATCATTTAAAATTATTCATAAAAAAATTTGAAAATGGTTGTTGTTTAGTGTAATGTCTGTAAATTTTTCTTTCTTTCGTTATGTAGAATAAAAATTAACTATTTTTTTTATAAACGAATTAAAAAAAATATATGAAATGTAACTAAGTAGATAAATTAAAAAAAATTCAATATTATTAACTCACCAAATTAATGTTGTTGACAGCAGGCCTGAAGTCGTTGTTGTAAGTTTTAGAATTTTTCAAAATATTTTATCTTGAGTTAATTGTCTTTCGATATAAGTAAAAAAAAAAAAAAAAATTTGCAGTTTTGGGTTTTATGTAATGTTACAATTACAATTCATATGCTTATGTATGAATGTGTATTTGTGGGAAAGTGAGTGTTTGAGTGTAAATTGAGTGTTTTACTGTTATATGAAATTAATTATTATTATTATTTTTTTTTTTTTAATTTATAAAAAAAATAATGGTAAAATATTCAAACAGTCTAAAGATATGAATTTTATAAGGAACTAGCTTAACCCGGTGCGCTTCGCTACACTGCTTTAACCACTTTATCGGTTGAGAGATATTTAATATATGCATCCTTTGGAAGGTAGTTCCCCCCTGCGCCTACCCGCTTTATTTTTATTTTCAAAGTGAAGTATACCATAAGAGGGACTTCTACAAAGTTTGAACTTTCTCACTATAACAGTTTTTAAGATATCTGATATTAAACATTTACGTCCTAGGGGAGGTAACACTACCCCCGCTGCTATTTTATTTCAATTTTGGGTCTCAGAAGATCCTACTTCCAAAAGTTCAACAAATTGCTTGCAGCGGCACTTATTAATATTTCTATCTATGAGGGGTGCTGCTCCTCCTCTGGCTACCCCGCCCATTTCAATATTGAAATTCATAGTTTACCATAATAGTAGCTTTAAATACGTTTGAAGACTCTCCCTTTAATAGTTCTTCAGTTGAGCGATATTTAATGTATGCATCCTATGAGAGGTATTTCCCCCTCTGCGCCTACCCGCTTTATTTTTATTTTCAAAAGTGTAGTATACCATAAGAGTGACTTCTAGAAAGTTTGAACATTCTCACTATTACAGTTCTTAAGATATGCGATGTTAAACATTGGCGTCCTATGGGGGATTCCAATACCCCCGCTGCTATTTTATTTCAATTTCGGGGCTCAGAAGATCCTACTACAAAAAGTTCAGCAAATGCGTCCAGCGGGTCTTAAGATATGCGATAATTAATATTGGCATCCTATGGGGGGTACTAATTGCCCTGCCCCTATCGAAAAAATAAGTAGCCTATTTTATTTTTAGGGCTCACGTGATGTTACTGTAAAAATTTCAGGAAAATCGGTTCAGTAGTTTCGGAGTCTATAAACCAACAAACAAACAAACAAACATATAAACATTTTTCATTTTTATATATATAGAGATAGATAGATAGATAAAAGAAGAGCAAACAACAACAAAAATCATAAAAAAAATGATTACTGAATGTGTGTTGTGGTTTTAAAATTGAAAATTATCAAACGCTAGGTTTAATATAATGATAATTTTTGTTCCCCCTTTTAAGAAAGTCAACCCTTGTACCATATCCTTTTATTGTCATACGCCCGCTTTCAAGTTTCAAAATGCCAATTTGGTTTATGCAAAACTTGTTGATTAAAATAGTGATTGATCTGCGGAATGTTTATTTCGGAAATATAATCTGAAATCTTACAAATTATTTCGATTTCGTTCACTCTATTTTATTTTCTTTGCAATACCTTTATGATGAATTAGCGATTACATATTTGAAATTTTTCTTATTTATATTGGTATAATATTACTTCTTACAAAGAAATAAATATTTAATTTTAAAAAAATATTTTTATATATTTAATTGTTCAAACAAAATTTTCTTTCTGAATCAAAATTTTTAATCAAATTTCGAAACAAAATTTTAAAAGAAAACAATACATTAATGATAATTATAAATTTCTACAGTATTATAATTGAAAAGTAAACATATCCCAGAGACCCCAATTATTTTATATAGACCTCACAGTATGTATGTATGTATGTATGTGTGTATGTAACGTATGGACTCCAAAACGGCTGGGCCGATTTTGATGAAATTTTCAGGGAATCTTCAGAATATTCAGGCGGGTGACACTGTGAAGTCTGATTTTTGATTTTCGGTCTGGGGGGCGTGGCAAAATCCATAACTTGAGAACGGCTTGGCCGATTTACTTAGGTTTTTACAGAAAGAAAATTTTTCCCCGCCCACTTTTTTCGATTTATCTAAAATCAGAAAACGGCTCCATCGGGTTGACTAATTTTTTTTTCAAATGTTTGTTTTAATCAACTTTAGGTTTTCATCGAAAGAAAAATTTACCACGCCTACTTTTAAGCCCACTTTTTCTATTAAGCGCATTACTGAAGAACGGCTTGACCGATTTGGACGATGTTTTCTTTAAAATGATCGCCATGGTCTAACTTAGGTTTTGCGGATTTGGACAATTTTTTCTTTAAAATGATCGCCATGGTCCAACTTAGGTTTTTACGGAAAGAAAATTTTGCCCCGCCCACTTTTTTCGATTTACCTTAAATCAAAAAACTGATCCATCGATTTGACTAATTTTTCTTTCAAATGTTCGTATTAATCCATTTTAAGTTTTCATCGAAAGAAAAATTTACCACGCCTACTTTTTCTATTTATCTAAAATCGGAAAACAGTTGCACCGATTTTGCGAAGCCCTAAGGGAATCAGTTCGAACAAAATATCCACTGTTGAATCGACAACAAAAATAGGCATACGACACTCTCATGAAAGCTGTGAAAGATGAAGCTGGAGGCGCTGGCATTAAGATGAAGTAATAAATTAATATAATTTCCAGTTTGACTTAAATATTATTATTCTGTAAAAAAAAACTTTATGATAGGTATCCATGGATTTTAAATTAAAGGCCGTAAATTTCGTTAAATGCTCAATTTAAATCGTGTGGTAATACAACACTAATGTTTGCTTAGGGCCAGCAACGCGGACCGGGTCAGCTAGTACAACATAAACTTTGAAATATTAAATTGCAGAAATGTTTACTTCATTAATTTCATTTCTTTTTTTTAATTCCTATTTAATAACTTTTTTTATTGAACTCATTCTTAATATGTGTTTTTTCTTTTTGAAAGTTTAATGAGAAAGAAGTTATGATTAAAATGTTGTAACTATAAAAAATAATTTTTAAAATCAGAGTTGTACAATTCAAGAGTTTATTAAAAGAGATGTAATTTTTCGTACTTTGTATTAAAAATTAGCAATTTGACGTTTATAGTGGAAAATTACATCTTTTTATCCTGACTTTTTTACACTTGGTTATAGTTTGACAAAAATGTAACTTTTTGTGGAATTTTTTTTCTTGTGGTTGTTGTAACAAAAATTACATTTTTCCACTTTTCCAACATATAAAAAAACTGAAATGAATACCCTTTTTATTCATATCATTAAATAAACGTTAAAAAAAAAAAAAAAAAAAAACAATTTTTATATGCGCTGAATAATGCGCTTTATGTGTCAAAAATGTATTGCTTCAAAGAGGGAACTCGCCATATAAAATTCATGTCTTCCGTCAGCGCAATGGTAAGCGAAACGTTTATGTTTCTCCCTTACAAACCTGCTTCGTTGGAAGCTCCATTTTTTATTGGGAAGTGATAAAACTTAAAAAATGTTATTTTTTGGTTTAAAAAAAATAACTTGAAAAGAGCAAAATTGAACAAAATCATAAAATTTATAATGAAGTTTGAAGTTTTGTCCACTATAACTCTGCCATTTAATGACTTATCTTCACAAACGACCCATGGTTATTTAAGAAATTTTATAACCTCTCAATAAAAAGAAAGAAATACATAGTCCGTTTAAAATTCTTGAAGATAATTGCATTTCAGTCTCATCATCTTTTTTAAAAACACAAATAACGGATGTTTTGGAATATTTCAAAAACTTTGACAATTCTGACTTTATATTCGGATTCAGGGAAAAGTTTTACATAAAGATTAGCTGTCAGATTTATTTGGTCACGACTTTGTTGAAAATTTGTCACGTAGTGTAATCACCAGGCAAAGAATGGATTAAATATTAATGTTAAAGAAAACTAATACAAAGCAACATTGTTCATAAGATATAGCCCTTGAATATTTGTGAATAAGGTTTTTCTCTAAAATAAATATTACTGAAGTTATCAACAATTAAAGCGACACATAGTGAGAAAAATAGCATTTTTAGCAAACTTTGTGGGCTCAAGGCACGCCCAATAACTATGCAAACGATCTAAAATTTTTTATATATTATTTTTTTCTAATTTGGAATCAATCTAAGGGGTTTGCCAAGTGAAAATACGAAAAAAAATAATAAAGGCCACCCTAGTGTACATACATATTTCCATATATTAAAATATTCTACTGGAAATCTAGAACATATTATGTACTAATATTCAAGTTTTAAGAAAAACTAAAACTACTTTTGTGTACTTTTTCAGTCATGTTCGAATCCGCATAATATTATGCGCTTCCTACTTTAAGTACCATATCTTTACTACTCTTAAAATCAGGAAAAACTATACTCATTAAAAAAAATTAATTGAAAATCTCCATCGATTAAAACTTTATTTGATATTAATTTCAGAACATGGCCGTTTTAATATAAAAATAACATTTGGCAATTTTTTTCTTAAAAAAAATCTTGAAAAATTTATCTGGTGGCTGTTTTGAAGGAGATTTTTCGTTTTGATAACAACTTCCGTTCATTCAAAACAAATACATAATGAGAAAATTGTAGTGCACAGTACACATTTTTCGAACTCCTTAGTAATTTCTTTCGAATCGAAATACGTGGAACCCCCATGTAAATAAAAACATTAAAAATTTAAAAAACCTAAATTGCAAGTGTATCATGAAAACCCTATTCATATGTATTATTATTTTAGAAAAAAGTAACCAAAATGAACAAAATATTCACATCTCCACATTGAAAAACAAAATTACCAATTTTGGTTAGATATAACCAAAAACGGCAACTCTGCGCACAATATTCTGGAAGCGAAGATGAAGAAATGTAGAATCAAGTTTTTGTTACATTTAATTGATAATTTTGAATTAAAAAATCGAATTTGTAATAAATTTGTGTTAATCAAAAGTTAATTTTATGTATGTATGTGTAAATAAAAGTAAGAACTTTAAGTGTTTTAAAATTTTGTCCGTGAGCGCGTCAGACCAAAACTTATATCGCTAATGTGACTATAAGCGGTAGTGACTATAAACGAAAAGTACTGTAATACAAAAAATTGTTTGTGATTGCGTGAGCTCACGTGGCTAACTTTTACACGTGCGTGATAAAATCTGTATGAGCTTTTTGAGGAGGGAAGACTTTCAGACCGAATCTAAAAAATAATTCAATTTGGCACAGTCGTTTAGCTTAAAATTAATGATTTCCTATAGTGCTATGGTGAAATATTTATCATGATTCAGACAGTGAAATTTCAAATGCCGGGAAATATTAACTTACATACATATCTAAAGGGTGTTTTATAGTCACACGTTTGACAAAACATCTTAAGTCGAGATAAGATAGCAAAAAAGCTGTTTAATTAAATAATAAAAAAACCAAAATTAAAGAAAAATTTCGTTTATCATACAACATATAAACAATGTAAACAAAAATGTTTTTTGAATGAAAATTCGTATGAATAACAACATTTTTCCAACTTTTTGAATTTGACTTAAGATGTTTTGTCAAAATGCCGCAGATATATATTTACATATCGTCACCTAAAAGACGAAATAACCTATCTGCAGTTTTCAAAAGTTTACAGGAGAGGGGAAAAAGCGTTATAAAATTGGAACTATTAACGATATTTTTTTGTGCGTAACGGTCCTCTAGGTAGAAAAACTTTGTCATTTGTAATATTATATGTTCAAAATTTTGCACACATATGCGTTATGATATAAGGAATAAAAATCCATAAAAAAAATCTATTTTGAAATTTTTGAAGATAGGTTATTAGGTCTTTTAGATGACGATATACAGCACAAAAATTGCTTTGAAAAATAAAATTTTTTATCCAGTTTTTATTGCGACTGAGGATCTAGTTTTGGAGTTATTGGCCCATCACACACTAGACTAATTATGCTGGCGTAAAATGGCAGTTTGTAGGCAAGCAAGGTGAAGGGAATGGGTTTTCGTTGGCGTAAAGTTTCAACCGGCTTCAACCCCGCACAAGCAGCACAAAACTAATACATGGACATTTTCAAAAACAAATGAATGCAAAAAACACAAATCCATACAAAGTTTTGTACATGTACACATTTTATGCCAGATAATTTTACTACAGTGTGTGATTGATGGAACAAAAATTGTTCGCTTAAAAATTAGTCTAATGTGTGAAGGCTCATTGACCTTAAAATTTTTTTAGTCATTATTAATATCTTTAATATTTTAATTCGGCTCAAATTCATCAAATTTAATTTTCATTAAACTATTTTTATGAAGAAAGGAATTTTACAACATTAAAATTAATTAAATTTGTTATTGATAATCTTTCATTCTTGACCGTGGCCGGGGCTCGAACCCTGGCCGGCAGGTTACCATGACATGTTTCGATCGCAACCACTCGATCTCCTCACATGGATTTGCCGTCTTACACTCGCAGCCATCGACGACTGCTGACGTCAATAGTCAAACATCAATCCTTAAACCAAATTGTATTTTAACCTTTGGTAGATCGAAATTTGCTTTTTTGAATGATTATCCATTTAAATTGATTTTACATGTTTTTCCTTACTTCTGTTTTTAGAGAAAATATTTTTTGAAAAACTCGGAAAAATCGGTTCAGATGCGGAAAAGTTATGGCCACAATAATTTTTTTTTTTTAAATACGCTTTATCGGGAACCAAAGATCTTCCCGAGTCCAACTTTTATAGCAAAAATATAAATATAAATATATAAATCTGTCAAATCGGTTAGACAATGGGCAATTTTTGAGCAAAATACTCCAAAAATGGTTTAAAAAACATCAAAATTTTTTTTTTAAGATTCGGCACAGCCGAATATAGCACTCTTACTTGTTTATTATCAAGGACCGGATTTTTATGCAAATGTATATTTGTTGTCGTCAGTCTGAGATCAACATTAACTTAATATCTTTTCGAATCAAGAAATTTTAAATAAAATGGCATCGATTTGTTAGTGCATATTTTTGCATATTAAGCTTAAATGCATATATTGCTGACATGGCATATTTTTAGTGCATTTTTGGAAAAAAATATTTTGCAAAGAACATCGCGATATGTCGCATGTTAGGAGAAGTATCCTATAACAACAAAGTGGTTGAAATCAGTTGTGTATTATGCTGAAAATTTTGAACAACTCAAGGATGTGATGGAACGATGGTAATGCAGTACCAAAAAAAAAAATAACAAATTTACAAAATACAAAATTTCGGATAATTTTTAAGTCTTCAAATTACGGATTTATCTCTGAGACTATTGTAAAATTAGAGAAATCAAATCCATTGAGAATGCAAATTAAATTAATTGATAATGTCATAAATAGAATGTATGCAGTTAAGGAAAACTTAAGTAAACAAATTCGTATCAAACTTGATAAAGTTTTAAGAAATAAGAAGGACACAAAACAATAACACAAACTGCTGGCATATTTAATTTAAATTTTTACGAAAACAGCGTAGTGGAAAATGAATGTATATGAAAATTTTATATTAAGGTTCGTATATCTATCTAGCAAGTGACTTAATTTACATTATTGTTTTACTTTACATTTTGTGTTTTACTATATTTTTACTTCTGCTTTTTTGGTGTACCTTATTTTCGTTAACGAGACTGAATTTTAACCCTAGGTCTACACTAAAGATAATTATCTCAGCAAGTTGGAATAACGTCGGCAGAATAACAGAGCAATATTTCTTATTGCTCAGCTTATGTTAAAGACATGGGAAAACGTATTTATGTTAACTCATAGTTTGAAAAAAATAAAGAAAGAAGGTGCAGTGTAAAAAATGGCGGTATCTTACAATAATTATTATTATTAATATAAATTCTTTCTTATTCGACTTTATTACTTAAATTTATATTAATTTGTTTAAGCTTGAGGTCATTTTTAATACAAAAACATTAATTTTATTAATTTTTTTTTATTTTTGTTAATGTAAAATTATTATTTTTTTATAAAAAAGAACGCGAACTTAAACAAATTAATATTAATTTTAACAATAAAGATCGAATAAGGAAAAAATTATAATTTTTGCAATTTTATTTTCGTGTTTATATAATTTTTTAATTAATTTATTTTACTACAATTATAATTTGCTGCAATTTCAAAATTTTAATTTCTTTTCCCCACAATTAACTTCTATTTTTTTTCTTTTTTGCTACTTTCTTTCAACTGACAACCAAATTGACTTTTTTGTAAGCAATAATTGTCAACGAAAATGGACTAACAATTATTGCAACATAAATTGTTAGCAATAAATATGTACAAAAAATTGCTGTCTACATTAAAGATAACATAATTTTGACAATTACTGCAATATATGTGGCAATAATTATCTCTGGTATAGACGGGCAGTAAGGGGTTTTATGTTATTTTAATGATTTGTTTATGGTTAAAAAATGTTTTAGGAACAATTTAAACTGCATATTTTTTAATTTAAAGCGCATATTTTTCTATTTTAAGTGTATGTTTTATGCGCATATAACTCGATTATAACTGCATAAAAATCCTGTCCCTATTTATTATAAACTTATTTTTAATTTCCTAAAGAAGCTAACCAAAGGTTATCGAAATAATGAGAAAAATAAATTAAGCTTAAACAATTCAATTATAAAAAAAGAAAGGTCAAATAAAACTAAATAATATACATATTTAATATAATAAGGTTAAGGGGAATATTCGGAACTATGCGCTGATTTTTCTATTTGCATTGTCTAAAATGTATGCAAATATTTATTTTATAATAAAATCGATAATCGAATCAGCTGTTTTATGTTTTGGCTCATGAAAACACATTTTAATTCAATTGTTATTTACTCAAAAGAGGACCTCGAGCTTGATTATTTATTTCTTTTGAGTTTCCATTAAGAAAAGTTCGAATTAAAAAACCAACTTTTATTATTGTTAAAATAAATGAAAATTATAGAAAAGAAAATAAGAAGTGGAAATATAGTAAACATACAAATGTACATATGAAATAAATGCCGTCGTTGTATAACTTGCATTATTGTTTATATTTGTGTAATTTTATTGTTTTGTAAATATATAAAGCGAATTTAGTTAATACAAAAATATTTGTTGTTTCAAACTTATAAATAAATTAAATGACCATAGTTAAAGTGAGAAAAAGGCTTTTGCAAATTTGCAGCAGCCCGCTGCCGGAAACATGCAAAAATACTATTTTAACTATTTATCAATTTAATTTACTTCCATCTATGGAAATAATCTAACTGTTGAATAAAATAAAATAAATAATTAAGCTTTTAACAACAATATTTATTTCCAACAATTAAACAAGAGCTGTAAGCTGCTTCTTTTATTTTCAATAAAAACCCGATAACATTGGTTTCTGTGACACATAAAGCCAACATTAATTTCAGATAAAAAGTTAAAAAGTTTTATTGACAACACTGCTTCAACACAAAAATAAAATTCTTAACAGCTGATACGTAAAAACGGAGAGAAATTTTAGTTTTATCAGGTTCATCCGCAACGCAACGTTACGTTACGTTTACGTAAGAGTACCTATTTGCACAGTAGCTTGCATGGTGAAATAAACAGGTGGCAGCACTACGCCAGATGACGATTTTTCGCTCCTGCATTGTTTGTCTAGGTTTACATATGTCAAAGTTTTGTTTATGTTTACAAAAAGTCCACGTTTTGTGATGAGATTATTGTATTTTAATAAAGTTTTTGATAATTTTTAATTAAAATAAATAAGATATTGACTATAATAGTATAAAAATTGGCTAAAAATTTATTTATTTCATCACGTTCAGCGGCACGCTTGATTTTTGATAAAAGTATTTTTTGACGTAAACGGTGATGTAATTTCCAATTTTGTTGTAATGTTGTATTTGTTGCCGTAACGATGCCACCTACTTATTCCACCATGGTAGCTTGGTAAGGAAAACGGAATAGCTGATCCGCAACGTATACGTTTACGCAAGAGTAACGAGGCCTTAAGTCTGCTTTCACACGTTTCATCTTTTGATGCTCAACTCAAGGCGAATTCATAACAGGTAAGTGCAACTCTACAACTACAAAAAGCCCCATGCATTTTGTTTTTGCAATTTTATGGTTAGCTGTCAAAATTTTTTTATTGCAAATTAAAATTATCACTTTTTTATAAAAGAAATTATTAAATTCACTTCAATCATTCGCAGTTTTGAAATTTTTTTATTATAAAAATAATATATTTAGCACTTTTCAATCAACTTCTTCTCAAAACAAAATCATATTTTGACGTTTCACCATTTTTTTTAATTCGCCGTGGAAACAGCTGATGAACGGCTGACGAGATGAGTTTACCTGTTTGAATTCGCGTTGGCTCAACTCTTAAGGTTTTAGGTGAGCGAAGAAAGAAGAAAGGGGGTTAGTACCACAGAATTCTGTGATTAGTACGGAGAAGCCTGTACTCGTTCAGTACGCTTTGTGTTTTTGTTCGTTGGTATATGCCCAACGATGGCTGCATGCAAGTAGAATTAACTACAGGTGGTGTCGAAACGGCATCTGATTTTGACAGTTCGAGCTTATTTGTTTTGATTTGTTAGTGTTTTGCTAAGAATGGTTGACATTTCGAGCCGAAAACACTAACAATGCAATGCAAAAAACACTATGTTGTTTCTGTTGCTGTTGGATTGTTGTAGTTCTGACACCACCTGTAGTTGAATTCGCCTTGGCTGCATGTAATTTTTTTTCTTTTCTTTTTCTCTTTGATTCGCTGTTAATAAAATTGTTGTTGCTTTGAATCGAAATAAGTTGAAACCGATTGCTGCGTATGATTATATTGGGTTCTTTAAAAGGGAATTGAAAAAAAGTTGAGCATCAAAAGATCGGAACAATCGGAAAATAAAATTTTTAATGGAAGTCGATTCATAATGAAATTTCAAAGCAAACTAAGCAAAAAACATCAACATATGTATCAGCTATTAAATGGGCGCTCAAATAAAGCAGTTATGCCAACTCAGAGTTGTAACACTGTAAAAAAAAACACCCTTTATAGGGTGAATGCACTAATAGTCGGCACTTTAACTTTTTTCTGATATTTAAACTAGTACTCTGATGAGTGTGAACATGATATTGGGATGCCAACGAATTATTATTGCTCAGTAGCTAGTATAGTTTCAGACTCAATTTACTGAGTTTAAACATATGTATGTATTTGTATTAAATTTGAGTAATTTACATTTTTTCTAAAATACACGATTTGCGCCTGTAGTCGGAACACATTTCCCTAAATTCGGCACTTTATGACCCAGTTGTCGGCATTTAAGTTTTGTATGAAGAAAATGAAAAACCGTTAAAAAATTAAAGATATCCTACCTATATTGATATATACATATATTGCATTTAATACCAATTATTATTAAATAATTTTTCATATTTATTAAAAAAGCTGAAGAGCAGAAAGCTGAAAATGCATATAGGAAAATACCTGGGACAAATCTTAACGTATCCGGAATTTGACCTGTGGGCAGAGAATTAAGAGGAAACGGCGTGGTAAAATTCAATTTTTTTAAATTTTAGTTTTTATTAAAGCCCCCTAATAGCATAGGAAGCTGAAAATTGCCAAGCATATAGTCCTTACAATGAAGCACAGTCTGAAGTAGAAAAAGCTGTGTGGCAAAATTGTGCTATTTTACTTATCAGCTAATTTTTAAGCCCCCTAAAGACCAATAAAGCTAAGAATTGCCAAGCATTTGGTACTGACGTTTGGGCTTACCTTAAAGTAGTTTTTCTTCCTGCTTGGCAGGGACAGGCTTAACAGCTAGGTTATACATATGTATATAATTTGGTACTCAATAAGTGTAATCTGCCTTAAAACGGACCCCGTTCCCTGGTTCTGGCAGTGTTCTAAAGGAAGGCAATAAGTTCTTTGAGAGAACATTTCCCTTGTACGGACACAAAATACGGTCCTTTCAGTGTACAATCGTGAAATATTCAACGCCATTTTTTATTTAAATTTAAAGCTATTTAGCGTATTGAATGCTTCTTTCTAGAATGGAAGTTTTCATTGGTTACCATTGTATAGAAGCTAGGAAAAGATCATACTAAAGTCATATAGGTCTATTAGTATATCATCTAAAATTTTTAAGCTATTTAAGAAAATAATGTTAAAATTAATATTTTGATAAGATAAGCTTACCCATAAGTACTCAGAAGTTTTTGAAAAACTATTTGATTTTTAAGGACTTCTTAATCGATAAACACTGGAGTCGCAAGGAAGTAATTTATGACCTCTATTTTATTTAATATTTACTTCAGACAATCCAAACATCAACTGATACGGCTTTTTTACGCAAACTGCTACCTATAAAGCATCCAAATACTTACAGAACCATATATTTCAATTGGAATATTGTTAAAACAATGGAAGATCAAGATCAATGAAGAAATAAATACATATATATGTATTTGTATATAGAAAATCAATCATTAAACCAAAAATACCTCAACATAACCATGTAAAATATATCGGTATACATCTTGATCGATGTTTAACATGGAAATGTTATATACAGACCTGTTACAGATACCAATTCCGATAGGAAGTGGAAGTAATTCTTTTTTCTCCAAAAAAGAAAATTAAGTTTAAAGAAGGTAAAACAAACTCGATCCGTAGTATTTTGATCGGAATGTGTGGCAGGTCTGATAGAGGCAAAATTAACTGAAATTAAAATAAAAGCAATTCAAATTACTTGGCTCCTTGAGCGGAATTCCTCCCTTAGTCTAGATTGTAAACTCCTTTTTTACAACTCTATCTTAAAACCAATTTGGTGCAATGGCATTTATGGGTTTCTAATAAAGAGAAAATGCAAAGGCGCCAAAGTAAAATTTTTGCTGAAAATTTACAACATTTTTGTACATTAAACTTATCAATAGGTTATAGTAGTCTTAAAAAATAAAATTTGTATCGCAATTTTGATGTTTTAGTACCTTTTGCTTGTTTCTTAGCCATAAATCAGCTGCCGACTATAGGATCATTTATATTCTAAGTTCGGCATATAATTTGGCACTCAATATAAACTGTGCCGACTATTTGGTAAGCTCATTTAAAACTCATTTCTTTTTGTACTGTTCTCAAGAGAGGTGAGTAAAGAAACATTTTTGAGAATTTGAGCTTAATATGACAAAATTATGATTTTGCAAAAAAATTCGTTCCCAATGCCGGCATCCATAAAAATAAGTTTAAATAATATTTTTTTTGCAGATTTATAAATCAAAGGCAATATTTGAACATATTTTTACCTATTAAACCCGTTTTGGTAAAAATATTATTTATATTAGTACGATTACCACTTGTTCTAGTTTGCCTTGGCACTAAAAATTATTTAAAAAACTGCCACTATGGAGCGTGTAGAAAACTTGACACTAAATAAGGACCAATATAGACTAAAGTTGGCAGGGACAGGCTTAACAGCTAGGTTATACATATGTATATAATTTGGTATTCAATAAGTGTAATCTGCCTTAAAACGGACCCCGTTCCCTGGTTCTGGCAGTGTTCTAAAGGAAGGCAATAAGTTCTTTGAGAGAACATTTCCCTTGTACGGACACAAAATACGGTCCTTTCAGTGTACAATCGTGAAATATTCAACGCCATTTTTTATTTAAATTTAAAGCTATTTAGCGTATTGAATGCTTCTTTCTAGAATGGAAGTTTTCATTGGTTACCATTGTATAGAAGCTAGGAAAAGATCATACTAAAGTCATATAGGTGTATTAGTATATCATCTAAAATTTTTAAGCTATTTAAGAAAATAATGTTAAAATTAATATTTTGATAAGATAAGCTTACCCATAAGTACTCAGAAGTTTTTGAAAAACTATTTGATTTTTAAGGACTTCTTAATCGATAAACACTGGAGTCGCAAGGAAGTAATTTATGACCTCTATTTTATTTAATATTTACTTCAGACAATCCAAACATCAACTGATACGGCTTTTTTACGCAAACTGCTACCTATAAAGCATCCAAATACTTACAGAACCATATATTTCAATTGGAATATTGTTAAAACAATGGAAGATCAAGATCAATGAAGAAATAAATACATATATATGTATTTGTATATAGAAAATCAATCATTAAACCAAAAATATAAATATATCGGTATACATCTTGATCGATGTTTAACATGGAAATGTTATATACAGACCTGTTACAGATACCAATTCCGATAGGAAGTGGAAGTAATTCTTTTTTCTCCAAAAAAGAAAATTAAGTTTAAAGAAGGTAAAACAAACTCGATCCGTAGTATTTTGATCGGAATGTGTGGCAGGTCTGATAGAGGCAAAATTAACTGAAATTAAAATAAAAGCAATTCAAATTACTTGGCTCCTTGAGCGGAATTCCTCCCTTAGTCTAGATTGTAAACTCCTTCTTTACAACTCTATCTTAAAACCAATTTGGTGCAATGGCATTTATGGGTTTCTAATAAAGAGAAAATGCAAAGGCGCCAAAGTAAAATTTTTGCTGAAAATTTACAAAATTTTTGTACATTAAACTTATCAATAGGTTATAGTAGTCTTAAAAAATAAAATTTGTATCGCAATTTTGATGTTTTAGTACCTTTTGCTTGTTTCTTAGCCATAAATCAGCTGCCGACTATAGGATCATTTATATTCTAAGTTCGGCATATAATTTGGCACTCAATATAAACTGTGCCGACTATTTGGTAAGCTCATTTAAAACTCATTTCTTTTTGTACTGTTCTCAAGAGAGGTGAGTAAAGAAACATTTTTGAGAATTTGAGCTTAATATGACAAAATTATGATTTTGCAAAAAAATTCGTTCCCAATGCCGGCATCCATAAAAATAAGTTTAAATAATATTTTTTTTGCAGATTTATAAATCAAAGGCAATATTTGAACATATTTTTACCTATTAAACCCGTTTTGGTAAAAATATTATTTATATTAGTACGATTACCACTTGTTCTAGTTTGCCTTGGCACTAAAAATTATTTAAAAAACTGCCACTATGGAGCGTGTAGAAAACTTGACACTAAATAAGGACCAATATAGACTAAAGTTCTCATCCTAGCCAAATGCAAATATTACATAATGAAAAATGAGTGTATTTTGAATTAAAGCTGAGTTCGAAATATATGTATACATATAAAATTTCCATGATTCTTATTTATTTAAGATTTTATTCAAAAGTGCCGACTATTGGTGCATGCCGAACTTAGGGGTTTACCCTATAATATACATACATATAACTATGTACATACATATATACTTAGTTCGTATGTTAATACATTTGGATGCAAATACAGGTATGTTTTTGTTCTAAATAAGATATTGAGAAAATAAGAACCAAAAGTAATTCATAGATTTGATGTGTAAGAAAAATAAAATAATTGATATACAGAAATAAATAAGGAATACAATTATTATTTTCTGAGTAAAATACACCTACATACCTACATTTATTTAATCCAGTGGGTATTTATCAATAAGGAAGTTTCCTCCTTTTTGTTAGTATAGCGAAGATAAATATGTACATACATATGTATAGATACACACACACATAAAGTGCATATTTTTCACTTTGTTAATTCTATTCTACAAGTATTTTAATTTAACATTTGCGGAAATATCGACATTTTTATTTCCTTTTTCATTACCGGCTTAAAAAAAGGGATATTTCATTTTTACTTTGTTTATTTTTATAAAAAAAAATCTGTATTAATTTTACAAAAATATGTTGTGTACCCGCTACAAAGCACCGCACAATACATTGGCAAATTATGTGTATGTGCAGGGCTGCCAGATACATTTGTGACGAAATCGTCAATTTCCTGAGAAAAAAATAAAAAATCGTCCTTCACGTTTCGAAAAATCGGACAACTTAAAATGTAGTTTTTTTTAACAATTATTGTTCGATTTTATAAATCAAAAAAACATAATAACATCATACCCAGCTATCTTGTAAGCGCTACTGGGAATCTTATTAAGACTGTCTTTGATCGGGGATGATCGCGTTTTATAATCGTAGAAGAATATTACAGATTGGACCGTAACCAAGGTATATTTATAGCAGGTAGCCGCGAGATTACAACAATTGTACAATAAAACAAACAACAGGGCTTTTTATTGTTGTTATGCGATACAAACTGTCAAAAAGCAAAGGGGCTGATAAGAGACAAAAGATAAAGACAAAAAACTTGTTTACTATTCAACATTTGACAGTTCGTATCGCAAAACAAGCAAATAAAAAATATACAGCTGGCTTTCCGAGACTACCTGCTATAAATATACCTTGACCGTAACAGAACAGAAAAACAAATCAATTTCACAGGTTTTTTAATAACAAAAACAAATCAGCTGATTCGTAACAGAACAGAAAGTAAAGACTAACTGAGCCTTCACACGAAAAAAACTGTAACATAGTGAGATTCTACCATAGGACAGCGAAAGACGTTTCTTCAATCGTTGTGGCAATCGTTTATGACATGGGTAAAGATTATCTAATGAGTCTTTCATGTCAAGAATTAAACGAGACTCATGAAGATATTATCTTATAATTCGTGAAATTTTCGCCGTATAATTGTTAAAAATATGATTAATACCAAGGCGAATTTATAAAGGTGACCGCATCATGAGATAGAGATATGCTAGCTATATCTTTTTTTGAAAAAATACTATGTATTTTGTTTTTGTAAAAAGTTAGAGTGAATGTCAAAATTATTTGTTTATAAAATATACACAATTGCTTTAGAAAGTATTTTTTTCCTGTATTGCAAGTTTATTGTGGCTCCACTTGTTCCTTACGCCTTTTAAAAACCTTGTGTTTAAATATTATGTTCACTTTTTTGTTTTATAACATTAAAATAGGTTTTTTTTCAAGAATTTATACTTTAATTAAATATTAAATTTTAACAAATTTTTTTCATAAAATGTAAACAACGCTTGACATTCAGTATGACTCGAAAATGTCACCTTTATGAATTCGCCTTGATTAATACAGAGGCTCGTAAAAGGATCATTCCAAGGCGGATGCAAACAGGTAAACTCATCTCGTCAGCCGTTCATCAGCTATTTCCACGGAAAATTAAAAAAATGGTGAAACGTCAAAATATGATTTTGTTTTGAGAAGAAGTTGATTGAAAAGTGCTAAAAATATTATTTCAAAAAAATATTTCAAAACTGCGAATGATTAAAGTGAATTTAATAATTTATTTTATTAAAGTGATAATTTTAATTTGCAATAAAAAAATTTTGACAACTAACCATTAAATTGCAACTCTACAACTACAAAAAGCCCCATGTTAAACAAGACAGCTATTATGCTAGATACACACAATGCAATGCATTTACGCAATCTAGCAATTTAAATTCATTTTCACAAGTTTTCTTTCAAATGTGCTAAATTCCCATTTTATAATATTGAGAAACGGAAATTTATTGTTGAAGGGATTAGCTATTCCTATGCGCATTTCACTGGTTGCTTATAGCCTATTTACACTTGTCACTTTTCACAGTTCTGTGTATTCTGTGACTTGAGCACATCTTAGAGGAATGCGTGGAAGATGAAAAACATTTGTTTACATTTGTAACATCTTTCATCATAAAAATATTTATTTTCACGTGTAAGAGCGAATAAAAACTAAATTAATGATATTACTGTCCTGCTCTTTTGTATTTTTATCTAGTGATGGTAAAAAATTATTTGTTTTTTCTAGTTATGACACTAAAATAATCGAAAGATGTTGAATGAAACAACACGAGATATGAACATCTTTTAAAGATAAAGCATAATGTTGATTTTTAGCCCTGTATAATTCTTATGGGAAGATGTTATTATCTTTGCGATAAGATGAACGATGTAAGATGTGAGCAAGTGTAAAAAGCCTATTATAGGCCAGATCGTCAGAAAACTTCATCCAAAGATTTTAGAAAAGCTAAAGATATTATACAAATAAAACTGTTAAGCGAATAAGAATTATAAACCTCAGTTTTACTTGTAACAATATCAAAGCTTAAACAAAAACAACAACAATAAATAGTGAGTTTATCTTTTCTTACAGTCCCGACTACAATTGATTGATTTTTTGTCAACTCTTAATGTACAACTACATGGGTTAAGAAAAAACAAAAATTCATTCCAGATTGCATCAACATCAAAACGCTTTGATATTTTGAGGTTGCATTGAAACAAATTGCATGTAGATTGCACTGTCTGTACCCAGCATTACTACTGTTCGTGACACAACGTAGACGCTCTTGCAAATGCTATGTTCCAAGGCGAATTCATAACAGGTAATTGCAACTCTACAACTACAAAAAACCCCATGTATTTTGTTTTTGCAATTTAATTGTTAGCTGTCAAAATTTTTTTATTGCAAATTAAAATTATAACTTTTTTATAAAAAAAATTATTAAATTCACTTCAATCATTCGCAGTTTTGAAATTTTTTTATTTTAAAAATAATATTTTTAGCACTTTTCAATCAACTTCTTCTCAAAACAAAATCATATTTTGACATTTCACCATTTTTTTTAATTCGCCGTGGAAACAGCTAATGAACGGCTGACGAGATGAGTTTACCTGTTTGAATTCGCCTTGATTCGACGATATAAACCAAGGCGAATTGACTATAAGGTGGGGTCAACTCTACAACAACACTGCTTCTGTGGTCGAGTTGTCAAAAATATTGCTAGTAAAAAAATAGGTTTGTTTACATAAAAAACAAGTTTGTATACAAACTTTGACAATACGACCACCGAAAAAAAAGCCATATGTTGACTTGACCCCACCTTCTAGTCAATTCGCCTTGATATAAACCACTCGTTTCGCTCTCTCAAACAATATTGCCAAACATGCTATTCATACGATTCAATCTTGTTTCATTTTGATATTTTTTTTGTGTGATTTTATTTACAAAACATTAAATTGTATGTAAAAATTAAAAATATATTATTTAATACTTTTATTAATATTATTATTTTATAATTATCACTTTATTTTATTTAACATTAATTTTTATTTTGTTTTTTTAATTTTTTTGATTTCTTTTAAGAGCTAGTTCAGATAAACTAACGATAATTGCTATCAAAATTGGAGTTGATAGTACATTTTTCCTGTTTCGCAGGATGTTTCATTATGAAACGACCTGTTTCGCTCTCAAAATTTTGTATGGGGAAACAAGTCGTTTCAATCATTAGAGCGAAACACGAATAGTGCTGTCCGTGTGAACATGGTATTATTTTAAAGAGAAAAATATTCACATTTTTTGCATCAGGGACAAAAAGATAAAAATTATTAATTTTTTTAAGAACATATCTCTTATTCCAATATTATTTATTATCTTGAGGTTTTTCTTTTTTATATAAAAAATTAGATAACATTTATTTCATAGTTCCAATATTTCGATACAGCAATGTGTATCATCGTCAGAGAAATAACTAAACAATAAAAATAACGTTCACAAAATAATGAAAAAATAATAACCATTGCCACAATAGAAAAAATTATTTACAATTAGAAAAATTTTTTATGCAAATGTCTATAATTTTGTGCTACATTTGCCGTGTCCGATTTAAAATTAATTCTTAACAAAATAATTTTCGTGGGAGTACAAAATTTAATTTAAATGATTTTGTTATTCGTGCTTAATTCCCTTTTTTTATTATTTGATAAAAAAAAACTGAAATTTATTGTTGATGGGATAAGCTATTCCTATGCTCATTTCACTGGTTGCTTAGGCCAGATCATCAGGAAACTTCATCCATAAAGATTTTAGAAAAATTAAAGATATTTAAGTTTTTAGTGAAGAAGAGAATTTTGTATTTAAAACGATTTTAAAAATAAATTTGTTTTAATATCAATCCTGAAAATTGTCCATAAGAATTACAGAAACAGTTCTATTTGCAACCCCGGGTCTCCACGTAGCAATATTTATTGCGCAAACGTCAAATTTTATTGCTCCATAAAATTTACGACGTATAGACCGCATATTGCCATGAGTGGCAATCCATTGCGCAATGATTGCTCTTCTTATTGCTTACAAACGCTAGGTATCCACGTAGAAATTTTTTTTGCTAAGCACAAGCAATAACGTCGGCTGAACCATGACGCAATAATTGCTGACTATATTGCTGGAGAATACGTGAAATGGCTTTGCCATTAAAAAAACGTACAGAGAAATTAAATGTCAGATAAATAACAGCTGATTTTACAGCAGATTGATAAGGAATAATTGCTCAAGCAATAACGCTAGGTCTCCACGTAGCAATATTTTTTGCTAAGCACAAGCAATAACGTCGGCAGAACCATGGCGCAATAATTGCTGACTATATTGCTGGAGAACACGTGAAATTGCTTTGCCATATAAAAACGTATAGAGAAATTAAATGTCAGATAAATAACAGCTGATTTTACAGCAGATTGCTAAGCAATAATTGCTCAAGCAATAAGAAGAGCAATCATTGCGCAATGGATTGCCATTCATGGCAATATGCGGTCTATACGTCGCAAATTTTATGGAGCAATCAAATTTGACGTTTGCCGCAATAAATATTGCTACGTGGAGACCCGGGGTAAGAAGACCAATCATTGCGCAATGGATTGCCACTCATGGCAATATGCGGTCTATACGTCGCAAATTTTATGGAGCAATCAAATTTGACGTTTGCCGCAATAAATATTGCTACGTGGTGACCCGGGTTTTGTTTCGCCTATGAAGTAGAAAGATTTTGACAACGGGGGGAACAAGGCGAATTCAAACAGGTAAACTCATATTGTCAGCCGTTCATCAGCTGTTTCAACGGCGAATTAAAAAATATGGTCAAAGGTCAAAATATGATTTTGTTTTGAGAAGAAGTTGAATCAAGGCGAATTCAAACAGGTAAACTCATCTCGTCAGCCGTTCATCAGCTGTTTCCACGGCGAATTACAAAATATGGTCAAACGTCAAAATATGATTTTGTTTTGAGAAGAAGTTGAATGAAAAGTGTTAAAAATATTATTTTTATAATAAATAAATTTCAAAATTGCGTATGATTGAAGTGAATTTATTAATTTCTTTTATAAAAAAGTGATAATTTTAATTACAATAAAAAAATTTTGACAACCAACCAGACAATTGTATAAACAAAATACATGGGGATTTTTGTAGTTGTAGAGATGAGTTTACCTGTTTGAATTCGCCTTGGGGGGAATTTTACACAAGCAAAATGCAGTAAAAGCAGACCAAGGCGAATTCATCCAATCCGCCTTGAAGCAGACCTATTGGATATGCCTTGATCAAGGCGAATATTGGCCATATACGTTCAGAAATGTAGAGGGAAATCGCAAATTTATATGAAAACTTTAGAGGTCCATAGCTCGGAAACTATGCGTTTCCGAGAATTTTGCCATTTTATTTTTTCTTCTTATTTTTCTATTACCCTATGTACTTTTTTTTTATTTGGAGCTGCGTTGGTAAACTGGACTTGTTACAAAGAATGCAAATGCATTTTGAAAAAAAATATTTTCAGATCCCACTTTGATTTTTTGAAATACTTAATTTTTTTGGAAAAACGTTTTGATTTTTTTTTTTTTAAATTGTCGGGCTATTATTCCTTCCACATTGTTAATTTTACTTTTTGCAATATTAATTTATTTGACTTGAGTATTAGGTGAACTAAATACCTCCTAATAATTTATTGTTTCACCAATATTTCCGTAATAGAAAAATACAAATGCTAATTGCTGCGGTGGAAGGGGAACCAAGGGATACATTTCAAAAAATAATTAAAAAAACGGAAGTAAGGAAGAACATGTAAAATCAATTAAAATAGCTAATCTTTCAAAGGCAAATTTCGATCTACCAAAGGTTAAATACAATTTGGTTCAAAGATTGATATTTGACTATTGACTGCCAGCAGTCCTCGATGGCTGCGAGTGTTAGACGGCAAATCCCTCTCGAGGATATCGAGTGGTTGCGATTGAAAAATATAAGGGTAACCTGTCCGTAAAAAACGCCTGGGTTCGAGCCTCAGGTCAGTCAAGGATGAAAAATTATCAATAAATTTTAATTGATTTCATGTTGTAAAATTACTTTCTTCATAAAAATAATTTAATGAAAATTAAATTTGATCAACTTAAGGCTAATTAAATATAAACCATGAAACAGTTCAACAAAATAACCACAATACCAATTATTGTTAAAGCTAAGGCACGAGCTCTAAGTTAACATTTGTCCTTCCAGTTGTGCTGAAAAAGGTCAACAAGAAAGAGAAGGACAAAAAATGAAAAACCAAAAAATGTACTCTGGACTTCAAGAAGAATTCTTGACAAAAAGTACAAAAAAACAGAAGTACGGAAGAACATGTAAAATCAATTAAAATAGATAATCTTTCAAACACAAATTTCGATCTACCAAAGGTTAAATACAATTTGGTTTAAAGATTGATGTTTGACTATTGACTGCCAGCAGTCGTCCGTCGACGGTTGCGAGTATTAAACGGGAAATCCCTCTGAGGATATCGAGTGGTTGCGATTGAAACATGTAAGGGTAACCTGTCCATAAAAACGCCTGGGTGCAGTCAAGAATGAAAAATTTTCAATAAATTTTAATTGATTTCATGTTGTAAAATTCCTTTCTTCATAAAAAAATTTAATGAAAATTAAAATTGATGAATTTAAGCCTAATCAAATATCAAATTTGGATTAAAAACCATGGAACAGTTCAACAAAATAACCACAATACAAATTATAATTTAAAAATGTCAAAAAATGCAAAAGTATGCATTTTCACCAAAATATGAAACAATATTAAAAACAAATCCATTCCATTTTAACGCAAATTTAATGATTCGGAAAGATAATTGGACGACATCGTTCTATCGACAAAAAAAACATGCATATGCATGGAAATCGCATTAGTAATGAACCCCAGATAATACTTTTTTATTTATTGAAATTACTTGATTTATTAAACAAAAAACTTTATTAATCAGTTAACCGATTAATAACAAAATTAACCGATTTAACCAAAACCTCGATTAATTAATCGAGCGATTAACCGATTAAAGCAAAATCCCGATTAAATGAAGACCCTACTAGAAGCTAAAAATATCAAAATTGTACAATGTATTTCAATAAATAGGTAAACTATTTTCATCGTCAACGCCTGAATTACTTATATTAGAGCCATTTACAAAACTTTTTTTTCTTTCCTCAGTTTTTAGGTATTTTACAAGATCCATTGTGAATTTTTCTACCAAAGTTAGAGCCTGTATCTCATTCATCTCTATAAGGGAAGATGCTAAAAACTGACCAAATGCTTTATATTTGTTTCCAACACCGATATTTGTTTCCGCTGGTTGCAACACCGTTTGCTGTACCTGTTGTGGTGCTAAGTTTTCACTTGTTAAATGATTTTGGTTTGTAGTCATGCAGTCTGCGTTAGGATTAATTGGTAAAGGAGTGCCATTACTAAGTAAAAACAATAAATATTGTATTATTTAATAGTTAATAGTTTTTTTAAGAAAGTTACGTTTTTTGATTGGAACTTAGTGCACCATCTTGCTTTTTAGTGTCAATATCTTCATTCTCGCCTTCTTCTTCCTCATCAGCATCACTAGAAGAAGCTGTAGAATTGGCCTTAGGATTACAATTTGTAGGCAGGGAATATGGACGACGAGTTTTAACATATGAGCTAAGAAAAGATAACTTTTCATATAGTGACCATTGTGACGCGACAGAAGAGCGAGGTTGTTGTTCCTGCATCGCTTCTACACGCCGTTTTTCTAAATTAAAACGATTTCGAAGTTGCAACATACGAGTCTTTACAAGATTGGCTAGAAGGTAATACATATTTTGAAAAGAGGTATTAGAAGTTTTATTTTCTTTACTTACTTGACACATTTAGATTTTGAGCAATGCGGTGCCAAATACGATCGGTGTGCTCACGATTACGATGCTGAGGATGTTGCCGATCGTAAAAAACAGGAAACTTTTGAAATTCTTGTATAAGATTATTGTCAAAATCTTTAATTTCTTTTGGCTCATCTAAACGTGGACGTCCACGTTTGCGTTTTACTTGTACCGACATCACAACGTAATATTATTTTGCCAAAAACCCATTAAGTTATCGTAAATTGCAAAGTTTTATTTTAACAGTATCCAAACAAATTTAATTACATAAATTGGAAAGCTAAACTTATTTTTGTACAAAAAAATATTTAAAATCAAATTTTGTTTTTATTGTGCTCTGTGATTTTTATATTTAAAATTTAGTGTTTTTTTACAAGAAAATTATTTGTGTTTTGTTTACTGCCCGTCTATACCAGAGATAAATATTGCAGCATATATTGCAGTAAATGTCAAAATTATAACTTTAACCCTGCGGCCACACGATCAAGTTGTTCTTGATAGTCTTTTACATATACTGCTTGTCAAAATTTAAAAAATTAAAAGCTGTAACGTAGGCTGCACTCTATTTGTAAGCAATTTGCTTTCATGATGTCATAAAAAAAACAATTTATAAAGACAAACATGCAATCAACTGTTAAATTGAAAGCAAAATTTCCAAACAAATGGAAAGGTGAAATTGAAAGCAATCTCGTGGTCAATTTAAAAAGTGTGAGTGGGTTAGTAAAAAAGTTAGAGTGTATTGCAAATTGAAAGGAATTGAAATGCAAAACTTGATCGTGTGGCCACCAAGTAATATAATTACAGTGCAACCACACGATCAAGATGTTCTTGATAGTCTTTTACATTAGCTGTTTGTCAAAATTTCCAAAAATTAAAAGTTGTGACGTAGGCTGCATTCAATTTTTGAGCAATTTACTTTCAAGATGTCTTCAAGAAAATAATTTATAAAGGCAAACGAAAATTTGGCTCACTTATCTTGAAATCAGCTGTTTTTTTGAACGTAAATTGAAACACTCACTGGAAAGAGAATTTTAAAGGCAAGTTCGTATCAATTTTTATAAGTATGAGTGTATTGGTAAACAAAGTGAGTGTATTAAAACATGATAGGCAAAACTTGATCGTGTAACCCTCAAGTAAAGATAAATATCTTAGCAACTTGGCAATAACGTCGGCAGAATAACAGAGCAATATTTCTTAGTCCGAGTTTAGACGAAGGAAAACATCTGGAATTCTGTTTTGTTTTTTCATTCGCGGTCACACAGACGAACATGTTGCCGGAAACATTCTGTTAATATTGTTGTTTCTTTCTCAAAAAGCTAAGTAAATGTCAACAAAGAAAATGAGAACAAAGCGTGTCGCCGAGTACCGAACACAAAAACCATTTTCTCTTTCCCACCCGTAATTTGCTACCAAACAAAATGTTTCCCTTCCAAATGTTTCCCTGTCTAAATGGGCACTTATTGTTCACCTTATGTTAAAGGCATGGGAAAACGTATTTATGTTAACTCATAATTTTTAAGAAATCAAGGAAGAAGGTGCACTGTAAAAATTACGCAATCTTGCAAAAATTAAGTTTATTAATATAAATTCTTTCTTATTCTGCTTTATTTTTTAAATGTATGTATATTAATTTGTTTATTCTTGAGGTCTTTTTTATATAAAAATATTAATTTTTAAATTAAATCTTATTACTTTTTCGACCTTTTTTTAATTAAAATAAAAAGTTTTTTCGAGCTCGAGGCCAATTACAATTATAAAAATAAATATATTTTTTATTAAATAATATGTTCCAATATTTCGATATCCATCGGATATCATTATCAAGGCTGTAACAATATAAGAAAACAACAATATACGAAAAATATTAACAAAGATTGTGCATTAATAAAAATAAAATACATAATAACAACAAAAAGAAAACAAAACACTTACAATGAGTTACAAGTATATTTGCAAGAGACTACTATCTCCATATTTAATATTGAAATAACTAAATTTGTAAATTTTCTTTTTTATTAGTGTCTATTGCTATTGGCGCAGTTTTCCGTGTCTGTTTTAAAATTAATTCTCCTTTCCTTTGGTATGTTAATTATATGGAGCATCTCTAAAGTATACCGTTTATTATATTTCGCCTCTCTTTGTAATATCTCCACATTTTCTAAGTTTGGTGTATGTAGTCTCTGCGCACAGTGGGATATAAGTGCAGTTTTTTGTGTAGATATTTTATAAATGTTTTTAAAATCTGATTTATGTCCAGCTATACGTGTCTTAAGCTTATTTTTTGTAGTACCGACATGAAATTTGTTTTTTTGTTTAAATAAAATTTACATTTTTATATAAAAAAGAAGTCAAGTTTAAACAAATTAATATTAATTTAAATAATAAAGATCTAATATATTAATAAAAATAATTTTCGCAATTTTATTTTAGTATTTATTTGATTGTTTATTTTAAGTCTTACTACAATTATAATTTACTACAATTTCACAAACTCTATATCTTTCGCACACAATTTGCTTCTAAATCTTTTTTCTTTTGCTTCTTTTTTTTCAATTGACACCAAATTTGACGTTTTATGTTAGCAATAATTGTCAACAAAAATGGGCTAACAATTATTGCAGCAATTTTCGGCAATAAATATGTACAAAAAATTGTTGTCGTTGTTAAAGATAACATAAATTTAACTTTTACTGCAATATATGTCGCAATGATTATCTGTGGTATAGATGGGCAGTTAGGTAACATTTCTTCATGTTAATCTTAAACAAGGGGAACTCGTATCTTATAAGATTTCATAATCGAATGATTCCCGTACAGTAAACTTGTGTCGTTTTTATTCTTTTTTTAGTTTTTTCTTTCATTTTAGTTAAAAATATTGTTTTTAAGCACTTATGTCAAGATTTTCACTATTTTCACTAAAAAAAATTAAACATTTAAATGAATGCGTCTTATTATTGTTTTATATGTATGCATGTATGTGTATTTTTGACAGCTCATCTTATAAGATAGTTGTTATAAGATTTATCATAACAACTGTCTCATAATATTTATTATAATATTGATATTAACACTATTTGAGAGTCCACACGTAAGATAATACTCTCTGCGATTGAATTTGACGTTTACTGATATAAAAATCGTATATCTTATCTAAGGTGGAGACCCTGTGTAAGAATCGCAACGACAAAAATCGAATAATGTAAATGGGGACTGTCTTAAATAATACTTTTCATAATTATTTTAAGTGTACAGATTTTTACCCTAGGAAGTGTTCAGAAAAAATAAATTTTTTAATATACATACCAACCCTGTTTTATGTAATACTGTCATCACTGAAAAAATTCTTGTTAGGCGTCGTAAAAAGGGAAACGACATTTTTACGGTAACTTTTATAAACGAGTTATTTTATAAAGTTATTTAAAAAAAGTATATTTTGTATTTAAGATAATGTAAAGATTTTAAATTAATGTTTGAAAGAACATTATATTTGGCTTTAAACCGAATAACCACATCACGAAATCAATTTTTGTTAATTTTCATGTGAGAAAAAACTACGACACTGAGTTACAGCAGAACAATTCGTTTTTGCAAGTGTTGTGAACTGTTGGCATGGAATACGAGTTGTAGAAAATTAATAGTATAAAGTTGATGATATAGGTACAAACTAATAAAATGGCTCGTTCGGTACACGTTGAACGTAGTATACATGAGATGTTGAAAGACACACCGTCCATGAATGACAGTAATAACGCTGTACATACAGGAACAGAGGCATCTAGTAGTTGCACCCCCTTCAAACAACCACCCACTACTTTGCCGCTAAGAAATCACTCAGGTATTTTGGAACAAATCTTGTTTACGTACGCAGCTCAAAATAAAAAAAGTACATAGAGTGATAGAAAATTTGAAAAATAAGAAAACTAAGTGGTAAAGGGAGCGCAAATGCATAGTTTTAGAGTTATAGACTTCTGCAGTTTTCATATACATATAAAAATTTAATTTTCATTTTGAACTCCCATTACTATTTTTACAAAATGTTACGAAAGCGCACTAGGTAAATTCTTATTTAGTTTATTCTAATAAAATTGTAAAAGATTAAATTGTATTAAATAACGCTATCTAAAGCTTCTCTGCGCAGCCGATCATTGGACGAGCGCAAGGATTTCTTCCTCTATGTTATAACGAACACCGGTTTCGCGAACTAAAACTTCTCTGCATAGTACCTATTCTTCATGCTTACTAAAACCTGTGGGATTTTCGTAAGCTCATAATCGCTTAGTCGGTTAAATTTTTAAATAAATTTTGTTTATCCAGAAAAATGTATTCTAAAGCTTTATGATGATTATTAGAGACGCCCTATGTTCTTCGTGAACAATTTATTTAAGTATTTTTATATCGCTGTATCTATAGTGTATTTAATAAATAAAGGACATATATATATATATATATATTAGTGACCTTAAACGTTCTGAAATGTGGAAAATCGCATATGTATATATATATATATATACATGCTCTTGGCCACGAAGGCTTCTTTGTATTGATATTTAATAAAAATAAAATAAATAAATAATATATACATATATTTATATATACAGATATACGATAACTTTAGGCGGCAATTACTCGGAAAATATGCATTTGAACTACTTTTACCACTTTAAATATTCTTCTTTTTAAATTTTCTATCACCCTTTTTTTATTCGAAGTTTCTAGTTTATTTTTATAAATTATTTTAAAAATTATTAATGATTTTGGATTATGATATTTTAGCACCAGCTACACCTATGTCACCTAGGAGCCCAGAAATTGGATTAGATTCCAGTCTTATTAAAACTGGAGCTTCAAAAATTGATAGCATAAAAAATTGGAGTATATCGACCTATAAATGCACGCGTCAAATAATGCTTGAAAAATTAGGCAAATCTCAACGTACTGTGGACTCGGAATTAGAAGCCCACATTGAGCAATTACGGGAGACACAACGTAAATATTTATCAATTCTGCGCTTAACACGGGCATTTAGCTCACATTTTCATCATGTTGTGGTTACACAGCATACTCTTGCTGATGCCTTTGCTGACTTGGCACAAAAAAATCCTGAACTACAAAAAGAATTTACTTGTAATTCAGAAACCCAACGATCTCTAACAAAAAATGGTGAACTTTTGTTAAATGCTCTAAACTTCTTTATATCGTCTGTTAATACACTCTGTAATAAAACCATCGATGATACTCTTTTAACAATTAGACAATATGAGACTGCGAGGTAAACAAACCATAAATTATTATATTTATTAAAATAATTTTTTGGTCTTAAAAATGTATTTTGTTTGTTTCTCCTTACTTCATTCCTTACCGACAATTTTTATTAATTTCTTATGTATATTGCTACCTAACATTTTAAAGTACATGAAATACATTTTTTGTATGTTTTTATTAATTATTTTTAATAATAATATCGACATACATATACATTACAGAATTGAATTTGATGCATATCGTATGGATTTGGAAAATGCCAAACCAGAGTTGCCTCAATCACCAGCCGCAGAAGACATTCAGAAACAATATTCACAACATAAAGAACTCTACGAAAAATTGAGAGCTGATGTGGCAATTAAAATGCAATTTTTAGATGAAAACCGAGTAAATATATGTTTATTATTCTGTTAAATTAATTTATACATTACTATTCTATTTTTAGATTAAGGTAATGCATAAACAATTAGTATTACTACACAATGCCATAGCAGCTTATTTTTCCGGCAATGCAACAGCACTAGAAACTACATTAAAACAATTTAATATAAAGGTACCTCGAAGTTTTCTCATGAAATATGTATATCCAGTAAAAAATTTTTATCACTTTTAGCTTAAATCTCCTAACTCAGTAACAGGGTCTTGGCTGGAACAGTAGTAATAATCTTGCCTATTTACATCGCTAAATATTACTTAAACCAAACCAAACAAAGTATTTTTCTCTTGTCCACTTATATATTCTAATATTTATTGAACAAAAATAAATAGTATGTACTATATGTATTAAACATTAAAGATGTATTCCTTCATATTTTTCAACGCGTGTGTAACGTTGTTTCTTTTATTCAAAATGGTACATAAACTATTCCTGGCTCCTTGGGGGACAAAAGCTACTTTCGATTTCACAATGTCATATCGAATGTCCTTTCATTCAGCCAATGTTACGACGTACTTATACTAGGGAACACAAGCAGTGATGCCAGAAGTGCAGATTTATTTGCATTTTGCAGACTATACCCCAAAATTGCCAATATGCAGATTTGAAGATTTTTGGTTGAAAATTGCAGAGTTTTTAGTTTGGTGGAAACTTCTTTACATTGTCACTTACTTTTGTAATATTTCTATTTCTGGCATTGATAAACGAAATATATCAATCATTAATGGAAAAATCGTTTGGAAATCGTAGGAATTTTATTCACAAAAGAACAGGACAAATTGTTTTTGTATTTTGAACCGAGACGTCAAAAAAGCATCACTATACCTTGGTATTCTACAGTTTTTTTTCTCGTTCAAACGTCAACACGAACCAAAAAATTCAGTAAGAAGTATGAATCGATCGCAAAATTATGCTTTTGTTTATTTAAAAGGGATGCATTCATACTTATAGGTAACTTTAGGTTAAAACTAAGTTGAAATAATGGGAAACTTGTTATTATTAAAATTTTACTTTACTTACTCCGTCTTAGTTTCTTGTTACTTTTTATTCGTCTTTAAAAAAAGATCTATTTCTTCAGCATTCTCCATTATCGAAATCGATTTGCCATTCCCTAATCACTTTGTATGCACTATAGCCGTTGTTTAATGCATTTTGGTTTTAACTAAAAAGCTTAGAAGATTAAAATATAGATCTTGATAATCATCATGGTGATGGTGTGGGAAAGGCTTTCGGTTGGTATTATGTTTATCTTTCTATTAAAGAAAGTATAGTTACTATCCGGGTACTGGTAAAGCAGAGGATAAAGGTTGGATTAAACTTAATATTTAATTTAAATCATTTTTTAAATAATTTTTTTTGCAGCCTAATATGGTATTACAGTGTGTCAAGGATGCCATTGTGGGAGATCCTTTCTGTGGCTCTAATTTAATAGCAAATGATTTTATTAAGTTTCATTAATTTTCCCAATACAAGTCGTTGTTTGTGTTCCTTAACTGCAGTAATTTATGACCTGCCCCTTAATGAGGATATTTCTGCAAACAATGAACATTTTCTGGAGTTTGGAACAGATTATAGTTTTTCAATAAAAAGAGAAAAATTCTTAAGGGATTTGAATACAGATAAATATTTGAAAAATATAATAAAATTTGCTATTTTAAATTCAAATCTTAAAAAATTCGTGTTTCAATTTCAGACAATTAAAAACTTATATAGTAAGGAATATTTCAATATTGATAATTTGCTCAGATAAAATTGTGCGAAATACAAACAGACTTTCTAAAATAATAATCACAATAAATCGAGTTACAGTTTAAATTGATTTTATAATTTATTTTGCTGTGAATTGCTTTAATTTTATTAAAAACTATCTGAGCCTCCTGGCTTTGCGCGTAAGCTATTTACTAAAGAGAAGTGAAAAGGGGGCAGTGTGTTAAAAATTTGAGTTCTTCGAGTTTCGCCTTAAATTTTCTCATAATTAAAAAAATTAGAAGTGAAAAGGAGACAGTTTGTTTAATTTCATATCTTCTATGCAAAACTTTTTAAAAAGAGATCAACAATTAATTGTAAGGATTCAAAATTAACAATAGTTCGGTATATACATATCTCTTTTTTCAAATACATACATATTTATAAAAATTAATTTTTTTTTCAGCAGTTCAATATTTTCATGCTAAAAATGTAAAATAGAAGAAGAGTTCTTCGAGTTTGTACTATAATTGTCTCCCTTTAATAAACATGACATATGAAAAGGAGGCAATATATTAAAAACTTGAATTTTTCGGGGCTTAACAAGAATTTTTTAATTAATTTTTCAGCTAAATCGCTCCAGCCGTTCTCACGTAATGCGATTGCATACAAGGACCGTTTCATTTTTATACACATATATAGATAGAAGAAGAAGAGTTCTTCGAGTTTCTACTAAATTTGTATCTTATTAGGAAAAATGAGACGTAAAAAGGAGGCAATATATTAAAATTTTAAAATTTCCGAATTTTACCAGGAATTTTTTAATTTAATTTTTCTTTACAAATTATCTCACGAAAATTTCGAATCGAATCATTTTTATAAATGTATAAAGATTCCATTGTATAATTAACTTGTAATTATTTATATATTTCTTTGCATACCAATATATTATAACTATTAACTATAAGCTTATGAAATTTAAAAAAAAAAATAAAAAAGGTTCTATTAAGAGAGTTGGCTTATTAAATTTTAATAAAATCCAATTAATTAATTAAAACGAAACGATTTAAATGTGTAATTGCTATTTAGCTAATAAAATGCAATTCTGAAAATAATTTTTTTGTAAAATCATTGAAGAAATATTCCCAACAATCCACCTTATTGCGAGTATCCTAGTCGACGCCAGTCGTTTTTCAGAAATTAGTATTTCAAACAATTAAGACACCGATTCTCGTAATAAGGCTGAATATTATTATTAGACAATTTTTATTTATTTAGCTATTTTTGGATGCGAATGCAATTTTGTAACGTGCATTGCTAATTTGGCTATGCCATAAAAATTAAATCTGCCGCAATTTCAGCTTTTAATTTCAACGCTAAAATTTTTATATTTTGTATTCTTAAGGGTTTTTTTAGCGACCGAGACTTAGCTTTAGGCAATTGAGTTACAGAATACGGATGCATTAAATCAATATTAAATTATAAAGGTTGTTATTGAAAAGATATTTTAATTCCGATAAAGTCATCACTGCTCTTTGGTAATAGTTATAGGTACGGCACAGATTGGAAGTAAACTTGTTTTTTTTTGCAAATGTTATTACACAGTGGAAAAAATAAGCAAAAAGTAGTATCAAGTGCCGGTTAACACACGTCAAGTTTGATGAAAAGAAATGGCATTATCTTTTCCCTTCTCTCCTAAAAGCTCAAGACTTGACGAGACAAACGCCATAAACTCAAATTTTGCTAAAGTTGGCTTAAGTGAATTTTTTCAAATCACTTTTGCTTAATTTTACTAATAATTTTACATTTTTAAACGATTTTTACTTTTCGTTAAATCGGAATTTTTTTATATATTATTTTCATTAAACTCTACCAAGGCGAATTCATCCTAGGTAATCTCGGTACTACACCAAGTACAACTGGTAGAAGAACCACAAGCAATTTGTTTTTGTAAAATCATTGCGAATTCAACTACAGGTGGTGTCGGAACTGCTAAAATTCAACAACAACAGAAACAACATAGGGTTTTTTTCATTGCATTGTTAGTGTTTACGGCTCGAAATGTCAACCAGTGTTAGCACAACACTAACATATCAAAACAAATAGGTTCAAACTGTCAAAATCAGATGACGTTTCGACACCACCTGTAGTTGAATTCGCCTTGAACTAAACAAAACAGAAACAAAGATAAAAAACACAATTTTGACATCCAATAATGATTTTAAGTAAAAAAAAAAGTTATCAGCAGGGCTTTTCAGACCACCTGTAATAAATTCGCCTTGAACTCTACTCAACCAATTTTTTAAACTATTTCATTCATATTTTCACTTTTTCAATCGATTTCAAAATGACCGAAAACGCTTCCGTAGGAAAAAAATGTCTAAAGAAACTGATGTGAATACACAACAAAATAATAGCAACAGCACAGAAATTTTGCAATTTGGCGCCAAAGCGAATTCATTACCGGTGGTCTGAAAAGCCCTGCTGAAATTTTTTCTTAGCTTAATCAAAGATGGACATCAAAATTTTGGTTATTATCTCTGTTTCTGGTTTTGAAAATGTACAATGATTTTACAAAAACAAATTGCTTATGGTTTCTGTACGAGTTGTACTTGTTGTAGTACCGAGATTACCTGTAATCAATTGATTTGGCGCTGTACGAACGAATTTAATTGAAAGGAAATGGAAAAATAATGTTTGTATTGTGGAAAACATTTCAATTGAATTCATTTTATTTTATAATATGAAAGTTATATTAAACAATGTTTTCTATGGCCATTATAAACAACAATTTTCTATTATTTTTTGAAATCTTAACTATTTTTTTGGAGACGAAAAAGAATCAACCGTATCGCGGACTTCTTCCTGCCACTTAATTTTAAGAGAAACTAATAAGACAAAGAAAAGGAAGTAAAAGAAGAGTAAAGCAGGGTTGAAAAAGTTCATATGATTACAGTTCAGTGATGTTAACCGTACGGTAATTACCCTTTTTCAGGGTAATTTTGGGCCGCAAAAGGTAGCAAGTTAATTTTATTTAAAATACGGTAATTAATTGTATATTTAACTTTTTGTTTGTTCCAAAAACAACAATTCTTAAACATCTGAATGTCCGCAATGCTATAAATATAACTATCATTTTTGGATTATTTTAAGTACGGATCAAATTCAAAATTATTTTATCCATTATTCATTATATTTATCCATAAAAATACAATAATTTTGGTTAAAAATGCATTTTAAGACACAAATTGACATTCAGATTTTTCTTAAAACACATTTAAAATTAAATTAATAGTTTATAAATAATGCTCATATGTGCTGTTAACAAATGAAACAATAAATCGCCTGTCATTTGGAAACAGCACATTAATGTTTTGATTAAAAATCTTTGCGTACTGTAATTTCTTCTCAAAGACGGTAATTTTTAGAGGGCCGTAAGGTTATGAAAAAATAAAAGTTAACATCACCATTACAGTTAGATAAAAATTTCCGAACTAAATTGCTTGTGGTTTTTGTACGAGTTGTACTTGGTGTAGTGCCAAGATCAGATGACGTTTCGACACCACCTGTAGTTGAATTCGCCTTGAACTAAACAAAACAGAAACAAAGATAAAAAACACAATTTTGACATCCAATAATGATTTTAAGTAAAAAAAAAGTTATCAGCAGGGCTTTTCAGACCACCTGTAATAAATTCGCCTTGAACTCTACTCAACCAATTTTTTAAACTATTTCATTCATATTTTCACTTTTTCAATCGATTTCAAAATGACCGAAAACGCTTCCGTAGGAAAAAAATGTCTAAAGAAACTGATGTGAATACACAACAAAATAATAGCAACAGCACAGAAATTATGCAATTTGGCGCCAAAGCGAATTCATTACCGGTGGTCTGAAAAGCCCTGCTGAAATTTTTTCTTAGCTTAATCAAAGATGGACATCAAAATTTTGGTTATTATCTCTGTTTCTGGTTTTGAAAATGTACAATGATTTTACAAAAACAAATTGCTTATGGTTTCTGTACGAGTTGTACTTGTTGTAGTACCGAGATTACCTGTAATCAATTGATTTGGCGCTGTACGAACGAATTTAATTGAAAGGAAATGGAAAAATAATGTTTGTATTGTGGAAAACATTTCAATTGAATTCATTTTATTTTATAATATGAAAGTTATATTAAACAATGTTTTCTATGGCCATTATAAACAACAATTTTCTATTATTTTTTGAAATCTTAACTATTTTTTTGGAGACGAAAAAGAATCAACCGTATCGCGGACTTCTTCCTGCCACTTAATTTTAAGAGAAACTAATAAGACAAAGAAAAGGAAGTAAAAGAAGAGTAAAGCAGGGTTGAAAAAGTTCATATGATTACAGTTCAGTGATGTTAACCGTACGGTAATTACCCTTTTTCAGGGTAATTTTGGGCCGCAAAAGGTAGCAAGTTAATTTTATTTAAAATACGGTAATTAATTGTATATTTAACTTTTTGTTTGTTCCAAAAACAACAATTCTTAAACATCTGAATGTCCGCAATGCTATAAATATAACTATCATTTTTGGATTATTTTAAGTACGGATCAAATTCAAAATTATTTTATCCATTATTCATTATATTTATCCATAAAAATACAATAATTTTGGTTAAAAATGCATTTTAAGACACAAATTGACATTCAGATTTTTCTTAAAACACATTTAAAATTAAATTAATAGTTTATAAATAATGCTCATATGTGCTGTTAACAAATGAAACAATAAATCGCCTGTCATTTGGAAACAGCACATTAATGTTTTGATTAAAAATCTTTGCGTACTGTAATTTCTTCTCAAAGACGGTAATTTTTAGAGGGCCGTAAGGTTATGAAAAAATAAAAGTTAACATCACCATTACAGTTAGATAAAAATTTCCGAACTAAATTGCTTGTGGTTTTTGTACGAGTTGTACTTGGTGTAGTGCCAAGATTACCTGAAAAAATTCGCATTGATTTGGCGCTTTACGTACGAATTTAATTTAAAGGTAGTGGCTAAATAACGTTTGTAAGCTACCATATATGTATATGTAGACTTTGTATTAATTGTGGAAAACATTTTAATTGAATTCTTTTTGTTTTATTTATACATAATATGAAATTTATATTTAACAATGTTTTCTATGTCCATTATAAACAACAATTTTCTATTATTTTTTGAAATCTTAACTATTTTTAAGGAGTTGAAAAAGAATCAATCGTTTTGCACACGTCTTCTTATCATTAAATTTTAAGAGAAACAAATAAGCAGGGAAACCAGAAACATGCTCTAAAAAACTTGAAAATATGCTGTGAAAATATGCCCCTAAAAATTCAAAAATTGTTAATATGAAAACAAAATATTCAATACATATAACTATTAACTATGAGCTTATGAAATTAAAAAAAAAAAATAAAAAAGGTTCTATTTAGCGAGTTGGTTTATTAAATTTTAATTAAATCCAATTAATAAACAAAAATATTCCTGGAAAATATTGAAGGAATAAGACTATTATAGTATAAAAGCTTTTGAGGATTGTAATTTGACTTAGAATACACATTCGAATAATATGAAAATTTGTATAATAAATGTTACTCAACATGAGAAATAAATTCCCAGATTCTATTTGTTAAATCCAATTAATTAATTAAAACGAAACGATTTAAATATCTAATTGCTATTTAGCTAATTAAATGCAATTCTGAAAATAATTTTTATATAAAATCATTGAAGAAATCTTCCCAACAATCCACCTTATTGCGAGTATCGTAGTCGACGCCAGTCGTTTTTCAGAAATTAGTATTATTATTGTCGTACTTTAAGAATTTCAAATAATTAAGACACCGATTCTCGTAATAAGGCTGAATTTTTTTATTAGACAATTTTTATTTATTTAGCTATTTTTGGATGCGAATGCAATTTTGTAACGTGCATTAAATTTTAGCTTTTAATTTCATCGCTAAAATTTTTAAATTTTGTATTCTTAAGGGTTTTTTTAGCGATCGAGACCTAGCTTTAGGCAAGTGAGTTACAGAATGCGGCTGCATTAAATCAATATTAAATTCTTAAGGTTGTTATTGAAAAGATATTTTAATTCCGATAAAGTCATCACTGCTCTTTGGTTATAGTTATGGGTACGGCGCAGATTGGAAGTAAACTTGTTTTTATTATAAAATTTTATTGCACAGTGGAAAAAATAAGCAAAAAGTAGTTTTACGTGCCGGTTCACACACGTCAAGTTTGATGAAAAGAAATGGCATTCTCTTTTCCCTTCTCTCCTAAAAGCTCAAGACATGACGAGACAAACTTGACGATTGTGAACCGGCACCAAGTATCATACAATCTTTGTCCATTTGTACTTTTAAACATAGCGCCATAAACTCAAATTTCGCTCAAGTTGGCTAACACTACGTCTTCAAGCGCCATCGATTTGATCATGACATGACCATAATGCCGGCAGAGCAACGGTATTTATTTGTTCATGTTCATGTATGTGGCGAATACGTGCTGATGTTCATGTTCTGATTGACCACAATTTTTGTTGTTGTGGCGTTTGGTTGTATACAGAAAATGCATTGTATGGCCAACATCATGGCGCACATGGATGCTAAGACGAATGTTTAGGCAACGATGGCAGCACATGGACGAAACATGAACAGTCTACACGAGTAGAATTCATGTGCGACATGCTGTTCTTGCCAAGTTCATGGATAGTGGAGACGGGTAGTAAAGTACATTTTCTTTTTTGACACATATTTATTTCCTTAAGAAATTATACAAAACTAGAGTTCTTTATAAAAAAAATTATAAATTAAATGGATACTGGAAAATGTTTTCAAACTACATAGGTAAACTTCAGGCTGTTAAACAATCTTAAAACACTTTTCAGGCTTAAACAAAATTTACAAATTTTTGCATATTAAGAAATTATTTTTAAAATGTATGTACATATGTACCTTTTTTGGATAAATGTGAATATTTATTTTAAAACTCTCATTTTTAAATACACAATTATAACAAAAAAAAAAAATTAATAAAAAAAGGATTTTTAACGAACAATTACAAATTTTAGCTTTATATATAATTATTAACGATTTTTTTCAACCAAAAGAAAACTATAAATTAACTTTGAATTTTTTCAAATCACTTTTGCTTAATTTTACTAATATTTTTACATTTTTAAACGATTTTTACTTTTCGTTAAATCGGAATTTTTTATATATTATTTTCATTAAACTCTACCAAGGCGAATTCATCCTAGGTAATCTCGGTACTACACCAAGTACAACTGGTAAAAAAACCACAAGCAATTTGTTTTTGTAAAATCATTGCGAATTCAACTACAGGTGGTGTCGGAACTGCTACAATCCAACAACAACAGAAACAACATAGGGTGTTTTGCATTGCATTGTTAGTGTTTACGGCTCGAAATGTCAACCAGTGTTAGCACAACACTAACATCAAAACAAATAGGTTCAAACTGTCAAAATCAGATGACGTTTCGACACCACCTGTAGTTGAATTCGCCTTGAACTAAACAAAACAGAAACAAAGATAAGAAACACAATTTTGACATCCAATAATGATTTTAAGTAAAAAAAAAGTTATCAGCAGGGCTTTTCAGACCACCTGTAATAAATTCGCCTTGAACTCTACTCAACCAATTTTTTAAACTCTTTCATTCATATTTTCACTTTTTCAATCGATTTCAAAATGACCGATAACGCTTCCTTATGTTGGAAAAAAATGTCTAAAGAAACTAATGTGAATACACAACAAAATAATAGCAACAGCACAGAAATTTTGCAATTTGGCGCCAAAGCGAATTCATTACCGGTGGTCTGAAAACTTTTTTTTAGCTTAATCAAAGATGGATATCAAAATTTTGTTTATTTTCTCTGTTTCTGGTTTTGAAAATGTACAATGATTTTACAAAAACAAATTGCTTATGGTTTCTGTTCGAGTTGTACTTGTTGTAGTACCGAGATTACCTGTAATCAAATCAATTGATTTGGCGCTGTACGAACGAATTTAATTGAAAGGAAATGGAAAAAAAATGTTTGTATTGTGGAAAACATTTCAATTGAATTCATTTTATTTTATAATATGAAAGTTATATTAAACAATGTTTTCTATGGCCATTATAAACAACAATTTTCTAATATTTTTAGAAATCTTTACTATTTTTTTGGAGACGAAAAAGAATCAACCGTATCGCGCACTTCTTCCTGCCACTTAATTTTAAGAGAAACTAATAAGAAAAAGAAAAGGAAGTAAAAGAAGAGTAAAGCAGGGTTGAAAAAGTTCATATGATTACAGTTCAGTGATGTAAACCGTACGGTAATTAATAACCCTTTTTCAGGGTAATTTTGGGCCGCAAAAGGTAGCAAGTTTATTTTATTTAAAATACGGTAATATAAAGAAATTTGGATTTTTGGTATATATATACGTACTTACATAGGTTTAAAGCAGGGTTTAAAGTTTTTACTTTTGAGAGGTGATTTTCAATTTAAAAATACTACATAGATAAATATTATAACAAAAAAAATTAACAACATATGTTTCTATAAATGTTTTCGTAGCACCTATAAGTGCAAAATAAGAAAAATGAAATTACTATAGTACCTATATTATTAATTTTATATTTAACTTTTTGTTTGTTCCAAAAACAACAATTCTTAAACATATGAATGTCCGCAATGTTATAAATATAACTATCATTTTTGGATTATTTTTAGTACGGATCAAATTCAAAATTATTTTATCCATTATATTTATCCATAAAAATACAATAATTTTGGTTAAAAATATATTTTAAGACACAAATTGACATTCAGATTTTTCTTAAAACACATTTAAAATTAAATTAATAGTTTATAAATAATGCTCATATGTGCTGTTAACAAATGAAACAATAAATCGCCTGTCATTTTTGATTAAAAATCTTTGCGTACTGTAATTTCTTCTCAAAAACGGTAATTTTTAGAGGGCCGTAAGGTAAGGAAAAATAAAAGTTAACATCACCGTTACTTGTTGCTTGTGGTTTTTGTAGGAGTTGTACTTCGTGTAGTGCCGAGATTACCTGTAAAAAATTCGCCTTGATTTGGCGCTTTACGTACGAATTTAATTCAAAGGAAATGTCTAAATAACGTTTGTAAGCTACCATATACATATGTATAGGTACCTATGTAGACTTTGTATTTATTGTGGAAAACATTTTAATTGAATTCTTTTTATTTTATTTATACATAATATGAAATTTATATTTAACAATGTTTTCTATGACCATTATAAACAACAAATTTCTATTATTTTTTGATATCTTAACTATTTTTAAGGAGTTGAAAAAGAATCAAGCGTTTTGCGCACGTCTTCTTATCACTTAATTTTAAGAGGAACAAATAAGCAGGGAAACCAGAAATATGCTCTAAAAAACTTGAAAATATGCTGTGAAAATTGTAAAAAATATGCACCAAAAAATTCAAAAAATTGTTAATATGAAAACAAAATATTCAGCAATTCAAAAAAATATGTATATACATAGATTCCATTATATTATTAACTTGTAATTATTTATTTATTTCTTTGTATACCAATATATTACATATAACTATTAACTATGAGCTTATGGAATTAAAAAAAAAATAAAAAAGGTTCTATTTAGCGAGTTGGTTTATTAAATTTTAATTAAATCCAATTAATAAACAAAAATATTCCTAGAAAATATTGAATGAATAAGACTATTAAAGTATAAAAGCTTTTGAGGATTGTAATTTGACTTAGAATACACATTCGAATAATATGAAAATTTGTATAATAAATGTTACTCAACATGAGAAATAAATTCCCAGATTCTATTTGTTAAATCCAATTAATTTATTAAAACGAAACGATTTAAATATCTAATTGCTATTTAGCTAATAAAATGCAATTCTGAAAATAATTTTTATATAAAATCATTGAATTTATTTGAATAAAATCGTCAGATTAGTTGTTTTTTGAGAGTACTTTAGGCAGATTTTTGAATGCACTTTTTTGTTTTTTATGGATGAATGGTATGTTTTGTGTTTTTTTTACGAATGTGGACCAACCAGGGGACCGGGAATGATGGACCACACCTTATTTTAAAGAGAATCAAAGGTAAGTGGTAGAGAATCTTATTTGAATAAAATCGGCCGATTAGTTATTTTTTGAGAGTACTTTAGGCAGATTTTTGAATGCATTTTTTTGTTTTTTATGGATGAATGGTATGTTTGGTGTTTTTTTACGAATGTGGACCAACCAGGGGACCGGGAATGATGGACCACACTTTATTTTAAAGAGAATCAAAGGTAAGTGGTAGAGAATCTTATTTGAATAAAATCGGCCGATTAGTTATTTTTTGAGAGTACTTTAGGCTGATTTTTGAATGCATTTGTTTGTTTTTATGGATGTATGGTGTTTTTTGTGTTTTTGTACGAATGTGGACCAACCAGGGGACCGGGAATGATGGACCACACCTTATTTTAAAGAGAACTAGACCAGTAAAGTGGTAAAGAATTTTATTTGAATAAAATCGGCCGATTAGTTATTTTTTTAGAGTACTTTAGGCAGATTTTTGAATGCATTTTTTTGTTTTTTATGGATGAATGGTTTGTTTTGTGTTTTTTTACGAATGCGGACCAACCAGGCGACCGGGAATGATGAATCATACTTTATTTTAAAGAGAAATGTCCCAGTAAAGTGGTAAAGAATTTTGTTTGAATAAAATCGGCCGATTAGTTATTTTTTGAGAGTACTTTAGGCAGATTTTTGAATGCATTTTTTTGTTTTTAATGGATGAATGGTGTGTTTTGTGTTTTTTACGAATGTGGACCAACCTGGGGACCGGGAATGATGGACCATACCTTATTTTAAAGAGAATCAAAGGTAAGTGGTAGAGAATCTTATTTGAATAAAATCGGCCGATTAGTTATTTTTTGAGAGTACTTTAGGCAGATTTTTGAATGCATTTGTTTGTTTTTTATGGATGAATGGTGTGTTTTGTGTGTTTTTTACGAATGTGGACCAACCAGGGGACCGGGAATGATGGACCATACCTTATTTTAAAGAGAACTATCCCAGTAAAGTGGTAGAGAATCTTATTTGAATAAAATCGGCCGATTAGTTATTTTTTGAGAGTACTTTAGTCTGATTTTTGAATGCATTTGTTTGTTTTTATGGATGTATGGTGTTTTTTGTGTTTTTGTACGAATGTGGACCAACCAGGGGACAGGGAATGATGGACCACACCTTATTTTAAAGAGAACTAGACCAGTAAAGTGGTAAAGAATTTTATTTAAATAAAATCGGCCGATTAGTAATTTTTTTAGAGTACTTTAGGCAGATTTTTGAATGCATTTTTTTGTTTTTATGGATGAATGGTGTGTTTTGTGTTTTTTTACGAATGCGGACCAACCAGGCGACCGGGAATGATGGACCATACCTTATTTTAAAGAGAACTATCCCAGTAAACTGGCAAATAATTTTGTTTGAATATAATCGGCGGCCGATTAGTTTTTTTTTGAGAGTAATTTCGGCAGATTTTAGAATGCATTTTTTGGTTTTTTACGGATGAATGGTGTTTTTTGTCTTTTTTTACGAATGTGGACCAACCAGGGGACCGGGAATGATGGACCATACCTTATTTTAAAGAGAACTATCCCAGTAAACTGGCAAATAATTTTGTTTGAATATAATCGGCCGATTAGTTATTTTTTGAGAGTAATTTCGGCAGATTTTAGAATGCATTTTTTGGTTTTTTACGGATGAATGGTGTTTTTTGTCTTTTTTTTACGAATGTGGACCAACCAGGGGACCGGGAATGATGGACCATACCTTATTTTAAAGAGAACTATCCCAGTAAACTGGCAAATAATTTTGTTTGAATAAAATCGGCCGATTAGTTATTTTTTTAGAGTACTTTAGGCAGATTTTTGAATGCATTTTTTTGTTTTTATGGATGAATGGTGTGTTTTGTGTTTTTTTACGAATGCGGACCAACCAGGCGACCGGGAATGATGGACCATACCTTATTTTAAAGAGAACTATCCCAGTAAACTGGCAAATAATTTTGTTTGAATATAATCGGCGGCCGATTAGTTTTTTTTTGAGAGTAATTTCGGCAGATTTTAGAATGCATTTTTTGGTTTTTTACGGATGAATGGTGTTTTTTGTCTTTTTTTACGAATGTGGACCAACCAGGGGACCGGGAATGATGGACCATACCTTATTTTAAAGAGAACTATCCCAGTAAACTGGCAAATAATTTTGTTTGAATATAATCGGCCGATTAGTTATTTTTTGAGAGTAATTTCGGCAGATTTTAGAATGCATTTTTTGGTTTTTTACGGATGAATGGTGTTTTTTGTCTTTTTTTTACGAATGTGGACCAACCAGGGGACCGGGAATGATGGACCATACCTTATTTTAAAGAGAACTATCCCAGTAAACTGGCAAATAATTTTGTTTGAATAAAATCGGCCGATTAGTTATTTTTTTAGAGTACTTTAGGCAGATTTTTGAATGCATTTTTTTGTTTTTATGGATGAATGGTGTGTTTTGTGTTTTTTTACGAATGCGGACCAACCAGGCGACCGGGAATGATGAATCCAGACTTTATTTTAAAGAGAACTATCCCAGTAAAGTGGTAGAGAATTTTATTTGAATAAAATCGGCCGATTAGTTATTTTTTTAGAGTACTTTAGGCAGATTTTTGAATGCATTTTTTTGTTTTTTATGGAAAATGGTGTGTTTTGTGTTTTTTTTTACGAATGTGGACCAACCAGGGGACCGGGAATGATGGACCATACCTTATTTTAAAGAGAACTATCCCAGTAAAGTGGTAAAGAATTTTATTTGAATAAAATCGGCCGATTAGTTATTTTTTGAGAGTACTTTAGGCAGATTTTTGAATGCATTTTTTTGCTTTTAATGGATGAATGGTGTGTTTTGTGTTTTTTTTTTACGAATGTGGACCAACCAGGGGACCGGGAATGATGGATCATACCTTATTTTAAAGAGAACTATCCCAGTAAAGTGGTAGAGAATTTTATTTGAATAAAATCGGCAGATTAGTTATTTTTTGAGAGTACTTTAGGCAGATTTTTGAATGCATTTTTTTGTTTTTTATGGATGAATGGTGTGTTTTGTGTTTTTATACGAATGTGGACCAACCAGGGGACCGGGAATGATGGACCACACCTTATTTTAAAGAGAATCAAAGGTAAGTGGTAGAGAATCTTATTTGAATAAAATCGGCCGATTAGTTATTTTTTGAGAGTACTTTAGGCAGATTTTTGAATGCATTTTTTTGTTTTTTATGGATGAATGGTATGTTTTGTGTTTTTTTACGAATGTGGACCAACCAGGGGACCGGGAATGATGGACCACACTTTATTATAAAGAGAATCAAAGGTAAGTGGTAGAGAATCTTATTTGAATAAAATCGGCAATTCAAAAAAATATGTATATACATAGATTCCATTATATTATTAACTTGTAATTATTTATTTATTTCTTTGTATACCAATATATTACATATAACTATTAACTATGAGCTTATGGAATTAAAAAAAAAATAAAAAAGGTTCTATTTAGCGAGTTGGTTTATTAAATTTTAATTAAATCCAATTAATAAACAAAAATATTCCTGGAAAATATTGAATGAATAAGACTATTAAAGTATAAAAGCTTTTGAGGATTGTAATTTGACTTAGAATACACATTCGAATAATATGAAAATTTGTATAATAAATGTTACTCAACATGAGAAATAAATTCCCAGATTCTATTTGTTAAATCCAATTAATTTATTAAAACGAAACGATTTAAATATCTAATTGCTATTTAGCTAATAAAATGCAATTCTGAAAATAATTTTTATATAAAATCATTGAATTTATTTGAATAAAATCGTCAGATTAGTTGTTTTTTGAGAGTACTTTAGGCAGATTTTTGAATGCACTTTTTTGTTTTTTATGGATGAATGGTATGTTTTGTGTTTTTTTACGAATGTGGACCAACCAGGGGACCGGGAATGATGGACCACACCTTATTTTAAAGAGAATCAAAGGTAAGTGGTAGAGAATCTTATTTGAATAAAATCGGCCGATTAGTTATTTTTTGAGAGTACTTTAGGCAGATTTTTGAATGCATTTTTTTGTTTTTTATGGATGAATGGTATGTTTGGTGTTTTTTTACGAATGTGGACCAACCAGGGGACCGGGAATGATGGACCACACTTTATTTTAAAGAGAATCAAAGGTAAGTGGTAGAGAATCTTATTTGAATAAAATCGGCCGATTAGTTATTTTTTGAGAGTACTTTAGGCAGATTTTTGAATGCATTTTTTTGTTTTTTATGGATGAATGGTGTGTTTTGTGTGTTTTTTACGAATGTGGACCAACCAGGGGACCGGGAATGATGGACCATACCTTATTTGAAAGAGAACTATCCCAGTAAAGTGGTAGAGAATCTTATTTGAATAAAATCGGCCGATTAGTTATTTTTTGAGAGTACTTTAGGCTGATTTTTGAATGCATTTGTTTGTTTTTATGGATGTATGGTGTTTTTTGTGTTTTTGTACGAATGTGGACCAACCAGGGGACCGGGAATGATGGACCACACCTTATTTTAAAGAGAACTAGACCAGTAAAGTGGTAAAGAATTTTATTTGAATAAAATCGGCCGATTAGTTATTTTTTTAGAGTACTTTAGGCAGATTTTTGAATGCATTTTTTTGTTTTTTATGGATGAATGGTTTGTTTTGTGTTTTTTTACGAATGCGGACCAACCAGGCGACCGGGAATGATGAATCATACTTTATTTTAAAGAGAAATGTCCCAGTAAAGTGGTAAAGAATTTTGTTTGAATAAAATCGGCCGATTAGTTATTTTTTGAGAGTACTTTAGGCAGATTTTTGAATGCATTTTTTTGTTTTTAATGGATGAATGGTGTGTTTTGTGTTTTTTACGAATGTGGACCAACCTGGGGACCGGGAATGATGGACCATACCTTATTTTAAAGAGAATCAAAGGTAAGTGGTAGAGAATCTTATTTGAATAAAATCGGCCGATTAGTTATTTTTTGAGAGTACTTTAGGCAGATTTTTGAATGCATTTGTTTGTTTTTTATGGATGAATGGTGTGTTTTGTGTGTTTTTTACGAATGTGGACAACCAGGGGACCGGGAATGATGGACCATACCTTATTTTAAAGAGAACTATCCCAGTAAAGTGGTAGAGAATCTTATTTGAATAAAATCGGCCGATTAGTTATTTTTTGAGAGTACTTTAGTCTGATTTTTGAATGCATTTGTTTGTTTTTATGGATGTATGGTGTTTTTTGTGTTTTTGTACGAATGTGGACCAACCAGGGGACAGGGAATGATGGACCACACCTTATTTTAAAGAGAACTAGACCAGTAAAGTGGTAAAGAATTTTATTTAAATAAAATCGGCCGATTAGTAATTTTTTTAGAGTACTTTAGGCAGATTTTTGAATGCATTTTTTTGTTTTTATGGATGAATGGTGTGTTTTGTGTTTTTTTACGAATGCGGACCAACCAGGCGACCGGGAATGATGGACCATACCTTATTTTAAAGAGAACTATCCCAGTAAACTGGCAAATAATTTTGTTTGAATATAATCGGCGGCCGATTAGTTTTTTTTTGAGAGTAATTTCGGCAGATTTTAGAATGCATTTTTTGGTTTTTTACGGATGAATGGTGTTTTTTGTCTTTTTTTACGAATGTGGACCAACCAGGGGGACCGGGAATGATGGACCATACCTTATTTTAAAGAGAACTATCCCAGTAAACTGGCAAATAATTTTGTTTGAATATAATCGGCCGATTAGTTATTTTTTGAGAGTAATTTCGGCAGATTTTAGAATGCATTTTTTGGTTTTTTACGGATGAATGGTGTTTTTTGTCTTTTTTTTACGAATGTGGACCAACCAGGGGACCGGGAATGATGGACCATACCTTATTTTAAAGAGAACTATCCCAGTAAACTGGCAAATAATTTTGTTTGAATAAAATCGGCCGATTAGTTATTTTTTTAGAGTACTTTAGGCAGATTTTTGAATGCATTTTTTTGTTTTTATGGATGAATGGTGTGTTTTGTGTTTTTTTACGAATGCGGACCAACCAGGCGACCGGGAATGATGAATCCAGACTTTATTTTAAAGAGAACTATCCCAGTAAAGTGGTAGAGAATTTTATTTGAATAAAATCGGCCGATTAGTTATTTTTTTAGAGTACTTTAGGCAGATTTTTGAATGCATTTTTTTGTTTTTTATGGAAAATGGTGTGTTTTGTGTTTTTTTTTACGAATGTGGACCAACCAGGGGACCGGGAATGATGGACCATACCTTATTTTAAAGAGAACTATCCCAGTAAAGTGGTAAAGAATTTTATTTGAATAAAATCGGCCGATTAGTTATTTTTTGAGAGTACTTTAGGCAGATTTTTGAATGCATTTTTTTGCTTTTAATGGATGAATGGTGTGTTTTGTGTTTTTTTTTTACGAATGTGGACCAACCAGGGGACCGGGAATGATGGATCATACCTTATTTTAAAGAGAACTATCCCAGTAAAGTGGTAGAGAATTTTATTTGAATAAAATCGGCAGATTAGTTATTTTTTGAGAGTACTTTAGGCAGATTTTTGAATGCATTTTTTTTGTTTTTTATGGATGAATGGTGTGTTTTGTGTTTTTATACGAATGTGGACCAACCAGGGGACCGGGAATGATGGACCACACCTTATTTTAAAGAGAATCAAAGGTAAGTGGTAGAGAATCTTATTTGAATAAAATCGGCCGATTAGTTATTTTTTGAGAGTACTTTAGGCAGATTTTTGAATGCATTTTTTTGTTTTTTATGGATGAATGGTATGTTTTGTGTTTTTTTACGAATGTGGACCAACCAGGGGACCGGGAATGATGGACCACACTTTAATATAAAGAGAATCAAAGGTAAGTGGTAGAGAATCTTATTTGAATAAAATCGGCCGATTAGTTATTTTTTGAGAGTACTTTAGGCAGATTTTTGAATGCATTTTTTTGTTTTTTATGGATGAATGGTGTGTTTTGTGTGTGTTTTACGAATGTGGACCAACCAGGGGACCGGGAATGATGGACCATACCTTATTTTAAAGAGAACTATCCCAGTAAAGTGGTAGAGAATCTTATTTGAATAAAATCGGCCGATTAGTTATTTTTTTGAGAGTACTTTAGGCTGATTTTTGAATGCATTTGTTTGTTTTTATGGATGAATGGTGTGTTTTGTGTTTTTATACGAATGTGGACCAACCAGGGGACCGGGAATGATGGACCACACCTTATTTTAAAGAGAACTATCAAAGTTAAGTGGTAGAGAATGTTATTTGAATAAAATCGGCCGATTAGTTATTTTTTGAGAGTACTTTAGGCAGATTTTTGAATGCATTTTTTTGTTTTTTATGGATGAATGGTATGTTTTGTGTTTTTTTACGAATGTGGACCAACCAGGGGACCGGGAATGATGGACCACACCTTATTTTAAGAGAATCAAAGGTAAGTGGTAGGGAATCTTATTTGAATAAAATCGGCCGATTAGTTATTTTTTGAGAGTACTTTAGGCAGATTTTTGAATGCATTTTTTTGTTTTTTATGGATGAATGGTATGTTTTGTGTTTTTTTACGAATGTGGACCAACCAGGGAACCGGGAATGATGGACCACACTTTATTTTAAAGAGAATCAAAGGTAAGTGGTAGAGAATCTTATTTGAATAAAATCGGCCGATTAGTTATTTTTTGAGAGTACTTTAGGCAGATTTTTGAATGCATTTTTTTGTTTTTTATGGATGAATGGTGTGTTTTGTGTGTTTTTTACGAATGTGGACCAACCAGGGGACCGGGAATGATGGACCATACCTTATTTTAAAGAGAACTATCCCAGTAAAGTGCTAGAGAATCTTATTTGAATGAAATCGGTCGGTTAGTTGTTTTTTGAGAGTACTTTAGGCTGATTTTTTAATGCATTTGTTTGTTTTTATGGATGTATGGTGTTTTTTGTGATTTTGTACGAATGTGGACCAACCAGGGGTCCGGGAATGATGGACCACACCTTATTTTAAAGAGAACTAGACCAGTAAAGTGGCAAATAATTTTGTTTGAATAAAATCGGCCGATTAGTTATTTTTTTAGAGTACTTTAGGCAGATTTTTGAATGCATTTTTTTGTTTTTTATGGATGAATGGTGTGTTTTGTGTTTTTTTTACGAATGCGGACCAACCAGGCGACATGGAATGATGGATCATACTTCATTTTAAAGAGAACTATCCCAGTAAAGTGGTAGAGAATCTTATTTGAATAAAATCGGCCGATTAGTTATTTTTTGAGAGTACTTTAGGCAGATTTTTGAATGCATTTTTTGGTTTTTTATGGATGAATGGTGTGTTTTCTGTTTTTAAACGAATGTGGACCAACTAGGGGACCGGGAACGATGGACCATAACTTATTTTAAAGAGAACTATTCCAGTAAAGTGGTTGAGAATTTTATTTGAATACAATCGGCCGATTAGTTATTTTTTGAGAGTACTTTAGGCAGATTTTTGAATGCATTTTTTTGTTTTTTATGGATGAATGGTGTGTTTTCTGTTTTTAAACGAATGTGGACCAACTAGGGGACCGGGAACGATGGACCATAACTTATTTTAAAGAGAACTATCCTAGTAAACTGGTATAGAATTTTATTTGAATAAAATCGGCCGATTAGTTATTTTTTTAGAGTACTTAAAGCTGATTTTTGAATGCATGTTTTTGTTTTTTATGGATGAATGGTATGTTTTGTGTTTTTTTTACGAATGTGGACCAAGCAGGGGACCGGGAATGATGGACCATACCTTATTTTAAAGAAAACTATCCCAGTAAAGTGGTAGAGAATTTTATTTGAATAAAATCGGCCGATTAGTTATTTTTTGAGAGCACTTAAGGCTGATTTTTGAATGCATGTTTTTGTTTTTTATGGGTGAATGGTATGTTTTGTGTTTTTTTACGAATGTGGACCAACCAGGGGACCGGGAATGTTGGACCATACCTTATTTTTTAGAGAACTATCCCAGTAAAGTGGTAGATAATTTAATTTTAATAAAATTGGCCGATTAGTTATTTTTTGAGAGTACCTAAAGCTGATTTTTGAATGCATGTTTTTGTTTTTTATGGATGAATGGTATGTTTTGTGTTTTTTTACGAATGTGGACCAACCAGGGGACCAGGAATGATGGACCACACCTTATTTTAAAGAGAATTATCCCAGTAAAGTGGTAGGTAATTTAATTTGAATAAAATTGGCCAATTAGTTATTTTTTGAGAGTACTTTAGGCAGATTTTTTAATGCATTTTTTTATTTTTTATGGATGAATGGTGTTTTTTGTGTCTTTTTACGAATGTGGAAGAACTAGGGGACCGGGAATGATGGACCATACCTTATTTTAAAGAGAACTATCCCAGTAAAGTGGTAGAGAAGTTTATTTGAATAAAATCGGCCGATTAGTTATTTTTTGAGAGTACTTTATGCAGATTTTTGAATGCATTTTTTTGTTTTTTTTGGATGAATGGTGTTTTTTGTGTTTTTTTACGAATGTGGACCAACCAGGGGACCGGGAATGAAGGACCATACCTTATTTTAAAGAGAACTATCCCAGCAAAGTGGTAGAGAATTTTATTTGAATAAAATCGACCGATTAGTTGTTTTTTGAGAGTACTTTAGGCAGATTTTAGCATGCATTTTTTTGTTTTTTATGGATGAATGGTGTGTTTTCTGTTTTTAAACGAATGTGGACCAACCAGGGGACCGGGAATGATGGACCATATCTTATTTTAAAGAGAACTATCCCAGTAAAGTGTTAGAGAATTTTATTTGAATAAAATAGGCCGATTAGTTATATTTTGAGAGCACTTTAGGCAGATTTTTGAATGCATTTGTTTGTTTTTTATGGATGAATGGTGTTTTTTGTGTTTTTTACGAATGTGGACCAACCAGGGGACCGGGAATGATGGACCATACCTTATTTTAAAAAGAACTATCCCAGTAAAGTGGTAGAGAATTTTATTTGAATAAAATCGACCGATTAGTTGTTTTTTGAGAGTACTTTAGGCAGATTTTAGCATGCATTTTTTTGTTTTTTATGGATGAATGGTGTGTTTTCTGTTTTTTACGAATGTGGACCAACCAGGGGACCGGGAATGATGGACCATATCTTATTTTAAAGAGAACTATCTTAGTTAAGTGTAATAGAATTTTATTTGAATAAAATCGGCCGATTAGTTATTTTTTGAGAGTAATTTAGGCAGATTTTAGAATGCATTTTTTGGTTTTTTTCGGATAAATGGTGTTTTTTGTCTTTTTTTTACGAATGTGGACCAACCAGGGGACCGGGAATGATGGACCATACTTTATTTTAAAGAAAATTATCCCAGTAAAGTGGTAGATAATTTTATTTGAATAAAATCGGCCGATTAGTTATTTTTTGAGAGTACTTTAGGCAGATTTTTGCATGCATTTTTTTGTTTTTTTATGGATGAATGGTATGTTTTGTGTTTTTTTTACGAATGTTGACCAACCAGGGGACCGGGAATGATTGACCATACCTTATTTTAAAGAGAACTATCCCAGTAAAGTGGTAGAACATTTTATTTAATAAAATCTGCCGATTAGCTATTTTTTGAATGAACTTTAGGCAGATTTTTGAATGAATTTTTTGGGTTTTTATGGATGAATGGTGTTTTTTGTGTTTTTATACGAATGTGGACCAACCAGGGGACCGGGAATGATGTACCATACCTTATTCTAAAGAGAACTATCCCAGTAAAGTGGTATAGAATTTTATTTGAATAAAATCGGCCGATTAGTTATTTTTTGAGAGTACTTTCGGCTGATTTTTTAATGCATTTTTTTTGTTTTTTATGGATGAATGGTGTTTTTTGTGTTTTTATACGAATGTGGACCAACCAGGGGACCGGGAATGATGGACTATACCTTATTCTAAAGAGAACTATCCCAGTAAAGTGTAATAGAATTTTATTTGAATAAAATCGGCCGATTAGTTATTTTTTGAGAGTAATTTAGGCAGATTTTAGAATGCATTTTTTGGTTTTTTTCGGATAAATGGTGTTTTTTTGTCTTTTTTTACGAATGTGGACCAACCAGGGGACTGGAAATGATGGACCATACTTTATTTTAAAGAAAATTATCCCAGTAAAGTGGTAGATAATTTTATTTGAATAAAATCGGCCGATTAGTTATTTTTTGAGAGTACTTTAGGCAGATTTTTGCATGCATTTTTTTGTTTTTTATGGATGAATGTTGTGTTTTGTGTTTTTTTACGAATGTTGACCAACCAGGGGACCAGACATGATTGACCATACCTTATTTTAAAGAGAACTATCCCAGTAAAGTGGTAGAACATTTTATTTAATAAAATCTGCCGATTAGCTATTTTTTGAATGAACTTTAGGCAGATTTTTTAATGAATTTTTTGGTTTTTTATGGATGAATGGTGTTTTTTGTGTCTTTTCACGAATGTGGACCAACCAGGGGACCGGGAATGATGGACCATACCTTATTTTAAAGAGAACTATCTCAGTAAAGTGGTAGAGAATTTTATTTGAATAAAATCGGCCGATTAGTTGTTTTTTGAGAGTACTTTAGGCAGATTTTTGAATGCATTTTTTTTGTTTCTTTATGGATGAATGGTGTGTTTGTTTACGAATGTGGACCAACCAGGGGCCCGGGAATGATGGACCATACCTTATTTTAAAGAGAACTATCCCAGTAAAGGGGTTGAACATTTTATTTGAAATGGGGGATTTACAAGGTGTCATAAAGTCATAAGTCTTAACATAGTAACATGAAAATATACGACTGTTTTGAACAACCCCTCATAATTTAGTGTGCTATTTTGAATTTAAGTCAGCTGATTTAAAACAAATATAAAAAACAAGTAAGAAAGTATAGTCGGTCAAGCCCGACCATATGATACCCCACATCACAGTATTACAAAACACATCATGCTTATGTGTCCATATAAATATGGATTTATCTATGTTTATAAACTTCATTTAAATCGGTTTATAAGTTTGTGAGAGGCAGAAATTGCCCCCTACCTCCCCTTGTGGTCCCATTTTTGAAAAACTATAGCTTATGTGTCCATATAGATACGGATCTATCTATGTTTTAAATTTCATTAAAATCGGTTTGAGAGTCAGAAATTGCCCCTATCTCCCCTCGTGGTCCTATTTTATTAAAAATGCATACCTTTTGTGTCCATATAGATATGGCTCTATCTATGTTTCAAATTTTATTAAAATCGGTTTAATTGTTTCTGAGGGGAAGAAATTTCCCCCTATCTTCCCTCGTGGTCGTACGATTCGGCCCATTTTCAATAGGCTTGGTCCTTGTGCCAAGAAGAACTTATGTCCCAAATTTTATTAAAGTATCTCCAAAATTGCGACCTGTACTTTGCGCACAAGGTTCCATGGATAACCAGCCAGCCGGACGGACATCGTTAGTTCAACTCAGAAAATGATTCTGAGTCGATCGGTATACTTAAAGGATCAATATTTTAAGGCGTTACACACATCAGCACAAATGCATAATACCCTCTCCACTATTGTGGTGTGGGTATAATAAGTATTTACCTAACATCAAAATATTTTTTAATTCTAATCCATGAATTAATAACTTAAATTAGATCTTTCTTGACTGTTTTCCATTTTTCAGATGCAAACCACAAATAAATTTTATTTTGTTTGTTTACTAAACATCAGAGTCCTAAGCCGATCTAATTTGACGCCACAAGTGTTTTGTTGCAAAAATTGCTACCACCAACGGCGATAAAAACTAGTGCCGTTCGGCTCAGCCGCTTAGCGCAGGGCTCTTCTGATTAATTACGACAGCGCAATAAACATACCAAGCAAAGTTCTATTCATTTAAGACACTTTTTGTTTACAAAGCAACAACAATTTTTTCAAAACCATTGTAAAATGTTAGAACATTATGACAATATAACATGATAGCACACCTTGTGAATACCCCAATAGTAAATTCACCTTGAACGATTTAAATCGGTTTTGATAGAAGACTTTTAAATTAAAAAAGTTTTTAACAAATCCACCGGTAAAATAAGTATTTAATGAAACAGTAAACTTAAAAAACACATACATATATGTATGTATATTTCGCAAGAAACTCAATACACCTTAAGATGAATGTGGTAAGTTTCCCTTATTCAAATTTTACTTACACATATTGTTTTATTTTATCATGGCTTTTATTTAAAATTATGTACATATTCAATTTTTAAAATTAATTTATATCTAAACTTAAGCTTGGTAATTTGTCTTATATGTTATAGGAAACACCTTCGAAAAATATTTTAAATGATATCAATAGCTGCGTTCGAGAACACAAAAGTTTTTTACTATTTTTTACTGAGCTTTACTGCATTTTACGAAATTGCGTTCGAGTACACAAAATACAGTAAATGAGAACACAAATTGAGAGCGTAAAGTGACAGTTCTTGTCTGAGTATTTACAAATTTTTACTGCAGAAATTTTTGCAGTAAAATTTAGTGAATAAAAAAAACATATTTTCCAAAAGGTAAACAAACAAAAGTAACAAATAAAATGCATATAAATTGTGAAAAAATTGTTAAATAAAAGAAAAGTTTAAATAAAAATTAAACCAAAACAAAAAGTGAATAACTATTAATAAATTAATCTTGTTTGTGAAGCATTTATTTGGCTAAATACAAACTTTTGAAATTTTTTTTGTTAAGTTAATTTTTTTAGAGTTGTAAAAGTGTGAAGTACTTGGGGACTTAAGTAATCAAATAGCAAAACAATTATTGATGTTCTTTTAAATAATTTAACCCGCTACAAATTAGTAAAATCAAATTAAATAAAAAACAAACATATATGAAAGATTAAATAAAATATTTTGTTTGTATTTTCCAAAAATTTTCGTGTTATAAAAAGTTTTTAATCGAGTACCGATAAGAAAACGAGTTAAGTAGTCAAAAGTGTAAACATTTTTCAACACTTCAATTATTTGCCATCAGCTGTTGCCTTTATTTTACGAATTTTACAAATTTTGCGTTCGCGTACTTTTTTGCACAACAGCTTTTTGTGAGAGCAAATTTTTTCAGTTTACTCATTTACTGCATTTTACTGCAAAAGTACTCAAACGCACCTAATGTGAATGTGCCATATAATTAAAAAAAAAATTAATTTAACTTCTTTTTTTACGACATTCATTAATTTTATTCTTCTATTATTACCAGTGATGCCGTTTGGTTACATTTGTTACATATTTCGTAACTTTAGAAGGTCCGATGTAACCATCCCTGCAAATTTATTGGACCACCTGTACTAATTTCATGAAATGGACTACTCCACGGACTGGTGCGATGTAATGCAAGCATGGACCATGTCATTGTTTAAAAGTGTTTGTAGTAAGACAACATGTCTTCGTTTTTTAATGACATGTTTTCGTTTTTAAACGAAGATAAAACTAATCCTCTTGTGTACACAATGGAGTAGTTTTAAAACATTCCACTCTAAAACTGGACTGTCCCGGCGAAAACTGGCCAGTTGGCAAGTCTATCTAGAAGTCTTACCTCAAACATCGCTTATAGATATAAAACCAGGGACCAAAAATAATGGTTATTTTTTTTTAAGGTTACGAGAAAATCCCTTTTATTTATCGGAACCAATAAAAGTAAAAAATATTTTTTTGGTTATAAATAACCATTACTTCAATCAAAAAATTTTTTTGGTTACAAATAACTATTATACCAAATAATTTTTTTTTTGTTACAAATAACCATTTTAAAAATAATAATACATTTTTTTGGTAACAAATAACCTTTATAACAAATAATTTATTTTTTATCCCCTATAAATAATTAACAGAGTATAGTCGGTACCTATTTCGGGCTATGGTCAATTATTTATACGGCAAAAACAATATTAAACTATGGGGTTGAGATTCCTTTTAAAGTTCATAATGCCGAATATTATTTAGATATCTTCAGCTATATAAACATTTTTTGTCTTAGGGCCATTATTACAACTTGCCAATAGTTAAAAGTCGGATTTTGTCGGACGGATAAATAGCTTTGCATTATAAAACCTTCATTTATTTTCATCGATTAAATATTATTATTATTGAAAATAACAGCAATAAAAAATGGAAGTTGTAATAATGCAAAGTTTTGATGGCTCAATTAATTTTATTTATAGGTATCTAAAGAACATTATTTATATAACTTTTTGTTCTTATCTCGCCATGGTGAAGGGTATATAAGATTCGGCATAGCCGAATATACCACTCTTACTTGTTTTATTTTCAGTTAATATTTTGTTAGGGCTGTATGTGACAATTCACAACTTTAAGCTTGCTAAAAAATTTTAAACAAAAATAGCAAGCAGTATAATTCACTTACTGTCATCTAACTAATTTTTTCTACTTGCTTCAAACGGCAAATAATTGCCAAAATAGCGTAAATGTTATACAATTTTTTGCGTTTTTATATAGGAATTTGAATACCCTCCACCACAACTAGTTGTGATGAAGGTATACTAATTTTGTCATTCCATGTGAAACTGTTTTAATATTCATCTAAGACAAAAAAAAAAAATATTTTGTCTAGGTTGAATAAATCTAAGTCGATTTAGCTATGTCCGCCTGTGTATCCGTCTATGGAAATCACGTTCACTCTCAGACGACTCAAAAGAAAAAATAAATATTAGTATCAAAATGTTTTTAGATTCCCTAAGCATTTTGGGATTAAAATCCAGCAATATTGGTTCAGTAGGAAAAGAGTTATGAATTAAAATGTGGAACAATCACCCTAAAAAATTTATCATTTTGTTACAAAAACTAGCAAAGCTACTGGCGGAATGCACATATTTGAGAGTCTATACCTTTGAAAAAGCAGCTTATATCAAGATTTATATAAAACTTTTAAAAATGTTTAGGTTGTAGCGGCTTAATTAAAAATTTAGCGGTCTTGAAGTCTGATTTGTCGGGAAATGTTCAAAAAGAGTTGGCAGCAGTGTTACACTAACTAGTCAAACATTTGTCTTAATTTCTGTTAATTTTTTTGCTCCATCATTTTCATCAATTCAGTTCGCGGTTTTATTTAGTGCAATCAATATGTCGTGTCCGTGTTTAATTAAAAATTTGTATTTAAATCGCAATTTTAATAAGGTTTTTGCCACTTAATATAAATAAAATTGTTACAAGTGTAAAATTGAAAATGTTAGAACGAAAAGTGTTACGTTTATTTCGCAAAAAGTATAAAAATGCATGTGAAATAAGTGTTGTAAAAATTAAAGTTATCCTAAAATTCTTTTCAATTGTATCATATTAAAAGAGAATAAAAAAGTATGAGCCATTTTCGTTTTTTTAGTTTTTGTTGTTGTTTTACCAAAAACAAATTTTATGCTTTTGGTAAAGGGAATCATGTGAGTTGCATTTATTGAGAATAGAATAAAAAAGTGAGATGTATGTGTGTTTGATTGCTGCATTAAAATTTCATTGTGTTGTTGTTGTATACTAGTGTCAGTCTAGTAATCATTAAGGTAAGAATATGTTATTTTGTTTTAATATATATACATATGTTACTATTATTACTTTGATTGTATCAACATGTTGAAATAGACATATACTTAGCAACATTTTCAACTATGTATTTATTAGTAAATATGTTTCTGTTACAAATAAGTTTGTTTATTACATTTATTAATTGCACATTTTCAAATTTTTTTGAGATTTGACTAGAGTTTTATTATTTAGCCAAGGTATTTTTTGATAAAAAAATTAAAAAAATAACCATTGCTCATTATTTATACATAATTTCTAAAATTTAATATACATAATTTAGGCAGATTGTAGAATGCATTTTTTTGTTTTTTCTGGATGAATGGTGTTTTTTGTCTTTTTTTACGAATGTGGACCAACCAGGGGACCGGGAATGATGGACCATACCTTATTTTAAAGAGAACTATCCCAGTAAAGTAGTAAATAATTTTATTTGAATAAAATCGGCCGATTAGTTATTTTTTGAGAGTAATTTAGGTAGATTTTAGAATTAATTTTTTTGCTTTTTTTGGAGGAATGGTGTTTTTTGTCTTTTTTTACGAATGTGGACCAACCAGGGGACCGGGAATGATGGACCATACCTTATTTTTAAGAGAACTATCCCAGTAAAGTGGTAAATAATTTTATTTGAATAAAATCGGCCGATTAGTTATTTTTTGAGAGTAATTTAGGCAGATTTTAGAATTCATTTTTTTGATTTTTCTGGATAAATGGTGTTTTTTTGTCTTTTTTTTACGAATGTGGACCAACCAGGGGGCCGGGAATGATGGACCATACCTTATTTTAAAGAGAACTATCCCAGTAAAGTGGTAAATAATTTTATTTGAATAAAATCGGCCGATTAGTTATTTTTTGAGAGTAATTTAGGTAGATTTTAGAATTCATTTTTTTGCTTTTTTTGGAGGAATGGTGTTTTTTGTCTTTTTTTACGAATGTGGACCAACCAGGGGACCGGGAATGATGGACCATACCTTATTTTTAAGCGAACTATCCCAGTAAAGTGGTAAATAATTTTATTTGAATAAAATCGGCCGATTAGTTATTTTTTGAGAGTAATTTAGGCAGATTTTAGAATTCATTTTTTTGCTTTTTTTGGAGGAATGGTGTTTTTTGTCTTTTTTTACGAATGTGGACCAACCAGGGGACCGGGAATGATGGACCATACCTTATTTTTAAGAGAACTATCCCAGTAAAGTGGTAAATAATTTTATTTGAATAAAATCGGCCGATTAGTTATTTTTTGAGAGTAATTTAGGCAGATTTTAGAATTCATTTTTTTGATTTTTCTGGATAAATGGTGTTTTTTGTCTTTTTTTTACGAATGTGGACCAACCAGGGGACCGGGAATGATGGACCATACCTTATTTTAAAGAGAACTATCCCAGTAAAGTGGTAAATAATTTTATTTGAATAAAATCGGCCGATTAGTTATTTTTTGAGAGTAATTTAGGCAGATTTTAGAATTCATTTTTTTTGATTTTTCTGGATAAATGGTGTTTTTTGTCTTTTTTTTACGAATGTGGACCAACCAGGGGACCGGGAATGATCGACCACACCTTTTTTTAAAGAGAACTATCCCAGTAAAGTGGTAAATAATTTTATTTGAATAAAATCGGCCGATTAGTTATTTTTTGAGTGTAATTTAGGCAGATTTTAGAATGCATTTTTTTGTTTTTTCTGGATGAATGGTGTTTTTTGTCTTTTTTTACGAATGTGGACCAACCAGGGGACCGGGAATGATGGACCATACCTTATTTTAAAGAGAACTATCCCAGTAAAGTGGTAAATAATTTTATTTGAATAAAATCGGCCGTTTAGTTATTTTTTGAGAGTACTTTAGGCAGATTTTAGCATGCATTTTTTTGTTTTTTATGGATGAATGGTGTGTTTTGTGTTTTTTACGAATGTAGACCAACCAGGGGACCGGGCAGGGCTGCCAGAAATTTGCAGCAAAAAATCTTAATTTCACCAAAAAAAAATGTTATTTTGAAAAAAAAATCTTATTTTTGGAAAAAAGAGGTTTTTTTATTATAAATAAAAAAAACAATTCATATTTTATTTAATACATAAAATAAACAAAAAAAAAAAACAAAAAATTTAATTTCTTATACTAAATTGTATTATTTAGTTTAAAAATTTTTAAATGGGAACAAAGAAGTTTTTTTTTTAATTGATCCTAATCTTCGTCTAGGAAAAACAAAAAATCTTGTTTTTGGGGAAAAAATCTTAAAATCTTTTTTCGGTTAAAAATCTTAAAAAATAAGGTAAAATCTTACTTCTGGCAGCACTGGGACCGGGAATGATGGACCATACCTTATTTTAAAGAGAACTATCCCAGTAAAGTGGTAGAGAATTTTATTTGAATAAAATAGGCCGACTAGTTATATTTTGAGAGTACTTTAGGCAGATTTTTGAATGCATTTGTTTGTTTTTTATGGATGAATGTTGTGTTTTGTGTTTTTTTTTACGAATGTGGACCAACCAGGGGACCGGGAATGATTAACCATACATCATTTTAAAGAGAATTATCCCAGTAAAGTGGTAGAGAATTTTATTTGAATAAAATCGACCGATTAGTTGTTTTTTGAGAGTACTTTAGGCAGATTTTAGCATACATTTTTTTGTTTTTTATGGATGAATGGTGTGTTTTGTGTTTTTTACGAATGTGGACCAACCAGGGGACCGGGAATGATGGACCATACCTTATTTTAAAGAGAACTATCCCAGTAAAGTGGTTTTATTTGAATGAAATAGGCCGATTAGTTATATTTTGAGAGTACTTTAGGCAGATTTTTGAATGCATTTGTTTGTTTTTTATGGATGAATGGTGTGTTTTGTGTTTTTTACGAATGTGGACCAACCAGGGGACCGGGAATGATGGACCATACCTTATTTTAAAGAGAACTATCCCATTAAAGTGGTAGAGAATTTTATTTAAATGAAATAGGCCGATTAGTTATATTTTGAGAGTACTTTAGGCAGATTTTTGAATGAATTTTTTGGTTTTTTATGGATGAATGGTGTTTTTTGTGTGGACCAACCAGGCGACCGGGAATGATGGACCATACCTTATTTTAAAGAGAACTATCCCAGTAAAGTGGTAGATAATTTTATTTGAATTAAATCGGCCGATTAGTTATTTATTTGAGAGTACTTTAGGCAGATTTTTTAATGCATTTTTTTTTGTTTTTTATGGATGAATGGTGTGTTTTGTGTTATTTTACGAATGTGGACCAACCAGGGGACCGGGAATGATGGACCATACCTTATTCTAAAGAGAACTATCCCAGTAAAGTGGTATATAATTTTATTTGAATAAAATCGGCCGATTAGTTATTTTTTGAGAGCACTTTAGGCAGATTTTTGAATGCATTTTTTTGTTTTTTATGGATGAATGTTGTGTTTTGTGTTTTTTTACGAATGTTGACCAACCAGGGGACCGGGAATGATTGACCATACCTTATTTTAAAGAGAACAATCCCAGTAAAGTGGTAGAATATTTTATTTAATAAAATCTGCCGATTAGCTATTTTTTGAATGAACTTTAGGCAGATTTTTGAATGAATTTTTTGGTTTTTTTATGGATGAATGGTGTTTTTTGTGTCTTTTTACGAATGTGGACCAACCATGGGACCGGGAATGATGGACCATACTTTATTTTAAAGAAAATTATCCCAGTAAAGTGGTAGAGAATTTTATTTGAATAAAATCGGCCGATTAGTTATTTTTTGAGAGTACTTTAGGCAGATTTTTGCATGCATTTTATTGTTTTTTATGGATGAATGTTGTGTTTTGTGTTTTTTTACGAATGTTGACCAACCAGGGGACCAGGAATGATTGACCGTACCTTATTTTAAAGAGAACTATCCCAGTAAAGTGGTAGAACATTTTATTTAATAAAATCTGCCGATTAGCTATTTTTTGAATGAACTTTAGGCAGATTTTTGAATGAATTTTTTGGTTTTTTATGGATGAATGGTGTTTTTTGTGTCTTTTTACGAATGTGGACCAACCATGAAACCGGGAATGATGGACCATACTTTATTTTAAAGAAAATTATCCCAGTAAAGTGGTAGAGAATTTTATTTGAATAAAATCGGCCGATTAGTTGTTTTTTGAGAGTACTTTAGGCAGATTTTTGAATGCATTTTTTTTGTTTCTTTATGGATGAATGGTGTGTTTGTTTACGAATGTGGACCAACCAGGGGCCCGGGAATGATGGACCATACCTTATTTTAAAGAGAACTATCCCAGTATAGGGGTTGAAAATTTTACTTGAAATGGGGGATTCACAAGGTGTCATAAAGTCACAAGTCTTAAAATAATAACATGAAAATATACGACTGTTTTGAACAACCCCTCATAATTTAGTGTGCTATTTTGAATTTAAGTCAGCTGATTTAAAACAAATATAAAAAACAAGTAAAAAAGTATAGTCGGTCAAGCCCGACCATATGATACCCTACATCACAGTATTACAAAACACATCATGCTTATGTGTCCATATAAATATGGATTTATCTATGTTTATAAACTTCATTTAAATCAGTTTATAAGTTTGTGAGAGGCAGAAATTGCCCCCTACCTCCCCTTGTGGTCCCATTTTTGAAAAACTATAGCTTATGTGTCCATATAGGTACGGATCTATCTATGTTTTAAATTTCATTAAAATCGGTTTGAGAGTCAGAAATTGCCCCTATCTCCCCTCGTGGTCCTATTTTATTAAAAATGCATACCTTTTGTGTCCATATAGATATGGCTCTATCTATGTTTCAAATTTTATTAAAATCGCTTTTATTGTTTCTGAGGGGAAGAAATTTCCCCCTATCTTCCCTCGTGGTCGTACGATTCGGCCCATTTTCAATAGGCTTGGTCCTTGTGCCAAGAAGAACTTATGTCCCAAATTTTATTAAATTATCTCCAAAATTGCGACCTGTACTTTGCGCACAAGGTTTCATGGATAACCAGCCAGCCTGCCAGCCAGCCGGACGGACATCGTTAGTTCGACTCAGAAAATTATTCTGAGTCGATCGGTATACTTTAAGGTGGGTCTAGGATCAATATTTTAAGGCGTTACACACATCAGCACAATTGCATAATACCCTCTCCACTATTGTGGTGTGGGTATAATAAGTATTTACCTAACATCAAAATATTTTTTAATTCTAATACATGAAGTAATAACTTAAATTAGATCTTTCTTGACTGTTTTCCATTTTTCAGATGCAAACCACAAATAAATTTTATTTTGTTTGTTTACTGAACATCAGAGTCCTAAGCCGATCTAATTTGACGCCACAAGTGTTTTGTTGCAAAAATTGCTACCACCAACGGCGATAAAAACTAGTGCCGTTTGGCTCAGCCGCTTAGCGCAGGGCTCTTCTGATTAATTACGACAGCGTAATAAACATACCAAGCAAAGTTCTATTCATTTAAGACACTTTTTGTTTACAAAGCAACAACAATTTTTTCAAACCATTGTAAAATGTTAGAACATTATGACAATATAACATGATAGCACACCTTGTGAATACCCCAATAGTAAATTCATTTTGATAGAAGACTTTTAAATTAAAAAAGTTTTTAACAAATCCACCGGTAAAATAAGTATTTAATGAAACAGTAAACTTAAAAAACACATACATATATGTATGTATATTTCGCAAGAAACTCAATACACCTTAAGATGAATGTGGTAAGTTTCCCTTATTCAAATTTTACTTACACATATTGTTTTATTTTATCATGGCTTTTATTTAAAATTATGTACATATTCAATTTTTAAAATTAATTTATATCTAAACTTAAGCTTGGTAGTTTGTCTTATATGTTATAGGAAACACCTTCGAAAAATATTTTAAATGATATCAATAGCTGCGTTCGAGAACACAAAAGTTTTTACTATTTTTTACTGAGCTTTACTGCATTTTACGAAATTGCGTTCGAGTACACAAAATACAGTAAATGAGAACACAAATTGAGAGCGTAAAGTGACAGTTCTTGTCTGAGTATTTACAAATTTTTACTGCAGAAATTTTTGCAGTAAAATTTAGTGAATAAAAAAAACATATTTTCCAAAAGGTAAACAAACAAAAGTAACAAATAAAATGCATATAAATTGTTAAATAAAAGAAAAGTTTAAATAAAAATTAAACCAAAACAAAAAGTGAATAACTATTAATAAATTAATCTTGTTTGTGAAGCATTTATTTGGCTAAATACAAACTTTTGAAATTTTTTTTGTTAAGTTAATTTTTTTAGAGTTGTAAAAGTGTGAAGTACTTGGGGACTTAAGTAATCAAATAGCAAAACAATTATTGATGTTCTTTTAAATAATTTAACCCGCTACAAATTAGTAAAATCAAATTAAATAAAAAACAAACATATATGAAAGATTAAATAAAATATTTTGTTTGTATTTTCCAAAAATTTTCGTGTTATAAAAAGTTTTTAATCGAGTACCATAAGAAAACGAGTTAAGTAGTCAAAAGTGTAAACATTTTTCAACACTTCAATTATTTGCCATCAGCTGTTGCCTTTATTTTACGAATTTTTACAAATTTTGCGTTCGCGTACTTTTTTGCACAACAGCTTTTTGTGAGAGCAAATTTTTCAGTTTACTCATTTACTGCATTTTACTGCAAAAGTACTCAAACGCACCTAATGTGAATGTGCCATATAATTAAAAAAAAAATTAATTTAACTTCTTTTTTTACGACATTCATTAATTTTATTCTTCTATTATTACCAGTGATGCCGTTTGGTTACATTTGTTACATATTTCGTAACTTTTGAAGGTCCGATGTAACCATCCCTGCAAATATTATTGGACCACCTGTACTAATTTCATGAAATGGACTACTTCACGGACTGGTGCGATGTAATGCAAGCATGGACCATGACATTGTTTAAAAGTGTTTGTAGTAAGACAACATGTCTTCGTTTTTTAACGACATGTTTTCGTTTTTAAACGAAGTTAAAACTAATCCTCTTGTGTACACAATGGAGTAGTTTTAAAACATTCCACTCTAAAACTGGGCTGTCCCGGCAAGTCTATCTAGAAGTCTTACCTCAAACATCGCTTATAGATATAAAACCAGGGACCAAAAATAATGGTTATTTTTTTAAGGTTACGAGAAAATCCCTTTTATTTATCGGAACCAATAAAAGTAAAAAATATTTTTTTGGTTATAAATAACCATTACTTTAATCAAAAAATTTTTTTGGTTACAAATAACTATTATACCAAATAATTTTTTTTTTTTTGTTACAAATAACCATTTTAAAAATAATAATACATTTTTTTGGTAACAAATAATTTATTTTTTTTATCCCCTATAAATAATTAACAGAGTATAGTCGGTACCTATTTGCGGGCTATGGTCAATTATTTATACGGCAAAAACAATATTAAACTATGGGGTTTAGATTCCTTTTAAAGTTCATAATGCCGAATATTATTTAGATATCTTCAGCTATATAAACATTTTTTGTCTTAGGGCCATTTTTACAACTTGCCAATAGTTAAAAGTCGGATTTTGTCGGACGGATAAATAGCTTTGCATTTTAAAACCTTCATTTATTTTCATCGATTAAATATTATTATTATTGAAAATAACAGCAATAAAAAATGGAAGTTGTAATAATGCAAAGCTATTTATCGGTCCAACAAAATCCGACTTTTAACTATTGGCAAGTTGTAATAATGGCCCTTAAAGTGATTTTAGAATGGGGTTTTGATGGCTCAATTAATTTTATTTATAGGTATCTCAAGAACATTATTTATATAACTTTTTGTTCTTATCTCGCCATGGTGAAGGGTATATAAGATTCGGCATAGCCGAATATAGCACTCTTTCTTGTTTTATTTTCAGTTGATATTTTGTTAGGGCTGTATGTGACAATTCACAACTTTAAGCTTGCTAAAAAATTTTAAACAAAAATAGCAAGCAGTATAATTCACTTACTTTCATCAAACTAATTTTTTCTACTTGCTTCAAACGGCAAATAATTGCCAAAATAGCGTAAATGTTATACAATTTTTTGCGTTTTTATTTAGGAATTTGAATACCCTCCACCACAACTAGTTGTGATGAAGGTATACTAATTTTGTCATTCCATGTGAAACTGTTTTATTATTCATCTAAGACCAAAAAAAAAAATATTTTGTCTAGGTTGAGTAAATCTAAGTCGATTTAGCTATGTCCGCCTGTGTATCCGTCTATGGAAATCACGTTCACTCTCAGACGACTCAAAAGAAAATATAAATATTAGTATCAAAATGTTTTTAGATTCCCTAAGCATTTTGGGATTAAAATCCAGCAATATTGGTTCAGTAGGAAAAGAGCTATGAATTAAAATGTGGAACAATCACCCTAAAAAATTTATCATTTTGTTACAAAAACTAGCAAAGCTACTGGCGGAATGCACATATTTGAGAGGTTATACCTTTGAAAAAGCAGCTTATATCTAGATTTATATAAAACTTTTAAAAATGTTTAGGTTTTAGCGGCTTAATTAAAAATTTAGCGGTCTTGAAGTCTGATTTGTCGGGAAATGTTCAAAAAGAGTTGGCAGCAGTGTTACACTAACTAGTCAAACATTTGTCTTAACTTCTGTTAATTTTTTTGCTCCATCATTTTCATCAATTCAGTTCGCGGTTTTATTTAGTGCAATCAATATGTCGTGTCCGTGTTTAATAAAAAATTTGTATTTAAATCGCAATTTTAATAAGGTTTTTGCCACTTAATATAAATACAATTTTTACAAGCGTAAAATTGAAAATGTTAGAACGAAAAGTGTTACGTTTATTTCGCAAAAAGTATAAAAATTCATGTGAAATAAGTGTTGTAAAAATTAAAGTTATCCTAAAATTCTTTTCAATTGTATCATATTAAAAGAGAATAAAAAAGTATGAGCCATTTTCGTTTTTTAGTTTTTGTTGTTGTTTTACCAAAAACAAATTTTATGCTTTTGGTAAAGGGAATCATGTGAGTTGCATTTATTGAGAATAGAATAAAAAAGTGAGATGTATGTGTGTTTGATTGCTGCATTAAAATGTCATTGTGTTGTTGTTGTATACTAGTGTCAGTCTAGTAATCATTAAGGTAAGAATATGTTATTTTGTTTTAATATACATACATATGTTACTATTATTACTTTGATTGTATCAACATGTTGAAATAGACATATACTTAGCAACATTTTCAACTATGTATTTATAAGTAAATATGTTTCTGTTACAAATAAGTTTGTTTATTACATTTATTAATTGCACATTTTCAAATTTTTTTGAGATTTGACTAGAGTTTTATTATTTAGCCAAGGTATTTTTTGATAAAAAAATTAAAAAAATAACCATTGCTCATTATTTATACATAATTTCTAAAATTTAATATACATAATTTAGGCAGATTGTAGAATGCATTTTTTTGTTTTTTCTGGATGAATGGTGTTTTTTGTCTTTTTTTACGAATGTGGACCAACCAGGGGACCGGGAATGATGGACCATACCTTATTTTAAAGAGAACTATCCCAGTAAAGTAGTAAATAATTTTATTTGAATAAAATCGGCCGATTAGTTATTTTTTGAGAGTAATTTAGGTAGATTTTAGAATTTAAATTTTTGCTTTTTTTGGAGGAATGGTGTTTTTTGTCTTTTTTTACGAATGTGGACCAACCAGGGGACCGGGAATGATGGACCATACCTTATTTTTAAGAGAACTATCCCAGTAAAGTGGTAAATAATTTTATTTGAATAAAATCGGCCGATTAGTTATTTTTTGAGAGTAATTTAGGCAGATTTTAGAATTCATTTTTTTGATTTTTCTGGATAAATGGTGTTTTTTGTCTTTTTTTTACGAATGTGGACCAACCAGGGGACCGGGAATGATGGACCATACCTTATTTTAAAGAGAACTATCCCAGTAAAGTGGTAAATAATTTTATTTGAATAAAATCGGCCGATTAGTTATTTTTTGAGAGTAATTTAGGCAGATTTTAGAATTCATTTTTTTGATTTTTCTGGATGAATGGTGTTTTTTGTCTTTTTTTACGAATGTGGACCAACCAGGGGACCGGGAATGATGGACCATACCTTCTTTTAAAGAGAACTATCCCAGTAAAGTGGTAAATAATTTTATTTGAATAAAATCGGCCGATTAGCTATTTTTTGAGAGTAATTTAGGCAGATTTTAGAATTCATTTTTTTGCTTTTTTTGGAGGAATGGTGTTTTTTGTCTTTTTTTACGAATGTGGACCAACCAGGGGACCGGGAATGATGGACCATACCTTATTTTTAAGAGAACTATCCTAGTAAAGTGGTAAATAATTTTATTTGAATAAAATCGGCCGATTAGTTATTTTTTGAGAGTAATTTAGGCAGATTTTAGAATTAATTTTTTTGATTTTTCTGGATGAATGGTGTTTTTTGTCTTTTTTTACGAATGTGGACCAACCAGGGGACCGGGAATGATGGACCATACCTTATTTTAAAGAGAACTATCCCAGTAAAGTGGTAAATAATGTTATTTGAATAAAATCGGCCGATTAGTTATTTTTTGAGAGTAATTTAGGCAGATTTTAGAATTCATTTTTTTGCTTTTTTTGGAGGAATGGTGTTTTTTGTCTTTTTTTACGAATGTGGACCAACCAGGGGATCGGGAATGATGGACCATACCTTATTTTAAAGAGAACTATCCCAGTAAAGTGGCAAATAATTTTATTTGAATAAAATCGGCCGATTAGTTATTTTTTGAGAGTAATTTAGGCAGATTTTAGAATTCATTTTTTTGCTTATTTTGGATGAATGGTGTTGGATCAAGCTATTTATCGGTCCAACAAAATCCGACTTTTAACTATTGGCAAGTTGTAATAATGGCCCTTAAAGTGATTTTAGAATGGGGTTTTGATGGCTCAATTAATTTTATTTATAGGTATCTCAAGAACATTATTTATATAACTTTTTGTTCTTATCTCGCCATGGTGAAGGGTATATAAGATTCGGCATAGCCGAATATAGCACTCTTTCTTGTTTTATTTTCAGTTAATATTTTGTTAGGGCTGTATGTGACAATTCACAACTTTAAGCTTGCTAAAAAATTTTAAACAAAAATAGCAAGCAGTATAATTCACTTACTTTCATCAAACTAATTTTTTCTACTTGCTTCAAACGGCAAATAATTGCCAAAATAGCGTAAATGTTATACAATTTTTTGCGTTTTTATTTAGGAATTTGAATACCCTCCACCACAACTAGTTGTGATGAAGGTATACTAATTTTGTCATTCCATGTGAAACTGTTTTAATATTCATCTAAGACCAAAAAAAAAATATTTTGTCTAGGTTGAGTAAATCTAAGTCGATTTAGCTATGTCCGCCTGTGTATCCGTCTATGGAAATCACGTTCACTCTCAGACGACTCAAAAGAAAATATAAATATTAGTATCAAAATGTTTTTAGATTCCCTAAGCATTTTGGGATTAAAATCCAGCAATATTGGTTAAGTAGGAAAAGAGCTATGAATTAAAATGTGGAACAATCACCCTAAAAAATTTATCATTTTGTTACAAAAACTAGCAAAGCTACTGGCGGAATGCACATATTTGAGAGGTTATACCTTTGAAAAAGCAGCTTATATCTAGATTTATATAAAACTTTTAAAAATGTTTAGGTTTTAGCGGCTTAATTAAAAATTTAGCGGTCTTGAAGTCTGATTTGTCGGGAAATGTTCAAAAAGAGTTGGCAGCAGTGTTACACTAACTAGTCAAACATTTGTCTTAACTTCTGTTAATTTTTTTGCTCCATCATTTTCATCAATTCAGTTCGCGGTTTTATTTAGTGCAATCAATATGTCGTGTCCGTGTTTAATTAAAAATTTGTATTTAAATCGCAATTTTAATAAGGTTTTTGCCACTTAATATAAATACAATTTTTACAAGCGTAAAATTGAAAATGTTAGAACGAAAAGTGTTACGTTTATTTCGCAAAAAGTATAAAAATTCATGTGAAATAAGTGTTGTAAAAATTAAAGTTATCCTAAAATTCTTTTCAATTGTATCATATTAAAGGAGAATAAAAAAGTATGAGCCATTTTCGTTTTTTAGTTTTTGTTGTTGTTTTACCAAAAACAAATTTTATGCTTTTGGTAAAGGGAATCATGTGAGTTGCATTTATTGAGAATAGAATAAAAAAGTGAGATGTATGTGTGTTTGATTGCTGCATTAAAATTTCATTGTGTTGTTGTTGTATACTAGTGTCAGTCTAGTAATCATTAAGGTAAGAATATGTTATTTTGTTTTAATATACATACATATGTTACTATTATTACTTTGATTGTATCAACATGTTGAAATAGACATATACTTAGCAACATTTTCAACTATGTATTTATAAGTAAATATGTTTCTGTTACAAATAAGTTTGTTTATTACATTTATTAATTGCACATTTTCAAATTTTTTTGAGATTTGACTAGAGTTTTATTATTTAGCCAAGGTATTTTTTTATTTAGGCAGATTTTAGAATTCATTTTTTTGATTTTTCTGGATAAATGGTGTTTTTTGTCTTTTTTTTACGAATGTGGACCAACCAGGGGACCGGGAATGATGGACCATACCTTATTTTAAAGAGAACTATCCCAGTAAAGTAGTAAATAATTTTATTTGAATAAAATCGGCCGATTAGTTATTTTTTGAGAGTAATTTAGGTAGATTTTAGAATTCATTTTTTTGCTTTTTTTGGAGGAATGGTGTTTTTTGTCTTTTTTTACGAATGTGGACCAACCAGGGGACCGGGAATGATGGACCATACCTTCTTTTAAAGAGAACTATCCCAGTAAAGTGGTAAATAATTTTATTTGAATAAAATCGGCCGATTAGCTATTTTTTGAGAGTAATTTAGGCAGATTTTAGAATTCATTTTTTTGCTTTTTTTGGAGGAATGGTGTTTTTTGTCTTTTTTTACGAATGTGGACCAACCAGGGGACCGGGAATGATGGACCATACCTTATTTTTAAGAGAACTATCCCAGTAAAGTGGTAAATAATTTTATTTGAATAAAATCGGCCGATTAGTTATTTTTTGAGAGTAATTTAGGCAGATTTTAGAATTAATTTTTTTGATTTTTCTGGATGAATGGTGTTTTTTGTCTTTTTTTACGAATGTGGACCAACCAGGGGACCGGGAATGATGGACCATACCTTATTTTAAAGAGAACTATCCCAGTAAAGTGGTAAATAATGTTATTTGAATAAAATCGGCCGATTAGTTATTTTTTGAGAGTAATTTAGGCAGATTTTAGAATTCATTTTTTTGCTTTTTTTGGAGGAATGGTGTTTTTTGTCTTTTTTTATGAATGTGGACCAACCAGGGGATCGGGAATGATGGACCATACCTTATTTTAAAGAGAACTATCCCAGTAAAGTGGCAAATAATTTTATTTGAATAAAATCGGCCGATTAGTTATTTTTTGAGAGTAATTTAGGCAGATTTTAGAATTCATTTTTTTGCTTATTTTGGATGAATGGTGTTGGATCAAGCTATTTATCGGTCCAACAAAATCCGACTTTTAACTATTGGCAAGTTGTAATAATGGCCCTTAAAGTGATTTTAGAATGGGGTTTTGATGGCTCAATTAATTTTATTTATAGGTATCTCAAGAACATTATTTATATAACTTTTTGTTCTTATCTCGCCATGGTGAAGCGTATATAAGATTCGGCATAGCCGAATATAGCACTCTTTCTTGTTTTATTTTCAGTTAATATTTTGTTAGGGCTGTATGTGACAATTCACAACTTTAAGCTTGCTAAAAAATTTTAAACAAAAATAGCAAGCAGTATAATTCACTTACTTTCATCAAACTAATTTTTTCTACTTGCTTCAAACGGCAAATAATTGCCAAAATAGCGTAAATGTTATACAATTTTTTGCGTTTTTATTTAGGAATTTGAATACCCTCCACCACAACTAGTTGTGATGAAGGTATACTAATTTTGTCATTCCATGTGAAACTGTTTTAATATTCATCTAAGACCAAAAAAAAAAATATTTTGTCTAGGTTGAGTAAATCTAAGTCGATTTAGCTATGTCCGCCTGTGTATCCGTCTATGGAAATCACGTTCACTCTCAGACGACTCAAAAGAAAATATAAATATTAGTATCAAAATGTTTTTAGATTCCCTAAGCATTTTGGGATTAAAATCCAGCAATATTGGTTAAGTAGGAAAAGAGCTATGAATTAAAATGTGGAACAATCACCCTAAAAAATTTATCATTTTGTTACAAAAACTAGCAAAGCTACTGGCGGAATGCACATATTTGAGAGGTTATACCTTTGAAAAAGCAGCTTATATCTAGATTTATATAAAACTTTTAAAAATGTTTAGGTTTTAGCGGCTTAATTAAAAATTTAGCGGTCTTGAAGTCTGATTTGTCGGGAAATGTTCAAAAAGAGTTGGCAGCAGTGTTACACTAACTAGTCAAACATTTGTCTTAACTTCTGTTAATTTTTTTGCTCCATCATTTTCATCAATTCAGTTCGCGGTTTTATTTAGTGCAATCAATATGTCGTGTCCGTGTTTAATTAAAAATTTGTATTTAAATCGCAATTTTAATAAGGTTTTTGCCACTTAATATAAATACAATTTTTACAAGCGTAAAATTGAAAATGTTAGAACGAAAAGTGTTACGTTTATTTCGCAAAAAGTATAAAAATTCATGTGAAATAAGTGTTGTAAAAATTAAAGTTATCCTAAAATTCTTTTCAATTGTATCATATTAAAAGAGAATAAAAAAGTATGAGCCATTTTCGTTTTTTAGTTTTTGTTGTTGTTTTACCAAAAACAAATTTTATGCTTTTGGTAAAGGGAATCATGTGAGTTGCATTTATTGAGAATAGAATAAAAAAGTGAGATGTATGTGTGTTTGATTGCTGCATTAAAATTTCATTGTGTTGTTGTTGTATACTAGTGTCAGTCTAGTAATCATTAAGGTAAGAATATGTTATTTTGTTTTAATATACATACATATGTTACTATTATTACTTTGATTGTATCAACATGTTGAAATAGACATATACTTAGCAACATTTTCAACTATGTATTTATAAGTAAATATGTTTCTGTTACAAATAAGTTTGTTTATTACATTTATTAATTGCACATTTTCAAATTTTTTTGAGATTTGACTAGAGTTTTATTATTTAGCCAAGGTATTTTTTGATAAAAAAATTAAAAAAATAACCATTGCTCATTATTTATACATAATTTCTAAAATTTAATATACATAATTTAGGCAGATTGTAGAATGCATTTTTTTGTTTTTTCTGGATGAATGGTGTTTTTTGTCTTTTTTTACGAATGTGGACCAACCAGGGGACCGGGAATGATGGACCATACCTTATTTTAAAGAGAACTATCCCAGTAAAGTAGTAAATAATTTTATTTGAATAAAATCGGCCGATTAGTTATTTTTTGAGAGTAATTTAGGTAGATTTTAGAATTCATTTTTTTGCTTTTTTTGGAGGAATGGTGTTTTTTGTCTTTTTTTACGAACGTGGACCAACCAGGGGACCGGGAATGATGGACCATACCTTATTTTTAAGAGAACTATCCCAGTAAAGTGGTAAATAATTTTATTTGAATAAAATCGGCCGATTAGTTATTTTTTGAGAGTAATTTAGGCAGATTTTAGAATTCATTTTTTTGATTTTTCTGGATAAATGGTGTTTTTTGTCTTTTTTTTACGAATGTGGACCAACCAGGGGACCGGGAATGATGGACCATACCTTATTTTAAAGAGAACTATCCCAGTAAAGTGGTAAATAATTTTATTTGAATAAAATCGGCCGATTAGTTATTTTTTGAGAGTAATTTAGGCAGATTTTAGAATTCATTTTTTTGATTTTTCTGGATGAATGGTGTTTTTTGTCTTTTTTTACGAATGTGGACCAACCAGGGGACCGGGAATGATGGACCATACCTTCTTTTAAAGAGAACTATCCCAGTAAAGTGGTAAATAATTTTATTTGAATAAAATCGGCCGATTAGCTATTTTTTGAGAGTAATTTAGGCAGATTTTAGAATTCATTTTTTTGCTTTTTTTGGAGGAATGGTGTTTTTTGTCTTTTTTTACGAATGTGGACCAACCAGGGGACCGGGAATGATGGACCATACCTTATTTTTAAGAGAACTATCCCAGTAAAGTGGTAAATAATTTTATTTGAATAAAATCGGCCGATTAGTTATTTTTTGAGAGTAATTTAGGCAGATTTTAGAATTAATTTTTTTGATTTTTCTGGATGAATGGTGTTTTTTGTCTTTTTTTACGAATGTGGACCAACCAGGGGACCGGGAATGATGGACCATACCTTATTTTAAAGAGAACTATCCCAGTAAAGTGGTAAATAATGTTATTTGAATAAAATCGGCCGATTAGTTATTTTTTGAGAGTAATTTAGGCAGATTTTAGAATTCATTTTTTTGCTTTTTTTGGAGGAATGGTGTTTTTTGTCTTTTTTTACGAATGTGGACCAACCAGGGGATCGGGAATGATGGACCATACCTTATTTTAAAGAGAACTATCCCAGTAAAGTGGCAAATAATTTTATTTGAATAAAATCGGCCGATTAGTTATTTTTTGAGAGTAATTTAGGCAGATTTTAGAATTCATTTTTTTGCTTATTTTGGATGAATGGTGTTGGATCAAGCTATTTATCGGTCCAACAAAATCCGACTTTTAACTATTGGCAAGTTGTAATAATGGCCCTTAAAGTGATTTTAGAATGGGGTTTTGATGGCTCAATTAATTTTATTTATAGGTATCTCAAGAACATTATTTATATAACTTTTTGTTCTTATCTCGCCATGGTGAAGCGTATATAAGATTCGGCATAGCCGAATATAGCACTCTTTCTTGTTTTATTTTCAGTTAATATTTTGTTAGGGCTGTATGTGACAATTCACAACTTTAAGCTTGCTAAAAAATTTTAAACAAAAATAGCAAGCAGTATAATTCACTTACTTTCATCAAACTAATTTTTTCTACTTGCTTCAAACGGCAAATAATTGCCAAAATAGCGTAAATGTTATACAATTTTTTGCGTTTTTATTTAGGAATTTGAATACCCTCCACCACAACTAGTTGTGATGAAGGTATACTAATTTTGTCATTCCATGTGAAACTGTTTTAATATTCATCTAAGACCAAAAAAAAAAATATTTTGTCTAGGTTGAGTAAATCTAAGTCGATTTAGCTATGTCCGCCTGTGTATCCGTCTATGGAAATCACGTTCACTCTCAGACGACTCAAAAGAAAATATAAATATTAGTATCAGTGTTTGTATGTGTGTTTGATTGCTGCATTAAAATTTCATTGTGTTGTTGTTGTATACTAGTGTCAGTCTAGTAATCATTAAGGTAAGAATATGTTATTTTGTTTTAATATACATACATATGTTACTATTATTACTTTGATTGTATCAACATGTTGAAATAGACATATACTTAGCAACATTTTCAACTATGTATTTATAAGTAAATATGTTTCTGTTACAAATAAGTTTGTTTATTACATTTATTAATTGCACATTTTCAAATTTTTTTGAGATTTGACTAGAGTTTTATTATTTAGCCAAGGTATTTTTTGATAAAAAAATTAAAAAAATAACCATTGCTCATTATTTATACATAATTTCTAAAATTTAATATACATAATTTAGGCAGATTGTAGAATGCATTTTTTTGTTTTTTCTGGATGAATGGTGTTTTTTGTCTTTTTTTACGAATGTGGACCAACCAGGGGACCGGGAATGATGGACCATACCTTATTTTAAAGAGAACTATCCCAGTAAAGTAGTAAATAATTTTATTTGAATAAAATCGGCCGATTAGTTATTTTTTGAGAGTAATTTAGGTAGATTTTAGAATTCATTTTTTTGCTTTTTTTGGAGGAATGGTGTTTTTTGTCTTTTTTTACGAATGTGGACCAACCAGGGGACCGGGAATGATGGACCATACCTTATTTTTAAGAGAACTATCCCAGTAAAGTGGTAAATAATTTTATTTGAATAAAATCGGCCGATTAGTTATTTTTTGAGAGTAATTTAGGCAGATTTTAGAATTCATTTTTTTGATTTTTCTGGATAAATGGTGTTTTTTGTCTTTTTTTTACGAATGTGGACCAACCAGGGGACCGGGAATGATGGACCATACCTTATTTTAAAGAGAACTATCCCAGTAAAGTGGTAAATAATTTTATTTGAATAAAATCGGCCGATTAGTTATTTTTTGAGAGTAATTTAGGCAGATTTTAGAATTAATTTTTTTGATTTTTCTGGATGAATGGTGTTTTTTGTCTTTTTTACGAATGTGGACCAACCAGGGGACCGGGAATGATGGACCATACCTTATTTTAAAGAGAACTATCCCAGTAAAGTGGTAAATAATGTTATTTGAATAAAATCGGCCGATTAGTTATTTTTTGAGAGTAATTTAGGCAGATTTTAGAATTCATTTTTTTGCTTTTTTTGGAGGAATGGTGTTTTTTGTCTTTTTTTACGAATGTGGACCAACCAGGGGATCGGGAATGATGGACCATACCTTATTTTAAAGAGAACTATCCCAGTAAAGTAGTTAATAATTTTATTTGAATAAAATCGGCCGATTAGTTATTTTTTGAGAGTAATTTAGGTAGATTTTAGAATTCATTTTTTTGCTTTTTTTGGAGGAATGGTGTTTTTTGTCTTTTTTTACGAATGTGGACCAACCAGGGGACCGGGAATGATGGACCATACCTTATTTTTAAGAGAACTATCCCAGTAAAGTGGTAAATAATTTTATTTGAATAAAATCGGCCGATTAGTTATTTTTTGAGAGTAATTTAGGCAGATTTTAGAATTCATTTTTTTGATTTTTCTGGATAAATGGTGTTTTTTGTCTTTTTTTTACGAATGTGGACCAACCAGGGGACCGGGAATGATGGACCATACCTTATTTTAAAGAGAACTATCCCAGTAAAGTGGTAAATAATTTTATTTGAATAAAATCGGCCGATTAGTTATTTTTTGAGAGTAATTTAGGCAGATTTTAGAATTCATTTTTTTGATTTTTCTGGATGAATGGTGTTTTTTGTCTTTTTTTACGAATGTGGACCAACCAGGGGACCGGGAATGATGGACCATACCTTCTTTTAAAGAGAACTATTCCAGTAAAGTGGTAAATAATTTTATTTGAATAAAATCGGCCGATTAGCTATTTTTTGAGAGTAATTTAGGCAGATTTTAGAATTCATTTTTTTGCTTTTTTTGGAGGAATGGTGTTTTTTGTCTTTTTTTACGAATGTGGACCAACCAGGGGACCGGGAATGATGGACCATACCTTATTTTTAAGAGAACTATCCCAGTAAAGTGGTAAATAATTTTATTTGAATAAAATCGGCCGATTAGTTATTTTTTGAGAGTAATTTAGGCAGATTTTAGAATTAATTTTTTTTATTTTTCTGGATGAATGGTGTTTTTTGTCTTTTTTTACGAATGTGGACCAACCAGGGGACCGGGAATGATGGACCATACCTTATTTTAAAGAGAACTATCCCAGTAAAGTGGTAAATAATGTTATTTGAATAAAATCGGCCGATTAGTTATTTTTTGAGAGTAATTTAGGCAGATTTTAGAATTCATTTTTTTGCTTTTTTTGGAGGAATGGTGTTTTTTGTCTTTTTTACGAATGTGGACCAACCAGGGGATCGGGAATGATGGACCATACCTTATTTTAAAGAGAACTATCCCAGTAAAGTAGTTAATAATTTTATTTGAATAAAATCGGCCGATTAGTTATTTTTTGAGAGTAATTTAGGTAGATTTTAGAATTCATTTTTTTGCTTTTTTTGGAGGAATGGTGTTTTTTGTCTTTTTTTACGAATGTGGACCAACCAGGGGACCGGGAATGATGGACCATACCTTATTTTTAAGAGAACTATCCCAGTAAAGTGGTAAATAATTTTATTTGAATAAAATCGGCCGATTAGTTATTTTTTGAGAGTAATTTAGGCAGATTTTAGAATTCATTTTTTTGATTTTTCTGGATAAATGGTGTTTTTTGTCTTTTTTTTACGAATGTGGACCAACCAGGGGACCGGGAATGATGGACCATACCTTATTTTAAAGAGAACTATCCCAGTAAAGTGGTAAATAATGTTATTTGAATAAAATCGGCCGATTAGTTATTTTTTGAGAGTAATTTAGGCAGATTTTAGAATTCATTTTTTTGCTTATTTTGGATGAATGGTGTTGGATCAAGCTATTTATCGGTCCAACAAAATCCGACTTTTAACTATTGGCAAGTTGTAATAATGGCCCTTAAAGTGATTTTAGAATGGGGTTTTGATGGCTCAATTAATTTTATTTATAGGTATCTCAAGAACATTATTTATATAACTTTTTGTTCTTATCTCGCCATGGTGAAGCGTATATAAGATTCGGCATAGCCGAATATAGCACTCTTTCTTGTTTTATTTTCAGTTAATATTTTGTTAGGGCTGTATGTGACAATTCACAACTTTAAGCTTGCTAAAAAATTTTAAACAAAAATAGCAAGCAGTATAATTCACTTACTTTCATCAAACTAATTTTTTCTACTTGCTTCAAACGGCAAATAATTGCCAAAATAGCGTAAATGTTATACAATTTTTTGCGTTTTTATTTAGGAATTTGAATACCCTCCACCACAACTAGTTGTGATGAAGGTATACTAATTTTGTCATTCCATGTGAAACTGTTTTAATATTCATCTAAGACCAAAAAAAAAAATATTTTGTCTAGGTTGAGTAAATCTAAGTCGATTTAGCTATGTCCGCCTGTGTATCCGTCTATGGAAATCACGTTCACTCTCAGACGACTCAAAAGAAAATATAAATATTAGTATCAAAATGTTTTTAGATTCCCTAAGCATTTTGGGATTAAAATCCAGCAATATTGGTTAAGTAGGAAAAGAGCTATGAATTAAAATGTGGAACAATCACCCTAAAAAATTTATCATTTTGTTACAAAAACTAGCAAAGCTACTGGCGGAATGCACATATTTGAGAGGTTATACCTTTGAAAAAGCAGCTTATATCTAGATTTATATAAAACTTTTAAAAATGTTTAGGTTTTAGCGGCTTAATTAAAAATTTAGCGGTCTTGAAGTCTGATTTGTCGGGAAATGTTCAAAAAGAGTTGGCAGCAGTGTTACACTAACTAGTCAAACATTTGTCTTAACTTCTGTTAATTTTTTTGCTCCATCATTTTCATCAATTCAGTTCGCGGTTTTATTTAGTGCAATCAATATGTCGTGTCCGTGTTTAATTAAAAATTTGTATTTAAATCGCAATTTTAATAAGGTTTTTGCCACTTAATATAAATACAATTTTTACAAGCGTAAAATTGAAAATGTTAGAACGAAAAGTGTTACGTTTATTTCGCAAAAAGTATAAAAATTCATGTGAAATAAGTGTTGTAAAAATTAAAGTTATCCTAAAATTCTTTTCAATTGTATCATATTAAAAGAGAATAAAAAAGTATGAGCCATTTTCGTTTTTTAGTTTTTGTTGTTGTTTTACCAAAAACAAATTTTATGCTTTTGGTAAAGGGAATCATGTGAGTTGCATTTATTGAGAATAGAATAAAAAAGTGAGATGTATGTGTGTTTGATTGCTGCATTAAAATTTCATTGTGTTGTTGTTGTATACTAGTGTCAGTCTAGTAATCATTAAGGTAAGAATATGTTATTTTGTTTTAATATACATACATATGTTACTATTATTACTTTGATTGTATCAACATGTTGAAATAGACATATACTTAGCAACATTTTCAACTATGTATTTATAAGTAAATATGTTTCTGTTACAAATAAGTTTGTTTATTACATTTATTAATTGCACATTTTCAAATTTTTTTGAGATTTGACTAGAGTTTTATTATTTAGCCAAGGTATTTTTTGATAAAAAAATTAAAAAAATAACCATTGCTCATTATTTATACATAATTTCTAAAATTTAATATACATAATTTAGGCAGATTGTAGAATGCATTTTTTTGTTTTTTCTGGATGAATGGTGTTTTTTGTCTTTTTTTACGAATGTGGACCAACCAGGGGACCGGGAATGATGGACCATACCTTATTTTAAAGAGAACTATCCCAGTAAAGTAGTAAATAATTTTATTTGAATAAAATCGGCCGATTAGTTATTTTTTGAGAGTAATTTAGGTAGATTTTAGAATTCATTTTTTTGCTTTTTTTGGAGGAATGGTGTTTTTTGTCTTTTTTTACGAACGTGGACCAACCAGGGGACCGGGAATGATGGACCATACCTTATTTTTAAGAGAACTATCCCAGTAAAGTGGTAAATAATTTTATTTGAATAAAATCGGCCGATTAGTTATTTTTTGAGAGTAATTTAGGCAGATTTTAGAATTCATTTTTTTGATTTTTCTGGATAAATGGTGTTTTTTGTCTTTTTTTTACGAATGTGGACCAACCAGGGGACCGGGAATGATGGACCATACCTTATTTTAAAGAGAACTATCCCAGTAAAGTGGTAAATAATTTTATTTGAATAAAATCGGCCGATTAGTTATTTTTTGAGAGTAATTTAGGCAGATTTTAGAATTCATTTTTTTGATTTTTCTGGATGAATGGTGTTTTTTGTCTTTTTTTACGAATGTGGACCAACCAGGGGACCGGGAATGATGGACCATACCTTCTTTTAAAGAGAACTATCCCAGTAAAGTGGTAAATAATTTTATTTGAATAAAATCGGCCGATTAGCTATTTTTTGAGAGTAATTTAGGCAGATTTTAGAATTCATTTTTTTGCTTTTTTTGGAGGAATGGTGTTTTTTGTCTTTTTTTACGAATGTGGACCAACCAGGGGACCGGGAATGATGGACCATACCTTATTTTTAAGAGAACTATCCCAGTAAAGTGGTAAATAATTTTATTTGAATAAAATCGGCCGATTAGTTATTTTTTGAGAGTAATTTAGGCAGATTTTAGAATTAATTTTTTTGATTTTTCTGGATGAATGGTGTTTTTTGTCTTTTTTTACGAATGTGGACCAACCAGGGGACCGGGAATGATGGACCATACCTTATTTTAAAGAGAACTATCCCAGTAAAGTGGTAAATAATGTTATTTGAATAAAATCGGCCGATTAGTTATTTTTTGAGAGTAATTTAGGCAGATTTTAGAATTCATTTTTTTGCTTTTTTTGGAGGAATGGTGTTTTTTGTCTTTTTTTACGAATGTGGACCAACCAGGGGATCGGGAATGATGGACCATACCTTATTTTAAAGAGAACTATCCCAGTAAAGTGGCAAATAATTTTATTTGAATAAAATCGGCCGATTAGTTATTTTTTGAGAGTAATTTAGGCAGATTTTAGAATTCATTTTTTTGCTTATTTTGGATGAATGGTGTTGGATCAAGCTATTTATCGGTCCAACAAAATCCGACTTTTAACTATTGGCAAGTTGTAATAATGGCCCTTAAAGTGATTTTAGAATGGGGTTTTGATGGCTCAATTAATTTTATTTATAGGTATCTCAAGAACATTATTTATATAACTTTTTGTTCTTATCTCGCCATGGTGAAGCGTATATAAGATTCGGCATAGCCGAATATAGCACTCTTTCTTGTTTTATTTTCAGTTAATATTTTGTTAGGGCTGTATGTGACAATTCACAACTTTAAGCTTGCTAAAAAATTTTAAACAAAAATAGCAAGCAGTATAATTCACTTACTTTCATCAAACTAATTTTTTCTACTTGCTTCAAACGGCAAATAATTGCCAAAATAGCGTAAATGTTATACAATTTTTTGCGTTTTTATTTAGGAATTTGAATACCCTCCACCACAACTAGTTGTGATGAAGGTATACTAATTTTGTCATTCCATGTGAAACTGTTTTAATATTCATCTAAGACCAAAAAAAAAAATATTTTGTCTAGGTTGAGTAAATCTAAGTCGATTTAGCTATGTCCGCCTGTGTATCCGTCTATGGAAATCACGTTCACTCTCAGACGACTCAAAAGAAAATATAAATATTAGTATCAAAATGTTTTTAGATTCCCTAAGCATTTTGGGATTAAAATCCAGCAATATTGGTTAAGTAGGAAAAGAGCTATGAATTAAAATGTGGAACAATCACCCTAAAAAATTTATCATTTTGTTACAAAAACTAGCAAAGCTACTGGCGGAATGCACATATTTGAGAGGTTATACCTTTGAAAAAGCAGCTTATATCTAGATTTATATAAAACTTTTAAAAATGTTTAGGTTTTAGCGGCTTAATTAAAAATTTAGCGGTCTTGAAGTCTGATTTGTCGGGAAATGTTCAAAAAGAGTTGGCAGCAGTGTTACACTAACTAGTCAAACATTTGTCTTAACTTCTGTTAATTTTTTTGCTCCATCATTTTCATCAATTCAGTTCGCGGTTTTATTTAGTGCAATCAATATGTCGTGTCCGTGTTTAATTAAAAATTTGTATTTAAATCGCAATTTTAATAAGGTTTTTGCCACTTAATATAAATACAATTTTTACAAGCGTAAAATTGAAAATGTTAGAACGAAAAGTGTTACGTTTATTTCGCAAAAAGTATAAAAATTCATGTGAAATAAGTGTTGTAAAAATTAAAGTTATCCTAAAATTCTTTTCAATTGTATCATATTAAAAGAGAATAAAAAAGTATGAGCCATTTTCGTTTTTTAGTTTTTGTTGTTGTTTTACCAAAAACAAATTTTATGCTTTTGGTAAAGGGAATCATGTGAGTTGCATTTATTGAGAATAGAATAAAAAAGTGAGATGTATGTGTGTTTGATTGCTGCATTAAAATTTCATTGTGTTGTTGTTGTATACTAGTGTCAGTCTAGTAATCATTAAGGTAAGAATATGTTATTTTGTTTTAATATACATACATATGTTACTATTATTACTTTGATTGTATCAACATGTTGAAATAGACATATACTTAGCAACATTTTCAACTATGTATTTATAAGTAAATATGTTTCTGTTACAAATAAGTTTGTTTATTACATTTATTAATTGCACATTTTCAAATTTTTTTGAGATTTGACTAGAGTTTTATTATTTAGCCAAGGTATTTTTTGATAAAAAAATTAAAAAAATAACCATTGCTCATTATTTATACATAATTTCTAAAATTTAATATACATAATTTAGGCAGATTGTAGAATGCATTTTTTTGTTTTTTCTGGATGAATGGTGTTTTTTGTCTTTTTTTACGAATGTGGACCAACCAGGGGACCGGGAATGATGGACCATACCTTATTTTAAAGAGAACTATCCCAGTAAAGTAGTAAATAATTTTATTTGAATAAAATCGGCCGATTAGTTATTTTTTGAGAGTAATTTAGGTAGATTTTAGAATTCATTTTTTTGCTTTTTTTGGAGGAATGGTGTTTTTTGTCTTTTTTTACGAATGTGGACCAACCAGGGGACCGGGAATGATGGACCATACCTTATTTTTAAGAGAACTATCCCAGTAAAGTGGTAAATAATTTTATTTGAATAAAATCGGCCGATTAGTTATTTTTTGAGAGTAATTTAGGCAGATTTTAGAATTCATTTTTTTGATTTTTCTGGATAAATGGTGTTTTTTGTCTTTTTTTTACGAATGTGGACCAACCAGGGGACCGGGAATGATGGACCATACCTTATTTTAAAGAGAACTATCCCAGTAAAGTGGTAAATAATTTTATTTGAATAAAATCGGCCGATTAGTTATTTTTTGAGAGTAATTTAGGCAGATTTTAGAATTAATTTTTTTGATTTTTCTGGATGAATGGTGTTTTTTGTCTTTTTTACGAATGTGGACCAACCAGGGGACCGGGAATGATGGACCATACCTTATTTTAAAGAGAACTATCCCAGTAAAGTGGTAAATAATGTTATTTGAATAAAATCGGCCGATTAGTTATTTTTTGAGAGTAATTTAGGCAGATTTTAGAATTCATTTTTTTGCTTTTTTTGGAGGAATGGTGTTTTTTGTCTTTTTTTACGAATGTGGACCAACCAGGGGATCGGGAATGATGGACCATACCTTATTTTAAAGAGAACTATCCCAGTAAAGTAGTTAATAATTTTATTTGAATAAAATCGGCCGATTAGTTATTTTTTGAGAGTAATTTAGGTAGATTTTAGAATTCATTTTTTTGCTTTTTTTGGAGGAATGGTGTTTTTTGTCTTTTTTTACGAATGTGGACCAACCAGGGGACCGGGAATGATGGACCATACCTTATTTTTAAGAGAACTATCCCAGTAAAGTGGTAAATAATTTTATTTGAATAAAATCGGCCGATTAGTTATTTTTTGAGAGTAATTTAGGCAGATTTTAGAATTCATTTTTTTGATTTTTCTGGATAAATGGTGTTTTTTGTCTTTTTTTTACGAATGTGGACCAACCAGGGGACCGGGAATGATGGACCATACCTTATTTTAAAGAGAACTATCCCAGTAAAGTGGTAAATAATTTTATTTGAATAAAATCGGCCGATTAGTTATTTTTTGAGAGTAATTTAGGCAGATTTTAGAATTCATTTTTTTGATTTTTCTGGATGAATGGTGTTTTTTGTCTTTTTTTACGAATGTGGACCAACCAGGGGACCGGGAATGATGGACCATACCTTCTTTTAAAGAGAACTATTCCAGTAAAGTGGTAAATAATTTTATTTGAATAAAATCGGCCGATTAGCTATTTTTTGAGAGTAATTTAGGCAGATTTTAGAATTCATTTTTTTGCTTTTTTTGGAGGAATGGTGTTTTTTGTCTTTTTTTACGAATGTGGACCAACCAGGGGACCGGGAATGATGGACCATACCTTATTTTTAAGAGAACTATCCCAGTAAAGTGGTAAATAATTTTATTTGAATAAAATCGGCCGATTAGTTATTTTTTGAGAGTAATTTAGGCAGATTTTAGAATTAATTTTTTTTATTTTTCTGGATGAATGGTGTTTTTTGTCTTTTTTTACGAATGTGGACCAACCAGGGGACCGGGAATGATGGACCATACCTTATTTTAAAGAGAACTATCCCAGTAAAGTGGTAAATAATGTTATTTGAATAAAATCGGCCGATTAGTTATTTTTTGAGAGTAATTTAGGCAGATTTTAGAATTCATTTTTTTGCTTTTTTTGGAGGAATGGTGTTTTTTGTCTTTTTTACGAATGTGGACCAACCAGGGGATCGGGAATGATGGACCATACCTTATTTTAAAGAGAACTATCCCAGTAAAGTAGTTAATAATTTTATTTGAATAAAATCGGCCGATTAGTTATTTTTTGAGAGTAATTTAGGTAGATTTTAGAATTCATTTTTTTGCTTTTTTTGGAGGAATGGTGTTTTTTGTCTTTTTTTACGAATGTGGACCAACCAGGGGACCGGGAATGATGGACCATACCTTATTTTTAAGAGAACTATCCCAGTAAAGTGGTAAATAATTTTATTTGAATAAAATCGGCCGATTAGTTATTTTTTGAGAGTAATTTAGGCAGATTTTAGAATTCATTTTTTTGATTTTTCTGGATAAATGGTGTTTTTTGTCTTTTTTTTACGAATGTGGACCAACCAGGGGACCGGGAATGATGGACCATACCTTATTTTAAAGAGAACTATCCCAGTAAAGTGGTAAATAATGTTATTTGAATAAAATCGGCCGATTAGTTATTTTTTGAGAGTAATTTAGGCAGATTTTAGAATTCATTTTTTTGATTTTTCTGGATGAATGGTGTTTTTTGTCTTTTTTTACGAATGTGGACCAACCAGGGGACCGAGAATGATGGACCATACCTTCTTTTAAAGAGAACTATCCCAGTAAAGTGGTAAATAATTTTATTTGAATAAAATCGGCCGATTAGCTATTTTTTGAGAGTAATTTACGCAGATTTTAGAATTCATTTTTTTGCTTTTTTTGGAGGAATGGTGTTTTTTGTCTTTTTTTACGAATGTGGACCAACCAGGGGACCGGGAATGATGGACCATACCTTATTTTTAAGAGAACTATCCCAGTAAAGTGGTAAATAATTTTATTTGAATAAAATCGGCCGATTAGTTATTTTTTGAGAGTAATTTAGGCAGATTTTAGAATTAATTTTTTTTATTTTTCTGGATGAATGGTGTTTTTTGTCTTTTTTTACGAATGTGGACCAACCAGGGGACCGGGAATGATGGACCATACCTTATTTTAAAGAGAACTATCCTAGTAAAGTGGTAAATAATGTTTTTGAATAAAATCGGCCGATTAGTTATTTTTTGAGAGTAATTTAGGCAGATTTTAGAATTCATTTTTTTGCTTTTTTTGGAGGAATGGTGTTTTTTGTCTTTTTTTACGAATGTGGACCAACCAGGGGATCGGGAATGATGGACCATACCTTATTTTAAAGAGAACTATCCCAGTAAAGTGGCAAATAATTTTATTTGAATAAAATCGGCCGATTAGTTATTTTTTGAGAGTAATTTAGGCAGATTTTAGAATTCATTTTTTTGCTTATTTTGGATGAATGGTGTTTTTTGTCTTTATACCCTTCACCTCAGGTGGAAAAGGGTATATATAAGCTTGTCATTCCGTTTGTAATTTCTACAATATTGATCTTAGACCCTATAAAGTATATATATTCTGGGTCCTTATGGGGAGAGAAGTTGATTTAACGATATCCGTCCGTCAGTCCGTCTTACATTTGATATGTGTTTTCCGGAGACTCCAGACATGATAGCGGCTAGGTTGTTTTACATTTATGTCACATATAGTCTACCATCGGTTGCTATTGAAATTCAGCAAGATCGATCCACAAATGGCTGAGATATGAGCAAAACACCACGACTACCTCTAATATTTTCCAAAAATCCCTAGTGGTTGTTGTAATTTTATTACTTTTTGCTGTATATCTGGGGAACGGCAAAAGCCAAAGCTTCCAAATTAGGTACACACATTTAGGTAGCCAATACACACCATCCTACAAAATGTGGGCGGGATTGGAGAAGTGGGCGTGGTACCTCCCGTACAAAAAAAATTAAAAATTGTATAAAAACCTACATTTTAGGGCTGCCATATGTCTTATGGATATGACTTATATACCAAAATATCGAAAATTTTTAGTAGAACATATTTTATAAAAATGTCAGAAAAATCGGTGCAGATACAAAAAAGTTATGACCAAAATTAATTTTTTTTTTTTTTAAATACCCACTTTCGGGAACCATAGATCTCCCCGAGTCCAAGCTTTATAACTCAAGTAAATGGTAAATTCCTTCTTAAACACGTCGGTATATAAATCTGTCAAATCGGTTAAAAAATGGCTGAGTTATGAGCAAAAAACCACGACTACCTCTATTTCCCAAAAATCCCTTGTGGTTGTTGTTTTTTTTTTGCTTGTGCTTTTATTCGAACGTGTTGAATGTAGGCATATCAAACACACACATGTTTGTACATGATTGGTCGCTTAAATTGAAAAATAAGTACCTACATATTAAATAAGCAAATTGCCGGAATATATTCTACTTTAATTCTTTATTTGCATAAGCGTTAATGGCTGAGTTGTCTGGGCGGTTGGTCACACAGCGTCGTTAGTAGTTGCCGGGGTTTAAATCTCGGCATCCACCTTTTCAAAAAAATTTTTTTTTAACTTTTTTTATGTTCTATAAACGATTTTAAAATAATTCAGCAATTTTTGATTTTTTTGACAATGTAAATATTAATCGTTCGCTTAACTTACATGTAAAACAAAAATCATATTCTATACCTATTTTTTGTTGTTTATTTTTTATTTATTTTTTTTTATTTAATTTGTTTATGTCCTAAAAACGATTGTATTAACTTTATTTTTTAATTTCAAAGTTATATATTATTAATAAATATTAAATATTAGTAAATTGTTTAAATAAATATGGTTTATAAAGTAACATATATGGCTCATTTGGTTATTATTTCTAAATTTGGTACTATGTACTATTTTAAACAACTTAGCGTTATTTATATAACTTCTTGTTCTTATCTCACCATGGTGAAGGGTATTTAAGATTCGGCATAGCCGAATTTAGCACTCTTAAGGTACGGTCACATATGGCAAACATTTGTCAAAAAATATCAAATATTTGTTTGCCCTAATCTGACCACAAAATATTTTTGAGGGGCAAACAGAAAAACAGCTGATTTTGGGCAAACAAAATTATTTGCTAGCTAACAAAAATGCTCCTAATGTGACCATTTAACGTCAAATCATTTCCTTGATTTTAGGCAAATAAATATTTGTTCTTACAAAAATTTTGTAAGACCAAACAGCGGCTAATAAAAAAGGTTTAAAATAAAAATTATTGAATAAAATTGAAAAAATTAACAAAATTAAATAATTTTTTAATAACGAAAAAACTTATTTATGTAAAATAAATTTTCCTGTGTTCTCTTTTTAGCAAAGAGTTGCGCGGTAAGTAGGTTTCAAGATGTTACAAAATACATTTTTCTTAAGTAAATAGGTAATTTAGCTAATGTTACGAATAATGCACTGCAAGAATGGCGTATCTATATTAATTGATACATTTTCAAGAGTGTACCAGTTTGGGGTCAGTGGAAAATCATGGACCCCCCAAAATAAAATTATATAATGAATTTAAGATTTATATAAAACTTATTAAAGCCAAATAATTTACCGACATCGACATCTTTATGAGATTTTTTCATCTGGGAGTGATTGTAGCAAGTGACCTAGAACCAATTCTCGGCCTACCAAGACAACATTTTGGCACGACATACAAGCTATTATAGAAATTATTGCCAAAACCAACATTTATAAGATTATTATGACATTAAAAGCAATTTACAGAAGGGGTGTTTGTATAAGAGCTATGGTAAAATATGGCTCAATTACAATAACATTTGGTAAGGTGATAATAGATTGTCTGTGCGCACAAACCTTTTCTCCAGAAATAAGTTTTTATGAGCAACAAAGATACGCGAAAATTGCAAAAATAGCGATCATTTTTCATATTTCAAACAAGCCATAAAATTGATTAAGAGTTCCTAAAACTATAAGGAATGGCAAAAATTCGATAAAAGTAGCTAAATTAGCGGAAATTCGCAAAAATTTGCTAATAGCGGCATGATAGCAATGTTTAATATGTATTTATTAAAAATCGTTAAAGCTGTAAAAAATCAGAGGAAACAATTGCATTTATCGCAATCATTCACGAAAAATGGCAAGCCCAAAAATTTATTTGAATTTGCCAAATCGGTTAAAAACAAAATGTCGGAAAAAATAAAAAAAAAATATACAAAAATAGCGATATTTGTGTAAAAATACGTATTGTTTTCATTATATAAAGAACATTTGAAACTAAAAACCAAAATTATGTTTTTTTGCTAAAAATGTTCTCACATATAAGAATTAAAGTCGATTCGTTTTACTTTCACTAACCCCTTACCACTCTAATTGAAAACGAATAAAAACATGTGGAGGTTTATTGCAGAACACAAAAAATAATGAAGTAATCCACTTTCGAGTGAATTCGGATTCTAGAACTCACCCGATTATCTCAAAAATTGCGACATGTACTTTGCGAATAAGGTTTACATCGAAAGCTAGCCGGACGGATGGACATTGTTATATCGATTTAGAAAAGGATGCTGACGAAAAATAAAAATGTTGGTCGCAAGTTCGTCCAAGCAGTTTGGATTGAAATTCAGCACTTTTGGTTCAGTAGGAAAAGAGTTATGGAGCGAAATGTGAAACAACCTGTCGAAAAAAATCAATATTTATTTACTAAAAACTAACGTAAATTGGTGGCGGAATGCACCTTTTATCGTTAAATTTTGCACAAACTCAATTTATATGTCTAAAAATCATTTAACTAAATTTCGTGAAGATCGGTCTATAATTTACAATAGATCCACTGTCTAAAACACTTTATTGCTTGCGTCTAAAACCGTAACAAATAATGCTTTAGGTTCATAATTTATGTTTATTTAGCTTACAAGACTGGAAATTACTTCGCCAAATTGCGTTTATCCCTTTATTTGTTATCTTAATTCTCTTTTACTTTTAAAAATGCTGTTCTCGCTCTTCTGTGCCATAAAATCATAAAAGTTTCAATATTTTGCATCAAAAAGTTAATTTTTAGTTTTAATGAAAAGTAATTTTTTTTATTTAATTTTTACTTTTGACAATTTGTTCAAATATTTATTTTTAGGCAAATAGTTTTATATGTGAACACAGGGCAAACATGTTTTCCCATTTTTTATTTGTAGGTATCAAGGCCCATCCATCAGGTCTGCTTACTTGTACAAAAACAAAATACGATTCTTTTTATTTGTCAAAAATTTTTAATATCTGTTTGAACAAATAAAAATGGGCAAATAAATGTGCGTAGTGTGACCAGCAAATAAAATTTTTATTTTTTTTAACAAATTTTAAAAAAATGCCGGCAAACAAAATTTGACAAATGTTTACCATAATTGACCGTACCTTTACTTGTTTTTTACTTATTTTCTATCCATGGTGAATACGCGTGTGTTAGTAAAAGCTTTTTTGGAAAGAATAGACAAACAAACAAAGAAACGAACACAAGAAAAGTAGGTAAATGAGCTTTTATTCCATGGTGAATACGCGTGTGTTAGCAACAGTGTTACCACCAGCAAAATTTTAAATTGCCCATGAGATAAAGCAAAATTACCCGATTTAAATAAAATTACACCTGATATAAAATTGAAGTTTTATTTAATGAAGGACATTTACAAAGAAGCAAAAACACAACAAACTCATTGAAAGAAGATCAATATTAGTCGGACTGTTGTAATTTTAAATAAATTAACATTAAAATAAATAACATTCAAAACTTAAAAACAATTAATAAAACATAAATTCCACATTTTGTTGCATATATGTATCTAAGGAAGGTTCAAAATGCTCATTGTTATTCCTTTATAATGGGTTAGCTTGGTGAGCTGTCAAACGAACTGTCATACTGCTCGCACTTTTTGCATCATTGAATAACGCCACCAAATTATAAAAATTTTCTTTAAAAATAAGACATCAATTTTCGCAACTTATAGGCGACTTTATGATTTAAATGACGCAAATTATTTTTTAACAAATGAAAGCGATGTGTTGATTTAAAGAAAATAACTGTCAATTAGACTTCAAAACCGTGCGATGTGATACCTCTTGATTTTTTCCGTAGGCATGTGAAGTCACTGGTTTATGCTAATAAACCAGCAACAATTGACGTCCAGGAGGTCAACATTGTTCATTTTATTCGTGACATGCAGCCAGCAATGCTCGAAAAAGAGGAACAAAATTGGACGTCTGCAATACGTTTCGTCTTAAATCAGTTTCAAATGGTTATGCATTTGTTTTGTGTTTTCTACCATTTAAAGATTCATGGTCTTAACAAATACCCTTTTTATACCATATTTAGTAAAGTAAATGCGTCCAGGGTTTTATACAACTCTCCCTTTCGTAATTCAGTTTTACAACTGTTAAGGGCATTTGAAAGTTTCCAGACACAAATAAAATTTATTATATATCAGAATGTTGGACACATTTCTACCCCCAGGCTAGTTTGTGGTTTGAATAACTTTTTCTAATAAACTTTAGGTTCTAAATCATGATAGTCATCTTTATCCAAATCTCAGTGTCAATTTTGAGACATTTATTGCCAACCTTTTGAAAATATATACATATTTAATGATTTAAGACTTTTCCTAAAAAGAAACCGAGACTTTTGTTCAGAAGACTGTGCATTTTTTATCAACAATATATAAGAAGAAATAAATGTCATGACTGAAATCGAATCTTGATTTTATTTGGGTATCTGAGGTAAGCATTTCAAATAACACGTAAATTACACCTTAGAGAAATTACCCACGCTCTACCCACGACCAGTGTGGCCATATCCTAAAATATTTTACAGCTAAATCTGCTTAAAAATAATGCTAAAAAATGCTAACAAAAATCCTAAACTGCCAAAAATAATGCTAAAGTTTAAATTGTTTTATTTTTTTTGTTATTTTAGTTAAAATACCTTTATAAATGACTTATTTTACATAATTCTTCCCTATAATCTCACATCGTATCAATAAATCAAACTGATTAAAGAATAACAATATAATATTTATGAAACATAAGCCGTCTTAAAACTATAAAAAAAATATATTTCAGTCTTTATATACATACGTACAAAAAAAGTTTTTAAACAAAAGGTACCATACCATAACAAAAAATCAAAGGAACGTGACCCATAAATGGGAATTATTTAGTATTTTAATAAAATTTATATAACATGTTTAATAAAATATTTAATTTTATAAATTAAATACGTCTTCAAATGAATATTCTTCTTCAGCTTTTGAAGAATCGATCAAGATATCATTATAATATATTAACGTCATTCTGTTTCGAATTTTCGTTTTTTATATATTTATACCACTAAAACCCAATTTTAACTTCCGAGTTGCTAACTGGCAAAACCAAGAACTGCATAGCAAAAGAAGCTAATTCACTGAATGGATTTTCATGTAATGAATTTGTATATCCATATACATTTATCCCGAAATCAACTGTCATATGAATTTGGTTTCAGCCACTGATGTTCCAAAGTTGTAATTTCTTCTACAGTGAAATCAATAATTTCTTCTTTCGTTCGCTTGATTTGCATTTATTAGTTTTTAAACGGTTTTCTAAGATGACATATAAATTGAGCTATAAAATCTCGGCATGTAATTCATATTTGTTTTTTTTCTATTTCAAAAGTTATGCTATCTCCAAGTCGAATTTATTATGGGTGGTCTTAAAAGCCCTGATGTCAAAATTTTTTTTTATTATCTTTGTTTCTGTGAAATAAAACAATTTCTGTTTATGGCATTGTACCTACAATGATTTTAAAAACACAAATTGCTTGTGGTTTTTGTACGAGTTGTACTTGTTGTAGTACCGAGATTACCTGGAATGAATTCGCCTTGGGTATCTCTTTTCGATTCCAAAAAATTCAAAATCGTAATTGAGGAAAAAATCGTCTTAACATGAATTTAATGGATCAAACTGATCAAATTTTAAAACCATTTGATATGAAAGGTCCTTTAAAAGATTGTACAGTTTCTATACCAAAAAGTAGGGGTTTGTATTTGCATTCAACAAAAGTGTGTGGTAGTTTTTCAAAAAAAGATTACTTTAATATTCTTAAATTAAATAATGCTTAAAAATGCTAAATATGTAGTTGAAAAATGCTAAACAAAATGCTAACATAGCGGCCACCCGATCAAGTTTTGCCTTTCAATTCCATTCAATTTACTCAACTCTCTCATTTTTTTACTAACACACTCACACTTTTTAAATTGACCACGACCCATTTTAGCATATTTTCTGCTAGATTTAGCAGATTGAGTTGAGTGAGTACTGCTTTTTAGCATATTTCCTTGTCTAAAAGCAGATTTTTTAGCATATTTTTTCTTTTTAAACAATTTCATATTAAAACCTGCATTACTTCGTTTTTCGCAAAATTTGTCTAATGATTTTTGCAGTGTGAAATATATACAATACTACAATTATACTACTGTGAAAGATACTACCCTTATGATTGAAACCCAAAAAGCAAATAAAGCTTTACAAGCGAAGCAAAGTGACCCACTCAAAATATTAAATGATTTATATTTCCTTGTGCAGTCAATTGCAGGAAAAATTTATGCAAAGGAAAAAATTTCAGAAATAATATCAATACAAGCGGATGATTATGAGAAGTATTTACTACCTCAACCATATTTGGGATATGGGATGGAAAATCTTATAAAAGAAAAAATTAACTTAAAGATTATTTCAAAGGAGGATGAAGCGGAAATAAGAACAGTATGTGTAAATTTTTTAAAAGAGCTTGTAAAGGAGTTAAAAAATAGACATAGAAATTTTACAAAAAATTTATTTTTTTCAATTGAGAATACATTAAGGGAAACCAAGGGACCAATTGATATTTTACTGAAAGAGTTCAAGAAAAAAGCTGAAGATATAGAAAAAATTCAGAATCAGTGGGAAAATATTACAAAACAGCATTGGGATACAAATATGGACACCACAACATTTTGGATACAAGTTTTCAACTTTAAAAACTCGGTTCAGGAAAACCCGTTTGAAGAATTATCAGAATTTGTTATTTCGTTGTTGGTTCTACCTTTTTCAAACGCTGATGTTGAGCGATTATTTAGCACTATGGGTTTGGTCAAAAACAAAATAAGAAATAGAATGAAAACGGATCTTCTGTGCGGTATCCTACAAATCAGAGAAGGATTAAAACTGGACAATTCTTGTTGCTATTCGTTCAAAATACCGTCTGACTTTGCATCCAAAATAAGATCGTCCGAAAAATATGAGAAGCTTGTAACTAATGAGGAAAACGAAGAAATGGAAACTACTTTGTCCTCTCTACAGGGCATTTAAATTAATAAAATTTTATAAATCAAATTAAATTATTTTACGTTAATTTTTAAAAAAGTATAAAAAGTTACCCTATACTAGAACCACAATTCTGCCGTACCACGTAGGGCGAATCGCCGTTAATTTCAAATGTTCAATTTTAAAACACAAAAATTAATTCATATTACAACATATATTTTTTTACTATGATAATACGCTGATAGGCTGATATTGTGTTTTTTGTATAAAATATACGCTTTAATTTGACAACGTATTTACAAAATTTATGTTTTAATCTTAGCAGATTTTTAGGATATTTTCTTCATTTCACGATTTAGCAGATTTTAGCAGATTTTTTTTTAAGTTTTGGCATATTCTCATCAAAAAGTTATGGCAACACTGCACGAGATGGCTTTCAATTTCACCTTTCCATTTGTTTGACAATTTACTTTCAATTTAACAGCTGAGTACATGTTTGTCTTTATAAATTGTTTTTTTTTTTATAGCATCATGAAAGTAAATTGAGTGCCACCTGCGTCACAGCTCTCAATTTTTGTAAATTTTGACAAGCAGTATATGTAAAAGACTATCAAGAACAACTTGATCGTGTGGCCTCAGGGTTACTGCTAAATGAAAAATTTGCAGCTAAATCAGACAAAAAAATGCTAAATCTAGCTGCAAAAATGCCAAAATGGCCACGCTGCCCACGACAGTAAAAACTATATCATATTCGGGTAATTACCCACAGAGTGGCAGCACTGGTTAGTAAAAGCTTTTTTGGTTAGTAAAAGCTTTTTTGGAAAGAACAGCAAACAAACAAAGACAAGTAGGCAAAAGAGCTTTTATTGTTGTTTGATATTTAAGCAGTGTGGTAGGAATAAGGTAATTCACGTATTCTATTTGTTAAAATAGTTTAGTTAAATACATGAAAGCCTTTTCATAGAGTGAATACGAAAAACATATTATGAATTATACTAGTGGCATTTAATATTGACACTGGGGGTGGTGGGGGGACAAATACCAGAATACTCTGGAATACAAGAGTAGTTAGAATACAAGAATAGCTAGACGACAATGTGTGTGGGAAATACAAGATGAATGGTGTTTTTTGTCTTTTTTTACGAATGTGGACCAACCAGGGGACCGGGAATGATGGACCATACCTTATTTTAAAGAGAACTATCCCAGAAAACTCGCAAATAATTTTGTTTGAATATATTCGGCCGATTAGTTATTTTTTGAGAGTAATTTCGGTAGATTTTAGTATGCATTTTTTGGTTTTTTTCGGATAAATGGTGTTTTTTGTCTTTTTTTACGAATGTGGACCAACCAGGGGACCGGGAATGATGGACCATACCTTATTTTAAAGAGAACTATCCCAGAAAACTCGCAAATAATTTTGTTTGAATATATTCGGCCGATTAGTTATTTTTTGAGAGTAATTTCGGTAGATTTTAGTATGCATTTTTTGGTTTTTTTCGGATGAATGGTGTTTTTTGTCTTTTTTTACGAATGTGGACCAACCAGGGGACAGGGAATGATGGACCATACCTTATTTTAAAGAGAACTATCCCAGAAAACTCGCAAATAATTTTGTTTGAATATATTCGGCCGATTAGTTATTTTTTGAGAGTAATTTCGGTAGATTTTAGAATGCATTTTTTGGTTTTTTACGGATGAATGGTGTTTTTTGTCTTTTTTTACGAATGTGGACCAACCAGGGGACCGGGAATGATGGACCATACCTTATTTTAAAGAGAACTATCCCAGAAAACTCGCAAATAATTTTGTTTGAATATATTCGGCCGATTAGTTATTTTTTGAGAGTAATTTCGGTAGATTTTAGTATGCATTTTTTGGTTTTTTTCGGATGAATGGTGTTTTTTGTCTTTTTTTACGAATGTGGACCAACCAGGGGACCGGGAATGATGGACCATACCTTATTTTAAAGAGAACTATCCCAGAAAACTCGCAAATAATTTTGTTTGAATATATTCGGCCGATTAGTTATTTTTTGAGAGTAATTTCGGTAGATTTTAGTATGCATTTTTTGGTTTTTTTCGGATGAATGGTGTTTTTTGTCTTTTTTTACGAATGTGGACCAACCAGGGGACAGGGAATGATGGACCATACCTTATTTTAAAGAGAACTATCCCAGAAAACTCGCAAATAATTTTGTTTGAATATATTCGGCCGATTAGTTATTTTTTGAGAGTAATTTCGGTAGATTTTAGAATGCATTTTTTGGTTTTTTACGGATGAATGGTGTTTTTTGTCTTTTTTTACGAATGTGGACCAACCAGGGGACCGGGAATGATGGACCATACCTTATTTTAAAGAGAACTATCCCAGAAAACTCGCAAATAATTTTGTTTGAATATATTCGGCCGATTAGTTATTTTTTGAGAGTAATTTCGGTAGATTTTAGTATGCATTTTTTGGTTTTTTTCGGATGAATGGTGTTTTTTGTCTTTTTTTACGAATGTGGACCAACCAGGGGACCGGGAATGATGGACCATACCTTATTTTAAAGAGAACTATCCCAGAAAACTCGCAAATAATTTTGTTTGAATATATTCGGCCGATTAGTTATTTTTTGAGAGTAATTTCGGTAGATTTTAGTATGCATTTTTTGGTTTTTTTCGGATGAATGGTGTTTTTTGTCTTTTTTTACGAATGTGGACCAACCAGGGGACCGGGAATGATGGACCATACCTTATTTTAAAGAGAACTATCCCAGAAAACTCGCAAATAATTTTGTTTGAATATATTCGGCCGATTAGTTATTTTTTGAGAGTAATTTCGGTAGATTTTAGTATGCATTTTTTGGTTTTTTTTCGGATAAATGGTGTTTTTTGTCTTTTTTTACGAATGTGGACCAACCAGGGGACCGGGAATGATGGACCATACCTTATTTTAAAGAGAACTATCCCAGAAAACTCGCAAATAATTTTGTTTGAATATATTCGGCCGATTAGTTATTTTTTGAGAGTAATTTCGGTAGATTTTAGTATGCATTTTTTGGTTTTTTTCGGATGAATGGTGTTTTTTGTCTTTTTTTACGAATGTGGACCAACCAGGGGACAGGGAATGATGGACCATACCTTATTTTAAAGAGAACTATCCCAGAAAACTCGCAAATAATTTTGTTTGAATATATTCGGCCGATTAGTTATTTTTTGAGAGTAATTTCGGTAGATTTTAGAATGCATTTTTTGGTTTTTTACGGATGAATGGTGTTTTTTGTCTTTTTTTACGAATGTGGACCAACCAGGGGACCGGGAATGATGGACCATACCTTATTTTAAAGAGAACTATCCCAGAAAACTCGCAAATAATTTGTTTGAATATATTCGGCCGATTAGTTATTTTTTGAGAGTAATTTCGGTAGATTTTAGTATGCATTTTTTGGTTTTTTTCGGATGAATGGTGTTTTTTGTCTTTTTTTACGAATGTGGACCAACCAGGGGGACCGGGAATGATGGACCATACCTTATTTTAAAGAGAACTATCCCAGAAAACTCGCAAATAATTTTGTTTGAATATATTCGGCCGATTAGTTATTTTTTGAGAGTAATTTCGGTAGATTTTAGTATGCATTTTTTGGTTTTTTTCGGATGAATGGTGTTTTTTGTCTTTTTTTACGAATGTGGACCAACCAGGGGACAGGGAATGATGGACCATACCTTATTTTAAAGAGAACTATCCAGAAAACTCGCAAATAATTTTGTTTGAATATATTCGGCCGATTAGTTATTTTTTGAGAGTAATTTCGGTAGATTTTAGAATGCATTTTTTGGTTTTTTACGGATGAATGGTGTTTTTTGTCTTTTTTTACGAATGTGGACCAACCAGGGGACCGGGAATGATGGACCATACCTTATTTTAAAGAGAACTATCCCAGAAAACTCGCAAATAATTTTGTTTGAATATATTCGGCCGATTAGTTATTTTTTGAGAGTAATTTCGGTAGATTTTAGTATGCATTTTTTGGTTTTTTTCGGATGAATGGTGTTTTTTTGTCTTTTTTTACGAATGTGGACCAACCAGGGGACCGGGAATGATGGACCATACCTTATTTTAAAGAGAACTATCCCAGAAAACTCGCAAATAATTTTGTTTGAATATATTCGGCCGATTAGTTATTTTTTGAGAGTAATTTCGGTAGATTTTAGTATGCATTTTTTGGTTTTTTTCGGATGAATGGTGTTTTTTGTCTTTTTTTACGAATGTGGACCAACCAGGGGACCGGGAATGATGGACCATACCTTATTTTAAAGAGAACTATCCCAGAAAACTCGCAAATAATTTTGTTTGAATATATTCGGCCGATTAGTTATTTTTTGAGAGTAATTTCGGTAGATTTTAGTATGCATTTTTTGGTTTTTTTCGGATGAATGGTGTTTTTTGTCTTTTTTTACGAATGTGGACCAACCAGGGGACAGGGAATGATGGACCATACCTTATTTTAAAGAGAACTATCCCAGAAAACTCGCAAATAATTTTGTTTGAATATATTCGGCCGATTAGTTATTTTTTGAGAGTAATTTCGGTAGATTTTAGAATGCATTTTTTGGTTTTTTACGGATGAATGGTGTTTTTTGTCTTTTTTTACGAATGTGGACCAACCAGGGGACCGGGAATGATGGACCATACCTTATTTTAAAGAGAACTATCCCAGAAAACTCGCAAATAATTTTGTTTGAATATATTCGGCCGATTAGTTATTTTTTGAGAGTAATTTCGGTAGATTTTAGTATGCATTTTTTGGTTTTTTTCGGATGAATGGTGTTTTTTGTCTTTTTTTACGAATGTGGACCAACCAGGGGACCGGGAATGATGGACCATACCTTATTTTAAAGAGAACTATCCCAGAAAACTCGCAAATAATTTTGTTTGAATATATTCGGCCGATTAGTTATTTTTTGAGAGTAATTTCGGTAGATTTTAGTATGCATTTTTTGGTTTTTTTCGGATGAATGGTGTTTTTTGTCTTTTTTTACGAATGTGGACCAACCAGGGGACCGGGAATGATGGACCATACCTTATTTTAAAGAGAACTATCCCAGAAAACTCGCAAATAATTTTGTTTGAATATATTCGGCCGATTAGTTATTTTTTGAGAGTAATTTCGGTAGATTTTAGTATGCATTTTTTGGTTTTTTTCGGATGAATGGTGTTTTTTGTCTTTTTTTACGAATGTGGACCAACCAGGGGACAGGGAATGATGGACCATACCTTATTTTAAAGAGAACTATCCCAGAAAACTCGCAAATAATTTTGTTTGAATATATTCGGCCGATTAGTTATTTTTTGAGAGTAATTTCGGTAGATTTTAGAATGCATTTTTTGGTTTTTTACGGATGAATGGTGTTTTTTGTCTTTTTTTACGAATGTGGACCAACCAGGGGACCGGGAATGATGGACCATACCTTATTTTAAAGAGAACTATCCCAGAAAACTCGCAAATAATTTTGTTTGAATATATTCGGCCGATTAGTTATTTTTTGAGAGTAATTTCGGTAGATTTTAGTATGCATTTTTTGGTTTTTTTCGGATGAATGGTGTTTTTTGTCTTTTTTTACGAATGTGGACCAACCAGGGGACCGGGAATGATGGACCATACCTTATTTTAAAGAGAACTATCCAGAAAACTCGCAAATAATTTTGTTTGAATATATTCGGCCGATTAGTTATTTTTTGAGAGTAATTTCGGTAGATTTTAGTATGCATTTTTTGGTTTTTTTCGGATGAATGGTGTTTTTTGTCTTTTTTTACGAATGTGGACCAACCAGGGGACAGGGAATGATGGACCATACCTTATTTTAAAGAGAACTATCCCAGAAAACTCGCAAATAATTTTGTTTGAATATATTCGGCCGATTAGTTATTTTTTGAGAGTAATTTCGGTAGATTTTAGAATGCATTTTTTGGTTTTTTTACGGATGAATGGTGTTTTTTGTCTTTTTTTACGAATGTGGACCAACCAGGGGACCGGGAATGATGGACCATACCTTATTTTAAAGAGAACTATCCCAGAAAACTCGCAAATAATTTTGTTTGAATATATTCGGCCGATTAGTTATTTTTTGAGAGTAATTTCGGTAGATTTTAGAATGCATTTTTTGGTTTTTTACGGATGAATGGTGTTTTTTGTCTTTTTTTACGAATGTGGACCAACCAGGGGACCGGGAATGATGGACCATACCTTATTTTAAAGAGAACTATCCCAGAAAACTCGCAAATAATTTTGTTTGAATATATTCGGCCGATTAGTTATTTTTTGAGAGTAATTTCGGTAGATTTTAGTATGCATTTTTTGGTTTTTTTCGGATGAATGGTGTTTTTTGTCTTTTTTTACGAATGTGGACCAACCAGGGGACCGGGAATGATGGACCATACCTTATTTTAAAGAGAACTATCCCAGAAAACTCGCAAATAATTTTGTTTGAATATATTCGGCCGATTAGTTATTTTTTGAGAGTAATTTCGGTAGATTTTAGTATGCATTTTTTGGTTTTTTTCGGATGAATGGTGTTTTTTGTCTTTTTTTACGAATGTGGACCAACCAGGGGACAGGGAATGATGGACCATACCTTATTTTAAAGAGAACTATCCCAGAAAACTCGCAAATAATTTTGTTTGAATATATTCGGCCGATTAGTTATTTTTTGAGAGTAATTTCGGTAGATTTTAGAATGCATTTTTTGGTTTTTTACGGATGAATGGTGTTTTTTGTCTTTTTTTACGAATGTGGACCAACCAGGGGACCGGGAATGATGGACCATACCTTATTTTAAAGAGAACTATCCCAGAAAACTCGCAAATAATTTTGTTTGAATATATTCGGCCGATTAGTTATTTTTGAGAGTAATTTCGGTAGATTTTAGTATGCATTTTTTGGTTTTTTTCGGATGAATGGTGTTTTTTGTCTTTTTTTACGAATGTGGACCAACCAGGGGACCGGGAATGATGGACCATACCTTATTTTAAAGAGAACTATCCCAGAAAACTCGCAAATAATTTTGTTTGAATATATTCGGCCGATTAGTTATTTTTTGAGAGTAATTTCGGTAGATTTTAGTATGCATTTTTTGGTTTTTTTCGGATGAATGGTGTTTTTTGTCTTTTTTTACGAATGTGGACCAACCAGGGGACAGGGAATGATGGACCATACCTTATTTTAAAGAGAACTATCCCAGAAAACTCGCAAATAATTTTGTTTGAATATATTCGGCCGATTAGTTATTTTTTGAGAGTAATTTCGGTAGATTTTAGAATGCATTTTTTGGTTTTTTACGGATGAATGGTGTTTTTTTGTCTTTTTTTACGAATGTGGACCAACCAGGGGACCGGGAATGATGGACCATACCTTATTTTAAAGAGAACTATCCCAGAAAACTCGCAAATAATTTTGTTTGAATATATTCGGCCGATTAGTTATTTTTTGAGAGTAATTTCGGTAGATTTTAGTATGCATTTTTTGGTTTTTTTCGGATGAATGGTGTTTTTTGTCTTTTTTTACGAATGTGGACCAACCAGGGGACCGGGAATGATGGACCATACCTTATTTTAAAGAGAACTATCCCAGAAAACTCGCAAATAATTTTGTTTGAATATATTCGGCCGATTAGTTATTTTTTGAGAGTAATTTCGGTAGATTTTAGTATGCATTTTTTGGTTTTTTTCGGATGAATGGTGTTTTTTGTCTTTTTTTACGAATGTGGACCAACCAGGGGACCGGGAATGATGGACCATACCTTATTTTAAAGAGAACTATCCCAGAAAACTCGCAAATAATTTTGTTTGAATATATTCGGCCGATTAGTTATTTTTTGAGAGTAATTTCGGTAGATTTTAGTATGCATTTTTGGTTTTTTTCGGATGAATGGTGTTTTTTGTCTTTTTTTACGAATGTGGACCAACCAGGGGACCGGGAATGATGGACCATACCTTATTTTAAAGAGAACTATCCCAGAAAACTCGCAAATAATTTTGTTTGAATATATTCGGCCGATTAGTTATTTTTTGAGAGTAATTTCGGTAGATTTTAGTATGCATTTTTTGGTTTTTTTCGGATGAATGGTGTTTTTTGTCTTTTTTTACGAATGTGGACCAACCAGGGGACAGGGAATGATGGACCATACCTTATTTTAAAGAGAACTATCCCAGAAAACTCGCAAATAATTTTGTTTGAATATATTCGGCCGATTAGTTATTTTTTGAGAGTAATTTCGGTAGATTTTAGAATGCATTTTTTGGTTTTTTACGGATGAATGGTGTTTTTTGTCTTTTTTTACGAATGTGGACCAACCAGGGGGACCGGGAATGATGGACCATACCTTATTTTAAAGAGAACTATCCCAGAAAACTCGCAAATAATTTTGTTTGAATATATTCGGCCGATTAGTTATTTTTGAGAGTAATTTCGGTAGATTTTAGTATGCATTTTTTGGTTTTTTTCGGATGAATGGTGTTTTTTGTCTTTTTTTACGAATGTGGACCAACCAGGGGACCGGGAATGATGGACCATACCTTATTTTAAAGAGAACTATCCCAGAAAACTCGCAAATAATTTTGTTTGAATATATTCGGCCGATTAGTTATTTTTTGAGAGTAATTTCGGTAGATTTTAGTATGCATTTTTTGGTTTTTTTTCGGATGAATGGTGTTTTTTGTCTTTTTTTACGAATGTGGACCAACCAGGGGACAGGGAATGATGGACCATACCTTATTTTAAAGAGAACTATCCCAGAAAACTCGCAAATAATTTTGTTTGAATATATTCGGCCGATTAGTTATTTTTTGAGAGTAATTTCGGTAGATTTTAGAATGCATTTTTTGGTTTTTTACGGATGAATGGTGTTTTTTGTCTTTTTTTACGAATGTGGACCAACCAGGGGACCGGGAATGATGGACCATACCTTATTTTAAAGAGAACTATCCCAGAAAACTCGCAAATAATTTTGTTTGAATATATTCGGCCGATTAGTTATTTTTTGAGAGTAATTTCGGTAGATTTTAGTATGCATTTTTTGGTTTTTTTCGGATGAATGTGTTTTTTTGTCTTTTTTTACGAATGTGGACCAACCAGGGGACCGGGAATGATGGACCATACCTTATTTTAAAGAGAACTATCCCAGAAAACTCGCAAATAATTTTGTTTGAATATATTCGGCCGATTAGTTATTTTTTGAGAGTAATTTCGGTAGATTTTAGTATGCATTTTTTGGTTTTTTTCGGATGAATGGTGTTTTTTGTCTTTTTTTACGAATGTGGACCAACCAGGGGACCGGGAATGATGGACCATACCTTATTTTAAAGAGAACTATCCCAGAAAACTCGCAAATAATTTTGTTTGAATATATTCGGCCGATTAGTTATTTTTTGAGAGTAATTTCGGTAGATTTTAGTATGCATTTTTTGGTTTTTTTCGGATGAATGGTGTTTTTTGTCTTTTTTTACGAATGTGGACCAACCAGGGGACCGGGAATGATGGACCATACCTTATTTTAAAGAGAACTATCCCAGAAAACTCGCAAATAATTTTGTTTGAATATATTCGGCCGATTAGTTATTTTTGAGAGTAATTTCGGTAGATTTTAGTATGCATTTTTTGGTTTTTTTCGGATGAATGGTGTTTTTTGTCTTTTTTTACGAATGTGGACCAACCAGGGGACAGGGAATGATGGACCATACCTTATTTTAAAGAGAACTATCCCAGAAAACTCGCAAATAATTTTGTTTGAATATATTCGGCCGATTAGTTATTTTTTGAGAGTAATTTCGGTAGATTTTAGAATGCATTTTTTGGTTTTTTACGGATGAATGGTGTTTTTTGTCTTTTTTTACGAATGTGGACCAACCAGGGGACGGGAATGATGGACCATACCTTATTTTAAAGAGAACTATCCCAGAAAACTCGCAAATAATTTTGTTTGAATATATTCGGCCGATTAGTTATTTTTTGAGAGTAATTTCGGTAGATTTTAGTATGCATTTTTTGGTTTTTTTCGGATAATGGTGTTTTTTGTCTTTTTTTACGAATGTGGACCAACCAGGGGACCGGGAATGATGGACCATACCTTATTTTAAAGAGAACTATCCCAGAAAACTCGCAAATAATTTTGTTTGAATATATTCGGCCGATTAGTTATTTTTTGAGAGTAATTTCGGTAGATTTTAGTATGCATTTTTTGGTTTTTTTCGGATGAATGGTGTTTTTTGTCTTTTTTTACGAATGTGGACCAACCAGGGGACAGGGAATGATGGACCATACCTTATTTTAAAGAGAACTATCCCAGAAAACTCGCAAATAATTTTGTTTGAATATATTCGGCCGATTAGTTATTTTTTGAGAGTAATTTCGGTAGATTTTAGAATGCATTTTTTGGTTTTTTTACGGATGAATGGTGTGTTTTTTGTCTTTTTTTACGAATGTGGACCAACCAGGGGACCGGGAATGATGGACCATACCTTATTTTAAAGAGAACTATCCCAGAAAACTCGCAAATAATTTTGTTTGAATATATTCGGCGATTAGTTATTTTTTGAGAGTAATTTCGGTAGATTTTAGTATGCATTTTTTGGTTTTTTTCGGATGAATGGTGTTTTTTGTCTTTTTTTACGAATGTGGACCAACCAGGGGACCGGGAATGATGGACCATACCTTATTTTAAAGAGAACTATCCCAGAAAACTCGCAAATAATTTTGTTTGAATATATTCGGCCGATTAGTTATTTTTTGAGAGTAATTTCGGTAGATTTTAGTATGCATTTTTTGGTTTTTTTACGGATGAATGGTGTTTTTTGTCTTTTTTTACGAATGTGGACCAACCAGGGGACCGGGAATGATGGACCATACCTTATTTTAAAGAGAACTATCCCAGAAAACTCGCAAATAATTTTGTTTGAATATATTCGGCCGATTAGTTATTTTTTGAGAGTAATTTCGGTAGATTTTAGTATGCATTTTTTGGTTTTTTTCGGATGAATGGTGTTTTTTGTCTTTTTTTACGAATGTGGACCAACCAGGGGACAGGGAATGATGGACCATACCTTATTTTAAAGAGAACTATCCCAGAAAACTCGCAAATAATTTTGTTTGAATATATTCGGCCGATTAGTTATGTTTTGAGAGTAATTTCGGTAGATTTTAGAATGCATTTTTTGGTTTTTTACGGATGAATGGTGTTTTTGTCTTTTTTTACTAATGTGACCAACCAGGGGGACGGAATGATGGACCATACCTTATTTAAAGAGAACTATCCCAGAAAACTCGCAAATAATTTTGTTTGAATATATTCGGCCGATTAGTTATTTTTTGAGAGTAATTTCGGTAGATTTTAGTATGCATTTTTTGGTTTTTTTCGGATGAATGGTGTTTTTTTGTCTTTTTTTACGAATGTGGACCAACCAGA